>OX438933.1:14503333-15941666 GCA_949316025.1 Lapara coniferarum | reverse complement strand
TTCTAACTCAAATTATATTTTTTAAATATCAACTATTACTAGCCGCTGTAGTTGGTTTTCATAATTAATTTAAACCGCATTACTTTATAGAGATAAAAATAAATATTATGGTGCGATATCATATTATTACACACTCACACACTCACGCCTCTCATCCCCCGGGTAGACAGAGGCGCAATTAGTGCACCCACTTTTTGCCGTTATTCCGTTCCATGCTGTGATAGGGGGCGAGCCTATCGCCTTATCGTGTACAAATTCCAGACTCCGAGCTGATACTGAATGGAAAATAATCACTTTGCCCGACCCGACTAACCCGGGGATCGAACCCGAGATCTCAGCATTGCAGTCGTACCATAATACAACTACGCCACCGAGGCAGCCATACTATATCATATCATATTATTATGGACAGTTAATCATGTTACGTCCTGGTTTTGAAAATAAACCTTTGTCACTCTAAAGAGAGCGACAGCAGATAGCTGTGACGTCACATTTTATTCTTCAGTTTGTTAAACGGAATGAAAAATCCATATGGGTATAAAATTCTTGATTGCGTCCATCTGAGACGAAACAATAAGGATAGACCGATTATCTATTTCGTATTCGCCCGGATAGCGATTACCGTACTCAAGGTGTTAAAAACCGCGCGGGGCGTTGCGCGGCGCGTGTGGCGTGGAGTCTCGCGGCGCGTCGAGTGATTTTTCTGTCTATGGAGAGGCGGTCCGCGTCCTCGCACGCGTGAATACAAACACATGGCAATATACGATGTCGTTTTATAAAGATGCGGGGTGTGAGTAGTGGTAGTGCCCGACGCGGCGCACTTTGCCCGCCAGAATACAAAAATGAACATTATTCTTAATACATCATAACCAGCGATAAAAAGCAGACATCAGCGAATGTGTAACAGATTCGTGTGCTTCCTCGTGTGACCGATGAAACGCGAAATGAATGCGAATCGTATTGACGCTTTTGAAAACTTCACTTTGAAGTAGGTACATTTTTAAGAGGGAACCATGAATACACTTTTTGAAGGCATTTATTTTTCACTATCAGTACACCTTTTTAATATAGCGGGGGAAACACCTTATCGCTACCACCGCTGATGGCTGAGTGGAATGGCTATGTTATCACCGATCTTACGGCCCAATGTCGATACTCGGGAGTATAACATCATCCCAGAGAGCATTGGACCGAGTCGCTAACACTATGTACACCCTACATCGTCATACCAACCTAAAACCCGCGGTAGTAACTGTATGGTACTGAATACCTTCGCCTTTCTAAAAGTGAAAATTGACGCATAACGAATTTTGACAACCAAACATTACTTTTTCAGTTGTTCACGTATTTACTTATATATCTTAACCATATAAAAATAAAAATAATTTGATATTATCACCCAAAAAAAAAGTAACGCTCTTTGCTCGAAAATGGTCTTGTTGTAAGTGGAAACAAAAACTAACCCAATTAGTGCCAGTTTTGACCTCAAACTCCTGTTACAAGACGCTAAATCTTAACCCAGTGTCTATCTAGGTATATAAACAATCAAAGCCCATGGGTAATTACTTTTGGACAAAAAATTTGGGTCTCATGTCCGTTCTATAACTATACTGTTTAATATCTTTGGTTGTAATAATTATACTCATTGGTAATTATCACTAGATCATGTACTTGTGTAAATTATACCTGTACTTATTGAAAATTATTCCAGTGTCAGTCATGGTGACTTTTCTATCGTCTAAAATTTTTGCCTGTCGCATCCAAAAGTCAGATCTGTAGAGGGTTATTGTGGTTCCTGAGCGCTTGTTGTCAAATAGTTTGCAGAATTCGTAGTATTGACCATCTAATGTAGCTTGTTCTTCGTCACCCATCTCTCTACACTTGGTGTATAATCAACTAAATTTCCATTTCTAGGGCAGATTATATGTGAACTGTTACATTGTCACCTAGAGTTGTGAAGATAACCAATATTATTATAAAACTTGTGTAAATATTCAAAATTGCGTTTTAAAAGTCACAATATACTTTCAATATTTATTTGTTGCTAGGCAACACGTATGGGATTGTTTGGTTGTTTATGATATAATCAAAGAGCTTTTTTTTTTTTTTTTTTTTTTTTTATATAATTCTCCCTTACAGGGAAGGCAAAGGGTTCAAGCCCATACAGCCTCGTCTTAAGTGATATCTCTGGTTGTCGTAGTAAAGCAGTGGCTACCTTACCAAGACTTTATCAAGGAGTTTTGGCGGCAACGAAAAAACACTTGATTGACACAGTTGTTTCAATTCACTTCATTTGAGCACTTTAATAGAACTATATTGGATAATATACCACCACAATTAAGCAATATAACACTAAGTATCACCAAAATAATAAATTAAAACAAAAGCACCTCATGACACTTTCACGTTCCCGCCAAAACTCATAATCAAAGAGCATTTGTACGGAAAGATATAATCATAGATCATAGAAGTATAGATATAATAATAATATGGAAAAATAACCAAAGAAAAACAACAGTCATAGATTTTCTCTATGCATTAATCCCCGAAGGGGTAGGAAGAGATGCAATAATTCCCGTAGTATTATAATTTTCCGTAGTATTATCATGGACTAATAAGTATTATAATGCTCTTTGATTATAATGCTCTTTGCGCAATAAGGCGTCCACTTTTCGCCGTGTGTGTTACGTCCCATGATTCAATGTGATAGAGAGAGAGCCATAAGAGGCACGAATTGCAGACACCGTATTGATACTAAAAAAAAAAAATCACAGGATCACTGGTGCATGCACACTGCTGCTTGGCGGTAGAAATAGACATTGCGGTGGTACCCACCCAGACGGACTCTTACACATGAGAGACCTACCACTAGTAAAAGTGGTTTTATGTTACTTGGAAATAGATTTTGTAACTGGAATCGTATAATATAGAATCAATTTATTTCTGTTACTTTGTACTATGTTCTCAGTTCCAACATATTTTTTTCTATTAAGTACATTACGGATCAAAAATTATTATCTGCTCATAGCTTTATATATATAGATGCGTATGACCCATAAAAAATTTCGGCTCAACGTTGCAAAACCGTCCCTGTTTGAAGAGGCATCGTGCTATCTTAGCACTCTTACCTTACGCGTGGCCGGAGGGAGCTTTGAGAATCGCGCGGGTGAAAATTAATGAATAAGAAATGGATATTATATTACTATATAGTATATACCCTTGTAAACATCTCTATGAACTCCAAGCTGTGAATACATTAGGCATATTTTGTTACATTGGGCGACTTTGTGTGGTGCATTTGGTTATTTATTGCACTTTATGCATATTTTTAAAGGCGGACTTAATGCCGAAGACCTTCTCTATAAAGCATCCCGGGTTGGTGCTGAGATAACATAGGAGGTGCACGAAACTGGTGTTATACATTATGTTTTAAACCTACTATCGTATGAGTATTTATTAATAATAAAAATAATAACAATAAAAAAAACTTTATTGAAAACTAAACATTACAATACAATTTCTTATTCATATAATCCTTGATTTGTTTACCTTATAATAATTATTATATTGTGCTGCACGATTCGATACATACATACATATACACTGTAAACATAACCGTGAAACGAATTAATACTGACCGTAAGTTGAAACGTAAATGAATATAAATAGGTAAAGTTAAAAAAAAGCTAAAAACCACGCATTACAGAAAATCCAACTAGAAATATGAAATATTTATTAATAAATTTGAATTAAGAATAGTGTAAATAAGAAAAATATTTTAGTGTAGAAAAGCGTGGGGTGCTTTTTAAGATATTATCAAAATGATAATCGTTCGACTCATGTCCGTCAATAAAATATATATATACCTACCTACTGACACCATGCACCCCACTTTTTTTTACAATATAATATATTTTTTCTTATGTACACCTAATTCAAATTTTTACTAATTTAATTTAAATTTTTAGGTACGATTTGCTATAAAGCGTGATTTTTAGTTTTTTAAACTATTATTTATTTTTCATTTTTTAGTTTAAGAATTAAGATATTGAATTGTCATCGATACTTCATAAGTATGCCAAATTTAGCTTTGATCCGACGTTATGAAGGGGGTCAAAATCAAAGTTTCCATTACATACATCCATAAATACGTATGTAACGAAAACTTTAAACTAAACTTATGAAGCTAATAAAAGCGTGTTAAAATAGCAAACAATTAACTAAGTACCTACTTACCTTCGAGCCGTAAAAAATCACTAACATAATATATTCATTTCATTCGTCAAACTGCATCGGGACGCAGACACTGATATTGGAAATCTACTGAACGTAGTTATACGTGTGTTGGGCTTTTGTCTGGGTTACTCGAATTCACCCCCGTGTATACTGTACTTATGCGAGTGTTTCGTCGTCTGCCTTTGATAGTGTAATTGTATGGATTTTCGAAGTATTCGTAATATTTTATGCGAATGTGAATCCCTTTTGTATTTTGCACTGTTAAGTTTTACGATGAGCTTTAACGACATGATTTACAAAGTGATAAATACATTTCGAATAAGTACATTTATAGACATGTTGCTGCACTAAACGTACTTCAACAAAATTTTAAAGGCTAATTCGACAGGAATGCAGGCTATTAAAATAGGTTGTAGAAAAAATCATCTCTGAAATGTTTATTCCAGAGCACTTTAAACTTTGCGGAAAATTATGAAATTCATTAACTTTTGTAAATATTATTTTATTTATTTCTAAATTTGTAAAACACTGATTGTAACTATTATGGTTATTCAAAAGGTCAACTATTACTCTTATTTGAGTAAAAATAAGACTGTAGACCTAATAGTTCAGTTCGAATTACGAAAGGGCAAAATCGACACTCATAAAAATGTTCATCATCATCAACATCATCAGCTACACGACGTCCACTGCCGAACATAGGCCTCCCCCAAAGATTTCCAGACGGACCTGTCAAAAGCGGCCTGCATCCAGCGTGTTCCTGCGACCTTTATCAAGTTAAAATATTACGAAAATCTAAATAAAATTTAACCTATCCAATTTCGGGCAACGTATATGGGGGTAAAATCGTTGAACATTGAGATCTTCTACCGACCTGCTGCGTCTATCACCCACGCTTTGCCAGTGGGTGGCGCAGCAGATTAAGTATCCAGTTTTAAACGAAGACGATTTTTTTATCAAATTGATGAGCTAATATACATTGTGTAATCGGAAAGTTTGTTATGTTTTTTTAAATATTTGTATGCAGACACAAACGCCTTGTATTATGAATTTCTGAGGAGGAATTTCGGAAGACACAATTATCACTTAAGGCAAAATCGAAACAAATCACTGTAATTCAAAAGCTTGTCGACATCGATTAATCCCGGCAATACAATAATTAATGAGCTATTTTGCCGACGCGTTACCAGGACGACCGTCACATTCACCCTCCAGTTTATCCGCGGTCCTCAGGGCCCTCGCGTTCCTCCGCGGTCCTGGGGCGCGTCGCGTCCACTCCATCGTGACCTCCTCAATAGCACATCAATTTACATTGTAACCGAAAAACACAAAGGTCTCTTGTTACGCTCTCTTGAATTGCCCACTGTTGTTATACATATACAAATACACTCACGCCTTTTATCTCCGAAGGGGTTGGCAGAGGCGCAACTAGTCCTCCCACTTTTCGCCATTATTCTATCCCATGATGTGATAGGAGGCGAGCCTATCGCCATATCGGGCACAAGTTCCAGACTCCGAGCTGATACTGAATAGAAAAACTCAATATCACTCTGCCCGACCCGGGGATCGAACCCGGACCTCAGCTTTACAGTCGTACTGTAATACAACTACGCGACCGAGGCAGTCCTATAAATACATATTTGGATTTTCCATAGAACTGGCACTCATTTAGATCTTCATTCTTTTTGCGACGAAGCCCACAGCTAAGCATAATTTTTGTATTGAACTTGGCTCTCTTTTTTTTACATTTTTGATTTTTGTTATAGTCCGTCCAACCATTTATTTAACTTTTGACATATGCACGCCTATGAAATTTTATAATTATTGACAAGGAATGGAAAATAAAATAATTGACTACTTTATGGAAGTCATTTTTTGTTTTACATAGTGAAGCGACTTGCTCTTCAGATCCGATATTAATTATCGATCGATATTTGTTAAGCCCACCGATAGTGTAACAAAGATAATTCCAAACTATTTCATTGAAAAATAAAATTTGGCAGTGTAAATTAAATATTTTCTTTTTGTATATGCGTAAATATATGATAACCAATAAAATAAACTATTAAAGTTAAATATTGACAAAAGTTATATTGGATATAGAATCTATACCTACAGAATATATTTACAAACAGAAAATATACACATTTAAACGCTTAGGCATGTTTATAAAACAACTAGCGGCCCGCCCTGGCTTCGCTCAGGTAGCAAAGCATATTACATGCTGAAATTAGTTTTTTGTCATACAAGATATTTATGTAATATACACATAAGCCTTCCTGTTGAATCACTCCATCCATTGGTGAAGTTTTACCGGGATAAGGATTAATCTAGGTCCTTCCCAGGGCCTTAAGCTATGACCCTTCGAAATATCATCGCAATCAGTTCAATGGCGTGACAGTGACGGCCCCACTCGCGAGAAATAAAAACCGGTATAAAATTCCCGGGTTATGTTCTTCCGGGATAAAAGTAGCCTATATCCTCCTCAGGATCTCAAACTATCTCCATACTTTCTCATTTATAGACACGCGCCACCGGCGACCCGGCCGGTACCGCCGCGACCGCTATGTCCCTGCATTTTAAATCTGTAATATCTTCGAAAATATTTATGTTCTATATTATTGATTGTTGATCTATATTAAATGCACAATGTATTTATGGTACTTATTTGGATAAGGATTAATGCTGTATTGCTTAAAATCGCTTCGTAAA
The DNA here is from genome assembly GCA_949316025.1 of Lapara coniferarum. Taxonomy (NCBI): domain Eukaryota; kingdom Metazoa; phylum Arthropoda; class Insecta; order Lepidoptera; family Sphingidae; genus Lapara; species Lapara coniferarum. The sequence goes on along the minus strand of OX438933.1, from coordinate 15,934,718 downwards.
TAAGCCATTATTTCTCGTCAAAAGTAAAGGATAAAAAATGGTTATTGTGGGTTATCCCTAAGAAATAGACATATACCATCACGGACTTTTTTGTAGACCTTTTTTAGGTGTATAAAAGTGTACTACATTATTTTGATCTATCTCGTAGAGTTTAGCCAGCGTCTGCAATGTAAGCGCAAAAAAATGTGTTTACAACATCACATTAGAAACCTTTTGAATTATAAATGTTCCTCTACTATATTATGCATGTATTATACATATAAACCTTCCTCTCGAATCACTCTATCTATTAAAAAAACCGCATCAAAATCCGTTGCGTAGTTTTAAAGATTTAAGCATACATAGGGACATGAGGACATAGGGACATAGGGACATAGGGACAGACAGCGGGAAGCGACTTTGTTTTATACTATGTAGTGATGATACAAAATGTTGAGCAAAATAACATTTCAATGTGCTTAATCGATAAAAACTTCTTAATAAATTAAATCAATTGTTACAAGCAATCGAATCGGTAACGCATTAGTACATCCCCAATTGATTAGAGAACGAACTGTCAAAAGTTAAATAAATGGTTGGACGGACTATAGTTCGATTTTCTATAAAGCGTGTTTTTTAGATTTTTTAAACTATTATTTATTTTAACATGATTCTTTAAGTAGGTGGCGCTGACGTCATACTGTGTTTTAGGGACTTTTGAAACTTTTTCACACGAGTGAAGCCGCGAGTAACACCTATAGTTACTAATATTCTGGTGTGTGAATGGTTTTGATAATATAAATGCACGCAGCAGCCAGCGCATGTATCGTTACTAAAAAATTACCCAGATTTACGATACCCACAACATATTTTGTGATTTACAAGAATCTTACTTTACATCCATTATTGTTTTTGCGTCGCGTTGCGTTGTAGGCGATAAAAATAGGAAATTATTTGTTCGTAGGAAAATTTTTCGATGTATATTTTCTATAAGAATTAAGAATAGCCTGTTGTTGGAATATTTTTTTACATAATAAGCTTTCAATTAAGCCGTCTTATAAGTCTGTTTATTCTTTTTAGCCTCTCCAATTAATGGCCTTTCTACCTACTCACTAAATCCCTAAGTTGAGCTCTTATTGCGTTTTAGCCAATGCAAGCACCGTAATCCGCAGGGCGCCTCGCGTCAGATCGATTTATGCATTAATTATTTTATGTGGTAGGTGCGGAGTAAGAGGTATTGAAATAATGTTTGTTAGATTTGTTTACTTTATATCCAATAGTAAATTTGCAATAGTAAACTGCCTCGGTGGCGTAGTTGTATTACAGTACGACTGCAAAGCTGAGGTCTCGCGTTCGATCCCCGGGTCGGGCAAAGTGATATTGAGTTTTTCTATTCAGTATCAGCTCGGAGTCTGGAATTTGTGCCCGATATGGCGATAGGCTCGCCCCCTATCACATCATGGGACGGAATAACGGCGAAAAGTGGGTGCACTAGTTGCGCCTCTGCCTACCCCTTCGGGGATAACAGGCGTGTGTGTGTGTGTGTGCCAATAGTAAATTCTTATATTCGTGAGTTAGAAGTAGCCGATGAACTAACGGAATAACCTTACCTGACATTTTGTTACAAAGAAATAATATTATTTTAATTTTTTTTATGTAATTATAAATATTTGCATGCCTAATGCAGGCAGAATATAGCTTCAACTATGGACCACTGTCAAATCTGGTACCACCTGTATTCTATGCAAATAAATGTTTGTTTCTTGTTTCTTACGGTTAATACGTATCTTAACCTATTTATTGACTTGCGATTGCATCTGTTTGAAATATTTTCCTATTTTAATTTTCTTTTTATTTACGTAATTTGTTTACCTATAAATACTTATAGTAGAAAAACTCATCAGATGATTTCGCATAACCAAAAAAAAAAGGTATATCCACTATTTCTGTGTAATATAGTCGGATCAATCAACTTATTTATATTTGATTCATTAATTCCACCAAAAGATGCAGACAGAGCCGGTGCTTAAAACAAGTTCCAAATTTATTTCAAAAGATTTATCGTGTATCACGGGTTTTTAATACATCAATCACGTAACCTCTCATTTGCGATAGAGCCATTCATGACGGAACTTATGGCATTATCCACGTAACACTTAGACTGTTTAAACAACTAAGATGTAACAGTAACATGTCGCATCGAGAATGGCCTCTATAACATTATCATATATTCTATATTTAAATGCATGTAATCTACTCCCTTATTCCATGGTTTAATTCAAAAGTTTCATTAATACGCGTGGTAATCATTTTTATATTAATATCCTCTTTGATTAAAAATTGTCTTACTAAGAAGTTATGCTCCATACTCCATAACCATATAAAGATAATGGAATGGTTTGAGAAACGTTTTCTTAAAATTTTCTTACCCCTAATTAAAATACTTGCCGAGTACAGCCTAATAATCATGAATAGGAGTGTGCAAACAGCTTATTCGAGTCTATTCGTTACTCTTCTTCTTCTTCTTTTAAATTATGGCTTCCACCGATTATCTATCGGTGATGTCGCCAAAGTCAAGTAATAATAGCAGATACAAAACAATAAATATAAATTCTTAGAAATAAAAAGTAGTCCCCATGTCGAAAAACAAAACACCTATTCGTTACTCATAATTATTCATAGTCATATAATCATAAGGAGACAACCGTATTTTGTATGACGCTTTTGATTCACGCGCTTTTTTCTTTAACGTCATAATTTAAATGGATGTCAATCTTGACAATAATTATTGAATAATAAGCGGTGTTCCACACAAATTATGATTTTTGCTGTGTTCTATTGTGTTAAAATCACGGTTAAAATTGATTCCTCTCTGTAAATAGTGGTACTGGAAGGTATAATAATAATTTAGAAGAAAATTAAAATAATTTGTTGCAGAAATAGTAATACAAGTAGGTACTACCAGCCCGTTAATTATATTTATTCACATTGAATTTTGATTTTCCATGTCAAAATTAATTACTTGGAATTTTTTATAAACTATCCCATAGAATAAAGACTAAAGCAAACTATCCTCAAAGTGTTGATGTGTTACTATTCTATGTTGGTATCATTGAGGGTTTTTAATACATATATGATTGGTACATATTATCAAATAGCAACACTACTATAGCAAAGTATGGATGAAGAAGCTGCGACGTTAGAAGGCCAGTTCTTCGAATTCTCACGTTTCATGGACAACAAGAGAGACGGCTCCACGATTACTCTGTACCGGTCGGATTACTGGATGCGACAAAGCAAGCTTATCGATGACAGGAAGATCACTATGACGGACACCGGAATCCTCTGGTGGAAGTTCTGGTTAGATATATAAAATACAACTAATAATATGTTGTAAGTAGAATTACATATACAAAAGATTCAATGGACAAAACATGATGACAAACGCGTAAGCCCGGAGTTATTTTCCGCCTTACTTCTTAGGTTTGTAGTGAAAAGATGGTAGGTTAGCCAGGTTAGGACCTCTATCATCCTGACCGATGAGGATCGTGACGCGTTCTTCCCATTATTTTGTTAAAATGTTGTACATCTTTTCGAGCTGGCTTCTTTGGTAACTTTGTTGTGTCTTTGTGGTCTATTAATTAATTTTATGCCGAATATAAAATGTCTATTGTTATATACATGACTTAATTAATCTAATAACTAAAAATACTCACGAACTGTTTATATTATATGGATAGACTAAACTGTACAATTGTTATGTAATTTGCAGTAAAACTGAGCTCAACTTTAATGAATGGCACGAATACCTGACGGATTTCTGCGAGTACAGAAATTTAGATCAAGAATTTGTAGAGACTACAATGACTAACTGCGGAAATCCCGGAGCATCTGCCGTGAACATACCGCAGTACAGAGAATTCTTTGATACCTACCAACCTAAGGAAAAGTCTATATTTTAATTTATTATAGGGGGTATTACTTACACCATAATTAAATTATCGAAGACTGTAGAGGAACTTTTTTATTCAATAAACTGCATAAAGAGTTGATTCTGGTATGTAAACATAATTCTAATTTAATATTATTTAATTTAATTGTAATTTTATGTCGTTGCTATTGTAGACTTCACTTGATGATGACAATTTTATATAATTATACCAGCCCTATATTATATATTGTAACTCTGCTGGGTACGGGCCTCCTCTACTACTGAAATGGTTTTTGGCCTTCCTACGTTTTCGGTATTAGTCTAAGGTTTTCGGATACATGGGGCGTCGCGCGACGCGTGCGGCGGGGCGGCCCGCACTAAATTCAAACACATTGTATAAGTGTGTTCATGGAGAAGTGATTTTACACTCGTTTGCTTGAAATGTGGAATGTGGAACCCGCAGATGGCAATGACATGTCTCACGCTGCGGCGCACTCAGCGAAAATTTTCCGTACTAGTGACACACACGGTGGCGCCCGCAGCGTCGCACGCCCCCTCTCTGCACCTAAATCGGTGCCCGGAGTCTGGAATTTGTGCCCGATATGGCGATAGGCTCGACCCCTATTACATCATGGGACGGAATAACGGCGAAAAGTGAGTGCACTAGTTGCGACTCTGCCTATCCCTTCGGGGATAAAAGGCGTGAGTATGCGTATTGTAATCCGCTTAAAAATTTAGTCGCTACGCCAATATTATGTATTCTTAATACTCCAAGATAAAAATGAGGAATCTGCTCAAGGTAACTCTATTTTGAAAAGAATTTCTTGTTATTTTTCGCTTACTTCTGAACGTGTTTCGTAATAATCAATAAATATTATAAAAACTTATCTATTTTGAAGTCAAACCTACATAATCACTTGACGCTACGCCCGTACTAAGCAACGGTACGGTTAGGTCTAACATTGACTTAAAATACCTAAATATTATGATTTCAAATCTTGAAAAAGACATAATGAGGGTTGATTGCACACAAGTTTGTATGTCCAAAGCCCATCTTTTGTTTTTCGGTTTCGAACTATTTTAACTATTCATGTATATAATTAATAAGAATATATTATATTAACATTATATGTTGCCCAACAATAACGAGAGCGTAATTATACGTACCGTAGTCCAAGACGATGTCAGCGTATTTTTGGACGCATTCTGCGGTTTGTTCATCGAACCCATGAGCGTTTGCGAGTGTGGATTGTTTCCCCCCCGTTTTCGCTAATTGCAACTCTACCCTCGGAGAACAACAGTGGCACCGGAAATCTGCAAAAAAAAAACATTATTATTATATTTGAAGTATATTACTTTCTGCTAATCTTCCATGGTAGGGGGGCAAAATAAGGGATTTTGGGGTATACTCAAGCACGGGAGATGAGTAATATACGGGTGTCTTGCATGCACCTTACATAAACGCTATATAAAGGATTGGCGTAGTAAAAAAATATTAAAAAAAAAACTAAAACACACACTTAAAGAAAATCCAACCAAAAAATCCTACTCCTACTAATATTATAAAGGCGAACGTTTGTAAGAATGTATGGATGTTTGGATGTATGGATGTTTGTTCCTCTTTCACGCAAAAACTACTGAACGGATTTATATGAAATTTGGCACACGGGTAGGTCATGTCCTGGATTAACACATAGGCTACTTTTTATCCCGGGAAAACATAAAGCGGGACTTTTATCCCGGAAAAACTTTTTAACGCGGGCGGAGCCGCGGGCAAAAGCTAGTAGAAAATAAATTTGAATTAAGAATGGTGTAAATAAGACAAACATGTATTTTATTGCACAGTCAGCAGAATAAGTAGTAGTACAAATTCAATATTTCTAGTTGCTTACATACTTTTGTGTTCTTACTAATCTTTTTTCTTTTCACAAAATAACAAAACAGATGTAATTTACTTCAGGCGAAGAAGAAAATTCAGTTTAATTCAATGCATAATATATAGGCGATATGAAATTTTGATTTTGTACAGATACTTATGCAGACTGTACGTACTTATATTTGTCTGAAGCTAACATAACATAAATCCTATCACGTTGTGATCGCGGTGAAAAATAATTTTAAAGTTGGAAGTTTATTGTTATCTTAATGTACTTGTTATTTTGTATGAGGACTATGAATAACAACTTTATTATTATTTATACATTGTGAATATAATCCGTAACAAAGTTACTTTGTAAATTATTTTCAGATATCATTGCGGATAAATTATTAAAATCGCGTAAATTATTGCGGATGTGAATGCGAATATTAAAAAAGACGCGAATAATTGCGAAAGCGAATGTGAATTATGAATATTCGATACACCACTAGTATGTATAATATTATTACTATTGCCGCGCTTTTATGTTTAAAACTGCCATAAAAAGGCTCTGCCTATTAAATTTCTGTTGTTTACAATTTGATTTGTACTACTTGCCGTTTTTAAGAAAGTTATTAATTTTTGATTTGGCTACTTTGATCAATTTTTTGAGGCTAATTTTTTTACTGCAAGTATTATTTTACTTTCATAGTTTTGTCTGCCTCGGTGGCGTAGTTGTATCACGGTACGCCTGCAATGTTGAGGTCTCGGGTTTGATGCCAAAGGCAAAGTGATATTTTTTTTCTATGCAGTATCAGCCCGGAGTCTGGAATTTGTGCCCGATATGGCGATAGACTCGCTCTCTATCACATCATGGGACGGAATACGCATGGCGTGTGTTCATTCGTTGCTCCTCTGCCTACCCTTTCAGGGATAAAAGGCGTGAGTGTGTGTTTCATAATTACGCAATTTGAGTTTACATGAACAATATTTGTTTTTCAATAGCTATCCTAAAACTAAAACATTCGGCTTTAATGTCAAATGCAGCCTATTGTATAATCAGCCCATTAATTTGAAACAATGTCCTGTTAATTTAGTTCAGTATTTTGTTGCCGAGAGCTGTATAGGTATTTCGAATGCGTAATTTTTGTTCCCCGTTAACAGCTACATTGAAACTTTATTAATTTCTTAGCTTTTCTTCGATAAGAGTCTTTATGGTTATATTATTTTTAAAAAGACTGCCTCGGTGGCGTAGTTGTATTACAGTACGACTGCAAAGCTGAGGTCTCGCGTTCGATCCTCGGGTCGGGCAAAGTGATATTGAGTTTTTCTATTCAGTATCAGCTCGGAGTCTGGAATTTGTGCCCGATATGGCGATAGGCTCGCCCCCTATCACATCATGGGACGGAATAATAGCGAAAAGTGGGTGCACTAGTTGCGCCTCTACCTACCCCTTCGGGGATAACAGGCGTGAGTGTATATGTATATATGTATTTTTAAAAAGATTTTAATCCCTTTTTTTTCTTGTTTTCTTGGTCCGCTAGATGTTTTTGATGAAACTACTAGTATAATAGCTAAAATGTTTTAAAATAAGTTGTTTGCTGAAATAAAATACACATGATTCAAACCACCGATGCAAGGCTTTTACGTTTTTGATTTCAAAAACGAATTCATAATGACGCTGATAATGAAGTGAATGATGAATAATGTTTCTGAGGTGCTCTACGCCTCGCTTGCCGGGCAGAATTTCATCATCTGTACATACTTTATAGTCCTAAAAACATTCATTTGCAAAAGTCGCAATTACTACTGAAGAAAAGGGTGTATTGGCTATAGTTCCTCTTTGCAGCCGCACATTTGTTTAATGAAAGACCGTAGAATTTTTCAGAATAAAACTGATGATCCGTTTTGTAATAAAAATATCCTGCCTCGGTGGCGGTCTCCATTCGACGGCGCTAAATGTCGACGACGGCCGCGTTCCGTATTAACCAATCCAGAGGACGAAATTACTCTGGCCATCCGCTGTAAGAACGAGTTCTTGAAACTCCAACACTCCACAAGACCGCAGTTCCGTCCTCGCCGTCGAGGACCTCACCGCGTTCCCACCCCCCCCCCCGCGTGCCGATGACAACACAATCTAATAGGGTTAGGCCTAAAAACCAATCTTTCCCTAATCGTTGATGTCTCATCCTCTCTCAGTGGCCGTCCTGAGGCGAGGTTCGTAATCTGTTAGTGGGTTGCCCTCAGCATGGTCACTTACTTCAAAGGGTTGCGAGCGCCTTCAGCGTTCACCCTAAAGACCAGTGTGGCCAGAAAAGCCAACTCGCGTCAAGCTACTGACAGTAGGGCCATTAACAAAAAAAAAAAAAAAAAAAGAAAGACGTATGTTGTATCTATGTAACTTACACTTTAAACATGATTTTGATCCACTTCAAAACGTCGGATTAAATCGAAATTTGGCATACTTATCAAGGACCGATGGCAATACAATATTTTAAACTAAAAATACGTTTTAATAGAAATCAAACTAAATAAATAATACTTAAATTTTGCTTGTGCTTCAATAGATGGCGTCAGAATAGAATTAGATGGCGCTATGGTTTACAAGCAAGCGACACTATATAGGCTAGCCTTTTTAAAAATGCCTTGGCCTTAAGGGTTGCGAGCGCCTTCTGCGCTCACCCACAAGACCGGTGTTCTTGTAAGCCTTGTATTCGTATTACAAAAAAAATCCTACCTTTTTTTAGTGAACTAAAGAACCACAAAATAAACAATAATTATTAACAACTAAAAAAACATGCTTTATAAAAATCCAACTATAAATAGAAAATAATTTTTAATAAACTTGAATTGAGAATATAGTGTAAATAAGAAAGTATTTTATTGTAAAAAAAAGCGTAACAAAGCCATTTGAAAATTTTTAATAATGTTTTTTGTTGTAACTTTCTACTTATTGAAGATATATATATATATATGAAATGAAATAAATTTATGCGAACCCATAAAATGTTATACATTATTTAGATTCAGTCAATATTAGCTCTACCACCAGTTCAGAAAGCAGTTCTCACTAGAGAAAAACGGGCAAGAAACTCTAATGTTGCTCTTTTCAAAATCAGTTCAAGGTATAAAATACAATTAATAAAAAAAAAATAATGATATAGATATATTTGTTATTTTTGTTTAGAGCAGTTCATTTATATACTCGTAAAAAAGGTAATAAATTTTAAAATCCTATACGAGTGCATAACCCTCTGAGGCATCATGTAATAATTTCTCTATTGTACCTATATATATACTTTATGCTTTGATGTACAATAAAGAGTTTAAATAAATAAATAAATAATTTGGTCTGAAATTCTTGAAGATGTTGTTATTGATCTAAGTTCAATATAGGTATCTGGGGTAATACTTAGTTGTAGTAAGCGAAAAGGGCAGACCAGTCCACACAAGCAGCACCTGTTCACGAGTATGACGCATGTGCCAGCCATTGGCCTCCTCAACCATGTTGCAGGGAAGTGGCCGACCCGGCACACGACGCCGCCGCAGGCACAGACAATTCAGGAGTGTCATGCCGAAGCCGCTCACAAATAAATCAAAAGAAACTTAGTTGAAACGAAAGATATGATTCCAAAGAAAATCACACGAAAATATTTAATCCCAGGCCTTTTTATCCTCTATGTATTCTGAAATCTTGTAATAAGCTTTATTACATAACTTTCGCTTAATAACTGTTTGGAATTTGCTAATGTTTAAACACTTAATTTCAGTGGGAACTTTATTATAAAAGTGTATACAGTAACCGTTAAAAGATTTGCTGATTTTTTGGAGCCTGGTTTTGTTATTAACTAGGTTATTTTTGCTTTTAGTATTTATGCCATGGATATTGCAAACTTTCGGAAAGTTTTCTATATTCTTATGTACGTACGTTAAATTAGCGAATATAAATTGTGATGCTACTGTCATTATATTTGTTTATTTGAATTTTTCTCTTAGAGAACATCTAGAGCTTAGAGAGTATATAGATCTTATAGCTCGCTTTTGAAGAACAAATCTAGTATTAATGTCAGCAGCACCACCCCACAGCAAAATTCCATAACTCATCAAACTATGAAAGTAAGCAAAATAGACCAATCTAGCTGTTTCAATGTCAGTCAATTGGCGTATTCTGCTCACTGCAAAAACTGCGGCGCTCAGCTTTTTAGCTAGTACAGATATGCGGACCCCACTGAAGTTTAGAGTCCAATGTGATACCCAAGAATTTGGTTGTATCCACAAGGCTCAACTCGTCACTATTTATAAAAATGTTAGCGTTAACTTTTTTGAAATTAGGTGTGACGAATTTAATACATTTTGTTTTGTCACTATTTAATAATATAATATATAATATAATCAATGAACATATTAATCAAAAGGGTATTTATCAATGTTTTACTGAAATCCTGATTGTTATGTGCTCGGTTTTTAATACCATAATTAATTAGTAACCGAAAACCAACCAATGATGTAAAGACATTTTGACATCCACTGCGCCGTTTTTGCCGATATGGCTGTGAGTTTTATTTAACATTGCATATAGACTATTATGGATTGTATGGTGTTAAAGAGAGGAAGGTCTAGTAACGAAACACTAATATTATCAAATAAAATTTTAAAATATATAGGTAATCGGAAACTATATTGTAGGTACCCACTTTTTAAATAATTTATTATTAAAATCTTTGAATTCGGTGCATCTATCAGACAGGGGTGCCAATTCACGCCATCGGTAAAAGATTTGAAACGAACTATACATTCAATACGACACTGACAAATATCACGAACTTATAAGGCAAAATCATGGCAAAATCGTGTTGTGGTTACTACAAATGTCGTAGACGAGTTGCCCATAGGAAGACAAGTTTCAGTAAAATCATTTACATGTTACGGATATTGAATTTATGTGTCTTTTTTTATGGATTGTTGTGTCAAATTTTGAACAGGCGATTATTTTTCCTAGTTGCTTAATATTATTCGTTTTGTTTTTATTGATTATGCTGCTTTTTACCCGACTGCCAAAGAAGGAGGGTTGTGTTTTTTGAGTGTACTGTATATGTAGGTATATTTCCTTGGGGACGCCCTGGAGCCTTAACGGCTTGTCACATTTTTATGTGAGGGGTATAAATAGATTCGTCTTAGTCGTGACAGTGACACTGGATACATCAAAATTTAAAAAAACATATTGAATTGAAAAAAAAACTTGAAATTCAGGATGTTTGGCGGCAAACAGTGATCTCAAAAAAATAATGTTTTCAAAATACATCGAGTGTGGTATCATACGCTGTCGGAGGCATAACACAGGTAAAGGAAAAAAAAATTCAGAGTGAGCACATGCCTCCGACTGCATTTGTGAACACTGTCAACTTTGATTGTTCAAAACCAATATAATTATTCAAAATAAAATCATGTTTCTATCTTTTCAGTTCTTCAATGAACTTAATAAAGATGGCTTTGATTTTTGTGTGTCGGGTGTTGTGATTACGCATATGTAAGAGTCCGTCTGGGTGGGTATAACCGCAATATCAATTTCTACCGCCAAGCAGCAGTGTGCATGCACTGTTGTGCTTCGGTTTGAAGGTCATTGTAGCCAGTGTAACTACAGGACATAATGAGACTTAACATCTTTTGTCTCAGGATGACGAGCGCAGTGGAATGCCACACAGTACTTGGCTGGATGCTGTTTCTACTGTTTATGGGTGGTCGTGTCGGTCTTACCATCAGACGAACGGCATGCTCGTCTCGTCATTCGATGCCATAAAAAAATACGCATCCGAGCAACCACGAGCCACGTAATAACTGGACATAGGTACTTGGTGCAGTTTTCAATAATATTACATTTTGTTGTTGGACACATAACGTTAGCAGTTTGTGAATAGCATGTATGGAGTATCTACTATATTTAAACCCAGGAAGGTCATTCCGACCATATACCTACACTAAAATTAATTTTACCTATAATGCGTAATCTCAGATTAGATCAGATGATGTGAGATCTCTCAGTAAGTAGTCGTTATACGTTCATGTTATTCCGCACGTGGTGTGTGTTAGAGAGATCTTTATTTGTTTGGAACATGTTGACTGGTTACATATACAGCCAGTCAAAAATACTAGTAATAAAAAGGCGGCTATGACGAGATTGTTTCAATGTATTTTTTACACATTTTTAATACTTAGGGTCTGTTTTACGACGCTGAAATCAGATGTCTGTAAGTGAACCGAACTTAATTTATAAAGCACTCTTTTGGCCATTTATTTGAGAGCATATTTGATAGTGTCATTTTTTTATTTGGCCTTTGCTACACTAAAGAGCAGCATTTACGGTAGGTAACTCAGACGTTTTGGCCGTTGAAATAGGCGCTTAGTTAAAAAAAAACTAGGACCATACTATTTTTAAAGTAATTTTATAAAATAAAGGTTCTTGGGTTTACGGAACATATTTCAATTTAGGACTTTTCTATATTCGTTTATAGGTGTCAATCTAATAATATTGGCAAGGAGAAGTAGTTCTCCGTGAGTGTAGGTGGTCTAGGAGCTTAATCGTAGATACAAACATCTGGTATATAAATTGTACAGCCCTATATAGGCTTAATTTGACGTTATGTTGTATGAAACCACATACTCGTCTTGGCTTCTGGTAACATTATGCCAAAAACCATCCGAGAAAAACTAATAATGGCACCAAAAATTTCAATTTTACTTTTTTTTTATCATTTTGAAGTTCCATGCGAATATGGCGTGTATGTTGATGGTGATGTTGCCGCTCCGACGAATCCTCCTAGAATAGTAGTAGTAGTGGTATTAGGGCGTGTAAACTTAGTCACTTTTTATTTGTATTTATTTGAACGAAACTTACACTTCTCTATTTTGCACCTATCGTAAAATAGCCTAATGGAAAGTGTTATTTATTTTCAAGGAGATAAGTACATGGTTTCAGTAACACAATGTCAAAGTGACCCAGTATACATTTTTATAAGGGTAATTTTTACATTACATTACTAAATAAATCCACATATTCATCTTTACCTCTGCTAACATCTTGCCATAAATCATTCATGAATAACGAATATTTTGGCCAAAAATCCCGGTTGTAATTTTCAACTTTTTTATTATTTTGTAGTTTAGTGCGAATATTGTGTGTGCGTAAGTGTATTTCTGACTGAAAGCGTAATGTGGTTACTGCGACGAATTCTCTTAGAGTAGGTAGTCTAGTGGGGGGCAAGTCACCGTCTGTCTTGAATAACGTTGAAAAAAACTGGGAATATTCCAGTTTCTTTCAAAATCCATCGTTTTTTTCAGTGTAACATTCGAAATTTCACAGAAGTTTGATCGGGAAAAAAACGAATGTTTCTCGAAAAAAACGAGCTATTTTCGGAAAAAAAAACGAAATTAACCGAATTAAACCAGGTGTTTTTCGAAATTTATCATTATAAATATATATAAAATTATATGTGTATTTATGTTTTCACATAAGTCAACACTGCCAGTACAGTCTATATTGAGCCCAACTCAAAAAGAATCACTGATACCATTTTTTTATTGATAACACTAAGGACGGTATTAATAAATAAATCTCAAGTTTGAGTTACATTTCAAGTAGACATAATGTATTGAACTCTTCATACATTATGTCTACTTGAGATGTAACTCAAACTTGAAATTCATTTATTAATACCAGCCTAAATCTCATCAATGAGTAACAAAAAAAAAAATTTTTTTTTCATCAATTCACGTGGTTTGAAATTTTCAATGCTCAGAACGAAAAAAACTAAATTTCCGTTTTTTTCTTGAAAGAAACGATTCGTTTCTTTCAGAATTTTCAACGCTAGTCTTTAATGTAAAAGATTGAGACATTTTACATTAAAAATCATCACTTTAGTCGGCTTAGTTGGAATCTGATAAATTAAAAAAAGACAATATATCGTTATAATAATGTGTGATATAGGTATCACAGGAGAGATTTAAAGAAAATAAAAATCTGCGCTCTAATTTCCCCAAAAGACGTAATATTATATACTAGGTCGATTGTGATAATAATAGCTTGAAATATTATTGATGTTACATTTTATGCACAATGTTAGCTTCATTTTAACTCATATGTGGCGTTATTATTCTATGTTTGTACACTACAAGTCCGATTATGCATTTCTAATTTGTCATAATAATTTTGTCTTGTCTCTTTGATCACTCGTACTCCGCAAGGCGTGTTAACAGACAGACGTAAAATTCAATATAAATTACAGAGAGTGAAAGAAATCCGGGTTTTAAATGTTGTAAACAAACACGCGGTAAGCTCTACATATTCTATGATGCGCATTTAAAATAAATACATCGGGAAAAAACAAATTGGGTCGAACTTTGTTGGAATGTTAAAAGGTGTTAAAGGTAAACACTGAATGAACTTTCCGTGTGTTAATTATTATGAGACAATACACTATTTCCGTAATACACAAGGCTTTACTTGGCAATCCAAGTATGGCAATCCATATGCCTGTTTCCATGCATTCTAAGAGAATGTTATCTGTACTACAGTGTCTTTGTTCATTCTCAGAATAGCTAGTAATGATTTTTTCTATTATAGTAAGATCCCAGAATCGCCGCAGCTATGTACGTTATTTTACCGAAGATAAGATTTTTTTCTATGGATGTAAAGGTTCATAATGTAATAATGTATGGAGGCCCTATACAGTTCAAAATATTCAAAGATCTGTTCTATGATCTATGGGCATGATTAGTAACTTACAGAACAGTAGTATACAATATGAGGGTCTATAGCCTAGTCCCAATCACTGGAACGGACAGCCGAGACGAATCTTGCACGTCTGTCTTTCCTAAAAAGTTGTTTGTATTCTTTGTGAATTGTTGCTCGTTTTAACAGTGAAGGAAGAAAATTCTGAGGAATCCTGCATACCTACCTGAGAGTTCTCTACTAAATATGAAGGTATGTAAAGTCTGCCAACCCATCTCAACCATCTCAACAGATATATAATACAGTGTTGGTATTATTGGTTGGTGTTGTTATTAGGTACATATTATACCCTCGTAAGTACTTCACCACAGCTACGGCCTGGTCGTCTAATTAGCAGAAAGTTATATCAAAAATGTAATGTTTACTTTCTTATGTGAAACAATAGCTGCAGAATGTATAGCGTGTTTGTAAACAGCCTCGAGTGTGAATCTGATCTCGAGAATTGGGTGCTTGGGGGAGAGTGCAACGTTAGGAATGTGGAAGATGAAACAAAAGACGAAATAAACTTTAAGTAGGTAATAGGTGCGCATAAACTGCAAATGACCTATGCATGTGTACGGAATCTAGAAGAAATTCTCGTAAATCACGCCGACGACCTATATAAATACATCCACTGAAAGTTCTAGGTATTGTTATAGGATGTCAAGTGTAGCTTAAAAGATATATCGCCAGACGCCGTATAAACATTTAGAATAGATTTTTTACATCTATGTATATAACAATGAATCCCTATTTTCCTTGGTCATGGCATCACGCGGGAACGGCTGAACCAATTGCATTATTTTTTAGGTGTTTGTTATTGACAGGAGAAGGTTCTTATGAAAGAAAAAATTTAGAAAATTGGGCGGAAAACTCGAAAATTTAAGAATACTTAACCGCCATATGATTAACTTTTCTAATAACTTTTTAATTTAACTAGCGCTTTTGGCAATATAAACTCTTTTAATTCAACCTTACAGTTAAGAGCGGATAACGTCTGCCGGGCAGCTAGTTTACAATAAATCTGATACGTGGATAATTCAATGATTGTAACAAACTGCCTGCCAATATGTCTACGCATATCAAGATTCATTTTTACATGTAATCTATTTTTATTATAATGACTATTTTCCGTTTATATTGCCGTGGAATTAACATATTTCTTAATACATTTAACTTTCAACTATTTAGTAATTATGTAAACCAAGTCGACTGAAATCTGAAACTGTTGATTTTGTTAGTGCCAAATAAATTATCTGGCTGTGAAAGCTCAACCAAGATCTTCTTTATGTTCAATTTAAACAAGCTTTAATATGTTGTGCGTTTCGCAACATACGTATTGTTACTGTTCTTCTGAAAACGTGGGTTGAATGGCGCCCACACTGTGAGCCCACAGTCGACACCTACTGCGATTGATGCTCTTTTAGGGTGGATAGTATTAGTATCAAAACCATCCAGCACCTTGAGTTGTAAAGTACTGTGTGGCATTCCACTGCACTCGTCATCTTGAGACATAATATGTTAAGTCTCATTATGTCCTGTAGTTACACTGGCTACAATGTCCTTCAAACAGAAACACAATAGTGCATGCGTACTGATGCTTGGCGGTAGAAGTTTTTTTTTGTTCATTGCAGTGGTACCCACCGAGATGGACACTTATATATGAGAGACCTACTACCAGTTTGTGATAATTTACAAATTTAGTGTATATTTCAATTAAAACACCAATATCAACTCCTCTATAACTTCAAGATTAAGTTCAAGTTACAATTATAATCTATTATCTTAGTAGTTCAGTTAAAAAATAATGTTATACCTATATAACAAAATCTACATCTACTATAAAAATATAAGTGTATATAATTCGTAAATATAGAGCTTTTATTTAGTCAAAGAATGTTTAGTCATAAACAACAAAATTGCAAATACCTATGATTCAGTACCTATCGCTTTATCTTGGTTTCTTATAGGCAATTTTGTAGTCCCTGAAAGTGGTTTACAAAGTCCTCGACGGAGTTAATAAAAAAGTTACAAGTGCAAGCAGTAGAAGTATTGGTTCGTACTATGCTTTTCATACTGTCGTGGCATTATGCGACTTATTACTAAACATTTTTGACCAGTAATTAGTTATTGTCTCATGTCTGACTCTGCCATTTAGCCAAAGAAAAATTGTGATTATTCTTAACAAATATTAGGTATCATTCTGTCTAGAGACTAGAGAGTAGATACTACTGCGGGCGTTCTTACCTGTTTGGAGTCGTAGCCAAGATTGTTTTCTGCAATCATTAACAATTTTGGTGTTTCATTTACGAGCGAATGAAATAAAAACTTTAAATAAAAATATTATTTAGCATTAATATATTCTACGGTTGGACGATAGCCTAGTTGGGAATGGAATAGTCTACCGAGACAATGTCCGCAAATTCAAAACGCAAGACACACATCTCTGACTTTTCAAAGTTATGTGTGTATTAATTATCGTTCGCATTAACGGTGAAGGAAGACATCGTGAGGAAACCTACATCCTTGAGAATTCTCCATAAGAATTTCGAGGGTACCTAGGTATGTGAAGTCTGCCAACCCGCACTAGGCCAGCCTGGTGGACTTAGGCCTAACCCCTCTCATTAGTAGAGAAGGCCCGTGGTCAGCAGTGAGCAGTATATAATACAGGGCTGGTTGTAATTCATACATAACGATTGCCGAAAGGCACTTTGGCTACGATCTCTGGCCTTTTGGCTTGAGAGGCCATTTTGTGCATGTTACTGTTAATTTGGATGTTGCTTTTAACATTTGTATGTTAGTATTTGTGACTAGTGTTGTACGTGAAACTATGACACAAATAGGTTTAGGTCAGTTTATGGTGAGCAACGAATAACATTTGTATAACTACAAATGGTCATGTTTTATTCATAGGACGATTAGGGGGTAATAATTCCAATTCAGTTGAATGTATTACTTAATATAAAAAGCAAGATGTAATATAAAACCACGAATATTACAAAAAGGATGCGAGTATAACATTTTAAAATTCATTTGATGATATTCCTTGTTTTGAACATGTGTTTGACGAAAAATAGGCATTAATAGCACAAACAATCGTGTGGTCCATGAATGGCCATACATTTTGGCCATTCCCGACATTTTACATTTTGCATTTTCTAGTTACGCTCGTTAGGTGCAGTTTATGCATGTTATGTATAGCACAAATTAGTATACCAACTGAGATTTTTTCTGGAGAAGATATTAGAAACATATATACGTTATTTATATGTATATTCTTGGCTAAAATAACGAATAAAACATTGCTCATAGTAGATTTAAACGCGCGCTGTTCGGATAGTCCCGCTGAATTCAGCAGATTACCCTGAAACATTGCGGTTTTCAGCAAAACTGATATATTGCAAGAACAAAAAAATCATTTCTGAATTTTGTTGTAGTAGTTACAGATCACTACTTCATTTTGATTACGCTTTAAAGACTTCAAAGTCATTGAAGTAAATATAATAAAATATACCATTTTTTTAATATACCAATTTAATCCATGGCTATGATAAAATATAAGGAAATAACAATTATTTAACTAATACTACTCTTACTTGTACAGAGTACTGTATACTGTGAGTATTCATATTAAGTAGGTTAATATAAGGTTTACTTAAACGCTTAAAAGCGGCGAAAGCCTAGTTGGGAGTGGAACCGACTGACGAGGCGAATGTCCGCAGGTTCAATACCCACCTCTGACTTTTCGAAAAGTTGTATGTGTATTCTTTGTGAATTATCGCTTGTTTTAACGGCGAAGGAAAACATCGTGAGGAAACCTGCATACCTGAGAAGTTCTCTGAATTTCGAAGGTATGGGAAGTCTGCCAACCCGCACTAGGCCAGTGTGGTGGACTAAGGCCTGAAACCCTCTCAGTTGTAGTGGAAGCCCGTGGTCAGCAGTGGGCAGTATATAATACAAGGCTAGTATGGTGGTGGTGGTTACTTAATCCTCATGACTTCAATATTTACACCCTGTATAAATAGTAAGAGATAATTTATATTATGGTCACCAAGATACAGGTCGTGCCTAGTGTGGTCATAGAACAATTTCTGTAAAAGTTAGGACTAGTTTAAATATAAAATCGACGGCTCCGTAGAACAAAGTCGTATATGCAAAATGTTAGCTTTTCAGTAGAGCGCTTTGAAAGTCGTTAGTTTGTATTCATGTGCAAATTAGTGCTATTTTCACACATTAAGTTCAAAGTTGTTACTGAACCCTATAGAATATAATGTTTTGTTCACTATAACTTGTGATTTTCACAATTAACTTAGACTTTCAAAGCGCTCTACTGAAAAGCTTCATTTTGCATATACGACTTTGTTCTCCGGAGCCGTCGAAATATTTATTATTCATTTTACTGCTTGGTCCGTATGAACTGGTATGTGCTAACATTCACGGGCCTAAGCCAAGTGAGTGTCCGGGTCCGTCGCTTAACAGAGGTTGGTAGGGGGAATGTTTCTGTCTGCAGAAATTTCCTGATAATTCGGTATGTATTTTTAATCACTGCCTCTTGCAGTTGCATATAGGTATATATGCTGGTAGGTATAAAAGTGTTAATGAGTGTGCTAACTGTTTAGGAATAATTCCAGTGGTAGATAATACTATCGGGACTGTGGATACTTTTTGTAAATGGTGGCATTTAAAATATGACTTTGTCGATGATAAAGTGCAGATTTACTTTTATCAACAAGAGTGATAATGGTCGGTTGTAATGCACTGTTTTGTTAGTAAGAATAGCTCAATCGTAGTATAGTTTGTGGTTACTATTTTCCAGCACTGTCTCTAGTATATACTTACAATATGGGGTAGGTGTTTCTGGTGTCGCTATGAGATGGTATTTTGTGGCTAATTTCTAGAGAATTATATTTGCTACTTGATCATGTCGGAATTGTTGTGCGTATTGATGTTAAAATTAGAATAATAAATCAACAAAAATTATGTTTGTAAATGTAGGCGTATGCACGTTGTACACCGTTTAATTATATTTTTTTATTTGTGGTCTCTCATTTTATTATGAAGGTATAGTGTTTTGTATTTGTAAACTTCCTTCAATTGGATTTTATCCTTATTTAACGGTGATGTGTGTGCATTAGCTTATATAGCTAATCTGACTTTGTATGCAAAAGACTTGAAAAAAAAAGAAAAAAAATATTATATGAAGATTCAATGGACAATTGATGACAAAAAATTAAGCCCGGAGTTTCTTTCTGCCTTTCTTCTTCGGGTAGTCATCGCTTAGGTAGCTAGTGAAAGGCTGGTAGGTTAGCTAGGTTAGGATCTGTACTGTCCTCACCGGTGAGGATCGCGACGCGTGCCTCCCATTAATTTTAATAAAAAATATTCTTTTTTTTATCTCTTTCCAGCCCAAGCTTGGCTTCTTTATATTTAGTTTTCATTGATTTTGCCCCCTTTAAATATGTCTTTAGTTATATAAGTGACTATTTGTAATAAGAATTATTAATTGAATGTATCTTGACATATCATAAGTGCAACTAAGTTCGCCTACGTGATGAATAAAGTATTTTAGTTTATTTAATTATTTATGTAATCGGTCTGGACTATTGATCTAGATGCATCGAAAAAAATAAAAAATAAAAACATTTATTGATCAAGTAGGCTTATAAAAAAGCATTTATGACAAGTCATGACAAGGTAGAGACAATAACAAAGGTACATATACCAATTAAGTAATTTAAAATACCTACATTAAACTAGGAACAACCAGCACGGGCTGATAGGTAGATACAGAAGACACAGACATCGGGGACGGGAATAGGGCTAGGGAAGAAGAAGTGCACTATAATTGAACAATGTCAAAATGTCTAAAAGGAAAATAAGAAATGTCATATTAAATAAATTGAGCTTAAATGTCACAAAAGAAGTAAAAGTATAATATGGACATAGCCATATAAATGTTATATTTTCATAGGCGTTCAATGGGAAAGCTCTGTGCCTTGGTGTTGTGTGCAGGACTGATTCCAAATATCCTTATCATTTAATAAGTCTGTCACTTTGTAGTAGCCTCTAGAAATCAGTACATGTTTAACGAGGTTGCCCATAAACGAACCTACATGTTTTGCTGAATCTAAACTTTGGAACCGCAAGTTTGTTTTTGTTCCTTGTATTTATACAATGCATGTCACTGATTTTTCTAACGGGAGAAGCGATTGTTCGCTAACATCACACGTCACTTACTAGCTGATAACACTAAGCTAAGTACGATAGTTTTGTCAAAATGTGCGTGATCCACTGTATCCTACTGACCCACTGTTGACCAGTTGACCCTACATACTCTTATACTGTTCCATATAGCATATTGTATATTATCGTAATACGATTTATATCTGGGTATATTTATTCGTTCGTGGGTGTGGTAGTGGGGTTGTGTTACTCTAGGACAATCGTCGGGATAGTGTCACGCTACGACAACAGCTCAGTATAATATAAACAAAAGACTCCATCATTTGGGTAGAGCAGCCTGATGCTTACTGTTGAGCAGTCACTCTAATCTCTAAAACATAATTACATAGATTAGATTTTGGTTTAGAGTATACATTCCCAAAGTCTAGTAGATGCTGAAATCAGATGGAAATCTGAATGCTTGGACAGTAATAGAATGAACGAAACTACTACCGTGCAGGGGGGTCTCGGGAACCAAGTTAGCTCACGACTTTAGTGTTAGAGACTGAAAAGTAAGAAGAAAGTTAAGCATTCGGAAAGATAGCACGGTGAAGACGGATTGAATAGGATATTAGTAGTAGTAAAGTAAAGAGAAAATGTAAGTATTCCGGCGAAGGCGAATAGCGAGCCACTTGAGCTTGGAACGAAATTCAGAAACATGGTCATATATATTTATGTAAGCCAAATACGAATCTTATGCAGAAAATTTGAAGTAGCTCAGGTTTATCAAACTGAACCTGAGTGAGATCAGGACAACAGACGTCGGCATAATCAAGTATAGGGAATAAGAGGGATTGTGCTAACGTAATTTTAGTAGCAGTGGGCAAAAATATACGAAGTTTTCGTAAGGAAGCAGCCGACGCGCATAACTTTATATTTATAACCGCGAGCTGAGGGCCCCAGGAAAAACAACGATCAAGTGTCACCCCAAGATTCTTCACGGTCTAACAAAAAAGAACCTTAGCGCCGTTAAAAATTAAAGTCGGAAGTAGGGACCGATCTATTTTATGGATTTGTGATAAATTATAATTAATCTTATAATGATTTGCATGGTCCTCTCTCATATACCTACTTACACCACATTATATTTTATCCGGACCCTATCCAGACAAAGACTTTAGCCTTCTGGAAAGTCCTTCCTTGGTTTCACAGTTCCAACGGCATTACCCGCGACATAAATTAGTCTATATTTTTTTCCAGGATATAGTCAAAACCACCGAACACGTGATCCAAACCAATGATATTCAAAAAGTATACATTTGCCATACAGTAACAAATCAAACGAATAAAAGAGTTTCGTGCACACCCATACACAGCCTTTAAATACCTCCTTACGACTTCATTAACGCGTAACTAGTGTATGCAATCGTCCCAATTGGGATTACTTCAAGTCTTTAGGTTATGCGAAGTAAATAAATTCGCTTTTTTGTTATTAAAGTACATAAGCTTACTTACGGTTTCAGACCATGCTTCTCGCCAATTTTCATTATTCTAGGCCAACGGGAAGTACCCTATACGTTTTGCTACCCTTGCGAAATCGCAAAATATGCGTTGACTTACAAGTTTGATTTTTTCTTATCTAGAAGAGACCGTATTTGATACAAATTTTAACTGAATATCACTACGCTTTCCTGAGAGAAAGGGTCTTGACAGACAGACCGACACACCGACAACAAAGTATTACCTTTTGAGGTACAGAACCCTACAAATTATGAATGACTATTTTTCTTCTTTTCAATAGTCTCAGTCATTAAAAAAGAAAATCCACTTTGCCGTATTTTCGCCTTGTTTTGAAAATAAAGAGGGTCAAAATTAAACTTTTACTACAATATGAAACATGTTAACTAGGTATAATTGTTATATTATTCTAGTGTATGTAACACCATTACCTCGTAATGTTCACCTCCATACACAAAGTCTCTGTCTACAGTGAACTAGCGATGCTGGTAAAATTCAACAAAAACCGTTTCAACCACAATAACAATCAACAATATACACAATTTCCAGGACAAAATTCCCGCTTTATATTTCCCCGGGATAAAAAGTAGCCTATGTTACTCGGTGATAATGTATGTAATAATGTTCTAATGCTGATAATGTTACATACATACATACATACATACATACACACTCACGCCTGTAATCCTCGAAGGGGTAGGCAGAGGCGCAACTAGTGCACCCACTTTTCGCCTATATTCCGTCCCATGATGTGATAGGGGGCGAGCCTATCGCCATATCGGGCACAAATTCCAGACTCCGAGCTGATACTGAATAGAAAAACTCAATATCACTTTGCCCGACCCGGGAATCGAACCCGAGACCCCAGCTTTGCAGTCGTACTGTAATACAACTACGCCACCGAGGCAGTCTGATAATGTTACACTGGTAAAATAATTTTTCAAATCAGTCCAGTAGTTTCGGGGCCTATTCAATGCAAACAATCAAATCTTTCAAAGCCATAACTCATATTTTATCATTTTTGTCATATTCAAAGAATATATTACGTATTAATAAATTATTGTTCCAAAAGTTTCTTTTTTTATCCACATGTGGCTCTTGTCTCGATTTTGTGCTGCCACGTTCCTGCGTGTGCCTATTCGTGCACGTTCCCTATGGGCGAATAATGAATGTTTACCAAGCTCAAACAAATGCGAAGCTTTGACAGGTGCACATTTGAGCGGTTCGCTCCGTTATTGTGCGTGACCGCAGCGTTGTTTTGATTCCCAATTCGAATCCTAGTTGCGATCGACATTAGCTATTCGAATTTGTTTTAATTTATATGTACCCGACTGCGAAAGAAGGAGGGTTATATTTTCCAGTGTATGTATGTAAGTAAACGTGTTCTTGAGCGGAGACCGCGACTGGGCAAACGTAGTGTAGGACGCCCTCCGGCCAGGTGGGATGACTATCTGCGAAAGACTGCAGGCAGATGTTGGATGCGGCAAGCTGAAGACAGGGCGCTATGGCGCTCATTAGGGGAGGCCTATGTCCAGCAGTGGACTGATAAAGGCTGATGATGATGATGATGATGATGTATGTAAGTATGTGTATTTCTTTGCCACGCCCTAGGGCCTAAAGGGCATATCGTATTTTTATGTGAGTGGTGTCAATAGAATCCTGTAAGTCGTGAGAGTGACACTGGGTAAATCCAAAATAAAAAAAAAACAAAATTAAGGGTTCTTGGCGGCAAAAAGTAACTTAAAAAAAATGTTTACAAAATACTTCGAGTGTGGTACGGTGATTGCGAATGAATATAAGTACAACTTATATGTTTTATTGGAGTTTGGAATTGGAAATGCTAATAAATGTGCTTGAAAACTAAAAAGATGGAAACAAAAAAAAATATTCCAACAAAACAAGGGGATTCGGATACCCGAAATCAGCGGTTAGTGAGTGGCGTAGCGTGGTTTATTGGCAGGTAAGGGGGGGGGGGGGGGGAGTTTGGGAGGGCTGAACCCTCATATACGCCTATGAATTCTACACATACCCTGCCTGTATCTCGTGCATTCAAATAACCTACCTGCCCATCTAGTTCAACAACAAAAGGAGAGCCTACGCGACTGGGAGTTCTACGAAATCGATCTTATTACTTTTATAGTGTAACGTTGGAATGGTACGACACACCTGCGACTATCGTAATGAAGCATCCCACAATCGCAGAACACGCAGATGTAATCATTATCGGACATCGTCGCCGTAGTACCTACCTTCGATGCGAGGAGAGCTACATCAAAGAGCTGTAGAACACTGACGGTTGTGTCGTGCGTTCTCATGCGACGTTCGATTTTCGCATTGATTAGTGTTTGTGGTGAAACGGCGTGAAACGTTATACATGCTCTTGTTCAATAAATAGACAGTTGGCGATATGCGTATTATTATTTAGGCTATAAAGGCTATAAGACGTATATCAGTGTTCGATTCTGGGTCCAAAAATATATGAACTTATTTTTACGATATAAAGTTATTTCACCGTCCATTTTTTTAATTAGCACTTACTGAACATATGATCTACCTCTTTATGAAATGAAGAATTAAAAATATATTCTGAAAAATACTAATTATAATTGGTCAACGAAGCACATTAATTGCTTACATTCATAAATCGCACGACAAATTTGTAAGCTTGAACCTTCCTATTAAAGTACAAACCACCATTAACTTGCATATAAGTGTAGGTATACCTACATATACTTTCATTTTGGAAAAGTTTAGACAAGTACATTTTTAGCTATTATTGAGTTAAAATAAATTATCTGATTTTATATTTTTATGGAAACTTTAAAAAGAAACAGTCGAAGGCGGGACTCAAACCCACGACCTCCGGCGAAGAACACCGGCAACGGAAGAGCTCCTCAATTGGAAGAGCACCGGCACGGTACGCCGGAGGTCGTGGGTTCGAGTCCCTCCTCCGACTGTTTCTTTTTCAAGTTTCCATAGAAATATAAAATCAATATCCAGGCACTACATGGCCATTATCATGTATAATTAAAATTTAAACAACCCCCGACACAAAAAAGCTATAAAAAGTAAAATAATAATAGTGTCTTTGTCGTTTAAGTACCTAGTAATATTTTGACCCAACCGTCGTCGCGTCGAGGGACCGCTAAAGAAGTATTTTCATCTCCCTGGTCCGGAGTTCGGTCCCCCGACGTGAGGACGCTTGTGTCAAAATATTACTAGGTACTTAAACGACAAAGACACTATTATTATTTTACTTTTTATAGCTTTTTTGTGTCGGGGGTTGTTTAAATTTTAATTTAATTTTTATTTCAAACTTTTTAAATTACTTTATTCTCCATCCTGGGGCCTTGATAATCAACTATCTATCACCTACTCGTTGAGCCCATCCTTATGAGCCCAAACACACTATATCTGCTATAAGTTGCTTAGGAGTTGGGTATCCCGCAGACTACTTGATGCCGCAGCATCAGCTCATGTTTACAAATATATTGAATGTCACAGTACACCAAATTTAAAGT
This sequence comes from Lapara coniferarum, assembly GCA_949316025.1. Classification (NCBI taxonomy): domain Eukaryota; kingdom Metazoa; phylum Arthropoda; class Insecta; order Lepidoptera; family Sphingidae; genus Lapara; species Lapara coniferarum. Next base: position 15,908,985 of record OX438933.1, on the reverse strand, counting down.
CAATCGGTTTTTTTAAGTTGCAAATGAGCTGATAATCCTCAAACGCCTGAACAGATCTTCATAAATTATAGCTAAGAACCATCGCAGTCACATCAGCTTTCAAACAAAAAAAAACTGCGTCCAAATCGGTCCATTCGTTTGAGAGCTACGATGCCACAGACAGACATACAGATACACAGATACACAGATACACACCCTAAACTTATAACACCCCTCTTTTTTGTCGGGGGTTAAAAATCATTATATAGGATTATAAATTATCTGAGTACGGAATGATGTATCGTGTACACATGCTATTTTTTTAATTTCAAACAAGTCGTGTATAAAAATCAATGCTTGTTCGTGTTATGCCCTGCCATGCCATTCATTCGACTTAGATAAAACTTTGTGAACTTATTGTTTACACTCGCGGAATGGTTTCAAGCATAACACAATTAATTAACTAACAGTAGGTAGGTAAGAGGCGCACGTGTCGTCCACGCTAAATTCCGGAACCACTTCGCTGACTCCGTTAAAACCGTTAAAATTTCGTAAAAAAAATTTTTGGTTCCAGATTGAATGATAGGATACCACCCCACATATTAAGAGAGTTAAAGCCTTTGTCCACCACGCTTGCCTAATGCAGGTTGGTAAACTTCACATCAAGCCTCTTAGATCATCGGAGAACGTGAAATTAAATGTGCCTGTGCATACTACTTCATTTACGGAGAAATGCTTCATTGTTATCGCTGTCCGGTGATGGGATACATTGCTAGAAGCCATAAGACGCGCGCAATCACTACCAGCTTTAAAAAAAATAGTTAAAGAGTTATAAGTAATGATAACCATATATAATTACCCATTTACTTTTGTGTAATAAATATTTCATGTATATTTTATTCAGCGTGAATTAAAGTGGGCCTGGATAGCAAAATCCGAAACTATGAGGAATAGTGAAAATGTTAGAAGGAGTCTCGAAGCCGATTTTGATAAAAACTAAAATTGCATCATTGGAATTTTTTTTTAATTAGTTTTATCCAGGAACCACACTGTATCGTTAGGTACATCATTAGATAGTGTCTCTACTAAGGATCAAATTCTGGGAAGTAATGACATACCGCAAACTAAAGAAACGAGCTAATATATGACAAATACTTTTTATTTTTAAACCCCGACAAAAAAGAGGGGAGTTATAAGTTTAGGGTGTGTATCAGTGTATTTGTATGTCTGTCTGTGGCATCGTAGCCCTCAAACGAATAGACCGATTTGAACGCGGTTTTTTTAAAGCTGATGTGATCCCGATGGTTCTTAGCTATAATTTGTGAAGATTTGTTCAGGCGTTTGAAGATCATCAGCTCGTTTCGAACTTAAGAATCCCGATGGATTTTAAATTTGGTGTACTGTGACATCGGCAATATTTTTCAACATGAGCTGATGCTGCAGCATCAAGTAGTCTGCGGGATACCCAACTCCTTAGTAACTTATAGTAGATGCAGCGTGTTTGTGCTCATAAGAATGGTCTCAACGAGTACGTGTTAGATAGTTGATTATCAAGGCCCCATGATGGAAAACAAATTAATTTAAAAAGTTTGAAATGAAACCGGACCGAACTCCGTACCAGGGAGATGAAAATACTTCTTTAGCGGTTCCCCGACGTGACGATACTTGGGTCAAAATATTACTACGTATTTAAACGACAAAGACACTATTTATTAATTTTTTAGAGTTTTTGTGTCGGGGGTTATTTAAATTTTAATTTTATTCCTATATTATTTACCTAAGTATTAAGTCGTTAGATAACATGACATTGTTGTCCAGCTGGGTAATCTATACTAATATTATAAAGCTGAAGAGTTTGTTTGTTTGTTTGTTTGTTTGAACGCGCTAATCTCAGGAACTACTGGTCCGAATTGAAAAATTCTATTTGTGTTGAATAGACCATTTATCGAGGAAGGCTTTAGGCTATATAACATCACGATGCAACTATTAGGAGCGAAGAAATAATGGAAAATGTAAAAAAATCGGGGAAAATTAGTCATCCTTGAGGGCTTCCATTGCGTGCGCTGCGAAAACGGTTCAAGATACCAAAAATATATGTATGTAAGAATTATTCGTCTTAAAATTATCTAAAAAAATGTCCGCGACAGTATATGTCTATCTTTTAAGATTAACTCACTAGAACCGTTTTTATGGTAATCAAATTTGGTCGAAATTAATGCATTATTTGTTAAGAGTTGTATCAACGTCATAATATTAATCTTTATCCAAATAAATGTGTTGGATAGAGTGATTCAACGGGAAGGTTTTTATGTATGTACTTTTAGCCCGGAAAAACTTATTAACGCGGGCGAAGCCGTGGGCAAAAGCTATTGTATATATTAGTGATGTAACGAATGTTCAATTTCCAATATTAGCGAATGCGAATGCGAATATTTGACTCCAATCTTCGCGAATGCGAATGCGAATATGGAATTTTTATTTGGCACCAAAAGATTTTATCGTACGTTACGTGAAATTATAACAGCTGCAAAGTGATCCCACTGCACCTGATAGTAAGGGTCGTGAAGTCCAGATCCAGTGGCCTGTTTAAAATATGACAGGGATATTCGTTCTCTTACGAATTACCACCATCCCAATTTAATTGCGTAGAAAAACAACGAGCATCATCATGGCTCGCTGAGGGACTGTGAGCCATACGTCATCACTCATCATTGTCAACACTCATTGATTGAAGATTATTGCCTTTAAGCAAGGTACGGCTGGAAGGGGACGCCCGAGGAGAACATTTTCTGACCAAATAAATGATCTTCTCAGAAAAGGGCAGGTCAGGAGTACCCTTAACAGACGAAAATGTATGAAAAGAACTATGAATGTGGAAGAGGCGAAAGAGGTTTGTCAAGATCGTAGCATGTGGCGCTCAATAGTCTCTGCCTACCCCTATGGGATAAGGGCGTGAGTGTGTATGTATGTATGTATGTATGCAATGTGGTATTTTAGATGAGAGGACCTTGCCTAGTTTCCCGAACGCTGCTCAACCGAGCTGGTTTTGACCTCTATCTTGAAGTTGGACTTGCCTAGCTGGACCACTTTTCTTAGATAACCAAATTCGTCGACAACTTTGAGAGTTGCGTTCACTAATTGGCATTCGCACAAATGAGTATTGGACAAGATTTTGGTCTTGTTCATTTTAAGTCCTATCAGGTGGGAATCTCAGTTCAGGGCTATGAGCAAAAGTGCATAACGCTATGGTCCTCAAATGATTCTGACAAGACGACAATATTGCAGCAAATCAAAGGTGTGTAATGTACTTATTAAAGCTAATTTCAAATCTTTTCTAATCAAAAATCTTGAAGATGTCCAACGCGGCAATGACTAATTTCGGAGAAATAACATCTCCCTGTCTCTCGCCTCTGTGTAGTGGAATAACGTTCGTGCTCTGCTCTTGTACTTGGACAGACATGGTACCTTTGTTGTACAAGCACCTTAATAGCCCTTAAATACCAACAGTCAATGTTGCCCTCAACACTTTGGAGCCTTTGTTCCGTTTTATCGTCTTCTTGATGCTTTCAACATTGTAAACGCGGACATCGTTTCAGGAGGATTTCCCTGTATGTCAGTGGGGCTTCTGATATGCTTCAGCGTTCTCCGAAGACTGCAACGCCATATATCGACGTTGGTAACTTAATCATTTCAATTTAATAAAAAAAAAATTAACGGTGGTAAAAAATATAGCTATTCCATTCGGTTTAAATAAATAGTGAGTCATCAGTGCAACTGAAGGATTTAATAAGTATACTGACATTTAAATTATTATTATATTTCAATAATTTTTAATATTTTAAAAGATCTAAATATCTTTTATATTCTTATAATATTTTCCAATAATTTTATATACAAATTAATAACAACATAAATCCTCTCACGTTGTGATCTCGTTAAAAAAGATTAACGGTACTTAGAAAGTTGGAAGTTATTACTGTTACTGTTAGTTGTTATTGTTACTATTGTTATCAAAATACATAATTTTTATTTTGTATGAGTAGGGGAGACCGGGGATAGTTGACCAAATTTCGGCTTGGACGCTTATAATTGTTTTGTTTTAGTATAGAATGTCAAAAAAACCTACAAGTTCGATAGGCAAACTAATGAGCCTTCGAAAGAAATACCAAAAACCTCGAGATTGTTTATAACACAGTGTACAAAAGCCAGACGAAGTGAGTGGTATACAATACGGCAATAAAATAAAAGAAAAGACAACAAATACTTATTTACTATTATCAATGTGCCTTATTAAGACAAAATGTCAGTAACATTTAAATAATTTACATATAATTTGTCACTTTATGTACGATATTCGTTATTGGGGCGGAAACAAAAATCCTACCACCAGCATAGGGTTTATTGTTTCGTTTAGTTATTCTTTTGCAAATCCACATGGTTTTAAAATAACAAACTTTTGATAAATTTGACAAATAACTCACTTTATTCCATGCGAAGAATATTTCGATTGCTACGTAGTACATTTTGTGGGTAGTCAACTAGCCCCAATATAAACTTTGTCTACCATCCCCAACCAATTATTTTAAATTTCAACCTCATGTGAGTACCTCAAAACTGTGTCAAAACATAAAAAAAAAATACACTAAAATAATCATCAATAACCAAACTCTTATTTAAATAGCTTGAAAGTACATAGCGTCGAATATAAAGGCTTCAATACAAATAATATTAAGAGGTTAATATCCATCTTTAAAATTGAAGTAATATTGTGATTTGCAAATTGTAAAATATATATAATTAAAAAAAAATGATAAAAGACCTACGCTGAGTTTCTTGGTGCTTCTACTCAGGTCAGTGGGCTTTTCCGAAGCACTGGTAGAATCTTTTAGTAAAACAACATTGTGAAAAATGACGTGTAAAAGTGCCCTTAGGGGCCTAATTACTGAATAAATGATTTGAATTTGAATTTGAATAATTACTCATAGGTATCATTTTTCGATAAATCCTTTTATCTGCCGGATCACGTGTGCCCGCGGAGCCGCGTTTGCGGTGAATATTCGTAAACAGTTAATGGTTTTTCGTGTATATCAGGACAATGCAACATTTTAAAATAGCTCGAGTTATTGACGATTATTCATCCTGCCCCTATCATCTACCATCCTCGGTCTCTCCTACTATAAATATTTACAAAATTATTATTTATACGCTGTAAACATAAGAAGTTATTGTTACATGTCATAGCCAAAATATTCACATAATTTATTACGAATACGAATATTAAAAAATACACCACCAATATGCAATATAGAACAAGAACATCTCATGAGTCATTGGTCATGACATTTCCATGTTCCCGCCAAAAACTTAAGGCATTTATTATTTTGATAGGTGAGATGACATTGGACGTTCTATTATACCAGCGAGTTTAAGTAATTATTAACATAGAGGTTTTATACCAAGACTTCATCGCGTGCCACTGACTTCTATTATAGCGTACTAGTATAATAGACGTCAGTGTCGCGTGCACATAGTTGAGGCAGAACGATGAAGCGGTTTACGGCATTTAATACATATTTTTTTCTTTCTAAAATAAGTTATTTAATAAATAATGATAAAAGGTAACTTCTTTTAATATTTTAAATTTGGTAATTGTTTTAATTACACAAATAAAAAATTTAATAAATAATATTTTTACAAAAAGTAATGATATCCCATCAAAAACATGTAGTGAAATATGGAAGCCAAGTCTAATATTAAGAACACACACAAAAGAAGCATTTTACCAACAAAAGAATTAAAATCTAAATGGTTACCAAGCCCTGTAGATAATCCTGAAAATTATTTATAAGAACACACTCCATTCTAAAATAAATTTATTTAATATTTCTTTCTTTTTCTGATACGACAATGTATGGTATTTTAAAATATGACCTCTAATTTGACCAGTCGAATTATTTACACAAAGCAGATAACTTGTATAAATTTAAGCTCAAGATTTGTCTTGGCTAGTTTTATCAGAAAACATCATTTTTAGAAAAGTAGGATTAGTTCACCTTACAATATAAAAACAGTAACATAACAATATAAAGAAGATAAGCTAATTAGCCAAACATAAAAAAAATATATGTGAAAAACAAAATAATAACGTACCAATTATAATATCATTATGATAAATCCTTAGCAACACAACAATATCGAACTCTTAAAAGGACGTGATGGTAGCAACGAACACAAGTGTATCGTGGGCCGGGCTCAGTGAAAAACAATCGAGTATGAACGTAAAAATAATACGAAAATAATTGCGGATTATAATACTAAAAATGTTTCGAACGCCTACAGTCATAACAGTATTATAAAAAATATATATCAATAATTGCTAAGTATATTTCAAACTAGCTTTTGCCCACGGTTCCGCCCGCTTTAAAAAGTTTTTCCGGGATAAAGGTCCCATTTTATATTTTCCCGAGATATAAAGTAGCCTATGTGTTAATCCAGGACATGATTTACCTGTGTGCCAAATTTCATCGAAATCCGTTCGGTAGTTTTTGCGTGAATGAGTAACAAACATCTATACATCCAGACATCCATACATACTTACAAACTTTCGCCTTTATAATATCAGTAAGATAGTAAGATGTGGCCTATGTCCAGCAGTGGACTGCAACGAGCAGATAATGATGATGATCATATTTCAAATATTCTTTTTATGAAAACTAGAATTATATTCACCGTCATTATTTTCCAGCAGAACATAAATACTCTGGAGCAAAATCTTATTTGTTTACATGGAATGAAATCTATACTAATATTATAAAGCTGAAGAGTTTGTTTGTTTGAACGCGCTAATCTCAGATATTTTTATCCCGGAAAAACTCTTTCACGCGGGCGGAGTCGCGAGCATCACCTAGTATTATATAGCTGAAGAGTTTGTTTGTTTGTTTGAACGCGCTTATCTCAGGAACTACTGAACCGATTTCGAAAATTCTTTCACTAATAGGAAGCTCCATAACTCCTGAGTGCTATAGGCTACTTTTTATTCCGGGAAAAGATTTTTATCCCGGAAAAACTCTTTCACGCGGGCGGAGTCGCGAGCATCACCTAGTATCATATAGCTGAAGAGTTTGTTTGCTTGTTTGTTTGTTTCTTTGTTTGTTTGTTTGAACGCGCTAATCTCAGGAACTTCTGAACCGATTTTGAAAATTCTTTCACTAATAGGAAGCTACCATAACTCCGGAGTGCTATAGGCTACTTTTTATCCCGGGAAAATATTTTTGTCCCGGAAAAACTTTTTCACGCGGGCGGAGCCGCGAGCACTACTATTAGTTATATATGAGCCCACGAAAAGTTATCAATTATTCGTTAATTAATAGGTACCGCCAGTTCGGAAAGTCGTTTCCCAATACCTACCACCTGAGAAGGCCGGGCAAGAAAGTAGTGTAAAATATTTTTTTTTAAATCACCTCATGTTTCGTAGGTAGGTATTACTAGCAACTCGTCCCGGCTTCGCCTCGGCAATGGAACATAATATTATTATGTTTACACCAAAAAAGTTTTTCCGGGACAAAAATATTTTCCCGGGATAAAAAGTAGCCTATAGCACTCAGGAGTTATATAGCTTCCTATTAGTGAAAGAATTTTCAAAATCGGTTCAGTAGTTCCTAAGATTAGCGCGTTCAAACAAACGAACTCCTCAGTTATATAATACTAGGTGATGCTCGCGACTCCGCCCACGTGAAAGAGTTTTTCCGGTATAAAAATATTTTCCCGGGATAAATAGCCTATAGCACTCAGGAGTAAAGTAGCTTCCTATTAGTTCCTGAGATTAGCGCGTTCAAACAAACAAACAAACTCTTCAGCTTTATAATATTACTAGTTGTGCTCGCGGCTCCGCCCGCGTGAAAAAGTTTTTCAGGGACAAAAATATTTTCCCGAGATAAAAAGTAGCCTATAGCACTCAGGAGTTATGTAGCTTCCTATTAGTGAAAGAATTTTCAAAATAGGTTCAGTAGTTCCTGAGATAAGCGCGTTCAAACAAACAAACTCTTCAGCTTTATAATATTAGTATAGATAATTTTATAAAGCTGATGTTTACACTAAAAAAGTTTTTCCGCGACAAAAATATTTTCCCGAGATAAAAAGTAGCCTATAGCACTCAGGAGTTATGTAGCTTCCTATTAGTGAAAAAAATTTCAAAATCGGTTCAGTAGTTCCTGAGATTAGCGCGTTCAAACAAACAAACTCTTGAGCTATATAATATTAGTTTAGATTCTTTTCTGCCGTAGTATTTGTTTTAGCGTGTTTATTTTCCAGGATAAAAGTCCCGCTATATATTTTCCCGGGATAAAAAGTAGCCTATGTCCTTCTTAGTTCCCTAGGTCTCAAAATACATCCATACTTATTTTTGCTCGAGGTTCCACTCGTGTTAACGATTTTCCGGGAAAATCTCGGTACGTTACAACGATTTAACAGTAAATCTGTTGTCTATTCCGTCTTTGATTTTTTATGTGTGGCAACATTGTGGTGAGGTATGATTGGGCATTCTACCCGAGTTCAGAAAATTGTCGCGAATAATTTACCGAAAATCTATTGTCGAACAGATTAAATATGTTTCAATAGTAAAAAAACTACAAGTTAGGTATGTTTACTAGCATTTTTATTTAAAAACGTTCAATTTTTTTCCTTTGTTATCACCCATGAGGCGCTACAGAAAAAATGACATTGCGTTGGAACCAAATGCATATGCAAAATTTCGTCTGGGTTCGCACTCCGGACACCCATAGACATAATTTGAAACTATTAATTGTTAGGTAAAGTTTTACTGATTTTTTGCAACAGGGCTACATGTTAGAAACCGTGTTGTCTTTGTCCATGCTATCTTATAACTATTTTTTTTTTTTAGATTTTTTGCAATGCAATCAGCCCTGTATTATATATTGCTCATTGCTGAGCACGGGCCTCCTCTATTATTGAGAGGGTTCAGGCCTTAGTCCACCACGCTGGCCTAATGCGGGTTGGCAGACTTCACATACCCTCGAAATTGACAAACAATACACACGTAACTTCGAAAAGTCAGAGGTGTGTGCCTTGGGTTTGAACCTCCAGACATTGTCTGAGCAGACGGCAGACCGTTCTATTCCCAACTAAGCTATCGTCGCTTTATTAATTAATAAAATTAATTTAATTGCTTAACTATAGTACGCCCGGGGGAGAAAGCCATAGCTTTTTTGGATAAATGCTATTGTATAAAATTAACCCAAAAAATCAAAACATATTGTATATAATTAATTATACATAATGTACATACATACACATACATATACACTCACGCCTTTTATCCCCGGAGGGGTAGGCAGAGGGGCAACTAGTGCACCCACTTTTCGCCATTTTTCCGTCCCATGATGTGATAGGGGGCGAGCCTATCGCCATATCGGGCACAAATTCCAGACTCCGAGCTGATACTAAATAGAAAAACTCAATATCACTTTGCCCGACCCGGGGATCGAACCCGAGACCTCAGCATTGCAGTCGTACCATAATACAACTACGCCACCGAGGCAGTCATACATAACGTGTTTGTATGAAATCTAAAATCTCTGTTTAGTATGAAATCTCATAGCACCACGTGTTTTTTGTGCTACGGGGACGTGTATGGGCGAATTATAGTCTGAAATAAATCTAAGTCCATGCAGAGGAAGCACAACTAGTTATAAATACAAAGTCTACAAATTAAAACAATCATAAGAAAATTAAACGCTCATGAAACATAAAAATAACACTTTAAAAAATTCATAAAACTAAAAACAAAGCAAATAAAATCAGCCCTTAATAATTCTAATTACTTACCAATTTCCGAGTGCCACGAAGTGTCAGCAACGGTTTGCGCTACCGAAACAAAAGCTCCAAGTTACGCGGCGGAACTTCGGGAGTACTGTGGCGCGACGTCCGCGGCGCGTGGACTCTGGAGGACGAATGCTACGCGCCGAATAACAGGGATGCCAGATAGTGTCTCAGTAATACTGGTACAGAGGTCACTGAAAGTTGGTATTTCACCAAAAAAGATGGTACACGCTATAAAATATACAATTTCGGTGTACAATGTTTCCGGCGACCTTTTTTTCTACTTTCCTAAAGGAGAATTTATAACCAGTACTGCTACTTATACACTTATACGTCCTTGCTAATCTATGGTGTTCAGTGATATTAACAATAACAAATATTATTAGTAAATTATTACAATAATCAATGACGTAATTATGCAACAAGAATAATTGATATATTCTTAGATACAAGAAAAAAATATTAATTTTGACATTGATGTTGAAAGTTGGTACCAACACAGGTTTTAGTTGGTACATGGTACAAGACCCTGAAAAATGGTGCATGTACCAGGAAATTGGTACGTCTGGCATCACTGCCGAATAATAGCGCGCATGAATAGATGACGCAGAGCAAGCGCGGTGCATAGATACGCCCTTGAAAATAGTTTGCATGGATGAGGTATCTCCTTATTTCATACCCCCTCCCCCCACTTGCTAATTTTTTTTTATTATTACTTGTTATTAGGGTTATGAAAATAATATCGGAAATATTAATGTTGCAAATAAGATGGTAAGAGTGATCTAATATTTACTTCATTCTTAAGGGTGTCAATTTTTAAAACGTTTATGATCATTAGTTGGCAATACGTGTAATAAAAATAATAACTGCAGAACATTGATGTAATTGAGAACTTTCCATGTTTACGTAATTCCATCGAAATTCATCGTATTCTTTCCCGTTCGTTGCCATATCCATAAATTAATGACGTGGTAGGATGTTCCATCTTTTAGCCCCACTAAGTATTTTACTTTACGAAAACTAGAGAATGTTCTTTGATACGAAAATATTACCGGTTCTTTGTATGTAAGATGTAATATTTCGTGTAGGATAAACTGATCACTATGTAAAATGAGGGGATATTTAATTTGCTGAAAGGAATGGTCTGATTCTATTTATATTCTTTTAGAGCCCTTAATATTTCTTGTAGCTGGGTTTGTTAATTTTTTTGTTAATAGAAATATACATTGGAGAGTGACTTGTACTGATGGTTTTATGAACATTGGATTTTTTGTACCTAACTGTATTGGAATTAATTATAATTAAAATACATGGTGGTAGAACTCTCATATGTAAGAGTCCCTCTGGGTGGGTACCACCACAATGTAGACATTAATGTAGAAATAGATTTCTACCGCCAAGCAGCAGTGCGCATGCACTGTTGTGTTTCGGTTTGAAGGGCATTGTAGCCAGTGTAACTACAGGAAATAATGAGACTTAAAACCTTATGTCTCAGGATGACGAGCGCAGTGGAATGGCACACAGTACTTTGTAGCTCAAGGTGTTGGATGCTCATTCAGCTCAAAAGTACGCACTTTTTTTTCTATCGTTTACACACTTAGAAATATAGTGTCCTGATAAACGTTTTAACACTTTATTTAAAGTAAATTTAATCTACTTTCATTATTTAATGAGTTTTTGTACATTGCTTCATCGTTTTTTTGCAATAAATGTTTAAATGCAGCGGGAGAAAGTAGTACTCTCGACCCATCATGACATGTGGGTAAAACTACGCAGAGGTGCGGTTAATAGTTCGCATACTGGGTAAGCTTCACACGCAGGGAAACTACAGGCATATAATTACAAATTGTATAAGTACACATGGAATCATATGGAATATATTTTTATACTTCCTTTATTCTTGGTACAAATATTGTAAAAAAAACATTAAATGTACTCCTATTGTAGGCATCAAAAACATAATTAATTAGACTGTAGAATTATACGTTTTTATATTTTTACGGAAATTTGAAAAAGAAATAGTCGAGGGCGGGATGTGTACATGTTAATGGCCATGTAGTGCCTGGATAATATAAAAACATTATCCAGGCACTACATTAACATGTAAAAAAATCATAATACATGTGTAGAATTATACTTATAATAAACTTTAGTTATTTTTGTAATTGAATGATCACTGTAATTTTAGGAACTTTTGATGTTACTTTTCATTGTATTGCGTGAGTATTTTTAATCCCGTACTATTACCCAACAGAGAATATTTTAAACAATCACACGTCAGTTGAGATGCAGTTATTTTTTAGGGTAGAATTAAAAACTACAATAAATACTATAATAATGATGTAAACTTAACATAATCAACGGTTTTTTGTAAACTGTTGCACCGTCTGTCCATAAACTTTTTCCCAGCACAAAATAGTTAATAACTAATCAACAAAATCACGTCGATCGCAGTTTTTCGCTAATCAAGTGAGGCTTGGTAAAATAGCTTATGGCTCGTGCGAAATTTTACGCACTGCGTGCTGTTGCCCCGAATGCCCCATGGGTGGTCGTATCGCTTACCATCAGGCGAACGGTGTGCTCGTCTCGTCATTCGATGCAATAAAAAAAAGAAAGAAATACAATCGTAATTATTGAATTCTTTATTTAAGCGTGTCCAGCAAAATTTATTGCGAGACTGGTGTTCTAGTGTAAAATTGTTGCTTGAATGATTACGCGTTTTCATTGAAAATAAAATTCCAATATAACAACGCGGGGCGGCGCGTGGATCCCTAATGCGGAAGCGGTGCATGGTGTAACGTTTAATATAGGCATCCACCGTGTTCGCAATACCATACCGTGGTATGGCATGGAACAATTCCATGAGGTGCCAACTTAGGTTGGTATCAATATAATATGTAAAATGTTTTTCAGATCGATAAACTCACACGCAAGATTGTCTATAGAAGCTCATCATTCACAGCCCAACTACGTGACAACATGACCAATGAGGCGACTTATGGTGGAAGCCAGCAGACCACAGGGCGATTATACTACCGAGCGAATTCTTACAGCGCATTACCACAGAATACTGAATAGTACTGGTAGTGCACACAGCTTCATATTTTTTTTAAATGTATTCATTGTATCACGAGCTTTTTATGGTTTCTCCTTTGAGTATCTAGCATTGGTTGAATAGTCTAAGGGCTTTTCAGACCATTCGGAGTTGAATATGAAATGAAGTAATTTAATTTGCAAGATGTCTATTGATTTCTCGGCAAGTGATTCTACGGCGAATCTATTTATCAATTCTCTTTGAAAAAAATATTTTATACACTCGTAAAGATACCATTTGAATGGTGTCCCGGTAGATGCTGTCTTTTTGGTAGAAAAATCATATTTTTTTTTAATTTATAATATTACTATATGCTCTCTATCGTAATCAGGATTGAATTTATAGTGTGGACTTATATTCATGTGTCACTATTTCCAAGGGAATCTTGACGTCGCGATTTAATAATTAGGTTGAACTGTACAGTGCCATATTGTCTGTACTGTACCATCTATTGTCGACAAGCGTAAACAGTTAAAATATTGTGGTTGTTTCCACACGTATTGAAATTCATTTAAATGAATAGTGAAACTGAGAGATTATGTTTTAATTGTTTTGTAAAATCATCACGTAATTTTGATTTTGGTATTATTTTTATTTTAACCTCACTTTTGATTGTAAGTATTGGTAAATGTATATTATTTTATTGAAATTAACCATCATTTAAAACTATAACTGCCAATTTACCACAAAATAGTATTTAAATACATAAATAACAATAATAATAACTTAACCGTATTATTGGAATACAATAATTATTATAAGAAGAGTGAAGAAAAATAATTTATTGAAAAAGTTTCACTGCATACGTGTGTATGTATGTGCATTAATACACATACACATACTTTTTAATTTATAAAACTTCGAAGGTGCATGAAGTCTGCAAACCCGCACTAGGCCAGCGTGGTGGACTAAGGCCTGAACCCTCTCACTAGTAGAGAAGGCACGTGCCCAGCAGTGGGCAGTACATAATACAGGGTAGTAAAATTAATATTTATACCAGCCCTGTATTATGTAGACACTTTTTATTTTTATTGCAGGTTTGTGTAATCTTTAGCGTAATGATGATTTTTGTGTTTATTGCTTGTCAAAAGCGATCCAAGAACCAAATTTGGGAGGTGACATGTACTCGAACCCCGTGCAGGACGGTAGTGTGGCAGGCAGGTGACTCTCTTTCTTTCTTCTGTGGGTAGGCCTTACGCTGCCGTTGACGCTAAGGGTGTTCTTCGTTGTGCGGGGGCTTTTTGTGAAAAAGGTTACATACAGGAGATAAATGTTTCAATACTTTTGATCCTTTTGCACCGGACTCTGAAGAGAATCGATGAACAGGTTGGATCATAGTGGTACCACGGTGTCAGGGATTTTTGACGTGTAGCAAGCATTGGCTTAGCTACAGATTTTTTTCTAGGGGGGGCAGTTAAAAAATGAAATCGAATTCACTGCCTGCACGAAAGACCTGAAAAACGGAAGCAGATACAATTTATTTATATTACGATTGTCATGTCATGTCAATATATTTTTACGCGCGCTAGTACACGCCGATAAACAGCGCAATCTATTGGCGAGAAGCGGAATATCTGACTGTAGTAGGTTCGGCGATGGAATGTTCTCGAAGGGTCTCGATGTCTCCAGAGTTCCCGACTGTTCTGGATCTTTCGAGAACATTCCACAAACTACGACGGTACCGGCGGACGGGTATAAAAGGCGGCGCGCGGGCGCCGCGGGCAGTCAGTCTTGTTTACAAGAGCGAGCGTTTGAACATATAGTGAGTGATTTTAATAAGCGTATTTGGGTATTTAATTAATAGCTGTATTTAGCGCAGTGTTTTTGCTGTTTAATAGTGTTCTAATACTAATAAAGTCCTAATTGGTGTTTTATCACAATACCGGTATTTTAATTGTTTATTGGGAACCCCAGCACGTGACAATATTTTATACCTGTTGTCTATGAAATATGAAATCCTCCTAGCCAGTTTCGGCCACGGCGGCCAATCTCAACGGAGATCAGCCACGTACGCAGGAGATATTATAGTGCACAAGTGTGTGCGCAATACACAGGTGCACTCGCTATTCCTTCACTCTCATAGTCCGGTGAGACGGCAATCCGACATGACCGCAGAGAGATCAGGCGCAGGACCAACGGCTTTACGTGCTTTCCGAGGCACGGGGGTATCACACCGCCAACTTCCTGACTCCGAGCTGCGACTGAGTAAATTTTAAGATGGAAAAACCCAGTCACAATTATTTTTTTGGCTCGACCCGGGATTCGAACCCAGGACCTCAGCGCGCAAATCGTACTCGTAATGCGTACGCAATACCACTACGCCACCGAGGCAGTCAACGTAAATACATACACACGGGTCGAATACAGAACCTCCTTTTTTGAAGTTGGTTACATGTTCGTTCGAGGAAAACCATCCCAATTAGATAAACTTGAGACAAAAATACATGGATAGCAACCAATTCCAGTAAAGACTCCAGATTTTTCCACCATGTCTGTTGTTAAGTGATTAATTCTTGGAGTGTTTTATTTTTTCCACTCTTAGGCTTGTTATGATAAGTATTTATAATAATATTGAACAGACATGAGTATGTTACAAGTGTTTTGTTTGCTTTACAATTTTTTTTGACGATCTAATGTTTGTTTCACCATTGTATTTACTCGGCATAATTTTGTAAAGCGCATGTATCAGTGCAAATAAAAGTACAGTTCCATCCACAATATTTGTTTACAAGTCGATGAATTGTAACAGTTCAAGATTTTGTATCATCTTGTCACATGGGATAATTATTGAATCGTCCATGTTTACTGCTCGACGTACTTAATTAGTTTCACACACATACTCACGCCTTTTATCCCCGAAGCGGTAGGCAGAGGCGCAACTTGTGCACCCACTTTTCGCCGTTATTCCGTCCCATGATGTGATAGGGGGTGAGCCTATCGCCATATCTGGCACAAATTCCAGACTCCGAGCTGATACTGAATAGAACAAATCAATATCACTCTGCTTGACCCGGGGATCGAAACCGAGACATACATGTTTATTTCTTGCCGGTCAACATTTTTTTTGGCCTTACCATCAGCCACTAGTAATGCCACTTTGTCGACATAAAAAAAATTTACCTACAACACCATTACAAGCATTCTAAAGCGATGTCGTACAGACAAAGTAGTTATTGATTTTACTAATTGACCTATATAGGTACACGTGTGGGCCATTCTGTGAATTACTGTAGGTTGCAAAACTAATATTCACGTTGCCAGAAATAATATTGAGAAATCGGGTGGCCCGCAACAAAGGTGTATTCACTATACACCTATGCACTTTTGTCCAGGGTGTTCGGAGGTGGAAAAGCAGCACGGCTTGAGACGCCCAGTCGTGATGTGGCCGCTGGTTATGCACACCTACAGCGCGAACATAAGTACTTCTTATTTGTCATGTTTTTTATTTTGGTCAAGATCCGAAACAGACACATTTATGGAACCGATTCTTTAACGGCCAGCCATTTATTCTATTTATTTGAAGAAACAAAGATTCCGTTATCCCAACCATAAATGAAAAGTAATCTCTTTTGGGTATATAAAAATATCAACCTAATGTAAAAAACCTTGTAACTGAATATTATTTACCCTTTCTTTAGATCTCACGAAGTCTTCAAATCTTTGGATCTTCTATCCACACAATTTTTAAACCGAGTTACCTTGATTCTAGAAACTCGTGCTAGTGTCGCGACTTGTAACTCGAAAATATGAGCTCCTAGTTTGCAGGCATTTCATGCTACTAGACGAGCGGTCGGCACCGATATGCCGCATAGTGGCAAAATGAAGTAATGGCGGGCCGCTATTGTTATTAATGTTAATAGTAATACAATTGGAATGTCGGCGGCTGGATTGTTACCGGCCTTATAGAACAGCCACGGGCCGCAAAGAGGTGGGTCGAGGGCCACGGGTTGACGATCGCTGCAGTATACCATAAAAAACTATAACGGTACATAGTAATTTGATATTGTTAACTAATCATTACGGTCTACAAATACAATTGTGTGAAATGCGACGTCTCTGTTGTCAGCCTTACATGTTTTCAAGACACTATTTTTTTTTTTTAGATTGTGTTGTCATCGGCACGCGGAGCGGAATTGCTAGGGGATCGGGGCGGGGGGGGGGGGGGGCGAAATCCTCGACTGCGAGGACGGAACTGCGGTCTTGTGGAGTGTTAAGAACTCGTTCTTACGGCGGATGGCCAGAGTGATTTCGTCCACTGGATGGGTTAACACGGAACGTGGCCGTCTCCATTTGGCGCGGTCAAATGGAGTACATTGCACTAGTTCTGAAAAGAAACACAAACATTTTAGGGAGATTGAAGAAGTTATTTGTTGCATAACATTGAAGTTATACGGCATGCTTGATCGTTTCAAATTGAAAAAGCATCAACGTCCTTCGATTGTGAACCATGATGGGTTTGCTTGACAGGCCAAGCAACATAAAGTATGGATTTATGTTTAGAAAATCACCTGATACATAGTATCGAAACTTACGAATGAATCGGTTTAGTGGTTGCAAGAGACAAAATATTCTTCGGGGATAAAAGCGTAGGCATTTATACTATAATAATTGGTTTGTTATACGATTTTCATACATTAGATTTTTTTTTAATTCTGGAATAAAGGTATTAACTCATGTTTAGATCTAAATCCGTGGCGTTATGAAGATTAGTACTACACACCCAAACTTATACCAATGAAGGTAATTTTCACCGCCCATTCGAATTGGCTTTAATAAGATGCCTACAAAATACAAATCAGTTTGTACCAGAGCAGTACTCAAACATTTGTCTTTTTTTAAACTTCTACAAGGTTAACTGTAATATACTTCATTAGAAAGCTGAATAAATAAATTAGGTTTAAACGTGTTTTGCGCATTGCACTTAAAGTTTTTCTGAAATAAACAACAGTTGTTAAAAAAAAGAAACCATAAATATACAAAAATGATAGATTTAAGGCCATCATTTCGAAGTGGACGATAGTCTGGTTGTGAATGGAACGGTCTGCCGAGACAATGTCCGGATGTTCAAATCCCAAGGCACACACCTCTGACTTTTCGAAGTTACGTGTATATTGTTTATCAATTATCGTCCACTTTAACGATGGAGTAAAACATCGTGAGGAAACATACATACCTGAGAATTCTCCACAAGAATTTCGAGGGTATGTGAAGTCTTCCAATCCGCACTAGGCCAGCGTGGTAGACTATGGCCTAAACCGTGTCATTAGCAGAGGAGGCTCGTGCTCAGCAATGGGCAATATATAATACAGGCCTGTGATTATTTTTATAATTATTATAAGGCCATCATTACAAATAGCTTGTAAATATTGTATTGTGTATTATGAAAGCCTAGAATGTTATTTACTAGAAAAAAACAAAATACTCCAATCCCATTCAGTCCTTTTTTTATTGTTGAATTTTATGTAGTTTCAAGAGTACTGTATATTAAAATTCTAAATTGCTCCAAAACTCATGACTTTATGATAGGGCTTCATCGGACAAAACAATGGTTTTTGGGTTAAAACCCAATCCACATGCTCGTAACGGGAATACATCATAATACCAGTCACCCTGTATTTAAGCTCCGAGCACGCGAGGGCTTAAGGATAATTCCCATTGAAAATAAAAAAAATGTTCCAATTACAAATTCATTGTTATTGTTTTCCAATGTCCGACCAACCAAAATCCTGGCGAAGTTGAAAAGTATTTTTTGTGGGCAAGCGGTAGTGTCGGGAGCTATTGACATTTTAGAAACTCTCTCACGATAGATTATGCTGTTTCTCTTTTTTATATAATATAGTTAATCAGATGTCATGTTAAAAACTGGACTGAAGCTAGTAATAAACATTTTAAATTGTTATTTTATGAACTTGAGGTGGATAATGAATATGATTTGTCCACCGTGTATTGGTTGTGTAAGAATGATTTCATGGTTAATTTATTTTTGCATCGAATGGATGATTTTTATATCAATGAACTTGGTTGGTATTGAATCACATGAGATTTAAATATAATTTGTAAGGACTTTTCTATCATATTTTGTGGCACATATAGTAACAGGATGTATACGGTAATTTATTATTTATAAACGTAATAGATACTAAGTAGGTACGAATTTTGTATCTTTCTCATGTGTTATGAAGTTAAATAGCCAATTTTTATGTATGGTTACAAATGACTACATATTAGTGTTTTATGTGATTTGACTATTTTAGACACAGATATTCATTATTAAGTGGGTGGATCAACTATTATTTGTAAAAAAAGTGTAAGTACTCGACAATGTAAAAACGTGAAAACCTATTAATTAATCAGAGAAGCTTACATTTTTATATAATTAATTTTGAGATTAATTACTTCTGTTGTTACTTTGTACGAGCATGTACATACTTTATTTTATTTGAAAACTAAAAATATCGTGACCCAGCGAACAAAACTTTTGCTTCATACAATTTTTTGCTGACCCAATATTGTAAATTAGTCCAATCTTTAGAGCTATGCTGTTATAATTTTTAAGTATTGGTTAGGTAAGAAATTCTGCCAATCATTTGATCACGTAATTTTTTATTAAAATATTAATCAGATTCGGTCACTTCGTCAGTTACTCTGAGCCTGTTATGATTATTATGAAAAATGTGTTCATTACTCAAAAGCGGCGACAGCCTGGTTTGGAGTGAAACGGAGTGCCCAGACGAATGTCCACAGGTTCAAAACCCAAAGGCATGCGCCTTTGCGTTAGGTATATTCTTGTGGTGTATTCTTTGGGAATTATGGCTAGAATTATGGCTATAACTAGCGTGGTGGACTAAGGCCTAAACCCTCTCAGTTGCTGAGCAGGCCTGTGGTCAGCAGTGAGTAGTATACAGTATGTATTTTTAGTCGAGGGACCTATTTAAACTCACGGCAGTTCATGCATGCTTGTAAGTAATAAAATATACGCAAGAAAAAATAATAATAAGTAACAGAGTAAACTTCAAAAGAAATTTGTAAAAATTCCAACGTGTGGTCAACCTTGTGCTAGCTCCTTGTTTGACCTATCTTATCGGCTATTACGTATGATTATGTCCTATAAATATGACTCGTTTTTCTTTCGTTTTGTTTTACAAAAACAATTTGATCCTCCCAAGTACAATATGAATACCTAATATAAACTTTTTAAATTTAACGTCACGACGAGCAATTCCCGCTCCTTTGAAGAGTCCTTGCAATCTAGTCGCGACTCGCGGATATGATCTATTTACGAGCTTATTTAATTTTCTCCCTGTTTGTACATAGAACTAGAGTAGGTTTGCCAATTTGCATCACATAATGTTACATTGTAAGCGTTAAAGTGTTTTAAATTCAGTCTTCCTTTCTCTAAGATTGAACTTTATATCTAAGAATAATTGCATCTGATTTTCATATATCGTCTTTTTGTATCTCTATTCTTCATATCAATCCTAATAGTTACTTAAAAGTTAGCGCCGTCTACTTCTTACTCAATTCGCTGTACTTAATTCTAACGTCCCTTGTCCACGTCGACAACGTGACGTGAGCACCACATCTAGAAATGTTCTAAAATGTTATACAATGTTCCAGCTGCAAATCTTGGCTACAGCGCTATTGTTAAAAAATGTTCAGACACTTCGCATCTTGCCGTATCAAATAAGTGCCATAGAAAGGAAAATAATAGATGACGCAAGATTGCGTGAGCTGACAAGTTTTTTGAATGACCCTGAAGTCTATAAAGTTGCTAGAAGGTCAATTAATTCCGACAAACTAGCCAAAACTCGAGAACTTTACAAAATATTAAAGAAAACTGTATATCGTGAAGACGATAAACCAGTACTGAGACAGGCAATAGTAAAAAAAACGACAAAAAAACCCCAAGTGGTTGATGAACATGCGTCTCTCGTTGAAACTGAGTTAAAAAATGCTTTAACGCATAAGAAATCAGCTCTTTATGACCGACCATACGTGGAAAAAGCAGGAAGTAATGATTTTTTAGTCATGCGGCCAGACGTTTTGGATCCATATGTGACTGTTATACCAAATGCAATATATTACAATATCGAGAAAAAGTGCGTTAATTGGCTAGACGATTGCAGTTTAAAGGGCATACGCGCAAGATTACTGCGCGGAGTACAATCACCTTACAAATGATTTTTACTTTTAATATAATAATTATGTATCAGTAAAAAAATCTAAATAAAAAATACTACTTTGAATTTATTTTTAAAATGTTCAGTCCAATAAAAATGGCATTCAGTCGCGCATTCAATCTACCTAACGTATACAACTACGCAACCCGTCAAAATTTAGGAAAAACTTGGTTGAAGTGAAGTGACACTTTGCGATTATTCATAAGCAAGTTTCATTTTGACGATGTGTGGACGATAGCCTAGTTGGGAATGGAACGGTCTGCCGAGACAATGTCCGGAGGTTCAAACCCAAGGCACACACCTCTGACTTTTCGAAGTTATGTGTGTATTGTTTATCAATTATCGTTCGCTTTAACGGTGAAGGAAAACATCGTGAGGAAACCTACATGCCTGAGAATTCTCTATGAGGATTTCGAGGGTGTGTGAAGTCCACCAACCCGCACTAGGCCAGCGTGGTGGACTAAGGCCTAACCCCTCTCAGTAATAGAGGAGGCCCGTGCCCAGCAGTGGGACAGTATATAATACAGGGCTGGTATTATTATTATTATTATTAAGTTTCATTTTCATAACTTAATGAAATTTTAGATGTTCACGATGCAGCCAGTATTATAATTGATCTCGATAAAGTTGAATTGATACTCGCTAGTTAAAAGTTACAATAAAATAAATTGCAAGTGATAGTACACATAGTATACACAGGTATGTGAGCTCACCGGGTCATCTAGTTATGAATAAAACACTCGTAATAGCGTCTAGACCATTGATGTAAATCTAGACTTAGGGGTTATAAGTTGCATCTTGTCTGGTGTCTACACTCTTTAGTCTAAGTTGGGGTCGCCGGGATATAATAATAGTGCTCGGCTCGTGGGAAGACTTCCCAGAAGATACAAAGCTTGTTTACATCTCTGGCGTCGTCGCGGACACCGGGATGAATATTATTATTTTCAAAGAGGAACGAGAATGAGGAACACTATTAAATTAAAGCCGTCGCGCAATTTCAAATGTAATCCAGCTTTAGAATAATTTGTGTACGAAATCCATCAAATAGATGACCTGACTGAATGAGAAATTGTAAATATTGAAAAAAAGTATTCATACAAGTGTCATATTTAACTTAGTTATGTTGTACTCGTGGTTTGTGTTCAACAGTTAATAGAATAAAACTCAATTAAAAATAGGTATTTTCATTACCCTTTTTTATTAAGAAAATATAATAACCAGAACCTACTAAAGTAGTAAAGAGCTTATTGTACACATTAGGATCATTAAAAATCGTCAATTTTTTATCACTAACATTTTCAATGTAGGTAAGTTTTTTTACCCATCGAAGTGTAAATTTGTAATTACATAGAAAATATTACACCTTACAAATTCCCTAAATGAACACTAGACAAATGCCGTGCTGCAAATAACAATGTTTAATTTCAAGTACACTGTAAGTATCGTAGTGCTCTCTTTGATATGCTGCTCCGGCGCAGACCGCAACCAAACCATACGTGCTAAGGCATTATTCTACACAGATAATAACGGGCAAGTGTTGCTAGCCGCAGGAGAGCTACCGGTGCATGCTTACAACACAATAAAAACAGACATTCAAACACGTATGCATACCAATGTGACCATTAAAGTGTCGCCAGTGTTCCAAAATATCACAAGTGTACCCTTAAACGTTAACATTTTGAACTATTTGAGAGAATTGTACCCGACAGTATACGTGGCTAAATTACCGAAACGGCTCTCTCGAAATCTCCTGGATGAGATATGGTACAACATAATGCATAAGAAGAAGGACAAATCTCAAAAAGTCCCTAATTGGTTAGATTTGAATGTCGAACTAATAAACACTACCACGGTTACTACTCGCCGAACAACAACCAGGTTACTAGCAGTTCAGGAAGATTTTGTGCCAAACGATATATTCTATAGCATAGAGAAAAAATGTGCAAATTGGGCTGATGGATGTGATCTGCAAACCTTCTCTATAATGAACATGACTAGTAAAGTATTTCACATACCATTATTGTACAAAAGGCCGCACAAACTACATTGGGACCCATGAAAAATTATGCAACTTGATAACGTGATAAATTGTAAAACCTAAAATAAAATGTATTTAAATACCTATCTGCCTATCATACGGACCCGTTTATTGTTGTGTCTATTTAATTTATAAACTTCATCTACCATTATACGGTCAAGAGGGTCGATAATTATTACCTATATATTATTCTTTCTCTATCTCCACTCAACGAATTCATAAGACCTAAATCAATAACATAAAGATCGTGGGAAAACACGAGTGCTATTACATAATACTAATTCATCACAGTCCACAGTTCCGAGAAAATGTTTACAGCGCTGTTTGAAAGTGCAAGGTTAGCGGGACAAATCGATACGCGCATAAATTAAATGTGTCGCGCGACCACAGTTCCTAGTTATGGTTGTCCGTTCGAGTATCAGAAAAGCGTGGCTAATTATCGTTTATGGTAGTATAAGTATTTGATAATATATTATGTTACAGCAAAACCCCGAAGTGTGTGTAGTGGACGATAGCCTAGTTGGGAATGGAACGGTCTGCCGAGACAATGTCCGGCGGTTCAAAACCCAAGGCACACACCTCTGACTTTTCAAAGTTACGTGTGTATTGTTTATCAATTATCGTCCGCTTTAACGGTGAAGGAAAACATCGTGAGGGAACCTGCATACCCAAGAAGCTCTTTAAAAAAGAATCTCGAAGGTATGTGAAGTCTGCCAACCCGCACTAGGCCAGCGTGGTGGACTAAGGCTAAACTCTCTGTTGTAGAGGAGGCCCGTGCTCAGCAGTGGGTAGTATATAAGACAGGGCTAATTGTATTGCAAAACCCCGAAGTATGGTGACTACTACGACTCAAGTATAGAACAATTTCATCATCAGCCAC
The DNA here is from genome assembly GCA_949316025.1 of Lapara coniferarum. Lineage (NCBI taxonomy): Eukaryota > Metazoa > Arthropoda > Insecta > Lepidoptera > Sphingidae > Lapara > Lapara coniferarum. The sequence goes on along the minus strand of OX438933.1, from coordinate 15,884,977 downwards.
ACGACGTCGACTGCTGAAAATACGCTTCCCCCAAAGACTTCCAGACGAAATTTCAAAAACCCCCTAATAAACAGTAAGATAGAACGATTTACCAACTCTAAATGGTAGAACTCCAAATGTTCTGAGATCGTCTTTAATTTGTTTTAAATAGTTCTTTTGCAGATAACTCTTTTTACTTTGCACCCGTCGCTTTAACCCGCAACGAAATTTATCAAATAGAAAAATTAGGAGGAATTGGAAATGTTAATTGTCCACTTCTCTTCATAGCAAAGCGAGCGACAAAATAAGAACAAGAAGGTAGGTATATTAACTGTAAGCATAATATCGTTTACAACTAAATAAAGCCAGTTGTAAGGGATCGTGGTAATTAACGGATTTTTACCATGTAGGTTTTGTGTTTATTTTAGATTTTAGCATCGTTATTTGTCATTGCAGTTGCACCTCGTTTTAATGCACTTTCTAGCTGTTTGTTTTATTACCTTGGATTAATTTCAATAGGAAACAAGATTAATTATATATTATGCTTCGTCCAATATGAATTACTGTAAATAATAAATTTTCTAGATTCAATAGATGAATAAATATACGAATGAGTAACGCAGTGGCTCGTGTAATTCGTCAAGAATAAATTTATTGGAAATCCAATATTGCTGCTTCGAGCCATCCGGATGCTTCCTCGTAATTTAAGAGATTCAACTTGCATTACCTTTAAATATTGTGATTCGAGACTGTATTCACAATTTCTCTAGTACACGACTGATTTAACAAGAAGATCGTTTTAAGTTTTCTTGTACAATTGTTTTATAGAAATAGAAAATAAATTTCAGGAAATATGATACAGTAGGCACTTGAATACAATAAGTACTGGGTAGACACTTGCGATGTCATAGTTCATTTTATCTTATGGTACTTTGACACAATATAAAAGCCTATGAACACTCAATTACTACTAATCCAGTGAACACATGACCTTAAAATTGTGTCATACAGAGATCATCACATTTTACGCAAGCATGACGTAATGGTGACTTTATTTAGGACCTGAATATGAAGTCGTATTGGATTACGTCATTGTGCCATGGTACTGACATTAAATTTGAATTTAATATGACGTCATTTTTATGAACGCTACGTACTATGTACTCCAATGCTACGTGCATGATATATCATATACCGTCATGTTGTGACATCATATCGCCAAGATATGGCGCTACTACGGAGACATACAAATCGTAAATCGTGATATTACGATTCTCTGGCGAAACAAGACTTGCGAAGGAATTAGATGAATTGATATGGTTAGTGCATAGGTATTCCTCTATACACAAATCCGTCTTCCGAAATTAGCTTCCACTGTGTGGGATAATTTTTGGGACCGACGTGTAGATTGATTAAAGTGGTAACGTGGGACGCATCACTTTAGTAGTAGTAGGCTAATTTACAACAATTGTATTTACTCTCGTCTACGATTCGATTATAAATACAAATCTTCGAACCCTTAGTTTGTGTTTTCCACCATCCACCACCACCAAATAATGAGATAAACTGGACATCATACGTACGTCACATATATATGTAATAGTCTTACGTCAAGAAGTGTGAAATAATGAGTCATATGTGACTCATATCTGACTTATATCTTACGGATATCTTGACACAGCGCAAGATCATTTTGACGTCACTTTGACGTAAACATGTTCACTGAGAAGTACTTAAAAAACATGTAATGATATAAGAATTTTACAGATTATAGACAACGTGCACGGCGTAAGCTCTGCCATCTGGTGGTGCAATCTGACTCGTTTTCAGCTGATCCCCAACTAAAATTTTGGTTACAGTTACAAGTAGTTTTATGACCTTAGTGCTGTTATGGACATTAACCGGCTTCAATATTGAGTAAAAGAGGTACGTGACTTAAAATATTAATTTAGGACCAACAGCCGTATTATTTCTTTAATGAAAGATGTAAAACATCCTTAAGAGTTATAGTAGTGGTAATGGCAGCTAGTACACTTTAAATTATTATTTAAAGTGTTTTACCTTTATTCTTTGCTAAATGTGCTAATGAACTCTCAACTCAATTGTGTAATATTTTTGATAAATCTTTATCATCAGATATTTTTCCTTGTAAATGGAAAGAGGCGAAAATCTTACCTGTTCATAAAAACGGAAGTACGCGTTACGGCATTCGTACGGATTAGATGGGAGTGTACTAATTAACGTATTGTTTTACTGCCTTTAACGAGCGGTGACCTTGGTGCCGGCCGACCGGCCGCCGCGCCGCATCTAGTAGTCCGTATTGTGCTGGCGTATAATTCATAATACTAAGAATTATGGATAACAATGATTTGTTTGATGAGCAATATATAAGTAAGAATAATTATGTACAAGATTACGTGGAAGAAGAATATAGTATGCAGATCAAAATAAGTGATTATACATTAGCAGTGAAGATATCAAGAGAGGAGAATGATAATGATTGGACAGTGGTTCAAAGAAAGGAAAAAAGAATAAAGGAAAGAGGTAATATTGAAATATACATATCCTGTAAAGAGAAGTTACTAAAACAATTTGCGCTGGCAAAATTGCTAAATATAGAAGGAGTAAGAGATATTTCGAATGTGAAGTACATAAATCAATACAAGGTACGAATTGATTTTATAAGTGCGAACAGTGCCACAAATTTAGAGATGTGCAAATCATTTATTGACAAGGGGTGGAAGTTTCATAGGGCTATAGAAGTGACGAACTCCTATGGGGTGATTAAAAATGTAGACATTGACATATCAATGTCTACATTTACGTACGAATTTCTTCATCAGACATACTGATGAAGAAATTCGTACGACCATAACTTGCCCGAACGACATAGAAATTACGTCTGTAAATCGTTTAAAAAAAGAAATTTTGATAAACATGACAGTGAAAATCATGGATTCCGAGTGAAGCTGTTAAATTGTGCATTCAAGGTTCAAGTATTCCGGCATACGTGTATGTGGACGAGTTAAGAATAAAAGTCGACCCATACGTATTTTCCGTGACACAATGCATTAAATGCTGGAAATATGGGCATACAATGTAGACGTGTAGTTCAAAAAATCAAATCTGTCCGAAATGTGGAGGTGAGCATGAAAATTGTAACAATCAAACTTTTAAATGTGTCAACTGTCACGGAAGTCATATGGCAATAGTAAAATCATGTCCTGTCTACCTCAAAGAAAAAATAATTAGAGACCTGATGGCAGAGTTTAACTGCACGTATCGAAAGGTTTTGATGTTTTTCGTGCCCTGCGATAATCCAACGCAAGACCAAAAGGAATCAGCCAAGTCCCCCAAAATTCCAAGGGCAGAAGTTGATAACACTCTTTCGGAACCTAGCGGTACCTTCGCCGAAGTCATTAAAACGCGAGCTGTCATACACCAAGAGAGACCTTAGAAGCATTTTATGAATTTCAAAAAGAAGCGATCTCAAAGCCTGATACACCTGGAGCTGAGATAGTGTTTAATATGGAGCCATACCCAAATGACAATAATTCTATTCCTAATGATCCTCCTAATGACATACTATCCGAAAATAAAAACAGGGCTGTTAATTTTGATGAATTATTATCAAGATTACAGGAAATAATATTTTTGAAGCATGATAGTATACAAACTGAATTCTATGACGTGATTCGACGTTGTATAGAATGGTTAATTTTGGTAGTAGTTGATAATATTGCGGATTGGCCTATTTTAAAAAAGGTTTTTGAACTAATTAATGGATAACAAATTTATAACAGATAGACTTAATATTATACAGTGGTATGCTCAAAGTGTACGCCCAAAACTAGCTTCATTAGAAAGTTTATTATCACGCGAGAAGACTCATAGTGCCATCTTAAATGAAACCTGGCTGGAACCAGGTAGCCTACAAAAAATAAGCGACTATGAAATTTATCGCAACGACCGAGACGACAGTTATGGAGGCGTAGCCATAATTACTCACTCTTCTATATAATCGCAATTACTACCTTACGTTAACACCAATTCATCAATTGAGATTATAGTAGCGTAGCGTGTGGTACCGTGGTCTCGGTGGCGTAGTTGTATTATGGTACGACTGCAATGCTGAGGTCTCGGGTTCGATCCCCGGGTCGGGCAAAGTGACATTGAGTTTTTCTATTCAGTATCAGCTCGGAGTCTGGAATTTGTGGCCGATATGGCGATAGGCTCGCCCCCTATCACATCATGGGACGGAATAATGGCGATAAGTGGGTGCACTAGTTGTGCCTCAACCTACCCCTTCGGGGATAACAGGCGTGAGTGTATATGTATGTATATATGTATGTATGTATTTATAAACGATGTCACTAGTATCTTCAAGAACTCAAATTATTATTTATTTGTATATGACCTAAAATTAATACGAACCATATATAATGCGCATGATGCAAAGCTATTACAAGACGATCTAGATAACTACTGGTCATCCGGTGTAAATCGAATATGAAGTATTTAAATCCAACTAAATGTTTCCATATCAAATTTACTCTTAAACGCAATAAGAATAAAACTACATACATAATTTCTAACATACTCATTAAAGAGGTCACTGAAATTCATGATTTAGGCATAATAATTATTGACACAAAACTGAAATTTACCGCTCATCGATACAGTTCTTAATTCTGCTTGCAAATCACTTGGTTTTATCCTTAGAAACGGTAAAGAATTCCAAAAACCCTCTACGACATTGATGATATACAATAGCTATGTTAGAAGTAAGTTAGATTACTGTAGTGTTGTCTGGTCTCGATTATATAAAAACCAAATAGATAATATAACTCCAACATTTTTATATAGAAAAAAATGCTCTGCACTGAACTATTACAGCTGCGAGCTGCTGCAACATGGGGCCCCTGAGCTACCGCGTACTATCTGCAGCCAGGTGCGTTTGTGCGGAGAAATCTGCATGATGATGACGCAGATCTACACTCCCGCAATCACGTGCGTGGATCCGTTTCCACGCACCTCGGAGCGTGGTGCGGGGCAGTGTCTAAAAGCATTTTAAAATGTCGCACGTGTTATTTACAAAAATAAATAAGTTTTGAAGATAATAATATTCAGTTTAATAATTTTTATCATATTAAAAGAAAATATAAATCAATTATGTGTTTGTAAGATTTTTTTATGCACATGTATGTGGTTCTTGTGTCTGTTTTGTTCTGCCATCTATAGTTCGTGCACTTACCCTATATTATGCTCTATGAAGTTGCGAGGCCTTTAGTTCGCTATGTGCTACTAGATGTCTCATTTTACATTTATTTACCTTAAAGTACGTAGTAGTTACGGGGAAAATACTGCAATTGGCTATTATACAAATTAGTTTTCGTAAAATTATTGTACAAAAAAAATCGAATTAAAAAATAGAAAATAATTTTTAATAAGTTTGAATTGAGAACAGTGTAAATTAGAAAAACATGTATTTTATGGTAAAAAAGCATTGGGTGCTTTTATATAAGATATTATTAGAATGATAATTCTTCTACTCATATTATCTGTCAATAAAATATTTATATCAGATATTGACACCATGCACCCCACGCTTTTTTTTACAATAAAATACATGCTTTTCTTATTTACACTATTGTCAATTCTAGTTTATTAAAAATTTTCAATTTTTTATTTGCATTTTTACAAAGCGTGTTTTTTTATTTTTTATTAATAATTATTTGTGTTTCATTTTTAGTTCACTAAGAAACAAGTAGGATTTTTTAAAAATCCTACTAATATCGCTTGCTTGTAAACCATAGCGCGATCAAATTCTATGCTGATGCCATCTATTGAAGCACAAGTAAAACTTGAGTATTATTTATTTAGTTTGATTTCTATAAAAAACGTATTTTTTAGTTTAAAATATTGTATTGCCATCGGTCCTTGATAAGTATGCCAAATTTCGATTTTATCCGACGTTTTGAAGTGGATTAAAATCATGTTCAAAGTGTAAGTTACATAGATATAGACATACATACATACGAACATAAATACATAGTACATACAAACGTCTGAAGCTAATAAAAGCGTGTTATATTAGACATATTTATTATACTCAATAGTATTGACTGCCTCGGGGGCGTAGTAGTATTACAGTACGACTGCAAAGCTGAGGTCTCGGGTTCGATCCCCGGGTCGGGCAAAGTGATATTGAGTTTTTCTATTCAGTATCAGTCCGGAGTCTGGAATTTGTGCCCGATATGGCGATAGGCTCGCCCCCTATCACATCATGGGACGGAATGTCGGCGGAAAGTGGGTGGACTAGTTGCACCTCAGCCTACCCCTTCGGGGATAACAGGCGTGAGTGTATATGTATATCAATAGTTAGCGAGACGGATGCGTAATGGGGCCAGTTACACCACGTTTACCTAGTATTTGGAGGGTAGACGTAAGGAGGACCATTTTGTATTGGGGAGCAGTCGAAAAAGTGTCCATCTGTAAACAGCAAATTATAGTTCGAACACTCACCGAAATAGCGCTAGTGTAGGAAGTGGAAATGATATTATGAACTTTTGTTTTTTATGAAATTTTGTTGATACAGTTTTGTTATTTTAATGACTTTATTGTTGTTAATACAAAAAGAAAAAAATATAGAAGCCATTTTAATTTAGTACCTCTCTACTAATTTGTGGCGCTCTATTTTAAATTCTTCCACTTGCTACTATAGCGATACATGCCTGAGAATTCTCCATAAGAATTTCGAGGGTACCTATGTCAAGTCTGTCAATCCGCACTAGGCCAGCGTGGTAGACTATGGCCTAAAACCCTCTTAGTACCTAGTAGAAGAGGCCAGAGCTCAGCAGTGGGGCAGTATAAAATACAGGGCTGGTATTATTATTATAATATTATTATTACACTATTTTAGTCATCCTCTTGCAATTTTATTATTTTTCCTTCAATTTACAGACACACCAGGTTCTACTGCTTTCTTGTAATAGATGCGAAATTTTGTGAAAACGTTTGGATGTTTAGTATGTTTGTTAAGGTGTGTCCAGATCTGGCGAATGAACCGCGAATGTGCCGCTTGCGAGCTACGCGCGTGCATTTCACGTTCATGTGTAGTAGTGTTGGGTAGGACACGACATAAAAAAAGAGTTTGTAAGAGTAGCCTCTTTTTTCACTTAGCCAGTACAATGTCCCACTTCAAATGAGGCGAGACGTAATGAAGCTCAGTGATACATTTGAAGTAACGATTACAAATATGACATATTTTCATTGACGAATACCGTACTATTGTAATTTGTAGCATGGCTTTCGCTCCCTCTCTGTCCCCGTCTTATAGTTTTACTGAGATAGATAGTGAGTACCACGAATTCGTGACTACCGCGACATGAAATTTGAAGTAGTACAATAAAAAATGTTGAGCCGCTCTTACATTTTGACGTCATGTACGGGACAAATGTACCGCCTCTTGTATGTTCTACCCAACTCTAATGTGTAGCCTCTGCGCCGTCCACGCGCCATTCGTGCGTAAGCTGCGCGCCATATGCGAGTGGCGCAGGTGCAGCGCGCGGTGAGGCTCATAGTTCAAAAGCGAAAGAAGCTAAGTGCGCACGAGTTGTGTGTGCACTGCACGCGTGCACGATGCAAGCCTACCGTGCGTTGCACAGAGTACTTTGTAACTCAAGGTGCAGTATGGTTTATGGGCGGTCGTATCGCTTACCATCAGGCGAACGGCATGCTTGTCTCGTCATTCAATGCCATAAAAAAATCTTAAAGTAGATGGCGTTTGCGTCGTAATGAGATTTAGAGACATTTGTAGTGGGAAAGATACTTCATGCAGACGAAGCCGCGAGTACCCCCATTTAATATTTTTATATTTAATGTCTGTGAAATTGTGTATGTTCACTACTTGATAGTTGTGTGAGGAATGCATAAATAAGACGCCATTAGTATAATATCTTTTTATTTCTTATTGTTATTTGCATTTGTTCTCCAAGCAGCGGTACTGATAATAGACAGGCATAATTATTGTTTGATATAGTTACATTTAAGGTTACGTAGAATATAGACATACAATATCAGTACTTTCATAGTCTCATAGTATATAGTTAATTATCATATCATATAACCAAGCTAAATACAACATAAACCAGTTAAACCGCGCATATTAAGGTAACAACCGATAATAACGAGAGAATAAAGTTAATATTAAATGCCACCGCGTTTATGACGAGAAACAATATACATATAAAAGTAAACGAAAAGTACTTAAAATAGTTCGTTGCTCACAAAGCGATTATAATGGGTATAAACGCCTATCTATAATAAAAGTGTAAATAAAATGGCAGTGGGAAACACAAGTATGTAGCATTCCAACATATTTTGGCACATCGAGGTACATATCACTGGGTGCGGTCACTTCTGACAGTTATTAACAGACAAGTGCAAGCGTCGCGAATAAGCGAAAATTCAAAATGGAAAAATTATTATAATGAATTGTATTTGTATTCGTATAATAGTTTCCTAACTACTGTTAATATTACTTTCGAAACTTATGGCACCATTGCAACTCTGGCGAGCACCCGTTGCAGTATATTCAACGTTGTACGTTATTCGATCACTTGATTATATCATTATATACCATATCTATATACTAAACTAGCCATATTGTCCAGATTGAATTATACTTAATACTAAAAGAAGAATATCGTTAATCTCTACTGTTTTAAACGAACGTATATTGATTTTAAGACGTTAACAGACAAACATTTGTGTATGATTATTTATGTAATGTATTTGCTGTTCCATGTTGCGTGGGAGAGTAGAGATTTCGTAGATTCGTTCGCGTAGTTTATGTCAGCTAGACCCGGTCAGGTACAAAACTGGAAATAGACATAGTACATTAATTTCGTGTCGTGTCAAAAATGCAGCGAACGGAGGCTTTTTTCTGCTACTTTTCATCTTACAATAACTAATTTTACGCAGTGACAATTATAATTGTTGTTTCTCAAGTTTTTGATTGCTTATTCATAATAATACATACATACACACTTACGCCTTTTATCCTCGAAGGGGTAGGCGGAGGCGCAACTAGTGCACCCACTTTTCGCCATGCGTATTCCGTCCCATGACATGATAGGGGGCGAGCCTATCGCCATTTCAGGCATAAATTCCAAACTCCGGGCTGATACTGAATAGAAAAATCCAATACCACTGTGCCCGACTCGGGCATCGAACCCGAGACCTCAGCATTGCAGTCGTGCCGTAATAACTACGCCACCGAGGCAGTCATAAGTTTGAAGCAAGAAAACAAACATCAAAGTTCCCTGAATTTAGTAAGTATGGTAAGTCTGCCAACCCACACTAGGGGCGGTTTTAATAAATCAAATCTCAAGCTCGAGCCACATCTCAAGGTGACATAATGTATGAATAGTTCAATACATTGTGTCCACTTGAGATGCAACTCAAACTTGAGATTGATCTATTAATACCGCCCTAGGCCAGCGTGGTGGACTAAGGCCTTAACCCTCTCAGTTGTAGAGGAGGCCTGTGCTCAGCAGTGGTCAGTATATAATACACGGCTGATATAGTGAACAACTATAATTAAAATAGGTTTATATCAATATATATAAACTGTTAATTTTTTACTATAGGACAAATCCCAGTGTAAATCATATTCACTACCGAGAACACAGCATGCAACACAAAAAACATCGATAAAATTTTATCGATATTTGGATGGCACAATGCCACAGATCACCCACCTGGCATATCCTTTAGAAGTCAATATTATAAATATAATGTAATGTTTTCATGTAAACACACACGAAACTCATCACGGACGGAACAAGGATTTGTAGGCTAACGACGGAGTTGAGACCCGTTTTAGAGTTGAAGAAGTAGCGTGGTGGTGGCGATTCGAAGACATCGATCTCTTCAAAGTAGGGATACACGTCAGGGAACATTGAACTGATGAATCCATAGCAGCGTGCAAGGTTAATGTTTTGTTAGTCGTTGTTAAGGAGTCGCGCGATTTGTTAGTTTATTTGAATTATATTGGGTATGTAGAGCATTAAGTAGCATTATGTTATTTATATCTGTCGACTTAGACTACTAGGCCAATACTATAGCTTAATACTAAACTCGATAAAAAATTCTGAGTGAAATCCCAAGAGAAGATTGAACATAATGAGACTTATTAATTATCTTATGACTCAGGATGACGAGCGCAGTGCAATGCAGTGCTTCGTAGCTCAAGGTGTTGTGTGGTGTTAATACTGTTTATGGGCGGTCGTATCGCTTACCATCAAGCGAACGGCATGCTCGTCTTATCATTGAGTGCCATAATAAAAAAAGAAGGATGTTTACTTTCAAAACTAAATAAGCCTTTTTCGAGTGATTTTGTTTCTTAAATCCTTCACTTCTCAATAATCTATGAATTAATAACACGACGTTATCTAAGCATTGAGATATGGTATTTAGTTACTACCCAGCCATTTTACTATATTATCCACCCACCAAAACTATAGTACCTATGAGCCCCAATAATATAACTCACTTTCTGCATCGCTGCGCGTTCCTGCCGGCGACGGCGACCTGCCCGATCTTGAGTCCGCGGCTCGTGCCCATCAGCTCCACTTGCTCGATGCAACCCGATAACCCAGGGTAGTCGTTCAGCACGTTCAGAGCGTCCGGTATGCCACCTGAAAAAACATGAATCGATATGAAAATGCGAATCTCTGCAATGAATACTACGTGCATTGTTTCTCGTACGTGTTATTTAGTCAGACCGCAGATAGACGTACGGAGTCCGACCACTGGTGGACGCAGTTATAGACGAGCAATTTCACGCAACCTATTCTGCAATAATTACAAATGCGTTTACACAAGCGGTATGTCTAATTATATCCAGTTACACGGCAAAAATCGCTTGCTGATGGCAACTTTTGCAAGTTTTCTTGCTAATCATAACCTCGCTTTACAGGAATAAAAGCATGCATGAGGACCGCTATGCGATGCCATGCGTGTTACGCGGACTTTTAATGTTGTAATAAATGTACTTTTCGAATTGTTTTCACGATAAAATAATGCTATATTGTAAGGGGATGTCCGCTTTTGGTATGGACGGTGGGACTCAAAATCTAACCAGACTCAAATATATGGACATTAAAGGGGAAAAAATATTGATCTTGGATGCATTAAAAAAAAATTGATCCATCCATTTACAACTAACTTTTTAAGAACGTTGATTTTAAATATAGTTTTAAAGCAAAATAAAATTACACATATCTGAAAATCGGACTTCTTTAAAAGTATACGATTTATTGTAAAAACTAGGCGTTATTGGGAGTAGGTACTATAAAAATATATATAAAGTATGATGGTTAGAATTTTAAGCCCCTTTTTACATGTATTCTTTGGACGGTATTGGTACTTTTTATGGTTGTTGAATCGCTTAACACTGACGGTTTGCTCGTCTTGTCACTCGTCAGTCCCCTGTATAAAAAAAACAACCACAAAATATCAGTACAGTAATCCACTTACCAATATAAATATTGGAGTCTGCGCTCATGACGCTGGAAATGCCAGTAGAGTCACCCGTGTTAGTATAGCCGTCAACAGACAGCGACACGTGCTTGTCCTCATAGAACTTCGCTATGATCTGCACACAACATGTATTTTATATGTTAATTGTTATAAGGTAGTGCTGTCTTATGATAAAGAATAAATCACAATTTTCTGTCTACATCTATATATATATAAAAGAAAGTGGTGTTAGTTACACCACTTATAACTCAAGAATGGCTGAACGGATATAGCTGAAAATTGGTGGAGAGGTAGCTTAGAATCAGGAGACGGACATAGGATACTTTTTATCCCGGGAAAATATAAACCGGGAATTTTATCCCGGATAATTGTTTTCTGCCAGTGGAACCGCAAGAAAACAAGTATAGAGATATTTCGACATCCAGTTGAGGACATAATTACTCTTATCCCGGAAAAAGATAAACCGGGAATTATATCCCGGATTTTATTTTCCCGCGAGTGGAGCCGCCACGACTAAACCGCTGAACCGATGGCGATGCAATTTGGCAGGGAGATAGTTTAAAACTCTGGGAAGAATCTAGGCTACTTCATATCCCGGGAAATTATAAACCGGGACCTTAATCTCGGAAAATAGTTTTTTGCCAGTGGAACCGTATGAAAATAAGTATGGAGATAGTTTGTGATCCAAAGGAAATCAATCTCAAGTTTGAGTTACATCTCAAGTAGACATAATGTATGAACAGTTCAATACATTATGTCTACTTGAGATGTAACTCAAACTTGAGATTGACCTATTAATACCGCCCATAGGCTACTATTATCCCGGAAAACAGACACCGGGAATTTTATTCGGGATTTTTTTCCGGAAAAAAATATGGTTAGGTATTATTTACGGGGGGGTGGGGGTGTTTAGGGATTTTAAAATTTCGTTAAATAAGGACTCATTTGGTGGCAGGGAGGTTTTTTGCAAGAAAATTACGCGGAAAATTTGAAAATTTAAAAAATACTTAACCGCCATATTAAACGTGTATGTCACTGAATTCCTCCTAAGCGGCTGGACCGATTTTAATGATTTTTTTGTGTCCTCAGGTGGGTTTGAGAATAGTTTCGATTAACAATTAGATCCGGTAGGTGGCGCTGTACTCGGGTTCTAGGATTTCATTTCCTTTTTAGGGCAGGACAACGTCTGTCGGGGCCGCTAGTATTTTAATAAATAATTATATATTCGAATTTTATAACATAAATATAAGTCTTATAAGTTGTGCACTTTATTGGCTTGTAGCTGAGATTTTTTCAAGTTCAAAACTTATCCTACTAACATTACAAACGCGAAAGTTTGTAAGAATGTATGTTTGTTACTCTTTCACGCAAAAATTACCGAACGGATTTCGATGATATTTGCCACACGGGTAGATCATGTCCTGGATTAACGCATAGGCTACTTATTATCCCGGAAAATCTTTTAACGCAGGCGGAGCTGGGGGCAATAGCTAGCCGAATATTAATGTAGTTATCGTGAGACATAAGCGTAAGTTGTGACCTACATAATGCCCGGTTTCAACGATGACATTATACACTGTACACTTAGATCCGGTCGAACACCGTATTAAGACACCTAGTACATACATTGAGTGTATGGTGTATAATTTCGTACTCTAATGGCCGTTTTCAATAAACGATCTCAATATTAATTTGATCCTGAGAACAAACCAATCAAAGTCATTTGTACGCAAGTCAAAAATACTTCGTTCTGATTGGTCTATTTTCGATTGAAAAAAAGCATTGGGATCGTTTTTGAAAACGGCGGTAAACCTGGTTTAGGACTATAAGTGTGCATACCTGATGGCGTTCACCGTCGTTGACGGCGACACCGTCAATCTGAATGTTCGAGACGCCGCTGCCCATGTCCCACTCGAGATCCACGAGACCGTCCACCACTGCAAGCAGAACAATTCATTACTACCCTCACAGTACTTACACTTATCTTCTAGGCAAGCTTGCTCCTCCGTAGACTACATCACCATTTACCATCAGGCGAGGTAGTGGTCAAACGTAATCTTATTTGTTATAAAAGAAGTACTATACATAATAATTATTGATAACTCAACCAGTGCATATCTATATACATATAAAGCAGTAGATCCCGGTGTGTCTGTACATTGAAAGAAATGTGATAATAAAGAAAGGGGGTGACTAAAGAAGAGTAATGGAAAACCAATCAGCGGTTTTTCTTTTGTGTATGTTTCTCTGTCTGTTTTTCTGTTTGTTTGTTACTGCACATCTCCGAAACTACTGAACGGATTTTGATGAAATTTGGTATGGAGATAGTTTGAGACTCTAGAAAGGCCTCTTTATCCCGGGAAAATATAAAGCGGGACTTTTATCCCGGAAAAATTTATTCACGCGCGCGGAGCCGCGAGTAAAAGCTAATATGAAATTATGTACGTGTGTTTAAGCCAGTGGGACAGGATGGGCACTGCCCTCCCCACTCCGTCCCCGCAGCAATAGTAGGGAAAAAATATAATACCCCGCAGCAGCACGTAGTCGCCGGTGCCGATGGACGCGTTCACCTCCCGCTGGTAGAGCAGCACTCCGTCGTTGTATGTGTGGATGGCGAGTGCGATCAGCGCCGGCTCCCTGTACAGCATGTCGTAGCGCAGCAGCCGAGACGGCAGCTCTATATATCCGTTGCCGTTGAACCCGACGCTCTCCAACAGCTCCAGAGCTAACGGGAAACAATAAACAATGTCATTATTATTTTATAATTAAAAATTTATTTCACAAATTGATTGAACTTGAGGTTAAAATATAAAAAATACCCAATAGCATGTCTCATTGCTTTTGAAATCTTGATACTGACTTAAGTAAAAATTACTAATTATATTGCATAGCGCTAAAGCATTAATACTGACGCATTTGACAAGAGGCGCCGGCGTATCCGAGCGGGCAGTCGCATGTGTGGTTCATGCGGTTCCTGAGGTCCGGGCGACAAATGCCGCCGTTGCGACAGGGCCGGTGCGAGCAAGGGTCCGTGGGGGTCATTCGCGACGAGATCATCGGCACGGCGACACGCGTCTCGCACTTCCTGCCGGTGAAGCCGACCGGGCACACGCACGTCGTCGAGTCGTTGGGGCAAGTGCCTTCGTTGTAGCACTGACAGCCGACATCCGTCTGTTGACAACATAAAGCAGTGTTTAGAAAAGCAAGTTCTTGCAGCAATATATTGCGCAAGAACTTCCAGATGCATGTACACGAGTGGCATAGTTTTAATAATTCTATACAAATACGACTGGACGCAATAGGCTGGCTTTAAATTTACAGAGGTCAGTTTGCCGTGGCTTCGAGGTAATAAAAACTCTCGCGCAAGATGACTTGTGTTTTCGCTAATCTAAACCTCGCTTAGCTAAATTTCAGTTACAATAAACGACACAAGACATAACCACAAAAGAACAGTGGTGGGGGTGAGCTCGCGTAGTTACAAATTGGACGAAAGTGTATAGTATCCGCATGGCACATGTAAGCCAATAGGTAAGGAGCATCTACTAAGGAATCAAATGCGCGAAACATCGGCGCGTTACGCTAAGAACTCAAGAAGCTGTTTTTAACCGCGCCCGCCGCGGTTGCTGGCCCGCAATTTCTGTAAAACGCAAATATATATGACAAAATCGTACAGTGGGGTTAGCATGTGAAAAAAAAACACGATGCGTCTCCGTATCGTTTTATTGTGATTGGTTGAGAGACTGACGTATCAATATTTTGATGTTTGTGATTGATCGAGAGACCGATACGTCAGCCTCTCAACCAATCACAATAAAACGAAACGGAGACATATCGTGTTTTTTTTTCACATTCTAACCCCACAGATCTCCGGTCGTCGTGAGTTTGGAAATAAAACCGCTGTTTCTTGATCGCGGCGTGCGCGGTTAAAAATCGCTTCGTGAGTTCTTAGCGTTAGACGTCAAACTGAGCAATCACAAGTGTGCTCACGATTCGTGCCGCTACCGGTACAGATGTTTACAATCTTAATTTATAAGTGTTCTTTTTACACCAGTGTCTTGTTGTAACAGAAGGCTAAAAGACGCATTCTCTATTGATACATACACCACACGTACTAGAAACACAGTCTATTATAAAATGCAACCTTACAAAATTAATGAATACACAGTACACGAAATACACCTATTCGTAATAAATTCGTAGTATAACAGGATGCAACAAAAATTTAACACAACAGCATGGGCGTAGACACGATGGGGCAGGTGGCGCTTGCCCCACCCTGGCTGGTCTATAAGGTACCTAATCTAACCTAAATAAGTAAATTATCTAGGTACTAACTACAACAGTTGATATCCATAAGAAAATTCACACTCGACAGTGGTCAATCAATAAAAAAAATTTAACCGGGATAAGATATCGGATATAGTTTGCTAGTTACATATTATTATTTTATACTGCTGCCCCACTCTGAGCCCATGGCTAGCTACGCTCATGCACAACATACTGTATTCGAAACTGAACCAGCACATTACAATACGGTTAAGTTGCGGAGCGTCTCTCGCTCAGTGCACCAAACCGACACTGTGCTGAAGTATAGCAACGAATCTTACATCGGGTATATCGCCGCGTTCGTAATTACTGCACTCACGCACGTTGGCGGACTGGATCGAAGAGTTCACGATGTCAACAGACATACCGTATATCATCACCTGGAACAATTGATGCAATCATAAACTCCTGCTTTGTATTATAATCCTTATTAATATCTATACTTATAAATAAATGTAGAGTGTCTGTGTCTATCTGTCTGTTTGTTTCGGCTAATCTCTGAAGTGGCTGGACCGATTTAGACGGGAGTTTTATTGACAGGTGGCTGATGTAATAAGGAGTAACTTAGACTACTTTTTGTCCCGGGAAAATATAAAGCGGGACTTTTATCCCGGAAAATCTTTTTAACGCGAGCGGAGCCGCGGGCAACAGCTAGTTATTGATAGCAGATGATCGACTGGCGAGGTGATCATAGGTTGTTAGTTGATACTATTTCGATCCTAGTCCATTTTCCATCAGGTAAAGGGGTAGGAAGCGACGATAGCGTAAGTAGTTGGGAGTGGAACGGACTGCCAAGACGAATGTTTTTTAAAACTCTGACTTTATTTTTTAAATTACGTGTGTATTCATTGTGAATTATCGCTCACTTTTACGGTGAAGGATAACATTGTGAGGAAAACTGCATACCTGAGCAGTTCTCTGAATTTCGAAGGTATTTGAAGTCTGCCAACCCGCACTAGGCCAGCGTGGTGGACTAAGGCCTTAACCCTCTCAGTAGTAGTGGAGGCCCGTGCTCAGCAGTGGGCAGTATATAATACAGGGCTGGTATGATATGGTATGGTACAGTGGGGTAATTTTGCCGTTCCCGTTTATAACACTATCCCACAACTGGGAATGAGCCGTCTTTACTACTGATAGTATAGAGATTTTAGTCCACCATGCTTGCAAGTCAGGGTTGGTAGATTTAATATAATTCAAAATTCTTAAGGGAAGTTGAAGGGAATACTTACATCCCTGATGCAACCGCTGAATCCTCCAGTGACGCCCGTGTTGTTATTCAGTACGATAGAGTCATCGACGCCGCCGACGAACATCGGCGTTTCGAATCTCAGTGTCTATGGAATAAATGCATACGATTAATTTGTAGAATCGAAATATAAATTTCCAACTAACTTTATAAGGTTTCAATTAAAATTTTCAATCTATGAATTAAGGAAAAAACAACGTTAATTACTTGTAATATTGTTTACAGAAACTCACCTCTGAAGCTCTGTCTAACCGCCGTTCGTAGATGTGTACAAGGTTGATCTTGAGAGACACGGAGCCAGCGAGGCGCGCTATGTGTACGTCCGTCCATTCGTTGGCTGGCAAGGTCTTGTTGCTGGTCAGGACCACTGGGTTGCTTCCTGTAAAAAAGTTAAATTGTATTGCCCTTTTATTCATGATATTAATATTTTATTACGTCAAATCCGGTAAAAATATGCAGGTGTAAAAAAAACTTCCCTTGTGGATTGTTTCTTTAGTATATCCTCTTAAACTTACGATGTAATCATCAATTTTGGAGTTCCACACTCCGCTGTACACGAGTACCAAATAAATTATTTTCGTTTTTGTAGTAGGCAATGAGTGATTCTTACTTACTATATCGATAAAATATCGATTATCGATTTAAATGTCAACTCACCTCCGCCGAGGTCGTAACGGAACTCCAGTCTTCCACCTCGGACCGCTAGGGATGTGAAGCCACCGTAGCCTCGCGACGACTCCGCGCAGTACATAATGATACCGTCAGAGACAGGTGGCGTGGGTTTCACTTTCATGGACATCTTGAGCGAGCGGGAAGTCATCGGCGGCTTGATCGCCAAGTATGCGCTGCCAGTGAAGGCTGGGTACTCGATCGATTGTCTCACTTCGCAGCTGTTGAACAGAATTATTTCACAGAAATTTTGTTATGTAAAAACCACGTCCAAATCGGGTCAGCAGTTTTTGAGAAACTCGCGGCCATACAAATTTACATACATACATACAAACATACATACGGATCGAATACAGAACCTCCGTTTTGAAGTCGGTTAAAAATATTTAGCGTTACTAGATGATGGTAATCATAGCAAAAAAATCGTAGAAAAATCCTACATATAATGTGATATAAGTAATTAAAAAGTTATCATGCAAATACTAAATTGCTTTTGAGCACTTGTAGCTAAGTTCACGATGGTGACCGAAGGCTACGTTCATACTGCCCGTAATTTTCAACCAGTACTCACTTCTTGCCGGTGTAAGCGACGGGGCATGCGCACTTGTAGCCGTCGACGGTGTCGGCGCACTTGCCCGGGCCACAGAGACCGGGCCGGCACGCCTCGCCGGTGCGGTCGCAGTTCAGGCCGGCAAAACCAGGCGCGCATATGCACATGTATCCGCGTTCGTTGCGCGCCTCCTGTATGTCATTACTCGGTCAGTAGGGGTTCGACAGATATATTCATACTAATATTATGCGAAAATAACTTTATCTGTCTGTTACTTTGAGTATCTAGCAAAGCAAAGGAGATGGGATGACCAGGCGAACCCTTCGTTGGTCATAAATGCGCAGCTGGTTATAAACTTTTATTAAAACCCATGTGACTTGCAATAGCTGTAATTACATTATACGATAACGACATTAAGTGTTGCTCCGCAGAAATTGTGATTTTTGCTGTATTATTGTGTAAAAAACAACCTTATATTAAGCCCTGCACATACGGTTCTTTTTTGTTAAATGTGTGCTCTCCGTGTCTACCTCGCCCCCCGTTAGGATTGACAGACAAAATTGTTTGTGCATTATTGCCATATCGTCTCCATTGGATAAGTACTCAAAGGTCTATTACGATTTCACGGCTTAACTATTAACACGATTTTGAAGAAATTTATTAGGAAGTAGGCTAGAACCATAAGAAAGGATATGGGCTGCTTTTATCCTGTAAAAGTACATAGTACGACTTTCATTCCGGTGAAAATGTATCTAGTGGGAGGAACCGCGAGCATTAATTTATATATTGTTTCATAGTGGAAAGGCTTTAAAATGATTTTATATGACTTACTACTTTATACTACTGGACATAATGACTTAACATCTTATGTCTCAGGATGACGAGCGCAGTGGAATGCCACACAGTACTTTGTAACTCAAGGTGCTAGATGGTGTTGCTACTGTTTATGGATGGGCGTATCGCTTAACATCAGGCGAACGGCATGCTAGTCTCGTCATTCCACGCAATAAAAAGAATATATGACTGTCTACATAGAGAGTGGGTAATGGCACACAAGACAAAAGGCATTAATTTAATTGATGTTAATAGCAGTTGAATGTCATTTATTTTGTGTACAGTCTAGTATAAGATAAATACGTCGATATAATATTGAAGAATTTGGCATGAATGATAGTGAAATATGCTACCTGACAGACACCGCTGTTGAGGCACAGGTTGGGCGAGCAGGAGTCGCAGCCACTGACGCGGTACTGCTCCAAGTTTTCTAGCATTATGTTCTTCTCTTCGCGGCCCAGTATCAGCATGCTCACACAACCCACGAATCTGGTATGAACAACGGCACCATGATAGCATACATTATTCCATACAATTTACATAGATATTATGTATGGTACAGCCTATCCTTTGCTCACGGCTTCTACTAAAACGCGGGATGTACAAATAAGTTCCACTTACCCAGACGATCCGGCAAGTTCCGCAGGCAATTGGTCGAAGTCCGGCACGCCACCGATGTACATCGGCTGTTCCAGTTCAAGCAAGGTCCACTGCTCGGCCAAGTCTCTGTTGAACGGTCCGGTGTTGTCCACGTCCATGGTCACTGAAATAACCAATTAGTTAAAAGAAGGTACAGGTAATTTATCAGACTACACGTTGTATTTGCAATGTGGAATGAACGATATAAACATGCCATTTTATAATAACAATTCAATTATTAACTTGTGTAGTGTTACAATCCTACTAATATTATAAAGGCGAAAGTTTGTAAGAATGTCTGGATGTATGGAGGTTTGTTCTTTCACGCAAAAACTACTGAACGGATTTCGATAAAATTTGGCACGCGGGTAGATCATGTCCTGGATTAGCACATAGGCTACTTCTTATCCCGGGAAAATAAAAACCGGGACTTTTATCCCGGAAAAACTTATTAACGCGGGCGGATCCGCGGGCAAAAGCTAGTATAGTCTACATTAACTCGAGATGTATCGTAGAGCCCTGGCTGACATGTTTTTTTTTTTATTTTTTTCATCATCGTCATCAGCCATATGACATCGACTGCTGAACATAGACCTCCCTCAAATATTTCCAGAGCTGTCAAAAGCGGCCTGCATCCAACGGTTCCTGCGACCTTTATCAACTAATATACAGATTGCTTACATCTGGAGTTGGTCCTGCTGATGCGGATGGTGTGCCAGGCGTTGAGCATCAGAGGTCGGTCGCCCTCCACGGAGATCGAACCCGCGCCAGAATCCATCGAGAATCGTGGGATGCCGTCCATCAACGACAGCGCAATGAAGTCGCCGGTCCTGCCGGCATTTTGGCTGTTGTACAGGATCAGCCCATCGCGATCTGTAATACATAGTATTTTAAAATATATGAATACAAGCTTATAATCGTAATATTGACGATGTTAACAGTAACAATAAAATATATTGTAATATAGCACTGAACACATTTGTAACTGTAACTCTCAGAAGAGTAGTTGACTAGATTTTTTTAAAAAACATTCATCAAAAATATTAGATATCGAAAATTTTACGGAGAAATAACTTTCAAAATTGTCGCAATAATAAGTAAGCTTTGAAATTTGGTCGAAGGGGAAGTTGTCAGATAACAGTAATATCAGGCTGTGACGTCAGCAAGTATCGCCGACCATAACACTGCGTGCGTGCGAAAGGGATAGCGTGATATCCCCGCCAAGCCCCCACTTTTGCTCACAACAATATTTCAAATATGAATAACTGTGTTATTTTTCAACCAATTTTGATGACGATGGCACAGAACAATTTCATTTTTGTATGATTTTCTGTTAAAAAATAACATCCGAAATTTAACATAGGGAAGTACCCTAAATACATATACATATTATACACTCACGCCTTTTATCCCCGAAGGGGTAGGCAGAGGCGCAGCTAGTGAACCCACTTTTCGCCATTTTCGAACATATTTAGTATTTTAACGTTTTTAAGCTTTCAACATCGAATCAATCTTACCAGCGGGTCTGAACGATATTTCGATGTCGAACTGTTTGTAGGCGTCCTTGAGAGGTGGCAGAGAAAGCCAGGCGGAGCCATCGAACCTGGGCACAACACCTTCCACGCGTAGCACAGCGCGCGACTCTACAGTAGTGATGTAGTTCGTGGCGCGGCACACGTATATACCGGCGTCGGCTTCAGTCACGCTTTCCAGGTGTAGAATTGGCTGCAAATTAAACATGTTATTCTGGAATCAGCTTGTGATTCGAACAAGCAATTTCATCTTTCACGCCACAACGTTAATCCTCTCTTACCATCATGTGAATTGGACGTATTTTTTATATTTTAGTAAACTTGGTTTTAGTTGTCAACGAGCTTCTTGTCTACACTAGCACAAATTGTATCAATGACCCATCACTCACCTGGTTAGATCTGACATCAGGTGGTAATGGCGTGAACTCTCTCTTCCACTCGACAGCGGCCGGCTCTTCAAGGTTGTGTCTGCAGGGAAGGTCCACAGAGTCTGACAGCTGGGCGGTGTACTCTGCCCAGGGGCTGTCCCTGTTGTCTGGGTATACTGGTCCGCTGTTACCTATAGTAGCACATGTCATGTTATTTTATATTCTTTTTATCTATCTTACTTGACTCCTCAAGCCCCGCGACGGACACCGGTGTCTATATATATAGGGTTTTCCCATACATCTATATATATAAGCGGGGATTGAAGGGTTAAAAATAAATGCGAATGTTTGAAACAGCTAAACCGATTTGGATGATAGTTGGCACACGCATAGACCATGTCCTCGATTAACATATTATAAGCTGCTCTTTAGTCCTGTAGCTACTTTTTATTCCGGTAATTTGCTATCATAGGTTTTTTTTCATAGATTGTGCTTGCGTCGTATCGATGGTGCTATGGATTGGTACAATCATTTTCAAACTTTTGCTGCGAAAAAGACTCTTCGCACGGGCGAAACCGCGAGCAACAACTAGTATGACAAATATCTAAATGCTTGAGGGCATTGTAACTAGCATATAGCTAGCTAGGGTATCAACCCTATTCACAAATCACTTGTAAACATGGGTGGTCAATTATATCATGGATGTCAAAAGCTTTACCTACAGAATCAATTTTCCGTTAATTAGAATTCATTGTGCTATAATACCCTAAAGATGGATACAATGTTAAGATTATGATACTATCATTATTATGCATAATGGATAATATCATCTAAAAAACGGAATTTTTCTATAACCTAAGTATGGTCGACCTATGTTCAAATAAAGTATGTTTTGTTACACGAGATTGAATTAAGAATCTTACTTGGCTCGACTTCTAGATTGAAGTCATCGTAATGAGTTCCATAGGGTCCTGTGGCTATGCAGCGGTAGACGCCTGCGTCGGACTCCTGTACGCCGTTGATGATAAGCATTGCTCCATCTCCATAAGTCTGCGGGAAAAACAGCAATATTGTATGATCATCCTGTTTCATACTAACTTAGAAATTCTCCCATAATTAGTTATTTTATACTAGGATTTGTTTCAAATGATTTGCTATTTTTAACCGACTGCAAAGGAAGGAGGGTTATTTTACATAATAGCATAGTTTTCAAAAACATTATTCCAGAACCTACATTAGTACAATATGATTAAAGAGTCCTCTCAGAATCTCCTTTTCAGAAGCCGGTTAAAAATAACATATTATTTATGTACTCACTCGTGAGTCGACGTATTCGTTCGTTCCGTAACGTTCCCATTTAACGTTGACTCCTTTCGCCCTGCAGAGTACGTTGACGTTCTCAGAGACCCTGAATGGCCTCAGGGGCTGGTCGATCGACACAGTAGATGCTGAACCCTCGTCCCGAGGACCTAAAATGTTTCGACAAATATGTTTTAGACATTATATTATAGTTATAATTCGGTGCTATTTTTTTAAGCGTATCGCTTTGACTACCACCTTTTTAACTAAGCACCCAAGCACATGTAATTGAATAGGAATAATATACTGACTTTCCACGTCAACGTGCTAAATTCGACGTTGGATGAAAAGTTTCAAAAACAATATATGCTGACTCTACAGTTATAAATAAACATGTAAGCGAGAAAAGAAACTTATTACATTTCAGGACAGATAGATAATTGTTATGGTATAAACCTTGGCCAAGAGCTTTGTGGCATAAATGTAGTAGGTAGTTACATTTTATATATTAGGTACACAAATTAAATTGGTGTTCAAAAATAAAATATCAATACATAATATCATAACAAAACGATAATACACCTGACTTGTAGAAAATAAATGCAAATCATATACATGAATTAACAGAATTTTGAAATATAGGGCCCCCTTAAGAAACCCTATAGATTTACATAAATCCAAATTATTCGGTGTTTGATTACGTTACGCGTCTGCTATGACATGAGCCTTACCTTACGACTTATGTACCATGCTTTGCTCTAAGCTCGAACAAACTAGACTCAATATAGCAAAGAATAAACTGCTATATGCATCAGATATTTTTCCCAATAATTCAACAATTGTTTGGATTTATTTTCGCTTAAGATTATATATTTCCACATATTGGGTTTCCAAGGGGTTGATAGTTGGGGAACATGGTGAAGAGGCTCACGGGCCAGGGCTGAGCTTGCTTGCTCATGTGTCGTTAGCACCACGATATAAGGCTGCATAGCCAATATTGCGTTAGTATACACAGGTCATAACAATCAGCTTATCAAATGAGTAATCAGGTTTTACAGATTACATAATGTTAAGCTAAATATGTAAAGGTACTTATGATTCTTAGGAGTAATAAAATACATAATTTATAAAGCAATGCACATGTAAAACATTATACTAACTACAGTGATTAAGATCTACTCACAAATCCGTCACCTAAAAAATAGAATTTACTATAACCTACACAGACTATCTCTAGATCGATTATGAAGTCAAGCGACGACCAATAGGTGTAAATTACTAGTACATAGTTGTTTTATAACTCAAATAATTTAAATTTGACATTAAGTTAACCTCTGTTTTGGTTAAGACGTTTATTGAAGGTCAAAATTACCCATAATGACGGTATGCTACATTTTTTTTTATATTGCGATTAGAAATAGTCTGTGTACGGAGTATTCTCTCTAGTTTTGGAAATGTAAACAAATATCTACCTCAAAGCGAGTAATTAATTGCGTTTGATATAATTTCATGACTACCATAAATATGGATAGTACACCACACATTTCACAATTCCTACTTACTGTCTTAAAATAAAAGTGAAAAATTAGGAAGATATTTGTTTCCATTCCTAGAAATAAGCTAGTGAATACACTTTAGAAAAGTCATGCAAAATACAAAATTAGATAATATTAGCAGAAACAGATTAACAATACAAACACTACGAACACTACATAATCAGGTTCATTCTCCGTGTATTCTAAACTCTACAAAGAAAAGGGTCAATGAATATAAAAAACCATAACGCCGAGACAAACTCCTCCTTTCACCAACGATAAACACGTCCATATGTGTGAGCCATTGGATATTACTTTCTTAATTGTGCTAAAACATTGCACGCTGAAAGACAATTTAGTAACTTCTGCAAACATATAAAATACTCAATGGTATTCTGTATTTTCTTACACGTAACTGTCTGTAATATATGATATAATAAAATGGCCTAATTGTTTCTGAAGATTCAACTTAAAGACATTTAATCTTGTTTCAACAAAATTGTCTTACATGAAATTTTTGTATTCCTGCAGGCTCATAGATTTGGACATGACCTGATCTGACCGAGGCACACTGAACACGGCCCCCAAACAAACACCCACACACCCGGAGCCCGATTTACCGGTGTCGGGGATATAATTATCCACGAACTCCCAATCCCCGTCGGTATTACGTCCTTGCCGGTTCAGGCAGGTGTCCTCGTCGCTGTTATCTCTACAGTCTTGGAAATCGTCGCACAGAAGCGCTTCGTCTATGCAACTGCTCGAGTCATAGCAACGGAACTCGTTGTCCAAGCACTCAATACCTTTGCGAGCGAAAAATTTCATCAACTTATATTCTTATGTTCAATTTTGGTTCCTATTTAAGCTAGATGCGGCCACGTCGAAGTCGCCTGAATGTCTTTTTACTGTTTGATAGAATTGTGTTTACTATTTCTGATTCCGTAATGCCAACACCGGAAGAAGTTTGAAAGGTACGCTTAGTGTTGATTTTCTAATGTACAGTAAAATTTCCTAAGAAGAATATACTCTACAACTATGTGTTAACGACCAAGGAAAATAATTATTACACTAAATTAGTTCTAGTACTTATGATTCAACCCGAACCTAAGGGTAAACATAACTGTACTAGTATAAACTACGTAGCAGTAAAAGTTATTAACAAACGTATTGCAATATAGAAATTTAATCGCAAGCATTCCGGAGTTATTGAATTAGCGTTGTTAAGCACAGAAGAGAGTACCTAACGGATGAAACTTGAAGCTACACAATGCAAAACTGACCCTCGATATGCAGGTTGATGTAATTGCTACTGCGTCGTCCGTACTGATCGCGGATGGTGCATACGTAGTGTCCACTGTCCGACTTTTGTGCCAGTTTGATGAATAGCGAGCCGTCGGTTTTCTGTCGCGAGCGGGGCACCGGCCGCCCATCCTTCGTCCACTGTACTAGGGCGCTGGGCCGCGTCACGTTACAGCTCAGGTGTACCGCCGCGCCGGAGTGCGCGTACTGTTCGTTATCGTGCGACCGCGATGACGTCCGATCGCTCTCCTCTACGAACGTTCATTTATCATGCAATACTCAAGCGTTTACATTTGCACTGGACCTGTGTGTGATTTTGTGTGTGCTCGCCGACAAATAACAGGTGCCTTACAAGTGCGACCTGTACAGTCTTGTGTGTAAGCGAATATTATAACACCCAGCACTAAACATCGTTTTTTAACGATATCGATTGTAAGCCGATTTTTTTAAATATGGTATTACTGAGGCAAACTTCACAAAGTCGATATCGATAAAATACACTTGCTAGCTCTCACCTAGCACGACGGTAAGTGCTTCGTACTGTAACTACGTGCTTCACGCCAAATAAATATAAAATAAGATTACGATCTGTACATACCAGTTACGACAACTTCAGCGATAGCACTGGTGTTGGCGTATTTATTGCGCGTGAAACATTCGTATTTGCCGGCGTCTTCAACTTCGATTCGGTGGAATATCAAGGTAGAACCTCGAATTTCAACGCGGCTGCAAAAGAGAAAAAAGTTAAGAGATTTTTAATTTAATAAGAAACTGCAACGGCAAACGGTCATGAAATAATAATATCCATGGTAAGTCGAGTGTAACTAACTAACTAGGCAGCAAGTCGAAGTACAAACTGTGGTCTCGTCGCTGTCAGCTATTCGAGACTACCATTGAATTAACCGTCGATTTCAATAAAGGATCGCTTTATTCGATTGATTGCGAAAAGATTGGGATCGTTTCTTAAACGGTGATTAGTCGACTAGGAAAAACTTGAATAGTTCAGACTACCTTTGTGGCGTAGTTGTATTACGGTACGACTGCAATGCTGAGGTCTCAGGTTCGATCCCCGGGTGGGGCAGAGTGACATTAGGTTTTTCTACTCACTATCTATCCAGAGTCTGAAATTTGTGCCCGATATAGCGTTAAGCTCGCCTCCTATCACGTCATGGGACGGAAAATGCACGGCATAAAGTGGGTGCACTAGTTGCGCCTCTGCCTACCCCTATTATAAAAGGCGTGAGTGTATGTATGTATGTATGTATGTATGTATGTATATTCAAAAGTTCATACTTGGACGGTGATCTGTTGTACGGCTTCCACACTGTTTCCAAGATGTTGTCTCCCTCTACCAAGCACTCGACGGTGGGTGACTGTCCAGGTCTGACGGTCTGGGTTTGCGGACGTAGTGTGATCCTCGGAGCTCCTATCACCACCAGGCTGGTGTAAATCGCCTTCACCACCGCGCCCGTGTACGTGTCTATCAAGCTGCACACGTATTTACCCGAATCGCTGGTCGATATCTGTGAACAAATTTTAATAATTATTTCTTGAATACTGCTTTACGGATTTCTAGGAGGTACGCATTATACAGAAGTTTTATTTCAATACAATTTTAATGTAATGGTTTTAATGAATAATGTAGTTAAAAATGTTGCTCGGCATGTGTATTTTTGACCGAAGATACCTATTATGGGAAAAAACACTATTTTACGGTCTTATTACAAATCAAGGATTTTCATAATCCAATTTATATTTAATTCTGTTAAGCTTATTTGTGTATGCAGCATAAATATTGAACCTTTTTACAGAGCCCCGAAGGTACATAATAGCATGTTATAGGAACGTACATTGTAAATGAAGAGGGTGGATCCTCTCTCTATGGCGTTACGTTGTAGCGGCCGGTCTGCCCTGTCCCATCTCGCTTCAAGACCACCAGTCACGTTGCAACTGCACAAAACAATCATAATAACTTCACGTAATAATAAAAAAGTTATAATTACAAAAATGTTATTTTTAGCTTACGTCAGTAAAACAAAGTATTTATAATTCATATTTAATATTTGAGTTAACTTGTGTTATCAAGTTGCATGACATCAACCAACATAGAATATGAAAACATTTATGCTATTCCATATTATGAACAAAAAAATAGTGAGCAGAAATTTATTTGCTGAAATGTGTCACAGCATCGAAATAGTAAACTCACATTATGGTGACTTCCCGTTGGCCATCAAGAGCGACTAAGTCACTTGGATTCTGTTCGAGTTCCGGCGGTTGGGGTCTTCCGTAAGGGTCGTAGTCGTCGTCGCCGCTGCCCGCATCTATCAAACCATGGACAGTCACCAGCATAAGCAGATGAACAAATTCAAAATTTCTAATTACCTACATACTTTTGTGTTCTTACCAGTGTTGCCAGATGTTTGACGGTTGAAGTCGCCTAAAGTCGAGAAAATTCGAAGTAGCCTAAAGTCGCACGCGGAGAGCAAAAAAAAAAAAGGTCCCCAGTTTTCAATCATTGTGTGTAAGGGGGATCTTAAATATCCTCAAATTCGACAAAAACAATGCATAAAACACGAACTTTCCAAAGTAGCCTAAATTTGCGACTAATCACCATTCGCGTAGCCTAAACGGCGACCAGTCGCCATTCGCAATTTTGGTCGCCCCGACACTCTTCAAGATAGCCTAAATGGCGAAAAGTCGCCTAATCTGGCAGCACTGGTTCTTACTCATCTTTTTTTTTTCTTCACAAAAATAAAATAAAAGAAATTGGCTTTACTTCATACGAAGAATTTTTTTTTCACTTAACTTCAGATCAGGGATAAGGGTATAGCGATTAAATAAGTTACTGTAAGCAATCAAACATTATTCTGCTTGGTCCTTTTTGCATCGATTCCAAGATAGCAATTAGGATCGTTAAATCAGTTGTGTTATGGGGCCGTGGTTAGATTACTTAATTTAAAGTAACCATACTATATATCCCTTTTTCTATTTGTTTAATTTCTTTTGAAGACTAAGATTCGATGAGCTTCACCGCTCGCTGTCACAAAATGCCGGCCACTGCTGAACGGGAGTAGCTGTAATTAATGTGAGGGGGACTAAAATAATAAGTACCAATGTCGGGATGTCCCCCGTCTCCCCTGTCGACGAGCAGGCGGAACTGTTCCTGCGTGGTGCCGGCGACGGAGGTGGCGGTGCAAGTGTAGATGCCCTCGTCGCGCTGGCTGGCGGACGCGACGCGCAGCACCGCGATGCCCGGCGACGGACGCACGATCTCGATCATGTCCGTTCCCGCTGTTCAAACGATTACCATTACAATTTATTAGCTATATTATTTAACTAATATAAATGTGAATGTTTGGATGTTTGTTGGAATTACACGCAGAAATCGGATGCAATATGGCACATGGTAGACTATGTCCTGGATTAATATCCGACTAATATTATAAACGCGAAAGTTTGTATGTATGTATGGATGTCTGGATGTTTGTTACTCTTTTACACAAAAACTACTGAACGGATATCGATGATATTTGGCACACGGGTAGATCATGTCTTGAATTAACGTATTATAGCATGTACTGGATAGGGTACATTTTATCCTGGGAAAATAAAAAGTGCGACTTTAATCCCGGAAAAACTTTTAACGCGGGCCGAGCCGCGGGCAAAATCTAGTATATAATATATATACTACTTTTTATTCCTAATATTCGTTTTAATATTCAATATCTCACGCCCTTAAGGGGTAGACAGACGCGCAACTAGTGCACCCAATTCACTAAGCGTATTTTGTACCATGTACCGTAGAGGATGAGCCATATCGGACGCAATACCAATAACTTAAATTATAAACTTTGATTAAGTAATCTCAGGATCTACTGAACCGATAGCAATAAAATTTAAAATGGAGATAGTTTGAGATCCTGTGATGAATATGAGGCTACTTTTATCCCGGCAAAATATAAAGCAGGATTTTCATCTCGAAAAAATAAAAAGGATAATTCACTTACTCTTAATAGACACCATAGGCTCAGGGTATCCATTAGCGCGGCATTCGAATGTTGCGGGTTCACCGACTCTTATCTCCTGGTGGTTGCTCGGTGTGATTGTGATCTCGGGCGGGGATCGTACTTTGAGTATAGAGCTCGCGCTGGCTGTGCCGGCCACATTGGTCGCTGAACACGTGTACTCGCCTTCGTCGTTAACGTCGACAGTCTCAAATCTGTTCATGAATAAATAATTTATATGAGCAAATATTATAATAGTAGTTAGAGGAGGCCCATAGGGAGCAGTGGGAGGTATATAAAACAGGGCTGATTGCGTTGCATGATTAAATAGCGTGCAATAATTATCATGCAAACATAATAAGCTCAGGGGTCGTTTCTAGGTCCGTTTTTTTTTGTCCCTGGATATACTCTTTCTAGTCTGACGAGGGTCGGCTTATGAAAGCACACCGGTCTTTTGGGTAAGTGCAGAAGGCGCTCGCAACCCTTAAATTAAGCGACCACGCTGAGGGCGACCCACTAACGGGTCACGAACCTCGGCTCAGGACGGCCATTGAGAGGATAAGACATCAGCGTTTGTGGAAGATGGTTTTTAAACTAATTCTATTTATTGTGTTGATCGTAGTCTTCGGCACGCGGGCCGGAACTGCTAAGAGAGGGCAGGGTTATGGGGAACGCGACGAGGTCCTCGACGGCGAGGACGGTACAGCGGTCTTGTAGAGTGATCTAGGTCCGTATGGAAATCTTTAGGGAAGGCCTACGTTCAGCAGGTACTTTTTGTGGGTAATGATAATAATAACTGGGTTGATTGCATGATCTAACTGGGAAAACCACGGGGAAAAGCATAAGGTTGGCGTGCATTAAAACATCATAATATAATCAAGATAATGTATCCCCGAAGGGGTTACATTTTCGCCAAATGTCTTCCGTCCCGTAGGGGCAAGCCGATCACCATATCGCGCATAAATGAAAGACTCCAGGCGGGTATTGACCAGAAAAACTCAATATCACCTGGCTGACCGGGGATTCGAACCTGGGACTTCAGTGCGGTGTCGCATCGTACACGCAATACAACTACCCCACCGACGTAGTTATTAAATGTAGGGTACTAGTAATTTGCCTATGTACTCACACTAGATTGTTCGGTCGGATATGTGTATGCGGTGAGAGAGCTCTGTTGCTGCCTCCGCGTGCCCAAGTGAGCGCTGGTTCTGGAATGCCGCCAATGGCTCGGCAGTGGAATTCGAACTGGCTTCCTAACGGCACTGACTGCTCTCCTTGCGGCCAGATCTCTACACGTGGTGCCTCGCGTCCTGAACAAATACACCAGTGAATGTGTCTAATAACATTTTTAATGAACTCTAACTCAGAAAATTCCAGAGCGATCTGACTTATGTTCAAAGTTGTGAGAAAAAAATTGGTAGGCTAAAAAGGATTTATAAAAATATTATAATTTTTATATATATATTTTTACATATATATATATATATATTTTTTTTTTATATTATTCACATTAGTATCTCAATAATTCCGAATGCCATGTAGTAGTTAGGTATATTTGTTTATTTAGACGTCACATATGGTGTATAGGCGAACGAAGTATAACTTCTCACGCGCGTACAAGCACTCATTCTTGTAAGTTTTTTGTGTTTACCTTGCACTGTTATTGTTGTGTACAGTTTTCACGAAAATAAACAGGTTCTTTCTTTTTTTATCGTATTTAATTACAATTATATTAAAAGCAAGTGATAACTTACGATTTTCAAGTTATTTGTGTTTACCTTGCTCTGTTATTGTTGTGTACAGTTTTCACGAAAATAAACAGTTTCTTTCTTTTTTTATCGTATTTAATTACAATTATATTAAAAGCAAGTGATAACTTACGATTTTCAAGTTATTTGTGTTTACCTTGCTCTGTTATTGTTGTGTACAGTTTTCACGAAAATAAACAGTTTCTTTCTTTTTTTATCGTATTTAATTACAATTATATAAAAGCAAGTGATAACTTACTCTCAATTTCAACAGCCACGTAGATAGATGCGACTGGAACGTTGTTGACTAGACCCTCGCACAAGTAGTATCCTTGGTCCTCGTCTTGAGCGTTGCTCACGATAAGCGTATTGCCTCGTTGACTTATTCTCGGGCCGAAATCACCACCGTTCTGTCAAAATGAAGTTACTACTTAAATCTATAATTGACTGACCGTGTAAAATTGAGATCAATATGTTTCGTCTGAATGATTGTTTTATTATCAATTTCCGCAGTGGTAAGAATGAACCAATGAAAAGAGGCATTTGTATTTGTAACAAAGTATTCCGATTGGTTTATTTTCTTTGTGAATCTATAAAAAGTATTATTGAAGCAACATAACATTTTATGTTTGATGGTGAACTTGATTGCATTTTTACCATCTCAATTAAATACAAATCAAAGGATCGGTGTCAAACACGTGTTCATTAAAATCAACAGTTTTTACACTGAATTAGTCTTTTTTTATTGCATTGAATGACGAGATTAGCATGCCGTTTGGCTGATGGTAAGCTATACGACCACCCATAAACAGTAGCAACAGACCACCCATTCTACTGCGCTCGTCATCCTGAGACATAAGAATATGTTAAGTCTCATTATGTCCAGTAGTTACACTGCCGACAATGTCCTTCAAACCGAAACACGACAGGCCATGCACACTGCTGCTTGGCAGTAGGACATTGCGGTGGTACTCACCCAAACGACTCTTACGTATAAAAGACCTACCACCAGTAAGTCGATTCTCAGACTCACCCTGGTCCACCTGATGAATGGCAGTGGGTAGCCCATCGGGTTACAGTCGACGGTGCCAGTCTCCCCGGTCGGTATTATGATGCGGTCCACCGACACGGTGATGTTCGATCCGTCGCCCGGCGAGGGCGTGCCTACAGGCTCCACCTTCACCACAATCTGAGCTGGCGTCACACCAGGCGAGGAGCTCTGGCACAAGTACACTCCCTGGTCCTCCAAGCGAGCATAATCGATGTACAACACACCGTTTTGCGAGCGCACGTTCTCAGATAGAGGGTATCCGTCTTGTCTGTAATGTGGTTCACAAATTAGTAAATTGTGTAAATATATTGTGTATAGCAGAAACAAATCGCATTAAACTCACCTAATCCAGTCGATAGAGTCAGCAGGAATCATTTGAGTACCGGTACAGACCACCGTGGAGCCCTGGCCTTCAGACAAGGTCAGAGAGGGTGGCGTGATAGTGAGCCGCTCCTGGGTAGGCCTCGAAGGTCTTGGTCTTATGCTTATGATAGCTGTGCGATCTACGGACCCAAGGGTGTTGGAAGCTATGCATCTGCAATACAAAAATTGGTATAGTATTAGTATAGTTTTATTTTAGTTGACTGCCTCGGTGGCGCACTGTGGGACGTCCCCATAGAAAGGGCGTGACATGAGTATCTCTCTTACATATCTTATGATAACTGAACAACGGAACAACGTAAAGATTTGAATTTTTTTACGTGTATTATTGAATAATAGACCTATCCATTACCAATGTAATTTATTTGAAAAATACTGACATGACTATGAAAAAAAATACTGAAATATGCCTATATTTCAAGGGAGTTTAAAACCAAATTAAGTATAGATACACAATAATTTGACATTAATGCAATTAAACAAGTGAAAAATAGACATGTCTTAAAATCGCCTAAATTTACGATCTCAAGGACTTTACTCAAAAGAAATTGTCAGGCGTTTCCTAACACTTTAAAAAACTTATTTTGAGTAATATTATTACATTAGGATGGATTAAAATGACACAACAATTGAAAGCATAATGTTAAAAATTATTTACACCAACCTACTTGATTGCTTTCGTGTAATATCAACACCTGATGAAATATTCATAATTGACAAAATGTAGTCAGCTTGTAGATGCTCTGGCATTTTTAGCAGGCGTATAACCTATTTTGTTACTTTTCTTCGAAAGGGGGACGAGGGGGGGTACATAATGTTCTAGCGAAATTTCCTAATTACTTAGAACTATCAAACACAAGTATCATTAGGTCGGGGTTTCGTGGCGTTTTTATTATATGACAGATTTTATCAAACACTTCGATTACTTTTTTAAACTTTAATTTAACCATAAAATATAGCGTCTTTTTAAAAAGAAACAGTTGCATTTATACAGCGACGATATAACCCCTAGACTCCTAATGTTCAATATTTCTCTTCAAATTAATTCTGTCAACTACCTGAGGTTTGAGGAAGCGGGGTACTGCATTATGATTGGTTCTTCCAACATCTTATCGCATAATATAACCTTGGAAACATAGGCATAGGGATAGGACGAGTTAAATGAAAACACGATTTTTTTATCGATATAACTTTTATGTAATAAAGTTTTATAGTAATATTATTATTATTTATTAAACATATTAATATTTTAACGAAACTCTTTATGTTATCGAATGACTGATGGCGCGTAGTAAGTCTCATCGACATTAACAAGAATATTTGAGCTGACTTATAGGAATAACACAAAGAATAACTCAAAACAATCGTTATAATCAACAAACAAAATTAAAAATTATCCTAATAACATTTATTTCTGATACCGCTAGTCAAAAATATATCCTAATCATTTTTAAAATGAATTAACTATTACTAATGAACTAACCATTTAAAATAAGAAGCTTGTTAAAATTAAATTGGCCTCAGATAAATTGATTAGTTGAGTAGCGTTTGAGTATTCGGGCGATAGTTTCTTTTATTTTTAATTTTATCGATAGAACTATCGACAAATCCTTTTGGTGTATCACTTACTTTTAATGTTAAAAAACAAAACGAAATAGAAAATGTTAGAAGTACTTTCGTCGGAAAGAGATGCAAATATAACAAGATGGCGCGTAAACACTCAAGTGGCCAGTCTAAGATGAACTCCGTAAAATATTAAATAAAATGTGATTATGTGTCGTTATTGCCTTATCTGTGAAATATAATGCCATTTTTCTGAAAATTTGAATTATGGCTATTTATACTACACCATTTTATTGTGCACGGGTTCATTACAATAGTTATTTATACGCAAACACGGAAGTATTTACAGCTCACAGTTGTGGTCGCTACTGACTTGAAGATTTTGAACGGTAAGCTACATTGGATCTATTTGTCAGATGTGTTGCCCGAAGCCGATCGTCTGTTATTAGGAGTCTAGGGGTTATATAGTCGCTGCATTTATATAAGTGTATCCTATTAAACCGTTTTATTTATAAAATACTTCTCCAAACTATTGCGAATACCACGAATATCTTTCTTAAACAGTGAGGTCATTTTCGACAGTGTTCGATAATTCAACTTTGGTGCTATATATTAGGTAAAATAAAGTGATTAGAGGGGTAAAAATTATAAAACTTGAAAGGTCATATTGTCCCCTTTCCACAATTCATTTCAGTTTCCAGTTATCAGACATTCAGTACTAGCGGTACATGTCACACCCTTTCTATGGGGACGTTCCACAGTGTGGCGTAGTGGTATTGCGTACGCATTACAAGTACGATTTGCGCGCTGAGGTCCTGGGTTCGAACCCCGGGTCGAGCCAAAAAAATTGTGATTGGGTTTTTCCATCTTAAAATTTACTCAGTCGCAGCTCGGAGTCAGGAAGTTGGCGGTGTGATACCCCCGTGCCTCGGAAAGCACGTAAAGCCGTTGGTCCTGCGCCTGATCTCTCTCCGGTCATGTCGGATTGCCGTCTCACCGGACTATGAGAGTGAAGGAATAGCGAGTGCACCTGTGTATTGCGCACACACTTGTGCACTATAATATCTCCTGCGTATCTGGCTGATCTCCGTTGAGATTGGCCGCCGTGGCCGAAACTGGCTAGGAGGATTTCAGTTTTATTTGTATTTTTACAAAAGAATAGGAACTTACAATATAAACAAATATCTTACAATCTTTATATTTTTTTTGGGAATTTGAATTATTTTGATTGTAAGTATTGATTCATCTCACTTATTGTTATGAGTGCATAAGCTAAGCTAAGCGGTAAGCTGTATGCGTAGAAAATATCAGTTTTTTTTTTCTTTAAAATAAATGGCGATGGCAGCGTACAGATGGCGCTGTGGGTCGATACAGAGAGTGAGGGATTTTTGCCTCCGAAAAGGCTTTTTATTCAGGCGCGGGAAACTCACAGTATTTCATAATGTCGACGGTTTTTACATATTACGGTACATTTGACAACGTTACCTGTATTCGCCGGAGTCTTCTTCACGTGCACTTTCAATAATGAAGAGTTCGTCGAAGTATTGAGCGGAGGCAGGCAGGGGACGGTTCGAGGCTCGCTGCCAGCTGATTCTGGGTGCCGGGGTGCCACTCACGAGGCACTCCAGCTGGACCCTGTCTCCCACGTAGTAGTCGTTCACCGCTGGCCTGATCTCCACCACTGGCATGGTCATGTCATTTCCTGGGTGAACATTAATTCAGATTTACAAAAGTGACAACATATGTACCTATATATGTTGGTGGGTGTATAGAACATAATAAATTATAAGATTAGATTCTAAATCATCAAATTGAAGACAACTGGATTGATCTAAATGAATTTTTGTTTCGAGAAATATAGATTCACATTTGAATATACAAATATGTTTCGTTATTTGATTTACCTTTCGCGTAAAATACCCATTTCGGTACAACTGTTCCGTTAATGATAGCATGAAAAAAATATTTTATATAAATATTGTATTACACACATATTCAAAACACGTTTAGATAGAGTATCACGGACATACCTGGCACTTTGAGAGTGGCGATGGCCTGAGCTGTGGACACTCCGTCATTTGTCTCGCACACATATTGACCGCTGTCAGAAATCTGCAGGTTGGTTATGAGGAGCAGACCGGCCAGTTCGTCAACAGTACTCCTGTCGAGTGGCAGCTGTCCGGCAACCTTGGACCACCTGATGCGGAGCGGGTTCCTTGTCATTCGGCTGTAGGCTTCACAGGTGAAGTTCACGCTGGAGCCAACTTCTTGAATCTTGATGGTCGGGCTGGTGACGGTGACCACCACCGTAGTCTGTGGCACTGGTGGTGGACGAGGTCCTGGTGTCACAGCTGAAGAACCATCTATGAACAGGAGACCAGGATAAGCTTTGTACACACAGAGGCATACCACTACCAATTCATATGAAGAGCCCAGTTCCTTATCTGCTTAATAATGTATGCAGAACGACAGTAGTCATAGCCTGTTAGTATAGTTATTTGAATAAAGAAAAACATAATAATTCAACATGATTGGCGCGCAAGGTGGTCAATAAAATCGGCTGTCAAATAATCGCATCGATGTGCCCTTCAGAAATGTATAGAAACGCGCGGGTGCGATGATTTTACCGCCACGCAATGGCTTTTATACATTCTGTGAGAATCGAAACGGCTATTCCCCATACGTTTCTTTTTAACCGCCCTTATGCGCCTTCACTGAAGCCTATTAAATACCACAATGAGATGAAAAATAGAAATTAAACCTAACGGATAACGCTAAAATTAGACACATAAGAGGACTCAACATAACATACAAATAATAGGAACTTACACGCACGTACACACTTTGCGTACGTAGACAAACAATATTGTTACACTGTCATGATTTCGGATATATTAAATGACAAAGGATTAAGGACAAGATGAGGGATTACTAGAACATACAGTATATCTAAGGGGTAGCACATATAATTTGGTCCTGATGATATCTCGATGGCATTATGAACGGATGAAACACTGGACAACGAAGCTGCCCGATACTGTCGGGGCGTGTGACTACCTGGCTCCGGCAAGCTGGTCGTCAGAATGCCGAGCGTGAATCCGTTCTGGGTGACAGTGTGGCACTCGTATATCTCGCCTTGATTGCTAGTGTCCCACACAGTGTGCCACACGTGTTCGCCGTGCCATCCGTTTTTGTGTAGCGTCGATTCGTTAATGAACTTTGGGGGCCACTGTTCGTGCCCCTCGTGGTAAAACTTTATGATGAGAGGTTCGGGCGCGCGATACTTGCACGTGAAGGTGACGTTTTTACACTGTTTGCATTTCGTGCTGTCATCGATGATTGTCGGATGGAGTTCCATGACTAAGCCTAAAGTAGTTTCATAAAGGTATCGGTTAGACACTATATGTATAAATATATTACCTATCTACCGTGTTAACGATTAACATACAAATGTGTTGGTATTTCAATAACCACTTTGTGCATGACAGATATGTACAAAATTATAAAAACATAAAACTGGTTAGTATAGGGAGATTTGTACTTAGTAATTTGTTTTGTTACATAACATCAAATGTAAAATGTACTATTTTTATTTGATTATCTCGTTCGTTTTCAATCTAATTATAATATAAAACAAAATCTATTTGTTTTCATATTTGTACATCAAATATTTTCAAAAGATTTACAAAGGTACGCACTAGGTGAAACTGCACTGCAGCGAAGCGATGCATCATATTGTCAAATCTGATCAAAAAATAACCTTCTCCACTAAAATGTGTATTTTCGGCATCAAAACGAAAATAACGTTCGTATAAGTGTAAATTTACCTAGAGCGGAGCAGTCAGGGCCCGTGTATGGAGGGCGGCAGTTGCAGTACACCTGGCCGGAGCTGTCGAGCTGGCAGTCGTGGCCGTTGCACG
This sequence comes from Lapara coniferarum, assembly GCA_949316025.1. NCBI lineage: Eukaryota > Metazoa > Arthropoda > Insecta > Lepidoptera > Sphingidae > Lapara > Lapara coniferarum. Next base: position 15,846,484 of record OX438933.1, on the reverse strand, counting down.
GGCATTGCACGCAGAAGCTGTTGCGGTCCTTGTAGTAGTTCGGCGCGCAGCTCTCGCAACTCGTGCCCGAGTACCCAGCAGGACACATGCACACCTGTTCGCAAATCATGTTTCAGACGATTCATTTTAGATAAAAAATATAAAACATGAGGTATCTTTTTTTGACAAACTATTTGATGTAAAGAAAATATTGAATGCAGGTAATTTACTAATATCATTAAGTTTTAATATAAAGAAATGCACTGTGTAACTCACCTCAACGCCAGTAGCGACGGGGAAGCTGGGGTCGTAGTTCTGAGTGGCGGTATCCATGGAAACGTCTGCAATGGCTGCATACACAATGTTTCGAGTGACGGTGGCTCGCACTAACACCCTCTTGAGGTCCGCGAGGACTCTCATGAAAGTATGTCGGTCTGCCGGCGACGCTGTGCCGAGGATCGTCCATTCGTGTTCGGTGAGCGGCACTTGATAACTCTGAAAATGGATCGTTTTTTACATGGGCACGACTGAGTGACGCCACTGCACATGCTGGTAAGCGGATTGGTCTAGATAGTGTCTATTGTCCGTCTGCCAACCTCCTATTGATGTCTCGTCAGTAAGAGAGTCGACAGTCGACACAATCGGATGATCCTGGAACGTGAGTCACGACACACTTATGTGGGCCATGCTGGGTTTTACACTTTGTGTACGATGGTCGTTAACCGAGCGGACCCAATTGTATTCGTGATGACATCCTACCAGAAAAGATATGTCTGCTTTTTGTATGAGTACTGGTCCTCAAAATCTAACCAGGCTCAGACTTTAGGGATATTAATAGGGCAAAATATAAACTTGAATCCATTAAAAATATTTTTTTAGACCCCTGCATTATAACTAACTTTTTCAAAAACGTTTATACTAAGGGTAGTTTTGAATCAAAATAAAATTAAACGGAGGGCTTTAAAATTAAACGATTTATTTTAAAGGCCAGTTTTTAAGAGTTCTATCCAAATATATATAAACTGTCTTGGTTAGAATTTTAGGGCTTTTTTTGGACGTGTCCTTTGATAGTATAGTGAATTGAATAATAAAACCAGCCATGTGTGTCCTATCCCACTGTTGGGCCCATGCGTAATGCATCCACAACTACTAAGGCTCAGCCATGATAAAGTATGTAAAACACACAATATCTGCCTAAGAGTTTCGAATTGCGTCCGGTAGATGCAATACGCTCACTCTATTACAAAGGACCTAATGAAGATGTCGAGGTGATGGTGTGACAGCTGATGTCTACTAAAAACATACGTTAAAACATACATTGCAAGTTAAATAAAAGCTTGTAAAAAGTACACTTACTAAAGAGCTGCCTGCGTTGTAGCTTGTTGGGTTTGTCCAGAAGACGGAGGTGTCCCTACCGGCGAGCACGACGTCGACGCCCGGCTCGGAGGACGTTAGATTGTCGGTGCTGTAGAACTCCTGCCGCAGCGACAGACTTCCACCATACGACAACACCCTATCGCCTGTAATGAACAGTTCATTTGGAGAATCAGCTTGTCTTTGGCTTAATTCACAAGACACGCGAAGCCATTGAATAAAAACTTGCGACACAAAAGTAACTGACTATAGTTTTCAAAACGACTTGCCCAAAAATTTAGGTAAGTCTTGTGGCATGTTAATGCTCGTGATATGACGTAATACTTATCGAATGTAATTTTTTTTATGGCTTGTATCTTCGGCTTGCAAATATATCCTAGGTAGATGGTATTAAGAAGTAGTACCGTATCGATGTGAACATTCAACAGACTTCGTCAGTAATTTTTTTCCCATAAATGACCTAATGAATAAGTGAATACCATTGGATACGAACTATAAATGTTGTACAAAGTATATTGCCAACATACCAGGGAAGACTGGTAGCGACCAGTATAATTCTTGATTTGGTGGGTATTGGAATACGTAGGTGAGTTCGCTCTGGTTAGGAACAGGCACAAAGTTGTCGCTGATCACTTGGTTTGCGTTCAGGTCCATAAGGCTGTAGCCGCCGTAGTTGTCGCCCAGGATCGGCGCTGCCATAGGCGTTGAGGCGTAGTGAGAGCCCTGGACCAAACAACTAAATCTGTACCCACTAAATACAATAATTTAAAAATTATACAAAAAAATAATTAATCGACTCCATGTAACGATAAGTTTCATCATCATTTAAGTGACATGAGTCTACTGCTGAACCTTTCTCTCCTAAAGATTTGCAGACAATTTACAGATTGATTAGTTTATTCTTGACTAGCTTTTGCCCGCGGCTCCGCCCGCATTAAAAAGTTTTTCCGGGATAAAAGTCCCGGTTTATATTTTCCCGGGATAAAAAGTAGCGTATGTGTTAATCCAGGACATGATTTACCCGTGTGTCAAATTTCATCGAAATCCGTTCAGTAGTTTTTGCGTGAAAGAGGAACAAACATCCTTACATCCATACAACCAAACATCCAAACATCCATACATTCTTACAAACTTTCGCCTTTATAATATTAATAGGATTAATCCGAAGATAGTGATTAAGATTTTCGATACCGAGTGTGATAAAATACTTTTCCGTAATTTTGAAATATTTGCATACCTCGCGACATTCGGTAGTGACACCCGAGCAGTAGCAAGACAGACAGCCGAGTTGATTATTCTCATTGAGGCCGAAGGTGCCGGCTCGGCATCTGTCGCAGTTCTCTCCCTCAACATTAGGCTTGCACCTGCATATACCAGAGCCATCGCACCCGGACTCTGTTCCCCTAGGATCGCATCTAAAATCAGAAACAGTTAAGATGATAGATAAAAATCTAACGCAAATGTATTATGATTGAACATCGTATATGAATGAGTTTGAAATATTATGTCCCTAAATTATTTCATAGGACGTTGTATGTAATCTGTGTTGGTTTAGATATTTTACAATGCGCGGCGTTATGAATATCAGTTTTCTCGCTAGGGTCATAACTCATACAATACAGAGACCCTAAATATATCATCAGACAGATCGAAGCTATGGTCAATATTTTCACTTACGCCGGATTTCAATACACGATCCCAATCTTGGCAGGGACGCGGGTTCTTGTCAAAAAGGTAACTTACGTTTTATTTCACATATTTTCCGCCCCCTTAAAAGTGCCGCCGTACAGACGCTATGCCACTGAGTCTTGGTCTTTATTCCAATCCCGAAAACAGACCAATCAACATAAGTCATTTATGTCAAAATCTTCATCCTGATTGGTCTATTTTCGCAATCAATCGAACAAATCAATCGAGTTCGTTCATTGATTGCAGCTGTTAATAATATCTTATCTGGCTGTATATTAAGGCCGGAGGGTTCCTTGTAATGACGCTAAACAAAAAATAAAGTGTGACGAAAGTGAAGGCAAAGATTTTTTTATATCCCACATTACCTGCAAGTCGAGGGTGTGGTTGCCTCTGATTCCACGCATTGTCCGTAAGCGTTGAACTGGTATCCCGGCTTGCATGCCTCGCAGTTTTCACCGTCGGTGTTGTCAGCGCAAGACTGTCAATTTTATTGGAAATTATAACTTATTCTAGTACCATTTACATAATTTACCTGACATGTAAACAAAGTGATGTGTTGATTTAATATTTCAGGTTATGTCCAAATTTCGAGGAAGCTTAGAATAAAGATAATCCAAATAAACCTTTATTTTTAACCGACTTCCTTTTAATATAATATTATATGCTACTAGTGAAATGCTTAGTAAAACGTTTGCCTACATTATAAATATTGTTCCGTGCGCGATGTAAACAAGACTGAATGCCTGGCGGTGACCTCGCGCCACCTTTTATAACCACCAATACCGTCGTAGTTTGTGGATCATTCTCGAAAGATCCAGAGTAGTCGGAAACTCTCTTGCAAATTAAAGTCAATTACCGACATTCTGGAAACATCGAGATGTTTCGAGAATATTCCATCGCCGAACCTCGCGATCAAGAGCGAGCGATAAGCGAACTACGAGCGATAACTCCAAGCGATTCCGAAGCGAATATTGTGAATTGTGTGTGAACGTGTAGTGAGTGATCATAATCAGTGTATTTGAGCATTATTATCATTATTCTTAACTGCATGAATTGTGAATCTACATATTATAATATTATACATGATATCCCATATCTTTCAATAATCTGTTCCAAAATTATGTTTTACGATTTACTAATCATTATTACATGGGACACTAAACAAGTAAAATATGTTGTGTTACTCACGTAACAGGCGCCAGTTTCAGGATTACACATGTTAGAATGTCCATTGCATTCACATCGAGTGCAGTGCTTCAGGTACAACCCGCTTGAGCTCCTATACAAAGAAATAAATTTGTTTTATAAATATTACAGAAAAGTTGGTTTCTCTAATCTATGGACCAACTACTCCGATTCAAAAAATTCTATCACTAAGAAATACAAATAGTAATCTAAATTATTCCTGTGATGTATGATCTACTTAATTTCTGGAACATACTTCATATTATGTTTATTAAATTTTAATAATAGTTACCTCGTGTAACCGGGAGCACAGTCCTCACAAGATGTTCCAAGATAGCCAGGTGGGCACATGCACTGTTCCACCTCTGAGGCGATGGGTCCCGTACCGTCTGGCTCGGCGACGTCGATACTCGCGCTCACAGGCATAGCCAAGCCCTCTTCAGAGTATCTCACCTTGATGAGAATGGTCTTCACGTCGGCCAAGGCCAGGAGGAAATGCTCACGAGATATTTCCTTACCGTCAGGGCTGTTCAAATTAAAACACGAATATTGTAATAGGAACTTATAAAAAAATATGGACAAGATAATAAAGATTAGCGTTCATTTATTAACATAATGAATTTTTTACTAAATTATCGTAATGAAAAATTTATTATTTACTTATTTATCGTAATGAAATTAATATTTACAGCACTTGACTGAAACAATGTAAGTATGATTTAAAACTAATAATTCGACTATAATGATAGTATTTATAAATAAAACCATTGAGTAAGCAAGGACCTATACTATATTTTTATAGTTTTTAAGACCTTTCCCTCATACTACTGCCTCGGTGGTGTAGTTGTATTATATAGATAGATGCTACGACTGCAATGCTGAGGTCTGGGGTTCGATCCCCGGGTCGGGCAAAGTGATATTGAGTTTTTCTATTCAGTATCAGCTCGGAGTCTGGAATTTGTGCCCGATATGGCGATAGGCTTGCACCGTATCTCATAACGGTGAAAAGTGGGTGCACTAGTTGCGCGTTTGCCTACCCCTTCGGAGATAAAAGGCGTAAGTGTATGTGTGTGTGTGTGTGTGTGTGAACTTTAGCTTATGTTATTATCTACTAGCTTTTAAAATGTAGCCTATGTGTTAATCCAGGACATGCTCTACCCGTGTGCCAAGTTTCATCGAAATCCGTTCAGTGGTTTTTGGGTGAAAGAGTAACAAACATCTATACATCCAGACATCCATACATACTTACAAACTTTTGCCTTTATAATATTAGTAGGATAAGATACTTACCGCTGCCACTCCTTCTCAACAATTTTGATACGAGCATCTACAACACCTTCGGAAGATGGAGTGAAGTTACCAGAATAGTGGAATGTAAGCTGGTTGTCCTAAAAGTAAAATATTATAAATTTTATTAGAACTGACTGCTCAGGGTGCTGTACTAGGTTTTAAATAAGCATAAACATAATATAAAATCCTTTTATATGATACAGTAAATAAATACTTCCTACACACTTACACTAATAAGTTGAACATCAGCAGCATAGTTCCTTGTTGCGCTACTGTATTCAGGCACATTTATAAGTTTGTATTGCAGGTATCCACCATAGGAAGTTACTTTATCTCCGGCGAAGCTGTTGGAAAATCACAATACAGAATACCATGTTATTCATAGTACGTTCCAGCACACGCGTCTTAGCGCAAGAGTCTTGTGAATTAAATATTTCTGATATATGTAATACAACTAATGAATAAATTTTTACAGATAACCCAATTTACCTGTTTGGCAGACTCCAGTAATAGACTATTGGGCCTCTTGACCGAGAGAATTGCAAGGTTTGCGGATTATCATTAGATTCGATTGGGGCAGTGTATCTCACTCCAGATCCACCTGCAGGCGAGCTCTCGAATATCTTCACTTGGCTGATTATCTGAGGCATGTTGAAATCTGTGGCAATTGTCTTGCGACGCAGATTGCTGCTGCTGCATTCTTCAATCACACCCGAACAGAAGCAGAGGGCACACCCATGTCTAAAATATAATATCACATTTATATGAAACATTCATATACAAGCAGCAATGTATTATCATTTATTATTGACGTAAGTGCAGCATGTTCATTGATCAGCAAAAAAAAGCTTGATGTTGTTTTTAAGTATCTTTTGTTTTTTTATAATGACTTTCAATAATAAATCTACAATAGTTACTACATAAAAGTCTCATTATTTGTGCATATAATTGAGATTCATTATCTATGTAGGTAACTAAAGAATAGACATATACCTGTTGTCTTCAGATAGATGGAATGAATCATTCTTGCAGGAGTCACAGTAACGTCCCTGGACATTTTCCTTGCAGACACACTCATCAGGTAATCGGACATTTCTTGTTCCTATGGTGTTGCATTTGTCAGTGCGTGCAGGCTTGCAAGAATCTCCAGGAATGAGAGGATTGCCAACGTAACCTGGTGCACAGCGGTCGCAACGGTTGCCTTCGTAACTACAAGAATAAAAGAAAATCGTTATTAGAAATATCTGGAAAGCAATATTAAATTTAACAGTGGCTTAGTTAATTAATACTTTGTTCGAACACAATATATTCAATTATGTCTGATTTATGATAATTGAATAGAAATCTCATAAATAGATCTTATTCATGCGATAAAAGAAATGGAATGAAAAATATATTATTATTATATGTCGTCAATAAAAAATTGACATACAATATAACTTGCCCCTTTAATCCTATTATGATAATATTGTATTTAGAAGTATTTAACCCGTCAAGCCCCGCTTATATATATATATATATAGATATATGGGGAAACCCTATATATATGGACACCGGCGTCCGTCGCGGGGCTTGACGAGTCAAGTTCTACCTTTTTAGATTGTTTAATAATGAGCAGTCAAACAGATTATATAGTATACATTCATCATTTTGTAACTTTCAATTGCTTGCTTCAACACAATTTCCGACTTTTAATATAAGGGGAAAATTACAAAAAAAAGTTTTTTATTTATTCTAGTTCATCAGACGCAATCAGCAGTCAAAATCAAACCAGTGTTGCCAGATGGTGTTTTGTTATACCTCACTACTCAACGTAAAATTGTATATCGTGGGAAGGAAATGTAGACATAGAAATACTTTCTATAATCAGGAATATGAGCTCTTAAATATATAATTTAAAACTACGCAACGGATTTTGATGAGGTTTTTGAAGTTATACTTCTTTAGGCGCGAAATTTATGAAAAAATTATGAGTGAAATTTTACGATGCGCGCGTATGTGTGACACAAAATTCTCACGGTAGAAGTTGCCCGTAACAGGTTAACCTCTTGCGTACATAGCGCTGGCCACACTGGCGCAAGCGCAATTTTTCGCGTGTCTGTCAACACGCGAAAATCGACCTACACGCACACACATAAGGCGCGTCAACACGCACACATATCGAGTTTGACAAGCTGTCAGACCGGCCCGATTGGGCCGGTCGGGGCTCGAGAGGTTAAGAGCTCGAATTTTTTTTTTTTTTTTTTCTGTTATTTGCTCATGTGAGGGCGCATATTTTGGAATGCAATCTAGTTTTTGTATAAGCCTTTATGTTATATAAAATTGTCATGATTGTACTCTGTTTTGCGTCTTAATTAAATAAATAAATAAATATAATTATTTTTAACGGATAGTTGACTGATAATGTTGGTAATCTATAATATATTGATGAATACATAATTGGATATAAAATATAAAAAGTATCTAGGTATTAATTATGCTGCTTATACACTGAGAGTACCTAGAGTTTTGCAAAACTCAACTATGTTTTTGTACAAGATAAACACTTTAAAAGCGTTCAAAAAAGTCCTCCTAAATGTGTCTACTTAAAAATAAGTTTAAAGTGTCGTTAAACTGAATAATAACATACCCTGGATTGCAATCGCAGATAACGTCCCCGCTGGCTCCAAGGGAACAGGTGGAGGCAAACTGGTTGCCAGGGTTGGTAAGTGGGCACGGGCATGGCGAGCAAGCAACACCGTTCTCTGGGTCACCGTAAGTGCCAGGTGGGCAAGTTTCTGGCACACAATCACCGTGCCATGGGTCCGAATTCGTTCGAGTAAAACCGAAGGCGCATTTCTGTAATTGATGTAATTTTAGTTTAGACTATTGTTATTAAATCCACCCGTACTTTATAATTAATTTTATTACACGAACTAATTCAGTATCAGCCGAAGAAGTAGTACTTCACTAAGTATATAAGGAAGCCGAAGTGATTACCCTAGAACACTACCTTTGTACCTAACTAGAATTCCGGATACGTCGTAATCCACATGAAACACTATCAGAATTTTAAAACCAGATCTTGATAATTTAGCAGAGTGCATACCTCACAAGAAAGGCCATCGTATCCACGTGGGCAACTACATTCTTCGACGAGACTAGCAGCTCCAAGACCAACATTAGCGGATTGAGCGGATTCCATTGTAAAGTCATTGATAATTACTCCAGCATTGTTTAAGTCAGCTCGTAATAAGATCATTTCAACATGGTCCAATCTGAAAGTATAATATTTCAACACATTAGTCTATAGAGGTTAAAATAAGACTAGTAGGTATGATATGTGCACAAGATTGTAGAGGGCGATTTTAGTGGAGTTGGAACCTGTGCAAAAAACAGCCCTGTAGCTCCAATTCCAACATTCAGCATTCTTGAAATCACAAATAACTTACGTCATCATGATGTCTTCTCTAGACGCAGGAATAGGCCCTCTATAACTTGGTTTCATCCAATTTTCTGGCGTGAGACGTGCTTCAATGACAATTTCCCTGTCGACGGGACCGCGATAGTAGTAGAATAGGTTGCCATATTTACCCTGGGATTGCAATAGAAATTAAAGTTAGTACCTTCCTAAACTGTAGTAAATTGCCTATTAAAGTACTAATATTTAAAAAAATGTGACAGTTTATTTGATAGAAGTTAATAGCGTGCAAACCAAGGGACATAAAAGGCAGTACTTGGAAGGCGTATAGACAGTATTCTAAATAAAAAACAAAGTAATACCTAAGTCTACTTTTACTCCAGAAAGGGAGAACGCCAACTTTTACGCCAAAGGAACGGTGTAAGAGAAATCTCAGAAGATTTGATGTTTATGTGTATCATGTGTACCTACTTATTTATTTACTAACTATGAAAGAATAACCAAATACCTTAATGATGATACTCGGTACGCTGTCGTCAGGCGAATAGTCTTCGGAGTGTGGTATTACAGCATATTTAATATGTCCACCATAGGAAGTAAGTTGTTTGCCATTGTACGACTCTGGCAGAGTTACGTAGGGATGATCCTCACTAACAGACCAGCTGGAAGTGCTTGGCACCATTTTAGTAATCTAAAACAAATTTCTTATTGTTATATTACCTAACTATGGAATAATATGAGATAAGTGTTTATAGTTTAATAAACTTGAGTAAATGATTATTCAACTATGTTTTGCGTGGTAATCGCTTTCATGAGAATGACTGCTTACCCTGACTCCATTCCTCATTGGTTCGTAGTGGTACTGGTTCCCAATAGGTGTATCGGTGCGAACGTCTCCATTAGGCGTCTGAGATACTCCCACGAGTCTAGTGCCTCCTTGTCCGAGCGGAGTGGGCATGTTGTAAAGGAACAAGTCAGCGCTGTGACATTTCGTAGACTTGCCGAAACAGAAGCAACGGATGCATTCGCTCTCAGTACGCGCTTCGCTGTCATGAACAAAGAGTAATTATAAAATCCAACCATGAAATAAATTTGGAAGAGAAAAATATGAACTTCAGAGATGTGTAGTGCCTAAGTACTATCTAATTCCCAATAAGTGGACACTTAAGTCGTTTTGCTTTGTAAACGGTTGAAGATAATAATTTTGTCCATTGATTTTATTAGTATCGCCGATAGGGCTGATAAAATACTATAGAATAAACAAAGGTTACATTAGACCAAGGTAAAGGTGTAAACAATATCGAAGAATATTGAAGTGTAACATGTACAGACCTGTTGAAGTATCCAGGCGTGCAAGGATCAGATTTATTGACAAACACGATTGAATCAGGTATGGCAAATGTTGTTCCTTTATTGTTTATCGCTTCGCAGGAATATGCTCCACTATGGACGTGCTGGAAAGGCGAAACAATCATAATGTAATTTGGACTACTACCTAATAACACAATTACATCCAAATTGGGCTAGCTAACCGCCGTGAATTTGGATTGATTGATAATTAACTATTTCAGATCATAACAACTGTAGATGTTAAGCTGTTGTACCAGAACACTGGTACGCATTGTACACTTACTTGCATATCAGGGCATGTCAATGTTCCTGTTCCGTTTTCACTGATAGCAGAACATTGTGGTGGCACGTGACCCCAATTCAAACGCCATGAAATGAGTGGTACAGGTACTCCGACAGCGTGACAGGTCAATACCAGTGTGCTGCCGACTTCTAAAGTGACCAGCGATGGCGTAGGAGGTTGCGTCACGTAAATTGGTGCTATAACAAAACGTAGTTTTATATTATAGGCATGATTTATATCCTCGGAGAGTTATGCAGAGGTGGAAATAGAATAACAGTTTGCAAACGGCATCATGTAAGGTCTTGCTCATGTAAGGTGATTGATATGTTGTGAACATATCAATCACCTTACATTTAATAGCTATCAATATGGTTAGTGAACCACACATTTTAATATTTGCAGTTGAAATATTTACTACGATCGGCTTTTCTCTTCCTGTCCTTTAAGATTCCTCTCCTTATTCAACAAGTTTTTTTTTGCTATAATAAAAGAACGCTCACCGCATCCGATCTCGTCAGATTTATCGAAGCAGTCGTTCTGTCCATCGCAGTGGAAACTCTTAGGGATACATTGGCCGCCTGTGTGACAGGCGAACTCTACTGATAAGCAAGGATCTCCAGGCATCTGAGGTCTGCAATCCGCCTCATCAGAATTATCACCGCAGTCGTTCTCTGAGTCGCACAACCACGTCTTCAACACGCACTTATGATTTCTACATTGGAACTGATTTGGTTCGCACATTCCATTTTGGTCTGAAATAAAAGCTTGTAAGTTAATAAAAATATTAAATACACACACATACACATACACACTCACGCCTGTTGTCCCCGAAGGGGTAGGCAGAGGCGCAACTAGTGTACCCACTTTTCGCCGTTATTCCGTCCTATGATGTGATAGGGGGCGAGCCTATCTCCATATCGTGCACAAATTCCAGACTCCGGGCTGATACTGAATAGAAAAACTCAATATCACTTTGCCCGACCCAGGGATCGAACCCGAGACCTCAGCTTTGCAGTCGTACTGTATTACAACTACGCCACCGAGGCAGTCGAGGTAGTATTAAATATAATAATAATATTATTTATAACTATCACCATACTGAGACCATACGTTCTATGAATATACCTTGTTATAGAACAGAGACAAGGTATCTGCGGTATCTGAGTTCTTAATATACGTATAGGTAAGTATATACATAACAGGTAATACTTATTTTGTTAGACTACAGACAGACTCATAAAATAATACACAGAGTAATGAGATAATACTCACAGCAAGAATCTTCGTCAGATCCATCGGAACAGTCAATTTTGCCATCGCATGTCGCAGATTTCGGGATGCACTCAACTCCATTGCCACAAGTCGCTTCGTGCGGTTTGCAGCGCCTGAACTGTGTGGTGTCTTGGGTGTCAGCTATTAATTAAACATAATATTTATAAGCAGTTACGTAGAGCTAACTATAATTATGTTTAATACGTAACACGAATTAAATTATAAATAATATTGCTGTGTTGCTTTGAGTAATATTGTACAAAAAGAACTCATTTAAAAATTTGTTCGAAGAAGACGAAAGATTCGATAACTAAAATAGGTATATAAACTGTTTACAAATATGGCCGTTAGTTTATATATATTTTTTTTGTAATCGCCTAGAAAGTGACTTATTACTATCGCCCAGCCTTCATGGGCGGCGACTGAGCGGCTATGTTGGGTTCACCGTGCCTTACAACCCGATGTTGAGCGGCCCGGAGAGGTGGAATCGCCGGGCCGAGTGCCTAACCTATGTACAACGCACGGCATACCAACTAAAACCCCGCGGTGTCCGTCTTTGGCGCATTAGGGACGACTGCGGGCTACCTCTGACGGAAGTGTCTTAATTGTCCGCAAGAAGACAAAACTAAAGTTAAAGACGGACAGCCCCCTGTCGCCCGCCTGTGACCCCCGGTGGCCCGTATTAGTTGCTTTTTACGACAGGCAGGAGATATTGTGGTGGGATTCTTCAAACGCCTCCAATCCACGGGGCGGAAGTTTATACACTACCTGGCATAAAATGCTACGTAAGCTACCTAGAGCTTTAAATAATTATATTTTTCAACATCTCAGCACTTTTAATTGCGCGTATTTGATAAGAAAAATGATTTGTTTCGTTGAAAACTACTTACGTTGGGTCTCAACGTTCAGCGTCACTCTAACTTCAGATTTTGGTGAGCCCGTGAATCTCATGGCTTGACAAATATACACGCCGCTGTCTGATGGCTGAAATAAAATAAGTATAGAAAAATTTGTAAAGAAAGAAAAGATCTGTCAAATTGTTGAGGTACTTCTTTCTTTAATTAAAACTATTAATTTATAGGGATTAAGAAAAGTAAGTAACTAAATATGTTGACAAATTAAATTTAATCCGAGAAAGTACTTTCCATTACCCATCACTAATTGTAATATGACTAACAATTTACTAATATAAAATACGACCGGTACAATGCTATTCAAATAAGAATAGGACCGACTTTGCGCCGTTTTGTGACGTCTAAGTAATTAAATATTATATAAGCTAATTTAGCAATAAGGTTTTCATTTAAATTTCATGTAAGAGTCAACTAGAAAAGTTTAAATAGACCGTTATTGATATGTTAATAACTTTGATTAATGATATTCCAAGCTATATTTGACACATAAAGATTATTGATGTTCCTATTCTTATTTCAATGGCATTGTATACAAACAATTATACTTACTCGAAATTTTCATGTAACAATACTAGGTACAATTATAGGTATATTGACAAACATTAAATTATATTAAAATAAGGTATGCACTTACTGTGACTTTGTAGAGTTCCAGTCGTCCTTTTCTGTCAATTGAGCCTGGTTTGAGCGGTCTGCCACCCTCTCTGATCCATCTAACTGGTACACGCAATGGTCCCTCGTCACGGCATCGGAAGACGGCGTCTCCACCTATAATTACCCCATAGACCCTTCAGTAATAGCACTAAGCCAATCACGAGACCCAAAAGCTATCATTGAGTTACAGCATTCCAAGCAAAACCATTAAAAACACTTGTTGAGACCAGCGCCACCTGTATTACCACAGCCTCTAATCAAAATCATTACCCAGGTCTCAGTCGGTCTCAAATAAAAAAAGAACTAACAATAATTATCATCGAGGCGTTCATTAATGTTAAAATATTTTTTAAATATGAATATTAAAGTGGGTATTGCAAACCCACAAATTACTATATTTGAGGGAAGTTATGCTATTTATCTAAATTCAGCATTCTAAACTATTTCATATTAATTAAAGAAGTAACTTTCATAAAGTTAAATTTTTGAGACATGTATAATTGTTACCTTAAACAAAGGAAAGGTATCTGTTGTTACTCAAACTGCATGGCGCTAGCCTAGTTGTCATGATATCCCCGTTATAACAAAGTAATATAGGTAATTTATCTAGATAATATAAAAGGCGCAAAGAATGTTATAAAAATTTAACGCATATTGTGGAAAATTTTACCATTTTTTACTTCATTATTATTTTTATTAAGATAGAGATCATTCTCTTATACTCTCTTGACAGTGTTGCCAGATGTCAGTATTTTTCCCCAAGAAAATTATGTTTAGACACCCTGAAAATACCTACAGGAGTAATATCTCCTCCAAAAATAATAGAATAGGCGACTCAAAAAAAAAATAGGTTTCGACATTTTACCTAATAAAAAGGGTGCTTTACACATGTAAATTAATGTATTTCCCTTGAAGTTCCGGCAAACATTTAATACCCTTAAATTTCCATCCATGACGTTAAAATCCTCCCAAATTTGGGGAGAAACCCATCCATCTGGCAACTATGCCCCGTGAGTTCAAAATATTAGTCAGTGTTTAACTAATCATTGTTTTGTGATTTTCTTCCTTACAGCAAAGGACCAGAAAAGCAAAATTTTCATTAGGGTTAATCAATGTAAAATAATAACTTTTATAATTTATAATGGTGAAATAAATATAAGATGAAAAACCAGCGGAACGTTTCAAGTTTAAATGATAATGAAAAGCTTATTTCGATATACTATATAGGGGCCGTCGGCCGTAGCCAAAATGCCTTTATACAAACCTACAGTCCTAGCTACAGTTATCAGCATAAATATCTGTACAAAACCAATATTTCAAATCGCTCGCAAAATGAATTTGTTCAGCGAATTATGCTGGTGACTACAACCGTTACCTAACGCTAATAGAAAAAAGGAGAAATGCTCAGAATAATAACTATAACCATTAGTTATTATTCTGGGGATAAATGTTTGGGAATGACATATCCTATCGATAAGTATCTATATCTTTAAGAAATGTCAATCTTACACATAGCGTTAACGACAGTTGGCTACGGCCCCAGGCATTCGGACAATACGATGTATTACTTAAACAACATGCTTATTTCCCGCCATGTACTTAATAAAGCCACTTCTATGATTTTGTTTGACACTTTTACAATTTAAATGTATTTAATGATTTATGTGTTACAAGTGTTTCATGACATTATGTAATAGGGGTTTATTTAATATTAAATACCTACGTATATAGAATGAATGATAAAAAACCTTAATCATTACCATGTTATGTAAAATACACATTCCAAAATTTAAAATAATGTTATTGAACCCTTTTAAATTCCCAAAAAATATTTGATCTTCTGAACCGACTCACCATAATGTACTGTACCACCACCATGGAAGAAACAAGAATTCGTGTTATTAATTGAATATATATTGAAGTTAATCTTATATTGAATCTAGACGGATGGAGATCTTACGGACTAAATACCTTAAAATAAATGTTGTAAATGCCTGTAATACATAAAAGATGTATGGCGTTGCATACCATGTTGAACGACATTTTCATATCAAAGGAAGCAAGCCATAACATTGTATAAGGGTTTATAACGATTATTACTAAGGCCTAAGTATATATATTTTTATTGATATTACTTACGAAGGCCCACTGTAGATACCGGCACCAATTTAATACAATTACAATGGGTTACTTTAATATTAATAAGTACCTAAATATAAGAATGGAACACCATCAGTGGACAAACGAAAGCAATTCTGTTGAGGGTTTCAGTGGTAAAAGCTTAAAACTATTTATTTAACGCCTCTAGCAAACTCTAGCCGACTAGGCAGTAAAGCGCCCTTACGCCCTTATTACTTACTGCTGTAACGGTCTACAGCTGGATTTTATTTAGCTATATAAATTAATTAATTAGAATTTATAAATCCGATTTTTATTCGTTGGGATTTTGTTTACCTATTTAACGTTGATTATTTTTCTGAGTATAACGCTTGCCGCACACGTTCGGTTTCCTAATTAGGTTTCCTGATCAGGAATTCAGATTCGGAAAACTGAATGCTCCGCTTACATAGAAATTGTTCAACAACGCGCACACGTTCCTGAATCTGAATTCCTGATCAGGAAACCTGATTAGGAAACCGAACGTGTTGGTACAAAAAACCGGACGTTTGCGCTAGTCACTCGGAATTCCGAATCTGATTTCCTGATCAGGAAACCGAACGTGTGAGGCAAGCGTAAACGTAGTCTGACATAGCAAAATCACAAAAAATTAAATGTTTTCGGACGGCCAAATTAGGTCGTTATAAAAAGATAGATTAGTCCATTGGTCTAGTTTAGCCCTATTCAACCTTTTTTGTGTGGGTCACAAAGACATCTTTAGTTATAGTACCAATTTATAGGTCTACTTTAGTAGATCCACCGATGGTATTGAATTTTACATATTAAGGCCTCTGCGTGGTGCCTAACATATTAAAAATAAATAAAAGGTATTTACGTGCATTTAAGTACGAAATACATAAATCCTCATGAAAAGCTCCGTATTTTTATGTAAAAACGCATTTATAATTTTATTTCATTAAAATTTTGCGTGCTCACCTGTTAATTCGTTTCCGTTCCTTGTAAGAGATTTAAAAGTTTTTAAAGTTCTTTTAAAAAAATGTTACACTTATTAGAGTGCGTTTTTGGTTTTATACTTTCAAGCGTAGTGGCAACATCAGTTAGAATAAGCTAACCTATATTTAGTTCAATGTTTTGTGAAAATCAATGCCTTGGCTCACTAATTTGTCACTGACAGTTGAATTTCAAATGTAAGACTCATTCAGCGGTGACTGTATCGTCAAAATTTAGCGATTATTGTTTTTGAATTGCCATATATATCTATACGATGGTCAGGTGGAAACACTAACGCATATGTTATTAAATAGTACCTACACTAAAACCCTGGAGGATGTTTAAAAAGTTTCAAGCCTACACAAATTGCAATTACGCTAAATGTGCCCTAAATTAATTAATTTTATTAGACTTCTTAATTCTCAGACACAGATCCATTAATGATACTTAAAAGAATATAAGAAGTATCTGGATTTGTTTAATAATTAAAATTACAAAATTTCCGGGGACGAGGATAAACATAAATTACTAGTGGGTCACAATAACTTTAATTTGTGACATTTTGAATAAACGTGTTCGTTGTATCTAGGATCGTCGGGCAAGAAATGGACCTATAATTTATTAGCATTTATTTTG
Organism: Lapara coniferarum; assembly: GCA_949316025.1. NCBI lineage: Eukaryota > Metazoa > Arthropoda > Insecta > Lepidoptera > Sphingidae > Lapara > Lapara coniferarum. The sequence continues at coordinate 15,829,350 of OX438933.1, read as the reverse complement.
CTGAAATTTACAAAGTTATTCCGTGTCTGATTATGTAGTACAGTGATGTCACTTCAAGTAATATTTTTATTACGTGACTATTCCTATTTTTAACCCGGTCACTTATACCTAATTGTGGTCAGCACTGCCTATCGGCGTAGTGTGTATAAATAAATGACTATATGCAATTCCTTTCAATTTGTGCTGCGTTCATTCTCATATTTTCTATTGCGTTATTGTAGTAATTCGAAATGAGTCTAATGTATAAAGGAACTCACCGTATCTGATAACTTGTTCATCTGGGACAGTCTTGAGAGCCAAATCCGATGGGCCTGTGAATAGACAATTTTATAATAATTATTTTGTTACCTAACGACTTCAAATATTAGATTATTTGTTATTGCGCCGTTCATCAGCTTCCTATAAATATACATGCATAATCAGCATGCTGCAGTTATATATTCAATAAACCAGGGTAGGATAATTTTCAAGGGAACTTATAGAATAATTCTAAATTAATTTAATTACCGACCACGGCGACATCATTTTTAATCATGTAAGTTGACATAGTAATTCATGATATAATGTAATTTCCTGTTTCTTTTGCATCATAAACTTTTTAATATGGAACGCTTTGCTTATTTCTTAAGCTGTGATTCCGCAGGACGCGGCAGACGCCAGACGCCAGACGGCAACGGCAGACCACCTCCCGGACGTCATTTGCTGTCGTGTGCCGAATCGGTCTCATACTATTTAATATTGTATAGTAGTGCCGTCTGCCGTCGCGGCTCATGCTGTTGCCGTCTGTCGTCTGCCACGTCCTGCAGAATCACAGCTTTAGATATACACTTTTGTAATAAGACCATCATGGGGAATTACAAATTTCAAGATGTAATCATACTATGATATAACAGCCGGCAAAAATCTAGAACCACTGCTGCGTGTTGGGGGAGATTTTTATCCATGTATGTATGATACTTGCGTAAAATCCCAAATTGTTTTCTGGCAATTGTATTTTCAGCAGAAATATTCATCCAGTGAATATAAATCAATCATTTTATTATTAACATCAATCACACTAAGTATAATTTATTAATCAGGTTACGAGAAAATTCCAGGTAGATACCTAAATAATCCAAACTTCAGTGGTAACGTTGGAATAAAAAGTAAGTATATTTAAAACATACTGATATATCAAAAATAAACGTTGGGTCATAAATTTAAGTCTATCCAGAGACTACTTTCGAGTTTCGCTTCCATCATACTGTAACCGAATATTTAAATGTCATTGGCACGTTTATTAATGAGATGTATGTTACATAGAATTTTCACGATACGGCTACACACAACAAATTAGAAGAGTAGGCATGTTAGAAATATTTAGTAAAGTTCGGTGCCACAGCTATGAAAAAGAATTACAAATGTGTTAAATCGTCTAGTTCATCAGATGAGGCGTGCGGTTATTATACGTATTTCTTGGTATTTTACATTCCGCTACTACCTGAGGGACAATCGAATTCATCGCTGGAGTCATACGGACAATCGATTCGACCGTTACAACGTCGTCGGTAATCGATACACGGTCCATTTTCGCAGCGCCACTGATACGGCCCGCATGCACCTGACATACACCGAGTTTTATATTCTGTTCTCTATAATGCTCAGCGTCGACTAGGCGTACCGGTACGAATAGAATCGAGTCACATTGATGCGCTTGCTTTATGAAAATGTGTCTATTAAAAACATGCTAAGGTGCGAGGAATCAAATCACGACGCAGCGGGTTCGGTGCGCTTCGATTCTGTTCAAATCGAGACTAGGCATTACAAAAACATAGAGTATACCTAATAAATCGAATTTGCAGTTTGCCCGCGGATAGCATTTTACAACTATTAAATTACTTACAGAAATTTCATTTCATTTACAAAATTATACAACGGGCATCATAATAAAATAAAACAACGTAAATATGTAAACATTGTGCCAATTAAAAGTTATAATGGATTCCAAAAATACCTTGTTATATTTCAATAGTTTTCTATGATAAATCTGAATAAAAATGATGAAAAAGAAAACAAAATAAAATTACTACCTCCTGAACCGAATTGGCTCCCACTGCTGGGTCTGTTTCCATACTCGTCATAAGAGGTCGTTGGTCTACTGCTTACCCCTGGTAATAGTAATTTTTATTTTATTATACCAGTATAATTGGTATTAGAGGAAGGATATAATATAAATGTGCCTTTACAGCCCAATCATTCATACCAATTAGCCGTATTATTTTGTTTAAATTAAGCATCCAAGCAGATAATATTTATACCAATATTAAAAATGTAGACGTGAGTGCCTTTGTTAGGTTTTATCGTTAGAAGATAAAACTTAAGAATGAGAAATAGGGAATGGAAGTAAACAGTTGAATTGATTCCGAGATTTAGTTAGGGGGTATGCCATCGTTGTAACGATACACAATATGGGGTAAAAGTGGGTAATGATAGCTCACTGTAGCATCTGATTATAATGTAATTTGTTATCCTTTATGGTAAGAACACTTTAAAATGTACGTATGCTTACCAAATAGACGACCACGTTTTATTAACTTTTGAAGAGGTGAAATTGATAAACCAAAATTAACTCAGCGTAATAAACAAAAACAATTACATCAATTTTCGAACTTCAAAGTATTTTTAGGCGATGTTATGATCATCCGTGTAAGAGGTGTAATGGATCATTTAGTAAGAAAAAAACGCTTCAGAATGGAGTAAATTTCTGAATAATTAAATTATCTCTAAAATGAAGAACTTATGGGACTTTTCAAAGTGCGCCAGTAAAGTTTTTATTTCATGCGGCGCGGCGGCTCACCATGTGACGTCATCTGATGATATATCTCATTAACATTAACAGCCAGTTTCGCAATAAACAGTAAAACAAATATCGTAATTTAGTCGAAATAACAGTAAATTTGGTAACTGTTGATGAAAATCTAGCAGTAAGTAGGTATATGTTAGGTAACGTAAGCTATGCGTTGGTTGAATGTGAGCGCTAAGCGTAGAAGATTTACACCACGACGATTTTAAGTCGGTCAGATGAAGTCACAGTAGTTTCCCGCAAAAATATAAACATTTCAGTAACGTGTAATTTCATAATCATTTATTGATGAGCTTAAATAATCACCCTAGACCCTCCCGTATTTTTGGTACATAATACCCTTTCCATCATCTCCAAACCACCATGCAAGCGGAACCGCAAGCAAAAGCTAGTTATGAATTTACTTTGTTAGGCAATGAGATTGACAATCGTACTTTCAAATGTTGAATGTCGATGTATCTGACGAAATTTAATGCGATATTAACCTTTTCATTACATAAGCATGAACAATTTCGGCAATAACAACACACAATTTTCAACCTGCACTAGGATATCCGTTATCTGGTTGGTTATTTCCATCACCACCTAATTGACCACCACCTGATACTCCACTTCCGTATTGGTTACTGCCATCGCCCCCATATTGAGACCCACCAGAGGCTCCATTATTACCGGCTCCATATGGACCTCCACTAGGAGCTCCGTTGCCGTATTGGTTATTGCCTTCACCGCCATATTGTCCCCCACCAGAAGCCCCACCACCATATGAGCCTCCACCATTATATTGACCTCCACCAGGCGCTCCATTGCCAAATGCGTTACTGCCTTCACCACCATATTGATCTCTGCCAGAAGCTTCACTGCCATATGGGCTATTTCCGCCACCACTATCCAGATCTCCACCAGGCACCCCACCGCCATATGGGTAACTGTTATCACCACCAGATGGATATCTACCAGGAGCTTCACTGCCGTATGGTTTATTTCCGTCACCACCCGGCGCTCCACTGCCATATGGGTAACTGTTATCACCACCAGATGGATATCTACCAGGAGCTTCACTACCGTAAGCGTTATTTCCGTCACCACCTGGCGCTCCACCGCCATATGGGTAACTGTTATCACCACCAGATGGATATCTACCAGGAGCTTCACTCCCGTATGGATTATTTCCGTCACCACCCGGCGCTCCACCGCCATATGGGTAACTGTTATCACCACCAGACGGATCTCTACCAGGAGCTTCACTGCCGTATGGGTTAGTGCCATCACCACCAGGAGCCCCACTACTGTATGGGGATCTGTTATCAAAACCAGATGAATCTCTACCAGGAGCCTCAGTGCCATATGGGTAACTGTTATCACCACCAGATGGATATCTATCAGGAGCTTCACTGCCGTATGGGTAACTGCCGTCACCGCCAGGAGCCCCACTACCGTATGGAGGTCTGTTATCAACACCAGATGAATCTCTACCAGGAGCCTCAGTGCCATATGGGTAACTGTTATCACCACCAGATGGATTTCTACCAGGAGCTTCACTACCGTATGGGTTATTTCCGTCACTGCCCGGCGCCCCACCACCATATGGGTAACTGTTATCACCACCAGATGGATATCTATCAGGAGCTTCACTGCCGTATGGGTAACTGCCGTCACCGCCAGGAGCCCCACCACCGTATGGGGGTCTGTTATCAACACCATATGGATCCCTACCAGGAGCTTCACTGCCGTATGGGTAACTGTTATCACCACCGTATGGATCTCGGCCAGGAGGTTCACTGCCTTCACCTCGTTCTCCACCGGGAGCTCTATTCCCAAATTGATCACTTCCATCTGCATCAGGAGCACCGTTACCATATTGGTCACCACCATCCCTATCATATCTTGGAGTGCTAGTAGGGTATGCGCCACCTGGTGATCCATTTCCATATGGGTCTTCTCTATTACCACCATATTGTGGCTCATCAGGATATCCATTACCATACTGTGGCCTACCCGTAGATCCATATCCATTTTGGTCATCATTCTCACCACCGTTTTGGGTTCTATCAGGATATCTGCTTCCGTATTGGTCATCATCATCACCACGAGGAGGAGGTTCAAGGTCTTCAGGGTATGGATTAACGCCCGGAGGTCTATTTTCATATCGGTCCCTGTCGTCACCTACATTCGGGTCATCGACCGATGGTGGGATAGATGGATTTGGTGTAGTTTCACCGTATGGTCCTGATAATTTGAATTGAATATTGTAATTTACTAAACAATAAAACAAAATTTAAATTATGGGTAAAATTAACTACAAATGTGATATAGTCATACCTGATCCTGCACCCCCGGAGCTTGATGGATAGGGCCGCCTAGGAGGATAAGGATATCGCGGATCCTGATCGGGCCGACCATAGTCTCGCTGGGTCGTTGTATAAATGGGGCCTGAGGTCGAAACCGGGAAGCTTGGGATCGCATGTGAAGTTGTGGCCAGGGTACAGTTTATCTCATCGGTGCCGTCATCGCAGTCCACTGTGGTGTCGCAATATTTTTCGTAAGGGATGCATTGTCCCGATCGGCACTGCCAGCTACTTGTATCACATGCTGAAATATAACATTTTCGTTACAGATGAAGTACCCGAAAATTTACTTTGTAAGTGCATATTAATTGACCTTATAAGAATTTAAACCATTTTAACTTGTTTTTTGGCGTCTTTTTTTAAAAAAACACAACATTAATGTTTAGTGCATTTTAACTACTTAAGAAACATTTGCATTGTCATTTCAAGCCTACAACAGCATATATTTGTTAAGCTAGAAAATCTACGATTAAGTAATTGTCTACCCATCGTTCATTTAGATATCAGGTAAGTATTCATGTTTATAGACTATTAATAAGTCAGGGTGGGTAATAATGTTAATACGATTATGGATATGTATGGCCTTATATAAAGTCTACTTCTATTCATATTTTCTAGAGTTTACATATAATAAGTGATATTTAGTTAAATCTGAAATAAACCACTTCTGTGAGAAAGGTATCTTATCTATGGTTGACCTGTAAAAAGTGCCCGAAATTCTATTCTATAAAACTATACATCTGTCTTTAGACCCCAGCAAACTAATTATCGTTTTGAATTTAAAACAAAATTTTGCATTGACTATTGAATACTTAGTATATTACTATTCCAATAATATTACAATAAATTCAAAAATCTTAGGCAATTTTCTGAAATTCGTACAGCTGTAAGAAGTACTTTAAAATGGAAACCGCAGAACGTTTTAAAAATTTACTTAGTAAACTGCTATCTTTGTCTTCCGTGATCGGACGAGAACCAGTGTTTTCAACGTGCTATGGACGTTGGCCTTAGATTAAAATATTTTAGGCTTTAAACTGAAAAAGTACACAGTGCGACATAGTATTCCAGGTAAGGCCTTTCAAACGGGCGGAGCATCGAGGATAACTCAATTTAATGTAATTACTATAACGATGATAACTAACGTGCATGGATAATTTTAAACTAATCCAAGTATTAAAATAACTAATGTCTAACATATACATCACTCAATCATAGTCATCAATGCTGTAAAGAACCATGCAATTTAAAACTACATAACTAATAATAATAACATAAATAATAACTAATAACTCTACAGAATCGGGTATAACTAAAGAAATGGACCATAATCATGACCAATCCCAAGAAAATACGATTGGAATAAGCCGCTGATGTTGTCTTACTTTCAGCTGTAGGCAAAGTGGCGTAATAACCTTCATGGGTCTGTTATTATAAAAGTCGAAATACTCAGAATTTTTGTACATCATAGTAAATCTCAATCTCAATTATCCAAGGTGCCGAGTGGCCACTGTCAGTTTATCGTATCAGAAACACAGCCATTATTTCGTTTTCCTAAAATTAAATAGAGCCATGGAATTATAAAACTGTTCAAATAACATTACGTAATTACTGAATTGTCCAACTGGAACTTTAAATTAAACGGCTAAATATCTTTCGCATCTGACACAAAAGGAAGTCTTCCGATTTCGTGATAACTTGTCAAACTTCACATAAAATCTGTGTAAAGTGTGACAACGCTTGGATGGTCATGAATGATGATTTTTTTCACATAGATAATCAAACAACAACAGACGCTTATTATTTAGAAAATCGTTGCTAAAAAACCATGAAAAGAAAAAGATTTTTACACCACTTAGCAGGCATTCAGAAACAACAACAATTATGAGGTGATTTTAAGTAAATGCTTCAAGATATCTTATTTTTGAAAGGGACAAACGAGAATATACACTTGAGGAATAGAGCAAACTGGGTAGGTAGGACGTGGGAACTGTCTAATCTAAAGATTTCAGGTTTCGACATAATAATAATATGCATGTAGAACACATTCCATAAACAATTTGTACCAGGATAGTGACAATTTTGCTCGTCGGAGAAGTCCGAACAGTCATATATATTGTCACAGCGGCGAGAAATCGGTATACACCGCCCATCGTAGCAGGTGAATTCCATTATATGACAGGGTCTGGTCACCACCGGAGATCGGGACGCTCTTGTCATGTACCATGCTGTGCATTATGGCTTTATTTTACATCTACGTTTTTAATTTATTTATGTGGCTAGAGAACACACTTATGTGGAAACAGACTATATGGCGGAACACGGCGTGGGCGACCATAGTAATAAAAAATATCTTTTATTTGAAGTCAAAAGCCGTATCAGTCATATTTGCCTGGATTCACGTGCAAATGTCAAGTGGTTCATATGAAAAAGCTATTTTATAATAATTAATCATAATTAACAACTATAGTATAGTGCTTGTTGAATAATGTTGTGGTGCTAATTAATTGTGTGCCACATTAACCGTGCTCAGATTTTTTAGTGCAGATAAGTTATATATTCGTGGTTATGTGCTTCAATTGGCTGCTTAGAAAGCGGTGTTTAGAATACAGCGAAATTATAATACTTATTGTATGTTTTATTGTTTCTTGAGTCATAATGCGAGCCTACTTTTTCGTGGACATTGCAAACAAAGCATGTCATTCAGTCAAGTCATGTTCATTGATAATAAATTATTCTATTCTATAATTTAGAATGCAATTATCTAGTCATGGTTGAACTATTTTAAAGTTACATACCATAGCAATGTATTATGTTTAGCTTAGTAAGGATAATATGCCTAGTAGATATAGAGGTATGCCCAGCTGAAAATTAGCGCTACTGGTTGTACTGCAGCTTAATGCTGAGCTCGGACCTTTTTCGTCGTAACTGTACACGGCAGCGACTAGCTTGTCATTTTATGTAGCCTTTATTTTTATTTTAAGTTTATAGTGTTTACCCTGCTCTGTTATTGTTGTGTACAGTTTTTTCGAAAATAAGTGGCATCTTTTTTTCTTTAGATTCCTAAAGTTTGAAGAATAAAATATTGTATGTAGGTATCTTGTATAATCTACAATGAAACCACTTCATATTTTTATTCTTATATTATTATAATTGATTGAACTCTCTATCGAAATAATTGATGTTTAGTTGTATTCAGATGTTGCTATATTACCAATTAATAACAAACAGAAACTTACGGCAGTTTTCTTCATCAGACCCGTCTGTACAGTCTATTTGTCCGTCGCAAATGAACTGCCCGTCGACACACGTTCCGTCTTGGCATGTAAACTGAGAGCTCGAACATGTACCTGCAAGATGTATTGCCATTGGTTTTATAAAAATTGAACTACGGCATGTATTCCATTACTATAATCAGCCTTTGAGATTAATTAATCTAATTCTTATTATTTTTAATATTAGAGATATTCAGGCTATTAATATAGTTTTGAAAGTTATCATCGCCCAAATTCTGAACTAAAAAAAACTACTACACAATATTGATATCTTTGAAATTTCAATTGATTAACTGTAAGCACAACCTACCAGATGTAGGGACCAATGTGGTGTTGCAGTTTTGTTCGTCGTTTCCACTAGGGCACTCCTTAATGCCGTTGCACTTTTGAGCAATGTTGAGACACTCGCCACTGTCACACCTGTAAGCAAAATAAACAAAATTCATGTGACAGCGGTCGGTCACTCATATTTCGCACATTCGCTTATTCCGCTCAAACCAAAATTCGCCAGTATAAATTTCGCTAAGTGGAGTAATATCGTAGCTATGGAATGGTGTAATAACGCTGATGATTCCAAGTTACCTGAAGTCGCTAGGCCTGTCGCAATTGTCACAGTTCAGTTCATCTGAACCATCTGAGCAATCGGGTACGGAGTTGCAAATAAGCTGATCGTCCAGACATTTCCCGTCGCACTTGTGGTTGCAACCTTGAAAATAAACATAACAACATTATACGTGTATGTTTACTGCAGTAAAAAGCAGTAAAAGGAATAAGGATAACACCGGCTCTGTTAAAAACATTGTCGATAGGATGTAAAATCAAAAAACATTAATGCAAATTGGATTCATCAATGTTCTTCCAAACACGAGAAGTAGTTGCATCCATCAGCGCAAAGCGTAACATGTCCGTTTTGAACTATACGAGAGATCTGATGACGTCATATCGGCAGTGATTGATTGATTTTCTTCTCATATATTTTTTTCTCTTCCTTATAATTAGTCTCTTTTTTAAAGCTTCTCGTTTCTGTCTGCCTTCTGGTTAATAATTTTCAATTGATTGTCCAGCGCTGCTTTCCTTTATTTTTCGTCAAGTAGTTTGCGAATAAGTTTTAATTGTGCCAATTATAAGGTATTTTCATCGTCATATATAATTTTTGAATGACTAAGATTCCTTAACGTTAAAACAAGCATAATTTAAAAAATCGCAATGCATTGGACAGAATATTCGCATCTTATGATTACAATATTGTTCGTAAACATTAAAATATATGCATATCATGAAGTATTATATGTAGCAACTTATACATTGTCTTAAAATTAACTTATGAATATCCTTGTAGAAAAAGGTTTAAATCTATAGGATGTTTAAGCGCAGCTGAGCAGAGCGTTGGAAAATATTATTTTGTAGTTAATAAATATTATAAATAATGTTATATAAATCGACGGGTCCGTAGAACAAAGTCGTATATGCAAAATGAAGCTTTTCAGTAGAGCGCTTTGAAAGTCTAAGTTAATTGTGAAAATCACAAGTTATAGTGAACAAAACATTATATTCTATAGGGTTCAGTAACAACTTTGAACTTAATGTGTGAAAATAGCACTAATTCGCACATGAATACAAACTAACGACTTTCAAAGCGCTCTACTGAAAAGCTAACATTTTGCATATACGACTTTGTTCTACGGACCCGTCGAAATAATGTGCCTACTGATAAAATGTATCTGACGATTGGTACTGGGCCTTTACACAGCTGTATTATCAATCACCAGAGAAAGGTTGCTCGTTAAATAAATTAATGCAACTACCTAAATTTGAAATGACATTTGTATGAATAGTTGATCGTTTTCACATTTATAATACACGGTCAGATTATAATCTACAATTTGATGGATAACTTTTATGATGATTAAAAATCAGCTCTAAAGATTTAAAATTATGAACAAATGAACAATTTTATTCATACAACTGCATGGATTTATTAAAATTACATATCAATGTACAACTTGAATATATTTGTTTGTTACATTTTATTTACCGATATTTACTGTCTGATGATTGAAAATACGTCTTTCATCAAGTATGTTAGCAATAATATCATATCATGTTAGAGGCTGAGGACTGGACTGGACAATTTGTTTAAACAATACATGTTAATAAATATAAAATTATCATTACAAGTAATTCTATTTTATATATACTGTATTGTTATTTAAATAAGTAAAAGATTATAACAGGAAAAATTAAACCCGAAATTTCATCAAAAGGCATACAATTTATATTGAACCTGTCGAATCCCCCATTCCTTCAAATTTACGTTGTTAGATTTGAAGGTAAGTACCTGGACAGTCAGCCTCGTCTTCACTGCCATCGCATTCGGGATTGTTATCGCAGGCGGTCGCACAACGAACTGATGACTGAGGATCGCAGATGAAGCTGTCGGGTGGACATTGAGCCACTTCTGAAATATCAAATCATTTCTTAGAAACCCTCACATTCACATCTCGCTGTGACATTTTTTGATTTACTTAAATAAATCTATGTGGCATCTTCACTAGATTTGTACAAATGCTCGTCACTAATTCATCAGTTTACAATACTTATACAAAGTTAATAGGCTACCAATGAAGGAATACTCAGTTGCTATTTTTTTTTACTTGGTCGTAAATATTCCAAGATGACGGAATAAAATTATTAAAAATACTCTAAATAAGACTAGAAAATAATGTTAAATAAATAATTACGTCAAAAAGCTATCATCGTCGCACTATTGCTTAAGCTGGTTGATTTAGGTACCAGACTGAGTATTGCCTCTAATTAGGAGCACCATTACAACAGCTACGTATAAAAGTAAGTATAAAGAACCCACTGCGAGAACTAAGTAGTGTATAAGTTTCCATAACAATGATTTAAACAAATTATAGCTAAAATTATGACTGCCTCATTGCCACTGGGATGTCCTATACACAGCCAGTCTATTGTGGGATGTTAAAATAGCTGCTCCCGCGGCAACAACCTTTGGGCATCACTACTCTCAAACAATAGTTGTCAACGTTGGCCATAAATAAAACATACACATGCACGTGCATCAGTCATGCAGTTTTATATACTTGGTGGTTTGTCAAGATCAAACACATCAAGGAATTTTCTTAGTAGACAAAAATTATGAATGTTACAGTCCTAGAGGTAGAATACTTGACAGATAGACATACAAATCTGACGTAAATAATTGTTGACTAGACACGACATAAGGAAGACAACGCTGCAAGAAACGACTATAATATAGTTTTGAGCTGCCGTAGCGTTACTTACCACAGTTGAACTCATCCTCGCCTGCCGGCTGGCAGTCTTTACGACCGTTACATCTCAATGCTATATTAATACAAGAACCATCGTGACATTGAAACTGGCCCCTTTTACATGGGCAATTAATTTCATCCGAAGCGTCGTCGCACTCCGCTGTGCCGTTACACCACGAATCAGCTTGCACGCATTTTCCGCTCGTACATTTAAATTGATAAGCCATGCAAACTGTGCCTGCCATAAATATAATGCACCATAACCGTAAATATAATAGACGCCGGAAAGGGAGCCTTGTTAGAAAATAATTATAATACAATATTTGTAAATAATATTAATTGTGTATTGAATGATAAACCTATGTTCATGTTGGAGTTATTCTCCTGCTAATGAAAATGAATGTAAAAAATGCAATTAAAAACAATATTAATTTTATATAAAAAAACTGGAGTGGTAAATAATTATATTGTCATAAAATTCAGTAGTTAAATTATTATCCTGAACTGACGTTGCATTTTTGTAATAATAAATGAACTTTTAATGTTTTTAAGATAAACACATTTATTTCATAACAAAGAACTTGCTTGAATGAATCGAATTTTCCTAATAATGTTTAATAGACCAATCTTGTAACACGTCGGTTCAACATTCTAATAATACGGGCAAATAGGACTCTATTCTAAACTATAAAATTCATTAAGCCAAAAATGATATTTATTTACGTAAATTACAATAATAAGTTGCTCTATATGGTCAGCAATAATTTCGGTAGACATTACGTTTCTTTTCAACCCCTGAGTCGTATTTACCCTTAAATATAGTAAAATTCACTCTATCAGTGAATTCTAAGTGCTGTGTGACAACTAGGAATATGGATAATTATGCGGTCGGATATCGAGTAAAATATTATGTAGGTAAAATCATGCTACAAATCTGTAATACTCGGCTTTATCCATTACGATTCCATTGCATTTTAATTAATAAAAAGTGCCAAAAGTAAAGGTAGTTTTTAAAATTTGGAAAAGGGGCAAACCATATGTGCAATGTCGTTCATCTGAACCATCCTGACAATCATGCGTTCTGTCACAATGTTTGGATGCAGGTATGCAGTGGCCATTATCGCATTTGAAGTCTCCTTCATCACATGCTGTCCGGTAAAAGAAAAATGTTGCAATCAAAAGTATATTATATCAATAATAATTATAATAATGAGGAGCAATAATCGAAATAGAAAGATTATGACCATTATAAAAGAAATAGGTGTAACGAAGAGTTGTAATAACTGTTAACTTAAAGGAAACCAATCACCACTCAAGGACAGAAACGTGGGGTTGTGAAGAATACACAGAGGTGTAGAAAATGAAGAGTCGAAATATAAAATGATGTAGAAAGCTTGCACATGACCCACACGTATGATTCAATAAACTTACGACAATTTTGTTCGTCGGAATAATCCCCACCAGGACAATCGTATCGGCGGTTGCATCTCAACGAATCAGGAATAAGCTTGCCCGTTCTGCACTTAAAGTACCCAGTGGCTGCAAATACATGCAAAGCTAGTACAAATTTGTCATATAATGTGTTGATGTATCGCCTGCCGCGCAATGATAACGCTCACCGAATCTGTTACTGTAGTCAAACTTAGCTTTTCTTCGTGCCTAACTGTGATTTACATATTTTGGTGTACACACTATTTTCATATAGGTTCGTAAATATTATACCTTTATAAACTTTCAGTTTGTAAAAGCATAACATTTAATTACTTAAATATATCAAGTATAGCAATATAATGTTTGTTAATGTAATGGTGGATCTAAATGTGATATGGAGTTATATAGCCTTTTGCTTATATCGACGGTTCCGCAGAACAAAGTCGTATATGCAAAATGAAGCTTTTCAGTAGAGCGCTTTGAAAGTCTAAGTTGATTGTGAAAATCACAGGTTATAGTGAACAAAACATTATATTCTATAGGGTTCAGTAACAACTTTGAACTTAATGTGTGAAAATAGCACTAATTCGCACATGAATACAAACTAACGACTTTCAAAGCGCTCTACTGAAAAGCTAACATTTTGCATATACGACTTTGTTCTACGGAACCGTCGATATGTTTAATATAAATAAGTTATACACAAATTAAATACAAGCCCATTATAAATATCTTACCGTAGCAGTTCCTCTCATCGGACCTGTCTGTGGGACAGTCCACACGACCGTCGCAACGTTTACTGCGTTTGATGCAACTGCCGTGATCGCATTGCCACTGATCTGAGCTGCATGCTTTTAGAATGATATATGAGATGAGTATTATGGTAGATTAGTACATAATATGACCGTCACTTTATTTAGTATGCATGCGGCCTTATTTTGATTCATTTATGTTGTCCAGATTAATCAAGGAAATAAAATTAAAGAGGTAGTTTCCTAATAAAATATTATATAATATTTTATCTAATCGCTTTCAAATAGGGTTGTATAATATTATAAATAAATTTCAAATTAGAATATAACACGTGTACTTTTATCAAAATAAAGGCCATGTTAGATCTAACAGGAGTTCTCAAAACTTTCTACTTGGAAATCGAAACCAGATTGAAAAAGAACGACTGTTTTCTTGATTGTTGCACAGCCTATGCTTCAAAGAAAACGGAAAGAAACCGCTCAAAAGCTTGGTGTAGGTAGATACTTAGGTATTGAAATCATTTATTCCAAACTTTTATTTGATAATTTTAACTACATTCTTACTTACCGTATTCATTTTCACAACGAATTCCAATGTTGAAGTGATTACTTTTCAATCAATGTTATCATATTTCAAACAAATCTCCAATTACAATTATAAATGATATATTCGTATTAAGTTCAATACATAAATAACCATATTACAAACAACAACAGTAAAGGAAAATATCGTGAGCCAACCTACATAATACATATTAACTAAGAATTCTCCACAATAATTTCAATAGTAAGTTAATCTTGCCAACCAGCTCTAATATTATTTATGATTATAATGATCCAATGATATAAACTAAGAGATATTAACAGTGTTCCGGTTTTGAATACAATACGGAACACCAGTAGATATATCTACATTGATGACATCTACAATTTGGCTAATTTGTTTTCAAGTACTGGTTTGGAGATCTCTGGTTGTATAAGCTGATACGTACGACATCCAATCTCATCGTTGCCGTCCTTCGCGCAGTCCCTAAAGCCGTCGCAACGAAGTAAAATGGAGACGCAGGTACCATCGCCGCAGCGAAACTTACCACGCTGCTGGCAAACGTGGTGCCCAAAAAAATCGAAACCCCGTGATACTTACGTGTCCAACACAAGGAAAGCGTGCGCAAACGTCATCTAGTAAATTCTCAACATTCAACGGTGATCATAGATCCAATTGCAAATAGAATTGATCTAAGATCTTCCTCGATTCAATCTACGTAGGTATCCAGAGTTCAATACTTATTGTTTTTTTAACACGATCGACGGATCAACGGAAGCAGGCTGATTAAGGACCTCAATGCCTTTAATTAATTTAACTCTTATTATATATATTTTAGTTACTGATATCTTTCACATTGTAAATTACCTATCATGAATGGAAGTAAAACCGTCTTGGAATTAGCGCCGGCGATAAAATTTAATGAAAATGAATGATGGAATCATAGGCTCCGCATCCGTCGATTGTATTATTTTTAATATGTATGAAATTATTGTATGGTATCTTACCACAATTCCTTTCGTCCGATCCATCAAGGCAGTTGCTGGTGCCGTCGCAATGCTTTCTCAACTCTATGCAGGAGCCGTCATCCACGCATTGAAATTCGTCTGCCGTACACTCTGTAGCGTAAAATATAGATAAGCGATTACATACATTAGCGATTTAGCGAACAATAGAAACACTGATTTGATTAATTTGTTACTCCTTTTCCAATGTTTGTCTATTTTGCTTTTCTTTGTGTTACGTCATATAAAGATTTTTATTTATTAGTATTTAAGCTATAGATTTATTTACACAATTGTTGTAACAAGACTTATTTAATTACTTTATGTATCGTATATTATTTGTAATACTTACCGCAATTTTTCTCATCTTCTTCGCCTGGGCAGTCAACAACCCTGTCGCAGCGACGTGCACCTTCGATGCACTTTCCATTAGCGCAGACAAAGTCGTCCACACCACATGATCCTGGGACAAAAATAAAATTTAATTAATTAAAGTATTGCCATGTTTTTATACCATTTATCCCATCTTCGAAATTAGTGTCTACTTCATATTATAAATTTAATTAATCAACCTAGAGGTACCTGAATTACTTAATTATTAGAGAACTTTAATATTAACTCTACATTATAATTTAAATAACAACTTAATATCTATATTTATTTTAAATTTAAATTAAAACAACAATGTAATTTGAAAATACAGAAAGTGGGCTTTGTTATAATCACTCATATCTGGATTAAGTTAACTTTCCGGGCGCTAGATGGCGTTGCTCGCATCGCGAAGTTTATGTGTACGCCAAATTTGTCAATAACCCATATTGACTTATGCATACGAGTAAGCTTGCGGTGGAGATGTATATTCAAACTTGTACAGCTTTCTCATTCAGTTTTAAGTTAGTAGTACGACGTTTTGCATGTTTGAACACTTAATTATCAATTAGGGACTCTACGTCGCGTTGGTAGGTTAAAACTTAAATTGGTAAACCACTTATTACCAATTTGTTAATCCTCTTCTGTGATTCAAAAATGTAATACCTACAACGAAACAAGTACAAAAACAAGCCCCTAAAATCATTACATCGCCATCAAAAAGGTAAGAAACAATCGGATCACGTGTCTCGGGAGATTTTAGCATATCTCGACAATAAAAGGTAAAGCCGCCGGTTTACCGGCTGAGCTTTTTTAAACATAAAAATATTTAGAAACATGTTGGCGCATTTAAAATTCCGCACCTTGTCTGAGGTGCCTAGTACGTGATATACTTAACCTGCTATATACTAAATAGGTGCGTGTAACAAGTTTACAGTTTGCGCACACGGCTCAGGGGTAGGCAAACTTCAACGTTATGTATTGCCACTACGTGGAGGTGTTTAATAGTCCCTTGTCGAGCCAGCGCGGCGTCGAACATTTTGGTAACTTAAAAAAAAAGGGGCTGTTCACATAATTTTGTTGCATTGAATAAGGTATCTTGGTTGTAAGCACTTGTAATACGGACCTGAGATTTACATTGATCTAGAATATATCATGATTACTTAACTGGCTAATCATAATTACCCAGTATCAGTGTCACAATTAAAATATTGTACATTTTAAAAAGACTACGCATAAGGTCGCGTTATAGCTACAATGATATTTTAAACAATAATTATTTGAATGTAGTTAGGTATAATTTAAATGGCCAGTTATTGTGGATACACACACAAACACTCACGCCTTTTATCCCCGAAGGGGTAGGCAGAGGCGCAACTAGTGCACCCACTTTTCATCCTGAGTATTCAGTCCCGTAATGTAATAGAGGCGAGCTAGTTGTGTATAGTACCTAACTAAGATGCTACCGCGAAGCCCGATTAATATTTAGGTATATGTAGTTTTAATAATAGTCATCATATAAAATAATTTATGATAATTGATAGTATTTGATGTAAATGACTCCAACAGACAGATTTTAGAATACGTAGTCGTACCTGCATAATGTGACTGGGTTGATACTTATTGATATAAAAAGATATTTTACCCTACTAATATTATAAAGGCGAAAGTTTGTAAGTATGTATGGATGTATGGATGTCTGGATGTATGGATGTTTGTTACTCTTTCATGCAAAAACTACTGAACGGATTTCGATGAAATTTGGCACACGGGCGGCTCCGCCCGCGTGAAAAAGTTTTTCCGGGATATAAGTCCCACTTTATATTTTCCCAGGATAAAAAGTTGCTTATGTGTTAATCCAGGAAGTGGTCCACCCGTGTGCAAAATTTCATCGAAATCCGTTGAGTGATTTTGGACATGCGCAGTAATAAAAAAAAGCAGACAAACAGAAAAAAATACAAATATAGCTGATTTGTGTTCCATTAGGTACCTACTCTTCGTTTGTCACCCCCTTTCTTTTTTATCACAATTCTTTAAATGTACAGACACCGGTTCTACTGCTGTATTATAATAATATAATGTATAGATGTATTTACAATTTTTTTTACAAATGTGTAATTCTATGATATGCTCGGCCCCTATCACATCATGGGACGAAATATGCACGGCGAAAAGTAGGTGCATTCGTTGCATCTCTGCCTACCCCTTTGGAGATAAAAGGCGTGAGTGTGTGTGTGTGTGCGTATTTTCCGCGTAGCTTTATGTACTGGGTATATTCAATTCGATTCACAAGTTGAGGAGTTACATATGACAGATTCTCATAATCTCACCATTTAGCATTAGACCTTCTGCAGCTTCAATCGCGAAATCCTTTTCTGCAGCATGTTACGAACGACATGAGAATAGGGCGACAATATAGTCCACATCAAGTTGGATGTATACCAATGGAAATTAATTTATAACTTTAGACGCGCAATTTGTCCGCCGTCTATTTCGAGCAAATGATAAGAGGAAGCATTAATGTCACAGCGTGTTCTACTCTGTGTCTTAAGCAATGTACATTTTTTAATAGGTTATTTGCTTTATAAAATAAAATAAATAAAATACTTTATTCATCACGTAGGCGAACATAGTTGCACTTATGATATGTCAAGATACATTCAATTAATAATAATTATTATTACAGATAGTCACTTATATAACTACAGACATTTTTAAAGGGAGCAAAATCAGTGAAAAATAAATATAAAGAAGCCAAGCGCGGGCTGGCAGGAAAGAGGTAAAAAGAAGAATATTTTTTATTAAAATATTAAAATTTAAGCTGCCACACCAACACATATCTCTACGTTTCACAAACAAATATTCGGATAAATAATAAACACTGAAGTTTATTTTACGGCTTGGAATGACGAGACGAGCATGCCGTTCGCCTGATGGTAAGCGATACGACAACCCATGAACAGTAGCAATACCATCCAGTACCTTTAGTTACACAGCACTGAGTGGCTGAGCACTGCGCTCGTCATCCTGAGACATAAGATGTTAAGTCTCATTATGTCCAGTAGTTACACTGGCTACAATGTCCTTCAAACCGAAACACAACAGTGCATTCACACTGCTGCTTGGCGGTAGAAATAGACATTGCCGTGGTACCCACCCAGACTGGCTCTTACATACGAGACACCTACCACCAGTAGTGAAGTGCAACCAAATCAAAAAATATTCACGAAAATGTGTTAACACAATATTTATTACTATAAGAAAACACAATAACCCGTATATACGGTTTGCATCGCAAATTAGATTCCGTGCGTTTATGGAATGGGTAATAATATTTCATCAAAAGCTTTCTGGCGTAGGGAACATTTCGTGGGTACATCAACTGCAAATAGCATGTGGAATTATCGAATTTCACAAGCGTTTTATCGGCACAAATTGGTCCCAATGAGGCTCTACAGCGTTCCAGATTGGGTCCAAACAGTGTGCGTAGGCTTTGTACTAACAGACTTATTCACTTGGTTATTACTCATTTCAAGTTCGTATCAAATGCTCCTGTTTTTAGTGATGTTGCCATGACGTTTTTAAAGTTGCTTGGTAAAGTAGCTATTGTGTTGGTCACCACGGATATCGAAAATGCCAGAGGCATCCTGGATGTGTTACAGATTACGTAAAGTTCTAATAGATGTAAACTTTAGTATAACTATTAGCATAATTAGGTATATTATGGATAATGTTTCCGAAACTTGTTATGCTAAAGTTCCATAGACTTGCCTAATATACTATGCAATGCAATCAGCCCTGTATTATATACTGCCCACTGCTGAGCACGGGCCTCTTCTAAAACTGAGAGGGTTAAGGCTAATATACCTCAAGGAACATTCGTTACCAGAACCTAGGGCTCTATGTAAATTTTCATTGTTGGAACATGTCTGAATATGTCTATAGCAATCTAAATTTAATTTTTAAAAGATTAGATATGTTTGAAGCACTATCGTAATAGCGTAATTGTTTTTTAGCTGAAGGTCTTTAGATAGATCATACTTTTCGAGTAAATTATACATTTAATATTTCAAAAACGGTACAAACACATTGATTATACGAATGAAAATAGAAAAATAATTTAGTAAGAATCACTCATCTACTTTATTATACTGGCTAGAACGACAAACACGACAAAGCAAGTATCAAGGTTAGGTAAGCATTTACAAAAGCACGAAAGTTACAACGAGTGGGTAATGTAGCAACTTTGGATAAGGTAACGTAATTTTCATATTATGATATACAATTATCGTATTCAAACATGATGATAGATTCGTACCCACAAATATATATACCTTGTATACATGTTTACATTATACTTTGACCAAAGTATTTTCAAGTTAAATTACGCACCATTTTTTTATATAGTGGAAGTGCTAGTAGCTACATTTAAAATGGCAATCAAGTGGTCATGAAGTTTAATTTGTCTTAAAACTAATTTGAGGATAACGTTGTGGGTTACACATTTAGTATTTGTAGCATTAACATGTATTTTATAAGATTTTATACCTATTGTGTAACTGTTTGTTGTCCAATTATTATAAATAAATAAAATAAAAAAAATAAAATTAAACAAACTGTAATCTTCGTAGGTGTGATTGATGTCACATTCATTGGGTAATGTTGAGACTTTATAGATTGACAAGGAGGACCATAAAATATTTGTTAAGAACTCAGTATAAGGTTACTTATCTATCGCACTGATAAAATATTGAAAGGTCATCTAATTATATAGCTCGCCATAAGTTTCATAGTGTGTAAAGAAATTGTCTTGCTTCATTCTGCATTAAAAATATTTAACGTATTAAAAATTACCTTTGAATAACTAAATATACCTTATACATTTAATTTGACAACAAATGCCACATCAATTTAGTACTTTACATCTTAATACCAGCGTAATGGGTTGCAGACATGGTGGAATCCGCAAATAAATTAAATCGTTGTTATAATCAGGTTGCCTGCACCAGGCACGGGTATCCCTTATTACCAAATTGTCCCCGTCGGTGATTCGTGTCTCGGACCGCTGGTACTGACGATTATTTTGCTTTAGCTTGTTATTCTGAGCGTACAAATTTCAATAATTCATTGTATCAAACTTTTCTGATTACAATGAGTAAATAAAGATCAATATTTTTTAGTATTGTGTATGTGTCTCGCGTCTTTTGTACTGAGAGCGGCAGGGTAGGTGTTCCAAAATAATATGGCAGAAGCTATGGTTCAAAGGGTTATTGATTAATAAAGTTTCAAAAGTACATATTTCATTCATGCTAGATATATTATGCTATTTTTAAGATATTGGTGGATGCTAGCGAATTGCAAATATTATAGTTAAATTGATTTGTTAATTAACCTTTTAACCGACTCTAAAGGAGGTAACAAACTTTTCAGTTATCGTAAGCTAAGGGAAAGAATACACCAATGCTATTTATATTATTTGTGACAATCATTATACATTCCGTGGCTGTGCAACCTCTGTTTGACGTCTCACACATTGCTGTTTGTATGCTGTTTGATTTACGCTCGATATCGCATCTACTCGGATGTCGACATGTCATACAATAAATATGTTCTGTTACTACCAATTCCTTTTTGATCATATATACTGTAATCTATACTAATATTATAAAGAGGAAAGATTTGATTGTTTGTTTGTAATGGATAAATTTTAAAACTACTGGACCGATTTTGAAAATTCTTTCGCTAATAGGAAGCTACATTTCTCCTGAGTGCTATAGGCTACTTTTTTTGCGAGAAAATATTTTTATCCCGGAAAAACTTTTTCACGCGGGCAGAGCCGCGAGCAAAAGTCTGTCACAATGTAATAATATGTTAAACTAGCTTTTGCCCGCGGCTCCGCCCACTTTAAAAAGTTTTTCCGGGATAAAAGTCCCGCCGTATATTTTCCCGGGATAAAAAGTAGCCTATATGTTAATCCAGGACATAATCTACCCGTGTGCCAAATTTCATCGAAATCCGTTTAGTAGTTTTTGCGTGAAAGAGTAACAAACATCTATACATCCAAACATCTAAACATCCAAACATACATACATTCTTA
The DNA here is from genome assembly GCA_949316025.1 of Lapara coniferarum. Lineage (NCBI taxonomy): Eukaryota > Metazoa > Arthropoda > Insecta > Lepidoptera > Sphingidae > Lapara > Lapara coniferarum. Next base: position 15,807,395 of record OX438933.1, on the reverse strand, counting down.
CAAACTTTCGCCTTTATAATATTAGTAGGATAAACAATTCATGTATAGTTATTTTATGTAAAACTAAGCAAGCCTAGTCTAGTCAATTAAGCAAAAGAATAAATTAAGTAATGAACAAATAAACTGTTCCAGAAGGACATTGTTATTTTTTAAGCCACTCGCAACTCAAGCTCGTCGCGGTAGATGCGATCATAGCCTAATGGCGGCATTATTATGTTAATACAAGTGCACTTTTATTCACCCTAATTTTAGCGAAACGAGCCGTCGGCTTCACGAAAGATTAACCACAGCATCTCTTTATGATAACTATATGTAACTAAGATGAAATGTGGTATGAACATTATACTACTCTAATTAAATCAAATTTAATTTGATTTATAATGAACTATAACCGACATTTATAAGATCAACCGAAGAGACGTTAGGAACTTATAATAGGTGGAAACTGGCTTACTAACGAAGTGCAGAGTAGGTAATGAAAATGTAGTTTCAATAATTGCCTCGGTGGCGTAGTTGTATTACGGTATGACTGCTATGATGAGGCCTTGGGTTCGATTCCCGGTGGTTCAGCCCGGAGTCTGGAATTTGTGCCTGATATGGCGATAGTCTTGCCCCCTAACGCATCACGAGACGGAACACGCACGACGAATAGTTGGTGCACTAGTTGCGCCTCTGCCTACCCCTTCGGCAATAAAAGTCGTGAGTGTGTGTGTGTGTGTGTGTGTATTCTATAATGCATAAATGTAAGAAATCATTGAGGAAATGAGAGATGAAAGATGCCGATAATTTTGTAAACTATTATGTAATGTACTTAAGAAACACTAAAGAAAGCTATTAATCTTCAGAAAGTTACTGTTTTGAATCAATAATATCATATCACAGTGCTATGCTCTCAGTACAAAGTTGTCCCCAGAGACATAACAAGACGTATTGCATATTACATGATTGCGTTTTCCCAGGATTTTTATAATGATTTACAAATAAACATGCTATAAGGGCCCCTGTGTGACCACTGCTATACATATTTAATTCTATTGTCATCTCACGACGTTTCACAAGAAGTTTATAAATTCTTGACGTTTCACAATATTGTAATCGCCCATGTCAATGTAATGGCTGGTTTTAAAGTTAAAAATAGAATAAGGCTGTGCCGAAATCGTTTGACTAGTAATTATAAGATCACAATATAGCCAACCTCGACGTTAAAAATAGGTAATTTTTTTTTTTATTAATACGTCACACTCTCAAAAAGCAACATAATTTCTGTTCTACGAAGACAGATAAAAATTACATAAAATGTTATCAGCATAAAAATATTTGTTACTTCGTATTAATGATGCAAAAAACACTTCATTTTATTTCTAAAAATATTATTATTGACCAGCTATTTTTTAAATGTTCTCTATCACAAAGAGGTCAATACCCTCGTCACCTTAGAATTTACGAACGAGTTTTTAAAAGTTAGAGGTACATTAGAGGTAAACACAATGGACAGACAGGACAGCCACGACGACAGGAAAAATTTAAATAATAACAATGCGACTATATTATGTAGACATCGCACGGCCAATCCCCGAGTGAGAGACACATTGTAAAATTTATACTTATTCTAAATTAATGATTAAATCTATACTAATATTATTAAGCTGAAGAGTTTGTTTGTTTGAACGCGCTAATCTCAGGAACTACTGAACCGATTTTGAAAATTCTTTCACTAATAGGAAGCCATTTTACTCCTGAGTGCTATAGGCTATTTTTTATCCCGTGAAAATATTTTTATCCCGGAAAAACTTTTTCACGCGGGCGGAGCCGCGAGCACTACTAGTATAATAATATTTGATGATATACATTTTTTTTTGAATTATCTATCTATGTCCTAACTCTTTCAAGTTTTCTTATGGTAGCTCGTGATTATTACCAAGAAGTTTTTTAACATTGTTTATCGCTGTGTTGAAATAAAATATAAATAATCTTTGAAAATGTTATTTACAAATTACAACGTAATTAGTAAATACTTACTGTCTAGGAGCCATAGAGTCAGTTTGTAATTTAAACAAACCCGAGTTCCTATGCAGGATAATTATAGTAGACAGGATAAACATATTATTATGTAAACTCAAAGGTGGTGTTAATATCATAAAAGAAAACAATAAATACGTTTCTGAGTTGCTAAATAGTACAATTATTACCGATTTCATCCTGATTACCTTATCACCTATTTCCTTCGCTCTGTTTTACCAGCTGCAACTCCGCAGATAAAGTCGAGTTTCATCGAGGAAGCTGTAGACTACCCAACCGAGTGATCTCGACTCTCCCTCACGAAGTAATTGATCTCGTAAGATGGCCTATTCAATATTCATGCGGCCTTTGTAAAACGTCCCGCGCTGATACCATTTTTCTGTACGCAGCAGTATGAGGCGGCAATAAACTACTGATGTGTTGTACACATTATCTAGATCATTGTGCTTAATAAAGAGAATATTATTAAGCAAGTAAATATATGAATTAGGTACTCTAAACAAAATAAAAATCTGTATTACATATTTGAATTAAACACTGTACTTAATTTATACCTTTGAAGTGATTTTGAAAAGAGCAATCCTTGAGATTCTTATCCGTTCTTCTCTGGTGGAAACTGGAAACTGCTTTCCGAACTAGTGGTATAGTAAAAATTGGCTGAATCTAAGTAGTGTTTAACATTATATGGATTCGAATAAATTATTTCCTTACATTTGATTTAAAAAAATACTTATGTATTTAGTAGGTACCTTTTGTTATAAAATTTAAAAAAAAATGTTTTTGATAATGTTAAGGCTTCCCTTTCAAAGATCATGATTTAGCGAGTGCATAGACAGGTTCTAGACATTATATAGATCATGGGAAATTAAAACGGACCGTGAATTGTAATCATCTAGGTAATTAGCGTTAGGGTCTAACCTCATATTGCAAAATAGTGAATTAAAGTGTGTAGTTAAAAATAATACTCGGTTAAGAAACAGTATCATATATTTATAAGGTTAGACCGAAGCAATAGCAGTCATACGACAGTGTCTCAACAATCTATTCTTGGCATGGGTGACCTGATCGTAATTAGAATCTGGACCAGGCAATGTTAAAGTTCGCCGCAAACTCACTCGGGTAACGTAAGTGGCACTGGTAGGTCCGGCAGATGTTTTTGGGATTTCCCTGATAAGACACAATACTACTCTCCAGACGGAAGCGGCCAAGTAGGAACTGATGGTGAACGCAAGCAAAACGAAGTACCTGGCCAGCACGCGGAAACCTCGTCCACTGCAGGACGTTACTGTTGGAGATGATACAATAGAAATTGTCAGCAACTTTAAGACCTGGGATTTTGTCCTGCCAGAATAGGGTTTGTATATCAGATGAAAGCCAGAATCATGGCTAGCAATAGATGCCTCTATTCTCTCAGTACTCTTTCGCTCAAAGCACCTTAGTGTAAAATCTAAGCTGTCCATCTATAAGAACATAATCCGCCCCGTTATCACCTATGAGTGTGAAACATGGTCACTGACAGCGAAAGACACCGAAAAGCTGTCTGTTTTTGAGAGGAAAGTACTAGACAAAGTGTTTGGACCTGTCAAGGACACAAGCAGTGACTTTAGTATAGGAATGAATCACGAACTGGATGCACTGATGGATCAAGAAACAATTGTCAGATTCATCAAGTTGCAACGACTTAGATGGGTCGGACACGTTGGGAGAATAGACATTAACCTAGCACCCAAAATAACGACTGACTGGTAGCCGCAACAGAAGAGACCTAGGGGAAGACCGAGGAAGAGATGGTGCTACTTCTTCAATGAGGATCTCAAGTCTCTTAGAAAGGTCAAGAAACGTCGCGCATGGCAGTCCATTGTAGAAGAGGCCAAGACCCACAAAGAGTTAAAAGGGTAAGTTCAGTTGAAATCTAAATCTGAGTATCCAACGTGGGCATTTTTCATGGGATGTGAAAGTAATCTTAACATAGTATAAAATAAAGTCGCTTCCCGCTGTCCCTATGTATGTTTAGATCTTTAAAACTACACAACAGATTTTGATGCGGATTTTTAATAGATAGAGCTATTAAAGAGGAAGGTTTATATGTATAATACATGCGGAATATAGTAGAGAAATGATTTATATGTTTTATTATGACTGCGAGTCCTTTTCTGACAAAAGACGGGGATCTACTTATACTGGTCTACAGGCGTGTTGTACCCAAGTGTCGCTGACCGGCCATATTGCAATCTCTCGATCTGTATCAGTTTATTGTCGCCTGATACTTGCAATCACAACGAATACTGTTATAAAATGAAGAGTTTATATATAAAGTGACTTATGTGCAGGAAAAACTTTTTAGCGCGGGCGTAACCGCGGGCAAAAGCTAGTTGAATTAATAAACGTAATGATATGATAACATGAATTGAAATTAAACCATCGTTTTGGACGACAGTTGACAATCAACTTCATTTTAGATTAAATGAAAAACATCAATACTGAATAATTAACATCAATATTTAACTTTAATTATAAACATTAAATTTTTCAATTTTACAGGATAGATAAAATTGGTAATTCTCAGGGCAAAATGTATAATGTAATAACAATGTAATATTTAATTTCCCACCTGTGACACCCTTACATACAGTACATATATCTTATATTTATTTAATATTTTTTCATAGTTTATTACTATGGCTGGATATCCAAATTATTTTTTATGACCCTCCCCACTCATCAACAAGTAATAAAAACAAAAAATACATCAATTTATTTAAACCCATCAGAACCTGTTTAAAACACTACTCCAATTTCTTAATGCAGTCGTCTAAGAATTATGGCTAAAGAGCTAATAAGCAATCTAGTGAGAGCATATCCTGATCTTAAGTTAATAACAAACGCTGACTCGACCCGCTTTCTGTGCGAGGATGTACCTAAAATTTCCGTTGACGTTATGCGAAATGGTTTCTTATAGAAAAACGTTGCGGCAATCCTATATTTAAACACACTGTAGATCACTCGACGATAATATCTTTGTTTGTATATTCGCTAAACAACATTGTACCACTGCGTCTTGACAGACATTGTGTTAGTCAGACTTAGTCAATTGGGTACCACGAGAGTTAATAAGTCTAAATGGCAGTTCAATATTATGGAGAGCAATATTAGAACGTGCTGTCAGGCTGTTTATGGGCATTCGTGCCGCTGAACACAAGGCGAACGAGTTCGTCTCACTCGTATAAAAAACTTACTATAAATCAACAACATACAAACAGCCAGATGTGTATTCCACTTCACAAAGGGCCTTTCACGACTCCTTAGGTAGTGAACGGCTCGGCAGACGCTTTTAATTATACCGTAAGTGATTTTAATAAGTGACAAGAAGCGCATTGTTTGTACGCTGTTCATAATAAGCGAGTCGACTAATGATTACTCGTTTACAAGATGGTGTACGTATGGCTTCTGTTGTGGTTGTAGTGAATATGCAAAATAGCTGGGATTAAAATACTGACAATAATAACAGACGGACCTAACCTAGAGACCAACTGTATTTCGGCTTACTGTAAAGACAAAATTGCATTCATTGGTGCAAACGATAAAAAAAGTTACAAAATTTATTTGAACATCTTAGTAACACGAAGTATAAAACGAAGTCGTTCGCCGCCTCTGTACACGATAAACTCAATAACTGCTGTGTGGATAGCGATGAAATTTGGTATGGAGACGTGGAGTTTGAGACCTTGGGATGGTTTTAGACTACTTCTTATCCCGGGAAAATATACAGGGTCATTTTTACATTATATTACTAAATGAAACCACATATTCGTCTATACCTCTGCTAACATTGTGCCAAAAATCATGAATGAATAAAGAATACTTTCGCCAAAAATCCTGGTCGTAGTATTCCAAATTTTTGATCGTTTTGCAGTTTAGTGCGAAAATGGCGTGTGCGTAAGTGTATTTCTGGCCGAAAGTGTAATGTTGCTGCTGCGAGGAATTTTCCTAGAGCAGTCATAGTGCCTTTAGGGCGTGTAAATTTAAAGTTACTTTTTATTGATATTTATTTTATTTGAAACTTGAACTTTTTCATTTTACATCTATGGTTAAAATAACTTAATGGAAACGTTATTTTCACCGAGATAATTATGCGGTTTCATTTATTAACGCAATGTCAAAATGACCCTCTATAGCGGGACGTTTATCGCGGAAAACCTCTTATACGGGGGTGTAGCCATAGTACAAGCTATAATTGAAACAAATTGTTTTGCAATGAATGTATTTTAGGCTTTTCATATATTATAAAGACATCCTGTATCGTTCCTTGAGTTGTACATATAAATTGGATCATGCTTCCAAATATTGTAACACAATAATCCCATGTGACTGACATTAAAATAACACTTTCGTCATATTCGTAGGCCATGCAAACAATCATTATGCAACCGCCGTGACCCAAATGTCCGCACTGTATATAACATTGTACTATAACCTGGTTCTGATTTAATTATTCGCGGTTCGATGGCAGGATGAGTCAGCATTTATTATTGACTGGTGTTCGTCAGCGTCGGTTTCGTTTTTTGTCGTCATAAAACTAAAAACTAATTGCCGTTCATGACAGAAAGTAGCTTCGTTTATGATGAAATGGCGGAAGAGCCGATTTTAAAATACCAGCCTTTAAAATATTGTACAGCGAAAACAAGAACAGTAAATCCTACTAATATTATAAAGGCGAAAGTTTGTAAGAATGTATGGATGTTTGGATGTTTGGATGTATGGATGTAAGGATGTTTGTTCCTCTTTCACGCAAAAACTACTGAACGGATTTCGATGAAATTTGGCACACGGGTAGATCATGTCCTGGATTAACACATAGGCTACTTTTTATCCCGGGAAAATACAAACCGGGACTTTTATCCCGGAAAAACTTTTTAATGCGGGCGGAGCCGCGGGCAAAAGCTAGTAGATAATATTTATTGATATCACAATGAAAATAATATAAACCTATACCTTTTGTTTCCGGCTACAATCGGCTTGAATTATGAAATTAATTTCATTATAAATAAGAGAAGATTTTTAATTCTATCCAAACTTTTAAAATAAATTGCAAATATCTTAAAATAACGATAAGGTTTTCTTATGCCCGATTTTATTGCTACAAAGACTATATTCTGCTCACAATATATCTCTGTCCATATATGAAAACTACATGCATTTAAAAAAAATAATAAACAGAAAAGAATTCTAAAAATAGCTTATTTGTGTTTCATTACTCTTGAACCATCCCCATTCTTAATATTACTTTTTTCTCAATGTTCAAAAACACTGGATTCTGCTATTTTATTATACACGTTGTATATATTTCAATTGATAGTATGTGTTTGTATTTGATACGGGACAGTCAAAGAGGTAATTCAATTGTATAATTTATTGTAATAATTAATTTAAACATCTAAGTACACATATAATGTAACATTCTCGTTTTCCGCTTGCTGCAAATGTATTTAGTATTTCGCGCTTGGTGGGCGTGTTTTAATCAAATCTTACTTTGGATTTGGTGTCGCGTCACAGAGATGATACTCCCTAGACCCGCCAAAAACAATCATAACATTATAAATTTTCTTAAATACATGCGTGATTTTTATTAAATATGTACAGTCAGCCATAAAAATAGCTGAACAAACTCAAAATTTCAAATCACTTCCACGCGTTAAGTTTAACTGAAACATTTTTTTTCTTTGTGGGAAGTAAGATTGAACGCCTTTATTTTATTTATGTGAAGTGAAAATAAAAATTGTTAAAAACACGAAAGTGTAGGACGTGATTTGAACTTTTGAATTTGTTCAGCTACTTATGTGTTTGACTGTACCTTTAATATTATTACAATATACATTTCTTGTCATAATCATACAAGTATCACGTTTTATCCTACTATAAGGTTGAAATTTGCATATTGTAAATACATTATGTAATAATGCATTAAGTACAATTTATTTTGTAATATGCTACTATAAGCTAGACCGCATATAACTGACCTCGTAGTACCTCGTACTGCTAGAAAAAAACTATTTCAATGCTAAAGGACTTCTGAACCCCCCACTATGGGGGCCGGCCGCTTAGTGCCATTTTGTAGGACAGTGCTAACAAAAAGACTTCTCGCTTAAGAACGCAGTACCAACCCTAATGCGCTTATAGGGGCCATCTCGGGTTCTTTGACGGTAGGGTTGGCCGTTAAAAATAAACTCATTAAAAAAGTAGGAAGCGAGGAATTCTAGTTTTGTATTCCTGTTCTAAAAAGCTTGAGGCAGCTCTCGTTTTGTAAATGCTGTCGCCTACAATTTGAAGGTAAGTGGCTTATTTATTACACTACTTTAAAAGGACGTCTTTCCTCCATTAAAAGGTATTTCTTTGAAAACGGACCTTATAAAGTGTCACCATACCGAGGAAGATATATCAATGGAAGGCTATATCACTCATTTAAAATAAAAAATCGTTAAATCCAGCACTTCTTTTTAATATTTTAATTATTGAAAATATTCCTAAATTCTATCTTTTCAAACATAGCTTCCGTATGACTCGGCCCTAAAGTTGATAATTTCAATATTTTTACTGATATTCAAACTCATCAATTAAGGTTAATAGTTTTTAGTACAAATGGTAGACATCAAAAATTAATTATTGTTTTAAGAAGTAGGTATTTATAAACGCTTCATTCAAACTTCCAGTCATACACAATAATTAATTGCATGTTTTATTTTATATATCATACTTCGTCTTTGCTTTTTGTCAGTTTCCAATTAGTTTCGTTAGCAAAAATGTTTCAGTATAACTTGTTTTGTTATTATTGTATACTTACTTTCATCATATTTAGAATGCTATAAGCAGTTCAATAGGATACAAATTCCTTAAGTAAGTGTTTCTCAAAATTTGGTTTAATGTAGATAATCAATTCTTGCATTAAGTTGACGATATAAACATTAGAATCGACAAATTTATCATCAACGACTTATTAAAAAGAACACATTTTCTTATAACCATTAGAAATAAGAACACAAATACAAGTAAGTAAACGGCTTATTATCTGTAGCGTTCACAGAATAACCTTTAGTCTTCTCGCGACTTGTAAATCGAATTATACTACTTAGGAGTCTTAGTACATGGTCAGCGTTGTTTACTTAGTTGTATGTAGGTAATAGGTATAATTATTGTGTATTACCCCAAATAAACACATGGTCATATCGCAGCTTCAATGAATTAAAGCGATAAAGTAAATTAAAGCGGTGGGTATGTTATTACATTGATATTTTACGATAGTATTTTTAGGATACGCAATTAATTATTGAAGATATAATTGAACTATATGAATTAATTATATTTATGATGGCAATGGCAATGGCAATAAAAGTCCCGTCAAAATTGGTCCAGCCATTTCAGAGATGAGCCGGAACAAACAGACAGACAGACAAAAATTGTAAGAAATGTTATTTTGATGTATGTACCGTATACATATTCAAATTATACATGTAGTAAAAAACGGTTATTGCAATATTACAAACAGACACTCCAATTTTATTTATTATTTAGCTATAAGTTTATAATTTCTACAATATAAAGAAATTTGAGATAAATATTCGTGTTTAGGGAATTTCGTGTCATGTCTACATCTTTGTAACATATTTTACATGAATGTGGTCGGTGGTGGGCGGGGCACAATCAGCCGTTTTGTGGCCCGTTCCATCTCTCTCTTGGTCACAAAACACAATAATCTTGCAGTTAGAGACGACGTAATGTGTTCTGCTCGCAAATTGTATCCGAGCGGGGGTGGCGCGGAGGCGGGGCGATGTCTCAGAAAATATATTTTTTTTTTCATTTTCAATTATGTAAATGCAAAAGATGTAAAAGCCCTATTTGTGCGGTAGTAAAGTTGCAAAGAAACTATAAACTATATCTGAATGGATATACATATAATATTGTGTTTTTATGTTCAGATAATTCATTTGTCATTTTTAAAGTTTTCTTATGGACTATTAATGATATGGGTTTCTAAGATTTATAATAAATAAAATCATGAATAATGTGAATCAACAATATAATAATATAGCGTTTATATTCCGATGCATACCTACAAGTTTATTAAAAGGGACTAACGGAATTGAAAAACAAAAACACAATACCTACAAACCGTGATAGGCATTCCGATTTCATTGTGTTTGTTACAATTTTTCGTTTTGAAACAAACGTTACGTAGGATTGCCTTTTATAAAACCAGGTAAAAACGATGCTACAGTTATTGAATAGGTGTAGTAAAGGAGAGGTTAGGGGTTAAGAACTAACGTTGTATAGGATACGAGTAATATAGTATCAGGTATTACTATATTACACTACTATGTACTGATGGTAGGTATCTCATATATAAGAGTCCGTCTGGGAGGGTATCACCACAATATCTATTTTTACCGCCAAGCAACAATTTACATGCACTTTTGTGTTTCGGTTTGAAGAACACTATAGCTAGTGTAACTACTGGACATAAATGAGACTTAACATCTTATGATTCAGGATAACGAGCGCAGTGGAATGCCACAAAATACGTTGTAACTCAAGGTGGTGGATAGTGTATCTCCTGTTTATGGGTGGTCGTATCGCTTACCATCAGGCAAAAGGCATGCTTGTCTCGTCATTCAATGTAATAAAAAAAATATGAAAACAAAAAACATTAAACAAGGGTCAAAATATGTAAGTATACTCACGTCTGTAGTACTGCGCGTGTGACTGCAACACACAAGCGGCCGCCACAAGAAGGGGCATCCACACCCTCCTTTGACTTCTCATTTTAAAAGGGACCGGTGTTGTACCATTTAGTTTCCCTCGGCTTTAGTCCACGAGCTCGTATACTGTACAAATTTCGCGTTTCATAACAACATTCAGTGCTTTTTAGGTTATTTTTTCAATCCCCACACAGAGTGCGTTCAATCAAAGGCTTTTTAGCAAACGTGTCAATTGGCTGGTTCGTATCCTTGTTCCTCTACACTTTGACACCGTTCACGGTTGTACATTAATATGGTAGGCGTTTATTACACGTTTGTCGAAAGCCACGCTAGCGTATTGTGTCAAAAAAGCTTTATTTTTTGCAAAAAGCTCTTTGTATCAAGGTAAGAACAACGTAAGGTTATGCTTAGTATGAAGTTCCGCAGCCGAAAATACAATAAAAATTTAAAAAGCAGTTGCTGTTTGCAATATGTTTTTGAGTTTTTGCGAATGGCCTGCCTCATTCGAGTCAAAGAGCTTAACTTGGTCACCATTATTTCATATATTTTTATACCCTAGTACTCTACTCTTACTGTTTTTAGGATTATTATAAACTATGCGATTCTGTTCTATTTTAAAGTATTCAGGGGCGATAGAAACATATACAAAAGTGACTACAACAACAGCTTTGTAACTAAAATACGGCACCGGAAGCATTATGTGTGTGTGTGTGTAAGCTTCGAATAGTAAACGTATGACCAGTGACCATGGTAACGATCAACTTAAAATGTATGGGAATTGACAGTAAGAATGTTTTTGACGTATAGTACTGTCAAACAAATACGTAAACGTTAACTTACTCGATACGAATACATTACGATTACTATACAAAACGCGTAAACTCCTCCTAGGGGTACTCGATAGCAGATAAACTCGATAACAGTTTACTTTCACGTATGTAATACCTGTAGGTTACTAGGTAATTCATTTTACAGTACTAAAAAATTCTAAAAATTAAATGCTTGTTGCAAAAGGGCGCACCTATACGAAATTTAAGTACCGCCTACTTTACAATTAGTACAAACGCTTAAATATGAGCACCGGTTATTGAAATATTTTTTGCGAGACATTCTATTTCATAGGTATAAAATGAAGATCTTATTACAGTTGACACATTCATCGATTATTAGTTTATTAACCACGTTTCTGCAGTATACACTATGTTCACATATTTCGATAAATTATAATTAATGTATTATTAATGAATTTGATCGCTAGTACGAAAAAATCAATGTGTGAGCTTTTGAAAACCGCACGTGGTTCTAATTTCGCCAATCTGGAACGCGTAGCCACATCATGGTATGCCAATATATTGGACAAATCTTGGTCACATTGGTTACAACTCTCACTGCCCTGCACGCATGCAGATGCGAGCTTGTGTTTTTATTAAAATTACTGTAGAATACGGCTCGGTGGCGTAGTTGTATTACAGTACGACTTCAAAGCTTGAAGTCTTGGGTTCGATTCCCGGGTCGGGCAAAGTGATATTGAGTTTTTCTATTCAGTATCAGCTCGGAGTCTGGAATTTGTGCCCAATATGGCGATAGGCTCGCCCCCTATCACATCATGGGACGGAATAATGGCGAAAAGTGGGTGCACTAGTTGCGCCTCTGCCTACCCCTTCGGGGATAACAGGCGTGAGTGTATATGTATGTATGTATGTATGTACTGTAGAATAAAGATTATGTTTTAAACCTAAAGCTTCATTAACAAATACTAAATCACACAGTAAGATAGCCTTAACTGTTTTTAATCAAAATGCATTTAAAACTCAAAATTGTTGCGGACAGAAAAATAGTAATAAAGAGCAATAAGTACACTTGTATGATCGGTCGTCAGTCTTTGTCACGTTGTGTTGATTAAACACGCTCTACTTTTACAGCTCACCACATCTGTCACGTTGACAGCTGTCATTAGTTTATGAACTTTGCTTTTATTGCGCGCCTTCGCCACTATGCCACGGACAGGTGAGATTTCGTCCGATTACGCACGGTTGCCGCAACTTATCGCCTTTTTGGAAGACTTGGGCTTGTTCGATTTTTTTAGCTTATTTTAATTAAAATCCATGGCGGCATTCGCCACTTGTATTGTTGTTTTAAACGGTCAATAAATAATGTAACGGGCTGTCGTCCGAAATACGTTGGGTCAAAGTCGACTGCATTTTATATTTGGTGGTCAGTGCTATTTATAGAAGACTTTGCCGAGTAACCAATTTATTGATGGATTAAATAACAGATACTTTTTGAGAAATAAGGTATGAATACCTTAATTCATAGTTCGTAGTATAGTTCTTTGGTGCATTGGTACAGTAGTTGAAACATAAAATGTACTTTTTTCCAATTTAATCAAACAGCACGAAAGTACCAAGAATGTAGTTAAAAATATGAAGCAGTTTACACGTACGAGAATTATCATGTTATCTAGATAGTGATGTCATTTGTGACGTAAATCAACATTTTTGTCGGACGTTATAAAGTAAACATGTACTTTATCTATCAGCTTGATTTGATTAAAGAACGCTTTTACATAATATTTGATTCCTTTATTTTGTTTGCGTGGAATAAACATATTAAGTAAGAAAATAGTGTTTAAAGATTTAATTGTTCTTAAAAACATTGAAGCATTAAGCGCATCTTCAATTATGTTCTTGCAATTGTGGAATTTTCGAATTTATCGATATAATATGCGGGCGGCAATATTAAGCTATGATCATCTTTTTTTTGGAGCAAAGCACTAAATTAACTCGTAATGTGTTTTCCTATTTGGTACCAGATTTTTTGTAATAAGGTCTTGTAATCTAGGTTTTTAATTGCATTCCTACGCCAAAGAGACATGAGATACGAATTCTAAATCAAAAAGAATTTTATTGCAGTTCCAACGAGCTTTTTGTGAGCACTGTGAAATCAGATATTAGTTTGTTTACGTTAGTCAGAGACGGCTCTTATTTAGTTTTATTTCCAGCAATAAGCTGACACGTACTTCCTTCAAAAATGGTGAAACGAGTGGTCAACTCGTTAATCAGTACCAATTATAACACAATATAGCTATACCAAATTAAGCAAGATTTAATTTTGTTCGTAGACGAAAACATGCATAGATATTATTCATGCTGATAATAATTGAAAAAATTAGATATTTAAAAAATGCTTGAACAAAAACCATTAAATGAAAAATATGCACATAAGGATTCTTTAAATATAAATACCTCGAAACTGTGAACTTTAAGTTCTGTCGTGTATTATTAATGAAATAACTCATTTAATTTAAAATGAGGTGTTATTTCTGCAACATATGATAAAAACGGTAAAACGGCTTTCTTCGAGTAGGTACATATACATATCCATCACGCCTGTTATCCCCGAAGGGGTAGTCAGAGGCGCATCTAGTGAACCCACTTTTCGCCATTATTCCGTCCCATGATGTGATAGGGGGCGAGCCTATCGCCATATCGGGCACAAATTCCAGACTCCGAGCTGATACTGAATAGAAAAACTCAATATCAGTTTGCCCGACCCGGGGATCGAACCCGAGACCTCAGCTTTGCAGTCGTACTGTAATACAACTACGCCACCGAGGCAGTCAGTATATCTTGTAATATTGATTTAAATAAGATCTTATGATAAATAATCCATTTCTGTCAACCACAGCTTTAGGAAAAAGTAATCTAATGAAACAACAATAATAGAACAAATATACAATAACTACATATATTTTACTGGTGGTAGGTGTCTCGTATGTAAGAGTCCGTCTGGGTGTGTACCACCGCAATGTATATTACTACCGCCAAGCAGCAGTGTGCATGCACTGTTGTGTTTTTGTTTGAAGGACATTGCGCACGGTGTAACTACTAGACATAATGAGCCTTAACATCTTATGTCTCAGGATGACGAGCGCAGTGGAATGTTATACAGTACTTTGTAACTCAAGGTGCTGAATGGTGTTGCTACTGTTTATGGGTGGTCGTATCGCTTACCATCAGGCGAACGGCTTGCTCGTCTCGTCATTCAATGCCATAAAAAAATAAGACCTATTGTCTTACACTGTTTACTTTTTTCTAATCTTGCAAATGCAACTGTAACTTTCGTTCGTGATCGCGTATAGAATGGCTAACGGTATCTCTCCCAACGCTTGTATGACCGAAATTCCCTTACATAATGACTAAGCTCACGTCAAATCTATCTAGTGTTGAAGGTTAAAGACCCCAATGGTGCATACAGCAACTGACGGACTGGATCACGAGTTCGATTTAGAAAGAAATATTACGCATTTTGCAAATATTTATAGATGTGATTCAGGAATTTCGTATGTTTAGTTCATAAATGACATAATAGCCTAACCATCTATGAGGTCATAGGTAATATAATTTCCTATGAGTAAAATAAAATTGGGCATATATTATTAAACCTGTATTGTCTTTACTTAAGAACAGCCTTTTACTGAAAAGTTTAAAATAAATCGTTCCATTTAAATTTTCTTTTTGTAATCGTAGTTGGAAGTTAACATACATAAAAATAAAAAATGAATTCATGACTAAAAATGTGTTTGACAAAACCCAAAAAATTAGGTGTCATTATCGCAAGATAACGGTGACGTCACGGTCTACACAGACTGATAAGGATTTTAGTGTTATCAACGAGATAAAATACCTCTTAAAGACCCACTAAGATCAGATTTTATGTGTCACAACACGTATTGCATTAAACATAGAAAGGATGACTTTTTGTTTAGTCTGCATTTAATTTGCTTATGTAGTTTTAATAATTTTCAATGTAATAAGTTAATTGAGAGTGTTAGTTAATTCTAGTCTTAGGTAAGACAGTTTACAATGACGGCCAAATTGATTTATCTATAGCCATAGATTCTGTTTTTAAAGACATAAATTGAAAGTAAAGGGATATCAACTCAAGCAGATAATGTAACTGGTGGTAGGACCCTCGTACGTAAGAGTCCGCCTAGTAGTAGTGTGCATGCACTGTTGTGTTTCGGTTTGAAGGACATTGTGGCCAGTGTAACTACTGGACATAATGAGACTTAACATCTTATTTCTCAGGATGACAGACGGAGTGGAATGCCATACAGTAAGTTGTAACTCAAGGTGCTGAATCGTATTATAGTGTTGCTACTGTTTATGGTTGGTCGTATCGCTTACCATCAGGCGAACGGCATGCTCGTCTCTTTATACATAAAATACCAAATTAAGCCGTCTTGCATAGTAAATTTGTTCCATGTCAAATTTGATTATGTATTATGAAATCCTCCTAGCCAGTTTCGGCCACGGCGGCCAATCTCAACGGAGATCAGCCAGGTACGCAGGAGATATTACAGTGCACAAGTGTGTGCGCAATACACAGGTGCACTCGCTATTCCTTCACTCTCATAGACCGGTGAGACGGCAATACGACATGACCGGAGAGAGATCAGGCGCAGGACCAACGGCTTTACGTGCTTTCCGAGGCACGGGGGTATCACACCGCCAACTTCCTGACTCCGAGCTGCGACTGAGTAAATTTTAAGATGGAAAAACCCAGTCCCATTTTTTTTTGGCTCGACCCGGGATTCGAACCCAGGACCTCAGCGCGCAAATCGTACTCGTAATGCGTACGCAATACCACTACGCCACCGAGGCAGTCAGTTTTTATTATGTATTATATATACATAATAAAAATAAAATTGTTGAAAACTACTTAAGTAACTATTGCATTAATGACAAAGTTATATCCATATTGCATTGGACTTTCTTTGGATGAACGTTGACAATCTTTGTCTTGTTTTTACTTAGTTGTTTCGAATATAAATTGGACTCCGTCACGACTGCCACGAACGACACGCGATTTGACAAAAATAAGACCCATTTAAATCTTACCATTTCCTTATTAGTAATACTAGCTTTAGCCTGCGGCTCCGCCCGCGTTAAAACGTTTTTCCGGGATAAAAGTTCGGGTTTATATTTCCCCGGGATAAAAAGTAGCCTATGTGTTAATCTGGAACGTGATCTATCCGTGTGCCAAATTTCATCGAAATCCGTTCAGTAGTTTTTGCGTGAAAGAGGAACAAACATCCAGACATCCATACATCCATACATTCTTACAAACTTTCGCCTTTATATATTAGTAGGACTAGTAGGATTGTAGGAAGTAGTATAGGATTAATGGGCTCACTGGTAAGTTACGCGAGGAAAGAGGTTTGTAAATAATAAAGAGGTGTCTATTACACTCACACACACACACTCACACCCGTTGTCCCCGAAGGGGTAGGCAGAGGTGCAAATAGTGCACCCACTTTACGCCGTGCGTATTCCGTCCTATGATGTGATAGGGGGCGAGCTTATTATATTATATCGGGCATAAATTCCGGGCTCCGGGCTGATACTGAGTAGAAAATCACTTTGCCTGACCCGGGGATCGAACCCGACACCTCAGCATTGCAGTCGTACCGTAATAAAACTACGCCACTGAGGCAGTCAATTATAATACTCGTCAATAGTGATATCCCAAATGCGGACTACGGGATTTCCCGATAGAAATATTCCGAAACTTTCGTCATCTATTTACTCTAT
The DNA here is from genome assembly GCA_949316025.1 of Lapara coniferarum. Classification (NCBI taxonomy): domain Eukaryota; kingdom Metazoa; phylum Arthropoda; class Insecta; order Lepidoptera; family Sphingidae; genus Lapara; species Lapara coniferarum. The sequence goes on along the minus strand of OX438933.1, from coordinate 15,790,030 downwards.
GCTGTAACATTTTCGGCGACGCACTTTCAAACATTTTAAGGTGTATGCATAGTTATATTTTTGCGTGCAAATGTTTATTTGATTTATGCTGTGGGTTATCTGACGATCTTAAGAATTTTACTACATAAGGAAATATGAGTAAAACATTTTTATTATGTCATTGTATGACGAGACGAGCATGCCGTTCGCCTGATGGTAAGCGATACGAACGCCCAAAACAGTAGCAACACCATCCAGCACCTTGAGTTACAAAGTACTGTGTGGCATTTTACTGCGCTCGTCATCCTGAGACATAAGATTTTAAGTCTCTTTATGTGCAGTAGTTACATTGGCTATAATGTCCTTCAAACCGAAACACAACAGTGCGTGCACACTGCTGCTTGGCGGTACAAATAGACGTTGCAGTGGTACCCACCCAGACGGACTCTTACATATGAGACTTGCCACCAGTAAACATCTACAACTTTAATTCCAAGAGGAAAACAAACAGAATATCTGGCGACGTAAATAGGTATCCATTACTTGAACTTTTGAGATAGCAATAGTTAAAATGATTAAATCATAATAAAACAGTAGTAAAATATTTGCGTCTGTATTGACATTTACAGTTCTGGTCACATTTTTTGTCAGGAAGCGATATTCAGACCGTGCATGTCGAATCACGTGGTTTTATTCCGTAGCTACACGAAAAGTGCATTCAATTGACAACTACGCTTCCATCAGTATTACATCACGATATTACAAGGGACTTAATAGCACCCAAAAATGAATATAGGTACAAGTTCCATATGTCACAATATTTGTATATCATGTTAACTTTTGGGAAAAGATATAACATTATTCGGGTATTCGCTAATTAACCAGATTGGTCAATATTAATTAATGGTGTCCTAATATTAATTAACAATTGGCAACAAGGCAATTATTTAGTTACCTGATTGATAAATGATTTTCACAAAGTTATTCATTAATCGGAAAGAGTCAATTAAAATCATTGTAAATATATAGGCGATAATATTAATATTGTTTATAGGAATATTTAATTATGATTCTAAACTATAAAGCTCAGTGCTATAGTACTTTGTAACCTTTGATATAATACTTCCGTGAGGGTAAACATCAATGATTTTTAATAATTATACATAGATAAGCAATACCTTAACAGTTAAGGCTTGACAAATCAAATGAAAACGGTATTCCTTAAGGTATTTAAGGTATTTTCTTAAGTTTATTGACGTGTCTTGTGAAAGAGATTATGTACTTATTTAAATTTGAAACTAGTACGAACAAAAATCGGCCGTTTTTTGAGTCTTCAAGTTACTATTTCTAATTGCATATCTACTTCTTTATTATAATCTGAAATCATTTGTAGTCATTCGATAAGACGATTCACGCGAAATGAATTATTTTATTTTTAAACACGTATAGTTCTCGAAATGGCGTAGTGTTTATTTTGACTCTGAGAAACGTGCTTTGCACCGCATGTGTACAATAAAAACTACAAGTTATGTTTCAACGCACGCTTTTTCTCATCGGAACTTGTTCGTCTTTTGGTTTTATTTAGCAAAGATGAATGAGCTTTGTTTTAATTAAAATGTGGATGTAATTGAATCCGGCCTTCTCTCATTACCAGTTTTTAGTTGATATTGTTTCGATGGTTCATTTTTTTATTATTTTTCCCTAGAGACAATTTAAATTAAAGGCTATTTTCCTCACATTTCTTCATGAAATGATTTTTTATGTAGATTTTAAAAATTAAGTGGGACATCAATGGTTCCGTTACCCTATAAGTTTACAATGCTTAATTTTTGCACGCCACCTGACAGAATGTATCGGAACTTTTGAATTTTATTACCATCCTATGTTTGTACCTACATTCAATGCAAATAAAATATTCTGATTCTGATTCTGAGACTTACAAAAAAATACACACAGAAAAATATAAAGAAATTTGGAAAAATGTAACATGAAATCATCATAAGTTAGTAAGAAAAATATATAATGACAGGAATAAAAACGAATTTATTGAATATCTGAAAATTTTAGTCCGTTTACGTAGTTACTCTTTTACAATGTAAAAATTATAAAACCACTGTCAAAAACATTTTGCATCAAAACAACGGAAGTAACTTCGACCGATTAATAAAAATCTAGAATTAAGTATTAATACCAGACTTTTGTCGTAATTTAAGAAATAATTTTGAGTGTAAGCCAGTGTAAGGGCTTGGTAAAACAAAAATGTAAGAGCGAGTTCGCGATGTGAAAGTGTGTCACTCTTTCGACGTGACTATGGGCGCCATGAAAGCTCGTTGTAATCAGTGGCACGTAAAACATCAAGCTTTGGGAATTATCTACGGTTTACTTTTCCCCCCATTATGCGTGATCAAGAACAATAGGGAATTGACATATAAGACATCAAACATTGTTTTTAATTTCTGCATGCTTTGATTAGGTCAGACACATACGCAAATTGTTTATTTATTTATTTATACATATATTTTTTTTGCTGCGCGAGGGTGATGTGAGATTGCATCTAGGACAACCATTCTCTAAGGCTAGCAAAATTCTGTTATTCTAAAACTATTTACGAAGAGGAACAAATATCTGACACTACTGAGATATTATGTATCATAAGTATTATTTTCGTATATAGTTTTTATATACCCAGATTTTCAAATCTCTTCACAAAATTTGTATTGTTCAATTATAATTTTTAATCCATTTTAAGCCATGGCAATTGGCCACAAAATGATGTCAAAGTACGAATATTCAATAAACTTTAATCCACAAGGTAAAGCCTAAATCTTGATGATAGAAATAGTGAATCGTAAACCGTGTTAGAATATAATCAAATGGATTAGCCAAAACGCCCGCGCTACCCGTAAATAGGTTTTCATACAAAGCTAAACACTAAAGTCTCCAACACAAGGCCTGTTACGCGAATATAAGCTTTATTCACATGCACCAAAACAACACAGTAGATGCATTGTAAACAATTCTGAATGGCTATGAATAACAAACTATTGTTACGTACGATTTTTTTCATGTCATTCCGTTTATAAATGGATTATTTGCAAAGCAATTTTAATTGTACCCGTAACTACGCAAGGTATTTAATAATTTTAATAAAATTAAAAAAATGTAAGCTATTTGCTATCATATGAATAGGTATCTTACTGACTCGAAAACCTTAGAACTGTTGCATTTTCCGAAGTAATAGTAAGTTATAGACAATTAATTTTCAAATTTTCCCGGTTTTATAAATATTAACATTATCTTCAACACTGTATCTTCGCAATTCGAATCGACACTACACACTTCCTGGACACTGTATTGTATCCCTTTCAATGAGTTGTTTGGGTATTACATTTATCGCGACATCGCACGCGTCGTGTTACCACTTGCCTCACAACTCGTTGAAGAAACGTCAACGAGTTTAGTTTACAATATGTTCCTAATAGGAAATGAACACTGTTACTTAAAGCACACCTAATGCTTAAGGAATTCAATAATACAGCAAGAAGTTTGATTGATAAAGTCTCCTCGCAATTACGTTATGTGTAAAATTTATAAATAGCGTCGCTGTGGAAGTGCTCTAAGGTACTACAAAATTTCATAATATTACATTTATTGGATAATATTTATATTAAAGAGTATTTTGCAAAATGCTTACAAAGAATCTCTGTTGACTTAAAGCGCGCAGAAATAGAGAAAAAAATTACAGATTTGCATTGATAGAGAATTATAGGCACAATCATTATTGCATTACATTATATGACTGAGATAAAACTTGGACAGTATTTCAACAATCAACTCGAAATTAATAAATTTATAATGGTTATTAAATATAGAAATTACGCTTATAAAATTTTATATGATTAAATAAATAACGGAGCAAGTAAATGATGCTACCGCATTACGACAATTTACTGGTGGTAGGTCTCTCATATGAAGAGTCCGTCTGGGTGGGTACCACCGCAATGTCTATTTCTATCGCCAAGCAGCAGTGTGCATGCACTGCTGTGTTTCGGTTTGAAGGACATTGTAGCCAGTATAACTAGTGGGCATAATGAAACTTAAAATCTTATGTCTCAGGATGACGAGGGCAGTGGAATGCCACCCAGTACTTGTAACTCAAGGTGCTGGATGGTGTTGCTACTGTCTATATATATATCACTTATCATCAGGCGAACGGCATGATCGTCTCGTCATTCAATGCAATAAAAACAAATCAGTGGTTAAAAAAAAAATGTTCATTGCGTGTCACTGCGATGCTGATATTCATTTTTCTAAGGACATGCTTTGCATTATCAAGGCTTCAGACCAACCTGAAAAATTACTATCTAATAGATTGTTATGAAACCTCTTCACCTAGTTTTGTTAATTAACACCTACTAGCTATTGATAATACTACTGATAGACAACTGTCAATGTAAAGTATTTATGATACATTTCAAAAACAATAATGGTAAGGTTATTTAATACTAGCTTTTGCCCGCGGCTCCGCCCGCTTTAAAAAGTTTTTCCGGGATAAAAGTCCCGCTTTGTATTTTCCCGGGATAAAAAGTAGCCTATGTGTTAATCCAGGACATGATCTACCCGTGTGCCAAATTTCATCGAAATCCGTTCAGTAGTTTTTGCGTGAAAGAGTAACAAACATCCATACATCCAAACATCCAAACATCCATACATTCTTACAAACTTTCGCCTTTATAATATTAGTAGGATAACGAGCGATTTTAAACCTAGTAAAAAAGGAGATACAATAAAATAAGCGTAAATAAATAATCTTTCCCAATTATATATGTTGCTTAGGATACGCGTTGTGACATGTCCAAGCAATAAGAATAAGTTTTCACTTTCAGTACACGCCGTTTTTGTTTCGTACTAATGTAAACTCTTCTTTGTTACATTGTTTTGTTTTATTGCCTATCTACTAACATAACTAATAACATACTGAGATACAAGTCACGTCGACTTATACTAACCAAGTTGAGGGGTGGGCCTCTCAATTGAAGTTAAAGTGACGGGTATTGAGGTGCTTTACGAAGTTCGAATCCAGCGCGTTGCCGACAACCTTTTGTTTTGTCGTTTGAAACAGTAGACTGGAGACACTAATAAACTTTGGCCACGAGGCACCGTTCATTGTTTATGGTCGCTGCGCTTGAGAACTTATTAAGGTGGATGAATGAGTTTCCAAGAAACGCGTAAAAACGATTCAATTTAACTTAGCCAGTTAACGCTGAATGTATGAAGTTAAGTAGGTATTTTTACATAAGTATAACCTATGAGGTATATCAAAGTAAAACACGGCGTGTAAATTGATATTCATACATTTTTTTAAAACTTATATGTTTTACTGTTGGTAGGACTTTCATATGTAAGAGTACGTTTGGGTGGGTACCACCGCAATGTTTATTTCTACCGCCAAGCAGCACTGTGCATGCACTGTTGTGTCTCATTTTACGGACATTGTAGCTAATGTAACTACAGGACATAATGAGACTTAACGTCCTATGTCTCAGGATGACGAGTGCACTCGAATAGCACACAGTACTTTGTAACTCGAGGTGCTGGATGGTGTTTCTACTGTTTATGGGTGGTCTCACCGCTTACCATTAGGTGAACAACATGTCCGTGTCTCGTCATTTTAGGCCATAAAAAAATTATAAAATGCTTGATCATGACAAAATGGAACACTGTTCAGAACACAATAATATAAAATTAAATGCACATTTGCCCAATGACATTATAACCTGTTCCTTCTATATCTAATGAATATACCTTAATTACCTCCAATATTAGCGATCTGCAGAATAAAGACATACCCATCTCTCATTCATTTGAAGTGAATGTAGCAACAAGTAACCACTTAAGAGAACTGTCAATATTTGAATATGTGGTATTGTATGGAGCAAACAATCAAAATCTCAACGCCTACTTAGCACCCATCAATCAATCGCTTTAAGATCATCCGAACACTCAATTCCAAACTATGTTACATAAAACTCAAATCAGTTACGTAATGCTTAATGTCAAATATGGCTTTAAAATTAACTCACGTTTTATTTAAATCTGTATTTAGGGTAAAGTATATGATAATAATTACAGTAAATATTTAAAATATTTCGTAATAGCGACCACAGTTGAAATTTTGAAAATTAAAATTACTCTAAACAATATTTTCATCGACGACTTTATAGCGCTCTATAGGCAAACAAAGTGGGTCAAAATCATTTAATACATCTATAAATTATATCAAACTATCAAAACTAAAACGAGACACGCGTAAACAAAAAGAAAACATATTCATAGTACAACACGTGGGAGGTTTTATGTTTTAATAGACATAGCCGTAAATCAACAATCGAAATTGCCCACAGTTATGTCAAAGCTAAAATAGCCTCCGATCCAAGGGGCAGATAGAGTCATCAACGAAGCACTGCATTACAGTTTTGCGATCAAAAACAGTGAACGGATGTGCCTACGCGTGTGTCTAATTAGCATAACTTATTTCTTCCGTGCACTCGTGTATGTCGCTTGTGATGTCACTATGGTCTGGATGTTATGTTTTTATGTCTGTTGTTGCTTTAAGTTCGTGTCCTAAATTGTTAAATTGTGTTTCGAAATGCTTCATAATGAAAAAAATACCTGATTAAACGAACCCAGCGCTACACTAAACATTAAAAAAATATATATCCAAATATTACTCTTCTACAAAGTATTGTAATAAAAGAAACTTTTATCAGAAGCAAATGAATATTTTTAAATAATTACTGTACGTATAAGTAAAATTATTTTGCCATACAATTAAGTTACAGCGGCGACAACAACTTCGCCTAGTTAAGGAAACTGCCGAAGTTGTCCACTTCAAGCTGGAGAGGTAACATTTTAAACTAATTTAGTTGTGTATGAGGCCACACATTATTTTTGTCCCAAATGAGAGTCCACCCAACACGTTCCCGTCGCATTTAAAGGACAGCTTCGTCCTAAAGGTATAATACCTGGATAGGGAAGAGTCGTGTATGAACTCCTTTTTATATTGTATTTTTATTTAGAGAACTGCAATGACTATGCATTATAATGCAAAATATATTTATTGAGTATTAAATATTATTATTATTTATTGATCCGTCAGAGAACCAAAGTGACCGACATAGCTCTGAGAGTTAGTAGGTTAAAGTGGCAATGGGCTGGCCACATATGTCGCAGAACAGATAACCGCTGGAGTAAGCGTGTTCTGGAGTGGAGACCGCGTCTTGGTAAACGTAGCGTGGGACGCCCTCTAGCCAGATGGCGGGATGACTTGCACAAGAGGGCCGGCAGCAACTGGATGCATAAAGCAGCAGACCGGGCTCTGTGGCGTATCTTGGGAGAGGCCTATGTCCAGCAGTGGACTGCAACGGGCTGATGATGATGATGATGATGAAATATTATTGATGTGTTTTAATAAACTAAAATCCTTCTAGCCAATTTCGGCCACGGCGGCCAATTTCAGTGGAGATCAGCCAGGTACCCAGGAGATATTATAATCCACATGTGCGCAATACACAGGTACACTCGCTACTCCTTCACTCTCATAGTCCGGTGAGATGGCGATCCCACATGACCGGAGACAGATCTGGTGGAGGATCAACGGCTTTACGCAGTTGCCGAGGCACGAGGGTATCACCCCGACAACTTCCTGACTCCGAGCTGCGACTGAGTAATTTTAAAGATTGAAAATTCAGTCACAATGTTTTTTGCCCGACCCATGATTCGAACCCAGGACCTCAGCGCGCAAATCGTACTCGTAACGCGTACGGAATACAACTACGCGACCGAGGCAGTCTACCTAGTTAGCTCGTCGAGTTTTTTTATAACCTAAGTACCTAAGTTAGGGTCCATCTGCGTTGAAGCTGTGTAACAATAAAATACTATTAGTATAAAGTGATTACACTTTCTTTTTTAAGAGAATCACGAATAGAGTATTACTTAGGTCTTAGACGAATAGAAAATACGATGGAAATTTATAAAAAATGTAATGAAGTCCGCAAGTCTATACTAATAAATATTATAAGGTATGTATAGCCATTACCCATTGAATAAATTTGCTTATAAAAAACAATAAGTGATTCATAGTACTATACAAGTAAATTCCTTTGCTTAGTTAGTACAACTATTTAGGAAGTGTCAAGAGTGTCTTCCGCTAATAAGATTACATAATATTATAGTTTTACAACCTGTAAAAAGTGAAAACATATCCCCGAAATCATTGAAAAAGTATAGCTACCTACTGTATAGGGTGTCATTGACATTTATTCTTGTATTTTAGAAGATTAAGTACTTAGATATTGCAATCAAAATGAAGAGAAAGATTAATATGAATGAGTACTGCCAAATACTGTTCTCTATTATAGTATTACAATAAAAAACAATATATTCTACTGCGTTTAAAAACATTGAAATACCTACGGCTACAGCGAACAATAAAATCAACAAAGCATATGTATACGGATACTCACGCCTTTTATCCCCGAAGGGGTAGGCAGAGGCGCAACTAGTTCTCTCACTTTTCACCGAGCGTATTCCGTCCCATGATATGATAGGGGGCAAGCCTATTTTGGCGGCGTTAAGATGGTCGCCGCAGTAGAGGAACAGATGGTTGCGTTCCTCTATGGAAGGGAATTTCCAGTCAGGCAGATGTTGCGCCTGACCTGCCGCGGCCCCTCCGACGGTTCTAACTTGGAGGTGGTTGGTATATATGCTTTGCTTCGCGTAAATATTGCAAGTGCAATCCAGGATCGTGGGAAGACCCAGAGGTCGCTAACAGTGTTGACCAGGAACTGTATCTTCGTCTTTTTGTCCACGACGAACTACACCTACTACACCTATCGCCATATCAAATACAAATTCCAGACTCTGGGCTGATACTGAATAGAAAAATCCAATATCAGTTTACCAGACCCGGGAATCGAACCCGAGATCTCAGCATTGCAGTCGTACAGTAATAAACGCAACCAAGGCGGGTAAAATCAATAAAGATTAACGGAAATTGCAAAATATTACTTTTGAAATCGTTTCCATGTGGTTTTATATTCAACGAACTGGGGTAATTAAATTAAAAGTATGATTGGAACGATTGCATTTATTTGATTTGTAAAACCTCTTTACAAGTCCTTGATGCTTCGCGGCTTTAATATTTTTTTTTGCATTTTTGCGAAGTTACTGGTGATTTACTGGTGGTAGGACTCGCATATGTAAGAGTCGGTCTGGGTAGGTATCACCGCAATGTTTATTCCTACCGTCAAGCAGCAGTGTGCATGCACTGTTGTGTTTCAGTTTGAAGGACATTGTAGCTAGTGCAACTACTGGACACAAGGAGACTTCATCTTATGTCTCAGGATGACGAGAGCAGTGGAATGCCACACAGTACTTTCTAACTCGAGGTGCTGGATGGTGTTGCTACTGTTTATGGGTGGTCGTATCGCTTACCATCAGGTGAACGGCATGCTCGTCTCGTCATTCAATGCAATAAAAAAAGTAAATCATACAAATTAGTGCCGATGCTTTATATTTTTGCTTTAAGTTATGTGAATTTTGTGCTCATCATAAACCGACAATGATCTTACTCTGTACCAAAAGAAACTTATCCCACGAAACTGTTTGTAACCTAATCCAACTACACTGGTTCGAACACCTGGCTTGTTTATAATGCCACCGCATAAGTCTCAGAAGCGATTACCGAGAAACACTCGTACGAATATTAGACTATTAGCACCCATTCAAATTTCAGACGATGCTTTTTTCATAGGTTGTAATTAAAGACTAATAGAGAGCATTTTGTATTGGATATGCTATTTTGGTAAATTACTTGATTGATTCCTTTTAACCGACTCAAAAAGGAGGTTATGTATTTGATGCGCATGAAAGTATTCATGTTTGTACGTTAGCGATTTTCTCAAAAACTATTGATCCGATTTGGATGGTGTTTTCTTTATTTTTCTTAATCCAATTTAAGTGTCGCATAAAAGCTGGAAACATATTGCTAATATTGTGAAATATGAAATTAACATTTGACAACGTTTTCGACCTCGTCGGCCTCGTCTTTTCCACTGTTTTTTTTTATATTGTCCCTACTGCCAGTACCCTGACGTGAGTCGGCACTCTGGCCACACCGGACTTTAGGGTGAATGCTTTAGACGCTCGCAAGTCTTTAAATTAAGTGACCATGCTGAGGGCAACCCAATGTGTACCTATGTCATGAGCGGCACGTGGTAAAAATCCTAATCTTGTTGCAGATGGACATATTACTATTTTTTTTTGTATTTGAGTCAATGCAATTGGCTCATCGCGATTGCAACTCGCGCGCGTACCGATCTGATCAAGGGTCACTCCTAAATGTTTAGCTTTGTCCGTCCAGGGGATGACCTGGTTGGACATACGGACTGAGGTGCGAGGCACATGGACTTTCCTTTTCAGAGTGAACAGGATAGCCTGGCTCTTTGTGGGATTGACTGTGATTCGCCGTTTGCGGAACCACTCGTCAAGCTTGTTGGCGGCGGCCTGCAAAATGCTCATCACATAGTCGAGGTCACTACGTAAAGCGTAGATTGCGATGTTATCCGCGAAGAGTGCCAGATGTATATTCTTTGGTTTAGGGATGTCGCTGGTGTACGGCGAGAAAAGAAAAGGGGAAAGAGCGGAGCCTTGCGGGACTCCGGCCGTAATGGAGTGTTGGGAAGAGAGAGTTCTCTCTATGCAATATTTGAAACTGTAGTTATCTATTCATCCGGGTCTTATTAAGCTGTACGCGCTCGAAGAGTTGCGAGTGCGCCAGGCGCTGCGAGGACGTCCAGCTTAATAAGACCGAGGATTACTCTAACTACAGTTGAAAAAATCCAGTCTTAATCTTTGGTAATTTATATACTTACATTTCAATTTTAATTGTTACCTAATTTTTCATGATAAGTGTAACAGTTATTTTAAGTGTTTATTTTGCACTAGTGGGGCTAGAAAACCTTTAACATATTTGTATTTTATGAAAGTCATAGTTTTCTTAAAACCAAAACTGAGCGGATAGCGACTCTGTGCGGCGCATTTTCTATGTTTTGGTTCGGTTTCATTAGTTTCTTAAAGATGGCTAGTGAGAGTCGAGAAAGACTAATTTAGAAATAAAATATATAATGAAAATACGACCCCTGATATCTAGTAGTACCTCTTTGAACACGTTGATATCTATTTATAGGTTATGACGGACTCACTGGTCTAAACCGTCCTAGCGACTAAAACCTGGACATTCCACTCTCTCTCCTTTATATCAAAGGATGTAACTGTGTCTCTCTCTACACGGCCACGGAATCAAAGATCAGTTTATTCACATATGATAATTTGATATTTATGTAAGAGATGCCTACATACAAATAAAATATTTTATTTTTAAGGCGTATATTAATATTTTTTTTATATATTCATGGACTTTGAAGCAAAATAATTATTTTTAAGATGTTTATGTCCGAATCTTAATAAAGCATAGTTCAGCGTGTCAGTAGTCAGATAAGATTATTTATACAATGCTAAGTGACCTGCAAACGTGTTTATCTGACACTTGGGCCTATAGGGTCCGCCGGCCGGTCGTGCGCCGATAGTAATGTGTGTCACTATACGGAGATCTTGAAAAATATTTGATGAACCATATCATCCAGAATGTGATAATTTAACAAAACATTACAGTTGTTACACTTATGTAAAAAGTTCCAACAATATACACATTGTTTTCAAAAAGTACAAATTTTAAAAATGATTACATTAATTTGCTTATTCAACATTCATATATTATGTTAAACATTAATTAATTGTAAACAGCGTTTGTGTACGCAGCGCCCGTAAAAGAAGCTCTCGTCCCTTATTTTGTACACCGTTATCACTTAAATCGAACGTCTCACAAGATAAGTAGGATCGCATATCGTGTTACTTCACATGACTCCCATAACAAACACCTCATTCACACATCAAAGCTTATTTAAACGGTTTGTGTGCAAAATAACATTGCTGTGGCTTTAAAGACATCGTTTCGTAAAATAAACCGGGCTCCTTTGTGGGCCGTGTAATATCTGAACTAGAGTTTTATTTCAATGCCAACGGAATTGTGTTGGCCAAGACGGGTTCTAAACGGTTTGAATTTAATCGTGTACCATTTCCAACGTTGAATTTAAATTGATTTATCTTTTTTTATGTTTCTAATGTTATCGTTGTTCAGTTTTTGTAGCATCACTATAATAATTATGAAAAATATCAAAGTGGTTTCTTGAAACTTTGGCAAACGAGTTTCCAGAGCTATGATAATAGTACAATATATTTTTTAGGAAAAGATCTATTAAATTTTCGTATTAATCTTATTTATTTTTTCTAAATTATAAAGTAAAAGTTTTGCTTTCTAAAACAATAAAATAATTTTATTTATTTATTCGAAACACAAATAGATGGTTTCAAAGATTGTAACACCGTGTTATTGTTACGTAAATTAAAATTGCTTAAAATACATGTTTATCCAAACAGTGTAACAAAGCTAATAAAATAAAGAAAAAAGTAAAAACATTCACGAGGCTAATAATTGTTATCTATTTCAATCTAAATAAAATAATGCTGAATATTAATTGCTATTTATTTCTTATTCATGTCTACCAACTTTTAAAAATATTTCGATTGTTAATTCCGAAATTTACCTTTATTTAATTTCACGTTTGAGATGATAGGACATAACGTTTAAAACCGAGGTAAAAGTTTGTTTCGAGTTCATGGTTTAAACCCAAGTTAAAATGGAGTATAGTTTTAAAATACCGAGTGCCATTGTAGCTCAAGGCTCTTAGTCCCATTCGCTACTAAACAGCAATATCTGCTGCTTGCTATAATTGGCACGAGGTTTTTTTGTCAACGGGTTGATATCTATGGAGGAGGACTATTTGTCATTATGACACGCCATCTTTAGCCCATGCTCATACATTTTCATAACATTCGGACTTGACAAAAAGTTACGGTGATAAAAAATCACGGTTACCAGTAGATCTAAGTTGTTTAGGTAGGTATTCTGAGGGCCGGAAAATGATTCATTACTTGTTTAAAATTCCTGAAATTAGTTTATTATCTCGTACCACGGAACACCGTACTCTGAATGGTATATGGTTAAAAAAATATCAGGGCTTTGGAAAAATTTATAGAAGGAATTGGTTATAAGTAATAGTTAATAACATTGACTTGAAAGCCGGTAGAAGTAACAGTCATTTCATTTTCATGAATGTAACCCATTGATATGTCAAGGGTTTTTTTATACTTCGATGATGTAACCAAAGATAAAAAAAAGAATCCGAAATCGTACACATAGGAATCAAAATCAGAATATTATGTCGCGGTATTTTACATAAGTCCAAAATGAGCTCCATAATTAAGAATAATAATTTAAAAACTGCTCGCTCCTGACAAAAGATATCCGGTTTTTGCATTTAAATCCTAAGCCCGGATTATAAAACAAAGCAAGGTGTCGCTCAGCAGTAAATCGAACAGGGTTGTTAACCTGAGTTTAATACCGTTAGCCGATGCAGGCTGCATGCTCTCGCAAGGACTAAAGAAGGCTTATTATACAGCCCACGCATGTTGTGTGTTGTACCGAACCGCATGTGAACAGAGCTGCTTTTGATGGACTACTTAATGGCATTCTAAATTCAAAGTGCTTTGGAATCTAGTTGCACATTTAACGTATTCTATTTTATACATGATAAATGTATTTTTGTAACTTTTACTATGATCTAACCTTCTGCATTTATTTCGCTATGTTGCTAAAAGCGAACAAATAACATGCAATTTATTTAAATTACCATTATTGACTTCGTTTGACTAATAAGTACCAATCGAAACTGGTTTAAAAAGTTTAAATCATACTTAAGAAAACCACTGTATTTTAAGTCGACTCATTTCTTAAATATTTTTATCTTTAATAGTATAACGTCTTTATATATGTAAAGTATCCTATCGATCACTGATAGAAGTATGTGTAAAGTTACTAAATCGCTCTAAATAATAGACAATCATATTTTAAAACAAACTATGATATTCAATGGAAATATATAGCACAAAGCCTTATTTAATAATTATCGTAAATTAAAAATATTTGATAAAAAAATATTGTAAGTTTTAAACGCATCGAAGTCATATGTAACACTAGCGAAGTACCTATAGTTAACATTGCGAGTGGCGCGCTGAAAAATATCTTGAGAGCTTGAAGTTTGGACGCTCACCCTTAGGTATAAAGAACTATTTGCAACGAAGTAATATTTAAGGATGATAACGAAAATGACAATAACTTTCAATATTATTTTCGTGATGACCTTTGTTTGATGTTCGCCAAATAGATGACGATACCTTCAAAAATATTTTAAAAATTAATTAAAACCTGTTTATTGCATTTTAAAAGCCAATACATTACGAAATAACTGTTTAATTGCGGAGTTCATTAATAATATCTGGTTCTAATGTCAGAAAAACGTGTCTTTTTTATTTTTAATCCTAAAACAAATAGGTTTATGTATTGGAATCAAAAATAACACAAATAAGCTGTAACAAAACTCAGTGTTATCGCTCATCATCGCGTTCTCAGTCGTTCAATATGTAGAGTTTCTTCTAAGAAATATTCGATGACTGATAGTATGCTGACGGTCATTCAAACAGGCCAAACTTTAATTTAGGCAAATAATGTGGTTTATTTTCTGCATAATAGAGGTCAAAATTCAAGTTCAAGTTCAATTTTTGGTTGCGAAATGTTTTTATAAAATATTAAGTTTGTTTAACTTGAATTTGGATAAGCAGTTCAATAAGATCGTGCTCCATATAACGATATCTATTAATTATAACAATGTTATCACAAATTAAAGTCAAAGTGCATTAAATTATAATTATATATAGTTGTTGAATACTCCAGAAATTTTCGTACATTTGTGTGATTACGTTAACATTGGTTTGTTATTTACGTACAAAAGAGACATACAAAATAACATGTTTCGACTGAAAATGCCCGCTTAAGCTGTGATTCTGCAGGACGCGGCAGACGGCAGGCGGCAACGGCAGACGGCATGTGCTGCGACGGCAGACGGCACTACTATGCAGTATTAAATTGTATGAGAACGATTCCGCACACTACGGCAAATGACGCGCGGCAAGTGACGTCCTGCCGGGCTCTGCGGAATCACAGCTTTACAACCAGGGCGGGAGAATATATAGTGCAATTAAAGAGTGGTGAGCTCTTAACTACTATCCTATATTGTCAATGATAAACTAATTATTCAATATCCTGCCACGCGTAAGCTTAATAAGGAAACTATAGGAATGGAATAAAATATCTTTATTTAACTGCAAACCACATATAAATCTATTCCCGCCTATTCACTACTATGATCCTGGCTTACAGGAGTTGCAGTGGTGGTTGTGAGGGTGGCATAGTCTCTAATCTTTCTTCACTACTGTGGAACATACGACTTTGAAATATAACTACGTACGGGATTTTTTCACGATAAAGGAGACGTCCGCTTTTTGTGTGGGTGCTGAGCCTCAAATTCTACCCAGGCTCAAACTTTAGGGATATTAAAGGGGCAAGATATGGAAATAAGATCCATAAAAAAAATTCTAGACTCCTACATTTACAATTAACTTTTTTTAAAACGTTCATGTCAAATCTGGTTTTCAGAAAAAAAAAACAAATTACATAAAGCTCAAAATCGGAGGTCTTTAAAATTAAACGATGTATTGTAAAAGGCTTGTTTTTAGGAATTATATACAAATATAGCAAAACTGTCTTGGTAGAATATAGGTAGAATTTAAGGCCCGTTTTTTGACATATCCTCTGTGTAATTTACCCTCGACGCTTCGAAGACTATACAATCATCATAGTCATGGGCGGACCTGAAGTGTTGGTCGTCCTAAAAAGTGAATCTTACAATAATTGTGATACATGTATTTTTTAATTATACAATGATTTCAAATGAGTTTTTATTGACGGTCCGATCTACGCAGGAGTTTAGTGTCTTGATGCGTGGCCGTTGGTTTTTTGGGTTTCTATTTAATGAGATTTATATCCGGATGCCAGGCCACTGCAAGCTTCCAACCAATTTTTCTATTGAAATTTAGATGTATTTTTTATTTCAACTGCCTCGGTGGCGTAGTTGTATTACGGTATGACTGCAATGCTGAGGTCTCGGGTTCGATCCCCGGGTCGGGCAAAGTGATATTGAGTTTTTCTATTCAGTATCAGCTCGGAGTCTGGAATTTGTGCCCGATATGGCGATAGGCTCGCCCCCTATCACATCATGGGACGGAATAATGGCGAAAAGTGGGTGCACTAGTTGCGCCTCTGCCTACCCCTTCGGGAATAAAAGGCGTGAGTGTATATGTATATGTATGTATTTTTATTTCAATTCCTTCCGAATCATTCTAGGTAGGAAAAATGTCAGTTAAACAAATGATCATAATTATAGCGACACTGCATAAAAGCATATAGATAGCGTGAAACATCGACGCTCTACGAAGATTACAGTTACCAAACATTCAGACGAAAGCTCCAAGCATTATCTTAGATTCAATAGACCAGAAATCCTTGCCAAGGAGTACCAATTCGAACCTATAAAATTGTCGAGAAAATTTTAAATATTATTTAATGTCTACCTTTAACAATGTGGTTTTAATGCCTGAAATGTGCAGAAATAACCTAGTTCCGAGTAGAACGAACTTCTGAGACGAATGTCTGCAGGTTCAAAACCCAAGGGCACGAACTTCTGACTTTTTTGAAGTTATGTGTGTATTCTTTGTGAATTATGGCTTGCTTTAACGGTGAAGGAAATCATCGTGCGGAAACCTGCATACCTGAGAAGTTTTTCATAAGAATTTCGAAGGTATGTGAAGTCTGCCAACCCGCACTAGGCCAGCGGGGTGGACTAAGGTAAGGCAAGGTAAAGCCCTCTCAGCAGGGGGACAATATATAACACAGGGCTGGTATTATTATTTTTTAATAATATGCCTGAAAAGTTATGCAACGGCGCTGATTCTCACAACATTTTTATATTACCCAAGTAAAGGTAACCTATAAGGTTTCGTCCTTAGAACTGATGTTAGACCTTAGCACATAATTAATCTATAAAGTACGCATTGAAGTAACACGTCTAATTTACGATATGCCTTCACATATTAAAAATATAAAATTCTAGCAGAAATACATATTTTACTTTATTACTCGAGTATATTTCTGCACAAGTAATAGGTACTCAAACAAAAAGGCTAATTCAACACTAAACGATTATGTAAGTATTGTAAAGCCAATGTTACTAACTATGGTTAAATGAAATAATTATAATTCGTGAACACGCAGCGGTGCAAACAGAGTCTGCATGTTGCTTTACATCTCGTCAATTAACTACTCATAATGTAATTAACCGCGATATATCGATTTTAATCTACCGGAGATTTTCCCATATTCAATAAAATTACACGTTTTTTTCTAGAACTCGTCACAGAAATTAGTTATAGGTTATATATAGGATTTAGCAATCTTAATGTTTCTAAATTGAATAAGTAAAACAGGCAGACATTCATCTTATTCATATTACTAAATTATAAATAACAATGGGTATTTTTTGGATATATACCCAGTCTGGAAAAGATCATGAAATATAAAGCACGAGAGGATGAACGAAATTGTATCATTTATTGAATCTTTTATAATATTTTGGTGTAGTTATTTTTAAACTATAAGCGTAGAAGTAAGTCCGTGTTGTTTCTTCGTGGCCAAGTAAACAGTTTTATAACAGTGGATGAGTGCACAGCGCCTTCACATTGCTGTGAATTCGCTTGCAATTCGCCAGCGTGTTAAGAACCTTTACCTGACCATGGATGAAACAACCTTGCCTCAGTGTGTTAGTAAGCAATTGTCAGGTTTTATTTTTCCACGTTCGTTATAATATTACGGGGCACTCTACGTTTTTAATTATGTTATTAATATTACTCAAGTTAGATATAACCTCCTACCATTTTTATTTAGAAAAGTAACTCTATATACAATATAATAATTATACTGAATATCTAAAATAAAAAACAGTACGTTCTCCAAATAAAGCGCAATATTCATTAATCAAAATATGTACTAAAAATTTAAAAAATAAAAGTAATCTATGCGTTAAAATAACCATAAAAATTTACCACTTATTAATTGTTAATTAAATAGTATTGTTTAGATTCATGTTATGGGACCGGGTCACGTAAAAACTAACTCAGTTGCAGGAAATATGTTTGAATGCCAAATGCAGTATTTTAAAACAATGTCAAAGGCATTTCTGGAAATTAAAACAACTTTAATGAATATTTGATAATAATAGCTTTTTATCCCCGAAGGGGTAGGCAGAGGCGCAACTAATACACCCACTTTTCGCCATGGGTATTCCGTCCCATGATGTGATAAGGGGCGAGCCTATCGCCATATCGGGCACAAATTCCAGACTCTGGGGTGATACTGAGTAGTAAAATCCAATATCACTTTGCCCAACCAGGGGATCGAACCTGAGACCTTGGCATTGTAATCGTACCGTAATACAACCACGGCATCAAGGCAGTCAAGACTACGAAAGTGAATATGTTTAGTTTGAACTCAAACGTACAATCGTTTTACGAACAATAGCTTCGGAGAGTAATTCGAGATTTTATATCGTGCACTTTGCCGTTTGATAAAACATTTTTCTCAAAAGCGCTCAAATTTTTTGTTCGTGCCTACATTACTTTTTTGTATTTTGGTAAATTTTCGCGGAACTATGCATTTTAAAACTTTTTTAAAAATAGGTCGAAAAATAGGTGTAAAACATTTTTTAATTTGTCCCTTTGTGACATCGTAACTTGTAGTTCGACGCACTAGTTAAATTGTTATTTAATTTAATGTTAGGTTTATTCAACCGACTAACTCGACAAACTCCGCTTATATAGATGTATATAAGCGGGGTTTGATGGGTTCTATATAGGTTGACGGTTTCTATATACTAGGACGCCGGCGTCCGTAGCAGTGGGGTAACTCCCGACTACAATATAAATCTAATACCAATATCAATCCAATTCCAATCTCAATTTGTACGTCACATGATTTCGTACTCTTGAAACGCAATTTATTGTAATTGGATTAAAATTAGAATTGCATTGTCATTGGGTAACAGGTTCGTCGTTAAAAATGTAGTTAGCTGACATGAGAGATGACGAAGCTTCAAAGAAATCAGTAAATTAAACATTAAAGACAAAAATCTTAGCAATTACCGGTTCAAATCCTTTATCCATAAGTAAAATTAATTTCTCTTCCAATATTTAATATTTTCACGCACGTCTCATTATAAAAAATATATTAAAATGAATGTATTTGAAAGATTGAGGCTGTATGCTGTTTGTCCTTTGCCATGGACTGCTTTTTAAAACGTCAAATATTTACGGGAACTAAAATAATTATTTGTGATATTTGATTTTATTGTTTTACTCCCAATTTTATATATCATTATTTATTCCACACATTCCACATAAAGTTTCTTAATAATCAAGGTATGCTTACTTAAGCGCCAACGTTGTTGTGTTTATAATCATTTGGCGCTTTGGTTAAGATTTAGAGTCTTGTAACAGGAGTTTGAGGTCATAACTGGCATTAGTTGTACAAGTTTCTGTTTTCACTTATAACAAAACCATTTTCGAGCGTAGAAGATGTTGTCTCTAATTTTATTATGAAGGTATAGTGTTTTATGTTTGTAAAGTTCCTTCAATTAGATTCTAGCCTTATTTTACGGTGATGTGTGTGCATTTAATTTTGCTTATATAACTAATCTGACTTTGTATGCAAAAGACTTGGAAAAAAATCAAAAACAATATTTATATAAATATTCAAAGGACAATAATTTATTTATTTATTTTTCATTTACATCTTCATCTTATTAAACAGTTTAGATTTGTTAGAGACGTCTCACACCAGGCTAGGCCTGTATCGTGAAATTGATGACAAAAAATTAAGCCCGGAGTTTCTTTCTGCCTCTCTTCTTCGGGTAGTCATCGCTTAGATAGCTAGTGAAAGGCTGGTAGGTTAGCTAGGTTAGGGTTTGTATTGTCCTCACCGGTGAGGATCGCAACGCGTTCCTCCCATGAATTTTAATAAAAATACTCTTTTTTTTAGCTCTATATTTAGTTTTCATTTATTTAGCTCCCTTTAATAATGACTTTAGTTATATAAGTGACTATTTGTAATAATTATTATTAATTGAATGTATCTTGACATATCATAAGCGCAACTATGTTCGCCTACGTGATGAATAAAGTCTTTTATTTTATTTTTAGAAAATAACTTTATTTTGGAAACTGACATCCAATAAATTTTGTTTTTATTTGGTTAAAATATTTCCCATGAAAATTTAATACAATAAAAGTATAGTTACTATTTTTTTATTGAAATTTTTTCTTATGGCGATAGGCTCGCCTCCTATCACATCATGGGACGGAATAACGGCGAAAAGTGGGTGCACTAGTTGCGCCTCTGCCTACCCCTTCGGGGATAACAGGCGTGAGTGTATATGTATGTATGAAATTTTTCTTTGACAACGCAATCACACCGCAATCTAATATCAATTTGAAATGTCAAAATCACGTCAAGAGTACCGCTAATGAATTTTCCAATGTCAATCCCAATTGAGTTTAGTTCGTTAAATAGCCACCTAATATTGGTCCAATGTGGCGCTGGTGTGATTTTCAAGAATACCAAATCCAATTGGACAATATCCAATCGATCGGTATTGGCGTCGAGAGTAGCCTAGCAGGGCTCGACGAGTCAAATTTCATATATTTTCAGGTTTTGTCGTAATTAATATTTATGCATCTTAAGATAATATTAATATACAAGGTGCCCCTAAAAATGGTTTATACGTAAAGGGCTGATTCTACAGGCCATTATCTAAAACTAAGTCGGTTATTATTCTTGAAAACTCCAGGGTTATTAAAAAAAACTAGGGATAGTAACTTTTTTTTTAAATATCACGTCTACTTGCGGTTTTTTTAATGCCGCACCTACAAATATTTACATGTATGAAAATTATTTTTTTAAAAACTGCAATTTTATGTAGTTAATATTTTGCATTAGTTACCTTCTTCACTATTTTTGTAATTCATATGATGATAATTAATTGACTACATTTAGTTTTTGATAAGAAAGACCCAACTTTAAAATACGTTTCGTGTAAAAAATACATCATAGTGTAAACGTCCCGTAATTTTAAAAACTTTTGTATTTTATAAGGTTTTTATAATTTATAAACTTTAAGCATAAACCTTGCAGTCACAAAGAGCTAATTTGTCGAGAATTTATTTTGAATGAATTGATGATATTTTGCGTATTTTTTATGTTGTAATACTATTATAATATACATATATATGTATATAATAATATTAGGGACTTATTTGGTATAGGTAATACTGATTATTGGAGAAAACTAAAAGAAGTGATATCCGCAAATAACATTCACAAAAACTATAACTATTAACAAAATCATCTCCTAATACCGCTCAGTTTTTGAATATGCTAGAAATGGCGTAAAATAATAGGACCATTTGAACTGCCCCAAACCTGAAATTCCGAATATTATTTATCGTTTGTACAAAATCAATTACCTCTATTATTA
This sequence comes from Lapara coniferarum, assembly GCA_949316025.1. Classification (NCBI taxonomy): domain Eukaryota; kingdom Metazoa; phylum Arthropoda; class Insecta; order Lepidoptera; family Sphingidae; genus Lapara; species Lapara coniferarum. Next base: position 15,768,332 of record OX438933.1, on the reverse strand, counting down.
AGTACTGTAGCAGAAGAGTTGAGAGAATCAACGTGGTTCCAAAATGATGGCGCCCCGCCACTACGCCACGACAGTTTATACAGTTTGGATCCCAACAGGTGGAACTTCCGGCTAGGACCAATTCTATGGCCACCACGATCACTTGATCTGATTTCTATGAGCAAATTTATGAGTAGTCTGTAGTATTACTACAGCGTGGCAGTTGCGCCAACGAATTGACGAAGCCGTAGCGTGGAAAAGCAATATAAACTTTAGTCCACGTTTAAGGGCTTCCTTTATACGATATGCAGGGCATACATAACTGGAGGAGGACACCACTTCGAGCATATATTGTAAAAAACTTAACGATATAGAAGATCATTTTGTTAATGTTTATAGTTTTTGTTATTTTCGGATATTACTTATTTTATTTTTCTCTAATAATCAATATTGTATCAAATAAGTCCCTTATACAGTATTACAACACAAAAATTGAAGTAAAATATCATCAATTTATTCAAAATAAATTCTTAACAAACTAGCTCCCTACACAGATTTATAGCAATATCTTTGAGACTATGGCGTTTAGGGCCAAAAATTATACAATTTTAAAACCTTATAAAAACAGTTTTTAAAATTACGGGATATATTTTTTTTTACACGAAACCTATTTTATAGTTGGGTCTTTCTAATCAGAAACTAAAAGTAGTCAATTAATTGTCTTTTTATCATATGAATTACAAAAATTGTGAAGAAATTTACTTAAATTAATTGAATTAAAAATGTTAACTACATATTTTGCAGTTAAAAAAAATAAATTTCAAATATGTAAATATTTGTGGGAGCAGCATTCAAAAAACCATAAGTAGGCGTGATTTTTAACCGACTTCAAAAAGGAGGTTCTGTATTCGATCCGTATGTATGTATGTAAAATTGTGTGGCCGCGAGTTTCTCAAAAACTGCTGATCCGATTTGGATGTGGTTTTCGATGTTCAAATGTGTAGTTTTCAGGGATGGTTCGGCATCGACTCCAAATATACGTATATACTAAGCGAATATAAGGTTCGATTTACTTTTTATTAAAAAGTCTTTATTTATTGTTTTTTTGTTAATTAATTACAGAATAGTGTAATTCAAAATAGTTATTATCCCTAGTTTTTTAATGACCCTGGGGTTTTCAAGAATAATAACCAAATTAGTTTAAGATAATGAGCTGTAGGATCAGTCCTTTACGTATAATCCATTACGGGACATCTGTATGTACTTTTTATATTTATTTCACTGCAGTACGGTAGCAATGACTTGGTGCTGCAAGCAGAGTTCAGCTTTATATTTTCTTAATAATGGCTTCTTTGGCCACAGAAAATTATTTTTATTGGATAGCAATTGGCTTAAACCAAGTGAATATGTGGTGTATTAAGAAGTCCAAAATTGGGAACACATACATAAAAGTTGGTATTATATGTTTGGAAAAGCCGGCTTCAACATTCTGACGTTTCCTAAACACAAACGCATAATTTTAACGAATATTAGTTTTATTATTTACTTTTTATAAATATGTGAACCATTGTATTTAAATTCGGATAATGATTCTAGTTTTCTATAACTCGACGGGCATAATAGCACACAAGTTAAATAAATTTTGGTTGTCATTTAGGCAACCATTGAAACAATAACACGGTAAATTACTAAAGGATATGAAATGTTAAATCTATTAGGTAAATTTCATAATTTTAGGACTTTAATACATTCCAAAAATAATTCAAATAGAAATGCTATAACATATAACATGGAGCCTTTTAATAATATTTACCTACCACTAATAATTTGAAACATGCACAAGTAATTTTAAATAGGACAGTAAGACATAATGCCCCAGACTCACGCGTCCTAGGCTGTAAAACTCAGATAAATTGATTTAACTTTTGTTTGCATTGATAACGCCGCGACCAAAAATATGCACAAAATAAAAATACGGCATTTCTTTTAAAACTTCGAAGCCAATTTTGAAGTTTTAAACTAATCTAACTCTTAAGAAAACTTATATTGAGCACTGATTGGTGTTACCGCCGTTTCTGTGTGGGTCTTGAAAAATAGTGGCACGTAACTTACGGTATATAGTCGCGCGGAGTCGAGCGTGCAACGCGCGGTACGGACGCTGAGCGACTGGCGAGTGCCGACTGCCAAGTGCCGACTGGCTGCTGGCAATGCGACCACTGGCTGCTCCAGAGACACTCTATTACAGCCGATGACTGCATCACACATCCCGGTTACAGAATTTACACAGCGATTCAACGTTTTTCAGTCTCAAATAATTTCATAATTCAAATTACTAAAGGTCAGAATATAATATTGCGTGGGGCCTTCCCCGTTAATGGATTGATCAGCGTCATTTGATTAAGCTTTTGTTAATATCATAATAGCTAGATGTATTCGCTGTGCGTTGTGAGAAAATTTCATTATTGTTCACTTTAGTAAGGTTTGTTTTCTATTTTATATCGGACTCTACATTTATTAAATTAAGTACATATTTTTTATTTTAATTTTCGATCCATTGAAAACATGATAGTTCATCTAACGTGTCTTTTCTCAGAAATGGACTACTTGAACTCTTAATGTTGTAAAGATTCTAAGCTGCTATGTTAATTATAAATGATATGTAGGCTTCATTATCACATGACATAGGTAACTATTATAAAAAAAAACATACAAAGTGACTTAATTGCAGCTGATGAATTTCAGATAAATGTATTCAACCATAGAAATAGAAGTCAAGCTTACTAAATAAAAAAAGCATTGAGTCATTGATATAGAAAAAGACCAGAATAATAAAATATGTTATTGAATAGGCACAAAAGGAAATGTTTAATCTGATATATTGTAATTATAAAAAAGTCAAAGCAATCATATTATTTTAAAACACAGTGAAAATACAATAATCAGTACAGTAATACAGCTTCTATAAGTTGCAATACAGATCAAATTTAAAGACCTAACGACACGCAGAACCGTTAACTGGGAAATTTTTAAGGGCATAAGTTAACTCCAGATGAAGATTTCTCACTCGCTTCGTGATCTAGTCACGAGCGCCTTATTCTGATTCGTACAAATGTGAACGCTAAACCAACTAAACTAAACACAAGGTCTATCTGTTTTGCTTCAGGGTAAATGAAAAGTGCAGATGGTCATGGAATTTCGTGGTAAGTGGAATAAGTGTTGGAAAGTTTACTCCGTGTCAGACGGTGATTGTCGGTGGTAAAGATGATTATGCTCACTGGATAACTTCAACTGAATGGATCTGAATTACTCGCTTGAAGCTATTACTCGACTTCTATTTTCAATATTTTATTTTTGTACAAAAATATCTCGGTAAAATTGAGGAAGCACGAATTATTATTATTGTACGGTAATTTTAAGTACTTTATTTCAATATTGAACGTCAAATGGTATAATTGCATGTTTTTATAGTATACTAGCTTTTGCCCGCGGCTCCGCCCGCATTAAAAAGTTTTTCCGGGATAAAAGTCCCGGTTTATATTTTCCCGGGATAAAAAGTAGCCTATGTGTTAATCCAGGACATGATCTACCCGTGTGCCAAATTTCATCGAAATCCGTTCAGTAGTTTTTGTGTGAAAGAGGAACAAACATCCTTACATCCACATATCCAAACATCCATACATTCTTACAAACTTTCGCCTTTATAATATTAGTAGGATAAGTTCCCCTACAAATCATCATCAGCCACATAATGTTCACTACTGAACATTTTCGGACAGATACAACTTAGCGACCTTAAAAAAAGAGCGTATTCCCACCTAAAACGCCGGCAGCGCAGCTCTATGCCCCCTGGCATTTCATATGTTCATAGGCGGCTGTGATCACTTACCATCAGCTGAACCGTATGATTGTTTGCCTCTATATCATAGAAAAAAACTACTGAACATAGGCCTCCTCTAAAGATTTCCAGACGGACTTGTCGGAAGAGGCATGCATCCAGCGCGTTCTTGCGACCTTTATCAAGTCGTTTGTCCACCTTGCAGTTGGACGTGGTCCCTGATAAAGGCGAAGTGCAAAATAACCCTCCTTCTATCGCAGTCGGGTAATAATTGTAATGACGTGTAAGCAAAACATAAATCGTTTAGTCTCATACATTATACAAGTATAATAATCGTTGTTAAGTTGAACCAAAACAGTTACCGATGTATGTACGGGTAGCACCATGCTACCACGTGGGACTTTAACACATATTCTCTGTAAACGGATTACCATTGAACTGAAGTGTTAAGAGTAACTTACCCAATTAAGAACGGGTTCGTACCGTCATAAGGATTCTCTCTTTCAACGATGTGTAAACACACCTATTTCTGCCTGAATTACGTAGCCTAGGATTAGCAACTTGATTGCGGATATAGTTCTAAATATATAGTATATTGATTTATGTTTCTTACTATTGCTGTTAATGGTTAATAAATGAGCTATGAGAGTGGAGGGCTTTCAGTATGGGCTTCATAATAGGATGGTAAATAGGTTACGGAACCATTCTCTACTTCCCCTAAGAGATACAGGGGCGATGATATGTAATATAAGGCATATTTTATACTTCATTACTACAATCATTCATTGTATCCACTTGTAAACGAAGACATACGATGTTCAGGATTGGTATTCCGCAGCGATGTTCCCATGTAAACATGCGACCTAATTTAAACTCCAGCCCATCGTGATAAAGTATTGTTTCGTTCCCCTGAAGGAGTTGTTAGCGGCACTGACCGAGAAGGCACGTCGATTAATGTTACTTAGACTGTGATCTTGAGGTGTTGGCCGAGATAGGGTTACACATTTTATTACTTAGAAGGCTATGTTTCAACTGGAAGTGGTGATGTTCATATTTATTTTCGCGTTAAGTGTCGTAGTTTTTGTTTCGGGGTTTAAATGCTTTTTTTCTGGAAATGGGAAGATAAAAAACTTTTCAAGCATTTATGGGTGTATTTTAATTAGTGTACTTTTTTATTTAGAGCATGATTATGACTATATAGCACATAGTAATATTTTGCGGGTTTCAAAAAACTGTAAATGCAGGAAACGTATTGTCAGTGTAATTTTTCTTTATTCATCGTCATTCTGCACACTAGAAGCAACTCTGAAATCCACGAATACAGTTATGGGAAATAAAAAAAAACACTATATTAAGGTACAACAAGGCGACTCAAATGTTCAGTGCCGCCTGAAATAATTACAAGCAGTAAGTAAAGTATTCCATGTTACTTACTATGATACCTAAAATTTTATGTTTCAAGGTGACCAGCGCAGTACAATGCCACTTAGGGTTGTAATTTAGATATCAGTATGGTATTGTTACTGTTTTATCATATACTAGCTTTTGCCCGCGGCTCCGCCCGCGTTAAAAAGTTTTTCCGGGATAAAAGTCCCGCTTTATGTTTTCCCGGGATAAAAAGTAGGCTATGTGTTAATCCAGGACATGATCTACCCGTGTACCAAATTTCGTCGAAATCCGTTCAGTAGTTTTTGCGTGAAAGAGTAACAAACATCCATACATCCATACATCCAAACATCCATACATTCTTACAAACTTTCGCCTTTATAATATTAGTAGGACTATGAGGCGAGTAGCTGGTTCGTCTCGTCATTTGGTACTAAAAAAATATTACTACAGCCTAAATTAGTCCGAGGCCTAATATGGCATCTTCTCTTGAATCTATTCAAATATATATTATATTAACAACGGCATATAAACCACTAAGTTTTAATGGACAGCTTAAACTGCTTTAAAGCTGTGATGGAAAAGCACCCTAAGGCTAATGTAGCCTAAGATAAGCCTGTAAATATCACATGGGAGTTATATTTCCGACAAAATAAGAGTGCTTTTTTGACGTTGAAATATTTTAATATATAATTAATAATATCCTTTTTTACCTGTGAAGATAATATAAAAGAAAGATTTTATAAATAAAATAAGGCCATTTTTATATTACATTGCGCAGTTATAAAAAATAACCAAAATCTCCGTCATCGACGTTAAACTTTTATGTTTTTAATATATTCATTAGCGAACTATTGTAGTTCCAATCAATAAATTAACGTGAATGGAAGCATGACTGAACTTCATGTCATAAAGCTTTATAATGCAGTATTGATGTATTTTTTTTAATACATCAATGACATGCAGTTAATCAATCAATATTTAGATTCCTCGTGATATGGCAGTACCGTACTATAAAATATATAAGCAACAGACATCAAATTGAAAATGGCTAGCCAGATCCAATATTTATTTATTTATTTGAATAGCCAACAATTGTTTACACCAATACAATTTTATAAAGGAAAGATGTTATACAGCTTATAAGTGCAACAATTTCTTACAGTGGAACTACCACATGCACAAAAATTATAATGGTTATTATTATTTGTATAAGTAATTACCTATGGGATAATTCCACATATTTATAGACGTTGCGTATTTACAACAATGCGAAGTTTTTAAACCGATAGTTGTTGTGCAGGAACAAACGTTGCGCTTTTACGAACACTTAATCGGATTTACTTCACAGTATATTTTATAAGAACATATTAGTTTATCGGGATATATTATCTTTTCGCATTATAATATTGCCATAATTCATCCAATAATTCTGGTTTGATTATAAAATACTGCTAATAATAGAACTGGGCTGGCCACGTCAGTCGTACGCCTGACGAGTTTTGAGCCAGGATAGCCACTTTATGGAGCCCTGACACTCCTCGTATGCATCAAGTTAGACCAAGGAAGAGATGGCGGGATGAACTGGATTCATTTGACAGTAATTGGTTCACTGTAGTGCAGCATCGCGCTTCATGGAATGATCTTGGGGAGGTCTTTGCCGAACATTGGGACATAATAGGTAAATACAAAACAAATATAACATGACCGATGATTTTATGGACATTTATACAGCACTAATTATACATAATACAAAATAGAAAAATGTATCAAAAATCATAATGCTTTTTGGACTATATAGAGTTAAATAACAAATATCAGAAATTCGACTGACTTGAGTCAAAATAAACCCTCGTCGATTTCTAGTGGTTTCCAACGAATACGGCCTTCGTGTCAGTTTGAACCAATAACATTATATTAACATTACCGGGTCAATTTGTTCAATTTAAATAATTTAAAATCATTTATACAATGTTGCCTGTTTATTGAAATAAGAAATATTTCAAGGATAATTTTGGTGGAATTTATAGGTCTAAAAGAAATTGAATTATCAATAACGATGAAAATATTTTTCTTAACTAGATATTACTACTAAGAGGCATCACGTATAACTTTACTTAGTTAACAAGAGGTTTTAATGCGATGAAATTATGTATTATGAAATGTGCATTAAACGAATACTATCTATTTTGGTACTGTTCACAGGTTTTAAGACTTAAGATGCAGCCGAGTACCGCCCAGTAACTCAATTTAGTATTTTACCCGACTAAGCTAGACAAACAAGGATGGTAATAATTATGATTACCAGTGTTCGTAATTTGGTAACAGAATAAATAAAAAATATTCTGGAAAAATTTTATACACAGCAACACCAATGAGCGGAAACAAGTGACAAATTATCGATAACACAATAGACAGATGAATGCTTCATTTCTAATTTTCGGTTGCAAGTTGCACAATGGACACAAATAGCGACCAATGTGGTTTGCAAGTTTCATAAAATTTGACTCCAATTCTCAAAAATTATATTACTCATATTCAATTTTGGAAATCAAGCATGTAGTTTTCACTTTGACGGTTTCAACTTATCAAGCAAGTTGATACTGTATTAGTTTTTAGATTCTTGCTCATATTATTTGATAGTTGTTTGAGAAAATGAGTTGCATACAAAACAAGAACACGAAGTTGATATTGTTGTTTACAGCGTAATTAACCGTAAAAATATCTCTTATATCACTGGAAATTGCCAAAGGCCGCCCGCCTAGGTGAAGAGACTTCTGTTAAACATCGCTAGTTTTTACGTGCGTGAGTTAAAAAGAATATTCTGTGTACACGTTTCACGCTCCGTGCAAAATGAAAACTGTTTCTCTTGAATACGCTTCGTCCAATAGTTTGGCAGTCATTATAGGTTTATGTGGAAACTAACTCGGTCGGGTTAATTTTAACGTCGTGTTTTAGGTACAAGCTTAAAGGTACTTGAGTACTTGTCATCTTTGGTATTATGTTTGTGACTGGATTTTTATTACGACTATAGATTTCATAGTACGTTATTATGACTACAGAATTTGTAGAATTAAATATTTTTTATTTAATTCAAATTATTAGCTATATAATTTTTAGCATTACATACATACATACATATACACTCACGCCTGTTATCCCCGATGGGGTAGGCAAAGGCGCAACTAGTGCACCCACTTTTCGCCATCATTCCGTCCCATGATGTGATAGGGGGCGAGCCTATCGCCATATCGGGCACAAATTCCTGACTCCGAGCTGATACTGAATAGAAAAACTCAATATCACTTTGCCCGACCCGGGGATCGAACCCGAGACCTCAGCTTTGCAGTCGTACTGTAATACAACTACGCCACCGAGGCAGTCAGTTTTAGCATTACATTGTATGATTTTTTATGTATCCCAGGATCTAAATACAGGTACTCTTTAAAGGGTCTTTTACTGTAACATCAGCAGTATTCAAAGCAATGTTGATATTTCATTTTATACACATAATACCATCCGATACATTGATTTATACCTAACATAAATGAAGTATATTATAATTAAAACAAGGCAAAGCCCTCAATTGGTCTAGATTATTCATAGAAACAATTAGAAATCTCAATTGCTTCACGCAATGGAGTCTAAACAGCGCCGAGTTCAACTTCAAACCAAAAGGGAATATTATAACATATTATGGAAAAAATAAGTTTAATAATATATTCTTAAGCTTCTATAATTAAATTAACAGTGACAATGTAATCAATCCTAAGCTTATTTGGGATATTGTGGGGTCAGGGATTACAAACAGTTTTGATGTTAATATGCAGCCCCAATCACGAATAAAATTAATCATTGTGTGACTTGCTTCAAACTGGCAATAAAGCGTGTTTCTATTATAATAATCTGACGTATTTTTTTTTCAACATGTACTTATAATCTAATTAACATTAATTATCTAGGTTAGCTGAGAGCGACAACTTAGTATGTCATTTAAAGGAATAAAAAAAACATAAAGCTCGTTTTCGTACAACACGTGTGTTTCAGCTGTCATTAGTAACCTTCATCAACATTGAAATATGTTCATCGGATTCCAGCTGTTGATTCGCTGTTGTCAAATAGTATTTATGTGCTCGCTTTGGGGAAAAATCAGTCGCATTACGAAATTGTTGAGATACCACGTTGAAAACATATTGTGGTATATATTAACAATGCCTTCGGTCAAACGAGCAATTAAGTTACTTTAATTAATATAATATTCGGTCTTCACCTATGAAATGAGGTACCGTTTAGTATACAGTAAGTTAAAATCATCTTTTTATTTGTATCAATTAAAATATGCACCCATGCTATCGATGCATCTCTGCCAGCGCAGTGATAATATTAAATGCTCTTCTTGAAGAATTCGGGTGTAGGTACGGGAGCCAAAAAACTCTTCAAAGGCATTTTATACTGTCTCTGGGCTACCTATTCAATTTTTTCCGGTCAAAAGTTATCTAAATATTTGAAAAAGTAGAAGTCTGTCGGCGCAAGACCTGGTGAGTACTGTGGATTACGCAAATCTTCCAACCCTAACTCTTGTACTTTAGTGACCGTCTGTTGTACAATTTCTGTCTTATATCCGAGACAATACTTGGGCTTGAAGGCTACAGAAGAGGTTGTAGGCTCCCGTACACAATATGACTTCTTCAAGAAAGGCATTTAAAAATTACCACTGCGGACAGAAATGCATCTATAGCATGGGTACATATTTTCATTGAAAAGATTAAAAAATTACTCCTGGATAAAAGTTTCGCTTTACAAAAAGTAATACAGTCTCCGCAGGGTCTCAAACCATCTCCACACCAAATTTCTTGGAAATATATTATGTAAGGATTTTAAACTTTATAGCCAACAGAAGCAGACTTATCCTAAATTAAGGAGTTAAAGACGCATTTTTAGACAGGTTCCTTTTTCACTAGCAACATCATGAACAGAACCGCCTACAGTCATGGCACTGTCAGGAACACAACCGAGTTACTGGGTAACACAAAGAATATCTTTTTTATCCCTCTTTTAAAGGACAGGTCATGGCGCTCAGCAGGGTTTATTCTAGAATTGCAGTTTGTTTGTTTGGGGTTGCCCCACACCGGCGCTCGTGCCGGAAGGCTGAAGTAATTAGGTTGAAATTTGATCACCTTCCATCGGTAGTTAGCTAGTATTAGAGCTACAAAGAAGATACATTATCAGTACTTGAATTTTAACTTTAGCGTATAGAATAATTGTGTCATAAATACTTTTCTTTTTTTCATGTTTATTATGTAGTTTGTAACTAATGGATTACAATGTCTTTCTGAACTACTGGTTTTTTTTTTATATTTTCAAATAAGTCAGATTATTGATAAGGCGCCAGACAAATTATTACATCTTGTAATTTTAAAATAGAGTGACACATGAACAGAGTAGAGCCTTTTGGTGTAGAGTTATTTTGCGTGACAGGCACATACGATTTTCGAACACACAGTCGAGCTATCAATGACTGGATTAACAAAGTCCAGCCCGGCGCGTTACCGCCTGAATTAATCACAGTCACCGGTGAAGAATGCGCAAATATTGCTCTTTCTAACGAATATCAAATTACGCGATGATAAGAATTAGTACAGACATGCAACACTGTAATATTTTATGGATAGTGAAGACTATAATTAGATAGGCAGGTACCATAACATCATACACATAAATATTTATTTTAAATACACATTTCGCAGTGAAAGTGTACTGTATTGGACGAAACTATCAGCGAAAAACGCATATGGTGAAAATAAAACAGTGGGCTTAGAGTGTGGCAAAAAACTCGTCACGACTCCGTTTTGTTTTATTGTGATTGGTGGAGAGACTAACACGTGACTGACGAATTGGTCTCTCGATCAATCACAATCATCAAAATTCAACGACATCGTCTTACGAGTTGCGTTTTTTTGCCAAATTCTAAGCCCACTGATTCGAATTGAGAACCTGCTACTTTTTTTAATCGCCCAAAACCGGCCATACTGGTCCGTTTCAACAAAGCACAAATCCAGGGCAGCGGGTGTTTATTAAGAACTGTTTAAAGAAAAAACATATCTGCAATTATATAAAGTAAGGAATTAAATCGTTCTACTATACATTGAAAACCAGTTATGGATAGAATAACATCAATAACGCTTTATTTTAATAAATTACGTTCAATTCGATAAGTTGATAATTAAACAATACAAAGGAGAAATTTAACAGAGCAGTAATGACGATCGAAATCTACATTATTTTACGTGGAAACGGAATAAAATATATCATCATAAATATGGAATAAAAAATATCATCATAATAAGTTTGTATTCAATTTACGTCATAATATTATGGAATTCGGAATATTAAAGCTGAACAATAACCCTACATTTAATAGTCATATTTATAAGGAATGTACATATTCAAATGTAACATCCTGCTGTCTCTTAAAGAAGGCAAATTCTTTCGCGGGGATCGTGATTACCGGCGCATACTCTGACAAACATAGTTTAAACAAAAAGTGAAATACTAAGTCGGAACTATGTCATAAAATGTGGTAAACGAGGGCAGTGCACGCAAACCCTCAGGCCTACCCACTACCACGGGACGTAGTTAACGCAATCGCATTACTGTTTAACTGTAGTTATGCATTGGTTTGTTCAATTGTAAAGGGCGTCCTATAAACAGGGCACTCTTAATCAGAATTAGGGTATCAAGGACTTCACAACTTTTAAAAATCTTTCATGTAAGACGTGGGTACAAATAATAATAATATACTGGTTAATCATGTCAATTATGGTCAATTTAAGTAACCTGGACTCCTCCTGAAGAGTAATGGAGTAAAAAAGCACGTTTTATTAACCACTAGCTTTTACGGGTTTTTCCGGGATAAGCGTCCCACTTTTTATTTTCCCGGGATAAAAAGTGACAAACAGAAAAACAGGCAGACAGAAAAGAATTATAGAAATAGCTGACTTTTTCCATTACTCTTCTATGCAATGCAATGCAATGCAATCAGCCCTGAATTATATACTGCCCACTGCTGAGCACGGGCCTCCTCTACAACTGAGAGGGTTTAGGCCTTAGTCCACCACGCTGGCCTAGTGCGGGTTGGCAGACTTCACATACCTTAGAAATTCATGTAAAGAACTTCTTAGGTATGCAGGTTTCCTCACGATGTTTTCCTTCACCGTTACCTTTTTGTTGTTGTTATTGTTGTTACTCTTCTATAGTCACCCCCATTCTTTTTCATCACATTTCTTTAAATGTTCAGTCACACTACTTCTACTGCTTTATTACATGTATAGATTTATTTGGGCTAAAATTACACTGAGTTATCTCTGGTTACACTAGATATGCATCTTGACCAAATAGATCAGCATAATTAGTAGATGAATCATATTTTTTTAGCGTGAACTAAATTTCCGTTCATATAAACAATATTATTTCGTTCCACGTACAAATTCCAGGTAAACTATTGCAGATATTTGTTCTACTTAAGACAAATGGTACCGAAAATGAAATGAAGACGGCACAATACTAAAAATACCGAACTAACTACCGTAACGTAAGCAAAGTTGGCAAGTCGCTTTTGCTCGGCTAATGTTTACTTTATAGATTTTTGTCTTATTTATCACTTTTACTTCTGTGTACTTGTTTACTGTCGGTGTACACGCTCAACGGAGACACAACAAGATATTTTATGAAGTCTAGACTTTCTTTGTGATATATATGGATAAGTTAATAGTAATTATACGACAAAAAATGTTTATCGTCATCCTTTGAAACAAATTCGTATTTATAACAGGTTTTTGTTTAGTAAATCATCCACTGGCTTCGTGTATTGTAATTTCAACCAATCGCGTCTCATATTTTCCTTCCGTACTAGAACTTACTTTTGCAATAAAGTATCGAAAATTTGTTTTACTCGTACCCATTATCTACGTTGTGTTTTTATTATTTATCTTACTTTTTACTAATATTATAAATGCGAAATTATGTGAAAATGTTTGGATGTTTAGATGCTTGTATGTTTTCTAGAAGTAAACGAAGAAACAACTAAAATTTGGATGAAATTGCCACACGGATAGATTGTGTCCTGGATTAACATATAGGTTATATTTGTCCCGGCAATTTGCTTTTATGGAAAATAATACATGTTTTTAAACTGATTCTTAAAGTAGATGGCGCTGGAGTCCTACTGTGTTTTAGGTACTTTTGTAAAGAGAACGGCTTGACGCGTGCCAATCCGCGAGCAAAGTCCAGTAATTTTAATATAATACAACAATCTTCTGTGTTCGTCTACGGAAAGCAACCTTTGATGTCAGAAAAGCATCAGACGAGGTTTGTTAAATGAGGCGACAGTGAAATATTTTACAATAAGGCGATAAAGCCCCCTCGATATCTCTCTCGTACGCTCACACTATCGCGATGACGTCACACAAAGGTCGTATGTTCCTTTCCTATCATTTGACAAGTACCAGTTACACTAGATAACTATGTCTTTTTAATTAACATTTTTTTCTGTTAAGTACGCATCTTTTAATAAAATGACATGTAGTTATAAAGTGAAATAGGATCGTTTCATGATAATCATTGTTTATTTACCTTGCAGAGGCATATAACTGCTTCTATGAAATTCAGCGATAACGGGCAGGATGCGGCTTATTCAAAACAGATTTATGCGGCTATTCATCCTATGAGTCTACATTTATCTTCTCTCGGCTTTGTGACATCATGCTTAATTAATGTACACACTTGTAATCTCGTAACACGTAATACCTCGCCAAGTTATTGAAGGCCTGCTAATTATTAAGCCAGCCAAGTGTATTCCCATACTACTTCGTACTTAGTGGGCGTGATGACATGGAGAACGTTAATTTTCTGTCCTACATACGATTGGCGGGTAACCTCTCAGACAATTAAATGAGTTGCCTTGAAGTATGTTTACCATGTCATTACGTTTAAGATTACAGTAACACCATAAAAAGGGTATGGTTTGAAACATGATTTGTCTTTTGCTGTCCTTATGCCGCGCCGCTGAGAAGTCTCTAACCATAACCTGGCGAGGAGTTGGTGGAGCCACGTTAATCTATACTAATATTATAAAGCTGAAGAGTTTGTTTGTGTTGTTTGTTTGAACGCGCTAATCTCAGGAACTACTGAACCGATTTTGAAAATTCTTTCATTAATAGGAAGCTACATAACTTCTGAGTGCTATAGGCTTTCCCGGGAAAATATTTTTGTCTCGGAAAAACTTTTTCACGCGAGCGGAGCCGCGAGCACTACTAGTATTTCATATATTATGTTCGTATGCAGTGTTTATAGCGAACTATTAAGTAATTAACACTTGGAATGGTAAACGCATAGGGCATTAAAAACTCTATGATTATTATCACAGAAGGATGACAGCGTCTGGCGCGTGCATCGCTAACTTCGCCGAAGTACAGTCGACCACATAAATCAGGTGCGCGAGCGACATGCGACACGATAATGTCGCGTTCGGTATGTGGCGTCGCCCCGCCACACGGAAGCGACGTCGCGGTGCGTCCCACCCACGCTTGCCAAACGTACGGATTTAGACGGATTAGTCCGCGATTAAAAGTTTAACGACAATTAAGATTTTTTTCGTATGGCACAACATGTGCCAACGGCCAGGAAAATGGATTTATATAGTATCTCGTTGACTTTTATTTTGCCATTGACCTAATGTCATCACTGTTTTAAGGTACAAATTATCGCCTGGTCGAGGAGTAAAGACTCAAATAGTGTTTTTTTTTCTATTCATAGTTCATACTAACTGCTGGACATAATGAGACTTATGTCTCAGGATGACGAGCATAGTGGAATGCCACACAGTAGATACTTGGAACTTGCTACTACGGTGTTGCTGCTGGTTATGGGTGGCCGTATCGCTTACCATCAGGTGAACGGCATGTTCATTTCTGCATTCAATGCAATAAAAAAAATCATATAACGATTTTATAACAGCCCGGTTTCAGGTAACGAAGTGGCTACAAACTAAATAAATGCATCGAATGTCATCAATCAGTCCACTGTAAAGTAGCGCCGCTCTGGTAGCAATAAATAATACTATTCGGAAACTGTATGAACCTCGCCTATCATAAGTTCTATGGAGACTTTGTATAATATTATTTAAAACAATAATACTAAATGAAGGTTTTAGTAATTACACATAGTCCTTAAGTAATCCTTAGTTTGTATGAGAGTTTATGGTACGCGTTGTCTATACCTACTCATCGAGTAGCGCCATGTTAGCTCTGCTTATATTCCACTTACGATAACGTATGCCTCTTTAGTTTTAACAAACATTGTTTATAATCATAATTACTATACAGTAGACCTGCAATAAACATTTTGCAAGACTTGTGGGATTGTCGAAATTGTCGCACTACAGGGTCTTGTCACCAACCCCCCCCCCCCCCCCTATAGTCCGAAACCTTTAGAAAAGGAGCACCTTTAATTCGACAAATTATGGACTTACTTAGGTACTCATAAAATAGTTACACTGTACAAGTATGTTTATTAATATTTGTGCATTGATGAAAATGTCTGTCATAGGCTTGTTGGAATTTATTTCAAGGGCGCCGTATTAGCCAAGGGCACCGCGGGTCTACTGTATATTTCTATAAAGTCTGGATAGTTTATGGTGTAAACTAAATCGTAGATCAATATTTTAGGATGAATTACTTTAGTTATTTTATAAATTACTTCTGGTCGCAGCTACATAGGCGTAAAGTTATTTTTCTGGAACAAAAATACTTAAACACAGAGATAATACAGTTTCTTATTAGTGAAAGCTTTCGGAATCGTGGTACGTGAAATTAGGGCGGTCAGTCAACATTAGCCTTAAATTAGGATAGATATAGATACTACATTAGGAACATCCGTTTTCATCTGCTTCCCCTTAACTTAAGGAGACTAATATTAGATATATATATCATAATTTAACAGCAACGCGACAAACTAAAACCCTGGGAGATAGTAAATTAAATCTCAAATAATTAAACCGCTTTGAGTGTCATCATGTTTTTTCATTGACAAAAATCAAACAACACGCGGCTCGTAAGTGTCTCATTATCGCCGTTTCATAATATGTCCTCCTACAGGGGTTATCTCAGTTCGGCGGAACATCGCCTACTTATCGAAACTTAAATGTACCAATACAGTATAATAAAATACCCTATTACAGTTAAGAGAGACATCGGTTAAAAGTAACTCGGAAAATGAGTCCGAACACGCGATCCTTATATTCAATTTCATAGAGAAACTTATTTTATGCCAGCGGGGTTGTACGATCACGAAAAGCGCAGAATTGATCACCAAAGCCAAACTCATTATGGCGCAGAGAGTAAATACTAAATTGCATATCATTGCCTTCGAGAGAATGAACTCTGAGAAACATGACAGCGTTTGGTAAACTTTGTTTGGTTATGTAAATGCTTTTTGGGAATATTTTAGGGAGATGAGCGTGTCTAAGAACATTTTAGAAACCCCAAAACAATAGTCCGGCCCAATTACAGAACACAGACCTAGACTACAGTGAAACTGTTCTCTGGCTGTAAAACGACTGGACATTGCCGGGTCGCTTTAATCCTCAAATGAATGTTTAATATCATGATTTGTGTATATTCTGTCTATTCAATTGCCTTTAAACAAGTCAATGATACTATTTTTTTCTGCTTATTGATAGGAGATTAAACAGAACATATTTATAAATTTTGTTTTTAGGTCAAAAGACCAACTAAAATACGAATACTTAATTATATATTTTTTATTTTAAGTGAATAGCGTTATCTCTGTAATATATAATGTAAATTCGTGTGTACAAAATATATATGTGCCATTGATCTTCTACCATCGGCATTACAAAAAACGCTTATCAAATATTTTTTAATCTATGACGAAATCGCGTTCAATTTACATAGTTTACTGTGAGGAGACAGTTTAGCTTTGGGATTTGCGTGAAGGCCAATTTACTGAAATAAAAATGATATCCTAAAATACGCCTTTAGTCGGCAAGCTGGTGCAACAAATGTTTTTCGTATTTATCTTTTTAAACAACGGTGCAAATGAAGCGACTAATTAATATACAATTGTGAGATTTTGGTGTTTTAACTTTTACGACTGCAAGTCTTGTAGGTACTGATTAAAACTAGCTGGTAACGCGGTCAACGTGTTAACTTGAGGAAGGAACCCGAGACCTCAACGATGTCCGGCAGTTTTTGCATCATGCATTAAAAACAGACTCACGGGGTGGTTACATGGTCTCTGCTTTGGGTTGGGCAGGGGCAAGATATTCGATTATTCTATTATAATTATAGTTTGGAATCTATATCATCCTACTAATATTATAAAGGCGAAAGTTTGTAAGAATGTATGGATGTGTGGATGTATGGATGTTTGTTACTCTTTCACGCAAAAACTACTGAACGGATTTCGATGAAAATTGGCACACGGGTAGATCATATCCTGGATTAACACATAGGCTACTTTTTCTCCCGGGAAAATATAAAGCGGGACTTTATATCCCGGAAAATTTTATTCACGCGGGCGAAGCCGCGGGCAAAAGCTAGTATTATATAAAAGCGAAAGGTCACTCACTCACGCAATCTCAGAAACTATAAGCTCTAGGTGTCTCAAATTTTGCATGGGGGTTCCTTTTAGGGCGTATGTGCTCACTAACATGGGATTTTGCGAAACTCGGGTTGAAAAGAGGTAAACAGGGGTGGCAAAGTTTGGACGTGATAAACTGAAAAAATTTAGTTTAGACTTAGAGTTTATTGATTCTCGCCCCCAAGGTTTTATATAATAATGGGATCAATGAACTCCCTATTAGATGGCAAAAGTGCATGGATAACAATGGTGCATACTTTGACTGCTTAATTATATTTTAAAAAACAAAAATAGACTTTGTATTCCTCCTATACAAAACGCCAATTTCATATGTAAGGACTTAACATAATTCTCGAAATAACTTTTGCTTACTAAACACTGATACTTTCAAAATGAATTACTGCGATCATAGACATAATTTATAGTAATTCTTTATTTTTTTATTTTGCTTTTGCCAACAAATAAAGGCAGATATCTCGAACGGTACGGTAACATATTTACAACCATGGAATATTATTTAAGCACAATAGAAACATGCAATTATAATGGATACCAACTAAAAATCGATTGGGGACATCACGCAACCCCGTGGCTAGTGATGAGAATTAGAAACCTCCGTATTTACGCACGAGTCGATAGAATTTTATTTTCTTTATTTATTTTTATTTTATGAGATATAATAATATTTTTTTATATAAATAAATAGCCTGGACATTCAAAAATTTGTGTTAACGAATGGCATTACAGTTCTCTTAATCTTATCGTTACTATGTTTTAAATATCTTTTATGTCAATGTGTATATAACTGTAACATAAATTGTCCTTTAATCTAAACTTAGTTTAATTGTCATTAATTGTTTACTTAAATAAGAGTACGTGTGTCTTCGTACCTATTTTTAATATTAGACGTTTAAATGTTGTTATAATAGAATATTATCTCAAAAAAGGTAAATTTTAATTACAAAGTTTCAATTTTTTTTAATGGTAATGACTAATGGTCCACAAAATAATCCGGTGTCTTGTAATTTTTGAGAGATTTTCCTATGAAAGGTAAGCTAATGTGGGACTTTTTAAAACTGGATCGGTTACGGCTACAAAAAAATCTATTCAGCATTATTTCCTTCTACTCTCACGATAGATTTTGATTAACGCTACATCCTGGTCTTTTTCTAATTTCCTCTACTTCCATGTACTATTTATGATTCTCTCATAAACTTTTTCACTCTTTTATGTCATTTTTCTTCCTTCAACTACCACTACTTCAGGTTCTCCCTCTTTGGATTTACATATATTTTGCCGTCATGGCGTTCTTTTATTTTTGTTTTTGTTGTACAATGTTGTTGCGTTGTTCAATTTTAATAAACCGAGTGAACAGCTATAAAACAATATATAATTAGCTACTTACGGGAAATATCATGTTATTTGTACTTTTATTTCGCCGGCGTGATCAACATTTTGTTTAAATTCTACGATAAAAGGTCATCCGTGTATAATATATGTCAGTAGTAAACCCGTTAATTTTAATACTGTTATCACAGTTTTTGACGTTGTTATTATAGTTTGTAATTAAGACTTCTCAGTTCCCCGTGATATCTGTTACTACCTAATGTCGTTATCACACTGAAAGGCGCTTACACACGTGCATTAGAACACAGCAAAGTAAATAAAAATTAAGCCTATTGCTAGGCACATATTACGAATCTTAAGATTATTTTTATAACGCTTTAGCACAATTTTACCATTTTTTATGTTGGTGTTTTATCGATATCGATAAAATTAAAATTTCGCCACTCCCCTAAAGAGTTTACCCTAAATGATGCACCCTGGGGTCGAATTGTCTTATTATGAAAATTATGTTCAGAATTTTACGACATTGCTTATAATAAAACGAAAGTTTTTTCAGCAGTAAGATTTTTGCGCACGTTATCGACGACATAGTTTAGACAACTTAATACTGCAAGTAATCTACTTCAGGGTAGTGAATATATATTATATTATGTATAATAGTAGGTATTGCTGGCGGTTTCAACCATGTGAAAAGCCTATTCACAAGTAGCAAGCTCACCTGTCGCTTATAGAGATATAGGCAGGTAGCAAGAGGTTCACGCATGAAAAATGGTTTTTGAAAAACAGGTTTTCTGTTTCTCACTTATATTACTGTCACTTATACAGGTTTTCTGTTTCTCACTTATAGAGGCTTTAGATGGGCAAAATGACGGGACCTTGCAAATACTCTTATTATTGAGTTTTCTTGCTTACCCAGTTCTCACTTACTCAGGCTTGACTATATATTACTTCGATCCATAATAGGCGAGGATCGTTATATTGACAGAACAATCTGCATTATCAAGCAGATGATGTCATAGTGAAACTATTAAAATGAGTACCTACACTACATTTTTTGCTGCACCAATTGTAAAAACCATTTAATGGCAACAACATGAATTATGAACATAATTCAAAAATGATGAAGAATCATTGCATCATGAAAACATATTAACAGTCCGTTATTCAGACCTCTTAGGTATCGCACAAATGCAGACCTGTTGCCGAGAATCACTTTTTCTATAAACAGTTGTCTCAGCAACTGTCACTGTGCCGTACATCTTTTACTTATTGAATACTAGATTTTGCCCGCGGCTCCGCCCGCTTTAAAAAGTTTTTCCGGGATAAAAGTCGCGCTTTATATTTTCCCGGGATAAAAAGTAGCCTATGTGTTAATCCAGGACATGATCTACCCGTGTGCCAAATTTCATCGAAATCCGTTCAGTAGTTTTTGCGTGAAAAAGGAACAAACATCCATACATCCAAACATCCATACATTCTTACAAACTTTCGCCTTTATAATATTAGTAGGATTCAGTAGCTGCTTACTAGTTTTTAAGCCCACCCTTAACTCGACTATGTATAACATCAATCAAAATCTCCACCCCAAAATTAACATTAAAGCCGGCTACCTGATGTCGTCAGATACAGTCACGGCTCTTACAAATTGACATACTTACTACAATGGTACCTATATTTTAGATAGTTACTTCGACACTTTGTAATACCTATACAGGCGGGCTGATAATCAGCCCAAAAGGTTTAAGGGATTTTAAGCCTTCGTAATTGTATAGTCATGGTGGCGTAATAATATTCTATGCACGGTATTGCAACTGATTTGAGGTCTCGGGTACGAATCCCCGACAAAGTGACATAGGATTTTTATGCCCAGTACCAGTCTGGAGTCTACACTGCAGGAATACACACTGCGAAAAGCTGGGGCATTATCTGCGCCTACGCCCACCCTTCGGGGATAAGAGGCGTGTGTATGTAAGTGCTAGTTCCATGCATATAATTGCGTAATTATTATAATAAACATCACACTCAAAAATAATTATAACACCACTAATATTAGTAAAAAAAAACATTTGTCGGACTGCTCAGTCGCCAGACTCTTGTCTTTTCAAGTGCCTCAAAGAGAATTCAATTTGATCGCTTAAGCACTTCTGGGCTATCGGGTGAGCGATACGACACTTGGAATAATGTTGACACCGTTCCACAGAAGTCTGATACCTTCGATCACAAGCATCAAATTTCCTGAATTTTTTATTCAATACCTAAGTTAACCTTCACAAAACATTGAGATAATATAATTAGACTGCCTCGGTGGCGTAGTTGTATGACGGTACGATTTTAATGCTGAGGTCTCGGGTTCGATCCCCGGGTCGGAAAAAGTGATATTGAATTTTTCTATTCAGTATCAGCCCGGAGACTGGAATTTGTGCCAGATATGGCGATAGGCTCGCCCCCTATCACATCATGGGACGGAATACGCACGGTGAAAAGTGGGTGCATTAGTTGCGCCTCTGCCTACCTCTTGCGTGATAAAAGGCGTGAGTGTGTGTATGTGTAATTTAATTGTTGACTGAGGGCTGATTTATTAATTGTTAGGTAACGTTTATCAAACGATTACTCAAGAATACTCATTAAGATTTTCTAAGTTATTTATAAAAAGCGATGTCATAGATAAATAGCATATTATATTAAATATGATCAATCGTACAAGATTAAGCAAATAACGATTATTTAATTCTAAAAATCCCATTTATAAACTATTAACACTGCATAAAAAGTAAGTAGATTAGTAAATACATTTTGAAAGTGCGAATACTTTACAAATAAAATACCTACCTACAACTTAAAGGCATTTCAACGCGTAGGCGTGTCGTGCGTTTAAATACCTCTTTACAGATTGTAAAATCTATCCAGTTTAGTGCACAAAGCTTTTAATTTAATTAGCAATTTCCCTGTACTATGACAAAGTACAATCTATTAATACATACATAGTGTCACGCCTCTATCCCATAGGGGTAAGCAGAGACTATGGATCGCCATTTTGCTCGATTCTGGCATACTACTTTCGCTTCCTCTACCTTCATCAATCTTTTCATGCACTCCCGCCGGTTCAGGGTACTTTTGACCTGGTCTTTACTTAGAACGTCAGATATCTGACATTCGAAGGTTCGGTGCGGTCGACCCCTGCCGGCCCTTCCATCCACACTCACCTTATATATCCTCTTTGTCAGTCTCCTATCATCCATCTTTTCTATTAATGAACTAAGAAAATGTGGCATATAGAACAGTACGCAAAGGATCCCTATATTTGGTTGTACCGTCTAATCTTTCTTAACTTTTCAATAACTATGGTATAATAATTTTTAATATATCTATCTAATTAATTACCCCTGTGCTTGTACCCTTCAGAGCTTGGAGTTTCTGATGCAAATTACAATAATTAGTATCTAACAAAATATTGTGAAGTAAATTAGTTGTACTGTGAAGTCTGATATCGAAAACAGTAAATAATTTCAAATACAAGCATTAGCATGGGCGTATATAAGAGGGGGGTTTAGAGGGTCCGGACTTCCCCTTAGCTTACAATAAACCACGCTACGCCACTGACCGCTGACATTTTGGGGATCCGACTCCCCCCCCCCTTGGTTTCTAAAATACGGTGTCACACAAGGCAAGAACCCACCCTACTTAAACTTTTGTATCGTAGGACAATGTGAAAGCTATAGGTACGCTCATGAGCATTAGTGCATAACAAAATATGTCTCAAACATTTTTGCCGCGAAGCGTATGCCAACAAGGAATCACTGTCCTCAAACAATTAGCGGCGGGTCCTCGTCTGGTCAGTTCTTTGAACGCGTAACAATCAATTTATCTTAATGCGTTAAATGAGAAGGCGCCTCCGGCAGTCAACCGCGACAATTAAACCATCTCAGTAAGAAGGAACCTTGATTCATTTACTTTTGTTACATTTTCATTGGATTAATTTAGCCTTTGCGTTTATTTTTACTGATGATTTTATATTACGTAATTTGGTAACGTTCTCATGGTGGAATGTTATGTTATTAATTTATAAGTGCTTCTGTCCGCAGAGTCAACCGCAGAGTCAAATTGAAGTCATAGAGCATAGTAATTGCACGCCAATGACATTTGTAAAAGTAAAACAAAAGTTAGGTTTAGTGCCTTCAGGACATTAGAATTGAATCCTCATGACAGTATATACCAATACTTGTATGCATTTTCAGCGCTGCCTGCTCACCCTGACTAGGTACTTTATGGGATGAGGAATAATTTAACAGAATGGTCGGACATCTGTCGAGCTGGTATTGTTATCATCATTAAAATATTAGGCGATTCTAATGTTATTACTCATGTTTATTTATGTGACTAGTATTATATCATCATACATGTATATTGAGTAACTAGTGGTCCGCTGTTCATGTCTAAGTATGACGTCACCACTGAAGTTACAAGGCTCACGCCTATTTTCTAAAATGAAGGATTCAAATAATATATCACAAGCCAAGTTTATATCCGATGCATGTGATTTTATCAATGGCCATATTCGTCACATTCAATATGGAACTTGTGTGGTTTCTGAATTGAACACAGTGGAATTGCCAAGTATTGTCAGTAAACCATAATTAATACATAAATACAGTTAGGGAAAGTAACAAAAGAAAAGATCTTTTTCCAAAACGTTGTGTCAAAAACACGTATTTTGCATTTCATTAATAAATAAGTTTTAAAGTTTGTTCAATTACCGACAAAACGATTATAATTTGATGCATTAATTCTTTTGAGATCACAGTTTTATTTTGTTACAATGAGCTACATGCAGTAATTAAAAATATAAATAGCAATTTATTTAGCGAACATCCTTTAACATCTGGGAGCAGTTTGGGACATGCCAAAAATAAACTAAATGACCTATAACACATAAAGAATACATATAGAATATGTTATTGCGGTGACTAATTGTTACTCAATTCAAAGAGGCCGGCATAATGGTGTCGATTAGCGAGGAACAATTATCTTTCCTCAGTCAATACTTCACCTTGACCCCCACTCCTCTCAATAATGAGGTAATGAGGTCACCGATAAAAAAACTTCCAATACATCGCATAAGTACATTAAAATATACAAAGTAATATCATCCTTAATTACAAACGTACGGGATAATAGTGTCGATCTGTGTCAGAACAGTACGAACTCTGAATGCAAGACGTACGTGTCCTCGCAATAAGTATACCCCATTAGGACATCTTAAATAGATAGCAAAGTATTTTTTTTTATTGCATTGAATGATGAGACGAGCACGCCGTTCACCTGATGGTAAGCGATACGATCGCGGTAAAACAGTAGCAACACCATCCAGCAACTTGGCTTACAAAGTACTGTGTGGCATTCCACTGCCGTCGTCATCCGAGACATAAGATGTTAAGTCTCATTACGTCCAGTAGTTACATCGGCTACAATGTCCTTCAAACCGAACACTGCAGTGCATGCGCACCACTGCTATTTGGCGCTAGAAATAAACATTGCGGTGATACCCACCCAGACAGACTTACAATATATATGAGAGACCAACCACCAGTAAAATATTAGTGTTCATTTTTCCATTAATGAGGAATTAAAACATTAACCAGCAGTTGATATCAAAAACTGGTAGTGATATTATAGTAATTAAATATAATGACATCACTCGAATCCGCCTACGACTAGATACGGGTATCCGCCGGAGTAGCGCTTCAAGAATGTGGAACAACTAATTATTATACGATATTATCAAAACTAATCGAAACTACGTTTACTGATAATGTCTGATAATTGAAATCTAGGGTGCGATCTGTGGATATGAGACTAATTGTCTTCACCGGTTCCAAAGGCACCAACTACCAAACAACTTCTAATGGAGCGAAATAAACTAACACCAATCATTTTGTTGTCATTCAAATTCCTAATCATACAGCCATTCAAGCCATTTACATCATGAACTTAACAAAGCATTTACATTATACTGTTACTTATCCTTCACATTCACGGAATCAATCGGTAACATGTGACTCATGACGGTCACAAATGAATTATTTATGGGAGCTAGACCACAGGAAAATTTATAATCAATTTTATAGGGACGGCGCCGATGTTAGTTACTCATTAGTTGATGCACACATAACCTTAGTTCTCTCGATTAATAGCGCACTACCGTGTAGTCTTTTCATTCTCAATGGTGTACTAACCCCATTGAACGAAGCGGAATTTGTTTATTTATTTCAATAAACCATATACTGTTAATGCGTACCCCTGGTAGCTTATTTCGTGGCACTTCAGTTTCCCATTAGTGTATTTATAATTCCAATTGGCCTAATGAGATCATCAGTAACTCAATTGGATACTTGAGTGACGTAAGTAAATGCCTGCATAATCGTTATTACTCTTGCATAAATGTAATTATTTGTTATAAATAAACACACACTCACGCCTCTTATACCCATAGGGGTAGGCAGAGACGCAACTATAAAACAATACAATATCAAATAACAATATCGGACACAAATTCCAGACTCTGGGCTGATATTGACTTTAAAACCCAATATCACTTTGCCCGACCCGGGGATCAAACCCGAGACCTCAGCATTGCAGTCGTACCGTAATACAATTACGCTACCGAGGCAATTACGTCCACATTATTATAAACCGGAAAAATAAGAAATGTTTTACAATTTTGTAAACGTCGAATTATTCCAAAGAATGAGGGAAAGATTAACTCTTAAGTATATGAGCTACCTAAGAATTGAACCCTGATAAGTTAAATGATACTAAAGTCTTATTAAGACTTATTAAGAATTTAGTATCATTTAGTAGGTAGTTCGTAATGTGATTGTTTTTGGTAACTATAATTGAATGTATTCGTCAGTATGTTGTCAGTTACGCAACATGACATGAATTTCCAAAGCACACCTAGACTTTGGAACAAAAATAGTTTTATGGTGGTTCATAGATAAAATGCGATGGGTATTCGCTAACGAAATAGAAAAGTAGCTAATAATTATATTACGACGTGGAAGAATTTTATTGATTATATAACAGTACCTAAAATTGTTGTTTAGGTAAACCTAGCTATGTGATATATTTCATTTATTTTCTATTATTTCTTCTTCTAAAATTCAGGTACCTCTACATAATTCAATGTTTAAAAAATCCGCTTAAAAAAAGGAGAAAAGAAAACCCTTAAATTTTTGTAAGAGATGACTCTAGTGTTTAAGGTTTTATATAATTGAAATTACACACAAGCTTATTGCAAATATGTGTAGATTGATATATGATTTAAAATGACCCTTGCAACCTCAGTATTATTGTAAACTAATATAATTTTAGCAATAAACCATAAAATAATACTCCACTTATTTTACAGAAGAACAAACATGTTGATAGCGAAGGACGTCATTAAATTTTGATGTTTAAAAACTGATTGGACTCACCTGGGCAGCCTTGCTCGTCCGTACCATCGTCGCAGTCAGGCACTGAGTCGCACCGCTGCAAGACGTTAATGCACCTGGTCTCGTCGCATCGAAACTCGCCCGGATAACAGGCTGGGGACAAATGATCATGTTATGCCTATTGATTTGGTATTTGATCCGCATAACCAAACGTATGCACTGTAATTTTTGGTTGCTTAGCCATGTATGCCATTTATGTTATGAAGTGAGTATGACATGGGACAGTTGCTGTTAATAAGAGATTCGCGGGATTAGTGAAATTCATTCTTTACTAAGTCTTGTCACACTTCCCAACCCTTAATCTTCATTAAAAGTAATTGACCCCCATTATTAAACCTAGATAATATGACGTCCCATGATAACCTATTCATAATTGTGTTTTCCTTCAAAGTTTCAACCAGCAGTGTTTTCCGTGGACCGTCTATTTAAACCAAATCAAAAAGAAAATCTAGAAGTGTTAAGCAGGACTTGACTTTGGGGACAATAACATTGAGTGATCAAAATTCTAAACTATTACCTACAAGTAGGTACGGTCTGTCTGTATGAATGTAAGTAAAGGTTGAATGGTAGACGTTGACAAGACGTTTTATATTAATTACTTACTTTGTAATCCATACGTTTGATCTTTATTATCCACGTATACAATCATTTATGACTAACTGTACAATGTACATACCGGGTGGAAGGGAAACGCTCTCGGAAACGAATACAGGTGATAGTATTGGTGATTCCTGACGTGATGGCACTAAAAAAATCGCGATCGCATTGTTACAATTTTAGTAGGATTTTCTCAAATTTCTGTACAGCTTCACGTATGGATAGATAAATCAAACTATTATTCTGAAAAACATAGTAAAAAAGGTCAATATTTGAAAAAAATCGTAATGAAACACGTACATCAGCTGACGGGTTAACGACCGCGGGCCGGTCCCGGCACAGCGCGACGGCCGCCCAGTTCTTTGTACGCTTTACATTGCGCGCGCATGAATTACGGAAATACTAAAATCGTAAGTATTATCGCTTAGCTTTGCAAATGAATATAGTTTTTCGTTAATGTTATGGTTCTTCTCTCTTCCCGTATAGAGAGCGTTTCCCTTCCACCCGGTATACAAGATTTAACAAGAACGATCGACTAACTGAAGTAAAATAACTCAGTATGCATCAATTTAACCCATAAATGGAGCCAGATATCACACAGTTTAAAAAAAAGCAATTTAATTTGTGAGTTTTGATCAAGTTCTACTTTAACACTAAAATTGTAATTGCTGATTTACCAAAGGTCTATCCCCATGATTACAATCAGGAATACAGCACTTCTAGAACCACGATAACAATGAGAATCATGACTTTGTTAATCAATATTTTTTCAGTTTTGATCTTTACATATTTCTTCGAATTGTTAAGAGCTTTAGAAAACAAACATACTATAAAATGGATACACTTTTCATCTTAAATCAATATGATAAATGTAGTTAGTTATGCTTTATGATTACGCGTGGCTATTGGTTCGATGCGCTGCGAAATTAAATCCTAATAACATATTACAAGAGATGTTAACTTACATACCATACTATACCATACCAGCCCTGTAATACTGCCCACTGCTGAGCACGGGCCTCCTCTACAACTGAGAGGGTTCAGGCCTTAGTCCACCACGCTGGCCTAGTGCGGGTTGGCAGACTTCACATACCTTCGAAATTCAGAGAACTTCTCAGGTATGCAGGTTTCCTCACGATGTTTTCCTTCACCGTTAAAGCGAGCGATAATTCACAAAGAATTCACACATAATTTTTTAGAAAAGTCAGAGGTGTGTGCCGTTGGGTTTCGAACCTGCGGACATTCGTCCCGGCAGTCCGTTCCACTCCCAACTTGACAATCGCCGCTTAACTTACATACCTACCTAAGCATTCTTCATAAGATTTTCTGACGTATGTGAAGTCTGCCAACCCGCACTAGGCCAGCGTGGTGGACTAGGTCTTAAACCCCCTCAGTAGAAGAGGAGGCCCGTGTTAAGCAGCAGGACAACATAAAATACAGACCCGGTGTTATTTTATATTCTGGTTAGTGAAGCGGGCGATCAATCTCAAGTCATTAGAATTTAAGATCGGAAATTCCCAATATAACCGATTTGAGAAAATAAGCTACGTATAGATCTAGTTAAATATTAAAATTGCATTACGTAAAGTATTTTTAAGGAGTAGCATAAAAACTGGGCATCTAATTAGGGGCCATTCATTTATTACGTAAGACTATTTTCGCTAGTTTTTGACCCCCTCTCCTATTATAAGAAAAAAATATTAATAGGCCGACTCCCTCCCTCTGTTTAATATTTATTAAGTAAGAATCTAAAGGCAAAATGAATACACGTTTGGTTTTTTTAATGTTTATTTTTCAAAGCAACAATAAAGAAAAAATAGATATGCTTATTTGTGCTTTGGAAATCGTATATCTTATTTTTTTGTCATCAATTGTCCATTGAATCTTTCTATAAATATTTTTTCTTTTGGTTTTTGAGGTTTTTGCAGAAAAATAAGACATGGTCGACCTCCCTTTTAAATCGTCTTACGTAATAAATGAATTGCCCCTTACTGCATTGGAAGGTTTCGTCAGAAATAAAGAACAACAACTTAACCAAATATGATTACATTTTAACAGTACGCTCAGCAGTAAGCTCTTAATAGTAAATGCCACCACAAACACACAACAAAATAGCATGAAAGATACCCACAATCTTTAATGACAAAGCATTGCATGATACACCGTGATACCCAACCTCAGTTGTAAAATATTAGTATAATAGCTCCAAGTCATTTCTCCGGCTTAAAAGTCATAGGAAGAATATAAAAATGCTTCCTTATTAGCGCTGAGTAAAATATAAAGTGATTTCTCGCAAAACTGTTTATGAAAATCCGAAATCAACCCTTATACCACTTTGTGCGCTACACATTGTTGCAAGCATATTAAAACAGGAATTGGACGTCAACAACCCAAGTGGAGTCCAGATGCTTCCAGATCCTTGATACTGATCCGGGGCATGTTGTGTTTGAAAAACCTTCACAGTGTTACCTGACCTATGGATCGAGTCCATGACTTCTCAGTTCACAGCAGATTAAGTACGAAAGACCATGTAGACCAAATCAGAAGCATTGTTCAGTTCATTTTTGTTCAAAACAGTTTTGATAATATCGCTCACAAAACATGTAAAATTTATATCTCTTATTTGTTTTGTCGTGAGTGACACGATGTTTTCTTTATATTTTGATTTGATCACTTTTACCCTGGGAAAGAACTTTAATGCGAATTCATGAATAGAAGCTAGTGTATAATATCCCGCTTCCTGGTTTGTTACCTTGGGGTGCGGCGGTAGTTGCAAAATTATTATCCTCTTCTTCAGGTTGGGGAGTAACTTCATCATACAAAGATTGATCACCTCGTTGAGCTTCAGGTTCGCCTCCAAGGAAAAATAAACGTTATAACTAATAATAACTGAATATAAAAATAATTTGTTAAGAAAATAAATACTTAAATAGTTTAAAACAAATTAAGATGGAATAGAAAAGGCCATTAGGTTAATCATAGTCAACGTTCTTATATTCCATTGTCTAATTTTCATTTCTTAATATTAGGATTGAAGTTTTTCTAATAAACTTCTATCACTCTGTTTTTTTATTCTTGGATATTAAACATGATATTTTAATACCGTTAATTGGGCAGCCTGTTTCGTCGTCTCCGTCGGGGCAATCTTCATGGCCGTCGCATTTTTGGCTCACACAATACGTCAGCAGAGAGTCTGAGCATGGTATACTGCAGTTTGGACTGTTCAAGCCGTTTGAATCTGGGCCTTGATCGTAATTGGTAACTAAGCCGGAAAAACAAAACAGAAAAAACTTAAAAATTGATAAAACCGAAGAAAAAAACTTTCTTTATGCTACAGGACAGACTTATAATTTAAGCAGAAAAAACTTTGTTTATAGTCTTGAATCTACAGGAATTATTTAAACTAAACGTTTAAGTTCATCCTTATACACTGTAGGTACATTAAATGGGAAAACTATGAATTCAGATTTTGTGAAAAATAGTAATGCAATAGTATTATAATAGAAGTTCAATAAAATTGACATGTTCTTATTATTATTATTCTTGGGAGTGAGTTCTGCATAATATAAAGAGGTAAGTAAGCTTTAGTAATACAACAATAATAAAGGTAAAAGTTCTTTTCACAGTTGCATTCTATGAAAAATCTAAGTCCAACAAAAAGGAAAGGTAAATAAAAAACAACTAAAATAAAAAAAAAATCAATACCAAAGTTATTACAGCCAGCCTCGTCGGAACCGTCAGGGCATTCTTTCTGACCATTGCATCGAGCGCTGTCAATGATGCAGCTGCCGTCGTCACACTGCAGCTCGTTAGAGGCACACGTGACCGGAGTCGATCCTGAGCAAACTCAATCAATACATTTCTATCCAGATACATAAAAAGGGGTTACTTGTCTTATTTTTCGATTTAAGAGAATATATTTTGACAGGTCCGTCTGGAAATCTTTAGGGGAGACTTATGTTCAGCAGTGGGCATCATGTGGCTGATGATGGTAATGACGATTTCTTGAAATTTGATGTTTCTGCCAACGCCTTTATTAAATGCTGACCGGCGTCATTAAGAGTCATCATTCAATTATCTTTTCAGTTTTAAGAAGATAATATTCAAAAGCCTCTCCAAGTAATAAACATTTGTAGTCAAATTGAGCTTGTGACTACAATTAATAACTGCTTCACGCATAGATATCATAAGGAAAACAATTAGGTAAATCATAACCTTTCCACTCACCCGTCAGTGGTGGCAGTGATAACGAGATTTTCCCCGCGAAAAAAGAAGGCAGTTGATAGATTTACCCTTTTTTTATTTCCTGCAAACTCGTATTAACATAATTTACCTGCTTAAATTTACTTGCGGGTTAAACACAACTCAATCATTCCTGAAACCACGCCGAGCTTTATTGCTCGGAAATTTAATATGTCACCACACAGGATCAGTCTCCACTGACATACTGTTGTTGACAGTGACTTGCAGATATTGTAATGGCAAAGACGACGGGACTCTATGTATAGCCAAGGTCATGATAATGTAGCGTATGGTGACGTTTCCGCGCACAATTTTCGGGCCTACAAACGTGTACCATTACGAGGGCACCCGTTCTGCCATCAGTAATCTATACATATAATAAAGCAATAGAACCAGTGTGTCTGTACATTTAAACAAAAGTGATAAAAAAGAAAGGGGATGACTCAAGAAGAGTTATAGAACACGAATCAGTGATTTTTAGATTTTTTTTCTGTCTCTCTGAGTTTATGTTTGTTTGTTACTGCACATCTCTGAAACTGCTGAACGGATTTCGTTAAAATTTGGCACAGAGGTAGATCATGTCAATCAGGAAAATATAAAGCGAGACTTTTACCCCGGATAAACGTTTTCACGCGAACCGAGCGGCGAGCAAAAGCTAGTAGGTACACAATAACAGGAGCGCTAAATTTAATTTAAATTATGTGATGAGCCTGCAGTACTGTGTGGTGTAGGTAATGTGAGGGACGAGGGAGTAGTATTATATCGCAACACATCGCATTCACCAGCCCTACATTTTTTTATACTGACATGGCAAAGTGACTGAATTTTGTGCTGAGCAGAGTGGCATCCAGTGAGTATCGATTTACAAGACAAGATCATCCCTTGCACTCTATGTACCTTTTGGCAGCCTGTTTGAAACCAGTTCCGTGCCGTGTTGGTGCCAAATAATAGTACAAACCAGGGTCTATCTCGACAGCGCTGAAGTCAGTATCGGTGACGGTGGCAGCGCCCAGGATTGATCTCATTTTGATATGATCCCTGAGGGTTTGACTTATTCTGTTGGTGTCCTCGTAGCCAGTCGTTACGATGTCTAAGGTCACTTTACACGTGAACTCGTCTGCTAGTCGAGATCTGGAAGTAAAATTAATTATAATAAGATCGCGATGCCTCGAAGCTCTGTCTTGCGAAGACAGTGAGTACTAAGTACTGATGTATCTTGTATGTAATACTTACTCTGATAGATCTAGTATTATTTAGAAATTTTAAAAATATAAATTGTTTGCATAATAATTTATAAAAATTTCAAAGGACACGTTACTTACTGTATTCTCACAAGACTGGCTTTCTGAGTTCCCGGCAACGTTTCGAACAAGGCGTTAACAGCATCGGCCAAAGATTTCGAGAAGTTTTGGAACTGGATCGAATCCCGGTTTGAATACTCGTTCTTATAAGGCTCCATGACCACGAATGTCACCCTGAGGGTCTCTGGAAAAGTTAAAATATACATAAAAAAATTAGATACTTAATACATTTTGGAAACAAAAGACCAAATCGAGATAATTTTACGTTTAATATTATAGATTCGGAACTCCGAGAATTTGTTTGGATGTCAAAGTACTTACACAGTAACTAATGAACAGATTTGGATGGAACATACAGTAGGTACATAACAGCACCGTTCTCGATTAACAATATATGTACCTACTAGTTTTGTGTAGTATGTGTGGCTATTTTTTTCTGGAGTACACACACAAAGAGAGATTGGAGTACACACACATTTAACGCACAAGTATTTTATAAGAAACTAGGTGTTGGTCGCGACTTCACCCGCGTGAAAAGCCTTTCTCGCTACAAAAAAGTCCCTAAAAATATTTTAGCGACTTTTCACTGTGGTACGACGCTAGCGACATCTATTTAAGGAATCAGTTAAAATTATCCATTATTTCCATTATTAATGTTTCTGCGTTTTCTTCTAACAAAAATCTAAACATACAAACACGCATAAATTTTCACCTTTTCGCATTTATAATATTTATAAGATAAGATTCTATTCGTAGGACCAGCCACAGATTAAGTTCAAAGACCGCCTCGGCGGCGTAGTTGTATTGCGTGTGCAATACGACACTGCTCTGAGACCCCGATTTTTAATCGCGGATCGGGCAGTGATTTACCTCTGCTTATTATCACTGAGGTTAAAATGCCTCCTTAGTTCATATTTTTGTCTACGGCTTTGGTATAGAGGGAAGTGGACAATTAATATTTCCAACTCCTCCCTATCTTTCTATTTGATTAATTTC
Organism: Lapara coniferarum; assembly: GCA_949316025.1. NCBI lineage: Eukaryota > Metazoa > Arthropoda > Insecta > Lepidoptera > Sphingidae > Lapara > Lapara coniferarum. The sequence goes on along the minus strand of OX438933.1, from coordinate 15,734,496 downwards.
GTTGAAGGTTACAGACATATTAGTGTTCCCTGAGACTCGCCGAGCTTCCCGCTCAGTGTCATAAAATGCGTGCCACTGCTGATCCTGGCTTCCAAGAGAAGACACTTGGCTAAATGTGGGTGCCCTGGTTGTACTACCGCCTACTCCATCGGGGATAACGTGTGAGCGTGAGTATAATTTCCACGCGAACGGAGCCACCAGTAATAACTAATGCTAACAATAAAATAAGCTTACTTTCTCTGAGTTCCGGTTCAATCCTGTTATCAGGCAGACCGGACCCATCGGTGTCGATGTCATCGTCTTTGCCTTCACTGAAAAGTAAAATTTTATTTTGTTAGAGACATATATTTTTTTAAAATCTCAAAGGGCCGGCTCGACCGTGGTCTATCCGTGGACTTTTAGAAAATCAACGAGAGTTTGCTATTGCGTTTTGTATGGCGGAGTGAGATTTCAGGAGTCTCAAACTACCATTTCTCTTTTTTAATCCCTATTCATTTCCATATCGGCTGCTATATTGCGTGCGCGGTATAGACATCACGCTGAGGGCTCGGGTTCGAAACCCGGGTAAGGCAAAGTGATATTGGATTTTTACTACTCAATAGCAGCCTGGAGTCTGGAAATATGGCCGGTGAATGACAATGCCCGCCTCTGATTACAAGAGAATTTACATAGCTAGTGCAATTTGGGTATATTGCATCTCCACCGACCTTTAAACTGGAAAAAGGAGTGATACTATGCATTTACTAAATTTCCAACAGCACATCCACGATTCTTTTAGTATTGTTGGTGTTTATGGATAGTGGTTAACATCGAGTGACGATTAGTTCATTTTGCGGCCTATGAAAAGAAAATGCACGCGATTTGTACTCAAGTCGGAAACAGCTTTTATTATTATTTACACTACTATACTCGACGTTTATTATGAAAACCAGAAACAGTAACTCAATTTGACAATTAGTACCGACAGGTGTAATGTTAGAATCTACTAATAATGTATTATAATAAACTTACAGAGCGGTATCGTCATCCTCTGTAACACTGTCGTAGCTGTCAGGAGACGGTGCTTCCGTAGATCCGGAGGTAACTGGAATATTATCATAAAAAAGTAAGTACAAAGATCATGATTAGAACGCATTATTATTATAAAAGATTAATATTAACCGCAAGAAAACTAAATCTCGCGCAGTCGCGTCAACTTATTACGGAGATACACATTCAGCCAGTTCAGCAATTGGTGGTTTCATACTAGTGTAGTGTTACTACATGTTAGTAATACTTATCTGCACGAAAAACCCTTCAAACCCCACTTATGTATATAGATGTATGGGGAAACCCTCTATTCTCGGACGCCGGCGTCGGTAACGGGGCTTGACGAGTCAATAAATTACTAGAACCTACTCGATAAAAAGAGTTATAACTTTTCGGACAACCCTATTACTACTATGGAATTAAAACAACATACAACTATACTTCATACAAGTTTAACACTTACAGAAAGATGCAGCCCGTTTCAGTCGCCTGAATTGTGCACTAAGGCTAAATTCTTCGGGTTTTACTTCTAGGAACTCATTGGATCTGTCTTCTTCTCCTTCCCAGTACAGATCTTCAGCGCCCGACACCTAGAAAATAAACAGTTAAATTACTTTAATCCTACTAATATTATAAAGGCGAAAGTTTGTAAGAATGTATGGATGTTTGGATGTATGGATGTTTGTTCCTCTTTCACGCAAAAAGAACTGAACGGATTTCGATGAAATTTGGCACACAGGTACATCATGTCCTGGATTAACACATAGGCTACTTTTTATCCCGGGAAAACATAAAAGGGACTTTAATCCCGGAAAACTTTTTAACGCGGGCGGAGCCGCGAGCAAAAGCTAGTTTGTTATATAAACGAAACTATGATATAATGACGTTGTACGATTTCATAGAGACATACCTAATATATCTTGTATAAAGAAATATTTAGAGCATTCACAATGTTATATATTTCACGATTATCATTTATTCAAATGCCATTTATGAAATAGCCCCTTAATCATGTAGGTAATAATAGACGTTGTAATTTCATATTATATAATTATATCAGAACATAAATTATATATGACTGCCTTGGTGGCGTACATAAGACTGCAACGCTGAGGTCTTGAATTCGATCCCCTGGTCGGGCAAAGTGATACTGTGTTTTTCTTTTCAGTGTCAGCTCGGAGTCTGGAACTTGTGCTCGATATAGCGATAGGCTTGCCCTTTATCGCACCATGGTACCTAATACGTACGGCGAAAAATGGGTGCACTAGTGGCGTCTCTGCCTACTCCTTCGGATATAAAAAGCGTGAGTGTGATAAATTTTATACCTTGAGATAGGTATAAATATCAGTAGCTAATATTATCGCTTATCAATCAACTAAACTATGTATCTATAACAATAAGAAAGATATGATTATTATACAGATTTATCAACAGACCAAACATCAGCCCGGGGAAACACGCATGATCATATATATGAACCAGGTCGGAAGCCTACAGTGCTCATCTAGTAGGTAGTGCACGTACATACATATTCAAGCGTAGCTTTTAGATAAATTTATTATAAGATCTTCGCACAATAAGGTGAAAAGTCGCAAAGATGCGGAAATTTTCTTACGAAGTTATGGAAAATAAGTCATATTGTGAAGTTAATTAGACAAGCACAGCGCGTATAGAAGACTTTTGCGTAAGTCATCCCTTTGAGCATCGTGTAGCTTTATGTAAACTGCCTTGTAAGTTTAACCTCAAAACTGAAGGAGATTTTATACTATTTGTAACAGTCTTTGCATAATATAACATGACTTATAAAGTAAATTTTTATGCAATGTAACATTCTCTATATTTGATTTTGAATGCAGCTACGCTTGTATAGATCAAGCAGGGCTATTCCTTGATGTAAAATGAAATAGATCTTTCATTACATTCAACAAAAATTTCATTCCAGTATATTTTTTATGAATAAACATACTTTGAGGAGAGATCGTTTTCTTGTACTGTACAAATTCACGTAAGTAATGCATCAATATGTTTATCGCGAAAATCGTTGTAGATGATACATCTCATACATTGATGTATTAAAAGCCCTAATACATCAATGATCTCATAAGACGTTTTCTATACAAATATTGGTTTCGAAACAACAAAACTTCATAAACACTTCAATATTTACTGAAACAAATACATATTCACAATTCGAACAATACACCGAAAGTTAGCGAGACGCGGCTAAACATATTTTGTGAGGTGTCATTTATTTAGGAGTATATAAAGTTCACCAGTTTGGGATTATGTACGGATAGGTAAATAGGTGCCCTGTGATTGGACAGGCTCGACACGCCCCGCCCCCGCCCCGCAACGATCTTGATTTGACTGCCCGGTTTATTCGCATTATCTTTCCTTCGAGAGTTTTCCTCGAACTTAGAGGTCGAGCGTTCGATTTGTCCCTTACTTAGTTTTATGTAATTAAACGTGTCATTCAACTTAACTGGATTAATAATAATGGATAATTTATTGTTAGTGTAGAGATTAAGAGCGTGATATTAAAAAACTTTATGCGAAACATGCGTTCAATATGAATTGTTTTTTACTACCGAATGTTAGGTATATATATACACAGGTCAATAGCGACATATCCTGCAGAAATCTTTTTATCGATCCTTCCTGAAATGTAATGTTTATTGGGTGTTATTAAAGTCATTTCATTTAAGATTTCTTTTTTATTTTGATGTATTCGAATAAAAGGTGAGACAGACGCTTTATTGATTATTTTAAAGTTTAAGCGTTTGCTTGGTCAATACAAAGAAGATAGATTAGACCTAGACTCTCACTTTGCTCATCTAAAAACTTTATTGTAGGATAAAATATGACTATCTCCGAAGGGGTAGGCAGAGGCGCAACTAGTGCACCTACTTTTCGCCATGCGTATTCCGTCCCATGATGTGATAGTGGGCGAGCCTATCGCCAAATTGGACACAAATTCCAAGCTCCAGGCTAACACTGTGTAGAGAAACCCAATAAGTATCACTTTGCCCGACACGGGTATCGAACCCGAGACTTCAGCGTTGCAGTCGTATTTATTTATCTCCTTCATCCGGAGTTCGGTCCCCCCGACGCAAGGACACTTGGGTACGACTCAAAATTACGTAAGTATGTATGTATACTTACATTAGTTTAAGAACTTAGTTATTAAGGTTAAATCAAAATAGTGTATTTTTTGCTTTTCAGATTTTTTGGCGGTTTAATTTTTTTGTTATATGCTTTTAATTTATAATGTTTTGTGGCTATAAACTACATGCTTAATTTTCATTAATACGCAACTCAGCACTAACATCTGTCAGTTAACAATAAATTACCTCTCTTTTCCCACTCAGGGTAGATTTTTTCCAAATTTACATGGGACTAAATTTAAGGTATATCCAATAGAATAATAAGAATTATTAAAATCGGCCTACTCTGCAAAAAGTTATGCGTGGTGGTACATAAAAAATATACGCGTCGACTTGAGAACCTCCGTTCTTTTTTCGTCGGTTAAAAATCCAAAATCAAAAACGTCAGTAACGAGAGTTGCTAATTCTCAAATCAGCCCAAACAACGAAGCGACAAAAATGCAAAGTACGCCGGCCGGACTTCGTGGCTATAACGTCGTCATTATCGTCCAACAAAAGGTCATGACTCGCAAATAAATCGCCACTCAAGCCCCAATTAGGGGTGGGTGGGGCCGTTTGTACAACGGAGGGATTTCATAGCAATTTCAGTTAGTCCGACATGATCCGTTCAAAGAGTGTGGACGACGAGCCGTGCACACTAATGGCGACCTCGCGCCACGCTACAGTGTTAACACTTCATAACATTATTACTTAATTTTAAATTATATTTACACATTAAAATTGTTATAATTTGTGTTTGTTTAAATAACTATTTTGTGTTATTTTTACATGGGCATGGCCAAGTGACCTGATGGCAGGAGGAACGGCGTCCAGATGTGAGATCCCCTCACAAATCAATACAATTTTGCTGACCTGTTCGAATATTTAAATATAATTAAAATATCTTTAGTTTTCCGTGTACTTGTGTATCGGGTCGGGTTAGATGAAATTGTGTTCTTTTACTGAGTACCTGCAGCCCGTTATTTATTTGAGCCTGATACGGCCTTAGGCTCACCGCCTATCACATCATGGAACGGAACACACGTCATGGTGAAAACTGGGTGCCCTGGGTGCACCTCTGCCCACCCCTTCCGAGATAATGGCGTGATGTGTGTTTGTCCAGTTTTCTGTATCTAAAAACAACGAACCGCGCGAACGAGAACAAATACCTACAAAGGATTTATTTCAAACTAGCTTTTGCCCGCGGTTCCGCGCACGTGAAAAAGTTTTTCCGGGATAAAAGCCCCGCTTTATATCTTCCCGGGATAAAAAGTAGCCTATATATGTGTGAATCCAGGACATCTACCCAAATTACCAAATTTCATCGAAATCCGTTCAGGAGTTTTTGCGTGAAAGTCTAACATACATAGATTCATTCTTACAAACTTTCTAGTTTATAATATCAGTAGGAAGCAGGATATTGGTCAGTTTTCTTGTCAAATTTAACGGAATGAATACTAGGAACAAATTTATTAAATATTCAGATCACTTTCGATATAATAGCGTTCAAGGAAATGACATTCAATCTTTTCATTTTAATTCATATAATAGTCTAAAATATTGGAGCTGATTATTCGATCACATTGTAAATATTACAATATCCATCAAATAAATCATAGCCCGAGCTAATATAAAACGGAAACAACAAATTTTAATGAAAAATAATTATATATTTGGCCTATTTTATTGTGACTATGAATATTCTGGTGACAAACTAATCAACCCTTACGAATGAAAAAAATAACATTTATCCAGAAATCATATTCTAAGTGCATACAAGAACACTCCGCATAAATTCGAAGTTAAAAGTAAGCGACCATCGCAAGATTTATTGCTGGGACGAGTTTGCGAGCGTCTTTTAAATGAAAAATGTACATACTCTATTGCTGTTACTTTTCGACTAACTTAACTCCACTAAAAATGAACTGGATAGAATAAATTGTGCAGTAAATATACTAAACTGTGGAAAAGTTGATCATAATTATCAATTTACTTCTTAATGATATTGTACATGCGAAAGTTTGTGAAAGTGTTTGGATATTTGTATGTTTGTTAGAAGTTAATGCAGAAACAACTAAACGGATTTAGATAAAATTGGGCACACGTGTGGAACATGTCCTGGATTAACACATAAGTAATTTTTTACTCGGTGGCGTAGTTGTATTTTGGTACGACTGCAATGCTGAAGTCTCGGGTTCGATCCCCGGGTCGGGCAAAGTGATATTGAGTTTTTCTATTCAGTATCAGCTCGGAGTCTGGAATTTGTGCCCGATATGGCGATAGGCTCGCCCCCTATCACATCATGGGACAGAATAATGGCGAAAAGTGGGTGCACTAGTTGCGCCTCTGCCTACCCCTTCGGGGATAACAGGCGTGAGTGTATATGTATATGTATGTATGTATGTCTATTCTACTCATCAATTTAATTAACTATCCCAGATGAATATTACACATTTTTATGTAGATGTTGGATGGTTCTGTGGAATGTGGATGTGTGTTAACCTATAAAGCTGTGATTCCGCAGAACGCGGCAGACGGCAACAGCATGTGCCGCGACTGCAGACGGCACTACTGTGCACTATTAAATTGTATGAGACACGACGGCAAATGACGCGCGGCAAGAACGTCCTGCCCGGCGTCATATGCCGTCGTGTGCGGAATCGGTCTCAAACAATTTAATAGTGTACAGTAGTGCCGTCTGCCGTCGAGGCACATGTTGTTGCCGTCTGTTGTCTGTCGCGTCCTGCGGAATCACTATACGCATGAGCAATTCAATGGATTTGTATGAAAATTTTTTCAGAAAAAAACAAAAATATTAAACTTTAATTTAGGCTCTCACGCAGTGGAACATGAATTTAATTGAAAAACAATTGTCATAAAATATATCAATTGGTCCGATAGTCCTCGTTTTCGTTCGCACGCGACGCATCCTACTGGCTCACAGCGAGGCTCTGAGATCACATTAAATATTACTTTCGTGAATTTAATTACTGCCGGGAATTTCATTTATAATTATATCAATAACAATAATAATTCCGTGTTCACGTTTTCTCTCAGTAAATGCTTTAATAGTTCTAGCTTCATCATAGTCAGCCACATGACTTCCACTGCTGAACATAGGCCTCCCGCAAAGGTTTCCAGACGGTCAAAAGCGGCCCGCATCCAGCGCTTTACAGTGACAGCTTAGTGTTCAGTGAGCTATGGAGAGGGCTGTGCTAGATGTTTCTCTTCGCGACCGAATCAGAAATGAGGAGATCCTTAGAAGAACGAAAGTCACTGACATAGCCCAGCGGACTAGCAAGCTGAAGTGGCAATGGGCGGGGTACATAGTTCGAAGAAATGACGGCAGGTAGGGAAAAATAGTTCTGGAGTGGAGACCACATACTGGCAAGCGCACCGTCGGCCGTCCACCTGCAAGATGGACAGACGACTTGATAAATGCTTTAATATAATATTGCAAATACGTTGTACCATATTTTAATAGAGCCTTGATAAAGAAATTTGCTTTCGCGAAATCGCCCGATTAACAGTGCTTTTCGCAAATAAAATCTTCATTGCATTTTTAGAGAAAAATGCCTATTTATCCAAAAGAAACATTTGAATTTGGGGTCTATGATAGATACTTTAAAAACAGAACCTCCTTTTTGAAGTCTGTTAATAACCAATTTAGCTTGAGCATGGAATGAAATAAAGACCATTCATTGCATTTACTGGCACACGCAAATTGAAAAACTCCATGGTTTTAAAATGCAAAACCGGTTATTCACATTTTCAAAACGACGCGACGCTAAGTTGTATAGTAAGTGTTAACAATAACTAGCAGACGCCTGTAACTCTCGGATCCGCTGAGTACTTCGCAACATCCAACGTTTTCTAAGAACTCATACAGACATTTTAATGCTTGTCAACAAAGCCAGTAGTGTTATGACAAGTTTCATTTATTTAACTAGTAGATAAATGGCCGTCATCTTGGGTTTCAGCAGTATCAAATGAGTGGTAGTAAAACGGAAGGCGCTAACATGTTACCGTTGGCACTTCGCGCCGCTAATTGAGCCAATCGCATAGAATTGACGACGCTCACAGTCATGTCGCTAAACAGCCTCTATTGGCAGTTACGACACATATTTCCCATCGCATTAAAGCTCTACGATTCGAGGCAATCATCTTGTATGATTCAGAGCGTTGTGCTGTATTTACAAACAGTGTCATAGAGTTAAAAATCAAGTCAATCTTTTTATGTCATTTTGAAGGTATGTTTGAAGATAAAATGCTAAAGCCATTTAGAATTGCAATTTTCGTGTTGTATTATAAAATTGAAGGTTTTAAAAATAAACTTATAATTCATTTCGTAATTCTAGTCATATGGAAACTGGGACTCAATCGAAACCATTTTGGGAAAACCATTTAGTGTGTCGTCAATATAGGTACATGGTATATAGCCTGTAATGGTTTCAAACCAAAGCTACTTTATCTCGTTATGAATAATAGCACGAATTTGGATTATTCAGTTCTTATAACGTTGAATTGGGCAACTTAAAAAATGTCGATAATAGTTACCGTTGACCTATAGTCACCAGCTTCCAACACCCAAGGCGCTCCTTTTCTCACATGGAACGCCTTCACTGTCGGAACCGTTTGCACGATATTTAACTTCCTTCAATTGACCCCAGTCTGTACATTATTTAAAAAACCATGCCAAGTCCAAATTATTTTTGAACCAATAGTATTTAGTGAACATTGTATAAGAATACATTATAGTAGTTTCCAATTTCTTGCTTAGTGTTTAATATCATCCGCCGCAAATTTGGATACAAACATTTTATTTATGCCTATATTCAGCAGTGGACATGGCTGATGAAGATGTAAATCGAACAAACTTGATAATTTTTGAAAATACAACATCTTTGATATTAATTTAATCATCAGATTACTACGTATGTTCCATTTCTATTCAAATTTTATCAGCGAGTCTTTTGGAGATGCGGCCGAAGATATATTTTGAGCAATAATTTAAAAAAATATGAAACACATTGAAATCAATATGTTTAAATTGTAAATGGACTCTTAAAATTAAACACACAAAAAAAATCGCATAATATATTTAGATATGACAGAATATAAATACCGAGGTTCCTCTTTACAGTGCGACACAATAAAACGTATGTTAATTAAGTGTCCTTTTATAATAAAAAAAGGACATGTCCCGTTCCCAAATATTTATTACACACGCACACACACTCACGCATTCATCCCCGAAGGGGTAGCAAGAGGCGCAACTATAAAACAATACAATATCAAGCAACAATATCGGACACAAATTCCAGACTCTGGGCTGATATTGACTTTAAAATCCAATATCACTTTGCCCGACCCGGGGATAGAACCCGAGACCTCAGCATTGCAGTCGTATCGTAAAACAACGCCACCGAGGCAGTCGGTACTATTTATATCGCCAATAAAATTGTATGAAATAAATAAAAATGCGCAATGCTGCATATACATCACCAACAAATACTAGGTACCAATAAAAAACGCATATTCGCCGAACAACAGTTTCAACAACGAAATATAGGCCGTTACATGAATCATGGCCTGACTTCCTTTCTTATTGCACAAACTATATTTTTAGAAACCAATACGATTTTAACCGAGTATTTGTAAACGTGTGCGACCCATAACAATATGAGAAAATTGTAAACCCATATTAATTTGAGCGCGGTTTACAAACTTAGAGATGGAAGTGAAAACGGTTGTTGCTAGTTAGCGAACTTCCTATTAACCGTAACTGTATTTTAAGGCGAGACAGTATTCGATTTTTAAATATAACACGTTTACGAAAAGTAATCGATAATAATATAAGTCACATGCTTATCTATACTAATATTATAAAGAGGAAAGATTTGATTGTTTGTTTGCAATGAAGAGGCTCCGAAACTACTGGACCGATTTGAAAAATTCTTTCAACAATATAAAGCTACATTATCAGAGAGCAGAATTATAGTTATCATACAAAGTGAGTGCGTTGATACCGTTTTAAATGAAACCTTTAAGAAATGGACTATAAGAGTCAGTATCACAGGTACGAAATAAATTTCATTTGACAGTTATCGTATTATTAAACAACAAATGTAGATAGTACCGTTTATACGGATTTGTTTAGTCTGTTTATACGTTTCTGTGATGAATAGCGTTTATGAGCAAGCGCTGAAATCGGCCATTACTCTTTTTTAATAGCACTGTTCATCGATACCGGAAATTTCATTAGGTTTTAGTGTAATACACTGTAATATCTCTTGGAAAAATATCTATCTTGATGAAGATCGCAGGAATACACTGTAATCGGGCCGCTTTAGACAGGTCCGTCTGAAAATCATTATAGAAGGTCTATATTCAGAAGTGGACTTCGTGACACTGGTGATGATCTCCTAACAGTGCTGGAACCCGCACACTATAATTTCGCGGCAAAAAAAAAAAAATAGCTAATTAAAAGCGCACGGGTCAAATATATTTCGTTTTTTACAAATTATAATGGCAAAATTCTCAGCGGTTACGAAATATAGTACAAAACAAGGTTTCAGTAAAATTGTGTCCTTAAATACCTCTATTGTGTTTTCTAATAACTCATAAAATAATTACACCTATAAAATAGTCTAGAGGGGACTAGTCATGAGTGCATTCTATTCTTGGTGCTTTATGAATTCCTGGTAACGCCGCAGACAAAATGTGTTTCGAAGAAAAAATGCTTATAATTTTATAAGTGTACTTTAAACAGTCAAATGATTCTTATTTTTTACCCTTCCTCTTTCGCATAACAAAGTAACAGAATTCACGCAACTCCGATTTTTTTTATGGCATTGAATGAAGAGACGAGCATGCTGTTCGCCTGGTATCTATATCACCTAGTTCTGATGGTAAGTGATACGACCACCCATAAACAGTAGTAGCACCATACCATAACCTTGAGTTACAAAGGACTGTGTGGCATTCCACTGCGCTCGTCATCGTGAGACATAAGATCTCATTATGTTCAATAGTTACATTGGCTACGATGTCCTTCAAACCGAAACACAACAGTGCATGTACTACTGCTTGGCGGTAGAAATAGACATTGCAGTGGTACCCACCCAGACGGACTCCTACATATGAGAGACAATTCCGAGTTATTTTACTAGCATCATGTTTAAATCTATTTACATATCGTTCTAATTAAAGATTACGAAGACTAGCGCTTCTAAATTATAAGCGTAAAATAAAAATGCAATCGACGGAAATAATAGCGAATTTGTTATGTTAACCGATACGGTTTTGTAAACATACGAAAATGTTCATTTAAAACAAACTTCGGTAGTGACAAGGAGTTCACGTAGCAACTGTTTACATTAAACTCTATTATGGTGTGTGAAATAAAATTGTGTCAAGATCAGTCACGTGTTTTTTCTATTTAGTACTTTACTGCTCATTGATAGGATTTCTTTCATGTTGTGTGCATTTAAGTTTGATAGTCAAGGCGTTTTGCTTCAATACTAAGTATTTACAAATGAGTTTCATACGAGACGAATTACTAAGGATCAAATTAATTTAGGTAAAATTTAATATACAGTTAAGATTTTACGTACCCGTAACATGTGTTTAGGTTTTAATTCAGGTTACGTGACTTTTGGATATTTTTTTGTAAATAACGTGTGGAACTGTACGCAAAAATGAGTGAAGCAATAAAGTACAGTATTTTCAATTCAACAACACTTGAAATGATGTTATAGGTGAATGTTAGCAATCAATTCATGTATCGTACCTAATATTATGAAATCGACAGGCTACACCCACGCCGCTCCTCAATTAGTACGTGCAAGATTTTATATTTATTATTCGTATTCTAGGTATTTGAATGTAAGAAACGCGTATTTGAGGACTGAAAAAATATATTTCTTGAGAATTAATGTGGGACGATCCGCCTTATTAACACCTTGTAATTCTTTTACGCGACTTGCACCAATATCTAAAAATTGTTATGATTTCCTATACGAAATTTGCACGCACTTCAATACACTAGTCTCTAGTAATAAACCAAATTACATAAATTACAAGGGAATGTTTGGGGCACAATTACAAGTACAAGTTTTGAACTGTCATTTGATCTTCTTATTGAACTGGGTCCAAAGCAACAGCAGGATTAGGAAGACAAAAACGAACGCCGCCGCTTGACCTTGACTGCGCGGCGTTCAAAACAACGAGAAAATTAAATCGTATAACGCCGAATTCGCGTAAGTCGAGGTAGCGTAAGTCGGGGTATTACTGTATTTTATTTTGTTTTTAAATAATCTCGGTTGACAGTGTTCACAAACGCAGTCGGAGTTATCTGCTCACTCCGAGATTTTGTTGCTCTATCTATATCACCAACCAAATTATGAGAAGTGAGCGTGTTGTATACACACACACTCACACCCGTTATATCCGACGGGGTAGGCAGAGATGCAACTAGTGCACCCACTTTTCACCAGGCGTATTGCGTCCGATAATGTGATAGGGGGCAGACTTCGTGCTGATACTGAATAGAAAAATCCAATATCACTTTTCCCGACTCATGGATGGAACCCGAGATATCATCATTGCAGTCTTACTGTAATGCTATTATGCCACCGAGGCAGTCTGCGAATAAAAAATGGGAAGAATGTTTTTCACACGCTTTGATTTTTACGGAATCTCATCTTACTAATATTAATAATGCAAAAGCTTCATTAAACAAATATAGGTCAATAGAAGGCCTACGTTCTGAAGTGGACGGCGACAGGCTAATTGATTGAGAGATAGACTATTTTTGTCCCGATATATGAATACAAATATTTTTGTGAACGCACGGGAATACAACTGTTTCTAGTGGTAGAGCAATTGAAAATTTCTATGAGTAATGAGTGTTTGCAATATTGTGCTAGCTCGACTACTGCGGCACGAAAAGTTTACTTGACGTAGTCACAGTGCTTTTAGGGGCCATTCATTTATTAAGTAAGACGATTTAGGGAGTCGACCATGTCTTATTTTTTCTTATAAGCGCCACCCCTTTGTAAGAATAAAAAATAAACATTAAAACAAACCAAACGTGTATTCATTTTTCTTTTAGATTGTTAGCTAATAAATAATATTAAAGTGGGGGAGGGTATCGGCATATTCTTATTTTTTCTTATGATAGCGGTAGGGGGTCAGAAACTAGCGAAAATAGTCTTACATAATAAATGAATGGCCCCTTATGGGATCCCGCGGTATCATCGATATTACCAAAATCATAATCCTAAAGTTGCCTAAAACTCTTTTTTCTTTTTTTTAATAACGGTTATATCTATACTGTTTATAACTATACGGTGTGTCTGCACATTGAACGACATGTGATAAGAAAGAAAGGGGGTGACTAAAGAGTAATGGAAAACCAATCAGCGGTTTTTTATACTTATTTTCTACCTGTCTGTTTTACTGCTTGATTGTTACTGAACATCTCCGAAACTGCTGAACGGATTTTGATGAATTTGGTATGGATGTAGCTAGATACCCTGGAAAAAACATAGACTACTTTTATCCCGGGAAAATATAAAGCGGGACATTTATCCCGAAAAAAATATTCACGCGAGCAAAAGTTAGTATGGAACATTTCAAACAATTACTTGGCCATAGAACTTTATATTATAATCCAAACTCTATATCGCGGCAATCTTCTCTCTGTCCAGACCAAACTAAAATATTTAAGGTCTAAAACTCGGTTAACTAACGAAAGTGCCCTAATTAATGAGACGAAACTCAAGCAATGAAAATGAAAATAGAGCAGCCGTACTATAAGTACTATGACACACATTGCTTTACTCAACATCATTAAGAACATTGGTTTTATGAGACTGTCTCAAGAGATTATTTGCTCCTGTACATTACATTTTTGAAATTCTTATGGGGCATTGTCAGATATGTAGATTTCCTTACAATCCGTCAAGGTTGAAGCGAATGGTAATTGATAAACAATACAGTCAGAAGTCACAGGTCGAATTTCTAAGATATGTGAAGTAAACCCGCTCTAGGCTAACGTGGACTAAGGCCAAAAACCCTCTCAGAAGGAGAAGAGGCCCGTGATCAGCCATGGAGTTTAAATAATATAGTGGGCAGTAATTATATAATTATACAGAATATATATCTGGGGCTATTTTTGTCCTCAAATAACTTTAAGTAATAGGCATACAGAAAATATTATGCATTTGAAATGAAATTTGTTTCGCATTTGCCCTAGTCTCGAGAAACGATATCGGAGTGTTGCAGGTTATTAATAAATTGTAGTTAATAAGCATTTAACATTGTTATCGATTACCAATTGTTTGTTGTGTTACTTAACAAGTTAAGGTCTTTGACTTTGCTTATGTTTTGAGTGATTGTGGCGTACCTAGGGCTGCCATCACTTAAATTGCCGACGCCGGATATACACGGCAAAAATCCCGGACATTTGGGCGAAATATGGGTTTTTCCCCGGACACCTCTGAAAAAATATTTTGCCTTGCCTTCTTGAATACGGGTTATTATGAATGAATTTTAACTAAGGTTTATTTCAATTTATCGCTTAACTATTTTTTTTTTTTTTAAAGGCCATCTTCGGCGCATTAGGGACGGCTGCGGGCTTCCTCCGACTCACGTCTAAGTTTTCGTCCGCAACCGCCCCTGCGCGTACCGCTGTTGCGGTCCTTTTCCTGTTGCGGGGGCTCAGAAGCCCCCGAAACACCGTACCGCGTCCGCCTTTTGGTGTCCGAGGCAGCATGAGACACGCTGCCTCGGACATGTCCATCACGGGGGTCACAGAAGTTGGCTAGACTAATGGGTGGGCGGCACGTCCCGTCCACCCGTGACCCCCGGAGGCACCTATTAGTCGCCTTTTACGACAGGCAGGGGATACCGTGGTGGAATTCTCCAAACGCCCCCAATCCACAGGGCGGGAGACGTCGGTCAGTCGTCCACCCGACGCCTCCTACGTCTCGTCTGGTGGCGGGAGGGATCACCACTGCGCTGGCGATCCCTCTCGGCACTCTCCTTCCGCGAGAGGACCACCTCGCAGAAGTGGGCCACCGCCTGCCAGGCCTCCCGGCCGCCGACCATGGAAGCGACCACGGCCGGCAGCGAGAGGTCTTCTCCGACAACTGTTCTGAGAGCGCTGCGTTCTTCATCCCAGGCTGGACAACACTCCAACGTATGTTGGGCCGTATCCATTGGGCAGTTGTCACAATAGTGACACACGGCCGACTCCTCTATACCTACCACCCGAAACAGGAACTCACCGAAGCAGCCATGCCCGGTGAGCACCTGCGTCAGGCGGTATGTTGCCGCTCCGTGGCGCCTGTCCAGCCATTCGGCAAAGACAGGACGCACTGCCTCTACGACCCTGTGCCCCCACGACGGGGCCTCCAGCCTGAGACGCCACTCCTCCACGGCCGCTCGCCGTAAGGCGGCCCTCTTGGCCTCCACCTCCTTCAGGGCCGGACGCTCCCCGCGACTGAACGCCTCCTCCCGCCAATGGAATACATCGGCAAGGGATTTGGCGTCCAGGTCCCAGGGCAGAAATCCGGCCAATAGGCAAGCCGCCTCGAAAGAGACCGTGCGGTACGCCCTGACCGCCCGCTGCGCTAAAGCTCTCTGCGGGGCGCGCAGAAGGGCGACGCAGGGGCGGCCCAGGGAGTCAGCCCAAACGGGGCTGCCGTAAAGGGCTATGGACCGCACGACTCCGTGATACAGCCTCCGGCAAGGGAAGCCAGGACCTTCCAGGTTGGGCAGCAGGCCGGAAAGAGCGCCCGCTGCCCGGGACAATTTAGTCCTCAACTCCTTAAAGTGGGTGCGGAATCGCCATCGGCTATCTAGGACTAAACCTAGATACTTCATGCTAGAGCCGATGGGGATCCGCACCCCCCCAACGACGCTGCCGGCACCGGCCGGTGGCCCTCTCCGAGGTCCGTGAAAACACACGGCCTCGGTTTTCTCGAGGGCCACCTTCAAACCCAAACGTTGAATTCTTCCAACTACTTGGCCGGTGCCCGCCGCCGCCAGAGTTGCGGCGTCCCGGAAGGTCCCAGCAGTCGCTGTGACTAACGTATCGTCGGCGTAACATGTCACGCCGACGCCCCGGAGATTGGAACCACGGAGCACCCAGTCGTACCCGATGTTCCACAGGAGAGGGCCCAAAACCGAGCCCTGTGGAACACCGCACGACATCGCTCTTCGGTGCCACCCATCGGCGCCCGGATACACTACGTGCCTGTCAGACAGGTACGCGTGCACCAGACGCCGGAGATAGGGCGGCACCACGTGGTACCGCAGTGCCTCGTGGATGCAGGGCCAGGGCAGCGAGTTGAAAGCGTTGGATATATCCAACGATACAGCGATCACTACACTGCCTCCGGCCACTGCATCCTCCGCCTGTGCCTTCACCCGCAGAATCGCGTGGACAGTGGAACGTCCCCTCCTGAATCCATACTGTTCGTCGGCCAAATTCGGACCGACCCTATCGAGGTGCTCGACGAGGCGGGTATGGATGATGCATCGCTTAACTATAAAAAAATTATTTACCCTGACAAAAAGTGTCCGGGTTTCACCCGGACACTTTTCAAATCCCCTGCCGCACGGCCCCGGACGCCCTTCAAACTAGGACAAATCCGGGGAAATCCGGACGGATGGCAGCCCTAGGCGTACCTAAAACTTAACAAGAAAAAATGTCTTTCATATTAGATTTGGTTAGTAAAAAAACTTGAGAGGTGTCAAGGGACACCCGGATGGAACGAAGTTGTTTTCGATTAATTAGTGAAGATATTGTAATAAAGTTTTATTTCTTTTAAGTTATAATAATAATTGTATATTTCATTAAAACGTTACCACATCAATGAAAACATTTACTTCTACCTACACAATAGATATGTCATCGAATCACGATCATCACCTAATAGACCGTGGGCCAGTGCAAAATTTCGTCAGTCATTTTCTCCCGAACGATAATTGGTGAGGTGCATCAGAGACGTGTATCATAAAGCCTCGTGAACGTCAGCTTCGGCTCCGTGGGTGCCATGAGCGGTGGTAGCCTCCCAAAGATGTAGAAAAAAAATTATTATTCAGTCATTTCCTCCCAACTAAGAATCATTTTAAATTGTAGCTAACCCGATACCTTGAAGAAAAAAAAATAATCAGCTGACTGTAACTTGGGGCATTATGCGTCAGCTGGTCAATCAAACATGTAAAAAAGTATATCATTTCAGTAATTTCCTCTCAACTTCAAATTTATCTGATGATAGCTTATACGCAACTATGAATAAATATATATGTCAGCTGGCTGTATGCCGGGGCAAAAACCGTCAGCTGATGCCTTGAAAGTTATAACGCAGGTGTTAGACGAGAGCTTCTATTACATAATGACATGCATCAGCTGACATGCATGCTTAATTACAGCATTGTATTATCAATCTATACATGTAAAATGCTTTGTCCTGAATGACTGACTGACGGTTAAAAGCACAGCCTAAACCTCTGACCGTAGAGACCTGAAACTTGCAGGGTGTATTCTTTGTATGCCATAGGCATCTAATGAGATTGAATTTTCCGAAAGTCTACCCCTAAGAAGGTGAAAAAGGGGGGCAAAGTTTGTATGGGCCAACGTGATTCCTTGGTCCAACCTACTTCAAATATTGCTTAAACTTATTTTTAGCAGAACTGATAGAAGACGTGTTTCGTGTTTTATTGAAATTCGTCCCGTAATATATAATATGTATAAAAACGAAAGGTCATTAACTCACTCATCACGAAATCTGAGAAACTACACGTGCTAAGAGTCTTAAATTTTGTGGAGGTTCCTTTTAGGACGTTGGAGCTCACTAAGACGGGATTTTGCGTAATTCAACCCCTAATGGGGTAAAAAGATTCTACGCGATAAACTCAAAGACTATCAAACGGATTTTGATTAAATTTGGTATGGAGATAATTCGAGCATCTGGGAAATTGGAAAATTTTAGGCTACTTCTTATCCCGTGAAAATGTATAAGTGGGACCTTTATAAAAAAAAAAAACTCCTTCGTACGACCGAGGCTGCGGGTAAAAGCTAGTCAGCTTATAAATTTTCATGTGGGAAGATATAATGTATCTTAAATGTTTGACTTTACGCTCAGATATGAGTTTTCCGATGAAATGTATAAATAATTTACGACTAATACGTATATAATTAAATAACTGAAGAAATATTAAGAACAGTGATTATGAATTTATAGTTTATTGTACTCTCCGGAGTAAGATAAAGTGGTCAGCAGAAGACTTTTCAGATTAACACAACCTACTGCAGGTACCACCTTTGCAACACGTTTCTAATCTAAGGGTTAGAAAAGTTTTGCATGCCTACATCGAGTCATATAAGGAACACCCCCTGCAAGTTTCAGGTCTCTACCGTCAGAGGTTTGGGCTGTGCGTTTAACCGTCAGTCAGTTATTCAGGACAAAGCATTTTACATGTATAGATTTATAATACAATGTTGTAATTAATAAAGAGAATCTACTATCAGTAACTCGAGGGAAACATTGTCAGCTGATGCATGTCATTATGTAATAGAAGCTCTCGCCTAACACCTGCGTTATAACTTTCAAGGCATCAGCTGACGGTTTTTGCCCCGGCATACAGCCAGCTGACATATATATTTATTCATAGTTGCGTATACGCAACTATGAATAAATAAACAACTTGAAGTTGAGAGGAAATTACTGAAATGATATATTTTTTTTACATGTTTGATTGACCAGCTGACGCATAATGCCCCAAGTTACAGTCAGCTGATTATTTTTTTTTCTTCAAGGTATCGGGTTAGCTACAATTTAAAATGATTCTTAGTTGGGAGGAAATGACTGAATAATATTTTTTTTTCTACATCTTTGGGAGGCTACCACCGCTCATGGCACCCACGGAGCCGAAGCTGACGTTCACGAGGCTTTATGATACACGTCTCTGATGCGTCTCACCAATTATCGTTTGAGAGAAACTTGGTCATCGAAATCTGTCACTGGCCCACGGACCATAAGCAAGCATTGACATTAAAATTAACATACAACTAACGAAAAAAAAAAACTACTCTAAAAAGCATTTAAATAAAAAAGGACAATTTAAATCTTAGAGTAAGTATAGCTACGTATACATACTCTAAGATTTAAATTGTCTTTTTTTATTTAAATTTCGAATGTCACTTTTACGGCCAGTTCTTTATTGTTACTGGCTGGTTTCACAGGGCAAGTATAAAAGTGTCGTGACAACTTTTCGTAAGATTTTTTTCCGTCTAGCTCCCTTTCACAACGCGCGATAAGGAACTTCGTTCCAAAAATAAATTGGCATCGATAAATAATTTACTGTCGCGCATTGACCACACACGGCCCGCTGTTTTATTTCAAATGAACTGCCACACGTCTCATAACATCAGTCCTCAGCTCGGGTGACAGACGTTCGTATATCTATGCACTGAATATTTTTACTGCTGCTGTAGCGCCGTGGCTTGTATCTTGACGATCTACGGATTTGAATTTAAAAGTGACGTAAACACATTATGTCTTCAATTTTTTTTGTTAGATTTAAAGTAGCGGAAAGTATCTAAAAGTAACAATAATATTCCATAGAATTGATTATATTATTGACATAATTTTCCGGGGTAGATACATCATTCCAAAATAGATATCCATTAGAGAAAGAGTACGTGTGTTAGACTATCAGAAACATGATGCGAGATGAGAAATGGGGCAAGCTATTAAACGCCTCTTCCTACTTGAGGCTTATTGTCCGTTGTCCAACAATTCCAACAATATTGAATTAACGTTGATCAACTTGCTGAGTACAAACAACACAGGAACCCTCACTACTCCGATTGCATCATGTCATACTTCGTTCGACAGAATCAGCTATTTTAGTTTTATGTTCTAGCCATCATTCAGAACAATGCTTTTGTAAAAACGTCTGGAGTGTGACTTAAAATTTAGTTGACTTTCGGAGAAAAACGAAAGTTTTCATTTGAAACTTTTAAAGCATCCGTAATGCAGCGGGCAACGAGTCGCGTATTTAACAGTAAAACCTGAGTGAACCGAAGAGTATGTACTGAGTGAGTGCTGATGTACGGGCATGTGACATCGAATAAGTGCGTTTCCTGGCGCCAAACACGCGCCGAACGCGACTTGCTCATTGGCACGTGAGTCCTTTGTCACGTATTTTGTCACGTTTTAATATAGGTAAGTGAACAATAAGAACGGACAGTGCACACTGTTCATCTGACCTAGTTACAGTGTATCTTTCATATTCTCAAATACATAATTCAGTAAATGTTTCCTTACAAATATACAGAGTACTAATAAATATACAGATATATGACTAGATGTTCACATTGTCAGATTCTTAATAGGTATTATTTTTTCTCATTATAATAAAAGGCAGTAATATTTTTTCGAACCGGAGGTCTCTTTAAAAGCTCCAGTAACGTTTTTTCACATTAGCATTTTTTTTAAAAGGCCTAATGATAACACACATGCACACTCACGCCTTTTATCCCCGAAGGGGTAGGCAGAGGTGAAACTAATGCACCCACTTTTCACCGTTATTCCGTCCGATGATCTGATAGGGTGCGAGCCTAATTATAACTTATTGATTTATTTGTATATTGTAAGGAAACATAAAGTGATACCAGAAAAAGAAAGAGGAACAGTCATACACTAATTACATTACATCCATTCTCTACCACCCCAATAGCTGCTTATGCACCTTCAATCCCTGAATAATGGCGGAGTTCCTGTCGTTCTTAAAGAAAACAAATAAGAACTAGAAAGACGGCACTGTTATTTAGGTAGCTGGAAATGGAAATCTTTCTTGTATTGTAGTAGTAACATATCTTTTCACGTTGAGTTTCTTTGATATGATGATATTACGCCGCTCGAATCAGCCCTTTTGACTAATTCTAGTCAATACAAAAAAAAATATTACTTTTTCCATATGAACAATATTGATTACTTTGATTAATTATTCCCTGGCTAGCAGGCACTACCCCAAACTTTCCAGATAATCCCAAATCCCCAACACTAACATTCGTTAAATAATTTAATTATCTCAATCAGTTATGCTAACAATTGGAAACTTAACGCTATACCTTAATTAAATTTCCTTATAGACGACTATGTAGAATAGACACCACATTAATAGGAAACCATACTAGATAGTATCGCACATCTTTTGTGCCGCGTGTAGCCCTTACTTATGTTTTGAAAGACGCGAGTAGACGAGCTACAGCGCTAACGTTCTATTATGTTTGCTTATGGAACTGCATTCGTATTTAAGACTGTGTTTTTAGAAAAAGAAACATGAATTACATACATGAGATGCAGTATTATTAAGCTACGTTTCTGTTGGTGTATTTTTAGTTGTAATAATATTAATAATTTAGTTTCAAAATGTATACAGAGAATTGAAAATCGAATTGAAAATGCGTTTTCAATATTTATTAATATTTAAATTTCAATAGTTCAACAAGTATGACTAATGTCATAGGAATTAGATTTGATCTGCAAATAACCGCTTGTGCAGTGAAATACTATACAGTTACTAACAAAACGCTAACGCAAATTAAAAGTAACCGATGAGACAAATATGTTGATAGTGTAGGTGGTAAGTGTAGGTAAGTATCAAAATTATGTCGATTTTTGCCACCAAACAGTCGAGTACAGGCATTTTGTTTGCAAGCGAGCAAATGGATCTCCTGATGTTAAGTAATCTTTATCGCCTACAAATACCTATAGGTTTGTAAGGTTTATAGATGCCTCAACTATGAGGCAAAAAATACATATCGAGATTTAGGTCTCTAGCCTCAAATCATACGAAACGTAACAGCCAACTGATTTCATATCGATTTTTTGGTTGGTACTACCCCAAATGAGCTGGCCACTCAAGCTATAGACAAAATATCTACAGGGTCCGCATATCTCAAATATTTATAATCAGATAGAGTGGAATATAAATAAAAATATCACGTGCATTCACACTTTTTATCCCCGGGGTAGGCAGGGGAGCAACTAGTCACCCACCGTATCCATAATCCATATCCATTTCGCCGTGCGTATCCATAATATGATAAGGGGCGAGCCTATCCATATCGGACACAAATTCCAGACTCCGTTCTGATACTGAGTACAAAAACCCAATATCACTTTGCCAGACCCGGGGATCGAACTCGAGACCTCAGCATTGCAGTCGTACCATACAACTACGCCATAGAGGTGGGCAGTAAAAATATATTTAGTATCGGTTAAATACTCTGCGCAAGTAACTTGGCCAAAGTATACGATTTCCTCATTATGTATCAACCCTAAACGAACCCTTCTAATTGTTTGCACAATTAGAGAGCCTGTTGCCGCCGCGCCTGAGAATTATGTTGTGCACTGTTTACATAAGCTTTTACCTTACAAGAGCAATTTCATAAGTTGTGTCGTAGGGACTTCATGTCACTCGAATTTAAAAGTCAAATCAAATAATAATTAATTAGATTTCGTTATGTTAGAAATTTAAAACAAGTGGTCTGTCAAGCCCCGCGACGGACACCGGTGTCCATATATATAGGTTTTTTCCATACATCTATCCATAGCGGGGCTTGACGGGTTAATAAAGTAAATTTATGATAAATTACCATTTTATTTAATACTTAGACATCACAATATGATACTCATCTATTCTCAGTAGAGAGACTGAATAAAAATATTTAATAGATTTATTTACAAAGCGTATACTTTTTGCGGTTCACTGGAACAATTTTCAATAATACTTGCCAAAACTTGAATGATAATATTGGAGAAATCTTTATTTGCAGCGTACCTACTCTTCCTTTACTCGTATGAAAATAACTCCCTAAAATTCTTTCAACTTTTAATTCCTCGAAATTTACATTTTATATATTTGGATATCTGAAATTGGAATTAGCGAGTTGTCTTTCCTCTTCCATAAACTATTAGGTACAGTCAGTAAAGTGTATGCTCGACAACCTTAAGATTCAAGAGTTTGCGCGTCACCCGCCTGCAACATGCAACTTAAAACTAGAATAGACAATAAGAGTTATCTGCTTTCATCTTTATACATATCCGAAACGATCGCAACTGTTTAGTAAACACACACACACACATACACTCCCTTTATCTTCGAAGGGGTAGGCAACTAGTGCACCCACTTTGCGCCGTGCGTATTCCGCCCCATAAAGTGATAGGGTGCGAGCCTATCGCCATATCGGGCATAAATTCCAAATTTCGGGCTGATATTAAATAGAAAACCCATTACCACTGCCCGACCCGGAGATCGAACCCAAGACCTCAGTATTGCAGTCGTATCGTATTACAACTACGCCACCGAGGCTTGGTAAAATATGAAAAATAAGCATTTTATCTTGAGAACGTGTACTAGCATCAAAGTGGGTAATTGTACGCTGTAAACACGCAGTAAAGAAGGAAAAATCAAAGGAAGTTTTCTTGTGACCTATTAACAGGTAACCCAAAAAGCACGGTAAACGAAAGTTAACAAAAACTGTAGCGCAGTTGTGGAATGCTGTGAATACGTACCTACTATAGCTGAGATTTTTAGCAGCGAGACTGGGTGAGAATGTCTAAATTTCAAGCATTTAACCCATTGATGCAGGTTTTTTTTACATTAATTATTAAACCGATATTATTCCTGAAGTTGAACTAAAAAAAATAACACCCGACACAAGAATCTTTAAAAAGTAAAACCGAACTCAGGACCAGAGAGATGAAAATACTTCTTTAGCGGTCCTCCGACGCGTCGACGCTTGGCTCAAAATATTACTAGGTACGATACCTTTATTATTTTACTTTTTGGAGATTTTTATGTGTTTATTTATTTATTTTTATTTTTTTTATTTAAATGTTAACTTAATTTTTATTTCGAACTTTTTAAATTTCTTTATTCTCCGTCATGGGTCCTAGATAATCAATTATCTAACACCTACACGTTGAGACAATTCTTATGAGCCCAAACACGCTATATCTGCTATAAGTTCGTTAGGAGTTGCGTATCCCGCAGACTACTTAGCTGCAGCATCAGTCCATGTTTAAAAATGTTGCCGAAGTTACAGTACCCTAAATTTAAAATCAATCGAACTTTTTAAGTTGGAAATGCTGATAATCTTCAAACGCCTGAACATATCCGCGTCGAAAACGGTCCATTCGTTTGAGAGCTACGATGCCACAGACAGGCATATAGATAAACAGATACACACCCAAAACTTATAACACCCCGCTTTTTTGTCGGGGGTTAAAAACAACGTATTCCAATTTTAAAGTATATATGTTTTTTTGCCTTATGGCCAATGGCTACCACCACACACACTACGACCAGACCAGGGTTCCCTATGCAGGTTTGTCTGCGCAGGTCAACCGCACGTCGGTAGCGTGTATGGAGGCGTTCTAGTGTACCGGAGCGTTGTTAAGTTTCTTTCGCGATGGCATCGATTGAGGATGATGACGCGCTGGCATTGTTAGGCCTTGCTTTAATTTTAAAGAAAAAAGATACAAAAGAAAGAAAGAGCGACGTTGAATGTCAATATATATTATTCTTCCACTGTCAGTTGCTATGGACGATTTTTTTTTGTTCTGACATGGCCTGGAGTGGACGGATCATCAGAATCACATGTGACCGAGACATACGCTGTAAAAAAGCTTTCCAGTATAGTATTAATCCATGAAAACATCTGACGTGACCTGCGCAGGCGACCGGAGTACATCCACACACGCCGACGTAAACCATACGATGTCACTTGATTTTCGACTACACAGGTCTATTCCCGTACAAGGTCCGGCCTTTCTGCGCGAACATGCCTGCACAGACGGACTCTTACATATGAGATCTACCACCGGTAAAAGGCGGTAATGGCGGGTGTATGGCGTACATTATAATATATACTCAGTGTCAAAATGTTTTATGCAATAGACGTATGTAAATAATTCAAGGACATGCCACCGATACTCTTATACCTAAAATTGAAATATTTGCGTCATTTGTTCCACCATCGTTTCCGTTAGGTATACATAAATTCAGATGAAATGTATGACATTATCAATATATGACATACGTAAGCTGCGATAGCCTAGTTGGGAGTGGAACGGACTGCCGAGACGAATGTGCGCAGGTTCAAAACCCAAGGGCACACACCTCGGACTTTTCTAAAAAGTTATGTCTGTATTCTTTCTGGAATCGTCGCCCGCTTTAACGGTGAAGGAAAACATTATGAGGAAACCTGAGAATACCTGAGAAGTTCTTTGAATTTCGAAGGAATGTGAAGTCTGCAAACCTGCACTAGGCCAGCGTGATGGACTAAGGCATAAAACCCTCTCAGTTGTAGAGGAGGCCCGCGCTCAGCAGTGGACAGCATACAATAATACAGGGCTGGTATAGTATGGTATAGTATGACATTATCTTAGGTATATGGAACGTGGTTTGTAAACCTAGAGCGAGAACTAGTTAAGATTCCATCAAATCTATGACCAATATGGAACAATAATAATATAAATTATAAGTATGACTAGTAGGTACCTGAACTGATGTACTTAAACGCTCTTAATAACTGCAATAATAATGTTTGCAATAAGAATGTAGTAAATTACTGACTGAGATGCAGCAGATATCTGAGTTTAAAACTTTATATCTTAGTAAGTGACTAATACTGGGATGGGCATGAGAAGTGAATTTATGAGTTAGGACTGAGTCTATACTTTAGATTTTTTTATCTACGGTATAAGAAATGTAGAGCATAATCTACACTAAAATGGAAGGTGGAGCTAACGAGCTACCATGCAATAATTTTGTAACAGAGCATTATGACACTTATCTAATTTGATAAAGGCGCTATTCCATTAGGCAAGTCTTGTATGCAAGTATGATGTCACATTTGCGTACAAGTTACTTACATTGGAAGCATGTTCTCGAGAGTGTGCAAATTGCATACAAGTTTTAGTTGAATACAAGTGGAGACGTTCAAAATTAAGTAGGAAATCATGTCTGGAAAACCCAACTTACCTGTGCTCTCCTTTAATTTGTGCATCACTTGAATGAAAATGTACAAGTTCGAACTACCCACGTGCAAGTTGTAGCTTGTATGCAGGTTTGTTCAAGTTGTATGCAATTTGTAACTTGCATATAAGTAACTTGCCTAATGGAATAGCGCCTTAAAGACCGTAGTTCAGTCACATAAAAAGCATTATCAATATAATCCTTCTATTATTACTCTCTATGACCGTTACCGACGGGTTCCATCTATCTTTTTTTTATAGTAGCTCCATATAGTGACTGCACTGCGCCTGATGGTAAGCACGGTGCAGTCCAAACAGAGAATCGAATGGCATTGGACGATTATCCCATGCCATTCGACACAATCATGCCGGCCTGACCAGCTGCTTCTTCACGCTACGGCGGAAGGACGCAGGATTGTAGGAAGGAGGGAACACGTGCGCCGGCAAACTATTCCACAGCCTGATGGTGCGACAGAAGAAGGAGTTATAGAACTTATTGGTTCGGGTCGTAATGGTATTGTAATCTTATACCATTATTCCACAACAAATGTGAATCTCCCTCCTTCATTTTTTTTTGTAAATAAATCCTATAATACAGAGCGGTAACACTAAGTTCTTCCCCCCAAAACCGTCTGTAATAAAGGTTCTAGAGATATTATAGACTCTAGCGAAAATAACAATCATAAAAATCTCAAACTAATTGTGATTGAATTAAAAAAGATCGTAGTAAAGTATACCTATAACCCTATCTAATAATGCGTCAACTGTTAGTGGATAAGGCATGCATAATATATATTATGATATGTGATTGAGACAATCTATAAGCACTCAGAATTATTGACTTCTACCTACATGTTTTATAAACAAGAATTTAGGTATTACTACATTACTGTATATCGACAAAGTTTCTAACTAATTACATTCTCGGAAAATAATAACTGTTTTGATTACACTTGATAACTGATAATAATTATATTAAAAAAGTGAAATAAATATAATGGTATGCATAAGAAAGAGCAACTACATTAAACGTACAGCATAAGTTAAATAATACTGCCTACAATTTTAATATTTGTTAAAGATAGTAGCCTAGTTAGTTTTTAAGCGCTCCTATAGTATGGGTATCAAATGAAAAGCTTGCTGAGAATGACTAGAAATTTAACTAAAAAGTAAATGATAAATTTAAAGTACAGAAAAATCTTTAATAACAAGCTTTTATTTAAATGTTCTAAAGAGAAAAAAAACCTTTAAATTGAATCAATCTTTGTTTAGTTACTATGTGGAGATAAAAAGCTTGACGCGAGATTTACTTGTTTATATAATACAATAATTATGTAACTTGATCTTCACAAAAGTATTCTGTCAGGGACTTTGATCGAGTTAGCCATGTTTGAATAAAATATTGCTGTATTTTTAAATCCATCGCTCAAGGCTTGTAAGTGCAATCGTAGTTTTAATCAGCTATCGAATTAATTAATTTAATAAAGGATACGAAATTCCTAACTTCAGATCAATGTCAAGAATAAACCAATTATAATAAGTCGTTCGTCAACTTGCCAAACAGACTTCATTCTGATCGGCTGATAAAGGAGAATTTCAGTATTTAAACTGACTACAAAAAAGGAGGAGTTTATGAATCGACGTGCATTTTTTTATGTTTTTTTTTTACTTTAGAACTCAATAATTTATTAACCAATTTGGAAAATATTTTTTATTTGAAAGAATATACTTACTTCCAGATTGGTCCAATTGATTTTTCATACAAAATCGGTCAACTAGTTTGGTTTTTAAATCAAAATGGAATAATTGTTGTTCAAGTGAATGCGATATTTGCTTCCCTGTGACTGTTTCAATGGTGTTGTTGTGTTGAGTTTTATTCTAAGCTAATGCAATCTGTTTTTACTTTTTAGCACTTATCGTCGCAACTAGACGCATAAATTTACGTCGGGCATCCTGTTTCGGTAATGAAGTTATCAACTATGATGCGCCCAAACATTATAATATATACCTACTAAGCAATAGTAGACTAATTAGATAACAACATACGCGTGGAAACTTCATTGATGATTATATGTGTGAGTATTATTCTACATATAGTGTGTGTAAACTTCTCTAACAGTAAGAACCAGTGGTGTTTGTAAACGACAGGAACTTTTATTCTCTGCTACCAATCCTGCTAATATTATAAAGGCGAAAGTTTGTAAGAATGTATGGATGTTTGTTCCTCTTTCACGCAAAAACTACTGAACGGATTTCGATGAAATTTGGCACACGGGTAGAGCACGTCCTGGATTAACACATAGGCATACTTTTCATTCTTGGAAAATATAAAGCAGGACTTTTGTACCGGAAAAAACGTTTTAACGCGGGCGGAGCCGCGGGCAAAAGCTAGTGTATAATAATTTTGATCTAGGTGTACCCGTAAAATCGTCTACATGGACGTAGATCAATTTCTTCCAGCATTATTGTATTTTATTACGGTTTTCGTCTCTCCTGGGCTGTTATAAAACTCTTTTCTTTAACTTCGCGTATAAAATGCAACGTGGTTCAGTCACAACGCGACGTCACATAGCGGCGACTCGGTGATGCACGGCCTGCTAATTAAATTAAAAAATTGAATAGCTTACGATTTCGTATCTCGATTACAATGACATAAACCGTAAAGTACCTTAAAACAAAGTTTAATACATTTCAGTAAATACATTTTGATTACAATTGACTTTGTTGGATAGGCGAACGAATACACGTGATCTATGATCCTACCATAGATATCTAACCAATAAAACATTTCAGTGGGGCTAGGACGTGAAAAAAAACACGATGCGTCTCCGCTTCGTTTTATTGTGATTGGTTGAGTGACTGACGTGTCGGTCTCTCGATCAATCACAAACATCAAAATACCGATACGTCAGTCACTCAACCAATCACAATAAAACGAAGCGGAGACGCATCGTGTTTTTTTTTCCACGTCCTAGCCCCACAGTTTTACCAAATTTCATTCTATAACAGAATTTCATATGTCGACAATTCAAAGTCAAAGATGACAAGGCCATCGAATGCGCCCCATGTGCACCTGTCTGATATTGTGTACGACGCAACTGTAATGGACTCCTAATTAGGTTTGTCATGCTTGCTTTGTCTAGGGTTTCCACATCGAAATATTAACTGTTATCAAGCGCTTTCAATGCATTGGCTGTATTTTCTAGCTCTCATATGAGCAAGTACGTTGGGGTACCTTAGGTTTGTCATGCTTGCTTTGTCTAGGGTTTTCACATCGAAATATTAACTGTTATCATTTTCTATGCATTGCCTGTATTTTCTAGCTCTCATATGAGCAAGTACGTTTGGGTACCACAATGTATATTTCTACCACAAAGGAAGTTGCCAATGACGTTGAAATTAAATTACTATAACGGATTTTATCGCGGTGTTTTATTTTGTTTTTCCTCTGATGTTATTCGCGTAAACGTAAGGAATCATTATTGCCACTGACATGTTTGGTTTGAAGGACGTTGGAGGCAGTAATTAATGAGCATATCGAGACTTATTTAATGCCTCCGAATAAGTACTGTAATGGATAAAGGGAATAGGTAATTCATGATTCTGAATTATTCTAGTTACCCGACGGCGAAGCAAGAAAGGGTAAATAATTTTAACACCCTATGTAAGTATGTATCCATTTTATGTTCCACTCTAGCGTCGCTCCTATTTAACCAATTTTGACAAACGAGTTGTCTATCCGTTTGTATTTATTGTGCGATGGTTATAGACTATATATTTTCCAAAAAAAAAATTTTTTTTATGGCATTGAATGACGAGACGAGCATGTCGTTCACCTGATGGTAAGCGATACGACCACCCATAAACAGTAGAAACACCATTCAGCACCTTGAGTAACAAAGAACTGTATGGCATTCCACTGCGCTCGTCATCCTGAGACATAAGGTGTTAAGTCTCATTATGACCAGTAGTTACACTCGCTACAATATCCATCAAACCGAAACACAACAGCTAGTGAAAAAAATAGTCAATTATAAAACAGCTTTACAATTATTTTTGAAAATATATAAATTCTAAGATATAGTAACACTGTTTATTTATCAGCTTTAAAACCGTTTGAAAATAAATTTGATAAAGCAGTATCCTACTTTCTGATGTAGGCTATCATTGGACGTAGGGTTGTCTTGCACGCTGAATAGTTCACATGTCCTGATTTTTATTTTATCAGAGCTTGTTCTAATCTATCAAATTATTCAATCATTTTATAACAGAAATACTCGCTTTCTCGTTGTTTATAAAGAACAATTTATGAGTTTACTTCAATCGTATAATTTCTGGTAATCCTTTTATCCTAATCTTAGCACCTATACCTAGTATGAGCAATTACAGCAAACTATCTTAAATATTATAATCTGAGCGAGACGTTGCGTCCCTCGTCAGTCGTCAGTCGCCAGAATAGTGTCGCAGCCGACTGATTGGCCAATTAAGAACATTATAGTTTTACAATATACTTTTGTCTCGTACGTAAAATTCTACCAGTGTTGAGTGTGTTAGGTAATATCCGAAATATAAAGATGTACTCAGTGAAATGTGGACTGGCGATATTCTCGATAGCAGTGAAATGGATTGTTAGCTTTATCTACATGCCTTCTGCGACGGATTTATCTATTATTATCTGTACTACTGTACACACTAATATTTCTAATCTGAATAGTGACGTCACAATCGTTCCATATTTATAAAGTAGATTAAAATAGGAGTATACAGTTTCTGCCTTATATATTAAAATACAGTTTCTGTCTTACATTTTATAGACTTAAAATTGTTGTGGTAACCCAAGTTTAAACAATTAGGTAAAAACTGGCGTGGTTCCGGTAGAATAAATCTCGAAACAGCTGTTTAGGATATAAATCTACAACGTACTACATCCTAAATAGTATTATGTCGTCGATAAGATATCGGAATCTCATGCGCTATCGCAATCTACGCGATATCTAGTACGTATCATGTGAGTAATATATTCTCACCATCCTACTGTTTCCTAAAACTGTTTCACTTATTTCCTCCCATATTGGGAAATTATGCATCGCTATAGAAGTGATGCGAAGACTATATAGCCTTTCCAGTTTCAAAGACATCCGGTTAATTCCTTTGTGTTCGAATTATTAAACCTATTACATAATATCAATAGATAAGCTTGTGCAACATAAAATTATATTGCCTTTTTAAATAAATTTGATAGCGTCTCTCTCTCAATTCATCATCGAAAATATTCATCATCGCCTCATGTCGATGATTGAATATACATACATATACATACACACTCACGCCTGTAATCCCCGAAGGGGTAGGCAGAGGCACAACTAGTGCACCCACTTTTCGCCGTTATTCCGTCCCATGATGTGATAGGGGGCGAGCCTATCCCCATATCGGGCACAAATTCCAGAATCCGAGCTGATACTGAATAGAAAAACTCAATATCACTTTGCCCGACCCGGGAATCGAACCCGAATAAAAATTGAATTCGATGATTGAATATGTGGTCATATAAATACTTATTAGCGCGTAGTTTCAGATATCATCAAAAATAATTTGACCGAATATAATAATTTTAATGTCATTCACCTCTGCCATACAATCTACATCAAATTTAATTTAATAAAATCAATCAATGCCTCGGTGGCGTAGTTGTATTATGGTACGACTGCAATGCTGAGGTCTCGGGTTCGATTCCCGGGTCGGGCAAAGTGATATTGAGTTTTTCTATTCAATATCAGCTCGGAGTTTGGCATTTGTGCCCAATATGGCGATAGGCTCGCCCCCTATCACATCATGGGACGGAATAATGGCGAAAAGTGGGTGCATTAGTTGCGCCTCTGCCTACCCCTTCGGGGATAAAAGGCGTGAGTGTATATGTATGTAAAATCAATGTTTACCGCGTTCTTATTTACACACAAGCATTCAATTAAAGTGCAATTTAAAATCCTTTTAAAACACTTTTTTTAATTTATTTCCTATTTATACTTCATTCAGGCATAATAAAGGTTTACTGTGGCGCATACGCGACAAATTAAAATGTTTAATACGTTATAAAATGTCTTGCGTATTAACATCACGGCCGTGTCTGGAGCAGTAATGGAATATGTCAGATGTGAACAGCATCGGCTGCATTATAGAACACCTTGCATTTTGTTTCCTTTGTATTTCAATAATTATTATAATACAAAGCAAACAAAATACAAGAACAAATAAGAATTATAATTCTATCAAAAATGCCAAATAAGGTTATTGATGTTTTCAAATTTGTTCATTACAGCTTGACTTACTGCCACAGTATTCTACATCGTAATAGTTTAATAAGTCATAAAATACGATTAAACCGATTAAACTAAGCTACACTGTAGACAAAGTATTCGCTACTAATAGATCAGTTGCTCGGTTTGGGCGAGAGCAAGTTCTGAACACCTTGGATACACCGCTTGCTTACTGGCAATGTTTTGGACTCACTGAAACCTACTTTGCCAGTATTGCGCTCTAATTTAAGCGTGATTGACTTCCGTATGAAAAAACTTAAGTACAATCAAAGCAATATTTTCAACGATAATTGTATTACCAGACACTATCTTTATATATTGGTAGGTATCTCGCATGCAAACGGTCGTATGGGTAGATGCCAACGCTGAACGCAATATCTATTTCTACCGTCAAGCAGCAGTGAGCATGTACTGTTGTGTTCCGGTATGAAGGGCATTATTAGGTACTGGTCATTGAGAAACTTATCATATTATGTCTTAGGGTGTCGAGCGCAGTGGTGTGCCACGCAGTACCTTTTAATTCAAGGTTATGAGTGACGGTGCTACTGTTTTGTGTGTAGTCGTATCGCTTACCATCAGGCAAACGGTAGCTCGTCTCGTCATTGAACTGTAATTAAAAAAATAAGACTGCTTAGGACTTAGACAAAAAGAAATCCGAAGGCGAATTTGTTTGCTTCGTTACCGTCGCTAAACGGGTTACTTATTTTGATGAAATTTAGTTTGAAGATAATCTAGTCACGAGCGAGAGAAACTGCATAGATTTATTAGACAATAAATCTATGCAGTTTCTCTCTTAGAGCAGACGCTCTTAGGGGGTGAAACTGTCGATGAAAGATTGTATAGAAATTTATAAAATATGTTCGATCAATGTGAGTAAAATAGTAGACAAATTTAACAGTTGAGGCAATGAACTGACATGTAAATACATTCGAACATTTTTTGTAAATCAAAGAGAATTTACATAAAATCCGTTTCGGCCGATATGTTGAGTTTGCCTTTCCGTATAAACTCGTGTAAACATTAAATGATCCAACGAGAACAATAATCTATCAGAAATACTGACTACAAACGAAATGAATGCCAATATTTTCTACATTTTTATTTAAAACATTTTGTGTCTAAATTTTATCATTGTTCATGCATTTTAGAGATAAATTATCATATTTGTAGTTACGCGCGAGCTATCATCGTATACCGAGTATATTATTATATATGTAAATTATTCAAAACGACAAAATCAATTTCAAAATGTTTAAATTATCTAGTAGTTATCTCATAAAATTCCGCGAATCTTGAATACAACTCTCAATAAACATGTTAACAACCCGATTGAGCAATCAAAAGTGGGCTTACGGCGCCTTAGATACGACTGAGTCCCTTACCGTTGTTCGTCACGCGGGTAAAAACGAGAATATTAAAGAATGTTGGCTGGCCTTGTATTTAAAATTTTTAAGGTTTCACAGTTATGATTGTGTGGTTGAAACATTTTATTTTAACAAAACGTTAACGCGTGAATAATGATTTTCTGGAAAAAAATCACTCCGAATCCTATATGACTTAGAAGTAATGTAGCTTCCTATTAGTAAAAGAATCTTCAAAATGGGTTCAGTGCTTTTTTTTATTGCCAGTATAGGCAGACTAGCTAGCGGCCCGCCTGATGGTAAGCGGCCACCGCTGCTCAAGGACTTGGCAATGCCGGGGACACAGACAAGCCGCTGCCTACCAATAGCTTTTAAGCCTCGTATGAAGAAGGACAGGTCATAGCGCTCAGGGAACACCGACACAGGTAGTTCATTCCAGAGCTTACACGTACGTGGTACAAAAGAACGCTAGAACCGTACCGTTCGGGAACGGTACGATTCCAGGTGATAGGAATAAACTCTACTGCGGTGACGAGTGGTGCGATGGTAAAAACCATCTTAAACAATTCCTCGGAGCACTCCCCATGGAACAAACGGTAAAACACACAGAGAGACCCAAAGTCTCTCCGCAGTCCTAACGATTCCAGTTTGTCCGTGAGATTGGCATCATTGACGATTCGAACAGCTCGGCGCTGTAAGGAGTCAAGTGGGTCGAGCTGGTATTTTGGGGCACCTGCCCAGAGATGAGAGCAGTACTCCACGTGGGGCCGGAGATTCTGAGATTAGCGCATTCGACCAAACAGACTCAACAGCTTTATAATATTTGCATAGATTGTTAAAGTTGGTAATCATTTGTAAAGGACTTCATAGAACTGCCTCAGTGGCGTGTATTACGGTACGACTACAATGCTCTCGGGTTCGATCGGGCAACGATATGGGATTTCTACTCAGTATCAGCCCGGTGTCTGGAACCTATGCCAAATATGGCGATAGGATAGGCAATAGGCGCCCCCTATCATATCATAGGACGGAATATACATGGCGAAAAGTGGGTGCTCTAGTTACGCCTTTGCCTAACTCTGAGAATAAAGGGCGTAGTGTGTATGTATGTATGTATTTATGAATGGTTATAATATATCGGGAACTTTTTCTGGTTTCATAAAATCAGTTTATAATAAGCTAA
This sequence comes from Lapara coniferarum, assembly GCA_949316025.1. Classification (NCBI taxonomy): domain Eukaryota; kingdom Metazoa; phylum Arthropoda; class Insecta; order Lepidoptera; family Sphingidae; genus Lapara; species Lapara coniferarum. The sequence goes on along the minus strand of OX438933.1, from coordinate 15,699,399 downwards.
CGATAACTTTGTATTTATTAGTTGATGAAGCATATTTTAATTTTAGTGAAAGTATATTTAAATACAGTCTAAATCAAATTAATTATAAAGCCTTTGAAACGGGCAACCGTCAACAGGAACATCAATTAAGAACATTGTAATTATTTTAACCAATGAATCAAATTTCTTCAAGACAGCGAGCACCCCTCCAAGTACATACCTAGAAATCTTACCTGCTATCTTTTCCATTGATACTTTCGTACGACATCATTTATTTACCTGAAACAAAAATGAAAATTAATTAGAGGAAGTAAATATAAACACGACAATTTTTATTGTTTTCTCCTGTACCCATCTCATGGTTGTGCGTAAGTTTGCCCTCAGCGATAAAACCGCCATTTACACTTTTTTCTCTTCTTTTTGCACTATTTATCAGTCACTGGATTATACATAAAAAAATGAGTAATAACAATACTCGCATAACATCGCCTAGGTCTATCCATTCATTCGATTACAAAAGTCACGTTTCTCAATCGAATGTTAGCGATAGTGATCAACTAGCTAGGAACTGTTGCAGCCGAATTCAATATTTATTCAGTGGCACCGTACAAACATGCAACAAGTGAGAATGGCGCACGGGAGCTTCGCATTCGATGTGCCTACGTGATTTCAATGCTATGATGTCATGGCACCAGGCGATATGATTCTCAGAATTCAACATATTCCTTGAGATTTCGTTATTGTTTTGTAGTGTACTGGTGCAAATTTATAATAGCTTGATCTATTGATCATACTTTCCAAAATAATTATTGCAAACTGGTAAGTAATAAAAACGTAATGGCAGGAATTAAACATTCGCACAATCTATATATTATGTACGTATAAAAGAGAGTTGTGTTAGTTCTACCATTTATAACTCGAGAACGGCCGAAGCGATTATAATGTTCTTTGATTTTTTGGAATTGTATCCGTTGCGAATAGCAAAATAACTATAAAAATATTTAAAATGTTCACGATCGAGGAAATTATGACGAAAATTCATTTTCTCATACATTTTATTTGTAATTTATAAAATGAACATGGGTTGTGTATTTTATCATTTGACAGGTGCTTCAAGTGTCGCAAAGAGTATATTACAATGTCATATTACCTCCTTTGTTTATGACTGCCTCGGTAGTGTAGTTGTATTACGGTACGACTGCAATGCTGAGGTCTTGGGTTCGATCCCCGGGTCGGGCAAAGTGATATTGAGTTTTTTTATTCAGTATCAGCTCGAAGTCTGGAATTTGTGCCCGGTATGGCGATAGGCTCGCCCCCTATCACATCACGGGACGGAATAACGGCGAGTAGTGGGTGCACTAGGTCACACCTTTCATAGCATACCGTTGCGCTTAGCCGTTACGCGATTTATGAGCATCATTTTTCAGTTTTCACCAATATTTAATCAGTTTTCGACCGTGTTGGAGTGTGGGTATAAGACTGACGGCCGCCTGGTGAGGGTATTGAAGTCTTTATTGATGAAGTAATGAGAGCTCCAAAGCCTGTATCAGGCTATGTAGGCAGACATGTCGCGCTTATTAGTCTGCTTTTCTGTGACTGTGTATGAATATAACGACTTTTTCATTTTGATTTTTGTATATTCGTTGAGCTTTATTCATTTTTATAATTAATTTAATTGTAATAAAAACCTAATAGGTTAACACAACATTCATTGTTTCTGAAGCAATACGAAATTCGCCGGGCCGGAAAAATTGTACCCAAGCTCGAAACAAAAGACTTTGTCGCAAGTGTTTACGTGTTGATTGTTCTGTTCGAAGTTTTATACAGTTACACAACAACAGTTGTATGGCTGAATTTACCATTCCAAAAAGTATTAACGCAACGAAACGTTTAAAATACCAACTATTTACTTTTGCTTCTTTGAAGCGACTCTTTACATAAAGGTTTGCAAATATTGCGTGCGTCATATAAAGCTGACCGCTATCCCGGTTCATAATGTTTTTTCTGTGTATAAAAATCCTGATACTGTAAACGCTTTTAATGAGCTTTAAAGTAGAGGTTCTGTGTACTTTTGACCGTTTTATTTTATACTAACATTTTCGTATAATTCACCATCAGCCTTTATCAGTCCACTGCTGGACATAGGCCTCCCCTAATGAGCGCCATAGCGCCCTGTCGTCAGCTTGCCGCATCCAGCATCTGCCTGCAGTCTTTCGCAGATCGTCATCCCACCTGGCCGGAGAGCGTCCTACACTACGTTTGCCTAGTCGCGGTCTCCACTGAAAAACACGTTTACCCCAGCAGTTGTCGGTTCTTCGCGAGATATGGCCAGCCCACTGCCACTTCAGCTTGCTAATTCTTTTAGCTATGTCGATAACTTTGGTTCTCTGTCGGATATATTCGTTGCGAATCCTATCCTTCAGAGAAACTCCGAGCATAGCTCTCTCCATAGCCCGCTGAGGGACTTCAAACTGGTGGACCAACCCTGCCGTGAGTGTCCATATCTCGGCTCCGTAGGTATAATTAATGTATCTATATTATAATATATAATAATATAATAATACCAGCCCCGTATTATTATACTGCCCACTGCTGAGCACGGGCCTCCGCTACTGAGGGGGTTTAGGCCTTAGTCCACCACGCTGGCCTAGTGCGGATTGATAGATTTCACATACCTTCGAAATTCTTATAAGGAACTTCTTAGGTATGCAAGTTTCCTCACGATGTGCTCTTCACCGTTAAAGCGAACGATAATTGATAAACAATACACACGTAACTTCGAAAAGTCAGAGGTGTGTGCCTTGGGTTTGAACCTCCGGACTTTGTCTCGGCAGACCGTTCCATTCCCAACTAGGCTGTATTTATATTACTATTTTAAAACTACGAACTAGTGTAAGCATGAAAATTTTCCAGTTTCAAATAAGATACCAGCTGAAATCGTTCTGAGGTCTTATTAGTTTGACCTAAGATTTAACGATACACGGGCTTATACAAAGTTCACGCATGTTGGCCAGACAATATACAGAGTTTATAGAATTAACAATATATTATTGGATAAGGACGATAGCCTAGTTGGAACAAATGTCCGAAGGTTCAAACCGAAGGCAACACACCTCTGTCTTTTCGAAGTTATATGTGTATTGTTAATCAACTATCGTTCGCTTTAACAGTGAAGGAAAACATCGTGAGGAAATCTACATGCCTGAGAATTCTCCATAAGAATTTCGAGGGTTTGTGAAGTATGCCAATCCGCACTAGGCCAGCGTGGTAGACTAAGGCCTAAAACCCTCTCAGTAGTAGAGGAGACCCGTGCTCAGCAGTGGGCAGTATATAATACAGGGCTGGTAAAGTCCTTTTGCAAACATTAAATAAGTATTTACTAACGCAAATGTATATTTAAGTAGTTTAATATCAATATGAAAATTAATATTGTACATATTATTTTTACTGCATTGAATGACGAGATGAGCATGCCGTTCGCCTGATGGTAAGCGATACGACCACCCATAAACAGTAGCAACACCATCCAGCACCTTTACTTACAAAGTACTGTGTGGCATTCCACTGCGCTCATCATCGCGAGATATAATAATATGTTAAGTCCCATGATGTCCAGTAGTTACACTTGTTACAATGTCTTTCAAACCGAAAGACATCAGTGCATGCACACCTCTGCTGCTTGGCGGTAGAAATAGACATTACGGTGGTACCCACTCACACGAACTCTTACATAAGAGAGATCCACCAGTGATATATTGTACATAAATCATCAAATTAATTTATTCTGCCTTACGTCATCGACATGTGCCATATGTTCGCACTAATATTGAAAAACCACAAGCCATCGTTAATACAACATTACTCATATTTTGTAAATATCATCAAGAATATTTTATTTGAACTTCCTTGATACATACCCTTTGTGGAGAAAGGTATGGTGTGTGTTTCTTTGTTGTGTTTACTATTTGTTGAATACACAAATCGATTTAATTAACTACCAAAAAAAAGAAGAAGGGTATGTAATAAAGATAAGACATTGTGCTATTTATTATCCCACAAAAAACATAAATGTAAAAAAGGAGAGCATAGTTCAATACAAAAATTATGCTTGGCTGTGGGCTTCGCCGCAAAAAGAACGGAGATCTAAATGAGTGTCAAGTTCTATGCAAAATTCAAATATGTATTAATAGGAACAAAATAACATTATGAACAAGTATTAAACTCTATTTCTTTGCTTTATTGGATATCTATAACAACTGCTGTTATTTCAAAATGTGGGATCTTTAAGTAGGTTATATTTGACTTAGCCAGTTTTCATTATATCAGTCATTTTATAAAGTTACTAGCTTTTGCCCACGGCTTCGCCCGCGTTAATAAGTTTTTCCGGGCTAAAAGTACATAAAAACCTTCCCGTTGAATCACTCCATCCAACACATTTATTTGGATAAAGCTTAATATTATGACGTTGATACAACTCTTAAGAAATAATGCATTAATTTCGACCAAATTTGATTGCCATAAAAACGGTTCTAGTGAGTTAATCTTAATAGATAGACATAAACTGCCTCGGACATTTTTATAGATCATTTCAAGAGGAATAATTCTTTCATACATATATTTTTGGTATCTTTAACCGTTTTCGCAGCGCACGCAATGGAAGCCCTCAAGGATGAATAATTTTCCCCGTTTTTTTTCACATTTTCCATTATTTCTTCGCTCCTAATAGTTGCATCGTGATGTTATATAGCCTAAAGCCTTCCTCGATAAATGGTCTATTCAACACAAAAATAATTTTTCAATTCGAACCAGTAGTTCCTGAGATTAGCGCGTTCAAACAAACAAACAAACAAACCCTTCAGCTTTATAATATTAGTATAGATTCAAGATATATTATATACTAGCTTTTGCCCACGGCTTCGCCCGCGTTAATAAGTTTTTCCAGGCTAAAAGTACATACATAAAAACCTTCCCGTTGAATCACTCTATCCAACACATTTATTTGTATAGAGATTAATATTATGACGTTGATACAACTCTTAACAAATAATGCATTAATTTCGACCAAATTTGATTACCATAAAAACGGTTCCAGTGAGTTAATCTTAAAAGATAGACAAATACTGTCGCGGACATATTTTTAGATCATTTCAAGAGGAATAATTCTTATATACATATATTTTTGGTACCTTGAACCGTTTTCGCAGCGCACGCAATGGAAGCCCTCAAGGATGAATAATTTTCCCCGCATTTTCACATTTTCCATTATTTCTTCGCTCCTAATAGTTGCATCGTGATGTTATATAGCCTATAGCCTTCCTCGATAAATGGTCCATTCAACACAAAAAGAATTTTTCAATTCGCACCAGTAGTTCCTGAGATTAGCGCGTTCAAACAAACAAACAAACAAACAAACAAACAAACTCTTCAGCTTTATAATATTAGTATAGATTTTAATTCTGACAAAAACTGGCGCCAAGCCCTTTAGAAAAAAAATCACTTATTAAGTACGTTGAATTAAAGATGGGTAGCCCTTTCACTTTCCAAGTCATAGTTCGCCAGCTATAATAATTATAATCGGTAAGTGATACTTCTAGCTAGCAACGAGCTTATCTGTTCGTAATGTGAGAATGTTTATACTAAAATAGAACACATGGCGATACTGAAAGCGCTAGGTGCGTAAAAGTCTAAGGCGTGCATCTGATATATTTCGAAAACATACGTGTTACCAAAACATGCATTAAATGAATACATATTTAAAAAAGAGCTGCGTTAGTGATACCATTTACAATTCGAGAACGGTCGCACCGATTATAATTTTCTTCGATTTTTTTGATTCGTATCCGTTCCGAATAGCAGAATACTCGATATAAAGATAAAAATATGGAAAAGTTCACGATCAAAGAAATTATGAAGGAAATTCATATAACATTTTATTTGTTACTTTAACCCTTCAAGCCCCGATTATATATATAGATGTATAGGAAAACCCTATACATATGGACACCGGTGTCCGTCGCGGGGCTTGAGGAGTCAAAAAATGAACATGACGTTGAGTTTTGGAAGTGAAACTTTTATATCGATCGACGTACGGGATAAATTTATGTAAACAAAATCGTCACACGAAAATCGACACATTTTCTGTCACTTTGGACCGTCACGGCAACGTCTTCTAAATATTATGAAATTGAAATTAGAAAATAATTATTCATGTGTGGTAGTTTTTGAACCCACATTCTATAGATCGGCGCATACCGAAATGCCTCCAAGTCAGTTTGACAATTTTGTTAGTATTGGATGCAAAATTGTGAGAGTAGTGTTACACTACTGTAATACGAATGCTGAGTACTATATGTGCATTATCATTGTTGCAGTCCAAAGATCACATCAATTTACATTAGAGTAACAGTTTATTCCGCTTCTAGGTATTTAAGAGATTTTATTTTTATGTTAACCTAACTTTTGATTGCAAGTATTATAATCCTACTCCTACTAATATTATAAAGGCGAAAGTTTGTAAGAATGTATGGATGGTTGGATGTTTGGATGTATGGATGTAAGGATATTTGTTCCTCTTTCACGCAAAAACTACTGAACGGATTTCGATGAAATTTGGCACACGGGTAGATCATGTCCTGGATTAACACATAGGCTACTTTTTATCCCGGGGAAACATAAACCGGGACTTTTATCCCGGAAAACTTTTTAATGCGGGCGGAGCCGCGGGCAAAAGCTAGTAAATAATAATACCAGCCCTGTATTATTATACTGCCCACTTGCTGAGCACGGGCATCCTCTACTGAGGGGGTTTAGGCCTTAGTCCACCACGCTGGCCTAGTGCGGGTTGGTAGACTTCACATACCTTCGAAATTCTTATAAGGAACTTCTTAGGTATGCAGGTTTCCTCACGATGTTTTCCTTCACCGTTACAGCGAACGATAATTGATAAACAATAGACACGTAACTTCGAAAAGTTAGAGGTGTGTGCCTTGGGTTTCGAACCTCCGTACACTGTCTCGGCAGACCGTTCCATTCCCAACTAGGGTATCGTCCACTTTTGTAAGTATTAGTAAATGTAGGTATATTAATTTATTGAAATTAACCATCATTTAAACTTTTGACTGCCTCGGTGGCGTAGTTGTATTACAGTACGACTGAGGTCTCGGGTTCGATCCCCGGGTCGGGCAAAGTGATATTGAGTTTTTCTATTCAGTATCAGCCCGGAGTCTGGAATTTATGCCCCATATGGCGATAAGCTCGCCCCCTATCACATCATGGGACGGAATAACGGCGAAAAGTGGGTGCACTAGTTGCTCCTCTGCCTACCCCTTCGGGAATAACAGGAGTGAGTGTGTGTGTGTGTTAAAAATACGACTGTCAATTTTGCAGACAATAATATTTAAATGAATTATAATAACAATAAGCCTGCAGGGGCGGCTTTGTGGTGAGCCAGCGGTGAGTGGTGAGTGGCGACACCGCGTACTCCGATACCGTGGGGGCTAAATGAGACCCCTAACCCTTAGCTTGCCTTAACTGGCCGGCTAGGGGTGGAAGTCGTAAGAGCTAAGAATCTGAGCTTCAGGGTGGAAGTGTTCAATCTGCGTAATAGCGAGGAAACCCGCTACGGGACGCTTCAGCGACCCGCGATGATTAAATCGGTGCACACCTCTCGATACCCTATAGCCACCCGCACCGATGTTGCGTCCTTGGCAAACGCCGCTTTTGGGATACCCATGCAGTGGGGGCCAAGTCACCGTCTGCTTTGAATATTAAAGATTGAGACATTTTACTTGGCAGGCGTCCCGTTGTCTCAATCAATAGCCCAGCAACCAGTCCAGCTAGATCCCATCCATGGATCTATGAGTCAGTATAATTCCCATCGTCTCTGCAATAGTCCTTGTACCTTTTGGGCGCTTTATTTGGCTGTATTTCTTCCATAGATACAGTGAGAGAAAGAGTACCTGCAACGTGTACACATCCCAACACTAGAATAATGTACCTATTGTTAGCATTCAAATGTTTTTGTGAAAGTATTTGTGGCGTGACCGGCATATTTTGCTATAAAAGCACAGAGTATCTGACCTGAGTAACCGATCCAGAGGACGAAATCACTCTGGCCATCCGCCGTAAGAAAGAGTTCTTGAAATTCCAACACTCCACAAGACCGCAGTTCCGTCCTCGCCGCGCTCCCCGTCCCCCCCCCCCCCCCCCCGACCCCCCTAACAGTTCCGGCCCGCGTGCCGACGAAATAAACGAATAGGATTAGGTTAAACACCAATCTTCCCCACTAATCGTTGATGTCTCATCCTCTCCCAGTGGCCGTCCTGAGCCGAGGTTCGTAACCCGTTAGTGGGTTGCCCTCAGCATGCTCACCTAAATTAAAGGGTTGCGAGCACCTTCTGCGTTCACCCTAAAGTCCGGTGTGGCCAGAAAAGCCGACTCGCGTCAGGCTACTGGCCGATAGGTCCACGTTAAAAAAAAAAACAGATGGAGGCAGTCGAGCATTGACACTCGTACCATTCGTTTGATTGATGACATCTTTGTTAAAGTATTTCGATAAAATCAGTGGTAGATCTTCTTTGTTTAAATCAAAATCGCTTCTGTGCCTAACAGTACATTAAAGGGGCCTCTATGTGTTGGAATAAATATACCGCCTCGATGGCGTAGTTGTATTGCGCACGCGGTACGGCTATCGCACTGGCGTGATACGCCTCTGCCTACCCTTGAAAACGTAAAAGGCGTGATGTTATTTACGCGAAAGCACTAAAGAATAAATTACTTCATAAGATTTACGAAAAAAACGATGTGTGGGCGCATAAAATTTGAGTGTTGCCCTCGATTTCTCCAGGATTCAATCATCAGATCCTGAATTGGCGACTACGAGACCACACAAAAGTATCTCCTTTCGAAAAAAAAAGACTTTTGAAAATCTGTCCACAATTGGCGGAGTAATCGCGTAACATACACAAAAAAAACATACCGTCGAATTGATAACCTCCTCCTTTTTTGAAATCGGTTAAAAATGGGCGCAGTACTTGCGCCTCTGCCTGCCCCTTCGTTCATAAATGACGTGAGGTCATGTATGTATGTATGTAAAGCCTGGTCACATATCACCCTCCTAATAAATATCGATGTTTTGTGATCATCGAAGTTTATGGCAAATTTTTGTTACTCCGCTTTACTAATCAGGCAGTAATTATACTCAAACATAAATATCACGTTATATTAATAATTTTGCCAATGTGGTAAACAACCTTCAATCATCGATATATTAATTTTATTTATTAAGCGTACATAAATTGAAACGAACAATATGTTTCTGCAACTAACCACAATATTATCGTAGCAGACGCCGCCGTTATTGTAAATATTTAATGTCCTCTAAATATGGGTATTAAATATAGCCCTTCAGTTCAGTTGTTTAACTTCGTGAAGTTATTCGGAGTGCAGACTCGTTAATGGATATACAGTAAGTTGTTATAATACGTGAGGGTACGTTCCGGTTTTAAAATAAAATAAAATACTTTATTCATCACGTAGGCGAACATGGTTGCACTTATGATAAGTCATACATTAAATTAATTGCAATAATTATTATTGATACAAAAGGTCACTTATATAACTACCGACAATTTTATTGAGATTAAAAAGAATGATGAAAATTAGAATTTAAAAAGCCAGCTCGGGCTGGCAGGAAAGGGGATATAAAGAAAAAAAAAAGAGATCATTATTATTACAAAAATTATGGGAGGAACGCGTCGCGATCCTCACCGGTGAGGACACTACAGGCCCTAGCCTAGCTAACCTACCAGCCTTTCACTAGCTTCCTAAGCGATGACTACCCGAAGAAGAAAGGCAGAAAGAAACTCCGGGCTTACTTTTTTGTCATCATTTGTCCATTGAATCTTTACATATTTTTTTTTAAGTCTTTTGCTTACAAAGTCAGATCAGTTACATAAGCTAATGCACACACATCACCGTAAAATAGGGATTAAAATCAATTGAAGGAATTTAACTAAGAGTAAACACTATCCCTAAGAAATTCATAACAAAATTAGAGAACACAATTAGGTAAATAATTATAATTAAACGGTGTACAGCGTGCAGACGCCTACATTTACAAACATAATCTTCGTTGATTTTTTTTCAATATTTCGTGGATTTCAATCAATACGCACAATTTAAATAATTGATTTATAAATTAAAAGCAAACGCAACACAAGGATCGGTCGGTCGTCATTAACAAAATGATATGTCAAAACGAGGATAATTATAAAAATGTCATATAGAGATTTAATATTAATTACAATGTCAATATTAGGTATAATCAGTTTTAGATAGATACACATAATATATGTTAAGCAATTAGCTTCAATATGTATTAACATGGTTAGCCACGGTGTGCAGGACCAATTTTCCAAACTGACTGATCATCAAGATAATCCGATACATTATAATACCCCTTAGACGTTAACTCGCGCTTAACGTAACACTTGAATTTGTGTCCGGGTAGACTGGTTATTTCGGAGGGAAGTTTATTATAAAATTTAATTCCATTTGCTAAATATGATTTACTCGTTTTACAGAGCCTAAAGTTTGGAACAACTAGTTTATTCTTATTTCTAGTGTTCAGACAGTGCAAGTCACTGTTTTTCTTTAAAGTACTAAGGTTTTTGCGTACATACATGATATTCTGAAAAATGTATTCGGCCGGCAAAGTCAGTATATTGACCTCCTTAAACAGTTCTCTAAGAGAATCGCGAGAGCGAAGGTTATAAATGGCACGAATTGCTCGCTTCTGTAAGATAAAAATGGTCTGCAGATCTGCAGCAGAACCCCACAGAAGAATGCAATACGACATAATACTGTGGAAGTAAGCAAAATATACCAATCTCGCCGTAGCCACGTCAGTTAAATTTCTAATTTTCCTAATAGCAAAGACGGCAGAACTCAATTTACTTGCAATTTTTTGAATATGGGGTCCCCATTGCAATTTATTATCGACTGAAACCCCGAGGAAGACCGTTGAGGGTACTAATTCTAGATTATTCCCGTCTAAATTAATATTTACTTCATTTTTATTTTTGAGTAACGAGAATCGAACACATTTAGTTTTTGCCGCATTTAACAGTAAATTATTAGCAGAAAACCAGTCGGAAATCGATTTAAGTACTTTATTTGGCTCTATAAGATTATCTTCCCTTCTATTTACCTTAAATATTAACGAAGTGTCGTCAGCAAATAACACAACATCAGCCCTCTTGTTAACCATATATGGAAGGTCATTTATATAGACTAAAAATAAAAAAGGACCCAAAATGGATCCTTGGGGAACCCCAATCCTAACTGAGGACCCTGCAGACAAGACGTTATCGATACATACTTGTTGTTTCCGATCTGATAAATATGAAGATATAAGATTTAGCGCGTTTCCCCTAATACCATAATAGCGAAGTTTTAAAATTAGGGTACCGTGATCTACGCAATCGAATGCCTTGGAAAGATCACAGAATACCCCTAGAGCATCCCGTGATCCCTCCCAGGCATCCAACACAGCTTTAACTAAAGCACATCCAGCGTCTTGTGTAGACCTGCCTTTCGTGAATCCAAATTGCCTATCATGTAGTATTCTATTTTTATTAAAGAACACCAGCATTTGATTTTGGCGGGACAGTCCAGTTTTCAGGCTGTCTATGCCGCTGTTTCCAGCCAAAGCGAAAATGTCTAATGCGTACCCCTACCTACTTATATTCATAGCAATTAGATTTTAAAAAACGTGGTTGGCGTACAGAATGTGATTTTAATAACACACACACACTCAAGCCTTTAACCGCGAAGGGGTAGGCAGAGCTGCAATTAGTGCTCACACATTTGCGCCGTCATTCCGTCCCATGACGTGATGGGGGCAAGCCTATCGCCATATCGGGCACAAATTCCTGACTCCGAGCTGATACTGAATAGAAAAAGTCAATATCACTTTGCCCGATCCGGGGATCGAACCCGAGACCTCAGCATTGCAGTTGTACCATAAATCAACTACGCCACCGAGGCAGTCCAGATTAAATATATTTTAATAATAACCACACCAGATTTAATAACCTAATAAAACAAAAATCAATTTCCCATTTTAAATCTAGACCTGACATTTTAAAAAATAATTGTTGCTTTGACAAAATCCTACTAATATTATAAAGGCGCAAGTTTGTAAGAATGTATGGATGTATAGATGTTTGTTCCTCTTTCACGTAAAAACTACTGAACGGATTTCGATGAAATTTGGCACACATGTAGATCATGTCCTGGATTAACACATAGGCTTTTATCCCGGGAAATTATAAACCAGGACTTTTATCCCGGAAAAACTTTGTAATGCGGGCGGAGCCGCGGGCAAAAGCTAGTATATAATATAAAATGAATTTAACTAATCTTATTACTTCTTTTAAAATTAAATACGAACCTTTGTGACGATATTTGAATGTTTGTTAGAAGTAAACGCAGCAACTACTGAACGGATTTTGATAAAATTTAGCACATAGATAAATCATAGCTTGGTTTCACATATTGTTTTTTTATTCTGGAAAAGTTAATCATGCAGATACATGGCCTAATACATGTATTGAAGATGATAAACAGCGTCAACTGTTGGAGATTCTTCTGAGACACTTTCTTTTATGGCTGTAGAGACTAACAGTGCTGGTTTCCAGCCAGCTTAGAAGCTATGGTGGGTGAAGTGTCTACTCCACAATTGGACGCTGAATCGCCTGGGACGCGATTAAGGTAGGCCATGCATGCCCAGATATAATTATAAGTACTGGGCCTCATCATCTCAAATCCTTAGTAAGTTATCGCTATCGTCAACGCCGCTTAATCAATGCTCTGACATCAAAACCTTTTTAAAATTCTATATTAGGTATAATATACTCTCAACGTATACTAAATCTTCATCTTTAATTGTTCAAAGTACCCTATAAAATTTAGAATAGAAATATGTTAGTCACATTCTCCGACTCATTTATGGAAAGTGCAGTCCGATGTCAAAATATCCTTGGCGCGTCTGTCAACTGGTCTTGCCCTCCTAACTCGCTTCCACCAAAACACAACTTATTTCAACATCAATATTAATAAATATGTATGCGTATAGTAAATAATTTGTATGTGTGTATTTCTGTGCGTCCGACGGATATTAAACAGCACGCACGAGAATAATAAAGTTGTTGAAACTACATGTAATGGATACTGAAGTAGGAATGTATTTCTGTTTCCATTTATTCACGGCTAATAGAGAGAATTGAAAAAAAGTAGCGTCTTATAGAATAGTTCAAGGTCTGCCTAAAAAGGGAACATGGTGTGTTACTAAATTACATTACACGTATGTTCTCAAAGCGCTGTCGCTGCTGCATTCAGCCGAAAAAAAACTGTTTAAATGAAGCCTTTGATTATATAACTATCCCGTATGGATATTATTTGCATCCCACAACTATTATTCCTTTATTTTAAACGGTCCAAATTTGTTTGATGTGCTTTCTTAGCACTATCCAAACGTCGGGTACAATAAATTTACTATAAACAGTGATTATTGATACTGAATCTCCGTAATACGGATGAGTCTGCAATCTTTGAGAGCCGCTAAGCCCAGCATACAAAGGGAGTGAATGCGAGGCAGGTGTTGAAAAATTCTAAACAGAAACATGTTGCCGACTGAATTTCAACCGAGTTTCACACATTAGCATGAAAGTTGTGCGCTTTGTAATTTTTTACATTCATTGCCAATGCTTAGTAAAAATTCCACACTTGTTAATGACTTTTAAATAGAAAATGGTTGTACGTTTGAGACTGTAATCCATTGAATTACGTCTTTGATAATGATATGAAAATGGCACGTCTCAGTTCCCAAAATTGTTGATACAAAATTAGTTTTAGTATGGTGTTAGGATAATTCATATTTAAGTATACAAAACCAAGCTTAAAGGTAACATTAGGAAGGTTATGTAAATGTAGGACATTCTAAGCATTGTTTGTGTATGTGCATTACATTCAACTGCGAGATAAAACGTTGCGTTGTAATCAGGTTTTATTATTACCGTTTTTTACACCTCACGATTGCAGTACGCTATTCACTTTCAAATAGTTCATTTTTAGGATCTTATAACTGAAGATAAAATAATAATAAATAAATTATACTAGGTAAGTAATAAGATGCTCTAATTATCATTTATGCATATTGGATTTTCTGGGAAAAGCCTCTGGAATACGCCTAAAAAAAAATATATATACAATACACTTAGCCGTCCTGTTAGTACACTCAATGCCGTATTCTAGTTAAATATAATTACGTAGCAATAACCGAATTAAGACGTTATGGAATTAAATCACCAGTATGTGTATCGTGCCTTGTAATACACGTGTTTTCCATCCATGTGAGCGGAGCGGCTCTTCACTCTAAGGGCGCTTTGTCATCCACTCCCTCTAGGCTCCAACTAAACAATTGTTAAACATTCTACCCGCACGTACTATACGCTAAAATATAAAGATTTTGGATTTGGTTGGACAGGTTGATAGACATGATATTGTAATATGGCGATAGGCTCGCCCCGTATCACATCATCGGACCGAATATGCACACCGAAAAGTGGGTGCACTAGATCCGCCTCTGCTTACCCCTACGGGGATAAAAGGCGTCAGTGTGTATGTTGATACAGGTTTGAAGTTTTTGAAAGCAATTCATATTTGTGTATTACTGTTTTGATGTAGTAATCAAAACCTAGTTAAAGTAAAATTTAAAAGTGAAATTGTTACCGAATAAGGCCCTGTCCCAAAAATGGCCCACCATCCATTTTTGTTGTAATGCAAAATATACTACATTTTTTTGTTGTTTTATTATTAAATTTCGTAACGTTTAGTGATAATATAGATATTGCAATTGAAATGAAGGTTTTTCTTCACAAAACGATTTTCTGACAATTTTAAAACTAAGTGGGCCTTTAATGGTACCGTTACCTCATAGTATGTTAATAGTACCGGTACGCTATATTGGTCATTTTGACGTTTGTCTGCTCATAAAGTTTCAAATTAATTCATAATCACTTTGTAGGAGCTTATTGCTGTGCATTATTGTCAATAGTGACATGCAGTAAAATTTATGAAATGTACAATTTTACGACAGCACTGTGAAAATAGCAGTACTTACGGCCAAATCTGATTAAATATGGCCCTTTTTCCGTCTCTTCTTATATAAATTTGTTTTTGTGTGCAATTAAAGTATGTAGTATATATTTTTTCATTGCAATATTCGGTTGTTTGAAATATATTAAATAAATATTATTATTTTTGTTTTATTAAACCTCTTGAATCAGCCACCCCTTGCAATACTAATTGGTTATAAATCTAATAACTTATATATGCGACTTGCATTGATTATATTTTTTTTCGATAATGAATTGAGATCTCACTTCGCTATTGTACCTAATCTGTCAAAACGGCCATCACTGCGTGACGGTACTGTAACAAATATAAATGTCACTACAGTAATCAGGATATCTGACATGAAATATATAGCTCTTCGTGCCACCCAGCTTATCGTCTATATGGTATGAAAAAGATTTTCATTTGAAAACTAAATAAACTTTTAAATGTTATCAAATACATGAACAAAAGGCAAAGTTACTCGTAGTCTCATTTTATTATAAACTGCATCATACTTTAAAATAATAAAAAACCATAGCCCTGATATTAAATTATTTGAATTAATACGTATGTATCGCTTAGCAGAATTTGCTCGAATGCTGAGTTATTTAAAAAACATTGTTTCCGAATTCAAACCTGAATTCCGTAAAATGCAAAGAATCCCAGCAGACTAACTGTTTGACGGCAGCAGTAAAATAAATAAAATAATATAAACTAGTGAACGTAACATTATATATCATAGAAACTAAATATTTTTTTGTATTTGCAAGCCGTTCGCAATACAAAAATTCACCTGAGCGAGCGTAAAATTGCGATGACTAGGCAATACTGAAGCGATCGTGTCTCGAATCAAATTGCGCTGATGATCCAGTGCTTCGCCAACTGATTAATAGTCCACGTTCAAATTATTACATTTCAATCTGATAAATATCAATCGGCTTGTCGAAAAAAAAAGCTCGATAGAGACAAAATTATACCACTAAGTGTAAGCTCTTAAGATCGGAAGAATTACGTAAAACTTTGATATTATAATAGTGTTTGAGAAAATACAAGATTGAGTAGCATTTTAAGGAGCGATGAACGGACGATTTTGATGTTTTTGAGGGGGTGAAGCAAATGAAGTGGGGAAAAGAATATTTACGATAAAAAAAACTAACAATAGTTTATAAGTCTCTCAACGCATCGTAGTGTTTCTTTACTTGTACTACTTGAATCGGACACTGCGTAGTAGTTTCAGCTCAGAAAATCGAATGCTATTAAGACAATAAAATGAGACATTGTAGTAAGATTTTATGAATAAATCAAACTTCAAACTAATAAGAGACTAATTAGCAAACATTAGCAATGTGTTAAAATATGCGACGTATAAAGACGTCATGCTTGATGAGTATTTACGTCACGGCTGAGATCAGACGGTGAAGTGATGCGTCGCGAGGCCAAATCTGTCACGAGTGAATCCTTAATGCCTCCGATGAGGGGACTTAACATTTGACACTGCTAAAATCGCGCCGCATAATGAAACCGTAGGCGCTCACTGACGTGTATATACGTAATATGTTATAGGAGACGTATGTTTGATATGAATGTATCCAAAACGGGCCAATTATGTTGCAGTATCATTATTTTTTGATCGTAGTACATTGCTTGTCATGTAATATTATAGAAAATATTAATCGTGTGTATACTAATAGATCAACCACGTTACACGGTACACCGGTATTTTGAATAAAGGATAAATACCTTCTTATTGCTATCACACATGGATACTTTTAAATCTTGAATACAGACATAAAAAAATACTTTCAAAGCGCTCGTTTATCACACTATTAGGTAGCATGTATTAAAACATAAGCTATTCGTTAGTAGTTTCTGACTTATCATAAACGCATTTAAAATTTTATGGACTTGTTAATATGTATTTAAATAGATTTATCGTGTTTATTAATTACACCTTTTGACCTTTTGTATGGAAGTATATTCTATAATATAATTATTATATGCTTTTTCATTCATAAACATCAACAATCTAATATTGTTATAAAATAAAATAATCGATAAAGGTACAATAGAAAAAAATGGCATCTTGAAGAGTGCAGCAAATCGCTACGTGAGAAAATACGTTACTCTACGCCTTAGTTAATTAAGCATCATTTTGCGTGTATACGCCGGCAGAAAATTTCGAAATTAAAAATTAAACAAATTTATTTACGGTTTCCTACTCCCGGGTCCATTTAAACTTTCCGCTCTATAAGTATATATACCAGAGGCACTAGCAGATCGCATCTAGATTTGCTAATAGTATTTCATCTTATTCGGCCATGGCATGTTCAATCTACAACGCCTGTTAATAAGAGGAGTAACTACCAGATAGAGTATCGATGGATGAGAGATGATTTCTTGGTACCAGTCGATACTATTATACAGGCCTGTTCGAAACCGGATGTATACAGGCTGAACTCGAAATGCGACACACTTTCGTGGGCCACTATGGCAGGGATTTCCCCTTGTGGGCTGTGTTCGCTATCTGTGGGCTGCGTTCGCTATCTCGGCGGATAAATATAAGCAGCAATCATACATTACACACAAAAACATATATGTACAGTCAGCGACATAAGTAGCTGACAAATTCAAAAATTCAAATCGCTTACATGCATTATTTTAGTTCCATTAAAACTTTTTTTCTTTGGGTAAAGTAATCCCTTTTATTTTATTTTTGTGAACAGAAAACAAAAATTGGTAAGAACTCAACAATGCAGTGTGATTTGAAGTTTTGAATTTGTTCAGCTACTTATCTTGGTGACTATACGTCAAACATATTTCTTTGAAGTGTACACGCAAGACGCGCTTTGTTATATTATGAAAATATGTAGTATCTGACTATTTGCTAATTTTATACCACTATGTACCTATTACATTAAAATATTTCACGAAGCGATGTCTCTAACATAATTGTGTGTGATTGGCTATTGGAATAAGTCTCGTAAACTACTTGATTTATGCTGCGTAATTTCAGTAACCACTGCAGGAGTCAAATGATTTCGAATGCACGACATGCAGGCGTATTCAGTGTAATAAATATTGTTTTTTTTCACAACCCCAAAATATCTTGAAGTCTGATTTTCTTTTAAAGAATACCCTATGTTTAAGGCTGTCATTTAAAATGTTACTCAAAAATCGAGAAAATATTCGAATCATCTCTGTAAATATTAAAATCCCAGCAACTGTTAGGGGTTCGGTTTAATAACTCATGAAATGTATGTAAGCAAGCGGGGGACGTCTGGCACTCCACAGCTTAAAAATACCTCCGCAAACCCATTGTTAACGCTTCTCGTGATCCCTTTGAGTTCGGTTGTCATGCGTCTCCAAGTGAGGAGGGGCCGGTGGTGGGGAGAGGGGGAGGCGTAGCCAATTGTTTCTTAATCGGTCTCGAGGATTGTATCTTTGCCTTTTTGTAGGTCGTATAAATTTCATAATTTATATTTGGAATTAAGCACTACAACTTGACTTGTTATTGTGTCATCTAGTGCTATAGCCATTGATGTTTTAGGATTTTTAGTACATCAATGGCTTATATGACGATGATAATAGTATGTCGGTGTCCTTTCTTCTAAATTGCGGTTATATGCAGTACTCTTATGTTCGATACTTCTTTTTTAATTTTCAATTGAATCTGAATCCGGCAATCTCCCAAACGCCAGGCTCAATTTTTAAGAGGAAATCTGAAAGGAAACCGATTACAAAAGGATTGACTACTTTTCACAACGAAAATATTTAGGACCAGGATTGCTCGCGCTTCCGCTCGCGTGAAAAAGTTTTTCAGGAATAAAATATATTAGCGGGATAAAAATTAGCCTGTAGCACTCAGTAGTAATGTGGCTTCCTATTAGAGAAAGAATTTTCAAAATCGGTTCAGTAGTTCCTGAGATTAGCGCGTTCAACCAAACATAGAAACAAACTCTTCTCTTCTATTCGCTAATAGTCTAAATTAGGCATATGACTTGTAAGAGGTAATAATGTTCTACTGTTTACAAAATTAGTGGAGTGTTTTGGAAATCACAATATAAGTTACCTATAACATTATGAAATTGATTATGTTCCTCATATACAGTGTATTATAAAGATATTAGACTGCCTCGGTGGCGTAGTTGTATTACAGTACGACTGCAAAGCTGAGGTCTCGGGTTCGATCCCCGGGTCGGGCAAAGTGATGTTAAGTTTTTCTATTCAGTATAAGCCCGGAGTCTGGAACTTGTGCCCGTTATGGCGATAGGCTCGCCCCCTATCACATTATGGGACGGAATGACGGCGAAAAGTGGGTGCACTAGTTGCACCTCTGCCTACCCCTTCGGGGATAACAGGCGTGAGTGTATGTGTGTGTGTGTATAAAGATATTAGCCATACTAAAAAGGTATTTGGTTAATTTACCATTGCGTGGATGCAATGAAGGCTAAATTTTCTCCACGTGGACTAGTATTAGAAATTTAAATTTTCTAGTTTTTACGTCAACTTTTATTCAATGTGAATTTGTTTAAGTCGTATAAAGTGAAATTCTGAATAATATATTTTACGACGGAAAGTAGGTACTAGTGTACTCAATACGTTTATCATAAAACGGCTACAAGCTTTCCATTAAACGTTTGTAATATTTTTGAACTATAAGCGATCTGTACTTTCAATTAGAAGAGTTGTCGAAGCGTATTTTTTCCAAATCGGTCCATGTTTTTCCACTTTAAAGTTGGAGTCTGAAATATGTTGCTGTCCATGGTCGCACGATGTGCTTCGAATTCGAATATAAATAATTATTTAGGGACTAAATTGTTATTGATCCATGCAACAATATATCTCAGGCTGATTTCAGGTATAAATTTTCATGTAGGTCTTTCTGTTGCGTTCGTATAATTCAGTCACATTACGTTTTTACTTTAATTTTATATGATGGTATTAGATTTTAAAGAAAATTATCACAAATAAATTTATTTTGTCAATTGAGATATGAAACGGATGACGATTCTGATCAAACCTTGAAAAATAATACAACAATTAAAGAACAATGAGATGAATGAATCGATGACCTAATTAACGCCATCTGAAAGAAAGAAAGAAAGAAAGAATTTATCTCTGGACACATCACGAAAACAGAGATCCATATCAACCCAATGATATGCATATTACATCTATGCATTACCTCATTAAGTTATAACGTCACAAGAAAAAAGCAAAGGGTCTGCTTCCCCGACAGGCGGTAATCCGCCGGTCGCTCAATATTACGCTCCACCGTGTAGACGTATCGAAAACAATCTCTTTTAAAATGTATGAAATTTCTGAAGGGCTTAAAGTGCTTGTTAATTCCATATTGCTTGTTTATTATTGAACAAAGATTTGAAAACTATATTTCAACTAACAATTGCAATAAGTCTATTGGAAAAATAGACTAACTGCAATGGATGGCTAAAATAGATGGTTAGCAGGCAATGGGAGCTAATACTTGAATCATTTGTCTTGTTTTTTATAGCATAGAATGACGGTTTGGTTGGTAATAAACTATTTTTTCAAAACGCTCAACGCAGATTACTTAATTAATATCATTTATATTCTAAAATCTGCGTTCTTAGCGGCTTATTAACCAATTACTTTTTTTTCTTTCGTTGATATTTTATGAAAGTTGACCCAACGTGTTTTACAGTTGCGTGTATATTTTGATAAACTTTAATGTGTAGTGTTAGGCTCCTATACAATGTTCTGAGTAATCCATTCTCTGTAATCCCTTATCTGGGTACATCAAAAGTAAAATAATTGTACACTAAGACTATAACTGGCAAAGCGAAAATATCCAAGGTTCCACATAAGTAATAGAAGTATGAACTATGAACGTACAAATTTGAAAGCGTTAAAACAAGGCGTTTCGCTCAAATGTCTAGTCTATACGCGACTACATAGCACTCGCGTTCCGCGGGAACTATGCCATGCTCAGCGCTCGGAAGTCGGGGCTCCTTTCAAAATAACTTTTTATTTACACCGGTTAATAAGATTTTTACGTGAATGAGAGTGCTATGAGGATTAATTAGAACCATTAGCGATTCCTCATTTTCAGTTCGTTTATTTGAGAAGCTAACAGACACGGAAAGAAAATGACATATCTAATTCGTATAAATTAATGATGCATACAAATAAATAGATTAAAAGATCGTAAGGAGGTATTTGATATGTGAACCAAAGCAAACGACCGTAAATTAACCACAACAGGTCCCCGTCCACACTATAGACAATTATTTGTAATCGTCTCTAGAGAGCTTCTGAATAAAAAGGTAACCATAATTAATTAAAAAATTTCTGCTTGCAATATTAGAATTAATGCCGTGCCAGTGAGCTTGCTTAAGGCTAATGCGTTTGTTCAGTATCCCAAAATGCCCACAAATCCCGCGGAATATCGATCGCCGATCACAGTCCGGCATTGCAGTTCCCCGGAATCGAAAGGTACATAAATAAAATGATTACTTTCGTTAAGACATCGAGAAGAAAATTAATATTTCATTCGTAGACCAAATTAATTAAAAATACATTTAGAAATAGCGATATTAAAGATGTAGAGGTCAATTATGATAGATAGCTGGCTATTAAAATGTAGAGAGCAAAGACCTCTACTAGTTAGATAACGTAGTCACCAACTCATTATTTTTTGCTATAGGCAATTATTGTGCGGTTATAAATAAAACAATATTTACTTCAATTATAATCTGTTTCTAATGTTGACAAGTAGACTTTCGAGGCATAAAAATAACATACACACACGCCTTTTATCTCCGAAGGGGTAGGCAAAGGCGCAACTATTGCACCCACTTTTCGCCGTGATTATTACAGTATGACTGCAATGTCAAGGTCTCGGGTTCGATCTCCGGGTCGAGCAAAGTGATATTGGGTTGTTCTACTCTGTATCAGTCCGGAGTCTGGAATTTGTGCCCTAAATGGCGATAGGCAAGCCCCCTATCACATCATGGGACGGGATATGCATTGTGAAATACTAGTTGTGCCTCTGCCTTCGGGGATAAAAAGCGTGAGTGTACAAACGTAAAAAATAAAAACATACTGAATTCGTTTTTATTTTCAAATTGCATGGCGCATCTGTGGAGGTTTGATATTTTTTTGCTTTTAACGAATATTTAGTCAACAAATACTCGAACTAGAAACTTATTCCAACTTACTGTTCCATGTATTACAAAGATTTGAAGACAGTTGAAGACATTGTTCATGTCCTCAGTTTTTCTAATGTAACGCACACTTACACTAACTGACAAAACAAATGTTAAAATCCAAACAAAGCCCAGGGCATTTCTAACAGCGTGCCATACATAAATTCATATAGTAATGGCTAGACCGTGTCATATGATTCCCGACTTATCCTAGGATTGCGCGGCTATTGTTATTCATCGTCGTTCCCCAGGGATCTTTGGTCAACGAATTTTAACACTACAATAATAATATGATGTGTATTTCTATTTCGACAAACCCTTTTTTGCAATCGGTTCTTCGAACGGTTAACAAAATGTGGAATAAATATATCAATAAAAGTATTACCTGAAAGTTTGGTTACTCTGTGTGAATCATTTTTAAGCGTCTTGTATATTATGAATTATTATAAATCGTATTTAAATATTTAATTCTAATTATATTAAGTATGACTAGGTATACGTTAAAATATAATTATGAAGAGATACGGTGCGATACAAAAACTTACGTCAAAGGCAATTCAAAATCAATTCAAAACTTAAACTCCTTGTTCATACTAACACCAAAAATACAAGCCACTGTTAAAAAGTCTGTAGACTCAAGTATGGGGATCGCAGGACGCGTGGAGGCATTGATGAGTCATGAGTATTAAGGAAGCCGAAGAGGCCTTGTTCCCGCGTCTGCATCCGGAGTTGTGTATCATAAAGAGAATAATTAACACGAGACCCATCACTACCAGCTACTCACGTTTAGACATCGCGATCGAGTTTATAATTATTTTCTTTTTAATTATAGCACAACAAGGCGCCTGTATTGAATTAAAACCCAGGCAATATAGTCGATCAGCAAGGTTAGTATTCCGTAATACGTCCCGTGATGATCGCACAATATCTCCACCTGTTCAACCAGTATGCATTACAACCATGAAGTGGAATTAGGAATTTAATTTGTTTGAATGTACTGTCCTTAACTACTTTTATTGTTGACTTTGTTTGAGAATTAAACACCTATTAATATTGAATTAGACTTCCATTACAAAATCATGTTAGCTAGCATTATGAAGAAGTAAAAATAACAACTTAATCAACAAATTCCTCCATTTATTGCATAATCGACGTGGATTTGATGTCTCACTGGTGTTGCTGTTTATGTTTTTAGGTATCATAATTGTAATAATTTATGCCAGTAATTATAATTAAAAAAGAACAATGGACATAATAGACGTCAGATTGTACCTAAGGAATATATTGAAAACCTCATGCATTGTATCCGTTCTCAGTAAAATGTCCTCTTATAAATCTAATCAACCCAATTGGAGTTAAAATATTTTTGCATTACATTTATTTAAACTGCATTTTAACTGCATTCACAAAGTTTTGTATTGTTTTGTTGTACGTAAAACTAAAGATAATTAATTAGGTCACAAAATTATTATCTTTACTATTTTTTAAGTAATCGCTTTAGTATTATTAGTTAAAAACTAATATTAAAAGTTCAAAATAAACTAAAGCAAACGCGAGTAAACACAAAAACAATCGATAGATACACACAAATGTCAAGTGTATAAGTGCCATACTTTGAGGCGGTTCAAATGTTAACTTTACAAAGTTTACGTCGATATCAGTTTGTTCAATATTAGGATCAATCAATGTGTCCCGCGCCCTCGTCCTCTGCCTCGTCCACGTTGGCAAACTGGCCGCGGCGCTAAGAGGGGTTCCTTGTCCGCAGGAAGGTTTTCCGCTGGCCGTCATCCGTCCATATTGAGATTGATGTTAGGAGCGAGCTGAGCGTCGCTCCCGTGCTGAATACTAACGCCGACCGCCCCTATACTTCGCCCAATTAACCCCTAAACGTTCCGATTTTGTCTCGCAGACGGGACTGCTGTACGCCGCATACTAAATTAAAGTCATAATTTTACACGTAAGCCCTTCGGGGCTTGACTGCCAGTGTAAAAGAAGTGCTGTTAATGTATCGATCATTATCGATATAACGCCGTTGGTGTTTTTTGGAAAGTACGTTTAAAAAGAAAATTAAGTTTTACGAAAAGATATGTTTTTGCGCCTTTAAAATGCAGCGAGAGACCTAGTGTCGAACGTTATTTGGTTGAATGTTAGTGGGGCGAGCGCTCAGCCGAGTTACGCAGGTTTTGAAACGCAAAAATTCGATCACCTGCGGATAAATAGAGGATGGCCACCTGCGGGCGAACATGGACTCCGCACTAACTACCATGAAGTTTATTGTTAGAAAATAATATCGAGTGATGAAAGGACGAAATTTTTTTGGGATATTATATTTCGAATCAGTATTTTTTCTGATCCTGAATATATTTACAAATTTATATCGCGAAAAATGTCGCTTAAGCCTTTCACCCCTCGATATATTTGTGGAACAAAACTCGGCATTTCACAACTTGCACAAAATATATTTTCATTTGATTTGGTCTCAGCTATGACAGGGCTATTTAAGCAGATGTTTTAATTTAAAGAAATTAATTTTAATTCCTCGAAAACTACATACAGTTTTATGGTCATCGCAAAATTTCTCAATATACATAGTCTATGTCCATCCCAGGATCTTAAACCATCACCATAACAAATTTCATAGAAATTCGTTCGGTAGTTTATCGCGTTCAGACATACAGACGGCGACTTTATTTATAAAACGTATTTAAGCATACTAGATATACGTATTTATTGTTTTATGGGAGTTATAACACAACTCACAAGTTTAATAAAGAACACAATTCAACTTACACCTTAACAAAACATAGTTTTTATTCAAATCTCGTCAAAGACGACAATAATTAAACCTGTAAATATGCCACGCAATAGAGGAAAACACATGTAATTCATTAAAATCGCATTAAAATTAGCATAGCTTTTACGGTTTACCTCGCCACTTATTCGAAAAATGGCGTCGAAAAGAATAAGCTAACCTAACAATTGCGTCGGTGACGAGGTTATTTTACAATTATTTAACATTAGTTTAACGAATTGAATACCTACAGCTTAAATTGCAATTGTAAATGAAGTTAAGTATTGTGACCTTCGCGAAACATCGATTGACGGTATACCATTTTTTTATAATTAGTAAAATTTGCATTTAGTGTTTAAAATGTATCGTTGTTTATGCCAAAAATATATTAATTGACGGTGCAAATGATTAACGTAGTCGGGTAAAAGACAATAAATTTATAAAGATGATGCTTACACAACTTACCGACATTACTTATTTTATTTAAAATAATGTACATAACTGCTAATTGATTTTTTGCCCCAAATCACTAACTGGCTGTTCAATGATGATACAAGTCGTAAGCATACCCATAACTAAGCATAAACTAGACTAAATTGCCAAACATAAAGGCAATGTATCATGACAGTATTAAATAGTGATTTGCACAGAAAAACTGTTAAGTGGCTCCACTCATAAATCATGGGTACGTTAATAAATTTGATTGGCAATATTTAAACCGTTGACACGAGCTTACAAAGTGAAGAGCCAATTGGAAATTACACACGTGCTACACACGAAGTATGCACGATAATATGCCAATATGTTTCTTTGATCTAATAACTAGAGATCTGAAGAGTTTGATTCTCAGCACAGGTAATTTTAAGTGTAATTGAATCTATAGAATCAGTTAAGAGCTAAAACAGAACGATAAATGAGAAATAACAATTAAAATCCGACTCCCAACTGCATGTCATCGCAACAAGTAATATTATTACTAAACACAGGTAATTTTACTCACGGTACAGCGTTAAATTCAAAACATATTCTCCATTAGTAGGAAGAATATCCATAATTTGTAAAATTCTAATATAATTGCATGTTATTTAAGTAATTAGTAGTAATGTAGTGTTTATAAGTGTGTGTTGAATTATCAAAAGATAAAATGAACTATAAATGAAATCGCAAGTCTCTACCCAGTACATACTGTATACAAGTACTGTATCATATTTCCTGACTTTTATTCAAATGTATTTCTATTTCTATATAATAATTGTATATGACAATACATAGTAATATTCTTGTTAAATCAGTCGTGTGCTAGAGAAAGTGCGACTGTCTAGAATCACAATATTTGAAGGTAGGTAATGCAAATATGAATCTCTTAAATTACGAGGAAGCACCTGGATGACTCTCAGCAGGAAGCCACTGCGTTACATTCGTATATTTATTAATTTATTGAATCTAGTAAATTTATTGTTGACAGTATTTCAATTGGACAAAGCATATAAATCTCGTTTCCTATTAAAATTAATCCTAGGTATTAAAAAAAATTAAACAACTAGAAAGTGCATTAAAACGAGGTGCAAATGCAATAACAAATAACGATGCTAAAATAAACATAATACGTCATGTTGCTAACTAGGCAAACAACGTCCGGTGAGAAGACACTTGATATATTTTGATCCACAGAATACAGAATACCTACATGGTAAAAATCCGTTGAGGCGAGTCTGGCTCCTGTGTGTGTAATGATTTAAATAAATCTCTAAATTTAAATAAAACTCAGTACATAACTACTTATACTATACTAACCGTAAAAATAAATAAATGCCTTTGTCTAAATTGTTTTAACAAAATAAGTTCACAATTTTCCGATAAATCTATGTACAACATAAAAAAAAACAAACACACGAATTGTCATATGTTGGAAGTCTGTTATAAAACTTACAAATACATTATTGTTTCGTTAAGCCCTAAATTTCATATTATACAGGGTCATTTTAAAATTGCGTTAGTAAATGAAACCACACACTCATTGTTGCCTCTGCTAACATTATACCAAAAATCATTAATGACATACGAATATTTTCACCAAAAATCTCGATTTTACTTTCATGATTTTTTTATCATTTTGTAGTTTAGTTCGAATATGGAGTGTGCGTGCGTGTCTTTCTGACTGAAAGTGTGATGTCGCAGCAATGAATCCTCTTAGAGAAATAGTAGTGGCATAAGGGCGTGTAAACTTAAAGTTACTTTTTATTAATATTTATTTTGTTCAAAACTTACACTTTTTTTATTTTACATCTATGGTCAAAATAACTTAATGGAAAGTGTTAATTTCAAGGATATAAATATGTAGTTTCATTTAGTAAGGCAATGTCAAAATTACCCTGTATAAAGTATATTACGTCGAATAAATCGATACTTGAATTCCGGTAACACGAGCAACTGAAAAATTTTTCAATATAACTCATTTTGAATTATGATTTCATCATCGAAGGTCAACATATTACAATATGTATATCCTTAAAATGTATAACACGAGCAATATAGATTACTTTGAAAACCTTATGAAGATACCATTAATAATATCTGATGGTTCCAAAAAATAAAACAAACACTTGAATGAATAAGCAACTCAGGAGATCCTGACTCACCAACGATACAAAAAAGCAAATTATTGATCTACGAAAGACTTGACTGAATAAATTTATGCGGTCCCTTTATCGTACTGATTAGTTTTCTCGTTAAAACGCTGTTATCTGTAAGAGAAAAGCATTTACCACATTATTATTTATGCGACTGAACCGAATGATCGTTCATTTAAAAAATAAATCTATTGTCTTTTGTGGAATTATTTTATGCAATCCTCATAGCAAGACAGAAGCTATTGACAGACGTTAATTAACGTTGAACTTGTTCAATGTTTGTATTGAAATTATTTTGTGATAACTTATGCTTTGTTTTTAACCCCCGACGGAAAAATAGGCATGTTATAAGTTTAAAGTGTATATCTATATGTCTGTTGTGCCATCGCAGCTCCGAAACGAATGGACCAATTACGAAGCAGGGTTTTGTTTGATAGTTGTGATCGAGATAGTTACATATACACTCACGCCTGTTATCCCCGAAGGGGTAGGCAGAGGCGCAACTAGTGCACCCACTTCTCGCCATTATTCCGTAATCGAGATCGATCGTGATCGAGATAGTTATTAGCTATAATTTGGAAAGAATAGGTTTGAATAGGCATTTAAAGATAATCAGCTCATTTCCTACTTTCACAAGTGTGATTATTTTGAAAGGAGATGTCCGCTTTTTGTTTGGGTGCTGGGCCTCAAAATCTAAACAGGCTCAAACTTTAGGGATATTAAAGGGGTAAAATATAGAACTTAGAACTATTAAAAGGATATTTTTAGACCTCTCCATTCTTGAGTGGACGATAGCCTAGTTGGGAATGGAACGGTCTGGCGAGATAGTGTCCGGAGGTTCGAAACCCAAGGCACACACCTCCAACTTTTCGAAGTTACGTGTGTATTGTTTACCATTTATCGTTCGCTTTAACGGTGAAGGAAAACATCGTGAGGAAACCTGCATACCTAAGAAGTTCTTTATAAAAATTTCGAAGGTATGTGAAGTCTACCAACCCGCACTAGGCCAGCGTGGTGGACTAAGGCCTTAAACCCTCTCAGTAGTAGAGGAGGCCCGTGCCCAGCAGTAGGTCAGTATATAATACAGGGCTGGTATTATTAATATTATTACTATTCTTGAGCAATATTTTTTTATACATTCATGTTAAGTGTAGTTTTCAAGCCAAACAAAATTACATACATCTCAAAATCGGAGGTATTTAAAATTAAACGATTAATTGCAAAAGGCTAGTTTTCAGGAGTTCTATCCAAATATTTATATAAACCGTCTTGTTTAGATTTTCAGGAGCATTTTTGGACATGTCCTTTGACGTATTGTTACTTCGATGGTAATTTCGTGACATGGGAATCTTAAGCTGATGCTGTAGCATCATTTAGTCTGCGGAATACCCAACTCCTCAATAGCTTACACCAGATATAGCGTGTTTAGGCTCATCAAAATGGTCTCAATATTAGTTGTTGGGTAAATGATGATTGAGATTCGAGACTCCATGGTGGAGAAGATAGTAATTCAAAAGTTTGAAATAACAAATCAGTAAAAAAAATAAACCCCGACATAAAATTCTTTAAAAAAAATGCTTGGGTTAAAAGGTCAAAAGAACACATGTATTATTCTTAAGTTTTTAGGAGACATTTTCGTCAGAGTTTATTTATACTGAAAGACATACTGTATAGTAGTAAACGACATTTGTAGACCTAGACTGGTCAAGTCTAGTTTCTTAACTAAAATATCCGTTAGGAATAAACTTCAGCGACATGTTTATATTATGAATTATAGCAGACAGACGCGGCGCCGGCGCAGACGATGACGAAAGCACACATCGCTAGCAATTTACATATCGCCATTGCCATGGCAACCGTGGGAGGCCATGCAGAAAACTTATCTTTATTTTTAAACAACGATTCAACGTAGCCTATATAATAGCAGTCCTGAAAACAGTATACATACACTCACACCTTTTATTCCTGAAGTGAAAGACGGCGATATAAATTATAATTAGTGCATTCACTTTTCACACACACACTCACGCCTTTGATCCCCGAAGGGGTAGGCAGAGGCGCAACTAGTGCACCAACTTTTCGCCGTTATTCTATCCCATGTGATAGGGGGCGAGCCTATCTCCATATCGGGCACAAATTCCAGACTCTGAACTGATACTGAATAAAAAAACTCAATTTCACTTTGCTCAACCCGGGAATTGAACCTGAGACCACATCATTGCAGTCGTACCATAATACAAATGCGCCACCGAGGCAGTCACTTTTCGCCATATTATTTCGCTCCATAATGCGAAAGAAGGCTAACCTATCTCCGTATCGAGAACAAATTCCTTACTATGATGCTGAGCAAAAAACACAATATCGCTTCAATCGAATTGTGGTGTCCACAACGCGGCGGTCGTACCGACATACAACTTCGCTAACGGCACGCGCAATCAGAACTCAAAATATTTATTGAAACTAGAAACTAAATACTTAAACGACATATTTCAGATGTTTATGATATCTGAGTTAACGTAATTCAGGCATCACCACTTAGCGTACCGTGGGAAGTAACGCAGTAAAAGAAGACGTCCTCATATCACATAATAAGAGAACAAAAAATAACCCGAATACCGACTCTACATAAGACAATAAAATTACAATTGTTACATAAGGCAATAAAATTATAATCCATGCTGCTTCCAACAACAATTATAATAAGGTAATAATTATTATAATTGTTTTTGGCATTATAATAACGAAAAATATTGCATTTAGGTAAATATTGAAAAACTAAACTCGTATCATGTAAGTGATAACTTGAGTCCAAGTAATGAATATAACGAGAATACATATATGAATAATATTGTGTACAATTAGTAAATTTTATCAATATTTCGAGAAAACGTCAGCTGACATATCCGAGCACATTGATTATGTGTGTTGAGAGTAACATGTGTCAGGTAAATAATGTTTTAATCTCACCTTATCTAATCTAATCCAGTGAAATTTGGACCAAAGTAAAGCTGCACTGTTTTTTCGGAACCGTACAGTTGTAGCGTGAGCGAAACGAAATTATTTTGCAAATGTAATTGCGGATCCCTTATTAGTAATTGGTATGGAAATTTTTCTAGTATTTATAGTAATTTTGATTGAGCTTAATGCAACAAATACGTATAATTAAAATTGTTCTAATTACATAGTATTTATCTTACAATATATAAAAGCAAAAGTTTGTATGTTTGTATGTTTGACAGAAGTAAACCCAAAAACAATTAAAGGGATTTGGATAATATTTGGCACTTGGGTAGATCATGTCTCCAATTAACACATAGGCTACTTTTATCACGGTAAATTTCTTCCATGAGAAACAATGGATATTGATTCTTAACATAGATGGCGCTGGCTTCGTACTCTCTTTTGTACTGAGAAAGGCTTTTCACATAACACCTTGTATTATTATACATACATACACACTCACGCCTGTTATCCCGAAGGGGTAGGCAGAGGTACAACTAGTGCACCCACTTTCGCCATATTCCGTCCCATCATGGGATGGGGGCGAGCCTATCGCCATATCGGGCACAAATTCTAGACTCCGGGCTGATACAGAGTAGAAAAACCCACTATCACTTTGCCCAACCCAGAGATCGAACCCGAGACTCTGATATTGCAGCCGTACCGTAATAAACCTACGCCACCAAGGCAGTCATGTATTATAGGTCTCAACAAAACTTTTTAAACCGTTCCTATTGCCTTCGTACCCTCGTGAACATGGTACAGCTTGAAAAAATTACATAGTATGAAGATCTATGATGACTGACAATGCATTTCCCTGGTGCTTAATACTACCATCCTTCGTATTTAACCTGTCCACGCAAAGTATTTTGATTATCGAATGCACACGAAAGCCGGAAATTTCGATAATTTAATTGTTCGTAAACATTGATTGAGTAAAATTAATTTTGCAACGAAATTGGAAGCAATATTTTTTAAACCGACGAAGCTAGGGTCGGTGAAATTTGACTTCGTGCGGAATCAGAAACAGCATATTTTTTTAGACGCTCCTAGAGATCAAATCGAACAAAATATTATATCCAAGTCGTCCAATTTATTTACAGATTTCCCAATTAAAACTGTTGCTGTAAATGCACGATTTGAACATAATTATAACGACATCATAATTAATATCGATGTTGTTATATATTTTAAAATACAAAAAACCTCTAACGATACCTATTTGTTATGTATGACGTAACGGCTGATGCTGTTGTGTTCAAACTATTATAAAACTATTCGCTAGGCTATGAGTGTGGTTATGTTTATTATGACTTATGTGTTAAGTGTTATTGATAATGCATACATTTGTGGCTGAAAAGGTTACTGGCTATACTTTGAGATTGACGGTTATAAGGCAAGCAGCGGGACACTGATACATAATAATATATTTAAAAATATTTCCTTGACCTCGAGTCCACGACCGTTACAGCCAACTTTGCTTCTTATACGAATAATATTAGCCTTCCTGTGTTAATATCCTAGATATTTTATCAGTCTTAATAATCCTATTAATATTATGAGTGCAAAACTTGTTTGAATGTGAAATAGAAATAAACATAGAGACTAGAGACATTAGCAATATATGCTCCTCTTACCGGGAAAAGTCCGGGAGTTTCCGGCATAAGTCTTTTACGTGATCATTCTGTAGCTACAATTCACATATTTTTAAATTACACATGATAGGTATGCCGTGACTGTGAAGAGATGAGCAGTGGGACTACTGAGTGAGACAACAGCTTCAAATACTCTTAATGTCTTATAACTGGAACGGAATGCCTACCAGGGGCACCCACGGAGCAAATGAACCGAAACAAAGAGTCCAAATGAGAAGACATTTTCACGGATGACTGGACAGCGACAAGGTCTAACAAGGTATAAATTATAATCGGTATATCGAGCTTGGAATTGACATTTTTATGTAACGCAATACTTGAACCATTCCAGCATTATCTCATGGAGTTTTTAACCAAAATATGCTCTAGTAGAGGAGGCCCGTGCTCAGCAGTGAGCAGTATATAATACAGGGCTGGTATTATTATTATTATTTATGCTCTAACATTATTTAAACTAGAATAAAATGCAGTGAAATTATCTTGCGTGTATTTATTTTGAGTTTTTCCTTAATATAGTAACGGTAATCCATTTATTGATTGTTAGCACATAATTATATTGTGAGGCGACATCTAGGTATTTGTTTAAAAATAAGTAATTTTAAGCATAAATTTCATTATAGATATATAGTGGAGGATATAGTTCCATTTACAATCACTAACATCATAATATGCTAAATGTTAGGTTAGCATTGAATAACAAATGAAAAATTGAATAACAATGAATGTAAATTTATTCTGGGAACTGGCGACCTATTCATAATATATTATCAAAAGAAACCATTTTTATATGGCAAAACTGCAGTTTATTTAGAATCATATTTATAAAACCGTACAGTACCAAATATCCAAATTTTTTTCGCGTTCGCACATCATTACTTCGCTAACTGCATTACTAAAGAAATATCACTATCTATACTTAGTTATATCTCCTAAATTAACGCTTGGTTATATAATTTTAGAGCCAAATTGTTAAAAGTTATTTGGATAAAAAAATCATAATAAAAATATATTTGTAACCACAAATATTATAGGATGTCATATGATAACTGGTAAACACACAAGATCGCTACGGGCGGTGTTTAGCTGTAGAGAAGCAGTTGAATTTGTAATCTAACATTATATTGTAATCTTCGTGTGTAAGTGCACAATGCAGTGCAAATTTGTTATGATACTAACAATTCACGCGGTATACGCCAGACCAAAAAAGTTGAAAATGGAAAAATATATTCCGTTCAATTTTATAGAAAGGCACAATTAAAATATCTGATAATACGATATTTACAGTGTAATATTTTCTTTTTATTGTATTTAATAAATCTCGATGAGTATACAAATATAATGAATGTAATTAAAAATATAAAAGTACCTTGTGTAAATAATGGATCGAGCTCTAGTCAACTTTGCAATATAGTTATTAATCCGTTATTTTTACAAGCTTTTTAATAACTTGCAATGTAGCTTGATTGTTCGGATGGAATCTTGGAAGTTAATTTTAAAGCAGTTACCTTCAACCGAGTGTGTTGAAATTTTGCATACACGTTCATTTTGAGTGACAATGCATTGTTAGCTCAGTAACATCATTCTGAATCCAATATGGCGGACGGCCCAAGATGATGGACTAGTTATTTTTTGTGCACGTCCATAATATAGGTATCAAATGAAAGGGTTTGCTGAGAAGAATACAAAAAATAAAGAGACTTCTCTATATAGTGGACGACCCAAGATAGCAGACTAGTTATTTTTTACGCACTCCTATAATATGGATATCAAATGAAAGGGATTGCTGAGAATAACTCAAAAAAATAATAAAAGTAAAAAAATAAATGAAGAGATTTAAAAAAAAAAAAAATTTTATTGAAACGCTCTAAAAGAAAATAAATACTTTAAGTTGAATCAAACTTTGTTTAATACTATGAAGAGATAAAAGCTTGTCGCGAGATTTACTTGTGTAGATAATACAATAATTATGTAATTTGATCGCGACAAAAGTAAATCTCGCGATACGCTTTTATCTGTAAAAAGTATTAAATAAAATTGGATTAATTAAATTATTTTTTTTGAGCATTTAAATAAAAGCTTGTTTACTTATATTTTTAAATCCATAAACTTCTTAGTCGTTGCAAATATTTTTTTAAATTTGTTGTTTGATGTAGCATGTTACTTCACTTGAACGAGTAATGTAAATAATTGTCTCCAAACATTTTTCATAATTGAGCAACAATTTTAAATTACATTTAATTGATACTTTGGTCATAAGATGGCGTCTATATTATTTTTTTCCAAATATAATTCATGTCTCACATATTGCGTCAACTTTATATTCTCCACACATCATTTAGAAGCAGTATTCTTTCAAATTGCAATAAATAAAATCTGTAGTAAGCTGTCAACCGCACAGGATGATGTAATGTTCCGTGACTAATAATGAGATGATTGGTTTATGACTTTGCGTATCTACTCAAAGGTTTGTGATTATAATTCTGATACTGCAGACTAATTCGTAAATTAGGGTTAACGGTCATTACAATTCACTTGACACAAGTTCATTTCCTTAATCGTTAAAGCGAATGGTAACTGATTCTTTTTCTGCTATAATTTTAACTTTTAAAGACGGTAACAGACGTAACCTACGTATTTTTTATGAATATGAACACAGATAAAAGCAAAGTTTTATTAACTAAGTATTGTTTATTTTTATGTTTTGGAGCATCCAGATACACACGAATAAATTGTCAACAAATTAATGTTAGTTTTCATGCTTTCAATATGAATACTCTACGTCAATGCCAAGTATTGAATTGGCTGAATGATTCTGCCACCAGATGACAGCTTACGACGTGCACGTTCTCTATACCAACCCATGGTACCCATGCAAATATTGATTTATTAAAAAACCCAATACATCAATGATTACAAATATATGTTTACCGATGCCAGCGCTTGAGTCGATTTAGCAAATACACGCGAAATATGGATAGTAGTCGAAATATCTGTGACTATACATACAAAAAACTAAGCAAGTTAATAAATTCTAGACGTGCCCCAATAAAGATATTATAAGTTTTCAAACAAAATAACCTTAATGATTAATCATTTACTATGGCAAATGAGAGATGAATATTTAGATTTTTTATTAATTTCTTCATTATTTTCCATAAATGTTCACTGAATGAATGATAGAAGGGATCAATTACTTCCAAAAATATATCAGTATCATAAAAACAACTCTCTTATGAATACATACATGTAATCGCCTGAGTATTATCTCACTCAACCAAAATAGAAAAGTCATTGGAACGTGACTTTTAACCGACATTGATTTGACTGTCCAATCCTCTTCTTCCTCCGTGGTCCAATCATACTGACTGTTTTTTTAATAGTACAGTACAGGGAAGTCCTTTTTTTGGAAATCGACTTAATATAGTAGGTACAGTCAGCCACATAAGCTGAACAAATTCAAAAGTTCAAATCGCCTGTACACTTTTGTGTTTTTAGCAATTTTTGTTTTCTCTTCACAAAAATAAAATTAAAGGGATTTACTTCACACAACTGCCTCGATGGCGTAGTTGTATTACAGTACGACTGCAAAGCTGAGGTCTCGGGTTCGATCCCCGGGTCGGGCAAAGTGATATTGAGTTTTTCTGTTCAGTATCAGCTCGGAGTCTGGAATTTGTGCCCGATATGGCGATAGGCTCGTCCCCTATCACATCATGGGACGGAATAATGGCGAAAAGTGGGTGCACTAGTTGCGCCTCTGCCTACCCCTTCGGGGATTACAGGCGTGAGTGTATATGTATATATGTATATGTATATACTTCACACAAAGAAAAAATAATGTATTAATTGAACTGAACGCGTATAGGCGATTGGGAATTTTGAATTTGTTCACATACTATGTGGCTGACTGTACATATTTTATTGTGTTGGGGGTTATTTAAATTTTAATTTCATTTTTATTTCAAACTTTTTAAATTACCATATTCTCCAACATGGGTCCTTGATAATTAAGTATCTAATACCTACTCGTTGACACAATTTCTATGAGACCACGCACGCTATATCTGCTATAAGTTGCTAAAGAGTTAGTTATCTCTTGATGCTGCCGTGATAGCTCAAGGTTAAAATGTCTTAAAAAATTGCCAAAGTCACATTCCACCAAATTTCAAATGAATTTGACATTTGAAAGTTGGAAATGAGCTGATAATCTCCAAACGCCTGAACAAATCTTCATAAATTACAGCTAAGAACCATATCGATCACATTCGAACAAAAAAAATGCATCAAAATCGGTCCATTTGTTTGAGAGCTACGATAGACATACAAATACAAAGATACACACCCTTTTTCACGGGTAAAAACGCGTTATCGCAACCACCACTGGGGGAAAGTGGAACGGTTATGTTGGTTTCACCGGTCTTACAGTCCAATGTTGACACTCGTGAGTATAGCATCATCTGAGCGAGCATTGAACCGAGTCCCTTACACTATGTACACCCTACACCGGCATACCAACCAAAACCCACGGTGGCCTTCTTCGGCGCATACGGGACGGCCCCGGGGTATCTTATTGCACTAAGATAGCTGCACGGGAACAGATACACACCCTAAACTTATAACTCCCCTCTTTTTCTGTCGGGGGGTAAAGCCATATATTATTTTCCTGCAAAACACAAATTAAACGTATAATAAATAAATACAAAGTAATATAAATATAATAGAATCGACATAATAAATGATATTCGACTTCAGTAATAATAAAATGACATATTGGGTCAACAAACTGTACTACATTTAAATACTTGCAATGAGTAATTAACATAAATGTATATAAAAATGTAATACTGACCGGTCATCTTCCATATTTGAACTTTGATAACGAAGCTAACCTACAAGTATGTTCCAGATTTTATAAAAGAATTATGGATGTAAATTATAAAGTGAATATAATATATTGATAAGGGATGTAAGAGTTTAATCACAAGGAAATAGGCATATGTTCAGCAGTGGACATCATTTTATGATGATGATGAAATATTGAAATACACCTAAATAATAAAATAAAACTGGTGGTAGGACCCTCATAATTATGTAATAGTCCGTCTGGGTGGGAACCACTGCAGTGTCTATTTCTACGTGCATGCACTGTTTTGTTTCGGTTGGAAGGGCATTGTAGACAATGTAACTACACGACATGATGAGACTTAACATCTTATGTCTTAGCATGACGAACGCAGTGGAATGCCACACAGTACGTTGTAACCCAAAGTGCTGTATGGTGTTTCTACTGGTTATGGGTGGTCGTATCGCTTACCATCAGGTGAACGGCTTGCTAGTCTCATCATTCGATGCCATAAAAAAATACAAATCATTCGGCATAAGATGACAAATTCGAAGTGTAATTAAATATTGACCAATTAGACTCTACCAAGATAGTAGTAACACGAGAATAATAACACAGAAGTCATAATGACTACATATTATTGCGAGAATCGGCTTTTTCCTGTTCCTTTTTTAAGTATGTGTTTAAAGAATAAGATCAGAACCGTTACCATTGCATTGGAATACAATGCCAGGTCAACCGTGATGTTTTGCCCGTTTATAAAAAAAGGAAAGAAGACTAAAAACGCTGTCGATAATTTTGGACACCACAAAATTTTATCGTTATATAATTAATAATATAGAAATTATTTAGGGCGTTTATTTGAAGCAGCATACAACAATTCCCAATAGCTTAAAATGCACAAGGATGAGTATATTCAGGCATCAAAAAATAATTTCCTTGGAATATCCTCGAGTATTCATACATACATCAGCTAAAAAAATAAATTTGCTTAAATCATTACACGATTGCTCACGTTTCACGACATCGTGTGTATACAGCTACTGTTACAAGGTCTTGGATGACATAAAATCTTATTCTGGCTTTGTCGAAATCTGCTGTGCTCGCCACAGCCCGATAGTAGACAAGAGAATAACATGCAATATAAACTCGCAGTGCATTTTCTACCGCATTGATAATAAAGTTCCTGGCTTATTTATTGTTTTGTTTATTTTTTGGCGTAAAATATAGTTTGTTTCTGTTATAGTCTGATTTCTGCATTTACGTCATCACCAATGACGTAGGTCATAACTTCAAGAGAGAGCGAGATGGCAATAATTAATGAAGATATAGATGGTGAGCGTAAGATATAGATGGACTTTAATCTGGCATGTCGTAAAAAATACTTACGTAAGTGTCAAAGTTCTATGCAAACGCTATCTTGTTTATTCTTAATCATAGTCATATACAAAAAAGTCATAATTGCTATTAAACAACGTTTTGGACATAAAGGTGTTTGTTATTATGTTCGACAAGGTCTGTTATGATTGTTCATAGCAGGAAAATTACTTCAGCCGTCTGCGGATTTCAAAGAAACCTTAAATATTCATGATACAGTTTTAAATCTGATATTGGCATGATGCTATACATATGATGGCTTTTAAAATATCCATGCAAAAGATTTATAGGTATAGGTTATGCAAGGAAAATTAAATCTTCCTAGCCGGTTTCGGTCACGGCGGCCAATCTCAACGGAGATCAGCCAGGTACGCAGGAGATATTGTGCACAAGTGTGTGCGCAATACACAGGTGCACTCGCTATTCCTTCACTCTCATAGTCCGTTGAGACGGCAAACCGAACCGGAGAAAGATCAGGCGCAGGACCAACGGCTTTACGTTCTTTCCTAGGCACGGGGGTATCATACCGCCAACTTCCTGACTCCGAGCTGCGACTGAGTATTTTTTTTAAGATGAAAAACCCAGTCACAAAGTTTTTTTTGGCCCGACCCGGGATTCAAACCCAGGACCTCAGCGCGTAAATCGTACTCGTAACGCGTACGCAATACAACTACACCACCGAGGCAGTTCAAGGAAAATATCAAATGTCGAAACATAAAATACCTGCTGTAAATATGACAGTTAGTCAAACATGATAAGTTCTACTAGGCAGGCACATCGTTTGTTGACAATAATAAGTCGTTTCTACATTATATTTAAATTTCGCGGGATACAACCATTTAAGAAGCAGAATATCTTTATAAAATTACACAAATGTCAAGTTGAAATAAAATGGGAGCCATAAATTAACGACATAATACAATCGATATAAAAAATTCTAACCACGCTTAATTCGCAGAAATTTGAATACAATGTATTTTTATCGCTCAATTATTAAAATATATCATTATGTTTATTAATTGCATCGCCCTATAAGTTCGCCGGATGATCGCCAAAAGTACGGCCGTCTTGTCTCCAAGGTCGCGGTGTCTGCATGATATATTATTCTGATAAATATGCGAGACCGGTGCAAACTAGGATATAGCTTTAGTTGAAACATTCAATCACACTTATAGCCTTATTTGTGAGCTATATGAACATATCTATTGCATGTATCGCATTTTTATCACGTCTTAAATTGGGTGACGATGATAATTACATTTTTGCTATTAACGAAAGACAAACAGGATGTCATGTTAGTTCATGTGTTATTATACTAATAATTGCATTGTACAATTACGGTAAGGTACAATTTGTCTTGAATGCTAGTGCAAAGAAGTGCGGAGGAGTGATAGGGCGCAACATTCGCACTGATGCTGTGCGGAGTGGATATCATACTGTCACGATTGAGTTTATTCTGCACTTATCTCATTTTTTCCATGTATCTCTGCCCTGGTAGTCTCCTAGTTATTCGAAGTGCATTCGTCAAATATTGTACGTTTTTATATTTAAAATTCATACTTGCGCGTTACCTTGGTACCGTATCCAATCCACTTTAATGTAAATAATCAAACCAAATATCAAAACCTATATCTGACAACACTGATAAGTTAATACATAAACAAACTGATAAATGGCGCTTTCTAAAACATATAGAGAGATTAAATTGGATTATTATAGCCACCGTGCATTGGTTTAAATCAGCTCTCACCATTCGGTAACCGAGCGGGCGGAAAATCCGCCGCAACCACATACACGGAAATTACGACTGATCTGACTACTGTACTAACACACATGGCAGTTTGATTGGTTTGATTCTATCAAAGCAGCAGATGCAAATTGCAATAGGATCCCTCGAGAAATACAATGAATTACAAAACACGCGCGCTGCTCTGTCATTACAGACACATACAAAAATATTCACACACACACACACTCACGCCTGTTATCCCCGAAGAGGTAGGCAGAGACGCAACTAGTGCACCCACTTTTCGCCGTTATTCCGTCCCATGCTGTAGGGGGCGAGCCTATCGCCATATCGGACACAAATTTCAGACTCTGAGCTGATACTGAATAGAAAAACTCAATATCACTTTGCTCGACCCGGGGATCGAACCCGAGACCTCAGCTTTGCAGTCGTACTGTAATACAACTACGCCACCGAGGCAGTCAAAAATATTAGTGATTTAAAAAATATGTTTTACACATACACTGTGTAGGCAGAGGCGCAATTAGTGCACCCACTTATCACCGTGCATAGTCTGTCCCATGATGTGATAGTTGGCGAGCCTATCTTCATATCGGGCACAGTTTCCGAACTTCAGGCTCAGTTAAATAGAAAACCCAATATCACTTCCCCCGTCCCGGGGATCAAACCCGAGACCTCAGCACTGCAGTAATCTTTACTAATATTATAAAGCTGAAGAGTTTGTTTGTTTGAACGCGCTAATCTCAGGAACTACTGGTTCAAATTGAAAAATTCTTTATGTGTTGAATAGACCATTTATCGAGGAAGGCTTTAGGCTATATAACATCACGATGCAACTATTAGGAGCGAAGAAATAATGGAAAATGTGAAAAAAACGGGGAAATTATTCATCCTTGAGGGCTGCCATTGCGTGCGCTGCGAAAACGGTTAAAGATACCAAAAATATATGTATGAAAGAATTATTCCTCTTAAAATGATCTAAAAAAATGTCCGGGGCAGTATCTGTCTATCTTTTAAGATTAACTCACTAGAACCGTTTTTATGGTAATCAAATTCGGTCGAAATTAATGCATTATTTGTTAAGAGTTGTATCAACGTCATAATATTAATCTTTATCCAAATAAATGTTTTGGATAGAGTGATTCAACGGGAAGGTTTTTATGTACTTTTAGCCCAGAAAATCTTATTAACGCGGGCGAAGCCGGGGGCAAAAGCTATACCTTAATACACTTACGCCACCGAGGCAGTTATTAAATTATACCTACATGTATCTTTTATATTATTTACTAGGTATACCTAATGTATTAAAGTTCGTGAGTGTGTTGTGGATTTGAAACAATTGTAAACACAATGTAACTTTCACTGAACGACTTACTTAAATAACCGAAACAGCTTTATTGATGCATCGATGCATCGCTCGTATAAAAATAACGATTATTAAATAAAATATAGTATCGACCTTTACAAAAGAATATGGGATACTTTGATGTAATAATATGCTAATTTATACATCATACGAGGCGTCAGTCATAAAAAAAAAGTAAACCATTAACTGAAAACAAAAAAATCCGACAATTGAGTGAGTGACATAATTGCTTGCAATAAAGAGATGCGAGAACATAGTGCAAAAAGCATTCCTTTTAAAAGTACCTATTTATATTTTATGTACACATTTTGGTATCTCCTTGCATCACCAAAAGCTAGACTGGTATATATTATAACTAGTAGTGCTCGCGGCTCCGCCCGCATGAATAAGTTTTTTCGGGACAAAAATATTTTCCCGGGATAAAAAGTATGCCTATAGCACTCAGGAGTTATATAGCTTCCTATTAGTAAAAAAATTTTCAAAATCGGTTCAGTAGTTCCTGAGATTAGCGCGTTCAAACAAACTAACTATTCAGCTTTATAATATTAGTATAGATGTCAGGCAATAAGCCCATCTAAATAGTCGTACTAATATTATAAATGCCAATGTATATAACGAAACGCAGAGAGTGATGCATAGATTTTGATAGACCATATCCTGGATAAACATATCTCCTATATTTATCTAGGCATGGAAACCTTTAAACCATGAAAATTTGTGTAATATAAATACAAAATTTAGTTTTAGTAGTAATGCATAGGTGCACACATTTTTTTCCATAAAAAAGCAGTAGGCAAAAGAATAAGATAATAAACGGTACAAGGATATGATGCACATCCGCTGCATCCAGGTTAGGCAACATTGAAGGCGTATGTGGGCCGCGCGCTTTATCGGCGCTTATCAGCGTTTCTCATAGCCCCACAAACCGCAAGCCCTTTCTTACTTACGTTAAAACAGTTATCGTAAACATCATTTCAATACAATGAGTTATTTGCACAGGATCCGCAGAAAATCTTTCTAATAGTATAATAGCGAAAGTTAGGTAACATGTTTGGATGTTTATTACCTGCAACCGCTGAACGGATTTAGAAGAAATTTTACACGCGGATAGGACATGCCTTGGATTATGTAATACTTACGTGCTCTGGCTTCTAACAGTTGGCGCCATAGATCGCTACGGTAATTTAGGAACGTTTGTAGCTATAAAAGACTTTACACGCAGGCGTAGACGCAAACAACACCTAGCTAATTATTTTTTCCTGAGTTCTAAGATTATGAATACCTTTGAATGTCTTTGATTTTTTCAAATATTGACATTTGACACTGGAAAACAACGCACAACTCAAGTGGGTGCAAATGTGTGTTATGACTACATTATACACAATACACTAGTCATGTACAATGTGTAATATTTGCTGATACGTGTAAAGTATTATCTAATCATTCATGAGATTAATTTTAGTCGTTCCATGAGCTAACCTTCTTAAGACCCTTTCCTAAATTCTTTAAATGTATTTCTTCTACCACAACATAATTAACCGATTGCAAAAAATGTATGTTCTTTTAACAATTTAAAGTTTGTTCCAAAACATATTGAAATATGTAAATGATAATCGAGGAAATCTCTTTCTCTGTTCTGTGGGGGCAATAATATTGTCATCGGGTGACGGGTGTATTAAATGCAAATCGGGAAATATAACTTTTATCTCTGAGATTAAAGGATCCCCTGGGCAGTTTTCTAATTTTTCTTTAAGCTAATCCGACCCTAACTGCTAAGAATGCCTATATGTCTCAGTTTCTGGATCATAATAGATCTCGACGTATGGCAACAACGTTATATTATAGTTAGTATTCAAAATAAATTTAATTAATTCACTTTAGTATCAAAAATTAACGGTTTATTAAACAAATTCGCATTGTTATCAGAAAAATAAGTATTGTGTAAGTCATCGGGGGTCGGGGTCACCCACCGATAAACCACAGATAGCCGCAACCACGAAAAAAATCACGCATTTTGTTCATATTAATACAATGTACATACAGTTTTTTCGTTGAATTATCTAGACTTTGCAGAGAACACAGACTTGGAATGTGTAAAGCACTGACGATAACTAGGAGATAACCCCCATGTATGGTCATCTTGCACCATAATAAACATGGTTAACGAAATTATGTCTGATATACCTATGTAAAGGGGACAGGAGAACCTATGTAGATTATTTTTACAGTCGAGCTCTATAAATAACTAGAGGGTAAGACTTCTCTGTCCTCATAAAATAAACTGGAAATTTCTCACGGTAACATCACGCGGAACAAACATTCGCGGGTCCCGAGAACATTCCTGTCTATATGAGTCAAGCGATTAATTATAATTATCATTATACTGGCCACGTCTCTAGTAAGAAGTTACCCTTCTTAACGGAATGCATTAGAATTGTATAAAAAGATACAAAGACACTCTATGTCCTAAATATAACACAACAAAACTTATTACATATTACGAACAATAAGCAGGTAGATGAAGCCATAACATCAAACATGATAAGATAAAGGCGTAAATAAAATACATCTGTATTATTTCAAGTTCGTATGCTGAATCACACGATTTGCCTAATAGGGTAGTTTACTACTTTTTTTTTATTTACAATTATAAAAATGTATGCCATCCAAAATCTAATGGAAAAAGAATTTTCACAATTGGCGAAATAGTAAGTAATAA
Source organism: Lapara coniferarum (assembly GCA_949316025.1). NCBI lineage: Eukaryota > Metazoa > Arthropoda > Insecta > Lepidoptera > Sphingidae > Lapara > Lapara coniferarum. The sequence goes on along the minus strand of OX438933.1, from coordinate 15,654,928 downwards.
GTAATAGTAAGCTTTGGCATTTGGTGGAAGGTGTAGCTGTCATAATACAGCAATACTAGGTTATGACGTCACCAAGCGCCCTCGGCCATAACACTGCGTGCGTGCGAAAGAGATAGCGCGATATCCCCGCCACGCCCCCACTTTTGCTCCCAAGAATTTTAATGCTGATTTCACAGCATATCTTTTTCATATTATTTTCTGTTACATCTAAAATAATGTACAAACTCAAACATAGAAAAGTACCCTATTACAATAGACAACAAGAAGCAATAAACGCAGATAGATATTCATAAAAAAAACATTTTGAAACAATAAATGTGACTTGGTCTTGTTTCTAAATTTTAATGCACACGTCATTTAGTATTCTTCGCATTGATTGTATCTTTTAGTATTCCTTACGACTAAATGACAGGACAAGGACCAATACTGAAGGTCTATATATAAGATTAACTGAACCTAAGTGTCTACCTATTTGTCCCTCACAAAAATCTCCTTAGAGTCAAATACTTGATGTGAATTTGCTTGTATGCATAATTTTATCATGAGATATGATATTTTTTTATTTTATACTAGCTTCTGCGAACGGCTTCGCCCGCGTGAAATAGTTTTCGGGATAAAAAACCACTTTATAAATTGTTCCGGGATAAAAAAAAGTAGCCTATAGCACTCAGGAGTAATGTAGCTTCCTATTAGTCAGATATTTTTCAAAATCGGTCCAGTAGTTTTTGAGTTTATCTATTATAAACAAACAAAAAATTAAATTTTTCCTCTCCATAATATTAGTATAGATAAAAAGAATTACAAAAATCCGGACTGCGTCAATATCTGCCATCTTTATTAAATTCATTGAAGAACTGAAAAGACAGAAAAGAGATTTTAATTCGAATATTTTACTATGTTTTTTTATAATCTTAGTTGACAGTGTCCACAAACGCAGTCGGAGACATCTGTTCACTTTGAGATTTTGTGGCTCTACCTATATCACCAACCACTATATGAGAAGTGAGCATGTTATGCCTCCGACAGCGTTTTAATTACTTTATTTATTTTATGATTAGTGGGGAAGATTGGTGTTTAACCTAATCCTATACGTTTATTTCGTCGGCACGGAACTGTTAGGGGTGTCGGGGGAGCGACAGGGAACACGGCGAGGTCCTCGACATCGAGGACGGAACTGCGGTCCTGTGCAGTGTATGAGTTTCAAGAACTCGTTCTTACGTTAAAATAAGAAAATCAACAACAAAGTGTACAACCGTGGGGATTTGAACTCGGGGTATGTCACTGAAGCGAACACTTTCCCATTGCATGAGACCGCTAGACCAAGCGAACTATAATTGAATGCCGTGAGAGCCACTACTTCACGAAAATACATTATGTGCATTATGTCACTCATAAGTACAAGAATATACATAAAAACTGGTCTCGTGAGAATGCGTTTTATTTACCCTTTTTACCCGACTGCGAAAGAAGGAGGGTTATCAAATTGTTTGAATAAATACATGAAACTCGTTGTACACAAGTCGAGTTGCATTTGTAAATTGTAAATTAGACTTAAATTATTTAATTTATGATTTCAATTACTTAACAATAATGCAAACTACTTCGTAAAATTATCCGCTAATGCTTCAACAAAACCTCCAAAAATTAGAAACAGGGGATGCAACGCGTGGTTATAATAAATATTCTTGTTTGTAATGGTAACACCTCGGTTTTACGCAACGCGACCATTCTGTTATCAAGACTCGATAAATTATAAAAAAATATTAATGTATATTTACAGTGCATTCTTGACCTTTGAGACTCGACACAATTCTCGCCAACAGGAAGTGACCCGCATTCGTATAACATTTTTATACACAATAAATTGCAACATTATTTATCTCGAATTATGATTTGTAACCTACATACAGCGAGAACTGCATCTCATAAAGTGGATTGTACAATTATTATTGACTTACTTTGAATGTTTTTATCTATGCAAATTGTATCACCAAGATAACGACGGCGAAACTAATGTGTCAAGTTTTTATCGCATTTTTGTATCAATCTTTAGTTGTAGAATAATAAATACACATTGTGTCTCGTAAATAAATTACTTATACTGATTATTCCATATACAGGTTATTTTCTTGTAGTACCTTTATTTCAGTCTAGACATTTTATATAATGAATAATACATAGTCACTATATTCATATTTATTTTTTTACTTAGCTTAAACTGCTCGTTGTGATTCCGTACGTCTTACTCTCCGAGTTGAACATACAGGGAAGTTTAATTATTAGATAACTATCCCTGTTTAACCACAACTACGTTGTAGCAAAATTAAACGTGTAACCCGTTTACAATATATAGAAACAGCTCGTGTCGTGTGTTCTAACTAAAAGTGGGCACATACGATGCGATTTGGTACAGCCGAACCATTAAAATGGTATGCCATCGAACCATATCGCATCGTGTGGGGCACGGTTCGATGGACATTATTATTATTATTGTTGGTACGGCTGGTTCGATGGCTTGTCCATCAAACTTGGTTGCATACAACTGGACGTCGCATGGTACGGTTCGATCGTGTGGCGTGAAGACTGTACCGCGTGACGAATTGGTCGCATGATACCAAATCACATCGTATGTGGATACTATAACCGTGGGATGTCGACTTCCCCTAACGGCCGGTGATTTCAATGACAGGAGCAGTTAAATTTACTTTTACTTTTGGTTAAATTATAACGTTTGTGTCGCGGCAATTCTTATGGCTTTTACTTTAGATGTAAAACACTAATTTTACCTATATTGGTCTCCAATATCTTCGATTTATATATGACTGGATTATTGATATATTGATAAAATATCCCCTAACGTATTACCTATGTAACAGTATTAAATTACATAAACTGTTTTTGTAACTGTCTTTCAAATATTATGAGCTAGCATTATTCATTGATAATAATAATACATTGTAATAAGAGATTATAAAAATAATTGTAGAGTTGGCGCATTTTAACATTTTATTTTAGTTTCTGTTACGAATTTGTTGAAATAACCATCTATTTAATAAAGTGTAGGTATAATTAATAATTACTTAGTAGGTTACGAGGATATCCAATTTTTGAGTTTTGGTAGAAAATGTAGAGATGATATTTTTGACACAATACATGTCTAGTAGTATGGAGGTAACAATCTGCTGCCATTCGATACTCTATCTGGACGGCATCGCGCTTACCATCAGGTGAGGTGCAGTCACTTTGCCGTGCCCGATTAAAAAAACGAAAAAAAAAAAGAATTGGATTTATCTATAAAGATATATTTTTTACGATTGTAGTAAGGTATAATTGATTGAATTATTCCACTATTTGCTTATATCGGGCGTACATGATATTGCTTTTATCCGTAATCCATCAGTTCGAATGTTAATTGACATAATATTTTAACTCCCGATACCTGCACGAACTAGAGGGGGCAGCACAAAATCGACACAAGGACCACATGTGGTTCAAATCTGTTCAAACTTATAATCTATTTGTATATTCTTTTAATGACAAAAATTATAAAATATGGGTTCCGGCAGAATATTATTGATACCCAGCGTGGCCAGAATTGGCTTTTATTAGTTGGGAGCTAGTTATTTTGATATAATTAAAGCAAAGTTAGGTTATGTTCCCTGAATTACAGATTTGTATGTATTGTATTATATTCAAAATTTGATTATTTTTATAATTTACTTAATGAAACATTTCTAAATGCTTTTAGAATTCTTACTTATGTATGTTTTATATATCTTTTTTTATTTTTGACAATTTTAACTTAACCATGGAAGAATATAAGTACTTGGTTACTATTCTTGGGAACATAATAGAGTTTTACACCATTTGATTTGTTTATTTTTATGTTATGGACCATCCAGATACATATACACCAGTACGTTATCAATAAATTAAATGTAATTTTTCATCCTTTTAATATGAATATTTCATGTCAATAACAATATCGCTAGGCTTAAAGATTCCGTTTGCGCCACCAGATGGCAGAGCTTACGACGTGCACGTTTCCTATAATGATGACGTAGTTTTTTGCATAACATTTGATAAAATAAACTCATAATATACATACATATACACTCACGCATTTTATCCCCGAAGGGGTAGGCAGAGGCGCAACTAGTGCATCCACTTTTCGCCGTTATTCCGTCCCATGATGTGATAGGGGGCGAGCCTATCGCCATATCGGGGTGTGAGGGCGGGATAGTCTCGTTAAATTCCAGACTCCGAGCTAATACTGAATAGAAAAACTCAATATCACTTTGCCCGACCCGGGAATCGAACCCGAGACCTCAGCACTGCATTCGTACCATAATACAACAACGCCACCAAGGCAGTCGTAATAAACTAATAATTAGTGTTTATTTGAAGTAGAGCAGCTATTTTAGTTCGTAGTTATATTTACTTGAAGCCTTCGCATGCTACATGCAAGTGTCCACGAGCAATATCTACTTGCATATACGACACAGTTTTATGTACTGCAATATGTACGAAATAATAAACGTTAATGTATCAAAGTCGATAACCATCTTTCGTACACGCATTTGATACATAAGTACGTAACACATTGCACAGATTCCTTATTCCTTGAAAGTGACTGAATATTTTTTTTACAATTGTGCATAGTAACTTCATATTCCTAGTAACATGATAAGTTTTCAAATAGTTAAATAATGCTGAAGACAGTCTGTTCTATCAGCTACATACCGTCAGACAACCAATGTTTGTCCTACGATGTGACAGTATACAAGCGAGCCTCTAGCGGTACCAATTCAGAAAAATCATTAATAAGTACTTTTCATATCCCAAAACTGACAGTCGACCAAAACTGACAGTCTTGATTGCGCCACACGGACATCGAACCTACTTTCCTACCAGTTTTACGGCTCAATCACGGACCCGCCAAACAGATATATTCCGGAATATTTTCAATAGGCTTCAAATTATATACATATTTTCCGGTATTTAATATAATAGATTTACTTCATTAGTAACATGGCTATAAGCCGAAGATATTTCCAATGACGTTATATTTTAAGCTATAAATAAATACGTATGTAGGAAATGCTGAAAGCTTTTAAGAAGTCTGCTGTTGTCAAGATTGTAAATTGAGTTCCCCCGTGATGCGCAAGTGTACCAGTATACTACTTACGGATATGTGGACACACTCCTATCATGTGAATACTACTAACTTCGACACTGAGTAATGACCTTAGCAGTTTTTAAAGACAATTTTTTTAAACCCCTTTAGGTGCTTAATATTTCACATTAATAACAAAATTAAGTGACATCTTTGTCTAGAATCATAATTTGAAGAAACGATCTTCATTCTCAATTAATGAACTGAAAAAATACTTTAATATTTCGACATTTATTCACAGTATTCCATACTCCTATAACGGATAAGTCAGATAAAAAAAGGGATACTAATGTGATGTATTCACTCATTGAGTGTCCAAAACACTTGCGATAAGTGAGTAAAATCCTACTAATATTATAAAGGCGAAAGTTTGTAAGTATGGATGCATGGATGTTTGTTTCTCTTTCACGCAAAAACTACTAAACTGAATTAGATGAAATTTGACACACGGGTAGATCATGTCCTGGATTAACACATAGGCTACATTTTATCCCGGGAAAATAAAAAGCGGGACTTTTATCCCGGAAAAACTTTTGTAACGCGGACGGAGCCGCGGGCAAAATCTAGTTAATTATATATTCATTTTAGGACAACACCGACACTTTGAACCCTGCCTTCTATACGTTAGATTATGCATCCGTTGAGTTCAGGTAAGAATTTTGCCGAGACAGTATTGACGTGTCTATATATAAGTTCGTCCATTTGTGACGACAATAGACTACTGTATATATCTAGTCAATACGCACGTCAACTGCTGATTACTAAATACTTTTTATCTATTAACCAACCCGTACTACTACAGCGTGGTGGACTAGGTCCCATCTCAGTAGCACATGAGGTCCGTTCCCAGAAGTGGTAAAATAATAAAGGGACTGTATTATCACTAATTACATACAGGCAGAGGCGCAACTAGTGCATCCACTTTTCGCCGTCATTCCGTCCCATGATGTGATAGGGGGCGAGCCTATCACTAATTAGTAGAAAAAAATGACAATAGCCAACTTTCAACATTTACTTAATGCAACTAACAATTTACGGAAATATTTACAGCTTGTTACTTCCATTTGTTGTGACTCTCATGAGTCGACAGGATGTGTTCGGCGTTTAAAAATTATTGAAAACTTATTAGTTTTGTCACCATATTAAATTTTTCTCGTACCTTTTATCAATTTCCCATTTTCCTTCATGGCCGAATTTAATGTTTCTATTACAAGAATTGTTTTTAATTGCAAAATGGTGTCTAACCTACACATTATACTGTGTTATTAGTTTATTACCAAAAAAATATTATCTTAAAATAATGTTTCTTTATAATTTATTATATACTAGCTTTTGCCCGCCGCTCCGCCCGCATTAAAAAGTTCGAAATCAAAATCTGTTCAGTAGATTTTGCGTGAAAGAGGAACAAACATCCATACATTGATACATCCATACATTCTTACAAACTTTCGCCTTTATAATATTAGTAGGATGATATTGTGCTATCTACCTTCTTAATATAATAATTTTAATGAAAGCTTTCATGTTATATTGAAAATGGGCAATATAGGTTTTATTAATGACATCCTCTATAAGATAGCGGGCATTTAATGTGAGAGGTCGTGGTTTCGAATCCTGCAGAACAAAACGTTGTTTTGTAACTATACAACACTGGTCTTTGGCTTTTTTTCCAAAATTCGCTTATAGATATATTTATTTATATTAAGACGATATTTTGACTATAACTGTAGCAGTTTTAGTGCGTTGGTGTATATATATGTGTGTGTGTTATAACTAATAGATAAAATTCCTTTTTTTTAATGTAACTAAAGGTTAGTTTGACTCTGACAATTATTATTTGCGTAATAGCAAATAATACGCAAAAGAAGCCTTCTGTAATAACACCAATCAATTTGCTTTAACGGTGCCAATTCATATTGGAAATACAATAGCATAGCATGTAACGGGGATGGCGCTTACTTTTTCTATCGCGCGCATCTTAATTCCTGATGACAATGACGTCACTAGATACTATGGTTTTATAAGTATCAATTTAGCTGGATGAATTTGAGCTGTCTTAGAGGTTTCCATAACTACTATTATTCCATTATTATTATTATTAATGAAAAATAACAATGAAGAAATAGTTCTACATTTTGTTGTACTTTACATTCTATTAGCGCAATCTCTTCCAATACAAAATTAATATTTCCATACGACATTTCTAAAACTCTGCGTCACTTTGTAGTTTTTTTTTTATATGTAGCCCTTCTATCATATTTCAAAGTTATATCTTGATGATTTTTTAGCCAATTTCGACCGTAGTTTCTACGGTAGATTTTAAATGATCTAAGTTTTATAATATAAATTCGATATGATAATATAACACTCAAACTATAAACTCAATAAAAGTATAAGAGTAAAGTAGGCTACTATTTGCGCCTAAATTATTATTAATCAGGGTTTACAGTTTAGTTATGTTAAACACATAATAAACTTTTCTATAGAAATAATTTGTACTATGCGCCACTCAATAAAAAAGTAATTTGTACTGCCCAAATGATGAGTGTTAAGACAACAAAAGCTTTAATATGATACGGCGGAAATGACCATTCTGCCTTATACTTTTACGTTATAAGAATTTGTTTTACTGATTTCTTTAAAACGAATTTCTTAATTATCATGAACAAAGAAATATGTGCACTGATAGTGAAATATAATACTTATACTTTTATCATTATATTATTACTTAATATAAAAAAGTAGCTCTTTCAATTGATAATAAAGGAGATGTCCTGGATGCTGGGCCTCAAAATCTAACCAGGCTTATACTTTAAGGTTATTACAGAGGCAAAAATATGGATCTGGAATCCATAAAAAAAATATTTTTAAATCCCTCCATTTATAACAAACTTTTTAAATCGCATTTATTTTAAGTTTTTTTTTTATTCCATCGAATGACGAGACGAACATGCCGTTCACCTGATGGTAAGCGATATGACCGCTCATGATCAGTAGAAATATCATCCAGCACCTTCAGTTGCAAAGTACTGTGTGGCATTCCACTGCGCTCGTCATCCTGAGACATAAAATGTTAACTCTCATTATGTCCTGTAGTTACACTGGCTACAATGCCCTTCAAACCGAAACACAACAGTGCGTGCACACTGCTGCTTGGCGGTAGAAATAGACATTGCGGTGGTACCCACCCAGACGTACTCATATATATGAGAGTCCTAACTGTAGTTTCTAAGCGAAATAAGACTACATAAATCTCAAAATCGGAGGACTTTAATAATCGATTTATTGCAACGACTTAATTTTTGGGAGTACCTACTATCCAAATATACATAAAGTATCTTGGTGAGAATTTGAAAAGCCTTTTGTCCTTTGTCACATGTCCTTTCGGTCAAAATGAACTTCAAATGAATTTTTTAAAAGAACACCTTAGCGAGTAAAAGGTTTTCAGAGAAAAATATACAAAGAAATAAAGTTAGTTCCCTCAGAAGCCATGGAAAGTGTCAACAATCTGTGTACTTTGATATCGTTATACGCGCGAACTCCATTTCAACTTAATAAACCTAGTGAGTACTTCGATATTTTTAAATCGCAACATGTCGTTCGCCAATAGTTTCTGAGGCCAATTAACCACTAAACAATCCATATAAATGCTCAATGAAAATACCTTTTAATTTAATTGGTCTAGAAGATTTAATAAAGACATAAAAACCCGTTTTACTTAGTAAGCAATGGGTACATCGCGCTCTGTAAGTTCAGAACTTCATAGTGCCATTTTGTTTTCGGCTAATTTTTAATTTGAGAAGTTCTTAAACTACCTATATACAGTTATCAGTTTTTATTAGGAACATTATACCGTTTTTGGGAATATTATCCAGGACACACTCGCCATATTGAGCACAATGGCATGCTAACAAACTGAGACCCAAATGTACATAATAAAAGCAGCTGCAGTAATATTTGTTTAACTTAGTTAAATTTAGACTTCATAGTTGTAGTGAGTAGGTACTTCGCTATTGTAATTTCCGTCTATTAGAATTTTGTTACTGATATTACGGCAAAAAAACGTTTTATCGCAACTTGGGCGTGCTATCAATAGATACCGTCCTATTTATCTTTCATTCAAGTTTACGGTTCCCGAACTATTGTTCAACAACTATACAGTTCATTTTATCACTAGTTTAATAATTGAAAATTGTTGTTCATATTGTAATGTACCTTCAGAAATGATTACTGTTTACACAGACGAGCATGAAGTTTGAACTCGTTAAAGTTTAAATGTGCAAAATTGTTGCAAAAACCGGTTCCACCGGTAAAACCTATTTTATAGTAAGGCGAAACGATACAGACACGTCTGGACTTCGTATGGGAGTTCGGAAATAATCAAATGTAAAACTTAAAGTCAACCGAAAAAGCGCTAAAACTTTTTGCAAAGTATGACGGCGGCGTGGTTGCCGGTGTTTGTGTTATCGGCTCACTTACCTGGTATACCAGCGAGACCAGGAGCAGAAGGGCCGCCACAAGGACCCCTCTAGTCCTCATCGTAGTCCGGTTGTTAAAAGAGCTGAATGTTTAAAAGTTTAACCCGGTGTCCGGCGAGCGCGCAGGCGTCGACCGCGCTGCTCGACTGACGAACCGCGAATGATGTGCGGGCCTGCCACTCGCGCCTCCAACTTTTCGTCCCAAATGCTACACGCTACACTCGCATCGCACGCATCGCAAGTCCGCGACGCCGGGCCACACCGCGCCGCTCCGCGCTGCCGACTCGCATACAAGCTCTACCTACGCAGCCTCGGAATGCACTTTGTCCAATCTCCAATGTAAACCACCTAACGTATAATACATACAATATTTTAACACCATTAATTAATAATGCTCTTATTGTAGTCTTCCAATTTATCTTTAAATTGCGGCTAAGTAATAATTCTTAGTCTCTTGGCGTTAAGTCAGCCCTGTAAAGTTCTATGACCCCTCTCTTGCGCTTATCACGTTGACTATTAAAAAAGCGAAACGTCGTAACTCAACACGACTCCAATAAGGAAAAAGAAACCTTCGGTAGATGTAAACTCATGCGTAAATGTTTTTTTTAAAAGCTGAATCACACAGTAAGTGCTATCGGAGTTATTTACTCGTCGCACCCAATTCCTTCCTACAGAATGTAGGTACTTGTTTATGCACTAAACCTAGCACGTAAGATATAATAGTGTTTCAGATTTGGTTAAGGTCTTTTACCTATAGGCTATATGAATCTTTGCTAATGGGACAAACACGTATTATACTATGCAGTTTTAAAATTAACTCATAAAGATAATTGCGTGGGTAACCGCTAAAGATTTAGTATTGTAGCAATTATATCAAGTAATTACTTAACCAGCTTTTATTCGCGGCTCCGCGCCGCCCGCGTTTAAAAGATTTTCCAGTATAAAAGTCCCGCTTTATATTTTCCCGGGATAAAAACTATGCCCAGAGTATCAAACTGTCTCAATACCAAATTTCATCAAAATTTGTTCAGTAGTACAGAGATGTGCAGTAACAAACAGACAGACAGAAAAGAATTATAAAAATCGCTGATTTGTATTCCATTACTCTTATTTAGTCACCCCTTTCGATTTTATCACATTTCTTTCAATGTACAGACACACCGGGTTGTAATTCTTTATTATAGTGTAGATAATAATATTATTTATAATTAAATAAACGCGCTCTCGAAGTATCCACGGTTTGCTTTCCAGTAAATTGTTGTTTTTAACCGACTTCCAAAAAAAGAGGAGGTTCTCAATTCGTGTGTTTGTTTAACTATTGTTTAATCTATTTACTTATTAAGTGGATTTAAATACGCCTAACTTATACACGTACTAATACAAAGAAAAATAATTTTCAAGCCACAGTTGCACATAAAAGTATGTATTCAAATAAAAAAAAATAGCTATGAAAAAAAAAATAGAGACAAGAAAATATAAAAAATCGAGTCTGGAATAAGTATGATATGTCAGTTTAGCCTTGATCGCTTCCGCTGTAATATTGTCCTTGTTTATGTAGGTTGCAACTCTCAACGCATGGTACAGCTAGGGTTGCCAACCTTACTATAATATATAGTATTATAGTATATTTCGAAACTCCGTAGTATGTACGGTTGAAAAAATATATAACACGCGAAAATACTATATTTCAATACAATAGATCAACGTTTATATTTTTGTAACACTAAAGTTAAGAAAATAAAATTGACTTGTCTAGTCTCGTTGCTTTGACTTGACTAGGCGTTTCGACGAATAAAACTAAAAAAAATGTGTATCGAGATCTTGAACGTAAGACTTGGCTGTATGGGCTCAGTTCCCTTCACTTTGGAGTTAAATTATAAAAAAAATACTCTTAATAATGTTTTAGTAGTTTTAGTCCTGAAAAAATACTAAAAAGGCTCCAAAAATATAAACCTGAGTGGACAGAATGTCGGACTGGGTTACTAAAGATCCCGAAAGCGTGTATAATGTTAAATGTGCATCATGTAACGTAACATTTTCTATCGGTAAAAGTGGAATGGCCAGGTGAGTCCTTCGGCTCTGGTATAAATGTATGATAATTAGTGTGTTGTTTTGGTTTGTTTTTATTCAGTAAAATTTTGAACACGCTTAATAATTTTGATACGAAAGCCAGTTTTATTGAAGACAAATAATTGTTAAAGCATGCAAAAAATATAATTTTTATAAAAGAAAACTGAGTAAAAAAATTTACTTAGTCTATTTTTTATTCTTTCCGTAAAATACTATATTTTTAAGCGTACTATATTTTTGATAGGATTTATTTAAAAAAATGTTTTATTCCAACAAAATAATGTTGGCAACTCTAGGTACAGCTGTATGCGACCACGGACCTACTCTGGGCTGAACATCATCGTAACACGTATAGCTCTTAACCCCTGAATAAATATAGTATAAACGTATGAAATACATTTACTTATCTGAGGAAAAAAATTATTTCTGTGAAAATATATCAGGCAGTATGAGAAAATCTATTAAATACGGTGTATGTACAAATACTATCAAAATGTAAAAGAAATGAAAAAAAAATTATACTATCAGATGTTTACGGTTAACCAAAATAGAAGAAAAAGACGAGAAGTAATCAAATATTACATGCGGTGATATCGTGTAAATATAGTGTGCCTGCCTTTATTGCTTTAAAAAAATATATACAGTCAGCCTCATAACTAGCAGAACGAATTTGAAATTTCAAATCGCCTCTACGCGTTCAGTTCAATTGAAACCATTTTTTGTTTGTGTGAAGTAATGTAAATACTTATATTTTTATTTTCGTGAAGAGATATTAAGAACATAAAAGTTCAAAAGCGGTTTGAAGTTTTACATTTGTTCAGTTACTTACTGTACATAGTATCACTCCTTTATCCTTTTTCAGGGATAGGCAGAGGACACGCCTACATTTCACCCGCTATGTTACATAGCCCCTATGTAATGTAATAGGGGTGAGCCCATTACCATTCTCTGAGCATAATTCCAGATTCCGGGCTGATACTTAGCAGAAAAACCCAAAATCACTTTTTCCGACGTGGGATTCGAACCAACGAACTCGGTGTCGTACCACGTACACAATGCAATTACGCCAATCGGGCAGTCGTTATTATATTTACAAATGTTAGTGGACTAGTGAATTAGGACAACCGTACACTGTAAAATAATATACTGTAAATAGGAATCCATTATCCAAAGAAGAGTGATATATGAGATATAAGCGTCAAAGTGGCACATTAGTCGTTTATTCTAAATAGCTGTAGAGAGTCTTAGTGATGTGATAGGGGGCGAGCCTTTCGCTATATTGTACACAAATTCCATATACCGTGTTGTGACTAATCATAAAAACACAATATTACTTTACACGACCCGGATCGAACCAGAGACCTTAGCGCGGCAATCGTACCGCTATACAACTACCGAGCACCGAGCCACCGAAGCAGTCTTTTTTGCAGTTAACTTAAATGACTTTAAAAGTTGTGTAATTTATTACCAAATGAAAACCAGCGTTGTATGCTGAGTGGTCACCTACCTGTCACGGCCTTGACATGCGGTCGAAGAGATTTAAGTTCGTTTTATTAACCGACTATCAAAATAGGAGGAGGTTCTCAATTCGTGTGTTTGTATATTTTTTAATGTATGTACACTGATTTCTCTGAAAATTGTGAGCGTATTTCCTTGATTCCTTCTTTATTAGGTAAATAAGGGTCGCGAAGTGGTCCCATTTCAGTATATCTTTATTTAGGGTTCATCTTTTTATGGAACAGACTGAATAGCCCTGAATAATACGAGTAATTTAATTCGACGACTTAGAAGTGCCCTTAAGAAAGTCGATTAGCAATGCATAAATTGGAGCTATTTTTTATTGCTACTATAGAGAGTCTTCCGAACAACGCTCAAGATGCCACTACATCCAAGGTCCGCCGTACTAATCGATATCAGTTTTGTCTTGGCATAGAACGCTTCACTGCAACTATAATTGTACAAACAAAATATGTACTAATAGCTAACTAGGTACTTAACTGATTTTGAAAAGCTCTACACATTTGTCACGGTAATGTATCTTAACACGCACGGATTTGGTAGAATATATCTCTAATTCAAAGTCTTCACAATATCAAATTGGCATTGTAAGGGCTTCGATGGGTCTTTACAAAATCTTCATGGGCGGATGGATGGCGGTAAATAAACTGATAAAGGATATAATAATCGGATACTGCGTATTGAGGTATTTTATCACCCGACATAATATTATAAACTAACAACTGTTGTGTTTATACCTGTTGCATTCGTTTTCGTCCGCATAGAAGTCCCGGTAGGATAGCAAGTTTACGTTTCTTTGTCTCTAATTTCATAATATCCGCATTTCATGCCTACACGTGTAAGTTATTTGGGATGGTTTCGGACAAAAAATATTGTAAACGAATATCTACACCCTTTAGTTATTATGCTACTATCTTTTCCCGCGACTCCGCGCGCGTTAAAAAGTTTTCCCGGGATAAAATGTAGTCTGTATGTTAATCCAGGATATGATCTACCCGTGTACCGAATTTCATAGAAATCCATTCGGTAGTTTTTGCGCGAAAGAGTAACAAACATCCGATACACCCATACAAACTTTCGTGTTTATAATATGAGTAGGATTAACTACCCAAAGAATAATAATGCAGAAAGACTGAGAAGTTAATCAATGATTGAATAAATGTAACCTAAGTATCGTACGCGGGAGTCAGTCTATGACGACGGGGCGATGTGTGCGCACTACACACCGCCGCGTATCCATAACTGCTGCAAGCTGCAGTTGCAACCCCAATTTGCTCCGATTTGAAGTAGTGCTGGACTTAATCTTTCCTTAAGATTTAGGTACAGGCCATAAATTCGTGAGCAACATGAGTTTTTATTGACCTGAAATAAAGTAATCCGTGCTAATATTATAAATGCGACAGGAACTCTGTCTGTTTGTCTGTCGCGCTTTCACACCAAAACTACTGAACCGATTTAAATGAAATTTGGTACACAGATAATCTAGAGCCTGAGAAAAGACACAGGCGTGGGTGGAGCCGCGGGCAAAAGCTAATAATTAATAATAAATACACACTAAACTTCGAAATATCAAAGATATGCCTTAGATTTTGAATCTGCGGACATTCATATCGGTAATCCGTACCATACCCAGAAGGCTATCGTACACTTCGTAAACAACACATCTTTATGCACCTTAGCATAAATCGATTGACAGCAGGTTCCCCTAGTACCTACTGCAGATGTTTAGATTGTAATTATTTATCAATAAGTAAACCTACTTACTAGTTTGCAGATCTTTATTATAAAAATCTATGCATAAAACAGGTTCTCAAATGGTAGAGTTCTATACTATGAATACAAACTACAGATGTTATATCAAAGTGAACAAATTTACTTTAATATTCCAACGTACGTGTATGTAACTAAATAAATGTACAATTTTATTCGAAGAGTGCGTTGACTGGTACACTACATTAAACCGACTTCTTCCCAAGTTGCACTGCACTGAATTAACGTATTGTATGAAATGATATGTAACTTGATTTCGTCGCGTTGCTTATAAATCTATACAGCGAGCAGTTTCAGAGACTGGCTCGTTCCAAAAGCAAAAAATTATGGCACTATTCATAGGTGAAATTGTTTAAAAGTATTCGTTCTTTTTTAAAGAATCATGGCAAGTTTTTACCTGAGTGTTTCAGTTAGCGTCTAAGATTAAAATATGTAAAAACAAATATAATTTAAATATGTAATATTTTCCACAGTTTTAGTTTTACTGTTAAAAGCCACAAAATTATGTTTATAATTAAAAGTAAATCAATTGTACTTCCGGTTTCGTTACTTCTGATCTGTAGTGACATATAAAAAGTATTGCCACCTAAGAATAAAAGTGGCAGAACACGGTAGATATTACATTATATTTTTATATCAAAGACGTGATAATAATATGTAACGATTATTCTTGAATACTAATACTGTATTAAAATAAACACCGAATGGATTTTTTGCCATTCAGTGTTAAGTTGGCGTAAAAGATTGTTCCATTTCTCATGCTAGAAATTAATTATAAAAGAAGTAATAGCAACCCAGCCGATGACAGTGAGCGTCTTATTATGATATTTTGAATTCGGTTTATTTACATCAGTGCCAGTGGTCTCGAACCTACCGATTTTGGGCCAGTCCTACCGAAATACCGAAATGACATGATTTTTCAACGATTTTTTGAAAGCTAGAAGATTCTCCCGATTTTTCTACCGATTTTCAGCGATTCGAAGATTGATTTTTCAACGATTTTGCGATTACTTGGTTAAATATGTTGCTGTTTGGGGCGGCAGGGGACAGTATTTTTAAATGGGCGGCAAAATTTGTTTAAAATTTTTATATTCATGACGGGGGGGGGGGGTATGCGTGACTCTCGTTTGTTAAAATTACCCTTCTTTTGAAATTAAAAGGGATTTCATTGAATATTGCTTATTTTTTTGCATATACCGATTTTTGCTCCAATATATCAATTTTTCTTGGCAACTCTACCGATTTCACACAAATACAGCCTACATATGCTATCATATCTCATTGACAGATAAGTGATAACCTTTAACTATGACTTTTGTTTTAATTTTCCCTTTTTATTGGGAAGGCAAAGAGTTCAACTGGATGCATAAAGCAGCAGACCGGGCTCTGTGGCGTATCTTGGGAGAGGCCTATGTCCAGCGGTGGACTGCAATAGGCTGATGATGATGAAAAGGTTCAAACCCATACAGCCTCGTCTTATGTGATATTTTTGTTTCTTTTTTTTTACTATGTACTATGTCGTAGTAAAGCAGTGGCTACCTTACCAAGACGTTATCGAGCAGTTTTAGCGGCAATGAAAAAACACTTGATTGGCACAGTTAATTAAATTCATTTCATTTGAGCTCTTTAATATAATTATATTGGATAATATACCTCCATAATTATGCAATATAACACTAAGTATCACCAAAATAATGAATTAAAACAAGAGCACCTCATGACACTTTAAAGTTCCCGCCAAAACTCTCTATGAAAATGTTAAATAACTCTTAACTTTTTTTTGTGGCCTCCAAATAAAAAAGATCTTTTTGATTGGGTTCAGGATAAGTATATTCTATCGTTCTAACATTTTTTCATTCCAAGACGCGCCAAATTGATATCAGGTAAAACGTTGTATGGAACTTGCCATCATTCTTTGGACATCAAATAAAGTGCATAAATAGTAAAATATATCCTTATTTTACGACAATGTTGTATAAACATTAATAAAAAACCTACTTTAAATATAAAACGGTAATAGCGAAAATTATTGTTACTACTAGACTTCGCCCGCGGCTCCGCCCGCGTTAAAAAGTTTTTTCGTGATAAAAGCCCCGTTTTTATTTTCCCGGGATAAAATGTAGCGTATGTGTTAATCCAGGACATGATTTAGAACAAACATCATACATTCAGACATCCATACATACTTACAAACTTTCGCGTTTATAATATTAGTAGGATATGACTCGCATATGCCCCACTACTAAAGTCCCTAAATCACAGTACAGATCCAAAGCGCCATCTGTATGTCACCAGCGCAACCGACGTAAAAACAACGGAATAAAAATTTTATAATTTACTTCGGGAGCATATTAACAGGATCAAAGTAGCGTATGTGTGCCATCTAAGTCCTTTCAGCTGTTTCTGAGATTAAACAAATCCCAAGCGTTTTCACAATCTTTCGGATTTATAATGCTATTAAGAAGTAAGATAAGAAATAAAAAAAATATTACTAAGATTAAAAATTATGGGTTAACTTACGAGGAACCGAGTGTCGATATTTCAACCTATTCGATCTTTCGTATTGTGTCTTGCACGAAATAAATGGAATCCTGCAGGCTAAAAGCTAAATCGCTCAAAATATGTCAAAGCACCTGTCTATTTTCCTGTCGAATTTTTTTATTTTTTTTTTACTCTTTCTAGCCTGACGAGGGTCAGCGTATGAAAGAACACCGGTCTTTTGGGTGAGAGGATAGGCCACTGAGAGGATAAGACATCAGCGTTTGGGGGCAGAATTAAATGAGTGTTCTAACAAATGTAGTAATTTGGCGATAGCACGCAATGTCAGGTAAGAATTTAAATAACTTTTAACTCTATTTCTATTTCCATATGCTTAAAGATATAATAATTATTATTATTGCGAATTGTGATGCATTTTATATTATATAACTGAATAACCAGAGGAATAAGTTCTTCGCCTAATGAAACGCTTCGGCTGTTCATAAATAGCTACTAAAAATACCACTCAGAAGTTATAACCTAGATTTACAAAACTCTGTAAGTCGCTCCAGTTGGTAACTAGAAATATTTTATCAAAGGTGTCGTGAAACCCTAAGGGTTTACAGACATATTACAATGTCCTTTAAAGCGGAACATGACAGTAGGGGAGAAATTTATTTATTATAAAATCAAACATTTATACAATATGTATAAATGTATAAAGCATTATATCTAATAGTAAAACATAAATTTACTGTATAACCCACAGCGATCTTCAGACAATATAATATGATTAATTGCATTTCAAATACGAGTGAAATTGTATTATTAAACAAAGCATCGAAGCTTATGGTGTTGGAAGCAATCAGAGATAAATTCCGAATCATATTATACAAGGCTACTAATTAGTACAAAAACTTGATTGAAAAATCTTACGTTGCAATTTTGCTGTATTTATTATGCTGGCTAATTATAAAAGACAGAGTTAGGCTGTAGTAAACGGCTTCGCGGCCCATAAACTCCAATACTTAATAGCTGCCTGAACCACTCGGTGTTCTAAAGTGCAAATCATAAGTGAGGCCCCTTGACACTAAAACTATTAAATGAACCAAAATTAATGTGTGAAGTAGATTTTTCTTAATTTACTAGTGCTGTATTCTTTGGAAACCTGTTGCATCGAAAGAGTTGGTTTCGTTAAGATTTAATTTATTTTAAAAGTAAATGTTTTTATTATATATCAATTTGATAAAAATTATATATCAATTTGATCCTGAGTTTCGGTGAACAGAGACCAAATTCGAAGAAAACAACGAAACACCTGAAGAAAACCGAGTACTTAATAATGAGGACCTAGAGGTACCTCATTATGAGTCATACTATAATGGGGTGCACCTAGCTACATAGCTTTAATTTTACCAATTACGTAGGATTAAAGATTTAATGGGAAATTATTATTGTAAAGCAGCGTCGTGAGATTTTAAATGATGTCTAAGTTGTTTAAAGTAAAATATCGGTACTGCAAACTTTCGACCTACTGAATTCACGAGTCAGGCATCTTAGCAAAAACTTATGATCTTGGCAAACACTAAATATGCAGCGAAGAAGTTTCCTATTAGAATGGAGGTCATTTTCACGTTTTTATCTTCATTAATTTAGAAAATGATTCATCTTTGAAAAATCATTTCTGTTTCGTATCATTCGATCGTACAACTGCAACGAGGCAGTCACCAGTGTTGCCAACCCTACTGTTTTAATCCCTGTTTTTTGTTTAGAGTCGAATTTTTACTGTTTTTTGTTTTAAGGATTTTTTACTGGTTTTTACATCGTACGTAAATTAGTACTACATACAATGGTGCAGGACCTTTTTTTTTTTTGGTCACCACCTTATGGACTTGCCCTACTTCTTGGACACTTGCCCTACTTTTCTCAGGGAAAAATAAAAATCGAGGACCCTTTTTTTTCTTTCCCGTTTTCTTCTGTTTTTTTATGTTTTTTGGTTTCTTGGAGTTGGTAACAGTGGCAGTCAAAATAATAGAAAAAGTAATCTCACTAAATAGGAAAGGCAACCATCGCCTTAAACCAATCCTTGCTCTACTTACTGCAAGAATCAAAAGATGAAAAACTACACCATATACATCATTATATTTTTACGAAATGCCATTCACCGCTCCTAATAAATTAAGAAACTAATGAAGAATTCAAACGCTCTTGCTCATAAATCGGTCAAATATATTTCATTCCTGTCTGATAGCTCTAGTTAAATCTTTGATAAGTTTTAAAATAGTATCACAGGACGACATAAGACATTTATGTGTTTCTATATAATATCAATGTTTTCTTTATGCTTGGAGCTAGCATAAGTTCTACATATATCCCTAAAGAGACACGAAGAGATACAACGAGTATACTGCCTATAATTCGCCCTTAAGATCCTTCTTCTCTTCTGTCCTTCCCATAATATATTTGGATAAAGAATAGATGGATGATGATGAATAGAATAGAAGAAGGATCTCAAGGGCGAAGTATACTAGTTGTATACGTGTCTATTAAGGGATAAATGTAGAACTGTTGTTGGATAAAGGTATCAATGAGTTATCATCAAGTAGAAAAACTTTAAAGGAGAGGTTTCTTTTGTAAGGTTGCTGGGCATCAAAATCTAACCAAGCTCAAACTTTGTGAATAATCTTCTTCTTCTTGCGTCGTGTTCCTCAATACTGAGGGTCGAGACCCCCCTTCTGCATCACTTTCTCTCGGACGAGCTTTCTCCATTGATATCTGTCACATGCGGTGCGGTGGGCGGAATATGCATCTTGGTTCCATTAAAAAGATATTTTTAGAAAAAAGTAAATTGTATAGTCATAATAGTGGAGTTTTTAAGGAAAATAAAATTACATAAATCTCAAAATCAGAAGACTTATACGATTTATTGCAAAGGCCTAGTTTTTGGAAGTACTTGCAGAATATCTGTAAAGTATCTTGGTTGGAATTTGAAGCCCATTTTTGGACATGTCCTTTTTGTGTCTAGTCTCAGTACAATTTGTACCAGAACAGTACTCAAACATTTGATTTTTTTAACTTCTATTAAATTAATTGTAATGGTTTACACCTCACAAGAATGCTGGATAAATTAATGAGTTTTTAACGTGTTTTGCACATTTAGTCACTAAAAGTTGTTCTGAAATAAACAACAGTTTATGTCAAAAACATTTTGAGTAAAATACGATATTGACAGAATTAAGGCCATCATTTCATACTTATCATAGCTTTTAAATATAGTATTGTTTATTATGAAAGCCTAGAATGTTATGTACTAAAAAACAATAAAATGCCGCAATCCCGTCCAGTATATTTTATAATAATAATAATACCAGCCCTGTATTATTATACTGCCCACTGCTGAGCACGGGCCTCCTCTACTGAGGGGGTTTAGGCCTTATTCCACCACGCTAGCCCAGTGTGGGTTGGTAGACTTCACATACCTTCGAAATTCTTACAAGGAACTTCTTAGGTATGCAGGTTTCCTCACGATGTTTTCCTTCACCGTTAAAGCAAACGATAATTGATTAACAATACACACGTAACTTAGAAAAGTCAGAGGTGTGTGCCTTGGGTTTCGAACCTCCGGACATTGTCTCGGCAGACCGTTCCATTCCCAACTAGGCTATCGTCCACTCTCGTATATTTTATTATTGAATTTTATTTGATCTTATAAGTGCTTTATCTTAAAATTCAATAAATCTTAATTTGCTCGAAAACTATTGGGTTCAGGACAGGGCTTCATGGTAAAAAATCGAGTACTTTTGACCCAATATACATGCTCTTAACGAGAATTCGTCATATTACCAATCGCCCGTATAGGTACTGCAATTTATGATTTTTTTTATAAATATTTCTAACTTTTATCTAAACAGGTGAAGGAATGACCTACGTTGGTCTTCACGGTAAATAAGTCAGAGTTATAATGGTTGATGCGGCCTCTCTAAAAATATTGTTTTGCTTAACGCTTTTACAAACTACTTTATCCCTAAGAACTACTTATTTGCTACTTTTTACCCTACGTTTTAAAAATCCCTTTCATGCCAGCGGAGTCACGATTAAAAGTTATTATGTAATATACTTTGCTAGGGACTCTACGATCAAGTGATGAACTTCTACTTCTTAATATTGTAACCGATATGAAATACAGCATATAGATACGGCCGTTTGACAACACCGCACAGCCTAGTGTCTGAGCAGGGCATACAACGATGTACGTAGGAGGTTTCATGCGAGTAGAACAAACCCGAACTGTATTGCCCATGCTTGTAGTTGCAGCAATTCATGACTCTTGTATGTATTTTAATTATTTATGCATAATAGTTAAATACCTGCCTATGCGGCGTAGTAGTACCTACACCGCTTTGAGACCCCGGGTTCGAATCCCGGGTCGGACAAAGTGATATTGGGTTTTTATATTTAGGATCACCTCGAGATTTGATTTATGCCCGACATGGCGGTAGGTCTTGTCTTTACTAGTCTTTCATATTATGCAAGAGTCCGTCTGGGTGGGTACCACCGCAATGTCTGTTTCTACCGCCAAGCAACAGTGTGCATGCACTGTTATGTTTCGGTTTGCATGACATTGTAGCCAGTGTAACTACTGGACATAATGACTCTTAACATCTTATGTATTAGGATGACGAGCGTAGTGGAATGCCACACAGAACTTTGTAGCTCAAGATGCTGTATGATTTTGCTACTGTTTATGGGTGGTCGTATCGCTTGCCATCAGGCAAACGGGATGCTCGTCTCATCATTCAATGCAATAAAAAAATGGCGATAGGCTCGCCTATCATATCGTATGTTGGACCACACTTGGTGAAAATAGGGTGTCCCGTTTACACCTCTGCACGCCCCTTCGGGGATAAAGGCGTGATGTGTGTGCGTGTGTGTGTATGTGTTAGTTCAATAGATTAATGGTGCATACAAAGATATGAGCTTTAAGTTCTTTATCTTCTAAAGTTATGTGTGATTGTACATCGTCATCTCAGTCATCAGCTTGCAGCGATGCTGTTCAAACCATTACACATTTATTTATTCAGCAGACCTGTTATTACATACCTGATCACGACAACTTTGAAATCAAAATGACCGTAGTTAAAAATGAAATGACCGTTTATTAAAATGATCTTTGATGACGATTGACGAAGCGCTTGATAATCAGTAACGGAGTCATCTCGTGCCAAAACAACTGTTTATTCTGAAACTGGCAACAATGCAAATCAATACATACATGCCCCTCTCCTATTATTATCTGAGTTTAAGTAAAAAATATTTTTTAGAGATTTTATACCTAACACCAAATTGCAAATCAATCGTCCCTATGAAAGTATGAAATGAATTGATGGTCTTCAAACGCCTAAACAGAGTTTCATTAATAATAGCTAAGAACCATCTCGATTGCATCAGCTTTCAAACAATAAAAATCACATCGAAATCGGTCCATTCGTATAGGAGCTACGATGCCACAGACAGACAAATACTCAAATGCCTACACACATTATACTTATAACACACTTTTTACATCGGGCATTAAAAATAGCAAGGATTTTGTGTACATGACTGCCGGAGGCCTAACTTATACCAAACTTAATTTCAGTAATCGTAAAACTACATAAAATATTTCTCCACTAGGGAATTGTAGCCACGACAACCCGGTCTATAGTTCATTTTATATGACACCACATATACAATTAACTTTTCGAAATTTTATTTATTACCTACAATATACCTTCTATAGTCATAATAGGTACAATAACCTAACAAATAGCTATTGTCTCATCATTTATATCTCTTTTGCACCATCTAGGCAATCAATAGACGTAAATTCAAATTCAAATACCTACTGTTCCCTACGTGTTTATAGACATTAGTGTGTCGCCAATCAATATGTGGAGTGCTGCCGTCCGGAGATGAATAGGTGACTAGGAATAGGAATTTAAGGAAATAACATTACGTTATAAATTGCTCTGTTGCCAGACGCATAATTATTATTTATATTTCGTTACAATCTAAGTTTATTTTAATAAATAGGCCCAAGCCTCAATGTAAAAAATAGAAACAAAGAGTAGTGTACTTTGTACTTAAAGTAAATTTACAGTAATCTAAATAGTCACTAGACAACTCTCTTAATTTTAATTCAAGTTATGTCAATATTTGGAGTCAAGTTATGCCTTTCCTTGAGGATCGGAAATTAAATGAATCTGCTATCATTGTGAATTTAAATGACCGGAAGTTGTCGCTTTAGGTCACACATTTTTTTCTGGCTTATATAGTACTGGCACGCTATGATAACCGTTTAGTTACATTACAAAAAGGAAATGAAATCTCAATTTTTTTATATCGAATTTCGCAAAGCAAATGCCAAGCTGTATAAATTCCATACAGTACAATCACCCGCATAAGTAGCTGAACAAATACAAAATTTCAAATTGCCTACATACTTTGTTTTCTTGCTAATCTGTTTTTTCTTTTCACTGAAATAAAATAAAAGAAATTTGCTTTACTTCATATGAAGATTTTTTATTTTCAGTTTAACTTAACGCGTATAGTATAGGCGATTTGAAATTTTGATTTTGTACAGATATTTATGCTGCTGACTGTACATGTCAAAAACGGACTTAAAATTCTAACCAAGATACTTTATATAAATTTGGATAGTACTCTCAAAAACCAGGCTGACTAGATCTTTGCAATAAATCCTATAATTTTAAAAGTGTCGGACTTGAGATTTATGTAATACTAGCTTTTGCCTGCGGCTCCGCCCGCGTGAATGAGTTTTTCCGGGATAAAAGTCCCGTTTTATATTTTCCCGGGATAAAAAGTAGCCTATGTGTTAATCCAGGATATGATCTTCCCGTGTGCCAAATTTCATCTAAATCCGTTCAGTAGTTTTTGCGTGAAAGAGTAACAAACATCCATACATCCAAACATCCATACATTCTTACAAACTTTCGCCTTTATAATATTAGTAAGATTATTTTGCTTTAAACCTACACTTACAATGAACGTCTTTAAAAAAGTCAGTTATAGATTGAGAGGTCTATAATATTTCTTTTATTGGATCCAAGAATCATTTTTTTTTTGGACTTTTAATATCTATAGTACATCTAAGTTAGACCTCGATTAGATTTTGAGGCCCAGCACCCATACAAAAAGCAGAAATCTTTTACTACACATCACTATCCTACTTCCTACTAATATTATAAAGGCGAAAGTTTGTAAGAATGTATGGATGTTTGGATGTATGGACGTAAGGATGTTTGTTCCTCTTTCACGCAAAAACTACTGAACGGATTTCAATGAAATTTGGCACACGGGTAGATCATGTCCTGGATTAACACATAGGCTACTTTTTATCCCGGGAAAATATAAACCGGGACTTTTATCCCGGAAAAACTTTTTAATGCGGGCGGAGCCGCGGGCAAAAGCTAGTTGATAATAAAGTACAGCAATTAACTCCTTCAATGTAGTTATGAATTAATACAAAACTTGATGAGCGGGCAAACGTCAAAACGGGCACCATAGCGTGCCGGGACTATAGTCACTATAAATGTCATAGTCAACACAGCACCATTTTCTTTTCCATCTTCGGCGCATTAGGGACGGCTGCGGGCTTCCTCTGACTGTAGTGTCTAAGGGCGGTATTAATAAGTCCAATACATTGTGTCTACTTGAGATGTAACTCAAACTTGAGATTGAATTATTAATACGGCCCTAAGTCGTGGTCCGCAACCGCCCTTGCGCGGTGCCTCTTAATGCAGCCCGTCTCCTCTTGTGGGGGGCACACCTATTATCTTGCGGCGGACAGCACCTGTGCCGACCGACCCGACCCCCCCTGGTCCCTATTAGTCGCCTCATACGACAGGCAGGGGATACCGTGTTGGAATTCTCCAAACGCCCCCAAACCACAGGGCAAAGTCAACACAGCACTATAACAAATGTTATAATTACCTTAGATGTTTTTTGTCGGTATTTTGTTATATTATAATGTAATATAAGTATTTCCTTATTGATCTAAACATTTTGCTCAAAGTAAAAACGGATATATTTAGCAATTAAGAAGTAACAGATATTTCTTGTCCTTTTTTCGTGATATACACTTGATAAGCATAATATATTAATTGTGCAATCCTAGCATTCTCTATTCTTTCCTGAGCTCCAAGAAATACAATGGCAAAACGTATCGTTGCCATTGAATACCAATTGTGATTGATTGGGAAGACTAGACGACAATCAACAATGATTTGACACAACGAATAAATCATATGGCATATTATCTCATGCTCATAAATTATAATTGATTTACGTAGCTAGCCTTTACCCACGACTCCGAATGCGAGTGTGACTTGTTTCTGAAATAAATTCCTAGAAGAAAAAACCGGGGGACCGCGAAAGAAGTATTTTCATCTCCCTGGTCCGGAGTTCGGTCCCCCGACCTAAGGACGCTTGGGTCATCATTAATATTACTAGGTACTTAAACGACAAAGACATTTTTATTATTTTTATTTTTTAGAGGATTTTTGTGTCGGGGTTATTTAGAATTTTGTTTAATTTTTATTTCAAACATTTTAATTACTATATTCTCTATCATGGGTCCTAGATAATCTACTATCTAACAACACTATACCGTCATGAGTCCAACTAACTAACTCCTACTCGTTGCGACCATTCTTATGAGCCACAGTATATCTGCTAAAGTTGATAAACAAATGAATCTCCCGCAGACTACTTGATGATACAGCATCAACTCAAGGTTAACATGTTTTAAAAATATAGCTGAAGTCACAGTACACCAAATTTAAAATCAATCGGATAATCTTCAAACGACTGAACAGATCTACATAAATCACAGCTAAGAACCATCTCGATCACATCAGCATTTAAGTAAAAAAACCGCGTTCAAACCGCTCCATTCGTTTGACCTACGATGTCACAAATAAAGAATACAGATACACATCCTAAACTTATAACACCTCTCTTTTTCTTTCGGGGGTTAAAAGGCAAATAATATTCGTCTCTAATACTACGTATTCAATATTTTCTGTATTCTTTGCTTTTACCGTGAAAATACGATATAACCACTAATTTTAAAGTTTTTGTTCTTTCGTGGAAGCCTAAAGCTCGACAGAGCCATGCTTTGGTTAAGTACTCTTACGACCGGTGTCAATAACTAACTAACATGTAACTGTGGTTTGCTATCTCACTCGACAGTAAAGTTACGCTAACTGTTACTACTGCGTCAATATCAAAACTTTGACGTTACTCTAGTGAGTGCACCCGCCGAAGCGTTTTATTTTTGCACTGACTAGTAGTGTCATGTTTTAAATGTTATAAAGTACTTTATATGTCTTCAACTACAATTGTTTTTAATATTTTACATTCGATATTATATAACGCAATCAAAATAATACAATGCATAGATTATTGTAACAATGATTTACATTAGCTAATAATAGCGCTATGTTTTTCTTTTGCAAAAACGAAACGCATCAATGACAGAAATCATATTCGACACAACGATGGATAGGTCATTTAACTGTTTGTTATCTGTTAATAAGTTACTGAGGCCGGTTGTTATAGTCTAAAGTTATCTAGATAAACGCATGAAAGGTGCTGGTTATGTGGATTGTTCTGCCCATTTCACTTAGTATATCAAAGTACTAATAGATAGTATTTTGGTAACATTTAATTGTTACAACGTTCGGTTTCAGATTCCAACACGTCATATAAATAAGTTCTATTTATTTAATTATATAATAATTGATTTAGAATTACAAGCTACAAGGCTCTGTTTAGCGTTACCAGCACGTCTTATAAATAATTCCTACTTCATTATAAAGTAACCTATTTTATCTTTACAATATTTATTAACTAATATTTAATTAGTACTGGCTGTATTTGATATTTTATGTTATAGAATGGTTTTGAATCGGAATGTGACGTGGCTGGGGAGAATGTTTTATTTGGGTCATTCACTTGATGTATTTTGATATACAATACACATTGTAAAACTGAGCCTGAGTTTTACTCTACCAAAATATCCAGCAGTCTTTCTGTGCATCCCGCTTCGTATTTCATCTCAGAAGTGGGATTATGGACAAAACGCTCGGAATATATTTTCACGGACTCGGAAAAAGAAGGAAAAGTCTAGAAGATACGTCAACCGAAGAGGATATGTCAGAAAAATGTGATGATTTTTTCTCACGACGCGAAGACATGAACCTTCCAAAGAAACGAAGAGTCAACCACTTGGAGGCTGAAATTATACCAAAATTTGATCCGGGAAAAAGAACGACAAATGTGAAGGGATGGCTTAACAAAATCGACCAACTCGGTGATATGTACACATGGGATGAGAGAGATCGCATATTTGTCATGCAAATTCGCCTGCGTGGCGCTGCCCGCGAATGGTACGACGAATTAGAGGATTATGGAGTAACATGGAGCCAGTGGAAAGAAAATTTAACACGTGCGTTTCCACGTTCCACGGATTACGTCGATCGACTGGAGGAAATGCTTGCTCGTACTAAGGATAACGGTGAAACTATGACCAGGTATTTTCATGACAAAATGTCACTTATTAAAAAGTGTGGGTTTGAAGGTAACGCTGCTGCTTCCTGTTTGATTCGCGGGTTACCGCTCGAATTGCGAGCTAATGCAAAGGCTTACAACTCTGAATCACCAGAAGAATTGTACTACGGTTTCCTGTCGTCCCTTGAGAACTACAAGAAGATTGAGGTGAAAACAACGGAACAAAGGTCTTCCTGGCAGCGAGGGTCAAGTTTGCCCAAAACGTGCTTCAACTGCCGCAAGACTGGCCATGAGGCACGAAATTGTCGTCTCACACGTTGCCAATCCTGTCAGCGCTTGGGTCACGCTTCTGCTGACTGCTGGTATGCTGCGGGTACTACGGGTAGGTCAGGCTCCCGAGAGGCATACTCATCGCAACCTCAACGCAATGTCACTCAGGTACGCCAAGTTACTTATGCTACGTTTGACGTATTATCTGATGTATATAAAAAGCACATAACTATTAACGGAACAGTAGTACTCGCATATATTGACACAGGAAGCAAAGTTAATATTATTACCTTAGAAACTGTTAAACACTTAAAATTAAAAAAAAATACGTTCAAACATATTGATGAAAGGTTTTGGTGGCGCGCAAATAACTTCACTAGGCAAAGTACAGTTTCTTCTATGTATAGATGGCTTATCTATTAACAGTGACGCCGAAATAACTGATACAGATTTAAAAGACTTGAACATGATAATAGGCCGGCCAATTTTAAGCTGCCCAAATTTTACGCTTATTGCTAATTCCAAAGTGTCCAGGTTGATAGCAAATAATGAACAATATATGCAGTCTATGCAAGATTTAGCAAATATTCAATTATCTGCAAGTGATTTTATAGAAAAGGTTCCTTTATTTTTGTCTAATGATTTAGATTTACAGCCGGGAGGTACTTGTCAGTTTTATGCGTACATTACGGATCAGATAAACAAGGATAGTATACTTATAACGCGGCCTATTATTTTTGATTTCTGTAATGAATCTTACTTTATGCCACAATCTATTTTAAAAGACGGTTATTATTGTTTACAAATAACTAATTTGGGTGAGTCGTGGATACGCTGGAATGCAGGAAAATTACTTACACGGGCGGATTTGTTCGCTCAATCCGAAGTTTTCATGACTTCAAGTAGTCATGGTTATGATGAAAATATAAATCCAAAACGAGTCAAAACATTGAATATGTCTGATATTAAAGTGGGGAATATTGGAGAATTTTCGTGTAATAGTTTACTAAAATTGTTGAATCAGTATAATGAATCGTTTGCCGAATGTAGTAATGAGCTTGGATGTACTAATTTGCTAGAAATGCACATTGCTACGATAACTGACTTACCAGTGTATTGCAAGCCTTATAGGTTGTCTTATAAGGAAACCGAAATAGTGGAGCAGAAGGTAGAAGAACTTATTTCGGCGGGCATAGTGAGGGAGGCGGACTCTGCATATGCTAGTCCTGTAGTATTGGTAAGGAAAAAGGGAGGTGATTTCCGTTTATGTATAGACTATCGCGCACTTAATAGTCGGACAGTTAAGGATCGATATCCACTTCCACATATTGACGATCAGATCAATCGGCTTTCAGGAAAAATGTATTTTACTGCTCTAGACTTGGCTCAAAGTTACTACCAGGTGAAAATATCAGAGGATTCGATACCTAAAACAGCTTTCGTTACACCCACGGGACATTACGAGTTCTTGAAAATGCCGTTTGGTCTGGCCAACGCTCCGGCAGTATTCTCCCGTCTCATACGAAAAGCCTTAAGGCCTCTCAATAACAAATTGGCTATTTATATTGATGACGTAACAATCCCGTCAACTACTATAAAGGAGGGTATTGAATTACTTGAACAAGTTCTCGAGCTTCTCAAACAAGCTAACTTAAAACTAAATTTACAGAAATGTTCCTTCCTTCAAACTAGTATAAATTATTTAGGACATGAAATCACTGCAGGTTCCGTACGTCCTGGGCTGGCAAAAATTAATAGCGTGTCCCAATTTAGGCGTCCCCGTAACGTGCATGAAGTGAGACAATTCATTGGTCTCGCATCCTATTTCCGTAAATTTGTTCGTAATTTTGCAGAGATAGCACGTCCTCTAACCTATTTAACAAAAAAAGGTGTAGAGTGGGTTTGGGGTTTGGAACAAGAAAAAGCCTTTAAAACCTTAAAGAACTCTTTAACTATGAGACCGGTATTAGCTATCTATAATCCCCGTGCTAAAACTGAACTGCATACCGATGCCAGTAGTTTAGGTTTAGGAGGGATTTTGCTACAGTACCAAGAGGACAGTAATTTAAAACCGATTGCTTATTTTAGCCGTGTAACTAGCAAAGAGGAACAATGTTATCACAGCTATGAGCTGGAAACATTAGCTGTAGTAGAATCTTTGAAAAGATTTCGAATATACCTTACGGGTATCCCAGTCAAAGTTATCACTGATTGTGCGTCTTTACGTAGTACCCTTACAAAAAAAGATCTCATACCCCGGATTGCCCGCTGGTGGCTCACTATCCAAGACTTTGATCTTGAGATCGAATATCGCTGTGGGGACCGTATGCGTCATGTTGACGCCCTAAGTCGAAACCCAATAGATACGGTTCCTGTGCTTAACATAGATAGTGATGATTGGCGTATGACCCTACAAATTCAGGATGATCATGTTCAAAGCGTAATAAAACAGTTGAGTGAAGGCACACAAAATCCAGACATTGTAAATAATTATACAATAGTAGACGGTTTCTTGTTCCGTAAAACAATACACGGTAATAGATTTGTAATACCCAAACTATCAAAATGGAGTTTACTACAAAAATACCATGACCAAATTGGCCACCCAGGTTTTGATAAGTGTGAAAAAGTAATCAAATCTCAATTCTGGTTTTTGGGAATGACAAGGTTTATAAGAAAATACATTAATGCTTGTTTACAATGTGCCTATGCTAAAGGTAATTATGGTAAACCAGAAGGCGAGCTGCATCCTATCGAAAAACCTCAAATCCCTATGCATACTATTCATGCTGATCATTTGGGACCATTTCTCAAAACTCGTAGTGGAAATACTTATGTACTCGTGGTTATTGACTCCTTTACAAAGTTTGTGTTTGCTAGACCTGTTCGAAACGTTAGCTCCGTAGAAACCATTAAAAAACTCAAGGAAATACTATCAGTATTCGGGAATCCATCTAGGATAATAACTGACCGCGGCGTGGCTTTTACAAGTAGATATTTTAAAGAGTTCATAAACGAAAAGCAAGTAAAACATATTTTGAATGCCATTGCCTCTCCGCGCTCAAATGGACAAGTTGAGAGAATAAATAGGAGTATTATTAACGGACTAAATACTACGACAGAAAGCGAATGCACCTGGGATGGAAAATTGGCTGACGTGGTCTGGGGCATTAACAATACCTCGCATGCAGTAACTGGATATACACCATTTAGTTTAATGTTTGCTCACTCAAATACTCTTTTACCTGCTTACCCCACAACTAGTAGTAAGGACCACCCATATTTGATTAAGCAGTTAGATGAACGTAGACAGCAGGCTAAAATACGTATTGATAGACAGATGACAGTTATGAAAAATCACTATGATAAAAAACATAAAAGATGTAGAAAGTACAATGAAGGCGATCTAGTGTTATGGAAAGGTAGACTATCTCGTGATCACACCACAGGAGTCACTAAAAAGCTAGGTAGTTACTACACAGGACCGTATAAGGTATCAAAAGCTGACCATTCCATTGATCGCTATGATATTAATAGCATAAAGGGTATTAAAGGGTATAAAAAATTTTGTGCTGTTGTCCCTGGCGATGCCTTACGTCCGTACAAATCGTCTGTATCTGATAGTTCTTCTGAATCCGATAGAGAAGTAGACCACGATGATCTCATAGATTTATTGGAGAGTTAAATAAAAAGCATATGTTACGTAAAAAATATATACTGAGAAAATTGTAATTTTGCAGTTATTCATAGTTAAGCGAGTCAATGACTGATATTAAAATTTGTGCAGTTTGTAAAATATTTGTAATTTGATTTGCGAATATAATGATAGAATATTATCTGGCATATTCATTGAAATACAGACAAATTAAATAACTATACTTATATATAAAAATAATCTAAACTATGAAATACAATATGTAGCTAACCAAGCTAGATCTATGTGCCTAATATATAACATCTACCAGATTAAGTTAGATCTGTGTGCCTAATATAAAATATCTAGTAGATTAAGCTAGATCTGTGTGCCTAATATATAACATCTAGCAGATTAAGCTAGATCTGTGTGCCTGATATATAACATCTAGCAGATTAAGCTAGATCTGTGTGCCTAATATATAACATCTAGCAGATTAAGCTAGATCTGTGTGCCTGATATATAACATCTAGCAGATTAAGCTAGATCTGTGTGCCTGATATATAACATCTAGCAGATTAAGCTAGATCTGTGTGCCTAATATATAACATCTAGCAGATTAAGCTAGATCTGTGTGCCTGATATATAACATCTAGCAGATTAAGCTAGATCTGTGTGCCTAATATATAACATCTAGTAGATTAAGCTAGATCTGTGTGCCTGATATATAACATCTAGCAGATTAAGCTAGATCTGTGTGCCTAATATATAACATCTAGCAGATTAAGGTAGATCTGTGTCCCTGGAGTATCGCTTATTTACTTTAAATATAGGATATCTAGTAAATTTACGCTAGATCTGTGTGACAAAGGGTGATTAGAGTATAATAGGTATACATAAATATGAACGACTAAAGTAGATAAGCTTATAAGTACCTACTGTAGGAACTTTAAATGAATAGTCCACATTTGTACTAAAAAAATATCATATTATATTGTAAACCTTTATACAAAGGACATTTACTGTTGTTTCTACTTGTCTTTTCCAGACGCAGACAAATCCTGACATTCTACAAGATCGGCGTGGGACACGACCGATGCAGGATGGCCGAATGTTACAACGTTCGGTTTCAGATTCCAACACGTCATATAAATAAGTTCTATTTATTTAATTATATAATAATTGATTTAGAATTACAAGCTACAAGGCTCTGTTTAGCGTTACCAGCACGTCTTATAAATAATTCCTACTTCATTATAAAGTAACCTATTTTATCTTTACAATATTTATTAACTAATATTTAATTAGTACTGGCTGTATTTGATATTTTATGTTATAGAATGGTTTTGAATCGGAATGTGACGTGGCTGGGGAGAATGTTTTATTTGGGTCATTCACTTGATGTATTTTGATATACAATACACATTGTAAAACTGAGCCTGAGTTTTACTCTACCAAAATATCCAGCAGTCTTTCTGTGCATCCCGCTTCGTATTTCATAATATCTTCAAATTATTCCATTGATTCCCGAGAGAGTGGCGTACTTATATTATGGAAATAGTTTTGACTTTTATATTTTACAACTACATAAATAAAATAAAAATCTATTTTTTTTTGCGTTTCATACTATGTAGTCCCTACTTTATAAATATGAGCTGATTTTGAAGAAGAGCAACAATAGAGTTTCTTGCTTGTTCTTCCCTGGTGAAAACTGCTTTCCGGACCGGTGGGAGACTAAAAACTGACTGAATCTAAATAGAGATTTACATTTTATGGATTCCAAATAAATTAAATTTCTTTTCGATCGATTTTTTCAGTTGATTTGTGTAAAAACGGATGCTACCAAATTCAACTGCCTCGGTGGCGTAGTTATATTACAGTATGACTGCAAAGCTGAGGTCTCGGGTTCGATCCCCGGGTCGGGCAGTGATATTGAGTTTTTCTATTCAGTATCAGCACGGAGTCTGAAATTTGTGCCCGATATGGCGACAGGCTCGCCCCTATCACATCATGGGACAGAATGACGGCCAAAAGTGGGTGCACTAGTTGCGCCTCTGCCTACCCCTTCGGGGAAAACAGGCGTGTGTGTATATGTACCAAATTCGTTGCCGTATCTGCTTTCGCGTTCGTTTTCTGCATCTTCTTAGTAACAAAGCTAATAGCAATGTTTCCTGGTCGGAACCGTTGCGAACAAATAATATAAACGAACAAACTGCGTTGCGAGCCCGCAGCGTGCTCGTTGCGTGTTCACTGCGAATTCGCTGTGCTTTCGACCCGCAATAAGATCGCTCTGAGTCCGCCAGTATGATAGGTCTCATAAAGCTGCAATTCCTCAGGATGTGGCAGATGGCAGCAGCAGTCGGCGACAGCAGTTTCATTGTATGAAGTTATATAAATTGTCGCGCGTCATTTGCAATCGCATGTTGGAATCGATCTTATACAAATTAATACTGCAAAGTAATGCCGTCTGCCGTCGCGGCACATACCTACTAAATTGCCGTCTGCTACTGCCGTCTGCCTCGTCCTGCGGAATTGCAGCTTAAGGCAGTGCCCCCAGCAAAAAGGTGCGCTAGCCGTTTATTAGAAGCTATTTATTCCAAATTTAAAATACATACTATAGGAAATAACCTGGTCGTTTCTATAAAATACATTATTTTATTTTATAAATTGTAAAACTTTGTATATTCCGTAACTAGTGCCCCGAAAATTAACGAGTGCTCAAGGCTGTTTGGTCGGGGAAGGAAAAGCGAAAATTGTGTAGAAAAACCCAATTGTTTTAGAGGTAGATAAGAGATGGCGCCTATTTGTTTCGCTTTTAAAATAGGTACACACGAGGACAGTGTTTTTTATCTGCAAATATTCAGGTATCTAGGGGCCATCAATATTAATATTATATTTCTTATTAAGGAGTATCATTTGCTAAGTATCTTATTTTCTTTGTTATGGTTCACGCTTACTTCGTAAAAAAATTTATTAAAGTTATTTCACTGGTTTAGCCACAGAACAGGGAACGTGCACGAACTATAGGGGGCCGCACAAAATCGACACAAACGCCACATGTGGATGAAAAAGGAACTTTTCGAAGCTAGGTATTATTTATCTTTATTACGTGAAAAATTATAAAATGTGGGTTTCATATGAATATTATTGACACCTAGCGTGGCCAGAATTCGCTTTTTTTAGATGCGAGCTGTTTATATTGATGATATTGAAGCAAATTTGGATTTCATGTTCCCTTGATTATAGATTTGCTTGTATTGAATAATATTATCTTCAAACCTTCTTTATTTTTATAAATTACGTAATGAAACATTTTCAAATGCTTTTGGAAGACATACTTAGGTATGTATGTTTTATACAGCTTTTATTATTTTTGTCGATTTTCACATAACTATGGAATGTAAGTACTTAGGTACTATTTAATTCTTGGGAACATAATAGAATTTCACACTATTTGATTTGTATATTTTTATGTTTTGGGCCATCCAGATACATACCAATACAATATCAACAAATTAAATGTTAAATTTTCATTCTTTTAATATGAACATTTTACGTCAATGCCAAATATCGATGGGCTGAAAAAGAGTCAGATTGCGCCACCAGATGGCAGAACTTACAATGTGCACGTTCCCTATACTGAATAGGTTCCCTATACTTACTTCACTTAGCAGTGGGACTTGAAAGCGTTATAACTTACAGACAGAACTATCTTCGCATTATGGGTATTACCATTATCATTACCTTATATTATTGGTGTTGTCATAATAAGTATTATAGTGTGGACCAGAAAATAAATAATAAGAGGATTTCGCTCGTTTTGTCATAAGTACGAAATCACGATCATTATTGTTTGTGGCAATACTAAAACATCTTTCTTACTTATTTATTTATTCTTGTCCATGGATACAAGTCCTTCAGACCCATACATGTTTCTATTTTTATCCACATTAGTATGTCGAAGTAAAGTAGTGGCTACCTTACCAAAACTTTATCGAGGAGTTTTGGCTGCAGCAAAACAAACACTTGGTTAGCACAGTTATTTTAATTCACTTCATTTGAGCCCTTTAATAGAACTATATTGGATAATATACCACCATAATTTTGCAATACATCACCAAAATAATGAATTAGTGTTGCCAGATTAGTGGATGCCCCAAAAGTAGGAAAAGGGGTGGGTTAAATCGGGGGTTTATTTGGGCCACTCTGTCCAAATTCTGATATTTTTTTAGAAAACTTTTTTTTCATTCGTTTTGGGGGTTTTATAAGGAAGACATCTTGATAAAGGTCGCAGGAACACGCTGGATGCAGGCCACTTATAACAGTCTATCTGGGTATCTTAAGGAGAGGCCCATAGGCCATGATAAAGAACACGCCTGGCATCAGTGCCTGTGAGTGCAATTTGTTAGCAACTATGGTAACGTATCGCTGTTTACTGGTGATTATTGTTGCTGTTGTTTTATTCTATTGTTTGAGGTAAGGTTTTAGGTATTTTTTACCTGTGACACCGAGTTGAGATTGTTTTCATTTTGTCTTCGTGTTGCACAAAGTGTGAAATGGTTCGCAGTAAAGTACTTTATAGTGACTAAACATGTGCTGACAAGGTATATGAAACTTTGTTAAGGTATATATAATAAAATTACTAAAATTAAGTTCTTTTAATCAAAGCCCTGGGTAAAGCACTTGAATGTTTTTCTTACAAGTGTCTAAATATTTTACCAATGCATTATTGGAATGTATGCAAAAAAGTACTTACCTCCTCTCTGAAAGCTGCCATAACTTTCCGCTACACTAGTTAGTTGCGGTAAGGCGATTCTAGATGGCGTTGTACAATAAATTTCATTATGGAAATATTATGTACTTACGTACGATTTCACTTTCTTTTATATTTGAATATTTTATGAACATTTTTCTGCTTAAATATCCTGTAGGAGAACATTAACTACAGGTATTCTGCCCCTCAAAGACGTGTCATGAAAAACGACACGAATGTATCGTGTGGTTTGATTGTGAGGGGTCGAGAGACCAAAGCTTCATCTATATCATGATGGCCCAACGACACGGACGTTTGTATTGTATTTCTTTAGCCACATTCTTGGTTCTAGGGGTGGTGCTCTCATGGTTTACTATTACAATGCGATATATCGATACAGTACGATCTACTTATTATACAATATATCTATATTCAATACGATTAAAAATTCCTACAAAAATATTATCATATAAACGCATCGTAATACCATTTTACATCGTTTTATTTGTACAATAAGATATGGATATTCAGATTACATAATAACTTTGACTATGGAATATGAAATACCATACACTTTATAGAATACATTCGGATGGTTTTATTTTGGCTTAAGGTATATTACGATAATTTCAAAAAGACTATGGTAGTATATCGATACGAAGAAATGAAGAAACCCTAGCTATACTGCGCAAGTGTGTCCTTAATATGGACGCTAAAGTATAATAATACTTATCACGCATGATGTATAATATGTAGTGTTAACAAAATATGTTACAGATAATTTCTTTGTTCTAGCACACGTTCTTAATATTACATTACAATATTTTTTACAATAAATTAAACGCACTGACAAAATGCACATCATCGTTATATGTACGTATTATAAATTAATTAAATTTTTATTGCATAAATAGGTAAGTGAACATAATATTACATATAATAATACACACAAACGAATCCCGTATGCCTTAAAGAAAACGGACAAGAATAAGAACTGAGTTAGGGATTATTGAAGTTTACTCACACTTACCAC
Organism: Lapara coniferarum; assembly: GCA_949316025.1. Classification (NCBI taxonomy): domain Eukaryota; kingdom Metazoa; phylum Arthropoda; class Insecta; order Lepidoptera; family Sphingidae; genus Lapara; species Lapara coniferarum. The sequence continues at coordinate 15,617,176 of OX438933.1, read as the reverse complement.
ATGAAACCTTTGAGTATCTAGCAATGCAATAGTCCAAGCATGAAACACATTCACTAATCCAATGATTTTATTGTCAAAATCATCAACCTCCTGTTTCCCCGCAGTTGTTGCAACTCGCAATGGCGCAGACTCCAGTGACGGTGTTCATTGACGTATTTACACTGCATGCAGGCGTAAACTGTGACGTCGCAGCGACACACTCTTACCTTTTACCTTTATACCGAATTACAGTTACCGACATCCATACCGTACATACCAGAATGATTACCAATATTTACCCATATATTCGTCTTGCTGTTAAGTATTTTAATTGGTAAACATATACTTATACTTACAAATAGATCAGATTCAGCATTACCGTATACTTTTATCCCAGTAAAGCGCACAGTGGGTTTTTAATTCCGGGAAATTACCATCACGGACGGAGCCGGGAGCAAAAACATTCAATCACAATCATATACCACTTATGTCACTCGCGTTCCTCAACAGATTATTACCTTATTTATATGAGCACATTATGTAACTTACATATTAATGTACCTTAATAAAAGACATTATCTATACTAATATTATAAAGAGAAAAGATTTGTTAATGTTATGAAGAATAAACTCAAAACTACTGGACCGATTTTAAAATTTGTTTCTCCAATATAAAGCTACATTATCAGCGAGTAATATAAAGCACTTTTATCCCGGGTAAAACTCAATCACGCGGAGGGACCCATGAGCAAAAACTTACCGACGCTATATGTAATAAATACACCAAGGAAGGATCATTGACCACAAACCAAACACTGACGCTGACCGAAGATGACCGGCGACAGAAACAAGATGCGAGCACACCATGGGATCGTCGCGACTCGTGTGGAGCTGGAGCGGTGCAGAAGAGCGCGAGACGCCGCCGGGGTCCTGCGGCAGGAATCCTGCCGTACCGCGGGGCCCGACGCGTACACCAACTGCCTGGAATGTGTTTGGGAACTAATATTATGGACTGCCTCGGTGGCGTGGTTGTATTGCGGTACGACTGCAGTGCTGAGGTCTCGGGTTCGATCCTCGGGTCGGGCAAAGTGATATTGAGTTTTCTATTCAGTATCAGCTTGGAGTCTGGAATTTGTGTCCGGTACGGCGATAGGCTCACCCCCTATCACATCATGGGACGGAATAATGGCGAAGAGTGGGTGTACTAGTTGCACCTCTGCCTTACTTTGTAACCTAAAGTGCTGGATGGTGTTGCTACTGTTTATGGGTGGTCGTGTCGCTTACCATCAGGTGAACGGCATGCTTGTCTCGTCATTCAATGCCATAAAAGTTAGATATAATAACTTTGTAGGAAAAGCTTTTTGGGCTCAGTGTAGCGTCCCTATGCAGGATACTATTTTAACTGGGAGAGTAGGCATGGCACTATGATAGATACGACTTCCCTCTGGAGGATACATTATTGGACAAATCATATTGAAAGAAACACACAAAATGTTACCTGTCATAGGATCCGAAGGCAGGGCCTCGTCCAGTAGCCACTGGGCGAGGCCACTACATAGATTCATTGCCACGACCAAAGAGATAAATCAAGAAAAGACCACCACAAAATAAAATACCAGACTCACTCATTGACTAGCTAACGTTCAGCGCATATCTTTGGACTCAGGGAACGGCAACATTACAACTTTCGAAGGAATCGGGTAAAATATTTCGACATTCAAGTCTAGGGGTTGAATGGAAACTGGAGGGAAGGGAAGTGATTGGGATGGCGAATAGAAGGGTTGTAGGTCTGTAAGGGAATACCTACTATATTGAAAACACATAAAGCTACCTTCACGCCGGCGAAGCTATGATAATGGTTAGCGTACATATCGATATTTTTAATATAACTTATCGATACGACTACGAGACATTTAACAAAGTTACGTGAAGTTAATTTCTAACTCGGTGGTCCGCGAGACGCGTTCTAAACTCTGTGTTCCGAATAACTCGATGAGCGATTGACTACTAGATTATAATCGATATTTCGTCGAGCACGCCGCGTGCCCCGCGTCGAAGCAGAGCGCATGCGAGGCTGAGTAAAAACTACGACAGATGTAGGTTTGCTACGGAATAGACCGCGGACAATTTCATATTATATTTATCATATACATATATATACACTCACGCTTTTTATGTAATGGGCACCATAAAATATTATAATAACAAGGCAATTTCGAATATCAAGTATTTTCTTATACCTAGATCCAGACCGAAGCATTTCCACTATGAGGATTTAATAAGCATATTAGTACATATTTTGAATACAGATGGAGCTCAACTATTTTAGGGGTGGATAAAATGTGGAACTTTTGTTTGTTGCTATTAAAACTCATAACAGGGCTCTAGTATTGCCCGCAAATACCTACGTAATGGCATTTTCTTACATCTGAGCTAAAAAGGGAAAAAGGATTGTATTTCGTACTAAATTAAATAATTATTTCAAATCCATAAAATATCAAACCTTATTTAGATTCCGTTCAATTTTACTCTACTACACGTAGAGAGAAATGAGAAGAATAAGCAAGAAACTCTAGTGTTGCTCTTTTTTTAAATAATAATAATATCATTCTTTAATTATTTTTAATGCACCACTTTCTTGAACATAATTGTTACGTTCATATATCATGGTATTGTTGGTGATTTGTGCAGTGGGTGGATCTTCACGTTAACCTCGGGAAGGTCCTGGGTTCAAGTTCAAGTCCCAGCTGTCTCAGTGCATCCAATCTTCTCCCCAACCTTTATGTTTTAAAAGCTGGTAACTTTTTAGTTTTAACGTGATCTAAATCTAATAGAAATTAAAACTTAAAATCAATTTTTCAAATCATAACAGATAATGTTACCATCGTAATTACCTATAATATAATATCCAACATTTAGATATTCTTCTTCTGAGATCTAACCTCCAGGAAGCTTCTCTCAAACGCCACAAAAGATGCCATAACTTTCCGTCATCTGTTAGGCCTCGTTTTTGGGGACGCGGGGAGCCGCGCGGCGCGTGTAGTGTGGAGTCTCGCGGCGCGTCGCCGTTTACAGAAAGGCGGCGCGTGCAGCGGCCCGCATATTTGCACGCGTAAACTCAAACATATGTTTGAGTATCGTACATTGCCATATGGCAATGTACGATGTTGTTTATAATTAACGCGGGGCGTGGAGAGTGGCGGTGCCCGATGCGGCATCCACGGGCAACGATTCGATTGCAGTGACGGGGCAAGCAATGCCGCGGCTGTCTCTAGAACGGAGAATTATCGCTGCGTGCGCCGCCGCGTGGAACACGTCGTTGCCATCCGTGGGCTCCGCTACAAATATCGCGCAAACGCCTGTAAAATCGCTTCTCCGTAAACATGTATGTACGTAAAATTGTATGAGTGATACAACACCACATGTTTGAATTTATTGCATGCCGCCCCGCACAACGCCGAGAGCAACGCCCCGCATCTCCATAAATGAGGCCTTAGTGTGCCAAACTATATTCTGATTGGTCCCTTTTCGCTGGTGATCCCAATATAGGGGTTAAGATAGTTTATTGAGATCGGCCGTTCGGCGGTTACGTTCTTCTAACCATCCATGAATTTTGGTGTTAAATATGCTTTAAGGTTTATTCCCAGACTACACCTCCGGGGATCTCTGGACAAATAATATAGAACGCATTAAAGGATGTACAATCAAAATAAAAACTAAATAAAAGTTGATTACAATTACTGCTTTATCTTGATTTCAAACGACGATAATGCCCTTTTGAGCGAGATTTATAAAGTCTCAGAAATCCAGCTCCTTTCCCAAATCCCTACTCTTCCCCTTGAGAAACGCTTCCATGATGCTTCCGTTATTGCAAGTACCCATACATTAATGGGCCTTCGATATCACTTATCCTTAGCAGACCAACTACTCACCGCAATAAAAAACCTGGCTCTTTTTTGGTTCAATTGACGCACTGAACAATAAGGTTAAAACCAAGAGTATACAGTGGCGCAACTAGGTAAAATGCCACGGGCCTCCGGCTTCCGGGGCTCCTGACCCGAGAGGAAGAGGACCGTTCAGGAGACCTAAAAATAGTCGCCGGATTTTGCGCTGACGAAGGGACCGATTCCATGAATTTGCAACAGGTGTAATTGCGCCACTACTGGTATGGCAATAAATTAGAATAGGTAGAGGTAAGTATTGAAATTTATTACAAAATAATAATATGTAATAATGTATATAATTATATATTCATGACCTGTAAGTTAACTTTACGCGAATATTAGATAAGGACTTACACATTTAAATTATACTAATTTCCAAATTTTTTCGCGGTTTTTTTGGTTGTTTTCGGCTTTTCAGCCTTCATCGACACGAGACGGACTGAGGTGTTGGTCATTCGAAAAGTTAGTTTTCAATAAACATCTATCTTCATTCTTAAATTATCCATACTATAATATTATAAAGCTGAAGAGTTTGTTTGTTTGTTTGTTTGTTTGAACGTGCTAATCTCAGGAACTACTGAACCGATTTTGAAAATTCTTTCACTAATAGGAAGCTACATAACTCCATGAATTTGGATAAAACCAAAGTCATGATCAATGGCCACATTGAGCCAGGACCGGTGGTCGTACATGGCCACCTTCTTGAAATTGTTTCCGAGTAGACTTACCTCGGGCAGATTCTGCAGATGGGTAAAAACAATTTTGAGAAGGAGGCCAAGAGGAGAATCCAGCTGGGCTGGGCAGCGTTTGGAAAACTACGTCGAGTCTTTTCGTCATCCATACCGCAATGTTTGAAAACGAATGTTTTCAATCAGTGCGTCCTACCCGTCATGACCTACGGAGCCGAGACATGGACACTCACGGTAGGGTTGGTCCACCAGTTTAAAGTCGCTCAGCGGGCTATGGAGAGAGCTATGCTTGGAGTTTCTCTGAAGGATAGGATTCGCAACGAATACATCCGACAGAGAACCAAAGTTATCGACATAGCTCAAAGAATTAGCAAGCTGAAGTGGCAGTGGGCTGGCCATATCTCGCGAAGAACCGACAACCGCTGGGGTAAACGTGTTCTTGAGTGGAGACCGCGACTGGGCAAACGTAGTGTAGGACGCCCTCCGGCCAGGTGGGATGACGATCTGCGAAAGACTGCAGGCAGATGCTGGATGCGGCAAGCTGAAGACAGGGCGCTATGGCGCTCATTAGGGGAGGCCTATGTCCAGCAGTGGACTGATAAAGGCTGATGATGATGATAACTCCTGAGTTCTATAGGCTACTTTTTATCCCGGGAAAATATTTTTGTCCCGGAAAAACTTTGTGACGCGGGCGGAGCCGCGAGCACTACTAGTACAAAATAAAATGATATCTTTGTCGGTCTAATCTGCACTGAAATATACAGGGTGTCTTGGTTAAAGGTAACATTGGGATTCAAAATAAACTAAAAACTGAGTCGTCTGCAAGTCGCTTGCCTTTTGTTAATTGTTTTACCTACTTTTACGATTAGTTAACTTGGTGAAAAATTATGTAATGCTTAAATAAATATGTTTTACTATCATCCAGGAACTGAAATGGTACATTCATTCCTTGTCAGTAATATTTCTTTGTCTAATTTCCTTATTATTACATTTTAATTATAAACAATGCTCATTAATTAATAAAATGACAAAAGAAATATTTATAAATATGTAGTACCTTTTATGATTCACTGTATAACTACACATGGGCGTAGCAAAGGTAGGTTAGGGTGGGGCGCTGGCCCCATCCTGGCTCTGACCAGTGAGGTGCCCAATGAAAACCTAAAAAACTAAATTATCTAGGTACTAACTACCATAGTTAATATCCGTAAGCAGCTTAATAAGAAAATAGCTGAGGCGTCTATGTTACATAGAACTTTGGTGACAGAAAAAGTAGTGTAGTACTGTCTACCATTTAAAGTGGTTGAATTTTCAATTTATATAGGCACGGTTAGTATAAATATAAAAAATACTTAAGTGACATCTATAGAAAATGGGAATAAAAAGTTTATAATATGAAGCTAACGAGTTTAAATAAACACTTGTTCTGAGTGTAAACAAGAGATGGCACTAGTGTACTAATCATAAAATAGTTTGAAGACTTATCTATAGATGGCGTTAGAACACTTTAAACTGTACGCACAATACTTACTATACTTTAAGCTGTTCACTCTACTATAAAAAAAACTCGGATATTACATGAAAAAAGTGTGTGTATTAACGTACACACGTATGAAGTGAAACTTTTTCAACCTATTCATTTTTTTCACTGTTCTTATAATAATTATTGTATTCCATTGATACGGTGAAGCTGATATTTATTTATTTAAATACTAGCGGCCCCGACAGACGTTGTCCTGCCCTAAAAAGGAAATAAAAGCCTAGAACCCGAGTACAGCGCCACCTACCGGATCTAATTGTTAATCGAAACTATTCTCAAACCCACCTGAGGACACAAAAAAATCATTAAAATCGGTCCAGCCGCTTAGGAGGAATTCAGTGACATACACGTTTAATATGGCGGTTAAGTATTCTTAAATTTTCAAATTTTCCGCGTAATTTTCTTGCAAAAAACCTCCCTGCCACCAAATGAGTCCTTATTTAACGAAATTTTAAAATCCCTAAACACCCCCACCCCCCCGTAAATAATACCTAACCATATTTTTTTCCGGAAAAAAATCCCGAATAAAATTCCCGGTGTCTGTTTTCCGGGATAATAGTAGCCTATGGGCGGTATTAATAGGTCAATCTCAAGTTTGAGTTACATCTCAAGTAGACATAATGTATTGAACTGTTCATACATTATGTCTACTTGAGATGTAACTCAAACTTGAGATTGATTTCCTTTGGATCACAAACTATCTCCATACTTATTTTCATACGGTTCCACTGGCAAAAAACTATTTTCCGGGATTATGGTCCCGGTTTATATTTTCCCGGGATATGAAGTAGCCTAGATTCTTCCCAGGTTTTAAACTATCTCCCTGCCAAATTGCATCGCCATCGGTTCAGTGGTTTAGTCGTGGCGGCTCGATATAATTCCCGGTTTATCTTTTTCCGGGATAAGAGTAATTATGTCCTCAACTGGATCTCGAAATATCTCTATACTTGTTTTCTTGCGGTTTCACTGGCAGAAAACAATTATCCGGGATAAAAGTCCCGGTTTATATTTTCCCGGGATAAAAAGTATCCTATGTCCGTCTCCTGGTTCTAAGCTACCTCTCCACCAATTTTCAGCTAAATCCGTTCAGCCATTCTTGAGTTATAAGTGGTGTAACTAACACCACTTTCTTTTATATATATAGATTATTGTCCGCTAAATTGATGTCATATTAATAAATTATGGTTAATTTCAATAAATTAATATACTTGTACTAATACTTACAATCAAACGTGAGTTTTTTTATGATGTACCGACTGTGAGCAATAAATACATCATTGTGATAATAATCTAGCCTTATGACTAAAAAGTTATTTTAATTTAACTTACTTCTAATGAGACTATGACTAAGAATATGTCGCTATAACACTTTTCTTATTGTCTCTATTAAGGGGAAGACACATTGTTCGCGTGTTCTTTTTATCTAGGACTCACTGCACTATGTTGCACTAAATGTTCACTACACTGTTTTTTTGTTTGTTTTTTTTTCGATCGAAGGCAGACGAGCCAACGGCCCACCTGATGGTGTGGTTACCGTCACCCATGGACGTCAGCAATGCCAAGGGCACAGCTAAACCGCTACCTACCGTAAAAACTTTTTTTAAACCTCGTTTGAAAAAGGATAAGTCATAGCGCTGAGGAAACACCGTAGGAGGAAGCTCATTCCAGAGTGAACACGTTCTAGGTAAAAATGATCTCTGGAAACGTACAGTACGTAACTTAAAGGGTTTTAGCCTCTTCAGTCTTCTTACTAGGTCTGTGCTGTCAAGGAGCTGGATTGCCTCGACGTTCACATGATGATGAAACCTATCTTCATGAGCTTCGGCGTATTTCTTTGCAATATTCGTAACGAAGTCCACTTTAAGATCCCGATGAAGATCTTCATTTCTTACGTACCAAGGGGCATTTGCAATACCCCTGAGTACTTTGTTTTGGAATCGCTGTATTACCTACTTGTATATTGCTTTGTTCGGTACAACCCTACAACTTTATACCATAAGTCCACTTTTTGACTTTTATATCTTAAGATATAAGATATAAAAGTCCATACTGGCATCAGGATTTGTTTATACAACAGTACTTTCTTGTGTAGTGACAACGAAGAGTGTTTACCAAGAAGCGAATATATCTTTCTGTAGCGGATGTCGAATTCATCGCGTTTCTTTTTGACATGTGCCTTCCAGAGAAACTTTGCGTCAAGAGTTATGCCTAAGTATTTGGTTGTATTTTCATATGGTATGATTTGACCATTTATGGACACTGGCTGATAAGACGGCCTTTTGTTGGAAAAGTCTATATGAATAGATTTTGATTTTAAACGCCATTTTTCAGTCTAGTTGGTGATGATGTTGACAGCTCTTTGTACTTTATCCACGGCTTCTTCGTGAGTTGAACCCGTAGCCATAATTGCTTATCGTCCCCAAATGTCGCAATTATATTGTTTTCTATTTTAGGAATATCACAGGTGTATAATAAGTACATGTGGTATTCCAGGTTCTATAAGTTTAATTTCTGAATAAGAGTCTTCGTGTTTTATTCGAAACATTCTTTCAGAAATATACGCTTTTAAAATTTCTGAAAACTCATGGCCTCATGGCCGTGGTGCCATACTTTGTCAAATGCTTGTTCCACGTCTAGGGAAACGAACGAACACACTTCCTTTACTTCTAAAGCTCTTTCTATTATAATAGTTATTCGGTGTACTTGATCTATTGTAGTGTTTCTCTCTAAAGCCGAATTGGTAGTCGGAGACTAAGTTCCGTTCTTCTATAATAGGTTTAAGGCTTATCAGCAGAAGTTTTTCAAAAAGCTTTGACATTACTGGCAATAAAAAGATATGCCTATATGATTTAACCACATGAGTAAAAACAAACAGGGAATTTTATCCCGGATTTTGTTTTCGTGAGTGGAACCTCGAGCATATAAGTATGGAGGAAGTTGGAGACCAAAAGGACATAGGCTACTTTTTAACCCGGAAAATATAAAGTGGGACTTTTATCCCGAAAAATCGTTTATGTGAGTGGAACCGCGAGGAAATAATTTTGGTGGTAGTTTGAGATTTAGGGGAGGAGATGGGCTATTTCTTATCTCGAGAAAATGTATACAGCATTTTTTTTCGGAAAAACTTTTCTCGGTTAAAAGTTGAAACCGCGAGCAACTAAGTATGGAGGTAGTTTGAGACCCAGGCTACTTTTTATTTTTAAGGATATGTCCATACATCACTAACGCGAGAAACTCAACAACCACCTAACGGAATTTCATACGTTTTTCACCAATGGACGGAGTAATTCAAGAGGTAGGCTTATGTATATAATTTATAAATATTTTGTACGAGTGAAAAATACTGTAGGCATATAATGCTTTGCTACCTTTGCGAAGCCGGGGCGGGCCGCTGGTATTTTATAAAATAAATATTTTATATCGATTTGGAGTCTGTACTGAGTCCTGACTAAACCTTGACTATAATGATCCCTTCCCTGACTTGAAAGCTGGATCCGTGCTTGGGTTTAAAACACAGTCACTACAAAATATTCAGAAGTCGAGAAAACAAATTAAAAAATACGCTCAATTTAAATACTATAAGTACCCAACTTAATATAAACATTGCCATTTGCAAGCTCTTCAAATAAACTGATACACATATACGTAAAAACATTGATACTTCTTCTTGACCTATCAAGTAATTATAATTGATGGTCTAAAACCACGAAGAAAAGAAGAAGAGCGGAGGTGTGTCAAGCCAAAATCTCTTTAGAACGTAGCGTCGCTAAATGCGGGGGGTCGGGGGATGAAATATAACGATAGCTCCTCCCCCCAATCAAAATCCATCTAGCGGTGAATGGCATTATTACAACGTAACAGAGCTAACTTGTCAATAATTTAGTTCGTCTTTTCAACCCTACAGCGTAACAAGCAAAAGTGTTTGTTCCAGACGATTCTATGTGCGTTAGTATGACGGACCACATTATTTATTATTCTACTGGCGCTTAACCGATTTTTCAGCATATACATTACATAGGTGACACATATATGATAAAATAATTATATATGTCTATAATTATTTTATCATACATACAGGAAAATTAGGGAATAAAACAAAATAAAATAAGTTGTTAAAGTTCTTGATAAAAAATCTTTATTGATTAAAATTAATAATTACGATAATCTTACTAATATCTACTTCAGTATCCTGTGATAATATTATAAATGCGAAAGTTCATAAAAATATTTGGATATTTACATGTGTGTTAGAAGTAAACATAGAAACAACAAAACGGATTTAGATGAAATGGCACGCTAGTAGATCATGTCTTAGATTAACACATAGTCTACTTGTTATCCAGGTAATTTACCCCCATGGAAATAATGCATATTTTTAATCTCTTCATAGGGACTTTTTTAGCGGAAAGGCTTTACACGCGGATGAAGCCGCAAGAAACACCTAGTATTATGATAAAAATGAATGTATTCCTTATTGGCCACTGAACAAACCGCATCATGCACATAAAAATCAAATTCAACCGAAACAACGCAACCTTTACGCCCAGGTTCCCGCCAAAGTCCGTAAAATATTATAGTTGCGATCATAAATTGTTGGTTGTCAATGTTTAATGTCAAAAACAAATAAAAAGAACTAAAGTATTCTTTTAAATTTAATTTATTTCTAAACGATGGGACGAATATTCAACGTTTGACATTCAAAACCAAAACAAGAAGAATAAAACTCCACTTTTAGTGATATTTTAACTTGTAAATTTAATTGATTTCTAAACGAAGGGACGAACATCAAATGTTTGACAGGTAGGAATATTTTCTAAAGAAAAGCGAAATTGTTGTTTTTACTATATTCCAAGCATTTTTTTATATTTTCGAATATTTTGTTGGCGTCCAGTTGTTGCGTCTATTCATAACACGTATTCATGCATTTCTATTTTCTGTATTTACAGCATCGGTAGTAATAAGTTACTTTCTCCGCAAAATCAAAAAAAAAATGGGGAATCTAAAATGATAACAAATAACTCAATAACACGAAAAAAACTTACAAATACAACGAAATTAATAAAAATAATATCGACGCTTGAATGGCAATCATATCTAAGCGACATTTAGCAAAATTTTTCAGTAGAGCGTTTTAAAGTTTTGATTTAGACAAAAAAATCATAAATAAACTATTTGCTACACAAAAATAATTGTAACAGTTTTAGAAACTTCTTAATTTTTGACATTTTTTGACCTAAATCAACAGCCTTGACGATTATAAATTAAAAAGTTACCGTCGCTTAGTTAAAAATTACCTTAATTTACAAACAGGTAAAATCATCTAAATGGATAATTTTATGGACACCGTAACAAGTAAATTTAAAGAAATATGAAATATTTAAAAATGCGCAGTTGGTAAGAATCGTATAAGGATAACTAAACATATTAATAAAATCAATTAAAAATATCTATAGCTAAATTACTGGGTCGCACGAATGTAGAAAAACATAAATATGTGCACAATATTGTAAATATTATTATTCCCACCAACATTAAACTATTTAATAAACAGCAAAGTTTAATGAAAATCGAATTTTATTGTTACATAAACATACTTACATCCAAAATATAGCATATTGATATAGAATTTGTTAATAGTTAACAAATTTCGTTAGAGGGAGGTTCTCGCCTCAAGCAGAACTAGAAAACAATAATATTATCATTTATTCATTGTGTTGGAAACTCGTAATTTTCACTCAAATTTTATTTTTGCTGAAAGCACACACATACAACCTCACGCCCTCATCCCATACGGGTAGTCAGAGACTATGGAGCACCACATTCTACGATTTTGACATACGTCTTCCACAAAGGATTTTCATAGTACTTTGCAAACACGAGAAAGAATGTGGGACGATGTAAAAGAGGCCATGGAATATAAGAAAAATACATGGCTAGATGAGAATAGCCAACGACACTTTTAAAACACTAGGTGGATCGCAAGCGGGTGTATTTTCTTTATTACGAACAGGTGAATATCTCCTAACAATAAGTATAACCACCTGAACATACCCGGTAAAATTAACTATGCGACATCATTGAAGTTAAAGGTTGACAAGTAAAAATATCTAAGCATAAAAAATAGAACTTATATTATTCAAGGTAAAACTATCTAACCGATTAATCTCTTTTTATTTTGTTTTATGTAAAGTTGTATATATGTACTATTAACAAAATATTTTATTAAGCTGAAAATATCTAAGCACATCATTATGGTGAGTATGGGTGCAGGCAAATATATATCTACGCCAATGCTATAATTTTGTTGTGTAGGTAATAAACAACTAATTAAAGAGTGAGCATATTTTTATTTCAAGTAAACATATATTAATGCAAAACATGTAATATCACGATTTCAAGTAAGACACGATAAGTTCAAAATCAATTTCCTTAAGTGTACCAACTTCTATAAATCCGAAAAGTCGTAAATTTCTTGTCGGTAAATGAGAAAAAAGATGTGAAATTTACCGGAATTATCTAATATCTAACCGCCAAAAAAGTTGTCCTAGAGCTACGAAACCCGGATCAATCGACGCAAAAAAATTTGGCGATTCCAAATATGTATATAGCTCATTTTCAGTATATTTGTCGCTTAGATATTATTGCCTTTCAAGCGTCGAATTATATTCGATGTTGGGTGTCGCTCGCATGACGCACATGTTTTTCGCTGTCCGTTATTTCTGAATACTTACCCACAGATGTCACTACATGTTTTAATATATTTTTTCACATTTCCTGTAACTAAATAATAAATGATTGAATAATGAATATATTTAGAGGCAAAATGAACTAAGTTAACTTATTTCTGCCGAAAAATTATTGTAATATGCGTTTATAATGTTAAAATCAAGATATCGGTGAGAAATATGTAGAATGCAACTTTTCGACGATAGATGTCTCTTGGTAATGCAACAAGAAAATATGTTTCAAAATGCAAATAAACATAAATTTAAACGACTTACACATAAAATGTTATGCCATCTTGTTTGATATTTGATCCTGAGCAACTTCTACTCTCATCAATATCACATTTCATGGTTAAAAGAATTTAATACGTATTTAAACGTCAGATGAGGCCGAACCGAACGCACTGACGATTCACTCAGAACTACGGTTTTAGGCCCCGCCTACTGTGACGTCATGGCCTACTGTGATGGTGACATGACCTATATGCCTTGCGGCACCTCCGCTCTTCTTCTTTTCTTCGTGTCTAAAACAGATTTTCTATGAATAAATGGGCTAGGAATTATAATAATGCATTTATTTTTTACATAACATGACACATTTGACATTACAGCGTGGTTCCTTCAATATATTTTTACACGTATCTGCCCAAAAGTATACCGAATTTGTACTGTATCCTGTGTATATAGACGTCCCCAGGATTCAAAATGGGGCTGGGGAAATTCCTCTGAAACGAAATTATACCAAATATTACCTATAATAATAAGATTCAGCATTCAAAGGACATGATCAACAAACTGGCTTAAAATTATTCTACCAAAAATACTTCACATATATTTGGATAGTACTCCCAAAAACTAGGCCTTTGCAATATATCGTATAATTTTTGTCTTCCGATGTTGAGATTTATGTAATTTTATTTAGGTTAAAAACTACACTTAGAAACGATTTAAAAAAAAGTTATAAATGGGGCGTCTAAAAATATTTTTTTAATAGGTAAGATCATATTTTTGTCCCTTTACTATCCATAAAGTTTGAGCCTGGTTAGGTTTTGAGGCCCAGCACCCGTATAAAAAACGGACACCTCAAATTTGATGATATTTATAAATATAGTATTTTATAGTAAAATCCATCGAGAATCAGCCTAAATTTCCAACTAATAAGTCCAATTGAACTTGTATTATTTACTAAAAATTAAAAATAGACGGTATTATTTGCTATTCAAGCTACTTACGTGATTGACAGCATCAGGATAGTTTTGAGGCATGAGACAGAAGAGACCGTGTTTCTTATAACAAGACCCTTGCTTTCCCATTAGTGGTACGTAACCGTAGCTCTTTTTGCCCTGCAAACAAAGACATATTATAACATTAATATTTGTAGATTGTAGAGGTATTTAAACGCTCGCTAGTTCAAGGATTAAAGAAAACTATAGTGAATATTGAAAGTTGGATGTGATCAACATAAAAAAAATAAGATCATTTAAGCTTTGCATCGTTTGTGCTATTTAAATTTCTCTAAAATAATTATCGCTACCAAATTCACAACTTAACCAGAGTCCTAAAACCGCGAATGTATCACCTATTTCTTTTGTGAAGTAGTAGATAACAGCTATTATAAAAATAAAAGTGTTCACCTCCTCGCTTCCCTCTCCCTCCTGTTCCTCTCCATTCGCGCTCGACTCGCTCTCGGATTCGTCCCTCTCAGACTTGCTCGCTTCGCTCTCTTCCTCCTCCCCAACAGCCGGCGCCTATGCAGTACGTAACAACCACTTTTAAACCTCGTTTGAACAGCAGTATATATTAGATTGGATGGGAAAGGACGTTTCCGAAAACAGGAAAAAATTCTAACCAAGATACTTTAAAATATATGCTTTTTTTATAGCATTGAATGACGAGACGAGCATGCCGTTCGCCTGATGGTAAGCGATACGACCACCCATAAGCAGTAGAAATACCATCCAGAACCTTGATTTACAAAGTACTGTACTGCGCTCGTCATCCTGAGACGTAAGATGTTAAGTCTCATTATGTCCTGTAGTTACACTGGCTACAATTACCCTTACTTACCTTACCCTTCAAACCTAAACACAACAGTGCATGCACACTGCTGCTTGGCGGTAGAAATAAACATTGCGGTGGTACCTACCCAGACGGACTCTTACATATTATTATGAGAGTCCTACCACCAGTTTGAATAGTACTCTCAAAAACTAGGCGTTTGCAATAAATCGGTATAATTTTAAAGTTTTCCAATTTCGAAATTTATGTAAATTCATTTTGCTTATGAACTCCACTTATAATGAACGTTTTTAAACAAGTGACTTATAAATTGAGACGTCTAAATGTATCTTTTAATGGATTCAAGGTCCATATTTTTGCCCATTTGCATACAAAAAGCTGACGACTCTTACATTTTCTTAACATAAGTATTTTAAAAACATACACTAATGATAAACCTATATAACATAATATTATAATACCTCGACAATCTTATCTGGGTCTGGAAGTAGGTTTCCGGTGTAAAACTGCATGCCCGGCTGGTTGCTGTACACCTCCAGAACTCTTCCAGTGAGTGGATGAAGTGCCCTCAAAATACATAAGTAACAACCAGTTATTCGAAATGGTACCGTTTTCTTCTGTACATTATTACAATCGCTTATATTATTTATCTATAAATTGCTTAAATTATTTCCCTTCAAATTATATTACTTCACAAAAATTAATCTCTCAGCAGCATAATTCGTAGTTCTATTCTAGTAATTATTTTTTAGTTTGTCGTAATGACGATGCCCTATGCATAAACTCTCACCTCGCATGAAAAGTCAGTTCTTGCGCAGTTCCTTGGGTAATACAGTAGTTAACGTCGTATCCACCCATTGGTATCTTGGGTAGCATGGTTCTTATAACTCTAGGAACTCGGAAATCATACGGTGTTCCACCAACTACCTTCTTTTCTCCTACAGGATAAAATATAACAATAAAAGAAGTAACAACTTTAAAATTTTAATATTTGAATTTTATTAGTCGTTATATCCTATTCGAATGTCGTCAAGGGAACCCAGATTTAGCCATGGTTTCTTTTACATGACCGCGTAGTCGACTTTCAACCCTTTATTGTATTCCCATATGACAATCGAAGCCTGTCTACCAATCTACAGTTTATATACGTTGCCACTAGACTAAGACGGCGATAAGATTTATTATTGATTCATATTATACAGCATAATATGTTTTTTAGTTTTATGTGAATGATGCATATCTTCCGAATAAAAAACAATTTAGTGCTTTATGTTTGAGTAACTATTTACCTGTGACGACGCCATCGTCATCTGCAGCCGTGTACTTGTCAGCATTGATTGTAATAATGTGATCATACATGTTGTCATTGCCAGCATGCTAGAAGAGATTACACAGACCACTTTAACAATAACTAATGACAAACGAAATTGTGTTCTAACCAATGAACGACAAATAGCAAGATTTTTATATACAAATAACTTTACAAACATGTAAACAGTTAAACCATTTAACTTTTAAAGTTTCTACATTAATAAGACCATAAATTCCCAATTCTGTAAAAAATATTAGCTTCTCTTACAAAATCAACTTCAATTTCTCTCCGAATTCCACAAAATAACATTTACAACTTACGTGTCCAGCCAAATTGAAGTAAGGTGAGTTGGTAAGGTTGACGACGGTGGGCTCGCTTGTGGTGCATCGCATTTCGATCTTCAAGCTGTTGTCACATGTGACCTCGAAGGAGATTTGGGCCATAACAGTACCCGGATAACCCTCATTGTAACGCTCAGAAACGTGGCTCATTATCACCTTGTTGTCGTCCACGTACGAGTGCCAATTAACCTGAAACAAATAATATTCCAAAACGAATTAAATTTACTTATAAATTTACTGAATCCGAGTACGTTCTCCTTAAATTACCTTGTAACTTATAGATCTATGCGCTATTTAGATCATAATGCAAAGCTGCTGACTTAGGTCACATTTTGTGTACTTACCTTATCAAAGCCGACATATCCGCCGTGGTAATGGTGAGGTCTCCTATTGGTGGTCAGCATGTACATCCTACCCGAGGGTCTGACATTCATAGTCGCATCGCGAATATAGTTCGCGTAACGACCAATCGTGGCGCCGAAGTAAGGATTCCTGCGCTGGAAATATTCTGCCAAAAAATTTAATATACTTAACCCTACTGTAACAATTGTGTATACAATTACATGTAAAACATCACCTAGCTACTTTCTATTGGTAAGTGCCAACGAATCGATCTTAGAGTAAATAAATATTTTATATCCCCAATAAACAATGTGGTTGGTACCTTCTAGAGTATCGAAACCAGCTATTACGTCATCAGGTATTCCCTTTTTGTCTGGAACTTGTATAGATGTAATAGTAGCACCGTATGTAATGACCTATGATGAAATACAAAATTAAACTTTCAACAGTCCCCAGTATGGATGTTAAAACTTGATGTAGAACATTAAAAGCCTTTAGCTCTCTTAGCTTCTTTTAGTTCGTCAACTATTAATGTAGTGAAAATCCCTAGAGCAGTCAGTGGCATTACCTGAACTGTCATCCTATTTTTAGTTCTCCATGTATATCTTCTAACAATATCTATATTCGTACTAGATGCGCAGGGGCTCTTGGATTCCTCTACTTCAGGCGTCAATGAATCCTTTTTTTCTTTGTCAGATCCGGAACCCTTTTGACTCTTCATCGATTTTGGCATGAAGCCAAAACCGTCTACAACGAGTTCTACATCAGGTATCTTCGGTTTGTCTTCCGCCTTCCTCCCTTCAGCCTTCGATGGTGACGCATCACCGCTTGCTTTTTCCGATTCACCCATTATCACAAAAAATTTAGACAATCAAATATGATAGTAATACTTTTGTCCTAAATGATTTTTATGGCAAAAAAATTATTTAAATAATATTATTTTACAATGTGTGTCATGCTATCTGTTTTTAAAATATTAAAGTGACATCATGTCAGGTAAAACAAAATTTATGCTTTTATTTTATGTTATGTTTTCATAGATAGGTAGGTACTAATGAGTATCATTCCTCCGTGGTATCATTGTAAATTTATGTCCAAATTTTAAAATGTTATGTATATTAGGCATCTTCCTTTGTTCGAATAGCTTATGCCACTGTTAAATTACCATATTTAATTTATTACAATTAATTAATTATTATAATTATATGAACTATTCATAATTTGATTTGAAGTCGCTGTAGTATACGTATTATGCATACTAATATTAAATATATACTTTAATGTGTACTACCTTAAAGCGGCAATAGCCTAGTTGGGAGTGGAACGGACTGCTGAGACGAATGTCCGCATGTTCAAAACCCAAGAGCACGCAATACGCAACACGGTCTTTCTAAAGTTACATGTGTGTATTCTTTGTGAATTATCGCTTGCTTTAACGGTGAAGGAAAACATCGTAAGGAAACCTGCATACCTGAGAAGTTTCATTATAAGAATTTCGAAAGTATGTGAAGTCTATCAACCCGCACAAGGCCAGCGTGGTGGACTACGGCCTAAACCCTCTCAGTAGCAGAGGAGGCCCGTGCCCAGCAGTACTACTGCAGCAGCAGTATTACCTACTGGTGGTACCTAGGTCTCTCATATATACAGGAGAGTCCGTCTGGGTGGGTACCACCGCTATGTATATTTCTACCGCCAAGTAGCAGTATGCGTGCTCTGTTGTATTTCGGTTTGAAGGACATTGTAGCCAGTGGAACTATCGGATATAATGAGACTTAACATCTTATGTCTTATGATGACGAGCGCAGTGGAATGCCAAACAATACTTTATAACTCAAGGTTCTGGATGGTGTTGTTACTGGTTATGGATAATCGTATCGCTTACCATCAGGCGAACGGCATACTCGTCTCGTCATTCAATGCAATAAAAAAAGTTACTTCGAAAAGTCAGAGGTATGCGGATTGGGTTTTCAACGTCCGAATGTTGTCTCGGCAGACCATTATTACCATAATTACTACGTATCTGTTATAATATTATAGAAAATATTTGTATCAAGGTAAATGATAAACTTTTTGAAATCAATGGAAAGCCCTTAATTGAGTAGTGGTATAAAATTGAAAATTTCACGCCATTTCTGCGCATACCGCTTATCAACTTTAAACGAAATACAATGGTTTGCCATAATTTCCAATCAATTTCAACATTACAAGGTCATTTTGTTATTAAAGCAGTTAACTGGTCGAATGAAGCAACACATTTACTTTAATATTTATTGAGAATTCAAAGAAACATGAGGGATCGTTAGTAATCTTAAACGTACGGCAATATAAATACTTAAAATAAAGTGACGTCTAAAAGTAAAGTCTTTATGTGCTACGTAAATACTGACAAAATGTTGTACCTATGTACAGAGTCAAACCTAACATGATCGGTGGATTAACTTGATTAAAGTGGGATCTTGAACAATTCGAATACACAATATTTAAAATATATAAAATTTTGTGCCAGGTATTGATATTTTGAGTCTTTCCCGACAGCATTTTAAAGATTTAAGGGGAAAGAAAGAAAAATGAGTACTATCTACATTATCAATTTAATACGATAACTGTCAAATAAAATTTACATAACACCTGTGAAACATGAACTCAGAATAAACAGAGCCCTTAGACGTTCAGTTAAACCCATAATTTATATCATATTTATATCATAACGTGGTTGATATTATTATATGATATCAAAACAACATACATAATATTATATAAGATGTCACAAACGAAGAGTCTGCCGTAATGAAAAATATAAAAAAAAATATTACTTTACTCGTATTTTACGTATGCAGATACATGACTTCATTAGCGTTTGGTATATTGGCGAATACAATTTTGGCAAAGAAAATTACCACTTTGCTCGGCATCCTGCACTCTATTCCACATGTGATCTTCCAAATCTCACTGATAACCTTGGCAAAGATTTTACAGTCATGTCATACACATGAGGTGTAAATGGGTATCGGGGTGTATTTACCGTTGATCCACCGACTGTGTTAGACCCTGTATAGTTTGTACCATTTAAATCAAACCCAAAACACTTTAACAGTTTGTTTGTCTAAATCTACAGAATCGGTCTTCCATTTCTCTGCTTGATTTATGATATCCGTGAACTCTTCCAAGTGATAGCCTACTTCCTTGCATGGCGACGGTGGTATAATACTAATTATGGGTATACCAATCTCTTGGAATGAACTCATTGAGGAGAAACCACTTTCGTCCTCCATAAAATTGACAGCATTGTTATATTCGTTTGTTTTGTCAACAGATTTTTCGACTTTTCCATTTAACATACCTGACTTTGGAACTTTTTCGTCTAATTTAATATTTGTGAAATTATTTTCTAACCCACATTTTAAAGAAGATGGCATGCCAATAAAGTCATTGTTAATCTTATCTGTTGCTTCTAGACATTTGTTTGAAATTTCTTGATATTTGTCTTCGTTATCACAAATTGTGTTCAATAGAAATGCAGTTGCATTTTCTTCAATGAGATCCAGCGAGGATGTAGATTCATTCTTATCACGTCTAGCTTCAACAATACCCGAGTTTTTCCCATTTATGTCAGTATTATTACACGAGCAAGATAAATCTGGCAATTTTGTGCTCAGTACGGTATTGGCAAGAGTTAACAATCTGGACATTTCCTCTGTTAATTTCTGCGCAGTTTCTGTTTCAGATGACAATGATAATTTGGATTGACTCCTAAAACAAATAATCCTTACATTAGTATCAAATTAAGTAAGTCAATAAGTTTAATCATTTAATTAAGTCAAGTTAATGGGAATAGTCCCATAATCAATTATTCTTCTTAAAAAAAGTAGGCTATAAGAGCATACTTTCAATAAGGGACCCCTATTTACTTGTCTACCTACTTGCGTAAGACGTGCATAAATTTTATGAGCTAAATTGATGATTTAAGTAGTCTTAAGACCAAAAAAACGTCAATTTTTATTCCTTATTATGTATTGTTATATACTTAGGTAAATTACATAGGAAAACGAGCAAATGCTAAATTAAAGCAGTCGCTGATAAAGCTTAAAAACAATTTACAGTTTGCATTGACATCATATATTAAGTACAACATATTTATCAAAATGAAAATATATTTACCATATACTGTAGTCCTTATATCCGTTAACATTATTAATAGATTTACTTATTTTTCTTGTGTTAATCTTCTTGGCGGGACTCAATGAGTAATCAGAGTTTTTGTTGACGTACAGGACTGATCTCGAGCGAGGTAAATCGGCAAGATTAAATGACCTTTGCATTCTTGATATTTCCTTTACGTCTTCTGGATTTTGGCATTCGATGTGCTCCTTCACTCGACTCAGGAAAGTTACTATTTGTTTTAGTAAAGCTATGTGCATCTGCCTGTTAGACTCAGTCTGGAAAAATATTTAAACGATGGAAAAATAGCAGATGAAATATAAAACAGGACAACTGTAAAATAACAAATGAAATATAAAGCTTTGCTGATAATTCGCTGCGCATATGCAAATACAATCGCTTAGATTAGGTATAATATTACAATAAACAATTGGTGCACCAATTTCTTCGCTTGCATATATTTTTGATACCTGAGATAGTTGCCATCGCAATGTTTCCACTTCCATATTCAATGCATTAACTTCGGTGCTCCTTATATCGGAAATTGTTGTCTGTTTGTCCGGTGGTTTAGCAGCGTCACTGCTTTGAAGAGTGATAGTTTTTGAAAGTTGACTCGGTTCAATTATTTCCGGGGCCTGCAAAAAATAATCGTAATATACAACAAAGGAAACTGTGTCAACGCTGTACGGTGTCATTAGAAACAAATTCATGGTTCCGTCAGATGAATCACGCACGTGAAATATAATTTCACTATAAACGTCTCTGGGTCAATGGTAATGGTAAGATAGTTAGGATTGTGGTCAACTGTACTGTCTTAACGAGGTCTTTACTATAACAGCATATACACTGTCTTAAACATTAAGTTTGAATTTTCGGGTATACTAGGTGTTTCTCGAGGTTTCACCCATGTGAAATGCTTTTCCCGCTGCAAACGTGCGTAAAACATAGTACATCGCCAGCATCATCTATTAAAAAAATCTGATTTAAAACATCCATGATTCCCATGGGAGCAAATTATCCGGATAGAAAGCCTATATGTTAATCCAAGATATGGTCTACCCATGTGCCAAACGTTATCCAAATCCTTTCAGTTGATCCCGCATTTACTTCTAACGTACATAAAAACATCAAAATATTTCCACAAACTTTTACATTATAATATTTATTATAATACTAGCATTTGCCTACGGCTTCGCTCGGGTTAAAAAGTTTTTCCGGGATAAAAAGTAGCCCACATCCTTTCTCAGGCTCTAAACTATCTGTGTACCAAATTTAAAGCGTGACAGACAGACAGAGTTGGTATTTATGTTTGAACAAATTATTTCATTCGATTTGTCGAGTTCAACATCTTACACCGCCAACATCATAAAGATACTGATCAACGGTATAACAAGAAATTATAGATAAACTTTCCACACGTACATACTACATAAAAAATATTCTTTGTATAGCCAGTCAATAACCTACAAGTACCTATATTTATTGTAAAAAAAATCGAATAAAAGTAGGAATGAAACTGACTGCAGTCTGCAACACTCATTTACCCGTAACTGCATTGTCAATAAAATTCCGCATGATATAGCACGCATCTAATGATGTAACATTAGATTACTTAAAAAACAATTGCATCAACTAACGGTTCTCTAGAATTAATGTTTTTGTATGCGATGTATATAACGTGAGCATTGATGTGTATGTTGCTGTCGCGTTCGACCCACGCTTTTGCTCCCTTTCTGCCTATTGATGTTTGAACGCACAGAAGAGACATCCGTTACGTCCCAATTCAATGACTAGTCATATTTACGATATTTAATTATAGTTGTTACAAAAGGTAAGGTACAAATTAGTGGTATGTGTTACAAAAGGTATAAATATTAGAAGAAAATATTACAAGTACGCTACGACCCCTTAAATATTTTAATACAAAAATAACTAAATGTTTTCTACACCACAACGTTCTCAATGAACACCATAGTTTTGGGAAGTAAATGCGTCTTTATTTCTCATAGCTTTGTTCCGCTTTAATGACAGTGAATGCATTATCATGGCAAATGAGCCTCTGATGCTTCGATCAACAATACCACTAGATAACGCCTCAGGAACAAAAACAGCACTCAAATATGGCATCGACTGGCTATACCATCAAACGGAGAAAAACGATGTAAAAGTCTAACAATTTCAACCTAAACTATACTTTGTTCCCAAGCAATAAAGCGCGGTGTAGATTGTATTACCATTCACTTATAATCTTACGCCATAAATGACAGAAAGAGATAAGAAATTTACAAGAACTTTTGTTCGAAATTTAACCTTATTCTGTTACGATAAAGCAGAGAATTACAGACACAGCATTTTACTTACGCCAATTTAAAATTATGAACTGATGACTACTGCTCTGAACAGGGTATTACGATTTATGGAGTCGCGCTTCGTATTTATTTTTTTGTATGAATAATTTCAGTGATGTATTTTAATTATGTTTTTATAATAATACAGATTCAATAATAATAATTCCTAATGTTTAACAAATATTGTATAACTATACAACATTTTATACCTTACCTACTTATGTTGTATCTTGTGCATGGTTGGGAGAAAATGGGTAAGAGCTTTTTACATCACAAGAACATAATCAAATTGTTTTATTCATAAACATAAATAGTCTATAATATATTAGTGCCGATGTTTAAGCAAAACAAATAGTAACATTTAAAGTTGTTTTCATATGAATGACAATTCTCCAATGTTTTCCGCATTCTCATTCACATCCGTACATATTATAATACATGGAAAACACCCAGACTGAAGGCAAATACGAATTGTTCATCACACAATTATTTGCCTTCCGCGGGAATCGAACCCACCACACCCGGCGTCGCTGTCGGGTACACGGACCACTAGACCAAAGGTGCAACAAAAAGAAACGAATACATAAAAAATATGTAAAGTAGTAGACTACTCCAATGATTCAGTTTTCTAAAGCAACCATTTGTGGGCCAAACATTGGCGAATATTGGCGCGTGGTTTGGCTACAAACTAAATAATTGTTGTTTTATTAAAATAGTAGGGTATTTTATTATTTATATTAAAACACAGCATTTACTTGCCGAAAGTATGATATTCCTTCCGATACATTTATTTTTCGATAGTTATTTCTACCGTTTTTGAACACACGATGAGGTATTGTGGAACGTTAGCACATTGGCGCAATCAAAAGTGAACTACATTGAAATAAGACCCCAAGTTTGAAGTGAGGCGTTATTCGCTCGGCCGTTTTTGAGACTCTGATCGGTTATCTAGTGGTATTGTTGATCGAAGCTCTGATGGTATAACGTATGAATGCAGCGTTCCCAACGATTTAATTTAGCGCACGCCGGCAAAACTGCCATTGTTTGTTTGCAACAGAACCATAATCTGTATCGCTGTGAACTGGAATCCATAGTATAAGCGCGTGCAGTCTGCTGAATAGCAGAGCCATGTTAAAACAACCAACATTTTCACTGACAATAAGTAAAGCAGTGGACGTCATGTGGCTGATGACTATGAAATAAAGCTTACATTATTGTATAAAGAAAATAATCTTAAATTTAGATTTTAAATGTTTTGGAAGTTGAGGTGTAAGGATACTTGCTTCAAGGCACTCCATCGCATTAAATACAATATTTTTATGCAATTCTAGATGGTCATGAGTAATCATAAACTATAGGTAGGTATAATAAAATTGTTTTCTATCTTATATGATGGAATGTCGAATAGTAAATCGTGCATCTTGAACTGGGGTCCAGAGCATGATGAGCATGAATATGAGCACTATATGACACATCCCTGGTGTAAAATTTCACAAGACCTCATGTTATAAATTATCAAATAATTAATGTACTTATAGTTTCTTGTAAATGTTTACAATAAAATCGACTGCTATAGAATCCAGCACATTAAATTTTCATCGTTGGGTACCTATTTCGCTGATCCGGTCATATTACATGCACTGCTATCGTATCGTATTTCTAAGGGTGTTGGATGATCATCTCAAGTGTCTGAGCAGTGACTTGAGACCAAGCTTGATCAAGGCCACTCGGCTACCGTTCTCTCATTACAAATTCCAACTGCAAATTAATACTTTCGGAAAGTGGGTTACGTTGATAGTAGAAAAGTGACCTATTTTAAGGAGGTGGTTTATAGAGGATCTGGTTGAGCTGGTCTCAATGTAGCTATAGATTTATAACACATAGAATAAAGTGGTGATGATCAATTATATAAATAAAGTGTATTTTGTCACAATACATATACACTAGCTACATAATTAAATAATATTGGGTACATCTATGCCTCCAGAGAGTTGGTGATAAATATTGTCTAAGTATACCGCTAGATGGCGTTGTATTATATACATAAATATTATAGAGCGAATAATTAATTAATCAAAGGAGATTTCCGCTTTTGTATGGGTGCTGGGCTTGAAAACCTAACCCTGTTTAAACTTTAGGGATATTAAAGGGGCAAAATATGATCATTGATCCATTAAATAAAATTTAGTCCCCTTCATATTATAAAACTTTAACTTTTTAACTAAATTAATTTTGTAACTTGAATTAACTTTTTTTAAAAACGTTCATATTAAGTGTAATTTTTAAGCAAAATAAAATTAAATAAATCTCAAAATAAATGGCTAGTTTCTAGGAGCTCTATTCAAATATACTTATGTATATTATAGACTGTCTTGGTAAGAATTTTAGGTCCGTTTTTGTACATGTCCTTTCTAACAATTGCAATTGAAATTGGAATAACCATCCAACCATCCAACCCGGGTTTAGTGAGCATAATACTTTGTATTGTATTAGCCTATAATGTCCCAATGTCGGGCAAAGGCCTCCCCAAGATCCTTCCCTGAATCGCGATGCTGCGCTAATACTACTCCATAATATATATTTTTTTATTACATCGAATGACGAGACGAGCATGCCGTTCGCCTGATGGTAAGCGATACGACCACCCATAAACAGTAGAAACACCATACAGCACCTTGAGTTACAAAGTACTGTGAGGCATTCCACTGCGCTCGTCATCCTGAGACATAAGAATATGTTAGGTCTCATTATGTCCTGTAGTTACACTGGCTACAATGCCCTTCAAACCGAAACACAACAGTGCATGCACACTGCCGCTTGGCGGTAGACATAGACATTGCGGTGGTACCCACCTAGACGGACTCTTACATATGAGAGTCCTACCACCAATAAATAATATATAATATAAACATGCAATATTTTTTTAAGCTGTCTATATTTATTTGCATGGGAGATTTTTGAACGAAGATTCTATCGATTATAAAATATCATAAGGCACATAGTGACACTTCGGCAGATGCCCTTTTATCCTTTCAATTAAATCGCAATTGATGCACAAGTACTATAAATTTAACTTAAAGGCACTCAGAATACCTAAGAAATAATATGTAATGATAATAATATTTGAATCCGAAACTATTTATTTAGCAGCCACTTACGATTTCGTACTTGCATTACCTTTTATGTTGATAAGTGAAATCGTACCGCGATGATTAACCGCGCCATATAACTGTCATTCAAATAGATTTCATTGCCTTACGCCGGATTCATGTCCTGCAGTATGTACATAGGTATTTCATAATTTTTAGATGTAAGCAAATCCTTTACACCGTTTTTCTTTTTGTTTTATGCATCTAAATTAAGGCCGGTTAGAAACTTAGTTTCTCGAACTATACGAATCATGTCTATCAGGAAGTTACATACCGGGTGGAAGGGAAACGCTCTCGGAAACGAATACAGGTGATAGTATTGGTGATTCCTGACGTGATGGCACTAAAAAAATTGCGATCGCATTGTTACAATTTTAGTAGGATTTTCTCAAATTTCTGTACAGCTTCACGTATGGATAGATAAATCAAACTATTATTCTGAAAAACATAGCAAAAAAAGTCAACATTTCAAAAAAATCGTAATGAAACACGTACATCAGCTGACCGGTTAACGACCGCGGGCCGGTCCCGGCGCAGCGCGACGGCCGCCCAGTTTTTTGTACGCTTTACATTGCGCACGCATGAATTACGGAAATACTAAAATCGTAAGTATTATCGCTTAGCTTTGCAAATGAATATAGTTTTTCGTTAATGTTATGGTTCTTCTCTCTTACCGTTCCGGTATAGAGAGCGTTTCCCTTCCACCCGGTATAGGAATTAGTTTAGTTTATTATTTATTTATTTACACTTTATAAACAACGAGTATAAAGGCGAACTTAATGCCGAAGGCGTTTTCTACCACTCAACCTTTGGGTGATCCAGAGGCAAAACAAGGTAGGCGTACACAACGTAAGAAGTTTACATTGATGGCTGTCTGCGCCAGAGACCTATTATCGGGTTAAAGGTTAACCAGTTTTCTCTATGAGTGAAACAATTAATTTGGTTAACCCTTATTTAACTAAGGGTTCAATAAATATTAATGATTAGGTAATCGAAATGAATAAAAGAATAGTAATTTTTTCGACTCAGTTATCAACCTTTTGTAAGTAGATATACGATTTGACCCGGTCAACACTTATCGTAGGGTTTTTAACCTAACCCGAAAAATACGCTTAAAATGGTTTTAGATCCCAAGTCTGCACACAAATAAAAAATATCAAGTATACGGGCTAACCTATAATACAAGTTTGACAGGGCCGTCTGAAAATCTTTAGTCTATGTTCAGCGGTGTACGTGGTATTGCTGATTATGACGATGAAACTAAATTAACTTAATTTAAAATTTTCTGCAACCCGCATAAAAAGTGTCAAGTTCACAGGCCAAGATACTCCTACCACTCAACAGATTAACAAACAGCGATACCAAAACGCACTGAACTAATACTTATGATACCTAAGAACATGGTCGGAAGGAGGGTTGGTTCCTAACACTGGAAATGTCCGAGAAGTTTTAATTCTCTCGTTTAAAAATGAATTATAATTGCCAACAATCTAAGCTAAACATGAAGCTAATATTAAAACAAAGCACAGCACATGGCAATGAAGTTATAATTCTAATCTGCATTATATGCACCTAAGTTAATACCTAGTCAATGCTTAATACCTATATGTATATTGAGTATACCTACATAGTATAATGTCAATTTTTCGGCATGGTTCTTACTTCTTTAATACGTATACTTACTATACGCGCAAACGTATAAGTAACTTTAGCAAACAATAGCAGTGGTATCTACCCGACGAAAACATACTCATAAAATAAAACTTACACAAGTTAAGGTATAATTTTCACGGCGGTTGCGTAACCGTGAGTCACCGCCCAAAAACTATAACCCAGCCGAATTGTGTAGTCGGTTGCGTGCGTTCGCGCAGCGGCCGCCGGTGACCACTCGCACGCGCCGTATTACAGCGTGAGGCAAGCCGTCATGCACAACTGCCGACGCGTGACTCCTGCATCCGGTGGCGACCCTCGGAACAGCCCTACCCCTGCACACCATGTACTCTTTGTCACGTTATGTTTGAGTTTATTCTATAGTTTCTATAATTGTTGGACAGGTTGGGTTGGAACAGGTTACGTCATATTCCTTTTTTGATCTTGATTACCTAATAAAAACACTAAAAACAGTCGACCGTCCGTCCAACAAGTTTCTCCGTTCAGTTTTGGCTTCTGTAAATTTAATTTTTTGGGACAAATCGCGGCTTAAGGGAGTTTATCCACGGCGACTTTTTGCGGCGATCATCATCATCATCATCAGCCCGTTGCAGTCCACTGCTGGACATAGGCCTCTCCCAAGATACGCCACAGAGCCCGGTCTGCTACTTTATGCATCCAGTTGCTGCCGGCCCTCTTGTGCAAGTCATCCCGCCATCTGGCTAGAGGGCGTCCCACGCTACGTTTACCAAGACGCGGTCTCCACTCCAGAACACGCTTACTCCAGCGGTTATCTGTTCTGCGACATATGTGGCCAGCCCATTGCCACTTTAACCTACTATCTTTGCGGCGATGCTGTCGCGCTTTTCGTATTTCGCAATTCTGGATCACTACTATAGCGCATTTGTCGCGTTTGCAACATGCATCGGAAGTGATATCGCGATAGCATTGTTTATCCATACAAATGCTCGTCTTGCAACTGTGGCATCGATTCCTCCAGCGAAATTACGTCGCGACAGCTGTACGTTTGCATAGCGTTAGTATCGCTAATGAAACGCGTGTGGACGAGGGCGTAGTTGGACTGCCAGCAACAGCATCGTGACTGTATCGCAGCTTCTGTGCGATTGTACCGCTGCAAAAACTCACCGTGGGATCTCCAAGACTGAACCAAGTGATCGAATTTATTCCCATGAGGATGTTTACGTAATGGTTACAACATAAAAAACCAATTCATAATTTAAAAATGTTTATTGAAATATTATGTTAATGGAAGTCTTAAACACGCTAGAAATCTAAATTCACCGGAACTGAACATATAAATCCGGTCTATACGAATATTAATAACATAAATATAATTACGTAGATAAATTCGCACCGCAATAAATCATTTAATTTTGAACGTAAGGAACTCCATCCATTTAATTTCTGATGAATCAAAGCGCGTATTAGATTCTCCTACAATGTCGTCGCTTCGGCAACCGGCACCGAGGGCAACTGCTTTCCGTTTCCAAATAGTAATTACCGAGATTAGTAAATCGCCGGATTACAACTGTGTAAGGAAATGACTATCTTGGGCCAGTCGGAATAACTATGTGCAACCTGAACAAACATTACCTATGGAACAATAACAAATGACAATCGTGACCTCGCTTTATGATAAATAGGGTAATAACATCAACATGATTGATAATAGCACCAAATTTTTAAATTTATGTGGATGCCTATAAGAGATCCATGGATCGACATTAAGGACAGACGTACTGTGCATCCAATACACCGACGCCATCAAGGCAGCCTGTATTGTCCAGTCAACCACATAATATAATATTATAATAATACCAGCCCTGTATTATATGCTGCCCACTGCTGAGCACGGGCTTCCTCAACTACTGAGAGGGTTTTAGGCCTTAGTCTACCACGCTGGCCTAGTGTGGGTTGGTAGACTTCAAATACCTTCGAAATTCTTATGGGGAACTTCTTAGGTTTGCAGGTTTCCTCACGATGTTTTCCTTCACCGTTAAAGCGAACGATAATTGATAAAGAATACACACGTAACTTTGAAAAGTCAGAGGTGTGTGCCTCGGGTTTCGAACCTCCGGACATTGTCTCGGCAGACCGTTCCATTCCCAACTAGGCTATGGTCCACGCCCCATATAAATTCAGCCACATAAGTAGCTGAACAAATATAAATTTCAAATCACTTCTATGCGTGAAATTTTACTGAAACATTTTTTTTTCTTTGTGGGAAGTAAAATTAATCACCTTTATTTTATTTTTGTGAAGAGAAAACAAAAATTGATAAGAACACAGTTTTGAATTTGTTCAGCTCATTATGTGGCTGACTGTACATATAAGAATTTTCTAATTGTATTTTAAACCCGCATTGCATAAATTGAATTAAACTTTAATACAAACTAAAAGCTGAGCGCTCAAACAAGAACATATTTTTTGCACGATGGTCATTAAGCTTCATTCATTATTCAGTTATTTAGTTTATAAACGGTACTTACGTAGGATGACCGTTGTGCTGACCAACTGTTACGCTCTAGTTTCTTTTAATCCTGAATACAAAACCATGCAAATCTTGAATACACATCCATTTTTTTTTATGGCATTGAATGACGAGAAGTGCATGCCGTTCGCATGATGGTAAGCGATACGACCACCCATAAGCAATAGCAACACCATCCAGCACATTGAGTTACCAAGTACTGTGTGGCATTCCACTGCCAGCAGTGTGCATGCACTGTTGTGAACCGAAACACAACAGTGCATGCACACTGCTGCTTGGCGGTAGAAATAGACATTGGGGTGTAATCACCCAGACGGACTGTCACATGTAAGAGTCCTACCACCATTTTGCAGTTAAGTTGGTATTTAAGTACATTTTTATGGGGTATAAAATTTTATATCCCACTAGCTTTTGCCCGCGGCTCCGCCCGCTTTAAAAAGTTTTTCCGGGACAAAAGTCCCGCTTTATATTTTACCGGTATAAAAAGTAGCCTATGTGTTAATCCAGGACATGATCTACCCGTGTGCCAAATTTCATCGTAATCCGTTCAGTAGTTTTTGGGTGAAAGAGGAACAAACATCCTTACATCCAAACATCCAAACATACAAACATCCAAACATCCATACATTCTTACAAACTTTCGCCTTTATAATATTAGTAGGATTCGTATAATTTCTTCCCTCAAATACTGATGATTGTAATACGCACTTTATATTTTTTTATGAAACTTAAATAAATTTACTGACAGTCAAAGACTGCTAAAAATGTCAAGATTCATGAATGAAAATGAACCGCAGTAGTACTTAACTTTTTAATATTATCTGCCCCCTATCACATCATGTGACGGAATACGCACGGCGAAAAGTGGGTGCACTAATCGCCTATGCCTACCTCTTTGGGAATAAAAGGCGCGTGTGTGTGTGTTGTTTGATGTCATACAGTGAAGAATCTTTATGTATGAGTGTGTTAGTTTGTAAAGACGCGTAGTTGTATAATTCATATGCATTATAACAACGGCACATTTGTATATTTACAAAACAATTCGAATGCAGTGCGTTTTCTGCTTGGTTTCGTATGCGCACAAGCATACTTATAGCTATTATTATATAACGCGACTAAGACCTCCTTACACGAAACAGAAATAAAAACTTATATTTTGCAGATGTGGTATAATTATAGGTTTCACGTAAGAAAACAGTAGACCAGGATAAGAGTCATTGAAATACTACTGGATCTAATTTGTGAAATATTGAGTCACAGATTGCCTTTACTAATTAAATTGGGCATCAACAAACTCACGACTATATTCGTCACTTTCAATTAGGAACTCAAAGGAGTAGGATTTTAAAGATTTTTCGCAACGCTGTTTTTATTTTGTTCGTTGCGTGTAAAGTAAACTTTTTTTACACATCTAATGACAGTCATGTTGTAATACTAAAATAAGTTTAGAGAATTTGTAAGTAAATATACAAACCCTACCAAAATCATGATCATACTTTAAATTGTATAGTTGAGTTCATTTTAGATTATCATAGTATGATTATAATCGATGTACTTCTATAAACATCAAACTTACGTCTATCAATATGAAAGTAATAATTTCATTATCAACAAAGTGAACAAAAATACATGCGTACTGGTGTCGTCCACCGACGCACTTACTTATATGCGTATCACGTATATCGTAGGGTGCCCGTGTCGGTGCCTCCTTCACTGATATTATATCCGGAATCAATACCAAATGAGTCGCTACAAAAAACATTAATTCATTTAAATGCAATTCGATTTTGATTTCGAGACACCGACCCAAAACACGCTTTATTCAAACAATGTGTTTGAATAAAGCCTGTTCGTAAACATCTAAAGCTGGCTGCTATATGCTCAAGTTAATCAGAGCGTTTTAAATATACAATTAAAAATAAGATATTATGTTCCCAATATAATAAAAGGTTAATGGCGACTTTGTTCGTGGTATACATACATAAATAAATAAGAAATAAGCATAGTGAATTTCCACAAACACACACTCACGCCTTTTATCCCGAAGGGGTAGGCAGAGACGCAATTAATGCAACCACTTTTTGCCGTGCGTATTCCGTTCCATGATGTGCTAGGGGGCGAACCTATCGCCATATCGGGCACATATTTCAGACTCCGGATTGATACTGAATAGAAAAATCCAATATCACTTTGCCCGACCCGGGGATCGACCGCGAGACCTCAGTATTGCAGTCGTACCGTAATACAACTACGCCACCACGGCAGTCAGTGAATTTCCACTACGCATTTAAATGGTAATTAAAAAGTTGTGCGTTTTTAACATTTTAAAATAACATTCACCATTTACTACACTGAAGGCAAGTTTCACAGGTGTCAAGTTAATTTGATTTGACAGTTATCGTAGGTACATCTTATACCGGGTGGAAGGGAAATGCTCTCGGAAACGAATACAGGTGATAGTATTGGTGATTCCTGACGTGATGGCACTAAAAAAATCGCGATCGCATTGTTAAAATTTTAGTAGGATTTTCTCAAATTTCTGTACAGCTTCACGTATGGATAGATAAATCAAACTATTATTCTGAAAAACATAGTAAAAAAGGTCAATATTTCAAAAAAATCGTAATGAAACACGTACATCAGCTGACGGGTTGACGACCGCGGGCCGGTCCCGGCGCAGCGCGACGGCCGCCCAGTTCTTTGTACGCTTTACATTGCGCGCGCATGAATTACGGAATTACTAAAATCGTAAGTATTATCGCTTAGCTTTGCAAATGAATATATTTTTTCGTTAATGTTATGGTTCTTCTCTCTTACCGTTCCGGTATAGAGAGCGTTTCCCTTCCACCCGGTATAGATACTACTCATTTATTTTCATTTTTATGTAGAAGAATAAATTAGAGTCTGACTTTTGTATTGGTCCACTATGATCCGAAATAAATAGACATGAATTAAGATAACAAGTTGTTTAGTACGATGTAAAATAAAATTTACTTGATATGTGAAACAGTTCCTAAGTGTTTTAATCCGGACGCTACCACCAGTCAACTAGACCACACGATAAAGTACTTAAGAAAAACTATTTGAGAACTTATATCAATAAAGTTAACAATTGAATTGCCGTTCACACGGGAAAGCCGACGATCGTTGATAAGTGTATCAGTCTAATTCAAACGAGTTCTGTTAACGGTACTCCTATGATCTTTGATGAACCATGCACGATGTTATTGTTCATACCGGAGAACTAATTGTGATACAAGGCCTTTGTTGTGGGCGAAACGATTAGTATTTTAGAAATTTTACTTTAATCCTATGTTATTATTTTTATACATGTTAAGGGCCATGAAAAATACTGCTTTCGACTGTTTCTTTTTCAATGTTTCCATAAAAATATCAAAACAATTTTACTTTACTACTTCCGCCCCTTACTCTCTGTAGAATATTATGGTTAGTCCATACTTACTACAGTTTATATGTATGTTGTTTTGCAACCAGGGTACCAAATTTTCGCCTAGTGTGTTCCTTCCCATAATGATAGTCTATTCAACTGGCACAAAATCCAAATTCCAAAACTTCGGGCTGATACTGAGCAGAGATCCAATATCACTTACTCCAACCCGGCATTCGAACCCGGAACCGCAGAACGATGGTCGTACAGCGCACGCAGTACAATGCAATCGAGTTTTGCTATAGTAAAAAGGCCAATTAACGCATTATATCCCCTAAGTGAGCGATACACCGAGTGTAAGAAAAGGTCACCGAACCTATATTCATTCAAAAAGGACAGCCTATGGCCACCTCGAGACCTAAACATTCTTGGTTACTCATGTATTTAAAAGATTAGTTGCCAACGGAGAATCGAAACCACAGTTCAGCTTCAGTAGGTAGGTATGTCGCAATAAACCTATTTGGCGTTACCCTTATCATTTTTATATCTTTCACTGTCATGCTTATATCACGTTTTTTTTTCAATTGCTCTACGATGGATAAACATTAATATTAAGTGCTCAAATATTGATAATACAATGAACTATGTCCACACTTTTTATATAGATTGAACGCAGCACACCAGTATTTCGTAGGTAATATTTTTGCATGTGACAGAGCATTCTTCCCGGTATAATTTTTAGTTGACATCATTCAAATATATCTAGCAGTCTATATAACGTGTGTTCACCTTACCATGTGCAATTTTTGCAGCATATCTTAAAGGCCATACGGACCGACACACGGGCGGTTCCACTTGGCTGCACTAAACGCACTTAGCTCCAAATTGTATACGGGCGCAAGCACCTGCCAGGTTAGATAAAAAAAAACTATATGCTCGAGTTCTTTGCTCTTGTAATTTACTAGCGTACGTACCGAACCATATCCTTGTAACTAGATTGTGAATTGTGATAGTTACTTCCTTTGCAACCCGCAGTGCCTTTAAATAAGGAGTCAGTCAAGCAAGCACTGGTGAGTTAACGTTGTTTTCAGTTGTGTGGTACTTCTGGCTGTCTTGGATGAATTCTTCACAAAATTTGTAGCTAACTGAGCGATTTTCTGTTGACTGACGGATTTATTAGAATGTAATTTTAAATGACTATAACATTAAATATGGTGGTACATAATAATTCTATGATATGGTCATACTGCTTCGGTTGCGTAGTTGAATTATGGTACGACTGCAATGCTGAGGTCTCGGGTTAGATCTCCGGGACGAGCAGTGATATTGAGTTTTTCTATTCAGTATCAGCTCGAAGTCTGGAATTTGTGCCCGATACGATATAGGGGGCGATAGGCTCGCCCCCTATAACATCATGGGACGGAATAACGGCCAAAAGTGGGTGCACTATTTGCGCCTCGGCCTACTCCTTTGGGGATAAAAGGCGTGAGAGAGAGTGTGTGTGTGTATGGTCATACACTAATACTGAGATCAACAACAGAAGGAATGTTGGCTTTTGTATATAAGTATTATGCAATAGTTTTCCCGTTTCTACGAACATTTGGTACTCAATACGAACATGGCGACAACCGCAAAATGTTAAAACATCGTGGCAGGCGACGAATGCGGCGTACAATTTTAATGACTTTACCAATCCCATATTCATGGGATGGCAGAATGCCAGGGACTCTTTGGATCAGCGACCCCTGCTACCGTGTCATTATTCGAGAAAGGTCCGCGGGACGCTGTGATACAATGCTTGGAAATCAAAATTTTGCATGACTATAAAGCCGATATTTTTCACACTTTCACTTATTCGGCTTCAGGCACTTAACTCAATTTGAGATAGGGTTTTTTTGACCCGTTATTCATTTAATAATTACAATCATAACTATTCATTTTCATGAAAATTGGTGCGGGTTAGACGAAGAAATTAGTCTAGACTATCGTGATGATAACTCTAACGTTGTCGGATAAATGGATAAAATTATGAACGACTTCATATAGTGTGTGGAGTTTTGGTTGGTATGCCGATGAATGATATAATATATTTATAAGGATTCAGCCCAGTAGTCGCCCGATGTCGTTTATGGCTCCAGATAACGCCCGGTCGTAAGATCGGTAACCCCAGTATCCCTCCATTTGCCCCTGAGAATAGACACTAGTATTGCATTTGCCTCGTAAAAAATACGCATACTTACACCTTTTATCCCCGAAGGGGGTAGGCAGAGGAGGGTCTAGTGCACCCGCTTTTCACCGTGCGTATTCCGTCCCATGACGTCATAGGGGCGAGCCTATCGCCATATCGGGCACAAATTCCATACTCCGGGCTTAGAAAAACCCAATATTATTCTGCCCGACCCGGGGATCGAATCCAAGTTTTCGGGGCGATATTAAAAGGTAGTTAATATTGTAAAATATTTTAAAATATCCGAAAAGAAATTAGGTACCACATAATCATACTCAAAAACACTTAAATAGCCATCCTAATAAATGCTTTAATCGGATAACAAGACAATGTCTTTAATTTCTGATAAGTGATAAGCTACTGTGTAGTATAATAACGGAGTTCAGAAAATTGTTCTGTGAGTATAATTATAGTGTCACCATTGATACATATAAAAAAAACCAGTGACATCTAGTGAACACAGCAAATCGTAAGTAAAATCTGTATTCCATTTTTCCTTTTAAAACGATTGGTGCATCGAATGAATGATTGGCGTTAAGCTTCGTACACGTGTATCGACGATTAGAAGTTATTATAAAGTAGCTAGAAGTGTTCAGATTGTAATGGTTTCCAATTAGTACAATCTAGATTCGTGAATAGAATTTAAATTACCTATCCTACTAATATTATAAAGGCGAAAGTTTGTAAGAATGTATGGATGTATGGATGTATGGATGTTTGGATGTTTGAATGTATGGATGTAAGGATGTTTGTTCCTCTTTCACGCAAAAACTACTGAACGGATTTCGATGAAATTTGGCACACGGGTAGATCATGTCCTGGATTAACACATAGGCTACTTTTTATCCCGGGAAAATATAAACCGGGACTTTTATCCCGGAAAAACTTTTTAATGCGGGCGGAGCCGCGGGCAAAAACTATATTAACATAATTGTGTCGAGTAATGCCAAATGATTCAACCCACAGATTTGGTAATATGATTACATTATCAGGACTGCTTCCTACGTTGCCAAAAGACCCAAGATGCCAAACAATTTCTGAAACATTTACTAGTCATAAAATACCTATGTTTCCTTGTTCAAACTATGAACATATTTATAAAACCATATTATGAGGCTATCACATATAGATTGGAACATTTTGAGATAGATACATTCAATGATTCAGTTACAGTAGATTGAATACAAGATGCTGTGTCCTAAGTATGGACATCTTTAGAAGACGCCTATGTTTAGTAGTGAATTTCGAAAGGCTGAAGAAGAAAAATCCTACTAATATTATAAAGGCGAAAGTTTGTAAGAATGTATGGATGTTTGGATGTTTGGATGTATGGATGTTTGTTCCTCTTTCACGCAACAACTACTGAACGGATTTCGATAAAATTTGGCACACGGGTAGATCATGTCCTGGATTAACACATAGGCTACTTTTTATCCCGGGGAAATATAAACCGGGACTTTTATCCCGGAAAAACTTTTTAATGCGGGCGGAGCCGCGGGCAAAAGCTAGTATTTAATAATTGACGAATCTTAATCACTTCAGTAATATTAAAAATTCTAAGTTCCATAGCTTAGCTACTTTATTCCTAACACCATGAAGACGATGAAGTGGTCTCGGATTTCCAAAAAACGAGGCAAGTAGAGGGTGTGGACGACGTTTTAGTCATGTTGGAATTCTGCGTTCGTGCGTTTCGTGCACTTCACAATCTAGTCGCAACGAATATTTCTTCAGTTTCCTACTTTGTTATTTATTTTACGCTACACAATTAGTTATATGTTTTCTCTGACAATATACTAACGGGTGTAACGGGGCAATAGTTTTATAAATTAAGTCATTGTAAAATAATCTAAGTCTCAATAATTGAAAGTGGGTGTAGATATAGCGATCGTATTCGTAGTCTTTTTTCCGGCCGGAAGAGAGAACGATTCCGAAGAAAGCTGACCTACCGTCTACCCAGGATCTTATGGCAAATGAAGTGCAGAATTACATAATAAAACGAAAAGATGCATCTCTTTGCGGTCGCCTCATTGATGGATGTAACATTAACAGTTATTTAAAGATGATAGTATCTAATTATATTGAGCCTCAGACACGCGTTACTGTAAATTAAGTAAAATATTAACTCCCGATCTGTTACTTGACAAACACATGTCTATAATAGAAAGACACACACACACACACACGCGAATTCATAAATAGATGTATATAATTATAATATGAATTATTATGAAATAATTTATCACAAACGAAAACTAAGAATCCCATATGAGATAATAATATGTTGCAAATAACTCGCTGAACCAATGCGTTGCTTCTATACGGAGTTTTTGTCCGCATTTCAAACGGTCTTACGATAGTGGATTTAATGATACCGAGATTACAAGTCGTTGACCCACCAAATGCCTAGACGTCTTGGCCTCTTGCCCAACGCTTTACGGTACTCCATGACATCCACTGCTATTCATTAACTTCTAATTGGGTTGAAACTATCAAGATACGGACAAGTAACTGCGTACTTGTTGAGTGCTAATTCTTTGCTTATTTTTTCTAAATTAGCCATATTTCAAATGTTGAGACCCAACAGCAAATAAGTCATATCATATTATTACATAATAAACATGAAATCTGTTATTGTTTACTATTTTGATTACGGCCGTCGGAGTTGACCTAATCCGTGCCAAGATCATACTTGGTACTCATGTTTGTAAAGCCATCAGATGCATGCTGGGTATTCATTAATTGAAAAGTTAAGGAGCAAAATAAATAAAAACACATAATATGTTACGACAACTGACTGGCAGCAAGCACTACAAAAATTCGAAACATTTTTTTTATTTGGTCCCACAAAATCTCACTCCCATTTTTTACTTTACATTCACATTTTAAATTTTGTATTGGTGGCTCTCGCTACTAGTCTTTGTCCCAGCATTGTTTTATGATTTTACGTGATGTAATTTATGATTACATAAGTATTATTTTTAAGATGTAAAACTATTTCTATGTCTTATTTATCTTCAATACAATACCTACCTATACCTACCTGTAACATCGAATCAATAGTAGCCAACACATACTCGACAGAGCAATATGACAATATAGACCGACTTCTTTTGTTTCTTTTCTTTTCTCTAAATATCATCGGTATCTCCATATTTTTACATGAAGACGTGTATACACAACGGTAGACACAAACATACATGCAGTATGCAACGCATTATGACATCTAATTACTTGAAATTGTATGAAGACAGGTGACTTAGAAACATACTTTACGCATCGGTCTCACACACGTGACACGTCCTATACAACGTCAATCTGTCGAGTGAAGTCAATAAGGTGGAGAAGGTGTTATGCGTGTATGACCAATTAGTTTCTAGAACTGGTTCCTTATTAATGATAGCCTCTGACGTCAATTGCTTTACATCGCGGGACAAGTTTGCACATCAAATCTCCCGTGGCATCGCATCCGTGGCGTACACTACGTAAGCTCAGTCTATTTCTACCTTACCTTTCGTATCGCTACGGTACGTTAAATTTCGTAGAGAGTTATAATATTATAAACGATTATTTGGTTCTAATTTTTTGCTGTCAGCCAACAATATTGGAGTGAAGGGGCCAGTTTTTCGTCCGACGAGGCAAATTAAATGGGTCCCTGCCGCGGCGCACGCTACTTTTCCTTTTAACTTACACAAAATCGATCACTCGAGTTATAGTAAAGAATTCTCATGCCACTTTCACTGTTAAGCGTCATGAATCCTGAAATATACCAATAATGTAGAGTTACTAATTGCTATTTAGCTATGATCAATATTAAAGTACTAATAAATTCTACCGTTTTAGGTTATCCTTTTCAAAAGGTCTTTTTGTCTGACAAAAGCATTAAGGGGTGAAAATAAGTTTTATAACATATTAAAGATGGATTTTAAAATATTCTAAATATGTATAATGAGTAATCTACTACTCTATGTAACTGGAATAGAACAAGAACGCGAAGAATCCCTCCAAGACTGAGGTAAAGATGTCGAAGTAAATAATGCTTAATCATGACTATACGTATGCGGAATATGACCTTAGTCTTGTGAATGTTAGGTACCCTTAATCTTATTACTGTTGAAATATATTGCCATATGTAATAATACTTAATATCTGCATGGGCTATTACAGTGAACACTAACCGTTCAAACACCGTTAGGTAAAATGTCTAAACTAGTTTAACGATGTGGTATCTCTATGTATTTCGCAGTGGTACATACAATTTCAATTATTCAATAAGCCTGTCGTCTACAACTGATGAGGCCTCATCAAGTAAGCGCCAAACATCCCGGTTGCAGTTCGCTTGATTTATTAACCGAGTTCCAAGAATGCGAAGGTTCTCAATTCGTGCGTTTGTATTTTTTTATTTTGGTATCATCTAGCTCAATGAGTGGCTTCGTACCACGGTAGTTGACCGTTTTTAGCTCATTTACAAACTAGGAGATCTATTATTGATCTTCACAGTTGTCATGGATATATGAATAGATACTTGTTGCATTCGCCAATTCCTTCACGGGTGATCAACATGTCGATACTTACATACTCTTAATATGTGTATGGAATGATATGATTATTAAAGCGAATGTTATGTGTCTGTTACCATTACAATTATTATTGAAGAACTAAGCCCTGCTATGGTTGAGATATGGGTCTAAGAAAACACATTTTTTATATCAGTCAAATGACGAGACAAGCATGCCGCTCCCATAAACAGTTAAATAGCAACACCATACAGAACGAATGATAAAGTATGTACAGTCAGCCCCATAAGTAGCTAAACAAATTAAAAAATTCAAATCACCTCCACGCGTCAAGTTTAGTTAAAACATTTTTGTGGGTAATAAAGTCAATCGCCTTTATTTTAATTTTATGAAGAGAAAACAAAAGTTGGTATGAACACGAAAGCGTAGACGCGATTTGAAGTTTTGGATTTGTTCAGCTCCTTGTGTGGCTGACTGTACTGTGTGGCCTCCACTGGGCTCGTTACCCTGAGACATGAGATGTTAGTCTTACAAAGCCTGGTAACTGCAAAAATAATATTCCCGAATTAATATTACGATTTAAAAAATATTGACAAATTTAGTAAAAAAAATATGCTTATAACGTACATAACTCAATCTGATGGTGCAATTTATGTACACAAAATACTCTATAAGACACAAATAACAGTATACTCATCGTTACATGTTCCCAGACTCAAACAGTTAACCTCAAGTCAGCCAGTCGAACGTACTATCACATGTTATCATTGGTGATACTCAAGTGCCACTCATAGATAGCTTCAGATTAGTCTTACCAAACTAATAGGTAACCTCGCATACCTAGCATGTCGACCTTATCAGAACTTTTTTACTGTTCATCTGCCCTAGAATGATGATAGCAGAGTATACACGACGAACTTGAGGGCTTGCACAGTGAAAATACGGAAAATCCAGAATCCATGAGGACTAATATCCTGGGAAAATACT
Organism: Lapara coniferarum; assembly: GCA_949316025.1. Classification (NCBI taxonomy): domain Eukaryota; kingdom Metazoa; phylum Arthropoda; class Insecta; order Lepidoptera; family Sphingidae; genus Lapara; species Lapara coniferarum. The sequence goes on along the minus strand of OX438933.1, from coordinate 15,575,352 downwards.
ACGGGCAGGATCACAGGAAAACTTAGCAGACAATAATAATTGCAACTAGTTGATAACTCTCACTTATGATTCCTATTATAGTCAGAACTTGAAGGACCACTATTAAAAAACTTTCAAGTTTCAACTGTAGGTGCAGTTTTATGTTTGCCATTCTTGTCACGATCTAAACTAAACTGGTAGCTGATGTCAGTGTTTACTTTTTCTGCCGTATCTTATGTAATAGGATTGTTACGGTCTTGTTTTTAACCGACTACGGCGAAGCATAGAAGGTAGGGTTATGATTTTGACATCCTATTTATGTGTGTAGCTATTTTATGCTCCACTCTAATGTTGCTTTTTGAACAAATGTACATTGTATATAAATGATCATGATAATATACTGTTCATATTGTCATTATTTTGCCCAGGGATTTTTGAGCTAAATAATTTAATGAGTACAATCAGTATGCAAGCAATTTTAGACCTTATGTTAAGACTTTAGATATTACGTTGAAGGTAGACCTTGTGTTGTCTGTTGTGTACTACAAATGCAAGGTTACTGGGAAACAGGACTTGTTGCAGCCGACTATGAAAAGGCTGTTTTCCTTGGGATCCATTTACATGTCGTTATATTTCTCAAAAAAAAGATGTCCATTGATTTACTTACTAAAGATTTTTTTTGCCTACACGTCCGCCGATATATATTTGTATGTAAAGTGCAATAAATAAAAAATAAATTTGAAATTAAAGCCCAAAATAAAAGATAAGTAAAGTAAAATCAAATGTCAAACAAAAAAGCAAACATAAAATGACATAATCAAGTTATTTCACTGTCATAGTTGCATTATTTTACGCCCTGTTGTCCGGGGACATATAGAGAATTACGGTTCATTGAGATTTATAATTGTGTAAATTAACTTGTTACTAGGAAACACTACACTACTCTTAAACTGAGAGTTGCTGAAGTGTCCAAAGTTGCTGAACAAACAAGTAGTGGAGTGTTGCTTGGCAACAAGTTAACAGGGTCTGCGCCTTGTAGTTAAATTACAATAATAAATACATTATAAGTTTAGATTATATAACTGATTCTGAAATTAATATCTGTAAAGTATTTAAGTAATATTTTTACTTTTTATGAATGTGATTGGTTATATAAAATATTTTTTTATTCAACCGTTGCAAAGCATTTGAATGATTACGAGTCATTTTTATTGTAACACTATTCCATTCATCAACATGCTCGTAAATAAGAACTAATGTCTCCTTAAATAATTCTCTCTCACCTTTTATGTACATCTTTGACATAAGCGAGCAGCCATTTAGGTACATTAAGGCTGCCTATATCAAGTTTCCTATTCAGGTTTTGAAGACTAATTCTTGACCTAAAATCTCGAACGATGTCAAGATCGACAGCATGTATACAGTTGCGATTCCTCCGACTTAAGAGTTACAGCTCATTACAAATTGTAATCAGACAAATAGCATCCCTTAAACACTCAAGATAAAAAATGTAATAGTGATGCAAACTACTCAATGAAACAAACACATTCAGTTGCGCAATAAACATATTATGAAAGTAGATCAGCATAGTAGGTGCAGTATAGTACCTACTATATAACTAAGTACGTATATTACGTAGGCAGGTACGAATATTACACCCGAAGCCCATATAGTAAGTTTAAGTGATCGTCATATGCTTCCCCCACAGATTTGATAATTTTGTCAGAACATACAACACCTAACCCACATGCATGAGCGTATATAAGGCCTTAGCTTACAACAAAAATAATCTGGGCCACATAACTTGTACACATTATTTTTTTTTACTTTTGGTGATGAAGGGATGGGGGGTGTATTCGTGACTTATTCGTTGAGAGGTTTTTTGGGTCATGGGGCGGCAAGATCCCAAGCTACGCCACTGTTTTTGGTATCCTTGGACTCCCTACTATTTGAAAGCTATAGCTACACCCGTGCCCAAATGAACATTCAACTCCTAAATATTCTGCTATTCCCAAGCATCAATAGCGCAATTAAACTTGCGCGGCTTTTAGAATGGTAATAATTTTCTATTCTACGCTACATCTCCAGCACATAAAATTATAATAAAGGTATTCTTACTATCACAACACAACGGTACGTACGTTCAAAATGAAATTTATTATCTAGAAATAATTAATCAAGCGTAATTACACAATTCGAAATTATAGTGAAACATTAATTGCGAAAAGTATTTAATACGAATTATTTCTCAATTATTCTTTAAAATAGTGCATACACGTTGTAATATACGAAATAGGCGGCATTTCGTAACGGTTGTGGTCCCATGACCTTTGTTCCCCTCTGTGGCCCTTCGTAACAGTTAGTTGCAGCAATAGGATAGAATAGATAATAACCCTTCTAAATACCGCGCAGGTGTGACTATAGACGCTTCTTGGGTTACGAGGACAGCAGTGTGCAAAACTGGTTGAATTTAACGTTCCTTAACTAAATATGATTAATTGTCGGACAATAGATAATTCCGGTATATGATTTTGTTCCTGGCCTTATCCCGGTTACTGGTATCCGATATTCTCCTTCTGCTTCAAGTTTACCTAATCTAAAGCATATTCCTTAGTGTCTGTTGGCTCTTATATCTCATTTTAAAAGGCAATTCCAGCCAGCCATCCAGTAAACTTTTTAGTAGTACGTTATTTTAGCACTTTACATTTTATTCAATTTAGTATTAGAAGCCGATTATAGTCTCTTGCAATTTACGCTCGTACCATGATTCCGAAGTCGGAGAGTGGATGTCAAATATCTTTTATCGTTGTAATATCACTAAATATTTCATGTATTTTGTAACAAACATATCCCTTAATGAATAAATTATTTTGTCAACACTATCAATTGCGGAACACGTACACTCTATTATGGTCAGGTGTTTATTCTGCCAGTAACCCTGTTGGCACAGGCCAACATTTCCTACCAGGACATTACACAACCGATGGTTTGTTGATAAACACGTGGGAAACACGCTGAGCGGGTCAAGTTTTATGATTAAACTACACCATACAAAAAGTTTCAACAAGTTTTGAGATTCGTAGATTGACTATGAAGTTAAAGTACCTAATAATATACAGGGTTATTTTGACATTACGTTAATAAATGAAACCACAAACTCGTCTGCCTCTGCTAATAACATGCCAAAAATCATGTAATTTGGCAAGAAGCAAGGTCTTATAGCACATGTAAAGAAAATAGTCTGAAATCTGTATATACGTACTTAAAAAAATACGCAAAACAAACTTTTTCTCTCTCTCTCTTCCCGACTATTCATCCCACATGATGGTGGGGTCAGCCTTCTTTACTTTTCTCTTCCACTTCGCTCTATCGATGACGTCGTCATCGGAAACATTGCATGCTACCATGTCGCGTTGCAACACATTTGTCCAAGTAGTTTTTGGTCTCCCTCTTGGTCTTTTTCCGGGAATGGATAGTTGCAGTACTTGGTTCCCAACGTAGTCAGGTGGTCTTCTTTTGACATGTCCATACCACCTCAGCCTGTTTTCTTGCAGCTTGTCCGCGATATTTCGTATTCCGAGACTTCCGCGCACATACTCGTTTCGGATCTTATCCATCTTTGTTATGCCACACATCCATCTCAACATCTTCATCTCGGCAACACTGATGGCATGGACATGCCCTTGTGTGATGGCCCAAGTCTCACTACCGTACATGAGGACAGGCCTTATGATGGTCTTATAAATGAGCCCTTTAAGTTTAGCCGGCATCTTTTTGTCACAAGTCACCCCTGTAACTTCTCGCCACTTGAGCCATGCTGCTGCTATCCGGTGCTGAATATTATGTTCTAGGTCTCCTGAACTATGCATCATGTTTCCCAGGTATTTGTACTGATCACATTTGGTGATAAGCTGACCATCAATGCTGATAGGTTGGTCATCAGAACGTGGATCGTTAAAAGCCATAAACTGGGTTTTTGCAACACTCAGCACCAAACCACCCGCTTGCAGCTGCAGCTTCCAAGCTGTGAGCGCTTCTAATAGAAGTAGCCTGCTCTCTGCGCATACAACAACATCATCGGCATAACATCGGCAAAACAAACTTTTTAAATTTAATAATTTTGTTAATTAATTTTGCCTCGGTGGTGTAGTTGTATTACAGCACGACTGCAAAGCTGAGGTCTCTGGTTCGATCCCCGGGTCGGGTAAATTGGTATTGAGTTTTTCTATTCAGTATCAGCCCGGAGTCTGGAATTTGTGCCCGATATGGCGATAGGCTCGCCCCCTATCACATGAATAATGGCGAAAAGTGGGTGCACTAGTTGCGCCTCTGCCTACCCTTCGGGGATAACAGGCGTGAGTGTGTGTGTGTGTGTGTGTGTGTGTGTTAATTTTTCCGAAATATTGAACTCATATTCTTAGATACCTTACCTACAAGTGTGTTAGGCACCCTGGGTACGCCAGTCCAACTTACACTTGTCCAGTTTTTTCACCATTTTGTAGTTTAGTGCGAATATAGCGTGTGCGTGAGTGTTTTTCTGACTGAATGTGCAATGTTGCCGCTGCGACGAATCCTCTTAGGCTATTAGGAGTGGCATTAGGGCGTTTTTTTATGGCATTGAATGACGAGACGAGCATCCCGTTGACCTGATGGTAAGCGATACAACACCATCCACCCGTCAACAATAGTACAAGTAACACCTTGATTTACAAAGTACTGTGTGGCATTCCACTGCGCTCGTCATCCTGAGGCATAAGATGTTAAGTATCATTATGTCCTGTAGTTACACTGGCTACAATGTCCTTCAAATCGGAACACATAGTGCATGCACACTGCTGCTTGGCGGTAGAAATAGATGTTGCGGTGGTACCCACCCAGACGGACTCTTACATATGAGAGTCCTACCACCAACAAAAACTTAGCTACTTTTTAGAGTACAATGTCATAATGACCCTGTATAATTGTAACCTTTTTAAACAGTATTTGTAATGTAATTTCATAATCGCTTCCGAGGCTTCCGTGATCGACTCATTAATATTCTGTAAACGGCGATATTTTCTTCACGACGGCCATTCTTCTTCGTGACGTCGTGATGTTAGAGGTATTATTCAAGCTTTAATAACTGATTACAAATAGGTTCAGTTTTGACATACTTTGTAATATCTATACTATTGTACAGCAGTCGATCCCGGTGTGTCTTTACATTAAAAGAATTGTGATAAATATAAACGATTTTTATAATTATTTTCTGTCTGTTTTTCTGTTTGTTTGTTACTGCACGCCTCCGAAACTACTGAATGGATTTTGATGAAATTTGGTATGGAGATAGTTTGAGATTCTAGACAGGTTCGTTACTCACCTCCTTTCTTTTTTATCACATTTCTTTAAACGTACAGACACATCGGTTCTACTGTTATTATATGTAGGTATAGATTTATATTTTTAGTGGGATAAACTTTACTTGAAACTAGTGAAAAAAGGCTTAAGACTTTTAAAACTAATTCCCGTTCAACAAATATAATATACTATGTCTTTCCACATCCAACCAGACAAGGAGATGCGTGAAACAATAGCCCCATATCATCCTTTCATATCGCGAGAACCGAGTTTCTCACAATGGTACAACTGTGTTACTTCCGCTGGCGAGCTGACGGACTCAAACTTTAGGCTTGGCTTACACCAAGTGTGCAAATGTCATTGATATATAACAATAGATAGGAATCTGCTTTGATTCAACATTAAATTGATTTTCATATCAGAGCTTAGGTATACTGATTGCGATGTATGCTGAATTTATTCAATTTTAATATTATTTCAAGATGATTATGTCTTCCTAAATTATTGTAATCACGATGATTGTAACACTGGTCGAGTGTATTGAGCTAAAAGTAGACAATTAATGGTTGTAATTCTGAAATTTCAAGAGCTGTATGTCCAAGACGAATAAAAAAATGCTCAAATTGTATAACAAAAAGTGTTAATTTCATAGCTATATTTCATTCCGTCAATTTATTTGACACATTTCGCATAGAAAGTTTTAATTACATACTTAAAATTAAAGTTGTATAAAGACAAAGAGTCATAAATTTTGAGTGATATAAAAACTGGTTAAAATTCGACAACTTCTATTGTTTTTAAGCGTAACTTTGCTTTTTTTCGGCAGATTTTAGATAAGTAGTTATATTTGAAATAATTATTTATATCATTATATACCGCAGAAACCCAACATTAACCCAGCCGTTAAAATAATCTTATGTCCCCGTAAATAAATTCAAGGACAATCTACTTCTGATAGTTCGCACCAATTTCAACACAGTTTATAAAATTTAGTTAAAATCCATAATTGGACCCTTATACTATATAATCAAATTGGACCAGAACTGCTAATTACACAGCAACTAACATACACAATATTTTACTTAAAGCATTCAACACCAAACATTTTATGATCTCCAAACAACCTCTATCCACAGAAACTTTTCTAATAGTGGTCAAACCGACATTCGAAATTTGAATGTTTTGAAGCACGGAATATTATCGCCTGTTATTGATCAAATTTTCAATATTGATTAAAAACATCAACTTGGTAATGCAATACACCGATTACCGATTAATCGATCTGTAAAATCGCTGAATAGTATTTACACGTTTAAAGTTGCAGGCAAAGATAAAATTGAAAAAAAATCTTTGTAATGGCGGCGTTTGCGTTGAACCTTACGCTAAGTATAGACTAGCAAGTTCTCTCAGTAATTTATTGCGTAAGAACTTCCAGATGCGTTTACACTAGCGGCAATATTTCTTTAAAACACGCTTTTGCAAGAGACCACCAAGTTAAATTGCGCAAGTTCTTGCAAAGCTGTTTAAATTACTCGAGGAATATTTATTGTTTGCCATGTTCTTCTTTTAATATAAAAATGAATGACATGGCACGCAATCATTTTGTCTAATTTTTTTAAGTATGTAATATAATGCTCTTTGGATAATAATTGTTAACAAAATAATCACCTTAAAATTATCAACAGGAAACAGACTTTTGAATTACAAAGCACAGCGTGTCATTTCACTACGCTGGTCATCCTGAATCATACAATGTTAAGTCTTATAATGCCCAGTAATTACGTTAGCAACACTGTCCTTCAAGCAGGATTAGAATAGTCTATGTATAGCTAGACGGCAAAAATAGACATATCGGTATTAGGTACTACAATATTGTAACTTAGGCGCATGGTCCTTAAACTTAGCCCGTCTCCGTATGGAACAAATAAAAAAAACGCAATCTACTAGCTCAGCAAGTTAAAACTTTTATCCGTACCTACGCAGAATTAACTGCAAGTTCTCGCGCAAGTTGTCAAATAGTGTTTACACATGCGACTTGCCAAAGTCCTGCAAGCTTCGAAATATCGTAGAACTCAACTTTCCGCGACTTTTTACACGGCAGAAATATCTTGCGCAAGATAACTACTCTTGCTTGTCTAAACCCAGCTTTACACGTCGTGCTGCCGTGCATTGTATAGATCGTACAATACATGTCGCATTAACGGACGCACTACTATTCTTTTCATACACGAATGGAAACAAGGACATAAACTGTTTTTTATAAAACGGATATGTTAATTTTTGATTTCCTCGAGTTTAACGGCTGCACATTAAACGATAATATACAAATTTATATGGGAGGAAGCGTCCTTGGTACTTTAGTGGTGTTCTGTGTGTTGTACCGTCACCACCATAAGTAGATGAACAAATTCAAAATTTCAAATTGCCTAAATACTTTTGTGCTCTTACTAATATTTTTTTTCTCTTCACAAAAATAAAATAAAAGAGATTTGCTTTATTTCATACGAAGAATTTTTTTCAGTTTAACTTAACGCGTATATAGGCGATTTGAAATTTTGATTTCGTACAGATATTTATGCTGCTGACTGTACCTTTAAACTACTTGTTTCGTTTACGTTTGATTACTTGTACCGACAACATCTACGAATTTTATTAACAAATACAGGGTAATGATGTTGATGGCATACTTTTTGAAATTATGTAAAAATCGCCGAGTTATGTTCATAACAAACACATTAAGTGGATCTTGTGTTGGATCTCTTCATCAACTTCGCCGCAAATGTTAAGGTTTACACGTAAAAATATGAGAAAAAACATATTAATATTTAGTAAAAATTTTCGGTTCTAAAATTGAATATTGTCCACTGAATACCAGGGTTCTGCCGTTGCTTTATCGTGACTTAAATAATGCTTGAAATGCAAATCTAAATGGTGGCATTAAATCCATTATGAGGTATTATAAGACGCCAAATGTTAAGCTAATACGTAATAGGACTATTATTTACCGTCCTGATGCACGACTACTAGAAAATGGTATATATGCACGAGTAAAAATCAGCAAGAGCTAAGGATTTTTGCAGACAGTACTGCCGCATATGGCAAGCCGTTGCATCGCCTGCTTGCATTTTAATAAGTGTTATATAATTGAAATTTTATTACGGCCGCTAATAATTAGGTACAAATATATTCAAATGACTACTACCTGTGTTTTTATTGGACTTTACATTATTTTATGTACTGTATTTCTTTATAAGCTAATGGCATACTGTCAGATACTACAAACTGATGTTTTTTTTTACAAGCGTACTAGATTTATTGTACATGCAATATGAAAACAATGGCTACAAACTGTGTGAGCATTTGATATGCCTCTGACAATCTAACAGGGCGAAAACAGCCCGCCTAATACCTACACTTCCCAGTTTTTGTCAGACTGTGGGGTACTTACAGTACGAGGAACGAGCGGGATTAATGATACTATAGACAAAACTAGACACAGTACAGCTTTACGGATTACTTTTATATTATTATTGACTATTCTTACCGAATTTATAGACAACCGCGGTGGCGAAATAAGCGATAAATCCAGGATACAACAAGAAGCCGTGACTGTTCCATCCTCGTACCCAAAAAAGTTATTGTATTGGAATGTTATTATTTGTAATTCAACACCAAATTCTTCATATTTCGCAGTTTCTATCAGAAGTTTTGCATCTTAGCGCGGATAAGTGTTACTGGATATTTATTTCATTGTTGCAAAACCTGCTTTAGTTAATTGTGTACTTCATCATTTATAACTACACTTATCAACGTCAGCGAACTTAAAACAAGAGCATTAAAGCAAACTTTCAAGAATACTTAACCATAATCCTTGGATGAGAAGAATATCTCAAGGTGATCGAAGCATAATTTACTATTTTTATTAATATGATGTTGTATACTGACTTTTTGACCTTTAACCGACGTGCTAACGGTACTCACTACAAGTTCTGCGCAACGTCTTGTTCCTTTTGTTTTGGTTTTTCTGTCGGTTGAATGAAAACGTGTAAAAAACTAAGTGGGACGTTGTTTTGTTTTATAAAAGTTTCGTTGCAATTAAAAATTCAATTTCACTTGCCCGAGCGACACAATAAAACGTGCTACAGAACCAACGAAATGGGTGTTTAATATCCAGTAGAAGCATAAGAAATTACATTGTGAAACTGACAGATGCTTCAACAAGTTCATCAAGAAAAACGCGCGCTAAATCGTATCTTTAGCAAGTGGGAGCCCCGTAATGGACAAGGATTTCATCTTAACTTTTAGCAGTATGTCGACATTGAACCTTAGAAATTGAAACACATTCCACCTATTTTCTCTGTAATTGATAGTACGTACTAGGTAGCTAACTTTAGTAGTGAACGAAATGATTGTACCGAACTTTTGCGTAAGAAAAGATTGAGATCTTGATGAAGCTTGGAGTTTCAGATGTCAAGGAATTTCCATGGTTAGCATTTATGCGCTATGAAAATGTCATCAGACACCATTTTAACAATAGATCACAGGATCTTTGGTGTGAACTTACAAATATTTGTATAATAGGAACAGCCTCCATAAGGCTATGCAATGCTTGCAACTTGCCTAAATGCTAAATATTTCGTCGCTAACCACTGCGCCCACGCACCCGCCCACTAATCTTCTGGTCAACAATAAATTAAATCATGTCATAGGATATACAAATAAATTGGGTTGATGAATGCGTAAGTAAAAACTTCAGTCGAAAAAATGGATTGGTACAGTCAGCCACATAAATAGCTGAACAAATTTCAATTCGCATCTACACTTTTGTGTTCTGACCAATTAATGTTTTCTCTCCACAAAAATAAAATACAGGGGATAAACTAAATTCACATGAAGAAAAAAAATGTTTCAAATAAATTAAACGCGTAGAGACGATTTGAAATTTTGAATTTGTTCAGCTACTTATGTGGCTGACTGTACTTATAATAAAAATATGTATAACTAGGTATCTATGTAATTAAAAGATAATTAAGACTCATTTCCCTTTAATTATATGTAACTGTTTGTAAAATCGATTTTTAAAGATACGTTAAACTAATAAATAATTAATTATTGTAACGTGTACATAGTTAACCAGCTAGTCACAATTTACTTGACAAATTTTACATCATTATTGAAAAGTTTGAAAACAAAACATCGAGTTTCTGTAAACAACAAACAATGTAAACAAACACCTCCCACTCACGACATAGGTGAAAGAATATTTACCTTAAAAAAACGTTCAAATTCACTAATGAAATAGGCAATAAATTCAAAATGATGCATAATTATGGATCACCCGCGTAGTTGTTAATTTTGGCTTAATTTTGAATTGAACTTACATTTTGCACGTTGTCGGCTGGACGTAGTTGCAAAGCGCTGTCCTGTCTGGAGTTCGATACAGGCTTCGATATGTACCGATTAGACAATTTTCTAGCGAAATTACTCTTGAAATCCTCGCATCTCATTATGGACTCCACTGGTCTACTGAAACCCTCGTCCGGTTTGCCGGGGACAGTGTCTGGCTGCATGAACATTGTTTCTAATCACTAATGTCATTATAAAAACACAAGTTCATTTATGTTCAATATTTGAATTTCGTATCAACGTTGAAGACCGTGCACAGCGTGACCGACAATGCAACCATTAACGATTGAGTTGCGTTTCGTACTGACTACTAAGTATTAACAGTGACTTGCACCCACCTGTCACGGTTAACGCACGCGGAACACCCAACATTATGTTCATAGATTAGTACATAACCTTTACATTTATTATGTATTTTACAAAGTCCCGTTTTAATGATTGCGAGAAGAGTTAATGATTTCCAAGCTACATAAATCGCATAAAACAAAATATATCGCGAAGTTGCTTTCAATTAATTGTACGACTTATTTATAAATGCGCCATCTACCGGTGCACATTAAGTTTACTTAGGTAAGTAGAAAGTTAACTATAGTTGGCCAACAGAGTTACAAATTTGATATTTGACTTGATGATGAAAACATAATATATTTCGCTATTGAAATCATAGATGGCTCTTATAATACATGTCCATTGCTTGAACTTCTTTTTTATTTTTAGAAAAAGATGGTGTTATAAGTTTAGGATGTCTATCTATACTAATATTATAAAGCTGAAGAGTTTGTTTGTTTGTTTGAACGCGCTAATCTCAGGAACTACTGAACTGATTTTTAAAATTCTTTCACTAATAGAAGCTACTTTACTCCTGAGTGCTATAGGCTACTTTTTATCCCGGGAAAACTGATCACGCGGGCGGAGCCGCTAGCGATAGTAGTCAGTGTATATGTACTTACGTCTGTCTGTGGCATTGTAGCTCTCAAACGAGCGGACTGATCTTGACGCGTTTTTTTTTTGTTTAAGCCCTCGCGTGCCGGGAGCGTGGATCCACGCTCAAAAAAAGTGTTCAAACTCTGCCGGAGCGTGGATCCACGCTCGGGCCGATTTCTGCAAAATGTATGAAAACTGAACATCTACAGGTTGTTTCTTTTTAGGTTATTTTTGGGTTTCCATTGGATGCAAATCTTAATTATATATAAGAATTGAGAAAAGCGGCCGCCATTTTGAATTTCTTTGTTTTGAGGCCGATTGGCCTCAAAATCGATATCTGAGTAGGCCTGTAGGTAGAAAAGACGGATCCAATGTTAGAATTGAAAAAAGTGGCCGCCATTTTGAATTTCTTTGTTTTAAGGCCAATCTACCTCAAAATCGAGATCTGGGCAGGCCTTTAGGTACCGAAGACGGATCCAATGTTAGAATTGAAAAAAGTGGCCGCCATTTTGAATTTCTTTGTTTTAAGGCCAATCGACCTCAAAATCGATATCTGAGCAGGCCTTTAGGTACAAAAGTTGGATCCAATGTTATAATTGAAAAAAGTGGCCGCCATTTTGAATTTCTTTGTTTTAAGGCCAATCGACCTCAAAATCGATATCTGGGCAGGCCTGTAAGTAGAAAAGACGGATCCAATGTTAGAATTGAAAAAAGTGGCCGCCATTTTGAATTTCTTTGTTTTAAGGCCAATCGACCTCAAAATCGATATCTGGGCAGGCCTTTAGGTACCGAAGACGGATCCAATGTCAGAATTGAAAAAAGTAGCCGCCATTTTGAATTTCTTTGTTTTAAGGCCAATCGACCTCAAAATCGATATCTGAGCAGGCCTTTAGGTATAAAAGACGGATCCAATGTTAGAATTGAAAAAAGTGGCCGCCATTTTGAATTTCTTTGTTTTAAGGGCAATCGACCTCAAAATCGATATCTGGGCAGGCCTGTAGGTACAAAAGTTGGATCCAATGTTATAATTGAAAAAAGTGGCCGCCATTTTGAATTTCTTTGTTTTAAGGCCAATCGACCTCAAAATCGATATCTGGGCAAGCCTTTAGGTAATGAAGACGGATCCAATGTTAGAATTGAAAAAAGTGGCCGTCATTTTGAATTTCTTTGTTTTAAGGCCAATCGACCTCAAAATCGATATCTGGGCAGGCCTGTAGGTACAAAAGTTGGATCCAATGTTGTAATAGAAAAAAGTGGCCGCCATTTTGAATTTCTTTGTTTTAAGGCCAATCGACCTCAAAATCGATATCTGGGCAAGCCTTTAGGTAATGAAGACGGATCCAATGTTAGAATTGAAAAAAGTGGCCGCCATTTTGAATTTCTTTGTTTTAAGGCCAATCGACCTCAAAATCGATATCTGAGCAGGCCTTTAGGTATAAAAGACGGATCCAATGTTAGGATTGAAAAAAGTGGCCGCCATTTTGAATTTCTTTGTTTTATGGCCAATCGACCTCAAAATCAATATCTAGGCAGGCCTGTAGGTACAAAAGTTGGATCCAATGTTATAATTGAAAAAAGTGGCCGCCATTTTGAATTTCTTTGTTTTAAGGCCAATCGACCTCAAAATCGATATCTGGGCAGGCCTTTAGGTACAAAAGACGGATCCCATGTCAGAATTGAAAAAAGTGGCCACCATTTTGAATTTCTTTGTTTTAAGGCCAATCGACCTCAAAATCGATATCTGGGCAGGCCTGTAGGTACAAAAGACGGATCGAATGTTAGAATTGAAAAAATTGGCCGCCATTTTGAATTTCTTTGTTTTAAGGCCAATTGACCTAAAAATCGATATCTGGGCAGGCCTTTAGGTATAAAAGACGGATCCAATGTCAGAATTGAAAAAAGTGGCCGCCATTTTGAATTTCTTTGTTTTAAGGCCAATCGACCTCAAAATCGATATCTGGGCAGGCCTTTAGGTATAAAAGACGGATCCCATGTCAGAATTGAAAAAAGTGGCCACCATTTTGAATTTCTTTGTTTTAAGGCCAATCGACCTCAAAATCGATATCTGGGCAGGCCTGTAGGTACAAAAGACGGATCGAACATTAGAATGGAAAAAAGTGGCCGCCATTTTGAATTTCTTTGTTTTAAGGCCAATTGACCTCAAAATCGATATCTGAGCAGGCCTTTAGGTACAAAAGTTGGATCCAATGTTATAATTGAAAAAAGTGGCCGCCATTTTGAATTTCTTTGTTTTAAGGCCAATCGACCTCAAAATCGATATCTGGGCAAGCCTTTAGGTAATGAAGACGGATCCAATGTTAGAATTGAAAAAAGTGACCGCCATTTTGAATTTCTTTGTTTTAAGGCCAATCGACCTCAAAATCGATATCTGGGCAGGCCTTTAGGTACCGAAGACGGATCCAATGTTAGAATTGAAAAAAGTAGCCGCCATTTTGAATTTCTTTGTTTTAAGGCCAATCGACCTCAAAATCGACTTAAGAAAAGTGGTCGCCATTTTGTACTTCTTTGTTTTAAGACTGATTGGATTTAAGATAGATATTTGGGCTTGTCTTTTAGCCGAAACTAATTAATCGAGGTTGGAATTTTAATAACTGCATTCCATGTTAAATGTTCTTGTTTTAAGGGCCATTGGTTTTAAAATCAAAATCCGCTGGACATGGCCACAAACTATAGTAGGTTTTAATTATATCACTTTTACATAATATCACCATCAAAGCTTATTCAATTCTCTTCAATAACGATATTGCAGCTTTGTTATGTCGCAAAAAAAGGAATTTGTCTTCGAATTTAAGAAGTGGCCCGTGGCAGCAAACAGCTAATAAAGTAAATTCTTCTGTGAAAGCATCAAAATCGGTTAAAAATCCGGGGGTCGTTAGCAATTCAACAATAGCTATAAGCATAATTAGCCGCGTAGTAGAAATTATCTTACTATAATATTTTTCTTCCCCTACATCGTTATGCCCTGGTGGGTGGCCATTCAATTACTGTATCTTTTTTTTTTTGAAGTTATACCTTAAGCGCGTTATGAAAAATTTATGGGAGTGAAATTTTACGATGCGCGCGCATGTGTGACACAAAAATTCTCACGGTTGTTTTTTTATTATAATTTTCCCCTTATAGGGAAGGCAAAGGGTTCAAGCCCATATAGCCTCGTCTTAAGTGATATTATTGGTTGTCTTTTTTTTAAATTAATTATAAAAAAAAATTATTTTTAAAATAATAAATAATCAATAATAAATATTTTAAATTAAGAATCTTCTAATATTAAGTACAAATTATGTCATATATATTTATTATTCTCTAAATTCTATATTTAATAATTATATAATATAATGTTAGGGCAAAAATATTTTTTGTGCGGGTATTAATGACATGATCTACAA
Organism: Lapara coniferarum; assembly: GCA_949316025.1. Lineage (NCBI taxonomy): Eukaryota > Metazoa > Arthropoda > Insecta > Lepidoptera > Sphingidae > Lapara > Lapara coniferarum. The sequence goes on along the minus strand of OX438933.1, from coordinate 15,560,302 downwards.
TTTTTGCTATAAAAGCATAGAACGTTTGACAGTTCGAGTTAGTTGGTCATTGTCTTCGTGCCGGTCGTTCGCTTGGTGATATTTTGTATGAAAGTATTTCTGTAAAGTCAGTGGTACATATTTTTATTTAAATCAAAACCGTTACAGTTTCTAATAATAATTTATTTTTTAGTAAAAGGAGAAGACAAAGGCGCTTAGCCTTGCAGCCTTGTCTGTTGTTGTTTTACCACACCCAAGGACTTTTTCAAAATTCAAAGGCCGAAGCCAAGACTGCAATTTTCCCAAACTATAAAGGTTAATGATGCCAAAGAAGTATAACTTCTCACGCGCGTACATACATATATTACACCTCGATTTATTCTATTTGGTTAAATACAAGCCCAAATATCTATCTTAAATCCAATCAGTCTTAAAAACAAAGAAGTTTAAAATGGCGACCACTTTTATTGAGTCTAACATTAGATCTGTTTTTTACTATCGCCAAGTATCGATTTTGACGTTAATTAGCTTAAAATAAAGAAGTCCTAAGTGGTGGCCTCTTTTTTCAATTCCGACATTGGATCCGTTTTTGGTAACTACAGATATGCCGAGAAATTGATTTTGAGGTCGATTGGCCTTAAAACAAAGAAATTCAAAATGGCGGCCACTTTTTCAATTATAACATTGGATCCGTCTTTTGAACCTACAGGCCTGCCCAGATATCGATTTTGAGGTCGATTGGCCTTAAAACAAAGAAATTCAAAATGGCGGCCACTTTTTTCAATTCTGACATTGGATCCGTCTTTTATACCTAAAGGCCTGCCCAAATATAGATTTTGAGGTCGATTGGCCTTAAAACAAAGAAATTCAAAATGGCGGCCACTTTTTCCAATTCTGACATTGGATCCGTCTTTTATACCTAAAGGCCTGCCCAGATATCGATTTTGAGGTCGATTGGCCATAAAACAAAGAAATTCAAAATGGCGGCCACTTTTTTCAATTCTAACATTGGATCCGTCTTTTATACCTAAAGGCCTGCTCAGATATCGATTTTGAGGTCGATTGGCCTTAAAACAAAGAAATTCAAAATGGCGGCCACTTTTTTCAATTCTAACATTGGATCCGTCTTCGGTACCTAAAGGCCTGCCCAGATATCGATTTTGAGGTCGATTGGCCTTAAAACAAAGAAATTCAAAATGGCGGCCACTTTTTTCAATTCTGACATTGGATCCGTCTTTTATACCTAAAGGCCTGCCCAAATATCGATTTTGAGGTCTTTTGGCCTTAAAACAAAGAAATTCAAAATGGCGGCCACTTTTTTCAATTCTGACATTGGATCCGTCTTTTATACCTAAAGGCCTGCCCAGATATCGATTTTTAGGTCAATTGGCCTTAAAACAAAGAAATTCAAAATGGCGGCCAATTTTTTCAATTCTAACATTCGATCCGTCTTTTGTACCTACAGGCCTGCCCAGATATCGATTTTGAGGTCGATTGGCCATAAAACAAAGAAACTCAAAATGGCGGCCACTTTTTTCAATTTTAACATTGGATCCGTCTTTTCTACTTACAGGCCTGCCCAGATATCGATTTTGAGGTCGATTGGCCTTAAAACAAAGAAATTCAAAATGGCGGCCACTTTTTTCAATTCTGACATTGGATCCGTCTTTTGTACCTAAAGACCTGCCCATGCATCGATTTTGAGGTCGATTGGCCTTAAAACAAAGAAATTCAAAATGGCGGCCATTTTTCTCAATTCAAGCATTGGGTCCGTTTTTTGTAACCAAAGATATACCCAGATTTCGATTTTGACGTCAATCGGCCTCAAAACAACGAAATTCAAAATGGCGGCCGTCTATGCCAAATCTCACAATGTTTCTGAATATTTTAGTGACCATTGATCCATAATAAATAAGTAAATAAATAATTTCAAAATTCGTACTAAAAGAATTTTATGGTGTATAAATTAGAACATCCTTTACACTCAAAATCCGATTTTTTCAAATGTATGGCGGCACGCACGCGTCTTTTACGCAAACTGAGCCCGGCATTCCAGGGGTTAAAAGCTGATGTGATCGAGATGGTTCTTAGCTATAATTTATGAAGATCTGTTCAGGCGTTTGAAGATTATCAGCTCATTTACAACTTTCACAAGAACGATTGATTTTTAGGAGTACTGTGACTTTGGCAATATTTTTAAGACCTGTTTCCCTTGAGCTGATGCTGCAGCATTAAGTAGTCAGCGGAATACCCAAATCTTTAGCAACTTATAGGGAACGTGCGCGTCGTAAGCACTGCCATCTAATCTGAATCTTTTTCAGCCCATCGATACCTACTTGGCTTTGACGTATAGGTAATATTCATATTATAATATTTAATTTGATGTTAATGTATTGCTATGTATCTGAATTCTCCAAAACATAAAAATAAACAAATCAAATGGTGTGAAATTATATTATGTTCCCAAGAATCGTACCTACCTAAGTACTTACATTCCATGGTTATGTGAAAATCCACAAAAATAATAAAAGCTGTATATAATGTAGGTATTTACTGGTGGTAGGACTCTCATATGTAAGAGTCCGTCTGGACGGGTACCACCGCAATGTTTACTTCTACCGCCCAGCAGCAGTGTGCATGCATTGTTGTGTTTCGGTTTCGGGCATTGTAGCCAGTGTAACTACAGGACATACCTAATGAGACTTAACATCTTATGTCTCAGGATTCCACAGGACGAGCGCAGTGGAATTCCACACAGTACTTTGTAATTCAAGGTTCTTGATGGTATTTCTACTGTCTACGATCATCATCATCCCATCGTATCGCTTACCATCAGGCGAACGGCATGCTCGTCTCGTCATTCAATGCTATAAAAAAAACATACATAGTTATGAGTTCCAAGAGCATTTGGATATGTCTCACAACGTAATTTCTGATAAAAAGAAATATTTAAAAAATAAACAAAAACTCGACTGCGTCAATATCTACCATCTGTATTAAATTGATTGAAGAACTGAAAAGATAAGAACTAGATTTTAATTTGAATAATTTATTTTGGTTTTTAAAAATATTTTATTTTGATACCACACTCGATGCATTTTGAATACATTATTTTTTTACATTAGGTACTTGCCACCAATAATCCTTAACTTTGTTTTTTTTGTGTACCCAGTGTCACTCTCAATTATATACATACATACATACATACACTGGAAAAACATAACCCTTCTTTTAGTCTGTCAGTTTCAGCAGTCGGGTAAAAAAAGTGTTTATTGGAAACTTGAAATCTGGTTAATTATTACTTAAGTACTTACGGCAGAATTCAATGATTTTAATAATAAATTATTTGAAAATGGGAACATAGTTAATGCTTATATATTTTGAAATTTTATTTGTAAATGTTTTGTTACTATACAAAACATCTTCCCATTACAACAAAAAGACGTGTGGCACTCGGAGACTGCCGCGGTAAAGCTATTGCATAAATTCTAATATTTGTAACCCCTTTGGACAGATGTAAAATAAAATATTCATCGATAGATGGCAAAACTATTTCTTTTTATGAAAGAGGAGCTCAATGGACTAGTAACCAGAGCCGTAATATTTAAATAATAACCTCTTTGAACAGATATAAAATGAAAACTTTTAAAAAATTCAAACTTAAAACACGTCGTCCCGCCGCGTTTGACATTTCGATACGTTTCACTGACTGCAACAATTTTTTAAATACACGATAATTTCGACCTTTTATCGTTTAACATTCAGCTCATATCCTCTTACATATTGTATTCTTACAAGACTGCGATATTAAATTTACTTATGGAATTTTATAGGTTGTGATAGAGTTGAAAATAAAATATCACCGCTGTGCGGGTCGGAGTGAGGGGTGACAGGTTTTTTCGTTACGGAATTTCTGGATTCGGTCTCCACGCTCAAGGCCCGCGATAGAAGCTATGCAATAGCTTAAAAACATTCCTTTATTTCAAGGTACTTAACACATTTTTGTGATGTAGCAGCATTGTATATACCTTGCTGCCAACCACACGTCATCGGAACTTAAATTGAAACGCACTCTACGCACCTTTTGTCAAAGAGCATTATAATCATAGAATAAAGATGCTTATAGTCCTTATTCTGAGATTATAATACTACGGAAACTTTTGTCTTTCCGTAGTATTATAATGCTCTTTGCTTTGGGAGTTTTGGCGGGAATGTGGAAGTGTCATGAGGTGCTCTTGTTTTAATTCATTATTTTGGTGATACTTAGTGTTATATTGCATAATTATGGTGGTATATTATCCAATATAGTTCTATTAAAGTGCTCAAATGAAGTGAATTGAAATAACTGTGCCAATCAAGTGTTTTTTCGTTGCCGCCAAAACTCCTTGATAAAGTCTTGGTAAGGTAGCCACTGCTTTACTACGACAACCAGAGATATCACTTAAGACGAGGCTGTATGGGCTTGAACCTTTTGCCTTCCCTGTAAGGGAGAATTATAAAAAAAAAAAAAAAAAAAAAAAAGCTCTTTGCTTTTGTCTTTGACCTACATCAAATTGATCGACCGCAAAGAAAATATAAACACAACGATTGACCGTTTGTTTTGAAAATATAATGTAATTAAATATCAACAATCATGTAATTCCTTTTGTTATCCGCCAGACAATACAAACCTCCAGAAATCCATCGCAAATGATAAAGTTATAATGGAAGACAAAAAAGAACGTAGTAAGGTCCATTTTGTTTTAGTTGGTATTCAATAGATTAATTAATTTATTGTTCTTATAACTAAATCAAATAGGTGTCTCATTATATTATTGAAAGCTACTTAACTTCCAAGTCTTATAAAAGTAGCATATCCACTTGGATTCGGGAACCAAAAATAAATGATTCTGGTAGAACTTAGTTCAACGAGTACAGCGTTACTTCAATGTAGGAAAATAATCTTGCAAGCGAGAGAACTGAGCGTGCCGCAAAGACAAGAACCATAATTTGATACTAATCGCACTAACTCTACATACCTACCTACTAATATCTTATTGAGATGCAAATTAGCTTCGAAAAAAAAGATATAATTGGGGATCAAACCCTACTAACTTTGGAATTCTTTTGGTCCACTATCATTATAATGCTCTATACAAATAAACTTTATGCACACTTATAATGTTCGAAGTGGTTCACATACAGAATCATCGCGTTTGCGGGGACGCCTTTAAAAAAAAACAAAACTCTACAGTCTGAAATATTTATTCTGCAGGTATCAAGTCAGTATCAGTACCTCCGCCAGTTCTTCTAATGACGAAAGTTCTAAAGCATATAAAAAATCATTAAGTTGGACAAAGGTAAGTCTTTATAGACGTAATTGGCTGTGTCTGCATACGAAATGCTGTGTCACTTTCGATTACGTTCTACGCCACTGTTATAATTGGTCATGAATTTCATTACTACATATAATTTATACTATTTCTAATTTAATATAAATTGCTAACTATGGAAACAATATTGGTACGCTTATGAAATGTTAGCCCCGTAAAGGAGTAAATAGGTCACTTAATGGTATGAAGGGATTTAGACAATGTTCTCTACTTCCTAAATGATCTAACCCACAATGGCTAACTGCTGGTCCTGCCTGGAGTTTAAATAAGAAAGAAACTTTAAAGATATTTATCTTCTGAAAGCAGCTAATACCGTGTAAACATCTAGGCAAGCGGCGAGTCGTACGAGTACAATTTTAATATTGTAATATTGCCGCTAGTGTAGAGTGTAGACGTCTCTAGACTCCATTCGACCGCGCGAAATGGAGACGGCCACGTTCCGTATTAACCGATCCAAAGGACGAAATCACTCTGGCCATCCGCCGTAAGAACGAGTTCTTGAAACTCCAACACTCCACAAGCAGTTCCGGCCCGCGTGCCGATGACAACACAATCTTATACGATTAGGCCTAAAAACCAATCTTTCTCTAATCGTTGATGTCTCATCCTCTCTCATTTCATTCCTAACCCGTTAGTGGGTTGCCCTCAGCATGGTCACTTAATTCAAAGAGTTGCGAGCGCCTCCTGCGTTCACCCTAAAGACCGGTGTGGCCAGAAAAGCCGACTCGCGTCAGGCTACTGGCAGTAGGGCCATTAACAAAAAAAACGTCTCTAGAAGCTGTTGCGCAATTTATTACTGATCATTACTTTTAAATTAAATAAATATGGAATAGAAGGTACGTACGTGGGTATTGGGCCTTGTGAAATATTGCTCCCAAATCGTACAATATTACGCAATTGCAATTAATTCTTATTTACCATTATATTACTGCAATTTTCAACATTAAAACTAATTTTGTTAGGGAATTTATTAAAAACTAAATAATACCATAAAAGTCAACGCTTTTGAATTACTATAAATGTATTCAAATATAAAAGTTAGTCAGTTGATTATAGTTTTCCCTGGAAGAGTAGCTCCAGGCTGGTCAGTGGTTACCGGTAATGTTGTTAACTTTAATAACGTTGCTCAACCGGCCTTACCGATTGCGCATTGCAACTAAACTACAAGTCGCTTGCACAATCAACAAACACCATGTAATAACATGTATCTTGCCTCTTATGAAAGTAATTTCATTTTATCTAAAATAGACCTATATGAATTATACAGCCTTAGGTTATTCTAGAACGTGCCCACGTTTGGGGAAATATAATTTATGAGTAGAGTTCGTAATTTAACCCCCAAATTGCTGCTCGGTCCACCTTAACGTTGTTGTAAAATATTCAACTAGTTGCAGGTAGGTATAGCTGTGAGTCTGCAGAACGCGGCAGACGGCAGACGGCAACAGCATGTGCCGCGACGGCAGACGGCACTACTATGCAGTATTAAATTGTATGAGACCGATTCCGCACACGACGCGCGGCAAGTGACGTCCTGCCGGACGTCATTTGCCGTCGTGTGCGGAATCGGTCTCTGTCTCGGCCTGCCGCGTCCTGCGGTATCACAGCTTAAGATAGCATCATACTTGCAACTGGTGAAATGCTCCATACGTTGCAATATTAGGTTTTTTTTTTTTATCTTATTTTAAGGAGCTTTGTCGTGTGTTACGAATATTAGTTTTAAAGTGAGAAACTAGGTCCGTTGAGGTTTGAAAAAGCCCTCAGATGCACTTCTACAATTATTTATAATACCTACAAATAGAAATCCTAAGTCTTGACAGTCTGAAGGAATCATATCGAATCTTGCAACTAAATTTTTTTCTTGCATCTAAACTGCCTACATAGCAAGATATATTTATACTAACTGATTTTAGGTTTTGCTGTAAATTGCTACGTGTACGAAGATGCCACCCCAGTTGCTAGATTTGCCAGGAAAATGTTTGATATGCCAAGAGTTCGACCTAACGGAGACGGTGTTCCTATGCGTCGCGTGCACATTCATTCTCTTACTTTTCACGCAGACTTGCCGCATCATATCCTACGGCTTCGACGACGTTACCTTATAGGATGGATCAAGGCAATGAGTAAAATCGTAGTTTCCTATCCTACTAATATTATAAACGCGAAAGTTTGTAAGCATGGATGTTTGTTACTCTTTCACGCAAAAACTACTGAACAGTTTTCGATGAAATAGTGCACACGGGTAGATTATCTCCTGGATTAATACATAGGCTACTTTTGTCCCAAGAAAATATAAAGCGGGACTTTTATCCCGAAAAACCTTTATAACGCAGGCGGAGCCACGGGGAAAAGCTAGTTTATCTATAAATTTACATTTTCTCTTCATGAATTCTGGCGATTACTGGGTATTAAAAGTTAGTGCCTTTATTGTAAGGATAAAATGAGAGTGAGCGTAGTGATGCCTACGCTCTAAATCATAATAATAAATAAATCATAATTTATGGTGATAAATTATGTTTTATCTTGGATCCCATAAACTGCTTTGAATCATAATCTGTATTATATTAAAGCTCTGATTATGGTTACCTAATACTAAGTTAAAACTGAAGTAGCAAGAGTTATAGTTAGCTTTAAAAGAAGAAGCGAATTGAGAAGGGGTTTAGTAAGGTCTCGGCAATCGGCCATAACAGTTTGGTATCAAGCGTTGCAAAAATTTTAAATGTTTGTTTAGTTGATTATATTTAAATGCAACCCTTTGTTAACTATGAAATAATAAGCTCTTATGAAACTGATCTAAAACCAAGGCGTGCCACGTTCACCTAACGTAACGGTGGTCCACATTTTTTATCTATACTAGTTCATTATTACATAAGTGCCTTCCGCTAGCCGGCCCTGTCGCTGTGACGTCACACCATGACGCTACACTTTTTTACGCTCTATAGAAACAGCTCCGAGTGGAACTAACGAAAGTTATGAGCAAATATTCCTTGATGCGGTAATACGAGTCATAGGCAAAACTGTTCTACAGAACTATTTTGCAAGCGTGTTAATTATTTAACGTAATCAGTGATTACATGTTAAACTGTCAAGAATTTCGAGGGTATGTGAAGTCTGCCAACCCGCAATAGGCCAGCGTGGTGGTCTAAGGCCTAACCCCCTCTCAGTAGAAGAAGAGGCCTCATGCTCAGCAGTGGGCAGTATATTATAATAATATGTATAGGGCTTGCATAAAAATATACCTACACTGTGTTTCCAGAATACAAAAATGCGCAGTACCATGTTGCACGTGCCAATGTTGCGGGAAAAAGAACGGGTGTAAAAACAATGCCACATGTGCCACACTCGCCTTGATTTTGCTGCTGGTCATATTATTAGCTGAGATGTACAACAAACTGAAGAAATGGGTGAAGAGACGGAGGAGGTGTATTTGTTATGCGGTACTTATTTAAAAAAAACCTAAATAATTATCCGCTATGAACTCAGGAATATACCGACGCAGAAATAAAGCTTAAAATCAATTTAGTATATAGATTCCTTATTTTTTTTCTAATGGCTCACTCCATCGTCAACTTGGCAGATATTTCTGGTGAAATCGACAACAAAAACTATTTCATCCTTAATATAAATAGCTATTTTAATGAGTTATTAATTTACCATTTCGACTTTCATAGTTTTTAGAGACTATCCCGCCCTTGGTATGAACCCATCACTGCAATCCCTATAAGCCAGAATCAACAGTAACATTTTATGGCACCAAGCGCTGAAGCTTGACGATGCTCAGGGAACACAAACCTGTTTGTAACGGTTAATTCATAAAAAAAAAAATAGTTATGGTGGAGTTGCAAATCTTAATTTTCCACTTCCATAGCAAAACAGGGGATAAAGTAATTAGCTAAAGAGGCATATCAACCGCAAGTATATACAACTAAAAAGGCCAATTGAAATGCATCATGGATATAAAAATAATAATTGAGAGGGTATCTATTGAGCTATCAATTGAGCTGACTTCATCGTTAGTCATGTTTTGTTTATATTTGATTACAGGGCGAGTGCAATGAATCAAGAGCACCAGTTGCTGCAGATCGCGGTCGCCGGCGCAGTGCCGCCTTATGAATGTCTCCTCGTGTTAGTTGTTGGTTTAGCGCTTCTATACATTATATTTGATGAACAGTCCAATCCCGATACGTCATAATAAAATATAGCAAAACACATTCTAGTTTCAATGTACTTGTCACACCAAAATATGCCCAAAGTAATATGTTTCTCATTGTAGTAAATGAATAGGCTAACGTTTTTCATAATTAGGATTATCTCTACTTTTTCTTAAATGAGATGCTCACTAAAAATTGCAGTTTTGTAGTTGATGTAATATGAATGCCACGCACGATCTCCGTAGAATGTGTTCTCGTCATTATCTCGTGAATTTGCAACACCACATTCACGCTGTTTGTGACAGTTTATAACTTGCAATACTGCAATGTTATGAATATTCTTAAATTTTCCATTGTCCAGCAGCACGAGATGCATTAAGTATTTAGTAACCCAAAAACTTGCATAAGCGATGAAAAATTATCTCTTCCTGCATTACGAATACCTGTCTAGGACGCCGATTTCACGATAGTTGGCGACAATTTATTTATATCAATAAGTAGACCACTGTTTGTTAAACATACATTATCAAATCTATTAATAATCTATACCTATCTATACTATATAATAAAGCAGTAGATAGTGGTGTCTGTATATTGAAAGAAATGTGATAAAAAAGAAAGGGGGTGACTAATGAAGAGTTATGGAAGTCAAATTAGCAATTTTTATAATTCTTTTGTCTGTTTGTTACTGTACATCTCCGAAACTACTGAACGGACTTCGATGATATTTAGTATGGGGATAGTTTTAGACCTTGGAAGGATATACGCTACTTTTTATCCCGGGAAAATAAAAAGTGGGACTATTATCCCGGAAAAACACTTTCATGCGGGTGAAGACGCTAGCAAAAGTCAATAATAAAACATTACAAGTGGTGTCAGTACTCAATAGGGTGCGTACGTTGAGCAATCTTTAATCACAACTCAGGAAAAACTAAAATAATACGCGTTTTGCACGTGCACAGGCTACATCGGAACATTTCACAAGAAGGCAATATCCACGGCGTGTCTGCGCGCCCATTTAAGAATCTATACAGATTATTATACACAAGTAATATTATCTATGACTCTCAAAATCTACGTGAATTAACATAGTACAAAACAGTTTTATTGGTTTACAAAACAAAGATTTACAGCTTTGCTAGATGTCGTAAAGTTACTGCAGAAGCTAATATGAACCTGAAGTCGCGTGGAAATCTTATGCAATTTAAAAGATCACTGGGTGACTTCGACCCGCCATCGCACAATACACATTACGTAAGAGTATCTCGTCAATAAATCCCTGCATACAAAGCGTAAGAGTAATGTTCACAAGGCCTAGTATTAATATTGCGTTACAGGACGTAAAAACACGAGCAACGGCCCGACTCTTTACGGGCTAAGTGCGGAAAAAGGCCTACAACAGTAACAGGACGTAAAGTACTTAAACTACCAAAAAAAAAATATCCTAATTCACTAGCCAAGCAGGAATCCAATGTTTTAGTTACCTAGATTCACAGAACGCTAACATAATAATAGGCAAAATATACACACACACACGCTCACGCCTTTTCGCGGAGGTAGCAGGCAGATGCGCATCTTGTGCACGTAATTTTCGCCATTTGAATTGCATCCTGTCATATGATAGGAAGCCAGCCTATGGCTATAACGGGTACAAATTCCAGACTCCCAAAAAAACAATATTATTTGCAGGCAAAAAAATGGCGTGGCGGTATCCGTAATCTATAGGTAGGTACTTACTTTAGCAGTATTTCTGTTCTACTATAAAACTTTATTCGATGTACTTTTCAGACGATGACTCTTTGGATTGGATAGTTTGACTACTTTCTATGTGATATACACAAAAATAGGTTCAAGATTTATGTGTTTTAAGTGCTCACCGCTATAACATTCACAACCTTCCGAGACCTTCACGACGATACTGCATTTTTATTAATATTAATACCAGCCCTGTATTATTATACTGCCCACTGCTGAGCACGGGCCTCCTCTACTGAGGGGGTTTAGGCCTTAGTCCACCACGCTGGCCTAGTGCGGGTTGGTAGACTTCACATACCTTCGAAATTCTTATAAAGAACTTCTCAGGTATGCAGGTTTCCTCACGATGTTTTCCTTCACCGTTAAAGCGAACGATAATGGATAAACAATACACACGTAACTTCGAAAAGTCAGAGGTGGGTGCCTTGGGTTTCGAACCTCCGGACATTATCTCGGCAGACCGTTCCATTCCCAACTAGGCTATAGTCCACGATACTGCATAGACAATCTTATTAATATTTCCTTTTTTTTTCAATTTGTCTGCTTACATGCTTGACAGACGGTTTGTAAAGATCGCAAGGACTCGCTGATTGCAGGCCACTTCTAACAGATCGGTTAGAAAATTTAGAGGAGGCCTATGGCAATAATGATGATTCAATATCACTCGAAGCCATAACAAAATCGTCCATTATAAGGTGATTTAATGATTTTTTAAACATTGCAGTCTTGATGGGAATTTAAATGGGCAGTTCAGAGCCTACATTATCGTGACTATTTCAAACCAAAGTAAAAGGCAAAGATGCCGCAAACACGCATTACCTAAAAGCAAGCCATAGACGTAACATTTACTTTCATTCGCTGTCATAAACTAAACTTAAATTACTACGGCGAAAGTTTAATTATATAAATATCATTAGTAACGTGTGCTTAACAAAAACAAACAATGCTATCACTCATAATTCATATTATGTTTATTGCCTGCCCAAATTGCCGCGAAAACGTTAAAACAAGTGCAGTTTCTTGCAACAAATTTCGGTTGTAATTTCTGAACTTTACGTGAACATTATATCGCAATATTCTCGCATGATGTGTCAGATGACAATTATATCTCCCTATCTCATCTAGATAGACATCTACAACAAGTTTCAAGACGCTTACGGTTTGTTGTTTTATTCTTATAAGAACAGCTTTGACAATTTTTACCTTATGAATAATCTGTTCTTTGGGTTAGCGTGCTTCAGTCTTTATTCTATGGGTTAGCGTATATTCGTTTAAAGTAGTATGTAGGTCAGTGACTCCATGGGCACCTCATAACTTATGGATGTCATAATAGTGTGGCAACTTAATGCTACAGGAAATTTTACCGAATGCTTCCTTGATCTCGCTCTGCAGCTTAGAGATCACGATATATCTTCTCTTTTTAGCGTGAGGTAAATATTATTAAAATTGGATACTCGTACGATACCCAGTCTTTGTCCAATTTTACCGACAATTTGCTGGGTATCAAACTAGATACGATTTTGTAACGATGGTTATTTAATACTTGAATGTGTTGCAATCATCGACTGTGATTCACCGTTGATTTAGATGGTCGTCATTAAGCCACAGTACAATTATATCTTATATTAAGCGTTGATGACGTCTACAGTCTACACCTATTAAAGGAATACATAGTACATACCATACAGTCATATCAATTTATATACATATGGTTCGATATTGTATAACCATCATTCTGTACATCAACTCCTGGCTGGTAGCGTGGGTTCGAAGGATAAATTGGTGACAGACTTAATACGACCTGTCCGATGTCAACCTTATCTTAATTTCAGGTTGAAAATATACAACATAAACAGCATTCAACCGATCAAAATGGAGGGTCATTGTGAAAGCCCTCTGCAACATACAGGGTACACAGGACTTTAATGATGATGATAATATTAAATGCCATGTCGTTTGATGAAGAATCCAATATCCTCAACGAAGAAGGCAAATTGTAAACAAATCACACCTTTAGAAGGAAAGCGACATAATAAAAAAAAACGGAAATTAAGTTATCGTCATAACGCATCTTTAGAAAGAAAACGACACAATTCAAAAAATAGAAAATTGAGTTGTCAATTTTAAATGACTAAAAATTTGCCCCTTATTTATAAAAATATTATAAAAAAGGGACCGATATAACAGATTTGTCCTTTTCCTGCTTGAATATGGCTGTGTTTGAACTATTATTGTATTGAGAACTTCGTTTTAAGTAATTTTATGACGATAACTCAATTTTCTGTCTTTTTGAATTGTGTAGTTTCATCCTAAAGGTGCGATAAAATGATTTAAACCTTGTCCCTTTTACATAAAAATATAACAAAAAATGCCCGATATAACAGTTTGGTCCTTTTCCCTTTTTAAGTAATTTTATAACGATAGCTCAATTTTCGATTCTTTAGAAATGTGTCGTTTTCGTTCAAAATGTGCGAAATATGCGTTTTGTCATAATCTTAAATACCGCGATTGTCTATAAATATGTTCCAAATAAAATAACTCGATCAAAAGTCACGTAAGTGAGTATATTTTGAGGTCTTGATATGAGAAGACAGGTTTTGCATTACGGTCAAGGTAAACTCGAGAGAAATTGCACATCTGCATCGCGTAGAGGGCGTAGGTCTAAATGACGTCAATGAACGACATATAATGTAACGTCAATGACTTTAAACGATGATTATACTCGCCTGATTAATTAGCCAGGCCGGCATAATTTTGTCGATAGATGAGGGATAATCGAGATTGTCAATAAATTTTTATCTGGTCTGCACTATACTAGGTGCAGTGAAGTTATCTATGCCCATATAAAAAGTGTAGTAGCTGTGAGCTCGATACGATGTTCTTCCGATAATAATAATGATTCTGTTGGCGAGTGAAAATTAAATTTGCTGATTTGTAAATTTTGGAGATTATTATCGTGCTGCATAATAATATATTTTTTATAATATCAGACATAGTATACTTGATGATGACCCTTCTATTATTTTCACAAAATAATATAATGCTATAACTACATCATGTTATGCTCAAGTGGTCAGAATTGGGAAATTATTATGTAGGTAGATTTATTTACTTATCTATTCGCAATAGATAATTAAGTATATAGTTCATACCCAAATTTATATTACTTGGTATATACATACTTCACATCATGGGACGGAATACTCACGGCGAAAAGTGGGTGCACTAGTTGCGCCTCTGCCTACCCCTCCGGAAATAAAACGCCTCAGTATGCGTAGTACCTATACATCATGATAATACTTACAAAGTTTATATGTACTTTTATACCAAAAAAACCTGTTAACGCGGGCGGTGCCGCGGGTATAAGCTAATTTACTCATAAATCATAACAAGGCCAAAACATATTTTTCATTTGCCTGCATAATTATAAGGAGTATAATCTATGTGTCTATAACGAGTGATCAATTGAGCTTAGCGATGCAACTAACTTTACATAACGTTTAGCTAATACTAAAGTATTAAGTTCATTGCGGTCATAGTAACAGAGAATGGTCTGTGTGTTTCTATTCAAGTGTTAAATGAATAGGTATGGACAAAAAATTCGTTTCATACAGTTAAAGAAGTTCTAAGTTAAAAATAAGTTCTAAAGGAAAGAAGCGGGTATTGACCGCACACTCGCTTTATATCTTTTCTGCATAGTGGTCATTATTAAGCCAGTATTGCTCAAACCAATTATGATATTTAACTCAACTACAGTTTAATTATAAAAGGTGTGAATGTTTATGAAACTCAAAAATAATAACCATCTTCACAGCAATCTTTTCGTGAGGCAATGACCAAATAAAACATCGTGGGAATTGTGTGGCTGGGCTTGATTTTTGTTCGAAAAAAGGTGTTTCTTTTTTAAGTTAGTGCTTAAATATATATTTGGGGCATAGTGCTCGTCATAATACATAAATTAAGCATCGATTCGGAATATATGTATATACTATCCGCTTATAAAGTTAAATTATTAAGACAAATATTTTGTTTTCAATTGTCTAGACTGCACAAGCCCCTATTATATAACAGGATAAGACAAGGCATATTAAAAAATACCATAACTACTGTCGATAGACGACACATGTTACGATAATGAACCACTGCATTTTATCGCACCTTTAGGATGAAAACGAGACAATTCAAAAATATAGAAAATTGAGTTATCGTCATAAAAACTTAAAACGAAGTTTTCAATGCAATAATGTTCAAACACAGCCATATTCAAGCAGAAAAAGAACAAAACTGTTATATCGGTCCCTTTTTTATTATATTTTTGTAAATAAGGGACTAGTTTTTAGTCATACAAAAAAGACAACTCAATTTTATATTGTTTGAATTGTGCCGTTTTCGTTCTAAAGGTGCGTTATATGAAATAGTCATAACGCAAAACTAGGTTTCTTTCTGCGTATTATAAAAACTCGCAATCCATTATGAGGGCACGTGCTTGGGTGGAACTTCGCAACATTTGCTCTATGAAACCTTCCTTTAATTTGTTACGTACGCATTCTACACAGTCATTTGCATAAACGCGTTGCCACCTTGACTCCGTGACTCACTATGTTAAGTAACAATTAACAAAGAAAAGCTATTTACTCAACTTACTTTTGGTCTAAAAGTTTACAACGCTGTTACGTTACTCGCGTTATTATTACAAAGGTGTGTTTATTTCTACGAGAAATGTATACAATATAACTTATTACTTAGTGCTTCTTTTGATTAGTTGGATTTTCACTGAAAGTATTAATATTTACAATATTTCCCAATTTATTATTTCTATTAGACGTCAACAAAAAATATTATACATAAGTACATATACACTCACGCCTTTTATCCCCAAAGGGGTAACAGATGCGCAACTGGTGCACTTACATTTCACCGGGTATAAAATCCATCCTATTTTGTGATAGGGGGCGAGCCTGTCGCCATATAGGGCACAAATTCCCGAATCCGGGCTTATATTGAATAGAATCCCAATATCACTTTGCCCGACCCGTTGATCGAACCCAAGACCTCAGCATTGCAGTCGTACCGTAATACAACTACGCCACTGAGGCAGTCAACTAAAAACTCAAAATAACGATATCCAAAAATAATTTATATTTTGAAAAGTTAAATTTTATGAAATGCTTTTTTTTGTTAATGACACTACTGCCAGTAGTAGCCTGACGCGAGTCGGCTTTTCTGGCCACACCAGTCTTTAGGGTGAACGCAGAAGGCGCTCGCAACCCTTTGAATTAAGTAACCATGCTGAGGGCAACCCACTCACGGGTTACGAACCTCGGCTTAGGACGACCACTAATAGAGGATGAGACATCAACGATTAGGGAAAGATGTGGTTTTTAGGCCTAATTCTATTAATTCGTTTCATTGTCATCGGCACGCGGGCCGGAACTGCTAGGGGGGTCAGGGGGGTGACGGGGAACGCAGCGAGGTCCTCGACGGCGAGGACGGAACTGCGGTCTTGTGGCGTGTTGGAGTTTCAAGAACTCGTTCTTACGGCGGATGGCCAGAGTAATTTCGTTATCTGGATCGGTTAATACGAAACGCGGCCGTCTCCATTTGGCGCGGTCGAATGGAGTATATATTGACGCTTTACGGACTAACGTGTTTGGGTGATTTACCGCCCGATCGAAGTAGCGTCTGCTGGCCATATGCATGAAATGCCTGATAGTCGGCATATTGGTATCCAAGTGGAGTTTGCGGTTGCGAACGTACCACGGGGCACCAAGAGCATGTCTGAGCATTCTATTTTGTCAGACCTGCATACGCTGAAAACGAGCAGGCGGTAAATGGGCGAATACGGGCGATGCGTACGTCATGATAGGTCGAATGCAAGTCGTAAAGATCCTAATCTTGTTGCGGATTGTCATTTTATTTTTCCTGTTTAAGAGCCAATGCAATTGGCCCATCGCGAATGCGGCTCGCGTGCGTACCGCGTTTATATGTGGGATGAAGGTCAACTTCTGATCAAGGGTAACTCCTAGATATTTGGCTGTGTCCGTCCAGAGGATGACCTGGTTGGACATGCGGACTGAGGTGTAGGGCACATGGATTCTCTTTTTCTTAGTCAAAAGGATAGCCTGACTTTTGGTGGGATTGACGGTGATTCGCAATTTGCGGAACCACTCGCCGAGCTTGTCGGCGGCGGCCTGCAAAGTGCGCAACACGTCATTGTCGGGGTCTCTACGTGAGGCGTAGATTGCGGTGTCGTCCGCGAAGACCGCCAGATGGGCGTTGTTTGGTTTGGGGATATCACTGGTAGGTATACAACGAGAAAAGAAAGGGGGAGAGAGCAGAGCCTTGCGGGACTCCGGCCGTGATGGAGGTGAAATGTTTGGATGTTTGTTTGTTAGATGTAAACTCAGAAACAACTAAACGGATCTGGATGAAATTTGGTACAGTGGTAGATCATGCCCTGGATTAACATAGTCACATACTTTTTATCCCAGTAATTTGCTACATGGGAAATAATGGGTATTTTTAATCTGATTCATTAAATAGATGGTGCGGCGTGGTACTGTGTTTTACACGCGTGCAAAGCAGCGAACAACACCTAGTTCTTCTACATGGTCAGGCTTCTTCGTAAACAGAGCTGCGAGCAACAAGCTAGTTAGCTATAAAACAAACACAACAAAATATAACAACACAAAGAAAGTAGGTCGTTGCAAAAAACCAGTGGTAAAATTATATATTAATGTTTGTCCAACAAAGATTAAGTGAGCATTTGTTTACAACATTTTATTACGGCGTCAGACCTACTGAATTATTATTTCATTCATATTAAGTACTAACCACACAATTTTACGGTTTTAGAACAATGTGTCAGAGCTACCAAATTATGCCTAAATTACCAGTGCGTACAAATTTCATAGATTTACGCTTGCGTGTGTTCGCGTGGATTGTAAGTAGTACCTAATTATACGGACAAGTGATAACTGATTACCAAACTTGATCCTTATATTATGTGTGATCCTTGTATGTGTGTATTGAACTTGCCCTAGATGCGGCATCACATGCCCTTCGAATCTTTCCAAAGAATTAAATATAAGTATGTATAGACTATAATCTATACTAATATTATAAAGCTGAAGAGTTTGTTTGTTTGTTTGTTTGAATGCGCTAATCTCAGGAACTGCTGGTTCGAGTTGAAAAGTTCTTTTTGTGTTGAATAGACCATTTATCGAGGAAGGCTTTAGGCTATATAACATCACGATGCAACTATTGAAGCGAAGAAATAAAGGAAAATGAGAAAAAAACGGGGAAAATTATTCATTCTTGAGGGCTTCCATTGCGTGCGCTGCGAAAACGGTTCAAGATACCAAAAATATATGTATGAAAGAATTATTGCTCTTGAAATGATCTAAAAAAATGTTCGCGACAGTATATGTCTATCTTTTAAGATTAACTCACTAGAACAGTTTTTATTGTAATCAAATTTGGTCGAAATTAATGCATTATTTGTTAAGAGTTGTATCAACGTCATAATATTAATCTTTATCCAAATAAATGTGTTGGATAGAGTGATTCAACGGGAAGGTTTTTATGTACTTTTAGCCCGGAAAAACTTATTAACGCGGGCGAAGCCGTGGGCAAAAGCTAGTATTAACATAAGGGGCACGAAGTTGCTGCACCAGTTTTGCCTCTACCTTAAAAGCATAAAGGCGTGTCTTCGCGAAGACGAAAATATTTCCCAACTATCTTTTTTATCTTCTTTTAAAAACCCGATAGCTATAAAATTACGAAAATTATTTCTTCATTTTTATAATGTGTCGATTTCCTCCTAACGCAAGTTGAGCTCCGTTTACATCTTTGAAATTAATTATACGATATGTCTATGTCATCCGATAGTAATTAAAATCTGGCTAGAATACATTGGCCAATAACAAGTTCTATGTTGCGTGAACACATGAGCGTACGCTAAATGTATTCTGAATACGGTGTATACGGTGGATATTTTGTTTAAAAATACCAAGTGGACGTCTTAGGTGATCTTTAATGTATTATTCGACTAATAATTACACTGTTCAATAAGATATGGGTTCATAATCTTATGAGTACACTTATTTATTTTAAATTTCTACCATGTGTAGGACAAGTTACCTACTCTAAAAACATGAGATATTTACGGCTTTTGGAAATACGAATTTGAAATAGAGACTGGAAACAATTAACACACTCGTCCTTGGCAAAGCTCAGGGATGTTGCCGAACTTGAAGAAAACTGTATGGGGATAGATATGAAGTTCTAACACTTTTTAAGCCCTTTGTAACGTAGTTCGTAGGAAAGCAAGCTGCCAATTCATTTAAGTATCATTTGAGAAAATAACACAAACCAAATATTCTGTAAAATAACCATAAAAAAGATCTAATATCTCGTTCATTATTCACTTACACATAATTTTGATGCACTTCATAACTATATGGTTCAAATTGAATGCGGATACCAATTTTGCTACATGAAAACAATAGAAAATAGTTGTGTACCGCTGCACCGATTATCGAAAACCACGGTGGCTCATGAATCGGCGAGAGCAGCAAAACACAAAAGTCGACAGCAGCTCCGCTCAGTGCTTGTCTGTCGTCTGTGCTTGGAACACGTTTGTGAACTGTGCCTATACACCGGGATAACAAACAGGTCTGTTACATATTTTTATGAGCCGATATAATTATAAGATAAACATGCATCTATTAAATTATAACATTAAAAGCGATGTATTGATTTTTGTCATACAGTGTTAATTTGAAAGTGGTTTAATTTACGAATAACTTTTATCTAGTTAAAATAAGCCCTGAGTCAAAATGTTGTGTTCATTAGTAACGAATAATAATGTATTATACTTATAACACATTATAATATTGAAATTTCATTATAATAGTGAAAAGCATACGGTCATTGCTGCGCGCTGGCTTTGCGATTTTTGTGATTAGAAATCAATGAATGCGTAGGCCTTGCAGTGCTTGTGGGTTAAAAGCATAATTATTATTTAGAAAATATATGAGCTTATTATGAGCTATTATAAATATACTTACCTAATCATCATCATGTAACTATTGAGGCAGATGTTTAAACCCATAATTCCTAATACCATAGTTCCTATTCCTCAGTAATTACATTGATTGCTCTTCCACTGACCCCATAAGTGGCGATAGCCTAGTTGGGAGTGGAACGGACTGCCGAGACGAATGACCGCAGGTTCAAAAGCGAAGGACTCGCAAAAAGTTATACTGTGTGTATTCTTTGTGAATTATTACTTGCTTTAAACGGTGAAGGAAAACATCGTGAGGAAACCTGTATACCTGAGAAGTTCTCTATAAGAATTACGAAGGTGTATGAAGTCTGCCAACCCGCACTTGGCCAGCGTGGTGGACTAAGGTCTAAACCCTCTCAGTAGTTGAGAAAGCCCGTAGGCAGTGGGTAGCATAGAAGATAGGGCTGGTAGTTGTAATAATAGTACACCGATTGAAGTGTTCTCTATATTTAAACTCAACAAAGCCTGCTTTCTGTTTCTTGACAGCAAAAACTAACGAGCTTTCACATGTTCGAGGCGCTTTAGTTATGCGGTAAGTAATGTGAATTATAATAGTTAATAGATTTCAGCTTGAGGCCTTTACACTAACATAATTACTATCCATTTATCATCAGAATACGTATGGCGTAATACAATCAAACATAATATCTATTTGGGTCTGATCTAGTATCTACAGTACAGTTTCATAACAATATCTTCGCACAATGGAAAATATGCTTCTTGCTTGCTTTCTGCGGCCTCCAACTGTTAAGATGTGACTAAGGGGTATCTGAGGAAATAACCATACGTTCATAAATTGTTGTAGGACCCACATGTAAGAGTCCGTCTGGGTGGCTACCACCGCAATGTTTATTTCTACCGCCAAGCAGCAGTGTGCATGCACTGTTGTGTTTCGGTTTGAAGGGCATTGTAGCCAGTGTAACTACAGGACATAGTGAGACTTAATATTATATGTCTCAGGATGACGAGCGCAGTGGAATGCCACACAGTACTTTGTAGCTCAAGGTGCTGGATGGTATTTCTACTGTTTATGAGTGGTCGTATCGCTTACCATTAGGTGAACGGTATGCTCGTCTCGTCATTCATTTAAAAAAAAGATAAAAAAATATATAGAGATGTGTGGGTTGTGTTTGAGAATGCTTCTGTGCTCCGAGAAACAAAGCCATAATGGAGAAAGATCGTTTAAATTCCTCTTATTTTCATATTGCTTGTTTTGTATATATTATTAGGTATAAAGTTTTAAATAAATGATAGGTAAAAAGTTGCCATAGTCACAATATTCAAAGAGTAAATTTAAGTGAACTGCCGGGATACTTAAAGGAAGTGAAATGAAATGAAATAATTTATTCAAATCCATAAAATGTTTAACATTACTTAGATTCAGTAAATTTTTACTTCACCACTAGTTCGGAAAGCAGTTTCCACCAGACAAGAACATGCAAAAATCTCTAGGGTTGCTCTTTTCAAAATCAGTTCAACGGTACAAATACAGGTACCTACAGTGTACACAAAAAGTATATTATATACTCCAGTCAAGTTATGCAAAAAAACATGCTGAGCTTGCATTAATTCCTAACAAGCTGAATTTTTGTACAGACCTTAAATACGTATAATTACACATGCTATGTCAAAACTCGCATCGATCCCGTTGGTGCGTTGTTTTTTATCCGAGGTTAAAGGTCCTAACTTTTACTTTTGGCGTACATCTCTGAAATGGTGCTATCGGAAAATTATTCAAAGAATGTTTATAGATCGTAAAATTGTCTACAAAAAGGTATGAATACTTTTCCCTTACAAAGCACCGTTTTCGAGTTATCGCGATTTCAGACCATAGGAAAGTCGTATTTTCATTTTTTTCTATTTTATTCACATATTTCCACACCACCTCTGAGTTAGTGCACTCGACGCTTTTTAACGTGATTTCCCCAGTGAGCACACTTCACAATGTATATTACAAACAGGGAAACTTGTAGTAATAATAATAATATTTAAATATTTACGTACTGGGTTACAAATTTCAGGAGGGCTTGTGACGTGATACAAACTTGAACGTATTTTTTACACTAAACATGTGTAAACTGGCGTTTATGGTTTGACCCATAGCCAAAGTTACTGTATCCAATTATTTCTTAAACACATTCTTTGCATGTTTCTTATTGGTATAAATGTACAAATACAGGATAATCACACTAACACTAATCACCATAAGAATCACATATTATTATAAATTGTTTACTTTCTCGTCAATAGCGATTTGCTTAGCGTTTGCACTATTTTGGGCTATAATAATCTCCTGTTCCTTGCTTTGATTATTGCCCATAATATTTCAGGATATAAACCTTATTTTTGATAACTCTGTGCAGTGAATACGTGGAGTGATTTGTTACAATGGTTTAAATATTGTAGAATGTGTTATCTACCTTATGATTTTACGTAATAAGCAGATTGCTCTGGCCTCATTACAAAAATAATGCCTATGCGTGGTTACCGCCGTAATAGTTGTGAAAGAAAAGAAAAAATATATATACAGTCACTCAATTAGATCATGTCAGTTTATCGTTTTACTATACAACATGCAGCATACGAATTAGTAATAAATAGTTAGAGTGTCCATAGCTAGCCCTACGGCGTGAACCTTGGGATCAGGTCTGGTTTTCGCGAGACGACTAGCGATACCAGATCTGCTTGTAAAAACATTTTATAACCACATTATGGTTTCTAATTAAAAATAATAATTATAACTTAAATCCATATTATAACAAATGTGTTACGTAAATCTAACGGGACGTTTTATCAGCCTGTCGGATCGAGAGGTCTTTTGTGCTAAGGGGGGATTCGAAACCGCTGAGCCATCTGTGGTAATATTTATTGCGGAATGCGATTTACGTACAGACAGCCACATAAATAGCTGAACAATTTCAAAATTTCAAATCACCTCTACTTTTTTGTTTTCTATTGAATAAAATAAAATGGATTTACCATGCTTCACACAAATAAAAACAAATGTTTCAATTAAACTTAGCGCGCATGGGCGATTTGAAATTTTGTATTTGTTCAGCAATTTCTGTATCGCTGGTGTAGGATCCGCGCTATTTATAGGCTGGTTTTAATGTCTATCAATACCGGACTCTGTCTATCAAGTAGTTACACTATAAAGAACTTTTCTTTCTTTCTCACTACCTTCTCCTTCATAGGGTGGTGTCAGGGGTCTACTTACCATGTCATTCCGGATAAAAACATGAGTACATGTTCGTCAATCTGGGTGCACGAATATTGATCTACAATTTGAATGTATATTAATCTTAGGTCGTAGCTGGCTTACAGTATGGCGTAATTTTCGAGGTATGTATGTGAACATGGAATCACCAAGTGTAGAAATAACCTGGGAGTCGAACGCCATGACCGTATACTAACTGGGCTGCGCTTATCCCAGAGTCACTGCGGATTGCTGTTGTTAAGCCAAGTAGAATTGTAGTTAATTCATCACTCCACGACGCTTGGCTTAACCTTGCCATTAAAGCTGCTTTCATACTAGTCATAGTATATATCTATGGGAAATGCTCCGTGCCATTTAGTGAAGCGGTCAATGATTGTTACGCAATATCCTTCTTGGGTCGAAGGTAAGAGCCCGACAATATAATATGTGTATGGTCGAATCACTCGAATCGAATCGTTCGCTCGGCTCAAATGTCCCTAAATCTGAACTTGTATGCCGTGTAACCTTTGCAAGTTGACAACCAATGCATGTCTTGTCCTATTTCCCTACATCTTTATTTAACCCAGGCCAAAAATGTTTTTGGGCCATATATTTTCGTGTTAACCGACTGCCTGGGTGACTAATGTTAGGTATATATCGTGTCAAAAGCATGTTTTCGTAACTTTTCCGGAATATATGGCCTTATTTTGGATGAAGAGACTTCACAATATATTTTCTTGTTTGAAATAGGTACATCCACTGATGTATTAAAAAAACCCTACATCAATGGGTACATCACATAGTTTGAATTCCATATTATTACTTTTGTTATCGGACCTAGACAGCAATGACGTTATTTGAGTGTCGGTTTCCTGTGGCGCTAGCTAATTCTGTGAAATTGAATTTTGTGGGGCATGAAATGCTTTCGATGCGCGATAAGGTGTCCGCGACGATATTTTTGCAACCCGTTATGTATTGTATGTTTGTAGAGTATTCACTTATGTATGACAATTGTCTAACCCTTCTCGAAACTTTTTATCATTAAAGGACTTACTAAACGCATATTTAAGCGGTCGTCCCTCTATCTGGTTTCTGAAATTCTGAACCGACATGTAAACGGCCAAAAGTTCCCTGTCGTAGGAACTATATTTAGCTTGTGTAACCGATAATTGTTTGGAGTAGAACCCTACCGTTATCTACGACTTACCGTTCCATTGCTGTAACAGCGCTCCTATACACGTGTCCGATGCGTCCGTCATGAGACTCAGGGGTAACTCTGCTAATGGGTATGCTTGAGTGGCTGCGTTTTTAAGACTTACCTTGCATTGCTCGATCTTATCGCTGAGTCGGTCCACAGTACTTCGGATTTATCCCTCTTTTTTTGTTTTTAGAAGGTACTTCTTAAGCTCTCTCTATTGCTCCACTGCACGTGGTAGGAAAAAAATTATCATGCTCTGGAATCTTCTCAATTGGTCTACAGTTTTTTGGCGCGGAAACTCTGTTATTACCTTTATTTTGTCATCCAGTAGTCTTATTCTGTTAACTGTGACTTCGTACCCTAAATATTTTTTTTTTTCATGAATTCACTTTTTGCGACATTTATAGTTAAGCCAAATTCTTCGAATCGCTGGTATATTAAATCCAAATGCTTGTTGTTAATTTCTATATAGGTACTAGCCAGTAAACGTCATCAATATAGCAGAATAATTCAGAAGACTCAATTTCAACATTACCGTTCTTTGAGGCGCATGAAATATGTTCAATTCCTTTTAGCACTACATTGTCCATAAACCTTTGATACGTTTGCGCTGCATTGCATAGGCCGAAAGTCATACCTACGCAGGAACTCGAGTCCGAAAGGCGTTATTTTGGCCGTTTTCTCTATGTCGCTGGGATTAATAGCGATATTATGAAATGCTCTGTTGACATCTATCCTAGAGTAAATTGTCTTACCTGCAAGGCCATAATTAAAATCTTCAATTCTTGGAATAGGGTATCTGTCCGGTTCAGTCATGGCGTTTAACTGTCTGTAGTTACCACACGGACGGATTTGCCCATCCTTCTTTGGCACGACGTAGAGGACTTGCCCACTCGCTCTTCGAAGGCTGGCAAATGCCAACTTCTTGCATGTAGGTACCTACTGAAATTCTTGTTTTACGTTAGGTATGGTACCGGTGGGCCGGTAATGGTCTCGGTTTAACATGCACGGGCGACCCAGCGGTTTCTATATAATGATATATAATGTGTTTGTATCTCAAATTGAACGGTTTGGTTTATACCTATAATAGGATACTTACTGAGGATATCGCAAGACAAATTATTGCTATCGAATGTACTTATGGTTGTTTCATTATTACTGATTACGATTCCTGCTACATGTAGGCTAGTTAATTTTTCAACCATTTTTTTGCACTGATACCTATAACTAACTCATAATGATTTAAAAAATCAGCTCGATTATAGGTAGACTCACATTAGCTCCTACAAATGTCCATTTATAGGCTCTCCTTAAATTTATATTTAATTCTAATTATATTACACCAAATGATGCTATTTCAGAGTCATTAGCAGCGAATACTTTATAGGAAACTTTATTACGTGTATACAAATTGCTTATACCGGTATTACGGAAATGTTAGCTCCAGTGTCGATAAAAAACGTAAATTGTTCTGACTGTCAAAAATACTGAGACGATGATTTGTCGTACTGGCGGTCATGTCTCCCGTCTCTTCAGAGCTCGCCAGAGCTAGATCTCCGGATTGCGTTTCCAACTGCAGGGTTCTACGCAATTTCTAGTCCTAAGTCCAAATTTATAACGGAAATAACACAGCCAGTCTGGGCTCGACAGTGTCCTGCCTAGAGAATTTGGTCTCCTAATCAGTCTTCTTCTTGATCTGGATCTGCTCCTAAGGAAATTTGGATTTGGCCTACTTCTTACTTCTTCTCGGAGTACTGCTATCTCTAATATCAATTTATTCAAACTTGTACACAATTATTTGTTCAAGGAAATCTGCGTTATACTAACAGAAGCCATTTTGCCTCGCAGTGAGCCCTGCTGCGTACTTTCAATAACTTTGTCTGCTATTGGTAATAAGTGGTCGAGCTTCTGGGCCTCGTTCGCAGCTAGGACTGCTCGTACGGCTGGCGGCAAGGATACAACCCATAGGCTCTGTACGACGGTACAGAGCCTGACCTCGCTGACTGACAATTGTGAGCCAGTTCTCTAAATTTCCTTAGTAGCTGGGTTGGTTTTTGCGAGTCTAAATCCAATTTGCTCACTGGCTTATGGAACTGTCATTCTGGAGAATCCTCGAAAACCTCCAGCAGTCTCTTCTTCAAGACTACATATTTGCCGTCTGCCAGAAGGTTATACAGTATATCTGAAACTTGTTGCAGTGTCTCTCGATCAACATTTGAAACGACCATTTAAAACTTGCTATCCTCACCTTGCTTTAGGAGACTTCTGGGTAGTTTCGCCCAAAATTGGTATTTCCGAGCCGAAATTGATATACTCACAACGCTTGAATCTTCGTTTTTTGTGGTTACCGGCATGGCAGACGGTCCCGTGAGTCCGGACGTTGCATCGTGCATGTAGCTTTCGGCAGGATGCATGTCCAAAACACAGTCACAGTTCACTTTTCACAAAATTTACAAATGTTTTGCTGTCCAGAGAATGTCCAGGTCACCAGTTTAATTGTTTGATGTAGAAATATGAACGCCAAGAGATGATAACACTATTTATTTTATTTATTGTTTACAATCGTGCGTACACCGCACTTACAAACGCCGGAGTGACGTCGGCCTCGATACATGATCCGTTCTGTCCCTACAAACTTAATACATCAATGCTACAAACCCAATATCACTTTGCTCGACCCGGAGATCGAACCCGAGAGCTCAGCATTGCAGTCGTACTGTAAACTACGCCACCACGATAATAGGTATCTATTATACGTGATTACCACACAAAAAAACAAAACGTTGCTTTCACAATAAAGTCTTCTAAGAGTTGTAAAACGACTACTCTATATGGATAAGCCTAGACTCTAAATAGACTTTTTGTGGTACTCGCTACATGATGCGAGCATGCATTTTGTAAGTACATTGAGCAATCCATAGGACATCTCTACTCTGTAGTAAGTTTGTTGCGCGCGTAGATCAAGAAGTTTATATAGAATTCTTGGCGTAGATAGTAGGGATGGTGCACGAACTATATATAGGTGGCAGCACAAAATCGACACAAGACCCACATGTGAATAAAAAAGAAACTTTTCCAACATATAATTTATTTGTATATTCTTTTAATATGACAAAAATAATAAAATATAGGTTCCAGCCGAATATTATTGATACCCAGTGTCGCCAGAAAATGCTTTTTTATTTTAGATGAGAGCTAGTTATTTTGATGTTATTGAAGCTAAATTGCGAATTTATATTCCCTTAATTGCCTACTAGTTTGTATTGAATATTAACTTCAAAACTTTTTTAGTTTTATAAATACCGTACCTAATAAGACATTTCTTAATGCTTTTGGAACTGATACATATACATATGTTATATACATTTTATTATCTTTATCTATTTTCACATAACCATGGAATATAAGTACTTAGGTTCCTACTATTCTTGGGAATGCAATAGAATTTTAAGACATTTTATTGTTTATTTTTATGTTTTGAAGTATCCAGATACACAGCAATACATTATCACCAAAATAAATGTTGATTTTCATCCTTTCAATATGAATATTTAACGTCAATGCCAAGTATCGATGGGCTGAAAAGAGTCAGATTGCGCCACCAGATGGGAAAGATCACGACGTGCATGTTCCTCATAATACCCTCCTATGTTTTGTTTCCGTAGTGTTTTATCGCTATCTAGTTACTTATTATATAGCTATAAATAGTAAGCAAATTATAATACAGTGTTCAAATATTATTTGTGACACTTTCAGAATCGCCAAATTATCTGATAATAATTAAGTATTTAAAGCTTTATATTTTTGGTCCGTAGATAAAAATGTCCAAAAGACTAACGAAGCGCTTTTTGACTGATGCTGATGAGTATCGTTGCCCTCTGACGGAGGAAACGCAAAACATAGCTGAAAATGAGCTGAGGGAGACAGAGAATGCTAGGTCACAGGCCCTCGCAGCATTGAGGAGTTGGATGGAGCAAAATCCTAAACTGCTAGCTGTAAGATTAGGTGAGTTTTGAAAATTACTATGTTGAGCGCAGTTATCCGCCTCTAGGAACACATCTAGGAACGCCACTCCACTTACGATCATATGAAGTGGAATTACCTTTCTGTAGTACCGCTAAAGTAGGTAGTAACAGTGTGTCCCTTTTAAATTTTTCCTCCATCGCTGCTGATTCCAGACATCAAGATTTATTTAACACATTTTAATACAGATTCCAATTTCCTTCTGCGGTTCCTTCGCACTAAAAAATTCAGTGTGCCGATGGCGCAAGAGGCAATCGAGCGGTACCTGTTACTGCGACAATCTTGGGGCATAGCCTTCAACCAGCTTGACTACAAGTTACCTGTCATGATGGAGCTCATTAATTTAGGGTAAATCCACTATTTATTTAGTTCTGTTTTTAAAATTATTGTTAAAAAGGTTATAACATTGTGTAAACTGTAGGTAATAATCCACTTAATTACTGTGTGCACTGAAGTACTGTTCTGTTTCCAGATTTATTTTTGTCAGTCCATTTAAAGATAAATGTGGACGTCGCGTGGTCATATACAAACCAGGTAAATGAGATTTATATACTTGTGTATCCTAAAAAATATATGTTATAGCTTTTGCAATGAAGGGTGTGGACCATTAGGGCACAATAAAATTGTACCTATGCCTTTGTAATTATGAAAACTATTTTCAGGGGTATTCGATCCATACAAGTATACAAATCAAGACATGTGTCGCGTGATGGGCATATGCTATGAAACGATCATGGAAGACGAAGAAAACCAAGTCCGTGGCCTGGTCCACTTCGCTGATGGAGCCGGAGTCAGCTTCCCCCACTTAACCCTTTTCACACCAAGAGAAGCTGTACGAATCGTGAAGAATGGAGAGGTAAATAGAACTGTTTTTAAGGGAAGATTACAATACGGAATTGCTGTTGTCCTCTCCACGTGGCAGTTCTTGTGCCCTCTATATGCACATCGAATGCATGCCCATGCACGCTGGAACATTTGCCGTAAGCCCAGATACACCATGTAATGGCATCGTTGCCGCCTAAAAAGGCTTACTTGCCCTCTTCTCTCTAACCTGAGAACGTTCCTCCTTCCCAGCTTCCTTTCCATTTCCACTATCTCTCTCAGGTGCTTGAGTAGACAAGCTGGAAGTCACAATTAGGTATCTATTGTGTACTACTAGGGACCTCAGTGAAATTATCCATAAATATACATATTTTTTTTTACAGAGAACGATCCCCATGAGGCATAAAGAAATATATGGCGTCAATGTGCACCCAACGGTCAAATTCGCTCTAGACTTCGGCATGGCGCTCATATCGGAAAAAATTAGAAAGAGAGTCAGACTATACACGTCGGTTGAAGATGTGGAGATCGACAAGAGCTTACTCCCTAAAGAATACGGCGGTGTTATGCCTATGAAGGAGATGATTGGTCAGTATAGCTTCATTAAAGCTAGTAGTTTCGAAAACAATTATTTCAAATGAACATAAACTTCTAGGTTTTTCAATACGTAAAATATTGATTGCTAATGAAAATGTTATGAACTATTTATCATTATCATCAGGCACACGACGTTCACTGCTGAACATAGGCCACTTATGAACTCTTATTGCAATTCAATCAAATACATTCTAGAAAAATGATACCGATTTCAAAATCTTTTTACAGACTTATGGAAAGAAGAATTGGCCAGTAAGCGAGACATTATTCTAATGAACGACAAGATGAGCGTAAGACTCGAAATGTACAGCGAGGCTGCTAGAGAGGGCGCTATCTCCGCCCTTAGATCCGGAGCCAACACCTGCGCAGGCGCCGACGCTGTGGGGGACGCCATGCGAGGACTTACCGGCAACTTCAGAAAACTTGAAGTAGATTAGCTAAGATTGCAATATTTCGTATAGCCACTTGTTATGTTCCAATTACATACCCTTCGATTTTCCTAGCTGTAAGTAAAGAGGATTTTATAATAAGAAAAATATATATTTTGTAAATAATGCGTATTACAATATTTTAGCAGGGCAAAAGATGCTAAATCTGACTTAACTATAAAATAAAATGAAAATAGTATTATTCTAGATATTTTTCTGGTTAATTATATTAATAATAACGATAGCGTAACGGAGAATGTAACATACTACCGGGATAAAGTTCCCGGGTGAAAACCCGTCCCCGGGGCACGGACCTATAATTTTTCAAAGTGTATTAATAGTTAATAATATCACTGCTTAGAGGTGAAGGATTAAGGAAAACGCAGTGACGAAACCTGCATACCAGCGTTCGGAGAATGTAAGCTTAACTTACTGCAATAAGGCTGTGCAGTTGACGTGTTCAAAAACTAGTTTGTAATGTACTGTAAAACGTATGCAATAAATAGTACCTATTGAAATGTATACAAATAAACTTTTGTAATTATATCGCGTGTATTTTAATTAAAATAATGTAAATTTTCACGTGATATGGTATATTTATTACATAAAATTTCTTAATATCCTGGTTGTGAAAGAAGGTGGGAAGAAATGAAAAATATTTATCGTTAATTTATTAGATCGTTTATTAAAAACTCATTAACTACCTATTCGGTAGAAATCAATACACACGAGTCCATTTCATCACATATTAAACAAACCGACGCACAATCTTTTAATTTATATAATTCTATATCCAATGTGGCACATAGGAGTTTGGGATTTTCACTTTCATGGCTATTAACTACATTATGAATCTAAATTCAATTTCAAGAACCTAGACACTTGCCGATGCATGTAAAACATTGCAAACATTGATTAAAATCAAAGACATCGGTAACATCATGTACTATTTTATTATTCGATATATAAATTATTGCATTATTTCGATGTGAGTTAGATCGATGTACGATGCTATTGACGCGGGTTGTCATAGTTCTTTCGTACCGGTTCATAATGTTCTTTCGAATTGTTCATCTAATATTATTCATTTTCACTACCTATTAATTATGATTATAATATTACCCTATTTCACGTCAAAACGTATTGCAGATTAAGATTTTGAACAAATATAGGCATATTTTTATTAAATATAAAGTATATCAATAAAATCATCAACCTCATATGTATGGCAATAACAAGTGATAGGTAAAACATCAATACAACTCTAAGAAACAGTTTAGATATAGGACAGAAGTTAAGTACATAATACTTAGGTACATTTAAAGCTCTTTGATTGTGAAATTATTAGGATAAAATTAATCGCAGGCACATTTCATGATCGTTACTAAGGAATAATATATGATGATATAAATATAGATATAAATCCATCTATTAATTATTCCTTAGATATCGTAAGCATAACTTCTAGGCTTTTGCAGTGAGTATTTATTGTTTAAAGGTAATTAAAACAACTAAACACTGCATAAACCGATGAGGTAACTACAACTAATGCATTAGCAACGTAATTGGAAAGATTATCAAACAATGGACGATATTCCAACGACATCGTGTACGGCATTTGCACTTAATTCATTTGTATTACGGCAAAGTGGGTAGTTTTAATTAATATTGAGCCACCGCATGAGCCAACAAATACATCAGTAACTAAACAGCTCTGCACGATTGCATCTTGTGACGACGCTAGGACCTCCGCCTTTATCAAATACTGTTTAAAACCATTCAAAATACAGTTTTGTACCACGAGATTCAAACATGGCAATAAGAAAAAAAACTCCACAACGCCTTTAAAAAACCAGCACAACCACAAGATACAATCACGATATAAACGCTATAACTATATAAAGCATACTACGAAACTATATCGTATTATATCACCATACCAACCAACCAGGCACTTGCACTTCATACAGCGGTAAGAAACAAATACGATAAACAGCCCCAACCATCATTCCCAAAATGTAAACATGATTTGCTAGAATATGAACAATTCGGGTTGAATGGCACATTCAAAAGTATCAAAATATGCAAATAACTAACTAAAATGGCTACGAAGCCACCGTGAATCTAAAATAACTGAGTTGATAAATAACATCGGTACCAATGAGTGACTATGTAATATTCCTACACGATAAATGGTTTTTGTTACAAGCAAATATCGACTGTACTCCGTCCAACCATTTATTTAACTTTTGGCATATGCACGCCTATGAAATTTTATAATCATTGACAATTAATCGAAAACAATATAATTGATTACTTTATGGACGCCATTTTTTCTTTTCATTGGTAAAGCGACTTGCTCTTCAGCTCCGATAGTAATAATCGATCGATATTCGTAAAGCCCACTGATTGTGTAACCAAGATAAATCAAAACGTTTTCATTGAAAAATCAAATTTGGCAATGTAAATATTTTCTTTTTACGTATGCGTAAGTATATGATAACCAATAAAATAAACTATTAATGTTAAATATTAACTAAAGTTATATTGGATATGGAATATATACCTACAGAATAAATTTGTATGCAAAAAATATACACATTTGAACGCTTAGGCATGTTTATAAAACAATATAAAATGTTGAGCAAAAATAACATTTTAATGTGTTGAATCGATCAAAAGTTCTTCATAAATTAAATCGATTGTTACAAGAAATCGAATCGGTAACGCATTAGTACAACCCAAATTGATTAGAAGCCGACTTGTCAAAAGTTAAATAAATGGTTGGACGAAGTAAGGTATAGATTATCCACAACCTTCGATATTTACAGAGAATACTTTAATTCTATCTTTAGGTGTAACATCCAGTTATATTTGAGGTAGGAATCATACGGGTGCCTAAAAACCGATAGACACCAAACTTTGACATGTTGATTTTGCTAATTATTTGGTGGCACTAAATACATATTATTCATAAAGCGTCTACATTAATATGCAATACACTGTTAACCAACATTCAGTAGTACAACGATACATTTTCTACATTATGTTAGTAATTCATTTATGTAAGTACATCTTTATATGAGCACGAGATATCTAATAATTTTTCTGTTACTGAACTTCTAAATTCTAGTTGATTTACAATTTATTGCATACATGCACAGGTGTTGGCACATATCTAAAACTAACTATTAAACATCTCCATTGTTACAAACAAATTGCCTGTATCATAAGGTATACTTAAAACTAAATATTAATACAATGGATGAACATAATAATAATTATTTGATAATCTCTAACAAAATTTTATTCACGATTGAGTATAATAGAATATTATTAATATATTATTTGGCACCGTTTCTTGGCAATGGTTACACATGTCACAATTCACAAGGTATGGCATCTAGCATTAGAACTCTATGGCACACTAAGGCCTATGCGACTAAGTCTACGCTGTGCACTTCTCTTAAACACTCACAAAATAACCTTATGACCAACTAGCCCTGTTCACTGGTCAGTTCGTGACATCAAGCTATTTCATTTTACGGTATGTACAAAAAGCCAGTCTATTTGCGGTTTATGAGGTAATGTCAATTAGGAATATGCACGCGACTTAAAAACTCGTACATAAATAGGCCAAAATACAGTCAATCCATACTGACGAAACGAAAATCAGCGACCGTCCCTCGTGACCAACATCGATTAATTATTTATTGTACAACCAGACGTCCATAGACCGTAACAGTTTATCATTAATACGAAAAATTACTTCTCACTGATTTACTTATGTATCCATCTTAGTTTACAAATTACTGAAGCTCTACGACATTAATCTAATTTTCCGATCCAGACATCCGTTTGAGTTTAAAATTTCCCGCTGTCTACAATATTATTTTATTACAGTGTCACATTCAGTTAACTTTTTAAATCGATATTTTATTGCCTTTTATTTATTCATAACAGCCACGGTAGTCAATTATTATAATTGGTTAGATTTGGCTGAGTGTATCGATATAGGTAATGTTTTAAAATTTATTTATTGATTTATGATTTTTTTTTATTGAGACATATTTATATCTATAACAATTTTGAATAATTTATTAGCGCTTACTAGATTGTTATTTTATGGTTGCCCGTATCGATAAACTCAGCGTGTGGTAAGTTAGTACGCAACCGTCTCTAAACGATGCATCGCTATATGGTAAGTATGTTTTGGCGGACAATGGGGTGGTTTGCATATGGGTGGGGAGGGAGGGGGTCGCTTACACAGTAATCTCACAGCTGTCACTATTGTCGGCTGCCACAGTGTAATTGCTGAGTAGAAAAGGTGTAGGAACTAATTCGACTCGACGTCTGTTGTGCAATCGACTAACAGTTGCACATTTATCGTCGTGTGTCAGAATCACTGAAACGAAATATCTATATTGTGTGTGCATCTATGTTTCTACTTTTATTCTGAAAATTTTGAATTACGCATACTCATACTCACGCCTTTATCCCCGAAGGGGCAGGCAGAGGCGCAACTATTGCACCCACTTTTCGCCGTGCATATTCTGTCCCTTGATGTGGTAGGGGGCGAGCCTATCGCCATATCGGGCACAAATTTCAGACTCCGGGCTGATACTGATTCGAAAAATCAAATATCACTGCCCTATCCGGAATCGAACCCAAAACCTCAGCATTGCAGTCGAACCGTAAAATAACTACGCCATCGAAGCAGTCAGTCAGTTTTTTGAACAAAAAGAAAAAATATATCAGTTAATCTGAGATAATACAACTGCAACTTATTTTAACAAATGTTTAACCAAAAACTTTGACACTGGCAGTTGCGCAAACCGCGCCTTGCCAAAGAGAAAAAAAAAGAAAAAAAAACAGCAGTGGGGCTAGGATATGAAAAAAAACACGATGTGTCTCTGCTTCGTTTTATTGTGATTGGTTGAGAGACTGACGTGTCGGTCTCTCGATCAATAACAAACATCAAAATACCGATACATCAGTCACTCAACCAATCACAATAAAACGAAACGGAGACGCATCGTGTTTTTTTTTTTAACATCCTAGCCCCACAGTTAATCTGAGAGCGGCGTTAAACTCACCCGGTCTGGGCGGCCTGGGCAAGGTGTAGGTGTCCTTGGGTCAGACCCAGTACTGGTTGCGCCGGAGCATTGGGTTGGCGGGCGCGACGCCGCCCGCGCGTACTGGGTACGCTGATTCGCTCGCTTCGTAACTGCTCCAGTCTTCAGCCTGCGAACCATTCTTTAAATGTTTGTTTAATTATTGCGTTGCATAGCATAAAGTCGGTATGCAAATTATTCTCTTAATGCTAACCTTTGCCAAAGGAGTCCATAACGGGATTTGAAGGAAATAAAATATTATGAAGTTGAATTGGCAAGGTGCTATATATATTTTTTTTATAGTGGTAAATTGACTCCAGTGTACCCGGGTAATTGGTCGACCCAGTCGCCCCAATAGGCTAGATGACTACTTTTTTAAAAACATTCATGTATACCATCCAAAATCTAAGGGAAAAATAATTTTGAAACTTGGCGTAATAATAAATAAGTTATAAAGATTTTAAATTTGGTAGAAGGGGGTAAAATAACTGTAAAATCAGACTGTGACGTCACCCGGTGTCACCGGTCATAACGCTGCGTGTGTGTGAAAGAGATAGCGCGATAGGAATATCGCGCTATCGCGCAAGTGGGAACACTAAGCCCCACTTTAACTCACGACAATATTCCAAATGTGAATAACTACTTTAGTTTTCAACCAATTTCGACACAGACTTCACATAATAATTTGTTTTTCGTATTATTTTCTATTACATATAAAATAATGTACAAAATAGAACATAGGTAATTACCCTACTATGCAAGTCCTTTCAAAACATACATCAATATATTTGTAAAACAATAATTACTCACGTCTGTATGGTCGTCTGTGCCATATGGGTACCGAGCGTTGAGGTCAGGCAGGCCGGCATCTGCCAAAGGCGTCACCTTGCAAGCCACGCTACCCGCAGACGGGAGAGGCGTGCTAGCGCCCGTGTGCACCGACTGTTCGGACGATACGTATCTGCAACACCAAGGGTTTGTATTCAGCAGGTATCTCAAAAACATAATTTTATTGGCAGTAAATAAAATAAAAAAATGATAGTAGATCTAGATATAATTATTTAAATACACGAATTTCAGAAATGAAATAACGCTGTAGGGCTAGGATTTGAAAAAAAAAACACGATGCGTCTTCGCTTCGTTTCGTCGTGACTAACATTTCGGTTTCTCGATCAATCACAAACATCAAAATACCGATACGTCAGTCACTCGTACCAATCACAATAAAACGAAGTGGAGACGCATTATATTTTTTTCACATCCTAGCCCCACTGCTTTGCGGATTTTAACGCAATTTTTCTCCCAACGTTTAGGCTTTTAGGGTTCATGGTCGCGGAGCACATAAAAATCACAATAAATCCTCAAACCAGTTTATTTAACTGACAGATGATTCGTTGTTTCGTTTTACACGACCACTCTGTTTAGCCTACGAATTACAATTACAATTTCTCTGGCATACTACTAAACGACGGGTGGAAATATTTACCATACTTTGAATTACCCTCATTCTTTCGCAGTCGGGTAAAAAGACAATGAATGGCATTTAACTTACCGCTTTATAGGTGGCGTTGCTTGCGTCGGTGACGGCATAAGATGATCCGGTGGCCGAGGCAGAGGAATGGGGGCGACGGCGCCTTGGTTCTGGCCGTGTATCTTAGCCATGGCGTTTTGATCGCGACCCATAATCCTTCGTAACTTGAGCAGCCCAAATATCACCAGTATAGCTAGCACTGTGCCCGATAGCGCCATCAGAATCATCATGTAGTAAGAGGCTGTTTCACCGTTTGACACCTGAATAGCAAATTTAAAGTAAGTACAACTGAAGACCTACACAATATTTTGATAGTTTGGCAATTGACATGCTTATAAACGAAGGGTAAAAAAATTACAATACAAATAGACACAATATAATACTATGAATGAAACCGTCTTACTAGTTTCATTCGTAGTATGCTAATAATGTTGAATTAAAAAAGTGGCTAATATTATAAATAATAGCTATACAGATACAATAACTACTAATTAATATACCTAAGTGTATATGTAAAAGTGCATAAACTCATCTGGATTCTGTGAACTATGAAGAACACTTACTGGCACTCCCTCATGACTTTCTGGATCGTTAGGGCCAGGAAGATTCTGCTTTTGCCGATTGCCAATCTGCATCTTAACGTCGCCGACTGCAGGTTGAAATATCGTCGCCGCCAGCAAGAATCTGAAGCTATCCTCGAAGCCATTCAAGTCATTTATATTCTTCTTAGTTACATAGTACATTACACCTGCCTTTACATCTTCGTGTGTGAAATATGCCACTTCCCTTTCCCGAACACTGGTTTTTTCTCCAGAACTCCTGATTATCTTTTTTATTGCGCCGTATTTTGGCTTCCTAAGTAATGTGTAAATCGGATCACTAGCCGTCAGCTTCGCGAGTCCAGTAGCATCGATTGTGTTCAATGTGATCTTGGTCTTATCCTTTTCGACTTTCAAATCGCTAAGAATAACTAACGGTTGTACGACCACTTCTATTGTGAAGCATGGTGTTGCATTACTATTGTGAACGAAAGCGATTAGCTCAAAACTATCGTTTGCTGCTGTCATATCATTCTGCATATAAATCACCACTTTGTTGATCAAGTCTTTGTGAGAAAAGTATGTCACAGGGTTTCGTCCGACGTACACCATTCCATGGAGCGGTGGTCGTGTGACATTGTACCAAACTTTAGAGGTCTTCGCGTTGGTTTCAACGTATATTTGGTCCGTAGTAACAGCGGCTACATTAGAACCCTGTTGTAAATTTATCGGATGTAGTGAAGTTGCGTTCAATATTACAGGAACAACATCGATAGTGAAAACCGTGTATGTAGGTTTGAATTGTCCATCCCAAACTCTAAAGTAAAACGTAGCAGTCTGCAATATCCCTGAATGTTCATATATGACCCTTCCATTGTTGACATCGTCTTGTGTAAACTTGTTTATCGACTGTGCCTCATCGATAGTTTGATTTTTATCGAGCATCACTATTCTGCCTTGTGTTGGGCCGCTGATTATATCGTAAAGAATTCCCGCTGGGCCAGTATCAGCATCTTCCGTTAGCAAGTCATTTTTAGTTATAGTATAATTTTCACCTTGGACTACTTGGATCTGCGGGGTATCGGTTAATAATCGGAAGGGCTGGTCGTTGACCGGTATTACATGTATATTAATAGTGACGTTACAAAGGAGTACGTAATCGGGAAGCAAGTACAGGGACATGTCAATCTTGTCCTGCACCGTATCCGAATCGTCATGCACGTAATTGACGACGCCATTTTCTAATTGCGATTGTGTCAGCGATGACAACAAGGGTTTCAGCTCTCCGTGAGCCGGCTGCGACCACTGCGCCTCGATCTGAGGCTGACGTAACCCCGCCTGCGTCTCCAAATACGCTATCACATTAGTCACGTTCACTTTCACCGCCACTTTGTCACCTTCCTGTACTTTTATTGGCGGTATGTGCACATATTTCGCCAACCCACCTGACGAAACCGATATGTCGATATTAAAAATCTGGTCAGTCAGTGGTTTCGCTAGAGCAGCTTCGATGGTGAATATGAAGGAATCGTTCGTGTACAAATCAGAGAAGGGATGAGTGTGTTCATAATAAATTAATGAATTATTCACGTCTTCCTGAGTGAATTGTTTTATCGATCTGTGGTGGTTCTCTCCGTTCAACATTATCAATCGGCCCAGTGTCGGCGCTCTATCGACTTTGTAAACTATCGGTCTGGTTGAATCTGAACACTTCGACATAAGAATGTTATTCGTCAAGGGTTCTCTCATGAGTGGAAATACTCGCAGATTGTTTTTACGAACTAATTTTAGGGATACAGATTTTGTCGAAATCAGAAATGTTATCTTAGAGAGTTCGTGAAGACCGTCGCTAACATTGAATATCATTTTTCCTTTTGTACCATCTGCAACAATATATTTATAGAATAAATTACTTTCTATAACACTATCCTTATATACTTTTCAAGTAATATACAATCTTGTACTTACTTTTATGTACAAAAATAACTCGGCCATTATCTATATCAGCTTGAGTGAAGGTAACCACAGGTGTTTCGATATCACCAGTCATAGCAATGTAACCGGACACTATGTCGACCACTTGAATCGTAACATTTTCGAGCGGAGTATCGATATCGTTCACGTCTGTAAAATAAAAAGTAAATCAATCAATAAAAAAAATTGACTATTTTCAATTCCAGAACCTTTTATTTTATTATTATAACTCTAGTTATTCCGGCAAGAGCAACATAGTACAAGCCTTCTACAGGTCAGTTTTGACTATTTCGACGTTTGTAAAGCCTTAACTTAACCTAGATTTTTTCAAAACGAAGTTAATACATATTCGAAACAATTATCCTTTTCTGCATTTTGAACATAATTACAATATTTCGAAAAAAAAATTTCGCTGTAGTCAAGTAGCCTTTAACCGACGAATTTTAAATCGTAGTAGGTACTTACAAAGTTCGTTTCTCGTGAAAGTAAAGGTGCCTCCTTCCCATACACATAGACCCGTGTTGGCCGCCACAATGGGAGTCTCGTCGTTAACAGGGACTATAGTGACCCGAACGGTGAAGGGCTCACTCTCTTTGTTATTCTCAGTAAGTGCGACCAGCCTGAACGAATCTGCGGACTCCTCGGAGCCATCGTTTACGTACTGAAATAATTTGGAATTGTTAAAACTTAGCCATAACTAGTAGAAGAGAGCAGGCTGTGTCAGGTTAAGATATACCACCAAATTAAATGGTTTATCTTAACAAGCACTCAAAATATCGAAATCACAGCCACGTAATCGTAAAGTTATAGCCTCTAGAGACATAATATTAGAGACATAACAGGGTTATTTACCTGTATGTTTCCTGAATTTAGCTTCAAAACAGGCAACAAGTTCAGTTCTTGTTCGGCCATCACAATCTTCCCGTACTTCGGTTTCTCGATCACCTTATACGACACCACTTTACTTCTGTAATATTCTGTGATCGTCTTGAACAGATCGGGTTTCACACTAACAGCCTCGCCCTCAACGACAGTTAAATTCGAAGCGAATATGTAATAATGCTCCGGTATTATTATAACTGTAAGTTCGAGATCACGAAGCCACACTATGCCGTTTGTAACGTCCATTTTTATTCGATCTCTGGTCCGATTCACTCCAGACTGGACGTACATTAGTCGGTTGACGTTTATAACGGATTGGTCGAAGACTTGCGTGTGTACTGGCTCTTCGTTATAGTTTTCCAACTCGACCGTGCCAGGTGTAGAGATAATTTCGAGCCAACCATGGTAGGGGCCTTCAGTCACCTTGTAAACTATGTTCGAAGGTTCAATTTGGGGATGCATAACCTGAGATATGGAAATAATTAAAACGTTCGAATTACTAAAAAGTTAATTTTAGCTTACTACAAACAGACTGAGATTAAAAAACAGCATACTTCCAAAATATCCTTGGTGATGTTAACACTTGTAGACTCCTCAACAACAAGAGGTCTGTTCGCAGTTACTTTCAACGGCTCCCAGTAGCTCGATGGAAATATCTTGATACTGTACACGCCCTCACCCCACGTGTCTAGGCACATTACTTTAAACCTATAACAAACGTTATCAATTAAATAGTTGAGAAATGCATTAAAGTTTAAGTTTCATACATAAGGCAAAACTTTACCTGAACTGATCAGATGGAGTCTTAGGCTCTCCATGCCTGTAAGCAACTCTGCCTGCCGCTATGTCCAGTTGAGTGAATGTATATGCTCCCTGGCCCTCTCCAACTTCTATAGATCCGTGTTTGGGTTCCAAAGTGATCTCGTAACGAATATCCTCTTCAAGGCAGTTCATGTTCGTATCAACCTTGAATATAACCGAATTATAGAACTTCTATATCGCCATGCAATTTGGTATTATAAAGTTATGTTTACATTTTTACTTTTTTTTATAAAATTAGCATCACTAAAGCATAGTAGGTACATAAACTATTTTTTTCTGGCAGAATATAAAACCAAACTCACGATAGTAAGGCCATAAAGTCAACGTGGCGTAAAGTGTGCGTACACGCGGCGTTGGTTTCGCGCTAAAAAAATGTGTAATTTTTATAAGTTGTTTATATAAAAACTCACCTGCATATCTTTCGCAGTAACAACTACAGCTTTGCCATTCTCCACAATAGATCCATTGGACGGGTACATCCTAATAAACGGGGGAGATGCCTGTATCTCTAAATTACCATTAACATCGAACACTCCATCAGATATCCAGAAAGCCATCTTTCCATATTCTTTACCCTGGTGCTTGAATAACACCAAGTTCTTATTTATATCGTCCTGAGTAAAAGTTGCTATTTGTTCAGAAGGATTATCGGCCCGAAAAATGCCGCCGTTCGGAGGATCTTTCGGAGACCTTTGGATAGTATAGACGATATCTGAAGGCTTCGTGTCCAAATCTGCATCGTCATAGCTGAGATCTCTCGCGGTTATCAGTCTAGCTCCACCGTGCACTATATGAAACACGTTATTATTAACTCTAACCGGACTGTTATCGTTCTTCAGTATAATATCAATATGGAAC
The DNA here is from genome assembly GCA_949316025.1 of Lapara coniferarum. NCBI lineage: Eukaryota > Metazoa > Arthropoda > Insecta > Lepidoptera > Sphingidae > Lapara > Lapara coniferarum. Next base: position 15,517,994 of record OX438933.1, on the reverse strand, counting down.
ACGCCTACGTATTGAAAATCTTCAGGTTCAGGACTCAACGCCATGAAATGAAACGAATCGTGGCGACTTTCCGAATCATCATGGGAATAATATACTCTGTCGGAATTCAATTCTTCTAGCGTAAAATACGTAGTGTTGTCTCTGAGCACCTTCAACATCTCATTGATAACTTCGATCTTGCCGTGTTTCGGCAGGTGTGTTATATTAAATATCAAATTAGTTACAGCATCGGTCCGGAAATTTAAATGCGTGGTGGGTATGACCATTCTGGAACCTTCGATCACTTGCAGCCTTTCTAAGGTGGTGTGCACTCGGCCAGTGGAGTGGTCGGGGAGTAGAGAACCGGGAAGATGTCGTATTGTCATCACGCCGGTTATATTCTCGCACTCAGTCGCGCCCACTACGAACGAGAACTCATCTTGTATATGCGAATACGCGCGTCGATGCAGCCTGTACCACAATTGGTCAGAGTCGATGTTCTGTTGACTGAAAGTACTATGAGCTTGTAAATGATGTTTCCCCGACGATAGATGAAGTATGCCATACTTAGGCGGTCTTAGTATCGTGTACAAAATTCTTTCGCTAGGCAGAGTCAACGGCTTCGTTTTGAAGTGCAAATGTTGGGAAGATATGAAGGCTTCTCTTGTGTTGTTTAGCACTAACTCCTCATTCATCGACTGATACAATTCCAGTCTGATGAATGTTAGCCGAAAATCGTATAATGTGTTCGTTCGTATCGAGCCTACAGAAGCTTTAAACTGTGGAAGATATAAATTTTATTGAATACACTAAATGCGTAAAATATATTTAAAAGGATTTTGGTAGGACATTCCGGTATACTAAGCCCCGTGTGTCAAAATGAGATAGATTACCTTAAACTCGTCGTGGGTGGGATTCCCCACAAGATGCATGTACCGCACACGTCCGAATGTAACCATTTCGCTGGTGAACGAGTCGACTGTCTGCCACGTGCCGTCCAGTACCCGCAGCCGCTCCACCACACCGAACTGCGGCGGTTTCACTATATCGTACCTGTTAAACAATACATATTTAAATAATGATTTTTTATACATGTCAATGGCCATGTAGTGCCTGGTTAATGATTTTATATTTTTTTTATAGAATCCTGAAAAAAGAAACAGTCGAAGGGGGGACTCGAACCCGACTGAAATCATTAATGATTTTTTTTTATAATTTTCCCTTATCGGGAAGGCAAAGGGTTCAAGCCCATACAGCCTCGTCTTAAGTGGTATTTTTGGTTGTCCCTTTTTTTTCCTACGTACTATGTCTTAGTAAAACAGTGGCTACCTTACCAAGACTTTATCAAGGAGTTTTGGCGGCAACAAAAAAACGCTTGATTGGCACAGTTATTTCAATTCACTTCATTTGAGCACTTTAATAGAACTATATTGGATAATATACCACCATAATTATGCAATATAACCACAATAGTATACCACCAAAATAATGAATTACAACAAGAGCACCTCATGACACTTTCAAGTTCCCGCCAAAAAACGCCAGCTGACAGGCCTTTAACTTGCATACAGACGGGCGCTCTGTCATGGCCTACTTAAAGTTAGTCAGTAGCAGGTGATGACAGTTGCAGAGAGCGGGATTCGTGCTTTAAAATGACCTTGACTTAGCAGACGTGTTGACATATATTACGATTATTTCTGTTTGAATCGCACCTTGTGTATTAAATGTTGGTCTTCGGCCATAACCATTCAACCCGATCAGATTCCAAGTTGAGATGAATAATTCGAGTATATTGATTAGTTATTAGTAATTTCATAGAGATCATATTATGATTGCCTAATGCCTTTTATTGATGTACTTTACTCGTGTCATTGTCACTCACTTGACTTGTACGTTGGTCTCATCTGCGTTAGTGGTGAAGGTGAGATTGTCGGCCGTGATAATCGCGTAAGAATTATGTACCAGTTGCAGACCAGTGTTGTTCACAAGCCTCACTTGAAGTGGGACTATCGATATGCGCAGTATGCCCGGACCACTTGTCTCTATTCCATCCGATACCTGCAATTATACGAAGCATAATGACATATTTACCGATTTCAATAAGTACCAAACCGCTGCGTTCGAATTAATAGCATAGCGGATCAATCAGAACAAAAAAATTGTTATAGATATTCTCACATAGATCCGAAGTAACACATTGGGATCAATTGAAATCAGCCCTTTAAACTAGAACTCAAATAAAGACCAAAAGCACCAAAAACATAAATGTAAAAATGTAAAAAAGGAGAGCCAAGTTCAATACAAAAATTATGCTTAGCTGTGGGCCTCGCCTCAAAAATAATGGAGCTCTAAATGAGTGCCAAGTTCTATGCAAAATCCAATATATATATAGGTACAAAATAACATTATGAACAAGTATTAACCTCTATTTCGTTGCTATATTGGATACCTATAAGAATTGCTGTTATTTAAAAATCTGAGATCTTAAAGTAGATTAGATTTGACTTGGCCAGTTTTTATCAGAATTAAAATATATATATGTTGAATAACTTTATAAAATGACTGATGAGTCTCGCCTGCAATGTGATCCGTAGCGAGGTCTTGTTGAGCTGGCCGCCACCGCCGTGCACGTACGAGATCAGCCCCGCATCCACGTCGTGTTGTGTGAACGAGTCCACCGGACCGCCAGACATCTCTATGTGACCACTGTTGAAATATAACAATGGAGATAATAGACAAACATTCTAGCCTACGTTTAATATTTACTTTATGGTTATCGATATTTTTGGCAGGCATTTTTCTGATCATAAAATAATGCTATTATCATTTTGTTACAGTATAATATTTTATATTTTAGATCTCGTCTGGCAGAGTTAAATTTTATGACAAATAGGAGTTTTTGAAAGTAAACGGATTTTTTCGCGGTTTTTTATTTATGTTTTCTCCTGATGTTTTAAAGGTTTTGTAGCACTTCGTGGTCACGGGGCAGACAGGTGTTGTTGATTCGAAAGGTTAAAATGAGTTATAGTAGTTTAATTTCAATGTCTAACATTTCAGTAAACATAATCAAATAGGAGTTTTATTAAAAAAAAATGTGTGTCACACGACAGACGATACAAGTTTCTAGGAACCGACACTACAAAAAGCATCCCAAAAAATAACAGCTAGTGGTCATAAACAAAAACACACACACACAAACAAAAACAACCTATAATACATTAGCTTTATGAAATTACCTATTGATTTCATTCTTTCCATGCAACACTGTATACAACAGGTCCTCAGGCAGAGTGTCGGGATCTTCTGCTTTCAATATATCCGAAGTGATCACTTTTCGTGTACCCTGTTAATAATAAAATATGTAGCCAGATCTTGCAAAAAGGTACGTATATATAATAATTATTATTAATATAATACAAAACTGGGAGGTAATTCTCATGAGCTGGGTATTCATATGAATAGACATAAATGTTGCAATAAATAAAATAAATAGATGATGTTGCAGGAAACCGTTTTTCCCAACATTCAGTCAATAGCTGTTGACATATAAAAGCTCATTTCATAAGAATAACACCCCAGAATAGTTGCAAAGGAAAACAGTAACGAAGGCAAAATCTGTATTTAATATGATCACATACTCATTAACGTAAAAAAATATATTATTTAATTCATAAAAAATTAAAATAATAAAATTAATTCATGCACGCAAATGAAAAAAAACTGTATACTTACGCACGCTATTTAAATGTTAATCGCGTACTCGTTGTGGGGTCAATCTGTCATACAATATGTCATGCAACTACACAAAAGCAAGATAAAATTAAATCAAGCGCTGGCAACACTCTGCAAATAAGAAAACGTATAAAACAATTATTATATTTTTTAAACCCAGACTATATGCATGTGGTTGCAGCCATTTTAAAAGCAAATTAATAATAAAACAATAATTATTAAACATGCCACGGTTAGACATGCGCGTCATCATTATTACTACTTTGATACCAATCTATTTGGTTTTGTTTAATTAATAATTATTACTAAATTAAAACCTACAATTATCTTGAGTATTAGATGATTCATTAATGTTACTCTTATAACATAACTCAACGTTCAAAGAATTTAATTAGATTGAATTTTTATACATGACAAACATAAAATTGTTTATGCCTGTTTTGATAGAAATATCTAGTTTAAAACTTGTGGCTCAAATAATTTGCTATAACATCAATTACAATGTATGTTTCCTATACTAGACATTAAATATTGTGTGTTTTACCTGAGTGAGCCTCAAAACTTTCCCTGGCAATAGATTGAGCACTGGTGGATCATTCACGGGCGTCACATTCACGTGGAGTACGAAGGTGTTTCGACCCTGGAGATAGCTGGGCAGAGTGAATTTTGTCTCTTGAATCAGCTCCATGTCGAGGACTATCGCGTCATGGTGGTTTTCCGAACCATCGTGGACGTATCGTACCTGATAACGATCAAATTTATTGAAAACAATATTACAATAGCTAAGAGACTACCTGTCTTCACATTCGCCACTGCAACTCGTGAAAGCAAAGACCAACAGTGGCACGAACTATGAAGCTCGGCATGTCTCCGAGAACATTAATTATAATCTGTCTTTATCCCATAACATAATTAATGAAAAATAAACTTGGAAAGTAATTGGAAATGGTTGGTTTATCACAAATGAAGAACTACATGAGTATCTAAAAATAAGCACAGTTAAACAAGAAATACAGAATGTAGAAGAAACCTACAAAATGAGACTTGCTAATCACTCAAATCAACTAGCTGTGAATCTGCTGAAACCACAAACTATCAGGCGTTTAAAGAGGCAACATATATTTGATCGGAAATTATAAATAATTATTAGTATTACTAAATGTGCTATGCTCGCAGGAGCTCTGCACATAACACGCCAATTTCATCAACACATTTGCTTATAGCTTAGTGGCTGATCGCAAATAAAAACAAAACATAAAAAAAAAAAAAAAAAAAAAAAAAAAAAATTGGAAATATTAATCATCTACTATTATAAATAAGCAAGTCGAAACTTACAGATTTAGAAATATAAAGTGGATGATAGCCTAGTTGGGAATGAAACGGTCTGTGGAGACAATGTCCTGAGGTTCAAAACCCAAGGCACACACCTCTTACTTTTCGAAGCTACGTGTGTATTGTTTATCAATTATCGTTTGCTTTAACTGCGAAGGAAAACATCGTGAGGAAACCTACATACCTGAGAATTCTCCATAAGAATTTCGAGAGTGTGTGAAGTCTGGCAACCCGCATTAGGCCAGCGTGGTGGTCTAAAGCCTAACCCCTCTCAGTAGTAGAGGAGGCCCGTGCTCAGCAGTGAGCAGTAGATAATACAGGGCTGATTGCAAATATAACATAATTGAGACAGATATCATGTCGCTAATACACAGACTTACCTTGTCCCTAGACAAATCCAGCAACGTAAAGAACTGCTTGGATTTCCCCTCTCCTTCAATATAGTTGTACTGCGGAGAGTTTCTCTGCAATGATAGGTCGACTGCTATGCGGCCATGCTGAGGAGACTGCGTCACGTGCAGAACTACTCCAGAGGGTCGGACGCCATACTTGTGATGATCTAACACCACGTCAATGTTCTGAGTGGTAATTACAGCGACACCACCTTCTTGAACCGTCAGAGGGTATAACGCTACCAACTCTAGCTCGCTGCTTGATTTTGAGAATACCTGTACGAATGTAATTAAGTTTGTTTTAATGCAAAGATAACGTAGAACATATTATGTACACGCTTATGTTTTTTACATATAAAAGGCATAACACAGAATTCAATCAAGCCTAAATAACACATAAGCATTTCACTAATTATAATCTGGATTGATTTCCTTAATATATGCCCTAATTGAGCTTACTGCAGTAACTGAAATAAAACTTGTACTTACTGATAATTTAGTTGCAAAAGTGTACTTAATGTTTGGTTTTTTACTTTTTACTAATGGCGATTGGTAATGTAATAATAGACTATCAACTAACTAGCTTTTCCCGGGATAAAAGTCCTGCTTTATATTTTAGCGGGATAAAAAGTAGCCTATGTGTTAATCCAGGACATGACCTACCCGTGTGCCAAATTTCATCGAAATTCGACCAGTAGTTTTTTGCGTGAAAGAGGAACAAACATCCATACATCCAGACATCCATACATTCTTACAAACTTTCGGGTTTATAATATTAGTAGGATAAATCAACAGACAACTTTACCTTATACTTCTCGCTGTAGTCCGGGTTGATGCACAAGTCGGTGTCACATTTGCATGTGAAATGGTCAACGCCGTGTTGCGCGCACACCGCCTGAGGTACGCACGGGGGATTCCCGGGGCTGGCGTGACACGGGTACCACCACACGCATTTCGGACTCACGCCGTACGTTACCACGGCGTTGGGCAGACCGAAAATCTTGTCGTCAACCTCTATAGGTTTTATGCAACCCTAAAAAGTGATATTTGTATACAGAAATGATAGAATAACGTCTTACGGACTACATGAAAATACAGCAGCCTATAAGTGTAATTCTAAACCACTTATAAATGTGCAGTACTTAGATTAATTTTATTAAAATTGTGTTCTCACATAATATCTATTATATGCATTGATGTATTAAAAAAGCCTAATACATCAATGATTTTATGCAATAATATCGACCTCGTATCAATATATATCGCACCTTTAGAACGAAAACGACACAATTCAAAAAATAGAAAATTGAGTTGGCATTTTTAAATGACTAAAAACTAGTCCCTTATTTATAAAAATATAATAAAAAAGGGACCAACATAACAGCTTTGTCCTTTTTCTGCTCGAATATGGCTGTGTTTGAACTATTATTGTATTGAGAACTTCGTTTTAAGTAATTTTATGACGATAACTCAATTTTCTGTCTTTTTGAATTGTGTCGTTTTCATCCTAAAGGTGCGATATGTATAACATATTAGCAGAATGGCAATAAATTATCTATATCTTACCATTATACTAGAGTCGGCAGCTTTGATCCCTTTAGCAAAAGCCCTTTGCCTCTTCTCACTCTCAATACCACCGAGATAGAAAGAATCGGACAGCTCGAGGAACCTATTGCCGCCGCTTTCGATGCGCGTGCTCATCGCCACGTTATCAACTGATAACTGTAATAAGCAATTATTCGTTTGAATAAATAAAATACAATAATGACATAAAATTATGTTAGCGCTTTGCTTTCATAATAGTAAATAATAAAATTTAAATTAATATTCCATTAAGCGGGGTTTAGATTAGCACGAAAATTTGCAGAAATTATTCTACGCAAGCACTTCTGCAATTTTTAAAGCTTGCAAGACTTGTGGCAAGTCGAACGTATATGAGTTATTGTCGCCAGTGTAAACGCATTCGGCAGTTATTAAGCATTATATTGCTTAGAGAACTTCGGAGTTTTAACTTTGCTGTATGATGGCAAAGTAACTATATAGCACATAATTTTATTTGTGCACAAAACAAATTTATGACGATTATATATTTTTTTTTAAATACGAGTCGGAAAAGAAATTTATTTATTTATTATTAAAGTACATAATTATATAACAAATAGTAGCTTAGTCTAATAGTTAATTGTGCTAGTAGAGACTATACATTCGTGCGGCTGGTGCTTAAAAAACAAACAACCTTCCATTGACACTATAACTAGTACATGTTAAAGAAAAATAGAGCAGGAAATAAATTTAATTATATAAAAATAATAATAACGTTACTATGTCGCAAAATCGCTATTTGCACCAATTATTCACCTTAAATAATAGGACATAGAGAGGATACACGATATATTGGCCTCTTCCTCAATAAACTCATTCAATTACTTTAACCTGTGCATCCTGTAATCTGCACGTACCTATTCATAGCATACTACATCCGGAACATTTTCCACAAGTCGTACTCTCTTAATAACAAACACAAGACTAACGACGCTATAGCTCTCATATACAGGGTCATTTTGACATTGCGTTAATAAATGAAACCACATACTTATCTCCTTCAAAATAACGTTTTCCATTAAGTTATTTTAACCATAAATGTAAAACAAAAATGTGTAAGTTTCAAACAAAATAAATATCAATAAAATGTAACTTTTAGTTTACACGCCCTGATGCCACTATGACTGCTCTAGGAGAATTCGTCGCAGCAGTAACATTACACTTTCAGTCAGAAATACACTTACGCACACACCATATTCGCACTAAACTACAAAATGATAAAAAAATTGGAATACTACAATCGAGATTTTTGGCGAAAGTATTCCTTATTCATCGATCATTTTTGGCACAATGTTAGCAGAGGTATAGACAAATATATGGTTTCATTTAGTAACATAATGTAAAAATGATCCTGTATATTACACAGCGTTATTTTCCCCTTAATAATAATCACTATTCTGTTTTAACTAATCACTGATTTTACACTCAATTGCTTATTCGACTTTTTTTTAAATATTTCAAAAAATCAAATCATATATGTTTTTGTTGCAAATAATTTTCATAGACCTCGCAGAGCATTAACATAAAAGGATAAGATAAAAAAACTAGTCATCATTAATAAAGACTACCATGGACCACGCAGGCAAAAAATATAAACAGTGACACGCTGAAAGCAGATGATTTTAATCAATTAAACAATTAATATCCGAGTGCAATAAAATAATATGATATTCATACTTAACACAATATGCGTCCCACAAAGAAATGAAAAATCTCGAGAATCTTCAACCCACAAAAATAATTTGGTGGACGATATGGTACAATTATTTAAACAATCACAGCCTAATGCAGTGGACAAAAATGATTTGCCGCGTCATTTCTCGCCCTTACTCAGTTAGCATAAAAATATAACTGAACATAGCACTGATTCGGGGATTATATTTTTTCTTTCAAACTGATTTAAACAACATTGTTTTAGTTTGTTTAACTTCAATAATAACAAAATACAATAAAAGAATATTTAACGGTAACGTTTTATTACAGATTATGTCCTATTATACTAATAAAACATAATGTCGGTGCATTAAAAGAAATGTGATAAAAAAGAAAGAGGGTGACTAAAGACGTGTAATGGAAAACAAATCAGCGATTTTTATAATTCTTTACTGTCTGTCGGTATGTTTTTCTGTTTGTTTGTTACTACACATCTCCGAAACTGGGGAACGGATTTCGATAAAATTCGGTAAGGAGATAGTTTAAGACCCTAGAAAGGTCTTTATATCCCGGGAAAACATAAAGCAGGATTATTAACCCGGAAAAACTTATTCACGAGGGCAGGGCCGCGAGCAATAGCTAGTAATTTAATAATTGCAAGTCATTGCATACTTGTGCAAAAAATTCGCTAAATATATGCATAAAATAATTATAAATTATAATGTACTAAAACAATCAGTAATAGCGAAGCGTAGACTGCACATGCAAAATAAATAAACTCGTTTTGTGTAAACGAAGACATCAAAATATAAAACAACATTACGTTTTAATAATGTATGATCGGTGAACTGAGACGCCAACGCAACATTACTTACGTCAACTACTAATCTTTGAACTTTGACCTAGTTCCTAGTTTGACTCGTCGACTTATTATGTAATTTTTATATACCAAAATATTATGTACTCACGTCTCATGTTTATATTTTATTATATAACGTGTGAGATAAGATATTTTTATGACACGTCATTAAGGCCAGCCTTGGTAACTTACGCCAGAAATATCTCATTACCCTAAGACTTTTACACTTAATTTAAAGTTTATTAATAGTATTTTCGAACCCTAGGAACTGTCTGTAATTCTGTAATTTCTACCAACCATACAAAAATCAAATAATCTAATTGTAATACATTCGCAAGCATCAAAGCTCTCATACAAAAATACGTGATTATTAATATTTGGAAAACAGAAAAAAAAAACAACGATTATTCAATCAGATGTCAAACAACATAATGATGTCAGTATGGAATTACAATAACTTTATTCGAGACAGCTAATGCATAGTTTATAAGACAGCCGCAGTACGCTATTAACATTTTCGCCTGAAACATCCGCATTATACACCAAACATTGAGTAGGAGCAAAGTCGCTTAGAACCTACATAATAATCCAAATAGACTCGTGAGCTGCAAAGGTCAGGAAATTCGCTGAAGCAATATTTAACAAGGTTCATATTATATTTCGCCGTGTCTCTTCAGGGCCGGCTCTAGTTATTCGGGCACCCCGGGCGAAATATTTTCTTGGGCCCTTTTTCCGGCGACATTTTTAATTATTTCCCTTTGGCCATCGCCCTCAACGGACTTGGCGACCGCCCGGCCCTACCATTAAGCCGGTACTGTGTCTCTTTATATAATAAATTACACCAATAATAAAAAATAAATCATAAGCACCTTTCAATCATAAAAAATAACCATGCAAAATAACTTAAATTCGCTATCAGCACATCGACATTATTTCCACTACTGTAATTTATTTTAATTTACCGTCATATTTCCAGCATACGAAAATTTTTGGTACATCCGATCGGCACAGCATACCGTTATACGGTGTACGGTACCATCACAATATGCAATCAATATTAGAACCTCACCTCAATCAAGGACGGGTTGAAGAGCAAGTGCAGTTTGTGCCATTGCCCGTCGTTCACTCGCAGCGTGTGTACTATCTGCCCTCGGGCCATTTTCACTCGAATTACTCCCTCCAATATTTCGACGGCTAAAAAATCCGAACGACCTCCTCCGGCGTTGTATAGTATCACCGCGTTTTGTGCTATCGTCTTGAATTCTATTTGCCATCTAAAATAATTATTATTTTCTTTATTAATTTGTAAAGGGAACACGATGCTTTGCATCATTTGCATGTTATGGTTTTGTTATTATTTTATTATAAAATAATATGGGCCAGCAAGGGAGGAGTAATATAGCGACTACTACTAATTTCGTGATTTAAGGAAATTTATAAAATGGCTTTATATTTTTATGTATCAATATTACAAATGTTTCCAGTTCTTCTAGATTTATTTTTCACATCTAGCATATTTAGCACTTAAGACTCTCCCTTAATAAATCTCTATATTAGTCGCCAAATTGATCATTTTCTGCATGCGATGCAGCCGAAAACTATACACTTTTACATCCAAATATACACAATGATGTAAAACAACGCGTATATGAACGCCGCCAATAAAAACCCTTCTTATGATCCCATACTAAGCATTGAAATATGTAGTTGTCTCAAATCTTGAATATTAACTGTTAACACTTTGGCTGTATTATTAACGATATTTACACAATTTAAATGTGTCACGTTGCATAAATTATTATTGCATTTGTAATACGCGAATGAAATAGCAATGAGTCAGGAACTGCTCTTAGTAATGATCTGGCAAATTCGCAATCTCATACATAATATAAATATATTTCATATCAGTTTTTGTTTTTGATACGCCTACGTAAGGCCTCATTCATGGAGACGCGGGGCGTCGCTCGTAGCCTTGGGCGAGGAGGCACGCACTATATCCTACTAATATTATAAAGGCGAAAGTTTGTAAGAATGTATGGATGTTTGGATGTTTGGATGTTTGGATGTATGGATGTAAGGATGTTTGGATGTATGGATGTAAGGATGTTTGTTCCTCTTTCACGCAAAAACTACTGAATGGATTTCGATGAAATTTGGCACACGGGTAGATCATGTCCTGGATTAACACATAGGCTACTTTTTGTCCCGGGAAAATATAAACCGGGACTTTTATCCCGGAAAAACTTTTTAATGCGGGCGGAGCCGCGGGCAAAAGCTAGTTCAAACATAATATGGCGTATTATGAGTGAGTTTACGGAGAAGCGATTTTACACGTGTTACAGTGACGCTTTAGCAACTCTAAGTGTGAGTGTGTGAAAGTGCAAGCGTTGGCAGCTTACGCTCAGTACAGTTGTCTCATTCATTATCTAGCGGACCTTTGTTTAAGTTAGACTACAAACATAAATGTAATTTTTTTTAATTAAACATTTATCTCAACATACATTGAGTCATCATTTATAACTGGCGCAGTCTAAAAGGATCAAGAAGTTGAAACTTTTCGAAAATCAAAAGTTTCTCGCACTCGACCTCGCTTCAAGATGCTGATGCTGTGGATGCTGCTCCTGTGAGTCTCATTTCCTTATCTCATCCGTTGTGGTTTTGTGTATTATTGTGAACTTCAGCTGCGTAGGTAATAACGTAAGAAAGACTAATTCTATGATCTTACATCGATTTGAATTTTACTCTTACTAATATTATTACTTGACATTAACTGGTATTAAGTCATATTTTTGATTTCGTATACAGTTTTTGATAACGTTGGGTCCGATTTTTATTTATGAATAAAGAAGAAGTATTATTTTAAACTCAGTAATCATTTTCTTCTTAGTATAATTTTGTTAAGTATATATTCGTATTCATTTAATTAATACAAATAATGGAACCTACTAATAATGAAAGCGATAATAATTTGCGTATAATTAAAGCGGCTGTAGAGATTATACCCTCGTATGACGGGAATCATAATCAGCTTTATAGGTTTATATCGACGGCAGAAACGGTACTTACTAAGTTTTATAATCCAACAGTGCCTAATAGTTTTACTAATGAGTTTCTTTTGCATAGCGTTCTTAACAAACTTAAAGACAAAGCTGAAGAAGTAGTAAATATACATGGGGTCAGTTCTTGGGACGTTATAAAAAACGTCCTCTTAAGAAATTTTGGTGATCAACGTGATGAAAATTGTTTATGTCGAGACTTAGTGTCAATGCGTCAGGAAAATGAATCCGCTTTTGATTTTTATAACCGATGCGTGCACCTTCTTAGTATAATAATTAATTATGTGAATCTTCATGAAACTGTTTCGAGCGTTATCGAATGTAAAAGAGATTTTTTCACTGCTCAAACCCTTAAAACTTTCTTAGGTGGACTAAAAGAACCTTTGGGGACCACCATCAGATCAATGAAACCAGTAGACTTACCTACTGCTTTACAGTACATAAAAGAGGAACAAAATATACAGTATGTCCAGAAAAAAAATACCTCTCAACAAAACAAGCCGATTCAATTTCCTAGACCAACGATTAATTCTTTTAGAAACCCTCAAAATTACGGATATGGTAATAGACAGTTTCCATCTCCAACACAATACAATAATTATGTTGGTAAACCTAATTTCAATAGATTCCAATATCAGCCGAGGGCTCAACTACAAAATATCTCGCGTCCACAGTTATTACCCCGTTACGAGTCATTTTCAAAACCTGCTCCTGAACCAATGAGTGGTATTTCATATAGATCTGCTCAAATGCCACCACGTCCCCATGCGTCTAATTTTAACTATCATACTGTAGATGATATGTACCAGACAGATGATAATATTTACGACGCGTTCCCCGAACAAGCTTATCAGACCGCTCATGCTGACTACGTTAGCAATGAGAACTCTATAGAGCCAGTAACAGAGGATGTATCTTGTGACAATAATCAAAATTTTCAGCAGGATGTGGACAAAGAACCCCAATCCTGATGGAAATTAATGTCCACATCAAAAGACAACTTCCATACATAGAAATTAAAGAACCACCCCTCAAATTGCTCATTGACACGGGGGCTAACCAATCTTTTCTTTCACCTGAAATAATAAATTCTTATTATCAAAACGTCAATTTAAATTACGAACCATTTTCAGTTACTAATGTAAGCTGTACTACACAAAATAACTACTCTATAGAGATACCTATGTTCCGAGAGTTGAACGAAAAAACTTTATCGAAGTTTTATATCTATAAATTTCACGATGTTTTTGATGGATTATTAGGCTATGAAATGTTAAAATCCTTGAAAGCTAAAATCGATCTTGAAAATAAACTTTTAATTACACCAAATGCTAAAATAAAGATAAAAATAATGAATTCAGGAATACAAAATCTTTTCGAAGCTCTTATTAGGGCGAATTCATCAAAATATGTTAAAATCCCTGTTTCAATTAAAAATGACGAAATTTTTGTACCACACACTATAATAAACGAAGGCTACATCCCGACAACGGTAACACGATCCGCGGCGGGCTATGCACACCTGCAGATAATCAATCCGACGAACTATGACATCATTGTAAGCTTGATGTCGCCTGTTAAGGCCCATACACTCCACAAAAATTTTAATTTATATAATGTTGAAATATTTAGTGACAAAATAATTAATATAGAACCATTGATTAGAACCGCACATTTAAATGAAGAGGAAAAATACAATCTTTTGCATTTATGCAAGTCATACAGTGACGTTTTTTATAATGAAGACTCTCCTCTTACTTTTACCAATGAAATAAAACACGAAATCAACACTACTGACGAGTTACCTATTTATGCCCGGTCTTACAGATATCCATACGTACACAAAAAGGAAGTAGCGAAACAAATAAATTCAATGTTACGACAAAATATAATTCAGCCATCTAACAGTCCATGGTCGTCACCGATATGGATAGTACCAAAAAAAACAGATGCATCGGGTGAAACAAAATGGCGGCTCGTAGTCGATTACCGCAAATTAAACGAGAAGACTATAACTGATAGATATCCAATTCCAAATATTAACGAAATTTTAGATAAATTGGGTAGATGTCAATACTATTCAGTTCTCGACCTTGCCTCAGGATTTTTCCAAATTGAAACGCATCCCAAAGACATACAAAAAACTGCCTTTAGTGTTGACGACGGCGATGGTTGTAGAGGGCATTACGAGTATTTAAGAATGCCGTTCGGACTAAAAAATGCTCCCTCGACATTTCAACGCGTCATGGATAGGGTACTCCTTGGCCTTAAGAATGTTATGGTTTATATGGATGATATAATTGTCTTTTCTACGTCGCTATCCGAACACATGCAAAATTTACAAGACACATTCCAAAGGTTACGCGAAGCAAATTTAAAAATACAACTTAACAAATCGGAATTTATGAAAAAGGAAACACCATTTTTAGGACATATAGTAACTCCTGAAGGCGTTAAGCCTGACCCCAACAAGATTAAAGCCATTCAAGAGTTTCCGATACCTCGCACAACTAAGGAAATAAAATCTTTTCTTGGGCTTTTGGGGTATTATAGAAAATTTATTCCTAATTTCGCTAAAGCTACTAAACCTATGACACTTTGTTTAAAAAAGGGTGCAAAAATAGTACTTACACCAGAATACATAGATTGCTTTAAACATTGTCAGAATTTACTTGTTAACGATCCAATTTTACAATACCCTGATTTCGAGAAAGATTTTAACCTGCGGACAGATGCTTCGAATTTTGCCCTAGGAGCTGTCTTATCTCAAGGGCCCATAGGCTCCGATAGGCCAGTTGCATATGCCTCGCGAACGCTTAACGATAGCGAGAGTAAATATAGTACCATAGAAAAGGAGCTGCTCGCCATCGTATGGGCCACAAAATATTTTCGTCCCTACCTATTCGGTCGTCAATTCAATATCATAACAGATCATAAACCGCTTCAGTATTTGATGAATATTAAAGAGCCAAATAGTAGATTAACAAGGTGGAGATTAAAACTTGAAGAATATGACTATAAAATAACGTACAAAAAGGGAAATACCAATTTAATTGCTGATGCATTGTTAAGAATTGAACTACACAATAATGATGTGGATTCAGTTTCAAGCGAAAGTTCTGAGGACAACGTACCTCTTTCTCGACTTTTAGGTAGTCCTGGACCACGCGAATTTAGTGACACGGATGAGGAAGATTTACCAATTTCTATGCTAATGAATCGTAACAAACCACAACATACAGATAAAAGTTCCGACGACGACGACATACCACTGTCTATGTTGAGAGACAAACTTAACATACCGGGCCCTTCAGACGATAATGAATCTACATTATCTATGATTGTCAATCAATCTGAAATTCTAAGTGCTGCTGATATTGTACCTAATCGATATCAGAGTACAGTGCACTCTGGAATTAAAAATCCTATTTTAGATATACCAATATCTGAAAAACAAATAAACGTATTTGATAATCAGTTACTGATTGACCCAGTATATCATTCTTCCGTTGAAACAAAAACAGTTGATCTCTTCCCAGGTAAAAAAAGAATATTAGCTCAAATTGATTTAAATAATGTAGAAAATAGTATCCTAACGCTATTCAGAGAATTTGTAAAACCTAATATTAAATACGGTATTTATGTTACAGATAATACATTAATTCCTAAAATCACGACCTGTCTACAAAGTTTATTTAAAAGTTCATCCTATTCTTTAACGTTTTGTAAAAATAAAGTAGAAGATGTAGTTGACAGAGATAAGCAATTCCAAATTGTGAAAAAATTCCATGAAGATAATACTAACCATAGAGGAATTTCAGAATTAGAGCAAAGGATTAAGTTATACTATTATTGGCCTAATATAAAAAACTCGGTCACTAAATTTGTGAATAATTGCGAAATATGTCAAACTAACAAATATGAAAGGAATCCAACTAACCAGTCGTTTAAAATAACTCCGATTCCCGATAAACCGTTCGACATTCTTCATATCGATACGCTATCTGTAAATCGTCAAAAATTCTTAACTATTATTGATATATTTTCTAAATATGCCCAAGCATATCCTTTAGAGTCTTTAACTGGAATTAGTGTAGTAAACGCGCTATCTCAGTTTATGTCCCATCATGGAGTTCCCTTAAGCATAACTGCTGACCAAGGAACAGAGTTTAAAAACATGCCCATCAAAGAATATTTGGAATTACATAAAATCAAATTGCATTTTACTAGCGTAAATAATCCACAATCCAACGGAGCCATCGAAAGACTTCACTCCACTCTATTAGAACACATCAGAATATTAAATTCTACCAGCCCAGATTTATCTACCAGCAGTATGATGTTGTACGCTATAATAGGGTACAACAATAGTATCCACTCTGCTACCGGTATTAAACCCATGGATATTATCAATGGTCATTTATGTACCCGTAGTCCCTTAGACATAAACACAGAAGCTTTATGCCTGCAACACTATATAAGTAGACATAAAGTCACAACCCAGAAAATGTATTCATATGTCAATCAGAAACTTATGGATAATCAAGTTAAGACCATGGCTCGAGCAAATCGTGATAGATCAGAACCAATAGAATACCAACAATACCATGCCTTATACGTTAAGAACCCCTTAGCTGTTCGTCATAAGACGAAACCTAGATATGTAGGACGTAGAATTAAGAAAAATTTAAGTATTAAGGTCATAGATAATAGAGATGTTAGCCACCACAAAAGAATTGTCAAGAAACCGCTTAAGATGCAAAACCCTTTGTTACAGAATGTTCCGTCTGAAAATGAGCCAAAGCCATCAAGTGGTGCTAAGCGAACTCAAAGATAATCCAGGTGTCCTATCTTTTAAATTAGGATTTGCTAAAATCCAAAGTTCTGAGCACATTTTCCTACACTATTTTGAATTAGATAAAATTAGAGAAAGTATTTATAATATTGAGAATTATTTAGGTACATATATCGAATACATAAATTCTGCTGATCAACAGTATTTTAGCGATACTCTTATAAGTACAAAACAAGAACTAACTAGTATGCTTCAATCTATATATGACAAATTTAATTCGCTAATTGTTTCGCCTCCTAAGCGCAAACGTGGACTAATTGACGGCTTAGGATCCATGATTAAATTCGTTACTGGGAACTTGGATCATGATGATGCGATATACTATAGTAAAATGATTACTGAATTTCATAAAAATCAAGAGTCTATTATACATAAATATAATTCAGGCATAAGTTTAAATAAACAGATTTTAGAAACCGTTAATATTACTTTGACAAAAATTAGATCCAACGAAAATAAAATATACTTAAAATTAAATGAAGTAATACATAAAGTTAATATGACGAACTATCGATTAATAGATTACATTAAAATAAATAGTTTATATAACTTAATGAAAGTAAATTTACGGTGTATATTGGACTACGTAGTAATGTTAGAAAATGCTATATCCTTCTCAAAATTGGGAGTCGTACATCATAGTGTCATTAATCAGCAAAATATAAAATATATGATTGATACTCTGTTAGAAATATATAATAAGCAAGAACTACTTGTAGACGAATATTCCGCAGTAAGAGATTATTATGACATAATCAGTTGCGGTTCCTATTACGCAAACAATAACATTGTGTTTATTCTGAAGTTCCCAATAATGTATAAAGACACATACTCCTATTACCACTTGTTTCCAACACCAACTACCAATAATACCCTCCTGATTCCACCCAAACCTTACCTGGCTATGAACGAGGAAAAGCATCTGTATATGGAGAATAAATGCCAAATATTTAGAGAAACTTACTACTGTAAACAAGCTAACTTTGTATTCACCTCCGACTCCAAAGATTGTATCTATCAATTGATCCTGAAGCAAGACATTACAAGTACTTGCAAATTCGTATATTACGAAACTACTGAAGAGTTATTGCAGAAATTGGACGACAATCACTACATTCTCACCTGTTTACAGCGAACCAAAATTAAGATACATTGCAAACAAGAAATTTACCAATCCATTAAAGGTACTTACTTACTGGAAATTCCTAGCGGATGCAGCTTAACCACAAAGACAAACACCATAAGGAATTACAAAAATGAAATTAAGGGCCAGCCTTTAAAATTATTGTCGTTCCAACTATCTAATATTACAGTTGAAAATTCTGGACAACCGCTGAAACTGGATAATATACCCTTGGATCATCTATATAAACTTCAAACATTTCTTGAAAGAGAAAAGTCGATCAATAAAGAAGATCTCCAGGATCACTCCTACCACTATTGGACAACCCCCATATATGTACTATTGACGATAATTGGCCTCTACTACTTCATCAAATTCATTCGCAACTTACGGCGACCACCACCAGCCGAGGACCGAACTGAACCAGCTACGACCAATCAGCCCTTCTTCTCTGGTCGAGAACATCGGGCTTCCAACTAGTGCGGGGGGTGTTACAGTGACGCTTTAGCAACTCTAAGTGTGAGTGTGTGAAAGTGCAAGCGTTGGCAGCTTACGCTCAGTACAGTTGTCTCATTCATTATCTAGCGGACCTTTGTTTAAGTTAGACTACAAACATAAATGTAATTTTTTTTAATTAAACATTTATCTCAACATACATTGAGTCATCATTTATAACTCACGCGTTTGTGCGATATTTGCAGCGGAGCCCGCGGATGGCAACGTCTTGTCCCACGCGGCGGCGCACGCAGCAACAATTCTCAGTTCTAGAAACACCCGTGCACTGCGCTCGAATCGGTGCCATAGCGGCGCATAAAATGGGGCCATATATGGCGTATAGTGGCCCCATTTTGTTCTGAATTGGGCCGCTGCACGCGCCGCCACTCTGCAAACGGAAATATGGCCCGACACGCCGCGAGTCTGCACGCCAAACGCGCCGCGTGACGCCCCGCGTCTCTGACAACGAGGCCTAAGAGTTCGTTCTCGTAATAAAAAAATAACGTAGAGCACTCAGTCAGTAAAATTATAGAATCTTAATTACAGTCAAACGCACAAATCTTACCTTTTTAAAATATCTATTCAAATAGACAGTAATTATACATAATATGTATTTTTGTCTTTACATACGTATTAAAAATAAAATATTTCCATTCCCATTACCTTCCGCCGGCTCTGGAGTTGATCCTAGGCAGAATTAGATAAGCGCCTTCGTCAACGAAACTTATGTCAGTGTTGGAGTCTGCGTCGAATTCCGGGGCGCAGTTCCACGTCACTCCTTCGACGTGCACCGAGCCGGCGCGCGACCGAGCCTTCTCTATTATTTTTACCGAATTATAGTAAACCTGTCGACAAAAGTGTTATCATACATCACTATGTCATGTCGACCGACTGCCTCTGTGGCGCAGTTGTATTACAGTACGACTGCAAAGCTGAGGGTCTCGGGTTCGATCCCCGGGTCGAGCAAAGTGATATTGAGTTTTTCTATTCAGTATCAGCTCGGAGTCTGGAATTTGTGCCCGATATGTCAATAGGCTCGCCCTCATCACATCATGGGACGGAATAACGGCGAAAAGTGGTGCACTAGTTGCGCCTCTGCCTACCCCTTCGGGGATATCAGGCGTGAGTGTATATGTATATAGTATAAAGCATTTAAATTACGCTGTAGTATCAAATATTTCAATAATGTACGTATAATTGTTAATTATATGTAACTAATTAAAAAGAAGATAGTAAAAAGTTTTCATAAAAAAAACAATGCATTTTGTAGATAGTGTATAATTTACTATATTTTCAGGGTCGTATTTGGCTGTGAATCAAACTGAGCGCTATGTTACAAAATTATGCGCAAAATGCAATAACTTTTATTACGTTTTTTTATGACAATATTATTGTGTTAATTAAAAATAAGACAAAATAGTGTACAAATACACTAACGGAGAATAATAATAATATGTAGTATCTTGATATTATGGTAATGCGAATAGGATTGGCCTATATCAAATTATCGGGTGCAAGAAGTTACTCGGCTCACTGATTACGACCCTGCCTACATCTCTGTAGGTAAAGGCGTGAGCATAAGCCCACACGTAACCGAGTATATACTTACATCTTCCATACACCCGCGAAAATTTTCCATATGACCTAAAAACAATTCGGAGAAGTCTCCCTGGCCACCAAGGAACACGCCGAAATGTATGTTCAGTTCAAAGAACCTGCCCGGCAATCTCTTTTTCACTGTGCTGTCATCCACCTAAAAATAAAGATGGCATTATATTTAGACATGACAACTTAAAATTTCGCGCTTAACAACTAATGGTGCCTTTGACTGTTTTGTCATTACTTGGTAAGCCAATAAGTTCCATCCAATAAAATAAAACAGAAGTGCAATTGAAATTAAAGAAATGGATTGTATCGAATAATGCCACTTCCAGAACAAACTAAACTAACTTATCTTAGTTGTTGGTTTGCAACCGACTTAAACTTTTGTTTCGATTTTATTTCTCTATCAGTTTTAGCTTGATTCCTGAAGTTCTCGCGTAAAAGTTTTATTTTAATAGATATTTGAATATTAATTTACAGTCACATGAAGTCCCTGTTGAATACCTATAGGCGTCCCTTAAAGATTTTAAGACGGAACTGTCAAAAACGGCTAGCATGCAACAATTGGAATATTAACGTAAATAATAAACGAAAAGGAAGGACGAGGAAGAATAATGAAAGATTTTTCAAATTATTAAATTGATTATGTTTCCTGTTTTACAATGAGAGCAAAATTATTTAAAATCTAGCTCCACGTACATTCTCGTATTTTTTTATTCTAACTCTCGTATGTCAAACCATTAGAAGTTAATATGAGGAAGAGAGTCGCGCGCTTGTATGAACTAGCGCTACGCTTGTGTGCGTTGACTTCAAAAAGTTGATTTAAAACAATACGCACTTAAAACTGCGACACGTAACTTAGAAATTGTAACAAAAATATACAAATATTATAATTTGTTTGGCATAATTTTTATAAACAAGTAGAAAAATAACATAACATACCTTCATAGTGAGATTCGCTTCACGGCGTACGATGCTGACATGATGCCATTGGCTATCATTGAGACTGCCCCTGGGAGAGAAAAGCTCGCTCTCGCCAGCACCAAGATTTATGTTGAGCTTAAGTCTGCCCTTTTCAAGTCGAATCTTGTAACAAGAAACGATTTAAATATTAGAACCATTAGAAAGACATTATAAAATATTTTACTATAACTATAAAGTATAATCAAGTGTTGAATCAGAAACATAAATAAAAAATATATTATCTACATAATCTTATGTACTTGAAAAAGATCCCATTTCAGGAGCACATAATATAATTTTGACGTCTAATTAAAAATATATATATATAATAGACAGCAAACAATGTGAGCACACTATCGCGTGGTATTGATGTATGATATAATACAAGTAGTTACTGTTATTGGTTATTACGGAATTTCATCATATATATGGTAAAAATTGCTATTTTTTTATTATTTTAATCAAAAATATAATAATACAAGCTTCTTCACAGGTAACATAACCAAAATCCACTCAAAAATCTAATATATCAAATTCTCGTGTCGCAGTGTTTGTTTCCAAACTCTTCCGAAACGGCTGAACCGATTTTGATGAAATTTGATATGCACACTAGGTGGGTCTGAGAATGGGTTCTTATCTATTTTTCATCCCCCCAAAGTGATAAGAGTGGCCCACTCCAATTTTTTTTTAAATCATCAACAAATCATTGACAGTGTCCTGAATTGACGCATAGATTACTTTTTATCCCAGGGAAACTTTTTAACACGGGCGGAACCGCAATAAAACAATTATAGAGATATTTCGAGATTCAGATGAGGCTGAGGCATAAGCTACTTTTATCCCGGAAAAACATAAACCGGGGAATCAAATCCCGGATTTTATTTTCTCGCTAGTGGAGCCGCCACAGCCAAACCACCAAACCGATTGCGATGCAATTTAGTAGGGAGATATTTTATAACCCTGAGAAAAATCTAGGCTACTTATCCCGGGAAAATGTAAACCGGGACTTTAATCCCTGAAACTAGTCCGGACCCTGGTCTTCCTGATGTACCTCTATGGCTTAGAATCGTCGAAGACTCGGGCCACAGGACGAAACAAGTTTGACGGTTTTGAGATGTGGTGTTGGCGAAAAATGCTCCGTATTCCATGGACCCGCCATGAGAACAAAGAAATCCATCCTCGAGTATCTACACATAAGAATTAGATTGTCAGTGATCTGTTGCCAAAGGATTCTCGGTTATTTTGGGTATATTGCCCGCCGTCAAACAGATAGCCTTAATAAGTTGTTTGTGGTGGGCAACGTAGAAGGAAAAAGACCTAGCGGCTGGACACCCAGCCGTTGGTCGGAAAAAGTGACTGCCCTCACAAGATTGTCTGTTACAACTGCCTTAAGAGGAACCGAAAACCGAACGAAATGGAAAGGTATAATAGATAAAGCCACGAAGGCGTTTCAGGGGTGTCCCTGAAACGCCTTCGTGGCTTTATCTATTATAGGGTTATAAGGTTGTGTAACCTTCGGTAATGAAGCACTCTGCCAAGAAGAAGAAGAAAGATAGTAAAGTAATAGAACCAATTGCTTGTACTGGCAACATTAACTTTAATCTGTCATTAATGAGTCTCGATGGGAACTTGGAAGTATCGTGAGGTGCTCTTGTTTTAATTCATTATTTTGGTGATACTTAGTGTTATATTCCATAATTGTGGTGGTACAATATCCGATGTACTTCTATTAAAGGGCTCAAATGAAGTAAATTGAGAATGCAATAAACTTAATGTATGTGTGAAACAAAATAGAATAGTCTTGCATTCAAGACCCTCAACAATGCCTTGTTGATGTGTTGCTTTTAAATATAGTATGACATTCTTTGTATTTATAGTATAGTGGTAGCATGTGGAATTGAATATAATATCATTATACTTATGAGAAATATGACTGCCTCGGTGGCGTAGTAGTATAATGGTATGACTGCAATGCTGAGGTCTTGGGTTCGATTCCCAGGTTAGGCAAAGTGATATAGAGTTTTTCTATTCAGTATCAACTCAGAGTCTGGAATTTGTGCCCAATATGGCGATAGGCTCGCCTCCTATCACATCATGGGACGGAATAACGGCGAAAAGAGGGTGTACTAGTTGCGCCTTTGCCTACCCCTTCCGGGATAAAAGGCGTGAGTGTGTGTGTGTGTGTTATGAGAAATATTTAAAACTCACCATACAATAATCAGTCTTTCCAGCCGCCAACAGAAGCAGGGCATCAGAGAGATGGGTGCGAAAACGAAAACCAATGTCTGTCATACCTTTTGCTTCTTGGAGTGGGTAGGATATAAAACTGGCCCCATAGAAGGATGCTAAAAACAAGAGGTTATTATAATTTCTCTATTTTTTTAACACAATGTATTTTTTATGCCACCATTTGAACATAATTTGTTGGACTTTAATTTTGCTAATACTTTTTTTAACTAATAGGGAGCACCATTTTTTCTGAGTTCTGTAGGCAGACATGTAAACAGACTAACCAGGGCAAAGCTATGAGCTTTGGCAAATACATATGAATTACTACATAAATATCTACCAAGAATTATCTCACGCTAAATATGATCACATCTATGAAACTATTGATTGTAAAGATACAAAAATTAAGTGTAATGGTGTATAATTCATATTATCTTTAAAACAAACATCATAAACATTGTCCGAGGTATAAAACCTCGATACACGGTAATAGCACAGGCCAGCAGAAATAGCTGGCTGTTAGAAGAAACTGTTCAAATATGGAACACATTCTTTTATATTCACATCTATACTGATATTATAAAGATTAACTCACTAGAACCATTTTTATGGTAATCAAATTTGGTCGAAATTAATGCATTATTTGTTAAGAGTTGTATCAACATAATAATATTAATCTTTATCTAATGAATATATATATGGTACATACACCAAAGTTTTTTTTTTTTTTAATTTTTGTCTGTCTGGTCCGGCTAATCTCTGAGATGGCTGGACCGATTTTGACGGGACTTTTAATGGGAGGTAGCTGATGTAATAAGGAGTAACTTAGGCTACGTTTTATTCCGGAAAAGTATAAAGCGGGACTTTTCCCCGGAAAAACTTTTTAACGCGGGCGGAGCCGCAGGCAAAAGCTAGTATGATATAATTAGTGAATGAGTGAGTTTCTATAATATATGTAACTCATTTTACAAAATATATTCCTCTTGATCACATCTCAAGTATTTATAACGGGAGTAGTCCACAATGGAATTCTAGTTCCAACAAACATCAACAAGTAAAAGCTTAAAACTAATCGCCAGCTGAGAAACGTACTACTTGGAAATTCAAACTCACCTTTGTCATATGCCAATCCCGATGAGACGAGGGATGATAATATAAGAAATACGTCCATCGTGCCACCAACATAAAATATCATTGCAACAATTGTGATCAAAACATAACAGTGTTTAATATACCGATATTTTTATATGTATATTTGTATTATTGCAACTGCCTGAAGATCTGAGGAAACATTTCAGAATAACAATCCTGATTTGAGCGTGGCGTCAATGCAGGGAAACAAGAGTGCATAAAACACTAAGTACTAAACAAAACGAGCTTAAAGCCAAAGAATTTAAAATTATTGTTAAAATACAAGAAAACCTCTACATATTATAATTTTCAAGACAGTATTTTTTATTCGTAAACAAAAATATAATAACAATAAACCGAAAACGACGGCACAAACGAGCCTTCAATTTACAAACAGGGTTACAAACTTTAGAAAAGATGAAAGAAACAAGTGAAATTAAATAAAACGACTGGGAAAAGATTTATGTGCGACTGGCAATACCAGGTTTATCTGGTACATACTTGGAGTTTTGGCGGGAACTTGGTAGTGTCATGAGGTGCTCTTGTTTTAATTCATTATTTTGGTGATACTTAGTGTTATGTTGCATAATTATGGTGGTATATTATCCAATATAGTTCTATTAAAGGGCTCAAATGAAGTGAATTGAAATAACTGTGCTAATCAAGTGTTTTCTTTGTTGCCGCCAAAACTCCTCGATAAAGTCTTGGTAAGGTAGCCACTGCTTTACTTCGACATAGTAGTTAGGAGCTAGGACTGAGGATAAAAATGTATGAAAGACGGGCTCAATGGACTAGTCTCCAGAGCCGTAATATCTAAATAAAAAAAAAAACTGGTACATACTTGGGTACATACACAGAACAGGGATATAGACAATAGAAGTATAAAGTGGGCGTGACCTTTGATACACTAGTCTGGAATGCAGTACAAACTCACTGTTTGAACAGTCTCAGTCGTCATTGCGCATTGTCAAAGGTTTAATAATTGGAAAAAATATTTAAAAATATTAAAATGCCCTATTGTGCTATTCTGGAATGCAAAAATAATTGCCGTACCAAAAATGTGTCCCACGGAGGTATTTCGTACCATCGGTAAGTAATATTTTCTGGTTTATTGCTATTTAGTTGAAAAATCTATGTTGATTTTCTATGTCAAACATGACACGAAAATTACAATTTAAAATGTTCCTTATTCTTTTCACTATATGGTTAATTGTCGCAAACGAAAATCAGTTGTTCTAGAATGATTTGTCACCAATTCATAATGTCATCGCTACTCAATTAGTGCATGCGTGGTCGATAAAATATTATCAATAATTATTAATTTTTCACTGAAGCGTTATGTTATACAGAAAAGTACGAAAAGTTATCTGATACATGATCCGCTTGTGATGCATAGCTGTGGTCGATATAATAATTAATTTATGAAACAATAATAGATTGTTAATTTTCAGTTTTCCAAAAGATCAATTTATTAAGGAAAGTTGCATCAATGCTACGGGAAGGTTAAATTGGTTTCCTTCCAAATTTTCCGTAATATGTTCAGAACATTTTGTACAAGATGTGTAATTTAAAAAAAAAAGGGGAAATCAATATTTAAAAGCGAATGCAGAAGCTCATGCAAATATTCTAATTCGTCAATCAATAAATAATTATAAGAAAGCCACACACCATAATATTTATTTTATTGTTTTATTTTACTACATATATTTATTAAAAAAAACTATAGGTTATTATTTTAAAATACCCTTTTTAATTTTATCTTACTTCTTGTCTTATTTTAGTAATATCATAAATGCAAATGTTTGTGGAAAAGTTTGGATCTCTGTATGTCGGGATGTTTGTTTGGTTTGTATGTTTGTTAGAAGTAAACTCAGATATTTGGCACACGAGTAGATCATAATACCCTTTTTTTTCGCGGAGAAAGTTATTACTGTTACTTATTACTACCACCCAGCCTTTCAAGGGAGGCGACTGAGCGGTTATGTTCGGTTCACCGTGCCTTACGACCCAGCGTTGAGCCGCCGGACCGAGTCCCTAACCTATGTACAATGCACGGCATGCCAACTAAAACTCTGCGGTGGCTTCTTCGGCGCATTAGGGACGGCTGCGGGTTTCCCCGGGCTAAAGTGTCTAAGTTGTCGTCCGCAGCCAGATCATAATACCCTAGATTAACACATATAGGCTACTTTTATTCCGGTAATTTGCTCCCATGGGATATAATGGATATTTTTTCTATGAGTCGTACTGCGTTTTAGAAACTTTTCTAACGGGAAAAGCTTTTTATTGAGACAACAAATAGTTTTAAATAATTGTTTTTAATTATATATTAATGTGCCTGTCTGCTTTATACAGTTTTAAGACTACTTGATGCCCTAAGCAACCCCCCCCCCCCGTCTATTTGCTTATAGGCTAATCTGGTACTGGCTTTATAGGTTAACAACGTTTGATAAGCTATGTTACTTGATATTATATTATGAGTATCACTTGATGTCTCATCGTTAAGGTTATTTCTTAGGGTGGTGGTTCCCAAAGTAAACCTGAAATCATAAATTTAAACGCAGGCGTATCTTCTGTGAACGAAGTACAAGAAATTGTTGCCCCCAAAAAGCGTAAAATATTACCGAGTTAGATCCAGGTACAAAATTAAACAACTTTTGCTTGACGAGACGAGCATGTCGCTCAACAAGCGATACGACCACTCATAAACAGCACAAAGCACTATTCAGTTTGGAACCAATGCAGTTACGCCGAGACATTGCCTCACTTAGTGTATTCTATCGTCCGTGTCTTGGTGAGTTCTCTGGACAAAAGCTTAACCTTAGGCCATCCTCACACTTCCTTAGGGGAACCACGCGTGCTGGCTTGCGAAACCACTGCTTAGTGATTTCTTCTATCTCAGCCCATATCAATCGGGTTAAGAAGTTCGTAGTTTTGCAATTAAACTGTGGAGCAGTTGCCGGGCACGAATGTGTCCAAGTCTTATGATATGGGGTCCTTAAAACGGAACCTGCAGGAGCTATTAGCAGGCCGGCATAATTCTGCTGTCCGTCAAAGGATATTTTCTTCCCTTGCCGGTTGACGTTTCGCTTAGCCGTGAAGCCTACTCTTACTCTCTAACCCCAGCAGTGAAATCGCTATGATAAGCATACATACTCATTATAATTTATTGCAAACTAGCTATATAAGCTGTGTAGCTAATATAATATGTGTAACATACATATCTGCAGCATTGAAATTATAAAGTAGGAATTTAAAATATATACTTAAAATTTAAAATAATTTTTAATTTACTGAGTTAAAATTTTATTCAAGACAGTTCCAACAACTTTTCCAGTACTTATCAAATTAATATTATATAATTTTGTGATAAGTCCATTTCATTTATTAATGTTAGTTATAAAACAAACACCATCGATAGGTTTACAAAAAGGTAACGTATGGATGCAACACTATTACCGGCATGCGTAGCGTACTGGGTGTCATTCAATAACTTATCTTAAAACAACAGTCATAGAGTTCTTATGAATGCCATTGCGATTATACGCCATCTCGCGTGGACTAGCGGTATGAAATCGAATTAAAATCAAAATTCAGACTGAAGGAATAATGTCGTATGAAGTCATGTAAATTTTTAGAATACGAAGTTTATACAATGGCATTAAGGTTAAATTTAATGCAAATGATTCTGTATTATACGCTTTATCTTTATTGGTGATTTTGGCCAATCATAATGAAGAGATGATAGTATGCGAATATATGCATGTGTGAGTTTGGCGACACTGGTTTTCTTAGTAAATTGATGCTATACTGTCTCCCTCTTCTCTTTCCTCCGTGGGTACATAGAATAAAGCTTATAGTGCTTATTCTGAGATCTGAGAGGCTACTGCGAAAAACGAAATCCGGAGTTTCGGGTGACGGATCGCACGTTTTCTTACTATGAAGTGTTACGGATCCTTCTTTATGAAGAGTTGTTGCGTGACGAAAGTGTTGAGCGAAGTCGGAAGCGTCGCAAACTGCGTGAAACCTTCGTTCAACGGTGACGGATCCGAAGTAATTTGATAGTAAGGTTAAATCCGAAGTTCGTCGTTTCTTCGTTTCGGACCGACGTTTCGGATTTCGTTTTTCGCAGTAGCCTCTCAGGTACGTATCCGAGGGAGTTTTGGCGGGAACTTGGAAGTGTCATGAGGTGCTCTTGTTTTAATTCATTGTTTTGGTGATACTTTGTGTAATATTGCATAATGATGGGGTTATATTATCCAATATAGCTCTGTTAAGGGCTCAAATGCAGTTAATTGAAATAACTGTGCTAATCAAGTGTTTTTTATTCACGCCAAAACTGCTCGACGAAGTCTAGGTAAGGTAGCCACTGCTTTACTTCAACATAATGGTTAGGACTGAGGATAAAAAATTATGAACGACGGGCTCAATGGACTAGCATCCAAAGCCATAATATTTAAATTAAAAAATAAACCGGTAAACGCAAGCAACGCACTCTTAGTATGGTTTTTGATAAATGTCAGAAATGTTATCGTGTCAGATAGGACAGGAGGTAACACGTATGACATATAATATTATGTATAAAATAGTCAAGCTACATTTATTTCATCCACAAATTTTAATAACTTTCTTGACTTCCAATTAGTTTAATTTGTCTTCTTACGAATATTAATAACTAGTAAGAAACTTAAGTTTTCTTAATAAAGCATAACTACATAGATAATGCTTTATACTAACATAACTTAAATTTCTTACTGGTTTAAAATTATCCCTTACAATTTGTTCCAACTAATTTTAAAAAGCATGTCAAGGTTTGAATTTGGTGCTAATTAATTTCTAGGGGCCTGCACTAGGTGGCACCACCGGCCTCTTATAGTGACATTTTTTTTATATGAAGTTGTCATTCTTTCCAGTCAGCGATGCCAGATATACGAGAAATCTCGTAACTTTACGAGAGTTGCAGTCTCTATACGAGATTCAAGAAATAAAAAATCTCGTACACTTTTTTACGAGATTAATTGTAGCTTTGTTGTTTGCCTGCGTCATGCATATAAACAAAAAACATAAATGAATATCCATGACTCAAACGATCGACTTAGCACATAACTAGATTCATTACCCATCACTAAAATACTAATTCTAATTAACACACACACACACACACACACACACACACACACACACACACACACACACACACACACGCCTGTTATCCCCGAAGGGGTAGGCAGAGGCGCAACTAGTGCACCCACTTTTCGCCGTTATTCCGTCCCATGATGTGATAGGGGGCGAGCCTATCGCCATATCGGGCACAAATTCCAGACTCCGGGCTGATACCGAATTGAAAAACTCAATATCACTTTGCCCGACCCGGGGATCGAACCCGAGACCTCAAGCTTTGCAGTCGTACTGTAATACAACTACGCCACCCAGGCAGTCAATAATTCTGATTAAGTATTTGAATATTTTAACATTATAAGTAGTGACAGTGAATGCTCATCCCCTCTACCTATAAAAATAGCAAAAAGTGAAGATGGGCCGCAAAGAAAGCAGGAAACACGATTTCCCAACATCATTCGCAAACTTTTCGTGATGAATAGTTAGGGCATCTGATATTTCAAAAGTGGTTGCAGCCAGATCTGAAAAATCTCAAGAAAGCGAAGTGTGTATATTGTCCATCAAGCTCTCTGGTTACTGAAAATCCCATGCCGAATAAAAAAAAACATTTGATAAACAAACCCGGTTCATCGGGTCAACTCAAGTAATTTACCTACCCCGGGCTAGCTAGTAATAGTACATAGGGTAAATTAAGGGTTTTTATAAATATTATATAATTTACTCGTACGAGATTATGTATTGAAAGTACGAGATTTTGCCAACCCTGTTACGAGAAAAAAACTTCGCTATCTGGCAACCCTGACTTCTCCTAGAGTTTTAGTGTTCTGTGGGTTTGGCCAGTGCTGCCAGATTAGGCGACTTTTCGCCATTTAGGCTATCTTGAAGAGTGTCGGGGCGACCAAAAATTGCGAATGGCGACCTGTCGCCGTTTAGGCTACGCAAATGTTGATTAGTCGCCAATTTAGGCTACCTCGGAAAGTTCGTGTTTTATACCTTGTTTTTGTCGAATTTGGAAATTTATAGCTTTGAGGGTACAAAACATGTACTCACAATTATTGAAAGCTCGGGACACAAGTAGGCGACCGCCGTGTATAAATTAGAAATTAGGGAGTTTTTTTTTGCTCCTTCACCTCTTCATATACGATGAAGCGACTTAGGCTACTTCACAATGAATTTTCGGCGAATTCAACCGTTAAACATCTGTAGACACTGGGTTTGGCCCAGTTTGGCCGTGCATGAGTCATGCTGACAGCACGACTGTTCCGCACGCGTGAAAAAGTTTTTCGGGATTAAAGTCCCGCTTTGTATTTGTCCGGGATACAAATTATCCTAAAACCTTTCCTGATCCCGAATTATCTCCATTCCGAGTTACCGAGGACTTTGTTTTATAATATGTAAGGATTTCAATGCGTTTTGGAACATATTTTATGTGATTAAAAAATACTTTGATTACTTTTGATTTGATTTTAACCCAGGATAGGTGTGTCACACAGACGGTCTTTTGACGCTTGGAATGCGGTGTCGCAACTATAATCCCGACAAAATTATCTTTCTCCTCAGTCAACTTATGCAGTGGCAATTGGCTATGCCCGCGAAGTTCTTAACAAACCGTCGGTAATAAGAGTAAAAGCCTAAAAACACACGCATTTGTGTCTTGTCTTTCGGGACTGGCCATTCTTTGACTGCTATCACTTTCTCGGGTTTGTTCGGATCCTTCAAGCCCCGCTTACATATATATATATAGATGTATGGGAAAACCCTGTATATATGGATACCGGTGTCCGTCGCGGGGCTTGAGGAGTCAAAGTAAGTTGATCTATGATAAGTAGGTAGGTCCACCCACTGCCATTACCAAAAATAATTTAACTATTACATTGTTATGTTTAGTAAATAATAAAAACAAATATTGACGACATCAAACTATTTATTTTAACGAATTAATGGAATCTATGTTATAACAGGTATTAAGGCACATAATACCTGTAATAACACAGTAATGTTGAAGTAGGTCATATCTTCACACTGCCTGCCTAGGGTGCAGATCTCCACTAATGTAGGGTGTCGGTAGGTGGGGTTCTCTCCTATTCAAGGTCTTGTCATTAAAATCTGTTTCTTCTGATGTTCTTAATAAGTATTTAAATCTATCTTAAACATTACTTTGAGCTGAAATGATCAGTCACAAGAAAAAATATTTAAGTCTTAAGAGTTAAAAATCTCTATTTAAAATCTATTAAAAGAATTTATGGTTTTAAAATGTCTATCTCTGCTAAATTACTTGACACTATTTTGAGAATGGTAACAACCGCTATTTGAAAATGTTCATCAAGATGTTATCGAATTGGATTAATGATAATTCATTTTTTTATTATTTTAGTTGATATTCAAACATCGTGTATATTAATATTAAAATACTTACAGTTAACACATTGTAGTTAATACTCAAGATAAAATTTCGCACGCCCAGATCAATCCTGAATTATCTCGAAAAATCTGAATCTTTTTTTTGTTTTGTGTGAATTGACAAATTTTGCCGATCTGGGCGTGCGATTTAATGCATCAAGCGTATTTACGTCTATAGTGAAATTGATGAAATACAAATAACAGACTAGGTATTAAAATTTTGTTTTGGCATGTATCAGCTGAAAACTATTTCAGAAAATCTTGTACACCTATATTACATAATCTTAAAAAGTAAAAGATTTAAAATAACCTTTAGGTATAATTGATCATAATTTTTAGTATGGTATGCACAAGTGTGTATACATGTATATAAATATATTTTAATATCCAAAAGGAGTACATATAATAAATATAGTCTTTTTTCCAAATCAGTTCTTAACATAGATATCTAAGTTTACAAATAATCTTAATGGATAATACAAAAAATTAAGATCAGTCTAAATTCAGTCTTAAAAAGAATACTAATACAATATAGTAAGACGTAATGTTAGCCAATAAAAATGAAACATATGAAATCTTTGTATGTGGATAGATCTAAATAAAATAGGAAGTTAAAACTGAATACTATGTCAATAATATTATCATATTCCTAAAATAATTAACATCAATTACACATAGGGCTGCCATCCGTTCGGAATTCTCCGGATTTGTCCTAGTTTGAAGAGCGTCCGGGGGCCGTCCGGCAGGGGTTTTAAAAATTGTCCGGGCCAAACCCGGACACTTTTGTTGTCCGGGAAATCCATTTTTTTTAGATAAGCGACAAATTGAAATAAGTCTTAGTTAAAAATTCATGCATTTCACCGCATGGAACGGCAAAATATTTTTTCAGAGGTGTCCGGGGAAAGACCCATATTTCGCCCAAATTTCTGGGAATTTTGCCGTGTTTATCCGGTGTTGGCAATTAAGATGATGGCAGCCCTAATTACACAACATCTAGTTACACTTATATTTTTGAATATGCACATTTTATGTGCAAGATTAAAATATACTATGTTTTATCTAAACATAGACCTACAATAAATTAAGAAATTAAACAATCAAGGATTGAAATTTCATAAAAATGTTTTAGATCATTTTAAAAGATCTCGACCTGGAATAATTGTTTTAAGCTCCAATATATATTTTTTAAAATTTTATTCCCAATACCCAACAACAAAGTCTAATAGTAAGTCAGTATTGAGAAACAAAGATTGTAAAATAACATTTCAAATATTTACTTGGTGGACAATTCAGATATATCGACAATGTGAGGAGTACTGAAGTTCTCACCCACTTGTTTAATAGTGATCAAAAATTCAACACCTGGATAGAGGAATGCAGGTGGTTCAATCTCCTCTTCCTGCTCTTTAGAAGCACGGCAATATAGAGCCACAGCAGTGGTCTGGCCAAAAATCATTGGCTTAACAAGCTTCAGTTGATTGATGTGTGCCTCATATGTGTCTCCCCAATCAATTTGTTGAACAACCACTTTGGTTGGGCAGATAACTTGACGCACTACCGACCTCTCGAATTTTGTCATGAATTGGGACTTAAAGCCCACACCCCTTCCGATGCCCAATTCATTAGCTCTTGGGGTTTTTTGGTAGATGCAGTAGTCAGTAAAATCATTACGATCTCTCAAATACTGGCTGAAATCACCAATTTCGGCTACATAGAATCCAGACAGATCTTTTCCCGTCTGGCATCTGACATGGAGGACATCTCCAACTTTAACATTCTTGCATTCAAAATATCGCCCTTCAAAAGGTGGGTTATCACGATTACCACCTGGCATTTCAGCTGAGCTACCCATAGCAGTATAGCCAGTCAATGTAAGCATGGTAGCGATATCATTCGGGCATGAATTGACTAGTTCAACAACAAGTTGATCACCAGTCCTTCCCTTAACTGTCATCCGGGCACGCTCATTTCCTACATAGGATTTCATAGCTTCAATAGTCTCTTCAGCCCATGTGCCTGGGTCCAATGATTTGCAATCAGCAAGAACACAATGTGCTGCTAATGGCGGAATAGGTATTTCATTCTTTGGATTACACATCCTCCAAAGCGGCACAGTATTATCCTCAGAACCATAATCAATGGCCTTTATATCACATTTAATATCTCCATCCTCTTTCATTACTTTGAGGATGTTTCCCCTGACATATAAATCTAAAACTTCAGATTTGTAAATAATTACTTTGCCATCTTGTATCATACCTGCCTCAATTTGATCACGAGTCTCTTGCAAATATTCCAGATCTTCCCTGAACACTACAGGTCGCACATAAAAGCTGTGGGGATTTACGATATGAGTCACATCGACCCAATACCTCTCGCCAATCCTGTAGTCGTACATTGCCAATTTTTGATAAATGCTGGCTGCTTGCTGTTGTGTTTCTGCCATTTTCAAAAAACCAGAAGAATCCTTGCTACTTTTATGAGCAATCGAAATATTTTAAGAACGCACGTAGTCGTATCATCAAACAAAAGTCGACTGGAAAATTTTCTTCTTGGCTCCCGGAATTACGCACAGCAGCATTATTGATTTTAAAGCAAATTAGGGTCACCTATTTAGTTTCGAGCATGCGCACCGAGCTTCACTGCTTCCACGTTGCAGCACCGGTCGGCGGTCACCTGAGGTCACCGCTCCGCCAGTGCTGGTGTATTTTATTCTATAGGTCATAGGTGACCGACGACTGTGGAAGTTATAAACACAGATTCTTCTTATTTTAAAAATGGCTCCACTTTTATCACTGGTTTTACCAATTCCGAGTAGGGAAATTGTAAATACTGATAAAGCCAAACAGCATTGAAATACTACGGAATGATAAAGTAATCACTATGCATCAAGGATCTTATAACAAAAGAAGTTTCCGTAGCTGTAGTTATAATAATTTAAAATGCTCTTTGAAAATATTAAATAAGCTTCTTGCCATTATCATAGTGTTGGGTAGTAGTGTTGGCCCAGTGGACACGACATAAAATAGTTTGTAAGAACTAAGAGTAACCTTTTTTTGCACTAAGGCAGTACAAACAATGTCCCACTTCAAATGAAGCTCGGCGATACGTTTGAAGTAACGAGTACAAATATGACATAATGTTAATTGAAGAATAATAATAATTAAAAAAATGAAATAAACCAGTAAGTATCCCACATCTTAAAATCACTCACACTGCATTTACTTGGCGTTGTCCCATAAATGTAGTTAACACCATCCAAAAAGCTGAGAATGTATTAAATGCACTGGAGAATAATAATAACGTTTATTGCCAAAAATACAATTTCTTCTATTTACGCGAATGTTAGACATTGAAATAAAACTATTTTTACGGATTTTATCGCGGTTTTTTTTATTTATATTTTCTCCCGACGTGAAAAGCCTTCGAAACGTCGGGAGAAAATATAAATTAAAAAACCGCGATAAAACCCGTAAAAATAGTTTTATTTCAAAAATACAATTGTTATAAAATAAAAAAAAAACATATACAAACTCTGAAAACACAAATATGGCAAAAGGTAGTGGCTCAGCTGAACTGCTGTCTAGGGTATAAACCCAACCAGCGCGGATTTTCAGCCATTCCTGGCCTCTGTGGTGTTAGGCGGGGTAACGGGGCTAACTGCTCTTCCTTTCATTTATTATTGCTTATTTCTCATCATCATCAGCTTTTATCAGTCCACTGCTGGACATAGGCCTCCCCTAATGAGTGCCATAGCGCCCTGTCTTCAGCTTGCCGCATCCAGCATCTGCCTGCAGTCTTTCGCAGACCGTCATCCCACCTGGCCTTATACTTATTTCTAATAGCGTTAATTTAAAACATCTTTAACAAACGGAGAAATTAAATCCATATATCTCATCCGTCTTAACAAAATAATAAAAAAAAATACAAAAAATAAAATTTTAAACAGCAATAGTGTGTGAAGGTACCTATATTATTATGTGCATGACTGTCAGTATGTGTGTGTGCGTGTGCGTGTGGGTGTGTGTGTGAGTAGTACCAGTGCTCTATTAACATAAAATAATTATAATAGTTTTTTATAGACTAATGGTAGGAAGTATGATTTTAGGCTTAAACTTTTCAGGTGCGAGTGTTTCACGTTCTTTGCAGCAAGTTGTTTGTTTAACAAAGCTGACTTATATTTTTTTATTGAGAATGACGTACTATTGTAGTTTGTAGCCTGCGTCTCGCTTTCTCTCTGTCCTCGTCCTATAGTTTTATTGAGATTGAGAGTGAGTAACGCGATTTCGCGGGTACCGCAACATAAAATTTGAAGCAGTACGATATAAAATGTTGAGCCGCTCTTACATATTGACGTCATGTGCGGGACAAATGTACCGCCTCTTGTATGTCCTACCCAATAGTGTTGGATAGGACAAAATTTTACAAACCCTTTTTAATGTCGTGTGCTACCTAAAACTACTTTCTATCTATCAAACATAAACAGTGTTGCTAGATGTATGATGGTTAAAGTCCATAGTTAATAGAACTACATTGGATAATATACCACCATAATTATTCAATATAACACTAAGTATCACCAAAATAATTAATTAAAACAAGAGCACCTCATAACACTTACACGTTCCCGCCAAAACTCAGATTCAAAGACAAATAAATAAGATTTATGATAATTGTATCTTCCATACAATAAAGACTCCTTATTCTGAGGTATCTCCGATTTATATTTTATAATATTTCTAAACAGTGTTGCCAGATTAGGCGACTTTTCACCATTTAGGCTATCTTGAAGAGTGTCGGGGCGACCAAAAATTGCAACTGGCGACCGGTCGCCGTTTAGGCTACGTAAATGTTGATTAGTCGCCAATTTAGGCTACCTCGGAAAGTTCGTGTTTTATACCATGTTTTCGTCGAATTTGGATATTTATAGCTTTAAGGGTACAAAACATGTACACACAATTATTGAAAGCTGGGGACCTTTTTTTTTTAGCTCTCCGCCTCACCACATAAGTAGGCAACCGCCGCGTTGGACCAGTATAAATTAGAAATTAGGGAGGTTTTTTTTTGCTCCTTCACCTCTACATGTACGATGAGGCTAATTCACAATGAATTTTCGGCGACTTCAACCATCAAACATCTGGCAACACTGTTCCTAAAGTGTCTGAACTTCGTTGCGATAAGCGATTTGCCTTTCCGTAGTATTATAAATAATTATAATGCTCTTTGGATTTGCCTGATTTGCCTATTGCCATTGCCAATGATCTTATAATACTACGGAGCCTATTGCCTTTTCGTGGTATAATTAACCTATCTATATCGATTATAAATTGTCATTCTCTTTGGTATATATAATATAATTTATTAATATTCTAATTTGTTGCATGTTGTGGTATAAGAAAATAAGTTATATACAATGAACAATTCTGCAGCTAAAGTAAGTATTGCTATGTATACTTAATGTTGATGAAGTTTCATACGGATAACCTATGTGAGCAAATACAAAATATTCCAGGTGGGCGAAATATTCAGAGAAGCGGGAACGGCATTCAACAAGCTTTCAGAGATGACAATGCTGCTGCATCCTATGGGAGACTCTCAACCAGGGTAAAAAATTATAAGATATACCGACAACTTACTTTGAAAGTTAGACCATAATGATCAGATAGTTTGAATAATTGTTAATTCCATTAGTTAAAATAAAAAGATTTTGTAATTTGTTAAACTTTGGTTTAGTACATTATTATAGCATACATTATACAATATTATGCACCTATTGTCTAAAACCCCGAAAGTTGATCTTCAATTATAATTATTATCGAAATTCAAAAGGTATAGATTTTCGTCCAGTATTGAATATCGTAAAATGTGAAAATGTCTTTTTAGTTCAATTTCTAAAATATCTATAGTTATTAATTCTTCTTCTTCTCCAGCCTTTAAAAGTCAACTACTGAACATAG
Source organism: Lapara coniferarum (assembly GCA_949316025.1). NCBI lineage: Eukaryota > Metazoa > Arthropoda > Insecta > Lepidoptera > Sphingidae > Lapara > Lapara coniferarum. The sequence goes on along the minus strand of OX438933.1, from coordinate 15,479,519 downwards.
GCCTCCCCCAAAAATTCATTAATATGTCAATATTATTCTTGTTATACATGCTTGGTATACTTTAATTATTTAACCAATGCTAAGTTGGTATATGACTTAACCAATTATAAATTAAATATATTAATACTATTAAATTTGTGTTAATATCTAGTGACATTGTAGAGGACAAAACATATTGGCAGCTTACATGTTAAAATTTATCATAATAATCAACTATAGGTTTATACAGGGTGTTTCACGGCGACACACTAAGTACTAATACTAACACAAAATACACCAAACCAGTCACAATTTATATTAATGCATATTATACTAAACTTGTGATTGATAATCTTATACTTTTATATGTAGGTAATAGGTATAGCTTTCTCCGACACCATTCATCTCAGTGAGCGTGTGCATTCATAGTGTTCGTGCACACTATGCGCGCCTCTTCGTGAATCAAATGACCTGTAGAGGACATCAGTTATACTAATATTATAAAGAGGAAAGATTTGATTGTTTGTTTGTATTCAATAAACTCAAAAACTACTGGACCGATTTTGAAAGTTTTTTCACTAATAGGAAGCTACACTACTCCTGAGTGTTGTAGGCTACTTTTATCCGGGGAAAACTTTTTCACCCAGGCGGAGCCGTGACCAGATATCTAGTTATATTATAACAAAACTAATATTAGTGTATTTAATATCTATGTTGAAGCAATTAATTCAACAAATGTGACATCATATTGTTTGCAGTGGAAAATGGACAGAAGAGGAGATTGAAATGCTTCGAGCTTGTGTACATCGATTTGCTGTGGACTTAAACAAGCTGAGCCAGCATATTAAAAATCGAACTGTGTAAGCATAAGTATTTTGTTACAATGTACACTCCACTTAAGGACTAGATGCGGTAAAGGAAGCCCACAACCATACGTAATCATACATATGTAATCCTCCTAGCCAGCTTCGGCCACGGCGGCCAATCTCAACGGAGATCAGCCAGGTACGCAGGAGATATTATAGTGCACAAGTGTGTGCGCAATACACAGGTGCACTCGCTATTCCTTCACTCTCATAGTCCGGTGAGACGGTAATCCGACATGACCGGAGAGAGGTCAGGCGCAGGACCAACGGCTGTACGTGCTTTCCGAGGCACGGGGGTATCACACCGCCAACTTCCTGACTCCGAGCTGCAACTGAGTAATAATTTTTTTTCAAGATGGAAAAACCCAGTCACAAAGTTTTTTGGAACATACATACATATACAAACCCATCGTGCCCAAATTATTAGTTAAATATACACATGAAATTGCATGGTTGTTAACAGGCTATTTGCTTAGAATTTTGTGCCTTTTCAGGAAGAACATTACAAATAAATATTTCATTATGAAAAGGCTTGATATGTATTACTATAGTATAGTGAATAAATTATTTAGAGACTTTTATTGAAGTACTAAAAAAATATTGTTAAAAGAGATTTATATTGAAGTTGACATTTTATATATCAATTTTATGACGTAAACAAAAGTTAAAAGTAATTTCTCTCCAAATTAACATTCCCTCAATTACGATTGTTTTTTATACTTTATCAGTCATTGCTCATCTTCCACCTGTCTTTTATTCCACTTTAATGTAGGATTAGCGCAACATAATTTCCCTTTGTGGCGGTCATATTATTACTTGTAATTTATTCCTAATTATTTGTTGTAACAGAACTCAAATCCGTACAACGCTAAAGAAGAAAGCATTTGAAGATGCAGGTATACCTGTGCGACAGGTAAGCAGTACAATCACAAGCATTGGCCAGCACCCACCTCGGGTAGCTTCGCCATTAAGCGTGATGACTCCGCAGTCAGTGATAGGAAAGAACGCCGAGGTTCAAACATTAACTAACTAACTGATTAGCTGGTTTTTTATTTTTTATTTTTTCCTTAGTTATGCTGTTTCTATTTTGTTAGTTAGAGGAGTTAAGATTTATGATTATTTAAAAAGCTTGGTTTCACACTTATCTATATGCATGCTAGGAGTCTAGTATTGAATTTTGCCAGGGTTTTCTAGGGTTATGAGAATTGATATAGCCCAATTTTTACTCTGTTTAAATTATTTGTTTTATGTTATCAAATGATATAGCTGACATTATGAATAGTAATCATAATATTTGAGTTTACTAATTATAATTTTGATTTTTCAAATGACTTTAAATTTTCGACTATAAGTTTTTGAGTTTATATTAATACGTCAATGTACAATCTCAATATATTAATATAATATATTAGTAAATTAATTAACTCGATTATATTTCTAAAAGGAATTATTATTGAGATATAATTTAAAATGTGGAGCAATTTTCATTTTATTAGAAATATTAATAATTTGATTTTATGTACCTTCGTAGTACTATAAAGAATGGTAAAAATAAGAGAGTTGAAAGAACGTTTGAATCCCTGTATTTTTTATACACCATTAACTTTTAATTACCAAAAACAAAAAATAACGCTATCTACTACCGCCACTGAACACGTCTTTGATAAAAAAAATATGTCCTTAGTTATCTCTACAAAAGGTAATCTTTGGTCAAGTTACATTGATACATAATTCTGGTTATCTAGCGTCCATTACTCAATTAATACAACTTAAAAAGTTTTTCGTATGTCTTATAATTGACGTAGGTACCTGGGTGACCGAGCCTTGCTCGGGAAATTTTCTGATACTATACATTGTGTACTTTATTGCTTTAAAGTATGTCCTAATAATAATTTACATTTCAAGAAAATATTTACGACTGAAGTCAAATCAGCCGATTACCTACAATTTACCTTAATAATTAAAAAAATAAAAACGATTCTTCAGCGGTTCAGATTTTGTATTAAATCTCAGGTTTCATATTTTTTTCATATAGAATTTCATCACGATCAGATAGATAGATACCTGGTTCAGTTCTCATCCCTTGTCTCACATAGTTACAAATTGATAAAAGACGAATGTCCTATGTTTGTGGTTTAAGATATTTATATCCGCAACAAATTTGGTCTTAATATGTTTCGCAGGTTAGTTTCTCCCCCCTTTAGCTGACCTAAGTAAGTGGTTAATAAACATGAGTATCCCATATTTTTACTCAAGGTACATCCATATCAAATTTCACCATTTTCGGTTTGGGATTTTAGTTTGTTCCTCCTTTTATCCCCTTTAGTCAGGAGTAAAATAAAATAATTAAAACCGCATAATTATTTGTTTTCCAGGCTTAAGATATTCCCATACCAAATTTAATTGCAATCGGTTCAACGGTTTAATTTCTCCTCTTTTTACCATCTTAATTATGAGTTAATTAAATAAATAATAACTTATTTTGTTTTTTAAGCTTGAGCTACATCCCCATACCAAATTTCTTTACAATCGGTTCAGCGGTTTATTTTCTCCCTTCTTTTACCCCCCTCAAATAGGAGTTCATAAAAAAATAATATCCCGTATTTGTTTTCAGCGTTCAAGATATTGTCCCAATACCGAATTTCATTACAATCGGTCGAACGGTTTAGTAGGTATCTCCGCCCTTCTAACCTCACAAGTTTGGGATTAACCTATCAAGCCCCGCTTATATATATACTAGACTTCTGCTCGCGGCTTCGCCCGCGTGAATGAGTTTTTCCGGATAAAAGTCCCGCTTTATATTTCCCCGAGATAAATTATACATATAAACCTTCCTCTTGAATCACTCAATCTATTAAAAAAAACGCATCAAAATCCGTTGCGTAGTTTTAAAGATCTAAGCATACATAGGGACATAGGGACATAGGGACAGACAGCGGGAAGCGACTTCGTTTTATACTATGTAGTGATAGATGTATGGAGCAACCCTATATATATGGACGCCAGCGTCCGTCGCGGGGCTTGACGAGTCAATAAAAAACTGAATAACCCAATTTCATTTTTAGAACTCATACTATCTAAATCGGACGAGCCGTTTCCAAGAAACCAATTACATAATATATTATGTATACAGGTTTAGCGCATTTAAATAAGAGATTAATTATAATTCATTTAATAATCGTCTTTCATCATATTTCTTCTACTTCGTAGTCGTGCATTCTTGACAGAGTGTTCGTGTTCGTGTTTGGGCTGATTGATGAACCGCTATTTTGGCGATGCGTCGCCATATGTCTGGATGTTTGGTAGAGTGTTTTTTTTCTTTTATGGCATCGAATGACGAGACAAACATACTTTTCGCCCGATGGTAAGCGATACGACCACCCATAAACACACTAGAAAGATCATCCAGAAAGTTACAAAGTACTGTGTGGTATACTTATACTATATAATTTTCCTTGAACACTAATCGTTCCTTCTTTTATTATATTTGATTTGGGTGACTCACAGATACCTAAAAAATAAACAAAAATTAAAACTAAATACAATAAGCCAACCACGAGCCACTACAGATAGATATTACCATACCATCCCATACCATATCAGCCCTGTAATACTGCCCACTGCTGAGCACGGGCCTCCTCTACAACTGAGAGGGTTCAGGCCTTAGCCCACCACGCTGGCCTAGTGGGGGTTGGCAGACAGATATTGTTCACAATAATTCTGAATGCACATTTATTTGTCTAATGTTCTTACCTATTCTACCTAACCCATTTTTTTTGTAATTAAAAGCTATTGGTGGGTAACGTCAATAATATTTTTGTTAAAAGACTGTTCCTATCAACTATATTTCCACAGGGTGTAGCATAAAAGCAGGGCTAATAGAAGCAGGACTATAGAACAATTCAATGAGGAAAAATACCGAGTAGCATATCCAGATAGACTTTTTTGATTATTTTGCTATTACGCAACTTATAATCTTAATTTTGCCTAAAACATTCTGGAAAAATGCTTATACACGCTGATTAAATTTGTGTGAGGCGATGGCTAAATAGGTCGTCGAACCTGATGCAAGCATAAGATGTATGTAATGTTATGCTCCAACTACAAACTTTGACCCACTATTCACAAAGTAAAGTAGCATCGCACTTATACTAGTGAGTCCCCTAATTTGCAAAGAAATTGACCATGACGCATATCACACAATGAAATACATACAGACATACACACACTCCGCCTTTTATTCCTGAAAGGGTAGACAGAGGCGCAACTAGTGCACCCACTTTTCGCCACGTGCATTCCGCCCCATGATGTGATAGGGGGCGAGCCTATCGCGTTATCGGGCACAAATTCAATACTCCGAGCTGATATTGAGTAGAAAAAACCCAAATCACTTTGGCGAACCCGAATATATGTGAATTATTTAAAAAGAAAGATGAAAATTGGTGCATAAAAACATCGTATAGAAGTTAATGCCTTAAGCTAAGTTTAGACTAGCAAGTTCTCTCAGCCATTTATTGCGCAAGAACTTCCAAATGCGTTTACATTAGCGGCAACATTTCTTAAGCAACACGATTTTGCAAGTGACCACCAAGTTAACGTGCGCTAGTTCTTGCAAAGCTGTTTACATTACTCGAGGAATGTTCATTGCTTGTCATGTTCTTTTTCATAAAACCGAATGACAAGGCACGTCACCTTTTTGCCTAATTTTGATAAATCTAATATAATGCTCTTTGGATGATGGTAAACAAAATAATCGCCTTAAAATTACCAACATGAAACAGAATTTTGAATTACGAAGCACTGCGTGACATTTCACTGCACTCGTCATTCGAGTCGATTCATAAGATTTTAAGTCTTATAATGCCCAGTAATTACGTTGGCTACAATGATCTTAAAACGATAAGACAATTGCGCATGTATACTACTGCTGGATGGCAAAAATAGACATATCAGTCATATTTACTACTAACTGATAACTTGGCAGCATGGTCTTTGACCTTAGCCCGTTCCGTATGAAAAAAATAAAAAAAAGACGTAATCTACTAGCTCGGCAATTTAAAACTTTTATCTGCACGCAGAATAAACTGCAAATTCTCGCGCAAGTTGTCAAATGGTGTTTAAGTCGCGTGTGTAAACCATATTTGACAACAGGTTGTATCGAGAATTTGAAGTTTATTGCGTGCAGATCAATGTTTAAAACAATCTGCCTGATTTTTGAATGAATAAATTGAATGGGCTGCAAAATAAAGTGGCAAGCAATATATTATATTCCACGTGCAATGTAAACGCTTGCAAAAGCGTATCGCTAAAGGAATGTTGCCGGTAGTGTAAACGTATCTGGAAGTTCTTACGCAATATATTGCTGCGAAAACTGCTAGTCTAAACTTAGCTTAACCTAACTAAAATCTGTTTTGAGCAATAAATCTTCATTCGACAGGAATGCCACGTAAGTAAGTACCTTAGCTTTTCAGTTATCTTTTTATTCTCATGATGCTTAAATCTACAAATCAACAACTTTAATAAAACTATTCATTAGAAAATATGTTGATTACAGTGCGTAGTTACGAATAATGCCTAACTATGCCTTGTATACCCACTATAGTTTATTTAGTTTTTAAATATTTCCTTGTCGTTATTATAGAAATTAAATATTTACAGAGTATTGGCTATCATTATGCTCATGATACTGAAATATACTTTATACCTATATCATTCTTTATTGGTCGCGGCACGAAACTCTAGCGCTGACCGTTATTGCGCAGAAGTAAAAAATAAGGTGTCTTGGCGGGGTACCGGGAGTGAAGGGCGAGCGTGCGTTGCGCCGATTGGCTCTCCAGTCGTACTCCGTCCCCCGTGCCGATACGACGCTCCGCGCACTTCCAGTGTACAGTCGCGTTCTGAATTGTTTTGTTGTCATCGTTAATTTTTATTGTTGTTTTTTGTTAAGTTTGTTTTGTTGATTTGTTTGTTGTGTTTGTTAGTTTATTCACTGTTTGATTAAGTTTGAACAGTTTTTAAACAGTGAAAATGCCGAGGCCGAGAAGGAATACTGTTTTGAAAAGACAGGCACGGAAAATGGTGTTTGACGTGCATTGTTTTCTGAAAAGGGAATCGAATGATTTCATTAATTCCCTGAAACAAATTCATTCATTCAAACATGAAGTAATATTACTTAAGTAATATTTGCGTGCGTGACAGTACCCATACGCAGTTAAGTTCCACATTTTGTTCACCGCTAGACTTACTATTTGACTTTACATTAAAACATTATTTTGCTATTTTTAATTAAGCAATTAAATTACTAATTTGTATTGCGTGCGCGACGGTACCCATGCGCAACTATCCCCTCCACGTTTCGCTCAGCGCTAGAGTTTCGTGCCGCGACTTATACATAAAGAAAATATTGACAAACAATCTGGCGGTTGTGAAGTGTTGACAGGTTTTGACAGAAATGAAAAAATACTGGAATAATTTTCTACAAGGCTAGATTCCTAGATATATTTTTTGTTTTACTTTTCTTTTAACACAAACGCTAAATTATCGCTCATGAGATCAGCAAAATGTAAATAAAAATTATTATTATGTTTATACTATTATTTTGTATAATATGCGTGTGTTCCTTTGCCAGTTGCCACAGAGTAGTTTCAAGCACAAATTAACATTATATTTCACTAGTTATTTCAAATATTGTGATGTGAGCTTTTTAGTGTTGAATTGTTTTCCTGAGAGGTAGTTATAGATATCCACAGTTCTGGGTAGTGTGTTAGAGGTTTTTGTAGAATCCAAGATGTTTTGAAATATAGTCATCTCATCTTGGTCACCTTTTTATTATTTATATACAATCAATGACATGTATGCGCCAATTTGAAGCTTTATCCTTTATGTATAATGAAAACGTATTCAGCTAGATGTTGATATTCAATCAAAATATTATAGTTCATTATCGGTTCAAATTGCAAAAACTGGCAGTATAAAATAAAGTGTAAGGAACATCACATTTATGTGTTCTGCCGTCCGCTAGCTGGCACCTGGCCGATTCACTGTAACGCAAATTTGTAAAACATAATATGCAGGGTACTTTGACATTGCCTTAATAAATGAAACCCATATTCGTCTATGCCTCGCTAACATAATGCCAAAAAACATCCATGAAAAACGTAGATTTTCACCAATAATCTCAATTTTACTGTCCGGATTTGTTTATTATTTTGTAGTTTAGTGCGAATATGGCGTGTGCGTGAGTGTTTCTGTCAGAAAATGTAATATTGCCGCTGCAACGAATCCTCTTAGAATAGTAGTAGTGGCATAAGGGTGTGTAAACTTAGTTATTTTTTAATGATGTTTATTTCGTTCGAAACTTACCCTTTTTATTTTGCGTCTATGTTTAAAAAAACTTAATGGAAAGTGTTATTTTCAAGGCGATAAGTACATGGTTTCATTTAGTAAGGCAATGTCCAAATTACCCAGTATAACTCAATTTCATTATTATGGCGGTTACAGAAACATTTCCATTAACGATATCATCATGATTATAATATTGCACAGAACACGCAATAATATGTAAATACACTACAAACTATTACAATTTCAGTGAAAGCTTGTTTTATGTAGATATATTAGGAAAATTCCTATTTATACCGCCTCATTCTGTAGTTATAATTAACACGTATCTTCAGTGCCCACACATTAATTCTTGAAATTTTTGTACCAAGTTTTCTGTGTCATGCGGGATTAAAAGACCATAGCTAATATTTGAAAGAGATGTCTTAAGTTCCCCAATATAACATTTTATTACCAGAAGCCAGTAGAGTTGTTACCAGGTGTTATTATGGTGCTCTTGAAGTAGACTTAGATATTTTATTTGTACCACCGCGCCGCCCCTCTTGACTAGCTGCGGGCTTGTATGCGCATATTATTATTCTGATAGCACGCAGTATCACAAAGCTTAATGAATATCAATAACATACTTATAATAGGGTGGATGGCTCTATTTCAGGTCACGTTGAACATGCTAAACGCGTCGGAAAACGAAGTCGACGTAGAGGGCCTCAACAACGACGTCAAATTGGAGTTCGAGGGTGGCAACGAAGAGGTGGCTACCTGAAATTTGTTCAGTTTCACCTATTTATAAGTATAACAAGGTAGAAAGGCAGGTGACGTCAACTTTTCGAAACAACTACCACACACTATAAAAACGAACATCAGTACTTAGAAGATTTTTTTTTGATCAGTTGATTTCATAGCGAATTTTGTTGTGTTTCCCCTAAGTTGATTGAATAATTTAACGTTAGCCAATGTCTTTATAATTATTACATTAATTTAGATATGTAAATAGTGGAGCCGCTGTGATTATGGTTCCAGTGTGAATGTGCTTGTTGACAAGAGTGGTATTATTGTCTCCAAAACCGATTTGTTGTACCTAGATTAGAACGTTTATAAATTATAATGTGCTAATGAAGTAGGGCGTCTATAATATAATCGGTGCACATTATATTTTATAAACTATTATCTAGCTGTGATGATTTGGCGTGCTATCATATTTTACACAGGCGCTTCAACACTCAGAATGTGAGTAATGCACAGATTTTGCAGTCGTAGACTTAGGAGCCAAGTTGGTAACTTATTAAGCCACCCACTTTGCAGAGTATTCTTTCTGTTATTAATGTTTCTAAACTATAGTAACTCGAAATATTTTACAGTTATTTTGGTATCAACAGAAACTTCCTTATGGATAAATACTTATTGCAACTTAAACGTGACCAAATAACTGAATATGAATGTGTTAATTATCTGTAGTAAGGTAACTAGGAATGTTTCAAGATAAACCCATTTGCCGCACGTACAGAACAATCTTTAGTCTCGTCATTGGAAATATTTTGATCCAAAGATGCAATTAAGAGACGGTGATTTTATTAGACTGTATAATATACAGATTGTAATAGGGAACAAACTATTCTAACTCTAAGATGGCTGAGTAAGCTGTTAGATTGAGAACACCACTGCAACTTAAAAAATATGAAGAGAAAGATATCTATTGAAATCTTAAAAATTTCCTAGTACCCTACGTGTGTAAATGTATAATTTTGTTAAAATGCAGTCTAATTTCGCCCGCCTTACACTCAGTCGACATTGACATAAGGTTAATAGATAATGTGACATTTTTCGTGTTTGTTTTATATTGAATGTAAATTGTTGTCATTCGCTCAATCCAAATAGTAAATCTCTCACCGAATGCAACACAAAATTTAAGACTAACGTATTTTTTTTTATTGTGTAATGCGACGAACCTAAGTGTTTATATTGTAAACTCTGCATGTTAATCAACATCGGCGATTATAGATACCATTTTTTATTTGCAATGTGCTACCATTGCAATTCAAAAATCTTGGTCCAAAAAAATCGTTATTTTTTTTTAACACAAATATGTAATATTCAAATTGGATAACATGTTAGAAAAAATAGTGTGCATGATAAAATTGTATTTTCGAGACCCGTTGTGCTTTTGCAAATGGCCTACCTGCTATGTAGATTATTTGTTGTAAACGAATTGACTACAAAAATCACATTAAAACTAAAGAAGCTCATGTTGAGGTCGATAGAGTTGCATACAACCCCTATAAGAATGAAAGCGCATATATATTTTTATTTATAAATAAGGCACATTTTTTTATAGGCCATACTAGGCGAATGACTTGTGGCCCGTGGCACCATAGCTATGATGTATTGGCCGTATACAATAAGTTTAGTACGGCTGATGAAAATATGGGTCAAAAGGTGTTTGTTTTTTTTCAATAGGTGAGCTACATGTATAATTATTTCGATATTTTATGTTTTTTCCAATAAGTTACTTTGCAATACAGAATTTATATATAAATAGTAAATATAGTTAGTGAAAATACGATATAATTATGACTAAATGAACATAATTAGAATCGTAATATGAAATTATTAACTTTGTGACTATGAATAAAATATAATTAAAATGATATTCATTGGAATTGATTTACGATTTTTTAGGGTTAGAAATATCCTAAGGGTTCAAATTGTCTACAAATTAAACATAATAACATTTTCATCGATTAATGTTCTTTTTCTGTTGCATATAGAATTGAGAGTATTTTATCTAAATTATATATATACCTACTTGGAATTCGATGCATGTATCTTAAGAGTTTCGTCATTTCACTGCCCATATCAAAGACTTCATTAGGCGGATGTGCGGTAAAAAGTGTTAAAAAAACTTGTTGCATCGTCATACAAATTGTGCATATTTTATAAATATGTTATAGATTTTGATACAATCTTGTAATTGCCATTTCACTGTGTACATTTTCTTAATCTCTCCCTTAGAGGAGGCCAATACTATATCAGGAGTCTACCAACAAAAGATTTTTTATGATCCACCGATTTTAAAATTTCCGTATAAGTGAGTGAGATCAGTGATATGCCTCATTGATGGCTCGGCCTGTGTCGTGCGTTTAAGGCCCAACTCACACTGCCGCAGTCGAAGTGTCGCATCGTGTCCGTTTTCAAATACAACGCATGGTAACGCGCGTCTGGTGTGGTCGGCGTCTGACGCGTAGTGGTCTCGGACGACAAAATGTGAAATCGGTAGTTACCAAGTATCTGTATATTTGGATCAAAAATCGGTATATGCAAAATAAAACAAGCTACATTCAATACAATTTCTATTTAAAACTCTAGGGACTATTATTTCGCCAAAAGTAGGTAATTTCAACAAACGAAAGTCACGTATACATCCCCCCCCGTCATTAAAAAAAATTTGCCGCCCCTTTAAAAGTACTGCCCCCCACCGCCCCAAACAGTAACATATTTGACCACGGAATCGTAAAATACTAAAGAAAAAGGGCATGTTAACTTCGAATTGCTGAAAAAAAAGTAACTTATACTCTGTTTAGTTCACCGTCTCATAATCTAAAGTAATCCGTAGCATTGGCGTACACGGGCGTTTAATTAGACTATGAAATTGCCGAATCGCGCGTCCTATCGTCTTATCTACAAAATTTTTCATGTAAAGTATTTGCGGTATAACTTTTCAATCGGGCCGAGAATTAGCTAACAAATATCTGAACTTAGTGAAAACCTTTGTACAGATCAAAAAGACTTACGCCATGAGAGACAGAAAATTTTATAATCAAACCCAAATTTTGGTTATTCCCATTACATGTATCTAACCTTTAAATCCTCTTTCTATGGGTTGTAGGATTGGACTCTTCTACGCAGCACTTTGTATGTTATTGATATGTTATGTGTGTAATCATTTTATTTGCCTAAGAATATATCAGATAACGTAGAATTGGCTAGATTTTTCATGATTTCTACGCGATTGTTAATTTAAAATGTATTTGAATGTTAGTGCCTTTCCATATAGCGGTGTTGGCGAAGCTCGCAAGGATGTTCGCAGGCGAATTAGAATTAACAACATAAGGCCGTTGTTTCACAGGGACATTGTGCAAATGTGTTATCCATCAGCCCAAATTAATAAACGATTTTAATTGCTAACATCGGATCGAATCCAAGAATAAACCAATCAAAATAAGCCATGTCTAAGAAAGTTAAATAAACGCCCTGTTTGGTATATTTTCGCGATCATTCCTAGGTGGACGATTGGGATCGTTTATTGATTGTATATTTACATTTAAGATATCCAATCAGGCACCAAGGGCACCTCTAATTGTTGCTGGTATATCATAAACAGGTACAGGTATTTAAACCTTAATTTTTTTTTACCTTTAAATTTCAACACAACTATCCTAGGAACCTCCCTCGGAGAATTGAATTGAAGATCCCCGTGAGATATGATAACCGTGACTTACCCTTATTTAGACACATAAATTATTGCCAATTGAACCACGAGCCTTTTGACAGACATTCAAAGACGATTATTCTTGTCGATAATTAATTTATCTGTCTATATGAGGCTTCATACAAAAGCAGCGCAACCGTGACGATTGCAACGCTATGTCTTATCGAAATAACGCCTTATTGATTAAAGATTTAGGTAGCTATTCTTCTTAATAGCTAACATGAAAATATTGTTGCGTATATTTATATTTAAAAAATAATTGTATAATTACATGGCGCATTATTTTTGTCTATGGATCAGTGAGTTACGCAGGACTATAAACAATAAATAAACATCTGCCGTCCAATTCCTGCGCGTGGACGGGCTTCGTCATTGCCTCGATTTTATATACCTGACTTGCCTTACAAAGGAATTATGTAAATCGCACAAACCTCAAGCAATAAGATATACATCAAAACGTTATTTGTAACTTGGTAGTTTTAACTATTGGACCGTGACAGTGCGACCGGTTGTTAATTTAAGACTAGAACTCAATGTTGAATATATTGCAGATTATTTTTAAATATCTTTTCAAATATTGTAAGGAAATATTGATGTAATAGTCTAATAGGTTGTAACAAAATATTTAAATCTAGGATCGTTTAAGAAACTGCCATGTTTTGTGTAAAATAATTCTGAGAATAATTTGAAAATTTTGTTAAACTAAAGATGCGTTCGTAAGGTACATGCAACTCACTTGGCATTTATTTTTGTAAGGCATAGATAATGCGTGTCTTATTCAAACTTCAAAAAAAAAAATTGTTAATGCCACAAATTTGCCTGACCTGTAACCGCTATTTATGTAATTATTGAATTTAAATTGATTGATGGAATTATTCAATACCTTTAAATTTTGTGGAACTAAAATTAATTTAAAATTATCACTTGGTGAAGTCATGATTAACATCAAATACTGTTACTACTTATTGAAATATTATGTAAATTAGAATATTATGTGACATAGTAACTGGAATACTTTTGATAATAATGTATGTGTAATTTAGTTTTTACATTTTCATCCATTCGTCAAATAATAAATTTAGTTATGATTAGCACTTGTTATTATTTTGTGTCCCCTAGTTTTAATGCGATAAATACCGAGTGGTCAATATTACACCGTACCACTGGTCCGTGATGGCCGAAGTTGGTTTGAAATTTTTAAATTGTTTAGCTATTTATGTAGCTGATTGTACATTATATCCCGCGAGGTATAGCTTTGTTAACTTCAAGTATTACACGCACAGCATTTGCATTGCAATCTCACGTCTGTATCTCTGCGGGTTAGAGCTAGTGGCGTAACTATATCATCGGGGGCCCGTGGCATATTCATTGGATGGGGCCCCAGTAAAAATTGTCACGGCCCATGACATTCTACAAATAAGTCACGTATACACCCCCCTCCCCCGTATCTGAGTTCGCATCCTGTCGGGTCGGGGGGCCGTGGGCCCGTGGCCTTTGCCATCTCTGCCAACCTGTAGTTACGCCACTGGTTAGAGTTGGTACCTACTATACTTACGTAGGACAAGGAGAAGGTATGATGTAGAATGGGTAGTCGGTAGCCCAATTGTTAGCGCACTCGCTGAATCAAGCATCGTTAGACAACTTGCTTTTTATGTGCAGTCCAACTACTACAGTGCTTGCGCTATGCGCTATATTTTTAAAGCGTATTTCAGAGTACTCACAAAGATAAATAAGCCCCAACCCTTTGTTAATTATGCTTACTAGGTGGCGCTAGGGTTTGAAAAGGGTACAGGGTACATCAACATTTTTGTCAAAGTAACATTATTGTAGAAATTCACATGTTAATTTATAACCCTACTACATTAGGCGTAACATTCACGGTTATATAAGTTATCTTTCATTAACTGAAATCCCCGTTTATTTATTCTCGCTAGATGGCGATATGAGTCGAAAAATTTAAATGTATAAACTTTTTAAATGTAATTTCCAAGTAGCAAAGCAAAAGCATCGATGTTTCACTATAGACGGTACTACACGTAACCAACCAAAACTTCTCAGTGTCCCTTTTCGGTGATTTAAGAGCGACTTAGAGTAGCATAACATCGTCATCATCGAGAATGGTTTAGACTTACATTTAGATCCGGTACGTGGAGCTGTACTCGGATTCTAGGATTTTATTTCCCTTTTAGATCAGGATAACATCTGTCGGGCCCACTATGCGTTTATAACTTTGAATTTGCAATTCTTAACCCAAGAGAAGATATTTCAGATCAAAGTGGACAGTAGGTACATTGAGTATCTATCATTGGATATGGCAATAATGTGCAAATATTTTTTCTGTAAATCCTGACGGGGGACGAGGTAAACACGAATAGCACACATTTAAAAGTTTATGACCACCTGCGCATTCATGACCAACGAAGGGTTCGCCTGGTCATGCCATCTCCTGTGAAATGTTAAATGCTCTAAGGGCCAGTACGACAAAACTTCAATTTCATATTATGTAAGGACCTAATATTAATCCAATCAGTAATTTTCAGGAAATGAATAGGAGGCCTCAAGGGGACAATCCCTGGGGGCCTCGACATTCTTAATTCGGCCCTGTATGTAGTAGGTACTTACAGTATGTACTTACCTAATATGCGTTATTAAATATGATATATTTATAGTTAACGACATGGGAACCATTCTTGATGATTTGTCTTGATGTTCAATTATAGGTAATTTTGTACAGTAGGTACCAACAGCCAGATCCAAATGAATGTAAATATAGGTATGTTGAGAGGGAAAGATTCCATGTTAATTACGTTCGTTGTATTTCATAAATTTGGTTTTCATTCCTGCATACCTTTACTTGAGGCTGACTGTACCTATCTTGTAGCGTCATTAGATTTGGGTGCTAAGTGTACCTCAAGAACTTTCATATAAGATTGAGAGTCTCAATGTAAAATAAAAATTCTTGAGGTATACGAAACGGGAAACAAATGCGTATTATATATTTCTGGATTACACAAATATTTTGTTCAACATGAATATTGTATCTGCTCACGCTGCAAATGCTGACTTGCCCGGTGTGCAACCTTACATGGCTTACATACCAGTTTTTTGTTTTTAAATATTATGTACTAAGAACAATGACTAAGAATCAGAAAACGGATATTTACAATGTGTTATTTATTACGATTGTTTTATATCCTAAATAATATTTTGGTCTTTGACTGTCTCGGTGGCATGGCGTAGTCATATTGTGTGCGTGATACGAGAGAACTAGGGTTCGAATCCTGGGTCGTGCAATATGATATGGCGATGGGCACGTCACCTATCACATCTTGGGATAGAACCAGGGGCGGATTTCCCTATAGGCCTAGTAGGCCCGGGCCTAGGGCGGCAAAATTTTGTCGTTTTTTTAAGTAGTTGCTCACGCGCCTACGTGTAAAAAGTCAAAAATGTGTCCAAATAGCATAGCATAAATAGAAATGGTAAGAATCAATATCTGAAATACACTGATTGAGATAATTAACTCATTTATTGACTAACGTTTTTTTTTCATTTTAAATGTATTTATATTGTGTTAGCATTTTAATTAAATTTACTTTAAAAAAATAATCAACAATGGTTAACAAATACTAAATTGTTAACGAAAACCATAAATTGCACTTGGTAGAAATAACTTTTAAAGAGTAGATCACAAAATATTACCAGAATACTAAATTCCCAAGTTGATGTTCACGCGCGCACGTCTCGCAACAGAATGCTCTGTCAGACAGCTTGCCACTCCTTTTATAGGGATTTGGTCGGTGGGGATTTGGTTACTACCCTCAATAAATAAATTGACAGCTAACAAATAAATTGATAGCTAACAATTGTTTATTTAATTGTTAAGGCTAGGATATCTGAGCGCTGTTGGCATTTACAGCTGTCTAATGTACCGGCGCGTCAGGTGCCGCGATGTTGAATTTCAAATGAACTCGCTTGACACCGATGAGCCGCGACTACGTCACAATAAACAATTAAACGATAGTGAAGCAGTTTGTTTTACGACAAAAGATGTCCGCTTTTTTATGGGTGCTAGGCCTCAAAATCTAACACGGCTCAAACTATACGAATATTAAAAGGACAAAAATATGGATCTTGAATCCATAAAAAAAAATTAGACCCCTCCATCGATAGCTAATATATTTTAAACCAGACTTCTGCTCGCGGCTTCGTCCGCGTGAATGATTTCTGGGATAAAAGTCCCGCTTTATAATCCCTGGGATAATGGACCTTTATATTGATGAAAGAGTTTTTCAAATCGGTCCAGCAGTTTCGGAGCCTATTCAATGCCAACAAACATACAATTGAATCTTTCCTCTTTATAATATTAGTATAGATAAGTGTAGATGTAGTTTTTAAGCAAAATAAAATTACATACATCTCAAAATTGGAGGACTTTAAAATTATACGACTTATTGCGAAGGTCTAAGGTCTAAGGTCTTTTGGGAGTACTATCCAAACATATGTATGTCGCAGACAGCGGCAGCTGAAATAGGTATATGTAGGCATACATAATAAAAGTTACCTATGAATTATGTCTTGATGTCACGATTTATTGTTCGTTGATCAATGATTACGTAATCAAATGTTCGCAGAGTACAATACCACGTCTTGACGTGGTGAATGAATCATGATTCATTATTATCTTTAGTTATTGTGACATAATATTGGTGATTGAGACAATTACTTAACCAATATTAACTATAATAATCGACTAGTCTAGTAACCTGAATATGACCTCAAGTTTAAACCCGAAACCCTTTCAGTATTCCGAGTTTGACAGGTGTCATTTCAGATTTTTTTATTAGAACCCTATGGGTAGGCGCGTAAAGACGATTTCCATTGAATGAAAAGTGACGTCTTGTTCGCCGGGGAAGACGCGAATATGGAATGGTTAACATAGTAACCGCTCAACTAAGCAATGACCGATATGAAAACTGCAATAGTTACTACTTAGTAATTAGTATTGAACTGCACCGGAGTAGTTGCTTTATATGATTTGGCAGCCTTATTATATACCCAACTCTTGCGACTACTACTAGTCTGACAAATCAAATGGATTTTTCACGGTTATTATTTTATCTTACGCGACGTTATATATTCAGACACCCTCAATGAGATCAATAAAAAGGAATTACCCGACATACAAAATATCTTGGTAAGACATTGAAATAAAACATTTTTTTTATTTTATCGCGATTTTTTAAATGATATTTTCGTATTTGTTTACTACCTACTTTAAAGTTTGAACTGTATAGAAAATATTGACTTTGCTGTCCCATCTGAAAAATTTACTCCATATACCTATAAATATGTCGGACAGTATTTTTTCAAATCATAATAGTATGGTCTTCATATAAATTGTAGTCAAGTCCAAATTGCCGTAAAATCCTGAAAATTACTTATTATTTTGTATTAGTATGTACTATTGTCACTCATACTATTTTATTGTTGTTTCCTGGCAGCGTCGCCCGCATAAAAGATTTTTTATAGGTTAAAAAGTATACCTATGCTCTACCCAGGGACTCAAGCTATCTCCATACCATTTCATAGATATCCGTTTAGAAGTGTCGGAGATGTGCGCTAACAAATAAACAGAAAAACAGATACGCAGACAAACAGCGAGAAAAGAATGAAATAAAAAAACGGTGATTTGTGTTCTATTACTCTTATTTAGTCGTCCCCTTATTTTTTATTTTATTTTTCTTTCTATGTACAGACACACCGGGTTCTAGTACTGCTTTATAGATGTTACACAAAGAAGCCTATACCGATACCTCCAGGGTCTGCAGAGCTCGTATGCATATTTATAAGCAGATACTTAATTTAGGGGACCCAAACCGGGATTTTTTCAAGAAAATGTGGGCTACTGGACCAAATGAAGAACTTAAAAATACCGGTATTGATATCGCAATAATTGGGAATTACTTGTATCAATAATAAGGTTTTGTGTTATTCTGTACTATAATCTTCTATCCATAATATTAAATAGCAAATAAAAAAACAAAAAACAAGCCTTATAGAAAATCCAACTAAAAAATAGAAAATAAATTTCAATTAAGCTATGTAACGTACGTTTAAATGTATCTATGTAACAGAAACTTTGAACATGATTTTGACCGCCTTCAAAACGTCGGATAAAAATTTGGCATATTTATCAAGAACCGAAGACAATTCAATATTTTAAACAAAAAACACTATTTTATAGAAAATCCAACTAATAATGAATAAACATTCAAAATGAATACGTAAATGATAGCTCATTTTTTTTTTACATCTGTTGGACCATAGTAGAGTTATAACTAAACTGGCTACTCTTATGTAAAAAAATAATCTTACTTGTTTTTAGTGACATCTGTTGGACAATAGTAGAACAAGACTAAAAAATGAAAAATAAGTAACAGTTAGAAAAAAAAAAAACTAAAAAACATGTTTTATAGGAAATCCAACTAAAAATAGAAAATAAATTTCAATAAATTTGAATTAAGAATAGTGCAAATAAGAAAAAGATGTACTTATTTTATTGTAAAAAAAGCGTGGGGTGCTTTTTAAGATATTATCAAAATGATAATCCTTCTACTCATATTATCTTTCAATAAAATATTTATATGTATTGACACCATGCATCCCTCGCTTTTTTTACAATAAAGTAAATTTTTCTTTATTTACATTATTTTCCTTTGTATGTATAATGCCAAAACATTATCCAAATATATTATTTTAATATTTTACACGCAATAAATTCAAATGTGATCCTTTACTATTCAGCAAAAACAAACAAGAGTTGAAACAAGTATGACCACGTGTTTAAAGAAGAAAGAAAAAGAATAGGAAAGATTCATAGAAAAATCCATCTATTACAAATAAGAATCCATAATTGTTGTTCAAAAGTAATTGGTTCCTTTTCTACATAACGCGGTCCAAATATAAACAAAAGCTGTCAAATACTTCGATAAATTAGTGGCAGCAAGCGCGAAAAATTGACGTAGATCCAACCTCCACGGCGCCTCGGGCGCATCTGAAACGAGACGCGTTGTGCAGAATTGTTAAAAAATTCGTGTTTTTTTTAATTTTGAAAAGTGCGAATTAGTTTTGTGAAAATTTTTTTGCATAGCAATCTGCTAAATGTTATTACCCTTTTATTGACTTATATTTTTAAAGTAATTGTTTAATATACTATAATTAATTTTTAAAAATAAAATCCGAATTTTCTCTGTTTTCGTGATTTTTTATGATCGAGCGAAGTTGTAAGTATCGTGTTTTGGAATCCACACCAATGTAGAATGATTATTTAACTATAACATATATTTTTCTCGGACCGAAATGTTGATTATTTCTTGGTTTAAAATTGAATAGAAAAGAAGGTGTTTTGGGATATGGCAGCCTTAATGTTTTATAGCACACAGGGGGCAGCAATCTTTCGTAGGCCTAGGGCAGCCAGCGTATCAAATCCGCCTCTGGATGGAACTTGGCGAAAAGTGGGTGCCCTGGTTGCATCTCTACTTACCTACCCCTTACGGAACAAAGGCGTTATGTGTGTGTATGTTAATATTTGTATTATGTTCAGTATGTGGCTTGGATCAAGATTATGGAAAAAAAAAACGATTTTATGTATTTATTTACAAAATATGTAGAGGAAATAATTATATTTATTTCAATAGATTCATTACAGTTACCTAAGTCGGTGTATTTGTAAAATCTCAGTCTATTTTGCGTTTCTGTTTATTCCAGCACGTTTTACCCGGTAGACGGCCGTGTCTCTACCTCTTATAGGTAAATACTTAAATATATTATTATGGGTCGGCTGTTGCACTCAAGCCTTCACTCTCTCAGTAAAGCAGGCTATTGGTATAATTATTATTACTGTCTATGGGGTGAACACAAACAACTAAAACTTAATGATCATTTAATAATTTACATCAATTTATAAAATTACAACAATGTCTAATGATACACACTAATAAAGTTATATGCCACAGTTCACAAAAACAATACACATTTCATTTTGACTAGATTTTTTTCATCAACGTTGAGATTTATGTCACGGAAATGCTACATATTTTTAAATTTCACACAACATCAAGTAAATAATCGACTGATGTAAAAGCCTACCTCGCAGTACAATTATAAATATTGATATCAATTGCGAAACTACTATTTTGTAATAAATTATGCTAACAAACTCTAATACTTAGGGATGAAAATTACTAGATTCACTTAAATTGGCCAATGAATACCAATGCTGAGTAAATCTGAGTTCCGGTCGAGTAACATTATGGTAGTGAGGTGACATACGTGACTTATGGAAACATACAATTTGGTAAGCACCATTTACTTTAAATTATCAATGCCATCTAATATTTGGTTGAACTATCACTAAAACGACTAGATCGTGTTCGCGACTGCAATTACATAATATTTTAACTATAAATTATTATTAGTCTAAACAATTATAGTATACAAATAAAATACATCCATTCCGTTGATCGGAAAAAAAAGATTACTTTATCGAGAGGAAGTGTGATAATACCGAAAACAATAAATATAATATACAATAGACACTAAATAGTTAAATGATCTCTTTTAATATTATTTACAAGCCACGATACGGCAGATGGCTAACATTGTAGAAATTACACGTTCCACATGCTACACATAACGTGTATGATGTTTTGTTTTATTTTAATTATAACCGAGTAAATTAATTATTAGATATATACAATATTTACAAAGTTCATTCTGAATTTCGAATAATCCCATTTCACGTAAGTATGTCTGCTTAATTTTACCATTCTTATTTCCATCATAATAAATGTATTAAGTACGTAAATAAATGTGATAAACGCAAGCTAACGCCTTATTTACAATAGCTGCGTCGAGTGCTGTTCATTGAAATAATTACTCTCTTCTATCGTAGTGTTCATCAGGTGCACATCCGAGTAGGTGATGGTGTGACTCGTTTCTGTCGCGGTCGGCTTGATGTAAGACTTGATGCACAAGTCCATTGCGGAGTTCTGGCGCAGACGCTGGCTGGCCTTCGGGCTCTTGCCAGTGCTACGTCTACCGTTGAATCAATGATCAGTACTGAAATACGAGTTCTGCATGAGGTACAACTTGTCTATTGGGTTGACGATGGCCCCGTTGCCGAGGTTAAGCGGTTCGTGGGCCGAGTGGGAGCCGTGCTGGTGCGAGTGGTGTTGCACTTCGAGGTTTTGCAGGCTCATCGTGTCGGATGCGCCTTCGTCCAGCTGGTCAAAGTTGCTGCCGTCCAGCGATATATCGGAACTGCAGAAACTGTCGCCTGAGTGCGCTGGGTAGTCTGAAAATTGTTATTTATAAAGAATAAATTGGTCATTTAATGGCTTGTGAGAAACAAAAATAAGTTGTCATGAAAGGGCAAAGTTAGGGCAAATACAAAATAAAATAACTCGTTTTATAAGGTGCCTGATGGCTGAATATCAGTGCTGTTGATGGTTTTGTAGAACAATATTGAGCTCAAATCTTGTTCGTCAATACGGTATGGCACGGCAATAACCTAACCTAATACCTATGTTAACGACATTTTCCCAAAAAAAAGTTAAATAACTTATTACGTTTGAATTTCATAAATTGAGACTGAAGAGATAATGCAGAAAAGATAGAATGAAAGAGTACTCACCATCTGGAGAATACGGCAAGTTAGGGTTCAAGGGCTGACTAGAAGCAGAGTACGAACCATCCAATCCTAAATAGTTTCCGTGCTCGCTCGTCGGCGATTCTTGTTTAATTGACTTCTCCTCTTTGTCCTTATCCTTCTCGGAGCTCTTGTCTCCCTCCTGCTTAGCTTTTCGTTGAATTTTCTTCATTTTCGCCCTTTGGTTCTGGAACCACACCTGCACCACCCTGACGCTCAAGCCCGTGTCTTTGGCAAGCGCTTCACGCACCTTACGACATGGCTTGGGGCTGACTTCAAACGATGCTTTGAACTGTCTGCGTTGAGCAGAAGTAAGGATGGTGCGTGGCCGTTTTGGGCCCCGCCTGCCGTCACGAGGTCGTTCGGCGTCGTCTATGATCATATCGTCTTCCGCGTGCTGCATAAGGTACATCTCCTTCTCGAAGTCTTGCCTGCAGAATATTTGTCCTGCACGTATGACATACTGTTCTCCCTTCTGGAGCGGTTGGCAGCACATAACGCACACAAAGCATTGAATGTGAAAAACATACTGCTGGGCTCGCATCACCATTTCTTGAGGAAGAAGGCGATCGCCGCATCGTGTGCATTTCACCCCGAACAATCTAAAGCATAAGAATAATTAGGACCTGAGTTCTGACAAAAAACCTGGTTGCGGATCCAAAGTTCTCATCAGTTCTACGTCACAAATACCTATTATTACATTTTCGCTTAGCACAATGACTGTCGCAGTGAATTTTGCAGTAATATTCGCTATGCAATTAGACTAACTAGACAATTAAACGAAACTAAGAAGGTACCTTCATTTATTATAATTAAATTCTCAAGGCAATATTACAATTTATAAGCACTAATCGTTTCTTAAGGGAAATCATATCTTATTCGTTGATGGTTGAATATTGACTTGAGAACAGAACATGCCTCGGCTAAAATGTACAGAGCATAGTACATTTTAGCCACACTGGCAATTACCTATCATAGTCCGGTTTGCAGTACAACTTAGCATTCCGAGTATAGCAGGTGTGTGCGAGAGGACAACCGCACACGCAGCAGCTGAGGCAGTGTTCGTGCCAGGATAGCTCACCGACCCGCATGAGATATCGGTCCTGGATCTTCTGCCCGCAGCCCTCGCATATTTCCACAATCTTCTCGCGCTTGATGCTGGCATTCAATTCTGCGAGAGAATGAAATGAATGAGTGAATGAATTGTTGAATTAATAAAAAAACTTTGAAGTGTTTTTCTTGATATTAATAACGAAACGAGCTGTTCGCTTGATGGTAAATGACACGACTGCCCATTATCAATAGCATGATCAACCGAACTTTACGTTACAAAGTACTGCATGGTATTTACTTTGCTGACATTCGATTTTAAGTCTCATATGCCCAGTAATTATATTGGCTCTACTTTCCACTAAGCTGAAGCATCAAACACAGCAGGGCTTATGTACAGTGTTGCTTGGTGACAATGCGAGAGGAGTTCATTTATAAATTGTATATTATACTCGTAGAGTAGCCCATTACACAGATTAGCGTCGTGTGGACGGATCGCGGATGGGATTGTTTCATACGTGATACGACAATAAATTAGATATCGGCTTTATGTTTTTATAGATCTAGACTTCTGCTCACGGTTCCGCCCGCGTGAGAAAGTTTTGCCAGGATCAAAATATTTTCCCGGGTTAAGAGTAGCCTAGCACTTAAGAGTAATGTAGTTTCCTATTAGTGAAAGAATTTTCAAAATCGGTCCAGTAGCTTTTTAGTTTCTCCATTACAAACAAACAAAGAGTCAAATCTTTCCTCTTTATAATCTATACTAATATTATAAACCCGAAGAGTTTGTTTCTTTGTTTCTTTGAACGCGCTAATCTCAAGAACTACTGAACCGATTTTGAAAATTCTTTCACTAATAGGAAGCTACCTTACTCCTAAGTGCTATAGGCTACTTTTTATCCCGGGAAAATATTTTTGTCCCGGAAAAACTTTTTCACGCGGGCGGAGCCGCGAGCACTACTGGTATTAATATACTCAGATGAAGTGTCTAGAGATATTATAATGCGTTGCATACCTACCTATATTGCGTACGTTAGACGAGTAGGAACGGCGCCCTAATCTAATTTTGCTAGTCTTTTTTTATAATTGGACTGACTTCTTGGTTCTCCGTAATTTTTTAGCATAATTAGGCCTATATGGATATTCCTAAGCATACTACTAAAACAACGGCACAAAGCGGAAAAACAACCTCAAACGCTAAGACTGCGGCCTACCACAACTTATTCTTTTGTTGTATAGCTACGAAATTATAATATTCACTATGCTCAATTCAAGCGCCTTTCATCGATTTTACTACCTTTTATTTAAATACTAGCTGTTGCCTGCGGCTCCGCCCGCGTTATAAAGTTTTTCCGGGGAAAAGTCCCGCTTTATACTTTTCCGGAATAAAACGTAGCCTAAGTTACTCCTTATTACATCAGCTACCTCCCAATAAAAGTCCCGTCAAAATCGGTCCAGCCATTTCAGAGATTAGCCGGAACAGACAAAAATTGAAAAAAAAAAAAATTTTGGTGTATGTACCGTATAAATATTCATCGGATAAAGATTAATATTATTACGTTGATACAACTCTTAACAAATAATGCATTAATTTCGACCAAATTTGATTACCATAAAAACGGTTCTAGTGAGTTATTCTTAAAAAATAGACATATACTGTTGCAGACATTTTTTTAGATCATTTCAAGAGGAATAATTCTTTCATACATATATTTTTGGCATCTTGAACCGTTTTCGCAGCGCACGCAATGGAAGCCCTCAAGGATGAATAATTTTCCCCGCTTTTTTTCACATTTTCCATTATTTCTTCGCTCCTAATAGTTGCATCGTGATGTTATATAGCCTAAAGCCTTCCTTGATAAATGGTCTATTCAACACAAAAAGAATTTTTCAATTCGAACCAGTAGTTCCCGAGATTAGCGCGTTCAAACAAACAAACAAACTCTTCAGTTTTATAATATTAGTATAGATACTAATATTATAAAACTGAAGAGTTTGTTTGTTTGTTTGTTTGTTTGTTTGAACGCGCTAATCTCGGGAACTACTGGTACGAATTGAAAAATTCTTTTTGTGTTGAACAAACAAACAAACTCTTCAGCTTTATAATATTAGTATAGATAAGTTTGTTTGTTTGTTTGTTTGAACGCGCTAATCTCGGGAACTACTGGTACGAATTGAAAAATTATTTTTGTGTTGAATAGACCATTTATCAAGGAAGGCTTTAGGCTATATAACATCACGATGCAACTATTAGGAGCGAAGAAATAATGGAAAATGTGAAAAAAGCGGGGAAAATTATTCATCCTTGAGGGCTTCCATTGCGTGCGCTGCGAAAACGGTTCAAGATGCCAAAAATATATGTATGAAAGAATTATTCCTCTTGAAATGATCTAAATAAACCTGAAGAATATGTTTGTTTGAACGCGCTAATCTCAGGAACTACTGAACCAATTTTGAAAACTCTTTCATTAATAGGAGGCTACCTTACTCCTGAGTGCTATAGGCTACTTTTTATCCTGGGAAAATATTTTTGTCCCGGAAAACACTTTTTCACGCGGGCGGAGCCGCGAGCACTACTAGTATTAATATACTCAGATGACTTCATCTGAGACACTTGTCTAGAGATATTATAATGCGTTGCATACCTACCTATATTGCGTACGTTAGACGAGTAGGAACGGCGTCCTGATCTAATTTTGCAAGTCTTTTTTTAATAATTGGACTGACTTCTTGGTTCGCCGTAATTTTTTAGCAAAATTAGGCCTATATGGAGATTCCTAAGCATACTACTAAAACAACGACATAAAGCGGAAAAACAACCTCAAACGCTAAGACTGCGGCCTACCACAACTTATTATTTTGTTGTATAGCTACGAAATTATAATATTCACTATGCTCAATTCAAGCGCCTTTCATCGATTTTACTACCTTTTATTTAAATATTTATACCGACCTACTTATGTAAAAATAGGTTTCCAAGAGAAAAAAATTAAATAAACTGCTTGTATAATTTAATTGACAGAATATATAATTGACTATTACCTCTAAAGTTGCATAAAGTAAACAAAAATATTCCTAAATGCTGATAAAATAACATCTGTTTTCGGACTATAAATATTTCAAGAATTTCCGGAAAATTTGCTGGTTTGCAATTTGCATTCAACGCGGGCTTTTCTGGTAATATTATCTACAAGTAGTTACCAGCCAATTCCAGGAATATACAAAAATTTTAGGTGCTAATTTTTCACTGCCTCGGTGGCGTAGTTGTATTATAGTACGACTGCAAAGCTGAGGTCTCGGGTTCGATTCCCGGGTCGGGCAAAGTGATATTGAGTTTTTGTATTCAGTATCAGCCCGGAGTCAGGAATTTGTGCCCGATATGGCGATAGGCTAGCCCCCTATCACATCATGGGATGGAATGGCGAAAAGTGGGTGCACTAGTTGCGCCTCTGCCTACCCCTTCGGGGATAACGGGCGTGAGTGTATATGTATATATGTATGTAATTTTTCAAATTATCATTTTATAGGATCCACAGATCTCATAATTCCATAGATCTTTCCGGGTTTATTACTTTATTAAAACATTTTCCCTACGTATAATTCTGGCTCGATAACTACAACTGTAACTCTACATCGTCATTTATATGTATAGTTACTGTAATCATGTAATTACAACATAGAAAAGAATTACAAGTTACGAAATTACACCAAAAAAGGTAGAAATTAGATAAGTACGTCGATAGGAATTTATTTACATTTCTGGAACTGTCATATGAATACGCTAGATATAATACTGTAGTGAGCGCTGGGTTTTATACCCATATTATTGATTAAAAGGGACGACTGCACAATGAAAACCCAGCTCGTTGTACCTACTCTTAACTGCGCGTATAGCACCCATCGAAGCAGATTAAGGAAAATATAAGGTGGAACATCTTAGACGTACGCGGGGTGGGGGGACACGCCCCGTGGGAGGGGCGAGGCGTGCTCGGGTCACCCAGGTCACGGCGATCAAACCGGGGTAACAAAATGTCGGGGTAAAACAACCGTTTTGACGAATAATCGATGGGGCGCCAACATTCGACTCACGGATTAAGTGGTTACGACACGGCGTTCTGACTATATTATTGAGGTTTCGTTAAAATTAAAACCCGTGCAATCATAAATGCCTGTTGTAAATATTTTTCACGTTTCACAGATGTCTTTAATGTTCAAAGAATTTGCGTCTTTCACCTTTATTTTTGTAGAAATTGATTATTGTTTAAATAAATGAAAAACTTATTCT
This sequence comes from Lapara coniferarum, assembly GCA_949316025.1. Taxonomy (NCBI): domain Eukaryota; kingdom Metazoa; phylum Arthropoda; class Insecta; order Lepidoptera; family Sphingidae; genus Lapara; species Lapara coniferarum. Next base: position 15,451,803 of record OX438933.1, on the reverse strand, counting down.
CCTTTAACAGTACGGACACTTTTCTTGCTGCACAATGGAATCACTTTGCCGTGAATTGGCAGCTATGTTTTTTATTGGACACTGACTTTGTTCATTCAAATATTGTTTTATAAATACTTATATCTCTTATTTAATGAATAAAATTAAATATTAGTCCTGATTACAGTCGAAGCTAAGTTACGAAATCCACATGATCTTGTTTTTTGAGTTCCGCCCACTGAACGTAACGATTATGCGGTGTTGTGAGATTATAACGTCTGGACGCAGCATAAGTCTTGTCAGAGTTTTGGACGTCCATGCACCATGTTAAAATACATATGTGTGTACAACTACGAGCGTATTTAATGGATAAAATCAGCCGGTGATGAAGTTCTCTACCGGGTTCTGGCTGATTCAAGGGTTAAGTATAGGACAAGTTATACTGCTTATGGACACTGATGATATGTAGTTACATAGCGTAAATATATCATATTACATATTTTATCCTAGATATCCGCGAACATGTTGGAGAACTGTAAGTGCAAGTTGGAACTAATCTAGGCAGTCGTGTCAGGCCTTAAATTTGCTCTTGAAAACATATAGACATGTACCTCACTTGTTTCTTAAGAAGTTTATAGTTATTGTTGTACCGCATTTCAAAATGTACTCTACCACAAAAATATTTATATTGGTCACTCAAAATAATATTACGTTAAAGTTTAAATTCGGGCGTCATTTGAAGAACAAACTTCACCATTCATTAGAAAAAGAGAATATAATATTCTATTGGATAACACAGAGGCAGGATGTTGACCGTGAGGATTCAATCTTCTCCATCCCACATGGCTCCATACAATATTTTATTAAAAAATTCCAGCACCGTAATTCCTGATACAGCGTTAGGTATGTCATGCCTTGATCTTATTCGCGAAATGAATTTTCTTCCTTATATTAACTTAAAAAAATGTATAGGTTTTACGTCCGTGTAAAATAAATTATGAAATGAAAATTGTTTTGCTTCGATGAACAAAATATTTGCAAAGGAATAGTTTCTAATAAAACACAATTGATCGATTTATCGACGTATTTGAAGATTTCTCGTGGTAACGTATGTCATGTGTTGTTTTTTTTTTTTTTTGTTGACGCGGAGAAAGTGACTTATTACTACCGCCCAGTGTTTAAGGGGAACGACTGAGCGGTTATGTTGGGTTCACCGTGCCTTACGACCCGACGTTGAGCCGCCCGGACAAATGGAAAACGTCGGGCGACCGCCGGGCCGAGTCCCTAACCTATGTACACCGCACGGCATACCAACTAAAACTCCGCGGTGGCCATCTTCGGCGCATTACATTCGTTATACTATGATGTTCATAGCAATAACCAAATGCAGGACGTAGTAGCTTGAATGTGCGAAATGGTTTCATATAAATATTTAAATACAAATACTCTTTGAATTTACTATTTCAAATGCATATAGTTTGTATTATAATCTTACTAATATTATAAAGGTGAAATTTTGTAAGAATGTATGGATGTTTGTTACTCTTTCACGCAAAAACTACTGAACAGATTTCGATGAAATTTGGCACACGGGTAGATGATATCCTGGATTAACACATAGACTACTTTTTATCCCGGGAAAATATAAAGCGGGACTTTTATCCCGGAAAACCCCATTCATGCGGGCGGAGCCGCGGGCAAAAGCTAGTACTAAATAAAAATAGTTATCTTCAAAATATTTGCTTTATAAAGTGCTTTTATACATTTTTTAGTTTTCTCTATTGATATTAATATAGCTTGAAAAATTTCACTAGACCTTATTGATACTAGTATTAATTACTCTGAAGGCTTTTTTAAGTGGGCAAGGATGACTAAATCCGAAACTATAGCTTTTCCATGCCGAATCGCCCGCTTAGAAATCCGTTTGTAACCGCTGAACCGATTTTAATGAATTTTGACTATAGACAGAACCTTGGAAAAGAACATGCCTCCATTTTGTCGCAAAAATAAAACGTGAAGTGAGAAACTAGAGAACGTGAAATGAGGATTAAACATTTGGGGACGTTCCGTAGTATTTCACACATTTGGCCTTTATCCGCTTATACACTCATTTGAGGCTGACTGTATATCAGACTTGTAAAAAGCTAAATCCATATTAATATCATTATTACTGCCAAAGTAATTATGTCGCATTTTAATCATGACTAAAGTATCGAATTTATTTTGGTAAAAAAATCATAATCATTGATTGTAAAAAGGTTTATTAATTCAGTAATCGAAAAAAAAAGTCACTGAACTCTCTTTTTGTCCCGTTCATAAGGGTAGATCCAGACTGTTTAATATTTTGCATGCAGTGCCGACCGCATGCCGCCGCGACGTTCATGACCATTTTTTTTTTATTATTGTTAATGGCCCTACTCCCAGTAGCCTGACGCGAGTTGGCTTTTCTAGCCACACCGGTCTTTAAGATGAATGCAGAAGGCGCTCGCAACCCATTGAATTAAGTGACCATGCTGAGGGCAACCCACTAACGGGTTACGAGCCTCGGCTCAGGACGGCCACTGAGAGAGGATGAGACATGAACGATTAGGGAAAGATTGGTTTTTAGGCCTAAACCTATTAGATTGTTTTGTCATCAGCACACGGGCCGGAACTGCTAGGAGAAGTTGGGGGGCGACGGGGAACGCGGCAAGGTCCTCGACAGCGAGGACGGAACTGCGGTCTTGTGGAGTGTTGGAGTTTCAAGAACTCGTTCTTACGGCAGATGGCCAGAGTGATTTCGTCCTCTGGATCGGTTAATACGGAACGCGGCCGTCTCCATTTGGCGCGGTCGAATGGAGTTCATGACCAAAGAAACAGAATTAAGAAAGGGAATCCGCGCGCGGAGAGGTGTGCGCCGCCATGTTTTTGTAACAAAGTTCCTTATCGCGCGTTGTGAAAGGGAGCTAGACGGAAAAAAATCTTACGAAAAGTTGTCACGACACTTTCATACTTGCCCTGTGAAACCAGCCAGTAACAATAAAGAACTGGTCGTAAAAGTGACATTCGAAATTTAAATAAAAAAAGACAATTTAAATCTTAGAGTATGTATACGTAGTTATACTTACTCTAAGATTTAAATTGTCTTTTTTTATTTAAATGCTTTTTAGAGTAGTTTTTTTTTCGTTAGTTGTATGTAAATTTTAATGTCAATGCTTGCTTTGGTGATGATCGTGATTCGATGACATAATATATCTATTGTGTAGGTAGAAGTAAATGTTTTCAATGATGTGGTAACGTTTTAATGAAATTTACAATTATTATTATAACTTAAAAGGAATAAAATTTTATTACAATATGTTCACTAATTAATCGAAAACAACTTCATTCCATCCGGGTGTCCCTTGACATCTCTCAAGTTTTTTTTTGTTTTTTATTATATAGGTAAGGTTTTCTAATAACCCACTCCCAAGTTTTTCACCTATTAATCAGTTTCAGTTCAGTTATTCTCATCAAGTTGGTAATAAAAGTACTATTTAATAAATTCCATTGAAAAAATGTGTCGTTTTTGTTTTTGTAGTTATAGGCAGTAATAGTGCATATATTTTTAAACGGCTTTGCAGGTAGAGCAGCAGGAAAAAAGTTTCAATGCAACAAAACATAAATAAAGAAAATTTAAGTTTTCAGTCATTGATGTATTATTTAATACATCAATGTTTTCAGTTCTAAATTGGGTTTGCGCTGTTGACGGTTGGATTGTCAAATAATGTACAGAATTAGCGACCTGCTTTACAAACTGCGAACATATGAAACATTCATATTATTTTATTATGTGGTAGAAAATAACGGAGTTAAAATTAACACCTTTTTTAAAAGGCGTAGGTCTTACGCCTTTCGCTCTCAATAATGCAAGGCATCCTTGCAAACATATTTCATACTAGAGTGGGCAATAACTAATAAATTAGAAAAATACCTTTTATATCGAGAATAACATGCCGACCCACTTTGCAGAGAAATGTAATTGTTACTCTTTATTAACTGAATAGTTCGCTTGATAGTTTCCGCTAACAAATTCAAAAACTCCTCTCTAAAATGAGCTATATATACCCGATTATCTTATTTTAACCGTATCCAGTATACAAAAATTTAAACTGCAGCATTGCGCGTGGGAGTATTGCGCGCTTACATAGATAGCTATTATTGTAGATTTATGAGTTTTAGCCGTGAATCTCGGACAGGTGGTACTTAAAACCAAGTCGATAAAAAGTAAAAACTAAATGATCTATAGATAGTCTGGGAGTAATTGAAATAGGTGTTCAAAACGCATAGTCAGGAGCCTTCTTCTCTTTTGAAAGTTTCTCCTTTCACTCATCAACTTAAGTCATATACTGGATCAAAATACAAAAGGCTAATCTGGATGCTTCTGTTCAGTTAAATTTTATTTCCCAAATGTTCGCATTTTTATCTGCCGTGATATGAATAATTCTAATCCGCCTATCAATGGGCCACATGTGAAAGTTATTGTCATTTTTTTATTTGTTATTGTTATTTATTTTTTTATTTTCTCATTTTAATTGTTAGGTTACGGTTAGCTTAGTGTAGTTGCAACAAACTTAATGCATATGTGTGATGACGATTCAGGTGACTATTACTCTAGATAAAAATATAGAGTTAATTTATTTCGACGAATAAATGAATCTGTCACAATAAATTACAAAAAGCTATTAAAATTTTGTCATAGTAGGAGTTTAAAAGTTTCTTAAATTCATTGTGAAATATTTTATTAAATCGAATATCAGGTTGGCATTATGATGTAAAGAATATATTAAGATTATTCATTGCGTATTTAATTCCATTAAAATAGGTAACACTTTTATGCGGCGAATGAACACACATTTAACTAGAAATGTTTACCAGCTTTTGCTAGTGGCTTCACCCACCTTATTGTTCTTTATAAATATTTATGCTCAGCATAAAGTTTGAATCAAATTTATTTTTTTTAATCTAGAGAACGCTTCCTTGAACTGAACTTTATATTTGTCTAAATAAAAGCCTATTACAGTTAATTTCAGTTTTATAAGTTCAATAATGACGTAATACCCTTCATAATGAATCCAAGAATCCTTTTGTAGTGCTCCTCTAAACTGTGTCAATACCGCCTGCGGAAAATTTCATGCTTCTAGAATCTAGACCTAGCGATTTAGGAAGTGCGATCGATTGATCGCACGTTACTGATTAGTAAGGTGATCAGATTCTTCTTATATATAATACAGCATAGTTTATCCTACAACTTAAATGCAACAACTTAACTGCCTTGATTGTGTAGTTGCATTACGGTACGACGGCAATGCTGAGGTCTCGGGCTCTATCCCCGGGTCGGGCAAAGTGATACTGGGTTTTTCTAATCAGTTTCCACCCGAAGTCTAGAATTTGTGCCCGGTATGGCGATAGGCTCGCCCTCTATCACATCATGGGACGGAATACGCACGGCGAAAAGTGGGTGCATTCATTGCGCTTCTGCCGATTCCTTCGGGGATAAAAGGCGTGAGTGTGAGAGTAAAATTGTGATATTTTTAAATCTATGAAGAATCTAAATATCTAGTTTATAAATTACAGTTTACTTGTAAAAAAATCATGATTAAACGTTTTATTCGCTCTACGGCTTTACCAAGCGGCGCGTAGGCCTCTACGGGCTACGAGAGCGTAGCTGTGAATAATAAATTTACATACAAAATGTGTACAGCAAACATTATTGGTTTTCGTTTTTCCGTTACATGTCAATTACATTATTAACAAAACTGTAATTATAGCGCAGAATATTCATGTTAAGGGTAGACAATTTCTTTTTTTATAAACTTTTTACATAGCAATTACGATGAAACGTGTTCATACTTTTGTTCTTTGAAATATTGAACCTATAATATTATTATGTACCCATTTTTACGTCTCAGCAGTCAATATTTACAAAGCTATAATGCATTTGCTTGATATAATTTATATAAACATTTTTATTACATCTTATTGCAAATGGAGTTAGACCAGCGGTCAGCAACCCGCGGCCCTTGATTCCCTTCTTTGTCGTAAGGTCGGTAACCATCCAACGCCACCATAACAGTTAAGGTGTACTTATTATGAACATTAACAACAATACCGGCCCGCCTTTACTTCATTTTGCCACTATGTGACCCTTCCGTGCCAAAAGGTTGCCAACCGCTGCTTTAGACTGAAGCCATTTAGTCACCTACCTAACCAATCCACATACACATTATGGCAAACATAAAAGAGACCTCTTGTATTTGTTACTCTGAAGTACTATCCTTCAGAGTCACACATACAAGAGGTCTATACTCTATACTATATTTGCCATCCTGTTCTATCATAAAACGTCGCCAACCGTCTGTTATGTACCACCCTGTAGCAGGCGAATACCTACTGTCTATAGTCTGTAGACTATAGGTTATGTGTATATGTTAGCCTAAATACGTTCACGAGAAAAGGGTCGCAAGCAGTACTTGTATCGATCGTAGTAACTAGTACAACTGGCGTGGATTATTTATGAGTGCTTGTCCGCATGGGCAAGCTTAAGTAGTAGAGAAATCAGTGCACAAATTATCTAGATTAGACCTTTAATTTTTTGAGGCGAATATTACGCAGATAACAAAAATCCAGATTGCACAAAATATCGATGACTAATTATAGCTTTAGAAAAATTTAACTAGTTGATCTGCGAGATAAATCTATACTAATATTATAAAGCTGAAGAGTTTGTTTGTTTGAACACGCTAATGTCAGGAACTACTGAACCGATTTTGAAAATTCTTTCACTAATAGGAAGCTACATTACTCCTATGTGCTATAGGCTAGACTTAGACTTTTTATCACGGGAAAACATGATCACGCGGGTGGAGCCGCAAGCTATACTAGTAAATAATATTAAGCTATACTAAGCGCCCATGAATACGGAACAAAACAGGCAATTTTTTATGTGAATGGTCATGCTAGTAAATTTAGTTTGATCACAGACAAACTAATAAAATAATGCATTAAAAATAAATGAACATGGGCCGCGTAAATGTTCGTTTTAACGACTATTAGAGTGATTGCAGGTTGATTTCCAAATGTAAATAGTGGCAGTCCATTCAATTCGTTTGGGCTTAGTTGCCAGGAAATGAGTGATTGGCAAACGCCGACGGGATGACCCTGCAGCCATGCCATTCGCCACATAAAATATTTAATTGCATGACATTCTTGTTTGTCAATAAATATAGGAATAATTGATTGGTACACTGCACATACAAGTGGTATTAATAGCTGTTAAGGAAATAATCTCCGGAGGTTCAAAACCCAAGCACACACCTCTGACTTTTCGAGGTTACATGTATATTGTAATTATCGTTCACTTTAACGGTGAAGGAAAATATCGTGAGGAAACCTGCATACCAAATAAGTTCTTTATAAGAATTTCGAAGGTATGTGAAGTCTACCAACCCGCACTAGACCAGCGTGATGGACTAAGGACTAAAACCTTCTCAGTAATAGAGGAGGAGCTCTGTGCCCAGCAGTGGGACAGTATATAATACAGGGCTGGTGTTATTTATTATAATGAAATAATTAATGGCATTTGGTCGTAATTACTATGATTGCTAATTTTTTATAGGAAAATAATACTGTTCTTAAATAGAATTTTATGTTCTTAATAAAGTCTAAATTCATGTTGGTGCAGTCATGCGTCAAATTCAGTCAGCGAGTGAACGTGCGCGTATTGAGCCATAGAGCCTCTAGTCGCTGTCGCATCCGGATCGTAGAGTTCGCCAAAGACTTCGAATTGGTTACTCCAACTCAACTGTTCCAAATTGTATATACTACACACTAACTCCTTTTGCCATCGAAGGGGTAGGCAGAGGCGCAACTAGGGCATCCACTTGTCGTCGTGCATATTCCGTCCCATAATGTGCTAGGGTGCGAGCCGATCGCCATATCAGGCACAAATTCCAGACTCCGGACTGATACTGAATAGAAATAACCAATATCTCTTAGCCGGACTCGGGGATCGAGCCCGAGACTTCAACATTGCCGTACCGTAACTCAACTACGCCACTGAGGCAGTCCAAATTGTCATATAGTAATATAACCTCGTCAAGTGTTTTATAAAAAGTGTTAGTAAGGCTAAGTAAAAATAATATAACACTTTATTAAACTTATTTTCAAAATATTCTATCAGTATCAGTACGTGCAAGCTGCGGCAGTCAGTAGCCCCGCTGTATGTATGTAATTTATTTTGCGCGGTTCAAACCGGATGCCATTGTTTTGCGCTTTTTGAATGTTGGTTTATACAATTTAATTTTGTTCGCTTTGTTTGATTGGAAAATATTTAAAATTTTTAGTCCAAACATATTTCGATAACAATAAAGTGATATTGCAATTTTGTTTGTATTCAATTAGGTAAATTCGAAATGTTTCCGATATTCGTTAATCGCTTTTTATTATAACGCAAGTAATATCTTAACGCTATATAAATTGAACTTTTATATCGTTATGATATTACTTACGTTAATATGTCGGGAATTAAAATATTTCGAACACCATTTTGTTTTAGTCGCCATTTTTACTTATATTCACGTAACTATAGTTCTGACAATACCTTAGAATAATTGCTTTAGTTATTATTCTGAGGACAATACTATCTGGCCGGTATGACAATTTTTTTTCGCTACGTGATATTTTTGTTTGAACGTCTACCCAAAAAGTACAAAATTCGACTATATAATTTTCAAATATTTACCATGTTCTCCGTAAATTATAACAATGAGTATAATATTTATGTACCAAGCATGAATGAATGTATTGTTTATCAATTATCGTTCGCTTTAACGGTGAAGGAAAACATCGTGAGGAAACCTACATACCTGAGAAGTTCTCTGAATTTCAAAGGTATGTGAAGTCTACCAACCCGCACTAGGCCAGCGTGGTGGACTAAGGCCTAAACCCTCTCAGTAGTAGAGGAGGCCCGTGCCCAGCAGTGGGACAGTATATAATACAGGGCTGGTATTATATTATTATAAGCATGAATGAGCATTGTAAAAATATACTGAAATAAAGAGTATAACCTTGAGTTTCAAATCAACGCGACACCTTTACAATGTTGTATCCTTCAGTTCACGGGCGTAGCGTTGGGAAAGTTTTTAATCGTTTGGAAACGAAATTATTGCTGAGAAAAATAGAAACTTGGAAATTATAAACAGGGTGTATCACGATAGAGTGTTCAACTGAAGCAGGCCAATAGACCCTGTTTATGTACATTTATATTTATTAAAAAAATGTTTCAAGAGTATTTTCAAAACAGTCTAGTACGATGTATTCGACAAAAGTACAATGTATCCCACTAATATTATTAACGTGAAAGTTTGTAAGAATGCATGGATGGATGTATGTTTATTACTATGTCACTCAAAGACTACTGAAAGGATTTAGATGAAACTTGGTACACAGGTAGATGATGTTCTGGATTAACACATAGGCTTTTTATCGCTATATCGGGGACAAATGCCAGACTCCGGGCTGATACTGAATAGAAAACTCAATATCACTTTGCCCGACCCGGGGATCGAACCCGAGACCTCAGCACTGCAGTCGTACCGTAATACAACCACGCCACCGAGGCAGTCGATACAATATATACAGTATACAGTCCAATATATACAATAATAAGATAATTTCTAAATTTCAATTTTTCTCAGTAATTGTTTGTATTTCGTTTCCAAACGATTAAAAATTTTCCTAACGCTACGCCGGAGAATTGAAGGAAAACATTGTAAGGACGTCGCGAAGATTCAAAAGTCAACATTAAAATCTTTATTGCAGTATATTTTTAAAATGTTAATTCAAGGTTGGTACATAAATATCATAATTTATTATTATAATTTAAGGAGAGCATTGTAAATATTTGCAATTATATAGTTGAATTTTGTAGTTTTTGGGTAGACATTCTCACAAAGTTATCGCGTCGCGAAAAAATTGATTTGTCATACCGGCCAGATAAGATTTCCCATATATAATATTAAGTCGGAGAAAAAGTTTCTTCGCATTTTATATGAAAAATCAAGACTTCTTTTTAAAAGTTTATTTACATTTAATTACAAAATATAATATGTGCCATTTTGTTCGATCACTTTCTGCCATCTTGTAGGTAGTGCCACGATCCCGTTGCTGTAAAAATTATGGGACTTCTGTTAAAAAAAACGCGACAAGTAGTTTTGGCAGTCCTCTTTTCATGTTAACCTGACAGTGCCTAAAAAATTCTGAAGAGACAGAAACAAATGGAAATCTAAAGGTGCAAGATCAGAGCTATGTGGTGGATGCATTAACACCTCCCACCCAATATTTCTTAATTTTTACTGAGTGGCTAAGGATGTGCATTATCGTGATGAAATACCACACCCTTTATATTGATCAATTCCGGTTGTTTTTTCTCCACTTCATGCTTTAATCTCATTAGTTGTTGGCAGTAGAGATCCGAATCGATGGTTCTGCCCGGCGGCAAAAGCCCATAATGAACAATGCCCTTCCAATCCCACCATACACACGACATCACCTTGTTGTGAGTTAACCCAGGTTTTACCACAGTTTGTGAAGTCTGACCGACCCTTGATCACGGCCTTTTTCGTACGTTCTTATCGTATGTGATTCACTTTTCGTCACCAGTTATCAATATCATCAAAAATGGTTCGGTTTCATTACGTCACAATAAAAAATCGTAAATGAGTATACGGTTCATTAGGTTTCTTTCAGTAACCCCGTGTGGCATCCAAATATCGAGCTTTTTTGTGTACCCAACTTTTTAACAATGGGTCAATACTGTTTTGCGGTCAATTCTCAGTTCTACAGCTATGTCATAACTACTGATATGTCGATTATACTCCTCTTTTTCAAACATGGTGTCCACATTAAATCCATTATAGGGAAACCAGAACAAGGTGCATCTTTGAGATCGTAAATTGAAAACGCTTTAACCAACTTCGTGCCAAACAAGTCTTACTGACGATGTATTGGGTCTGTGTTATTATTGTAAGATTGGGTCCATAAACATCACAATTTTTTTTTCATGGTCATTGATGTATTAAAAAACTCAATATATCAATGTTTGCTGTGGATTTTTTCCTTTTTTATAATGAAATTTTAAAATGTATCGAATTTCTTTATTACATCATTGATGTATTAAAAACCCTTGTAATACATCAATGTATTACATTCACATTTTTTTTTCAAAGCAAAAAATATATAAAAATAAGTGAATTTCTTTTACTAATTTCTTTCATTTTTGAAATGTAACATTTTTAATGTCATAAAAACCAGCCAGTTACAAATACTACAGCCAAAGAGATTGTGTCACAAGTTTATACATACTATTATTATAAAGAAGAAAAGTTTGTGAGTTTGTTTGTAGGGGCTAATCTCTGAAACTACTGAACCAATTTTGAAAAGTCTTTCACTAATATTACTCCTGATTGCTAAAGGGTTCTTGGGAAAATATAATAAATAATATGCTTTACGAAGAAAACGACGCACTGTAGGCACATCAACATGTAACACACGCATGCGCTAACTTGGATCAATGTTTTCGGCGAATTCTTATACTTACTAACCTAAGTATAATATAACTTGATCGGATCCTAGCAAACGCTTTTGTAAAACAGCAGTTTTTTAGCACCATTAATGTTTACAATTTGTTTTTATATCGGCCTTTAGGAATAGTTTTCTTTTATAAAATAGCATCACCTACATTCTATGAAGGGCATCATTATAAAGATATATCGTTATAAAGAAAGATTTTTTTAATATTTTTATTTATTTTCTATTTTCACATAAAAGAAGAACGGTATTTGCATTTTAGCTGAATTTCAAATGCATGCTTCAATGTAATCATAAACAATTCATAGGACAATCAAAGAAATACTATATTCTTATCTACAGATTTTCCCTTATACATACTTTTTTTATTTCATTTTAAAATGAAATTCATAAATAAGTAATATTTTATTTTAAATATTTAATAGTACGCATAGCAAAAACCTGATCACGACTGCCACAGTTATATTGTCACGGTTTTTACAAGAGATAATAATTATTGTTTTAAATTTATATATTATTATTTTATTATTGCCTTATATTGTGAGGAAACCTGCATACCTGCATTTCGAAGGAATGTTAAGTCTGGCAACCCGCACTAGGCCAGCCTGGTGGACTAAGGCCTAAAACCCTCTCAGCAGTGGGCAGTATTTCTTACAGGTTGGGTATGGTATGGTAATATTGCAAGCTAGGACTAGCATACGTGATTATATATATATATAACACATAGTTCGCTGGGGTCATTCCGTCTTTTCGAGACTTTTGTAGCGGGAGAGGCGTTTCACGCGAGCGAAGTCGCGAGAGAAACCTTGTCCAAAATAAACATTGATCTTTAAGCTTTCATAAATCAGACCAACAGAATAATATTTGTTATACTGAACTGCAGCATGGAACTGAATGAGATATTTAATTGTTAGCACAATATCAATGTTATATTATTTTGAAATTCTTCGTACTCATCTATACTAATATTATAAAGCTGAAGAGTTTGTTTGTTTGTTTGTTTGAACGCGCTAATCTCAGGAACTACTGAACCGATTTTGAAAATTCTTTCACTAATAGGAAGCTACATAACTCCTAAGTGCTATAGGCTACTTTTTATCCTGGGAAAATATTTTTGTCCCGGAAAAACTTTTTCACGCGGGCGGAGCCGCGAGAACTACTAGTAACATAATATTCTGTACTAGCTTTTGCCCACGACTTCGCCCGCGTTAATAAGTTTTTCGGGCTAAAAGTACATAAAAACCTTCCCGTTGAATCACTCTATCCAACGCATTTATTTGGATAAAGATTAATATTATGACGTTGATACCACTCTTAACAAATAATGTATTATTTTCGACCAAATTTGATTACCATAAAAATGGTTCTAGTGAGTTAATCTTAAAAGATAGACATATACTGTCGCGGACATTTTTTTAGATCATTTCAAGAGGAATAACTCTTTCATACATATATTTTTGGTATCTTGAACCATTTTCGCACCGCACGCAATGGAAGCCCTCAAGGATGAAAAATTTTCCCCGTTTCTTTCACATTTTCCATTATTTCTTTGCTCCTAATAGTTGCATCGTGATGTTATATATTCTAAAGCCTTCCACGATAAATGGTCTATTCAACACAAAAAGAATTTTTCAATTCGATCCAGTAGTTCCTGAGATTAGCGCGTTCAAACAAACAAACAAACTCTTCAGCTTTATAATATTAGTATAGATTATCCCATAATCAATCTGTTTTCCTTCCTATCTTTTCCTTAAAATAAAACATTACTTACATAATTGTTATATGCTAATTCCATATAACTCTGATTATAATATGGCCATTCCACCTAAACATCCGGGGTAGATGACCACATAGGTACTATTTGCAAAATGCACAAATTCTCCAGGCGCCATTATGAGACAAGTACATTAAAGTTTAGTTTATAAAATGTGTAATTAATTCAATACAACCTTTATATTCTTCGAAGTGTGTAACGCAAAGGACAATAAATATGCATAGGTGCATTTTAGCTTATTTATGCTGGTTTACACAACGTCTTAGGGAGGTCGCCCACGGTGCATTTTGCAGCTATGGTGTCACGCGTTCTCTGCATGCGCTTCTGTATCGCTACTATCCCGAAGATCGAATCTTTACGCGTTGGAATCGATACAAAATCGCCACAACATCCTTACTGTATAATTTCAAGCGTGACACGTTCTCAACTGTATCGCTACACATACGCGACAACACGGGGCAGTGTCCGACTAAATAAAAATGACTTCTGTGTATAAGAAGATTTGAAATTTGGTTCGCTTAAAAATTTATAATAGTATTAGCTTGCCTCGAAATGATTTAAGTGGTCAACACGTAATTCTGGGGTGGGGACGGAAAACCAGGCCCCCCTTTTATATACATCTATGGATTCTAGTGAGAGGAAATATGAGGTTTGTTTATCTTATTGAATAAAAAAAAATTATATATTTATGACTTTTTTGGAATAGCTCACTCATCTACGGCCATGTGCCTTGCACTTGTACCCTGTAATACTTATAGGTTACTCAGAATAAAGCTTTATATTTTTAGTGATTAGAGTTTAAATCCAATGAGTGGCTTTTGCGTTCTACGTGTACGAACCTTTATTAAAGCGACAAATAAAAACCGATTTTAATCGATTAATTAAAAATCACAAAACAAAGTTATGTTCTGTTTGCTACTTATTCCTAGCGTTGTCAATTATTTTATCCAAAAAATATTTAGTTAACAGAGACGGATAATCTAAGATTTTCTTAAACAAATCTATCGATACTAGATATCACTATAAACGTTTCAAATTTTTTGAAATATCATTAAAATGAATATGCTACAATACGAAACATTACAATTGGGATATCTATGTTGCCATAATATGAGACGTTTAACCAGTTAATCTAAGTTTATATAAAATATCCGACCACCTAGGTCACAAGCGTATTATATGTAATATTATGCAGAAAAGTTTAATCAAATTTTTCAAAACGAAGCTTAAAAGTTTGCATTGAAAAAACAAATATCTAATTCAAATAAAAACTTTCACAAACTATTAAATATACAAAACAAACAACTTATTTTACCTTTTCGTTCAGCAGTTGTAATTGAATTAGTTTCTTTTATGTGGTTTCGTACGAGTAAAAAAGAAACACTTTTTTATTTGGTAGACGACGTTAGGAAGACGTTAGGCCAAAATTATTTTTCGAAAGAAATGTCCCACTGAGTTTTTGAGGGACGGATATAATTTTCCATTATGTTAAATTTCATTTAAATTCTTTCCACGCAAAATGCGTTCAGTTCTTTCAAATATCAAAACAACTATTTACTTTACGGTTTATTTTAATAAGATAAAAAAGATCAAGTAAATAAGGGAATTATATTTAATTTGAACAAGCATATAACATATTCATATCATAGTTTTTCAATATATAATACGATGCATATTAGCGTAATGTAATTTTATAATACTTTAAAGTATGTATGCAACATAAACGCATAGTATAACATTTAAAGTTACCGACTGCGGAATTATGGGAAATTTTCTAACATAAAATTTTATAATTTTAACTTTTGTATTTTATTCTTGAGCAGTTTGAAACGCGTGCTGTAGGTATTTAAAAAAAATAGACAGAGCTTAATATACTAATAGCTTTACAAGTCACTATTCTTTAGTAGTACATACTATTTACATGTTTTTTTTAATCGGTTCGTGTACCAACGTTCAGTAAGCTATTTTATGAAGTTTGGGTGTATTACCGCTTCTGCACAAAATATAATTATTATACTGTATTTAATAAACTTAAAGCATTGGAATGAAACTCATTGAAGTGTACATTTTAAAAATTGAGGATCTCAGTGTACTTAATTATTGATTTAAACCGAATGTCGGTAGCTGAATATTACGGCACAAATTTCCATGAACTTTTATACAATTTATTTCCGCAGCGACCGCAGTTGCGCTTATTGCGACGGCACAGATATATTGAGTAAGTATTTCGTACGCGGCAAGATATATGTTACGAATATTTCACTTAATATATTTTATTTTACACAATATAAGATAGGCTATATCCGAACATGAATTCATTCATGCGAACATGGTCACAATATCATTTAATGGTACTGACCTGTCCGTCCGGTGCAGGTGAGCGGAGGCTGCATGCCCTCCTGCATAAGTCCAGAATTGATATTCGTATAAAACTCTAACATGTTGGCGGCCACTACGTCACAACACTAGCGCGACGCGACCACCGTGCCGGACGACAACTCAATGATGCCGTGGCCAGCAGCCACCCTACGATAAAGCACTGTACCCCTGCGAACATCCGCCAATCAGAAGTTCCCCTCTTTTGGGAACTCCGCCTCTATCACCGGCGACCCAACCTCCCCATTATACAGATCAAAGTTATATTATTTCGCGTTCTCTGTGAAACACCAGCATATTGTGTTTTTTCGTTTGAAAAACTGAAGTATATATTATGTAGCGAGACACTGGTGAGAAATTTGTCTCAACGTTCGTTTATTGGATATTATTATATTTCGTGATTGCCATAATTAAAATATTTTTTGTTACTCTTTTTTAAATCTTATGATATTTTTAAATGCATCATCATCATCACCACGTTGCACTGCTGGACATAGGCCTCTCCCAAGGTACGCCACAGAGCCCGGTCTGCTCTTTTATGCATCCAGTTGCTGCTGGCCCTATTGTGCAAGTCATCCCGCCAGGCCCGAAAGCGTCCCACGCTACGTTTACCAAGACGCGGTCTCCACTCCAGAACACGTTATCTCCAGCTTTTAAATTCATATTTAAATAATATTGCTGTCCGGAATATATATTATTCTTCGTTTATAATAATGTAATTATAGTACAATACTCTGTTCGTTCCATATTGCCATAGATTTATACTCCTTAGGTACCAATTGCATTATGAAAAAATACGACTATTTATTTTTAAGTACCAAAATTCAATACTTCTGTCGGTCTTGACTTTTCATTAATAAAATAAAGCTTTACCATCTTTTTGTGTGCGTGGATATCTGATTTTATTAGTTCTTAAGTAAAGTTGCCAGACAATACACAGCACTTTACGCAAAACATTTCGCGAATTAATTTTAAAGTGGGTGCATTCACCTGGGAGAATTTTTGGTTAAATACTGAAAGGCATTCACAGTCACGATATAGGTACTACAATCTCAAGCAAATTTCGAATCAGCTACATTCCACTTGCAATACTCTGCTGTACTGTTTACTGATCATTTTTTGTGCCTTTTTAAGTTGAATGCAACTATATAGAACACGCAAATAAATGATAATGTGCAAAATAAATCATGTCTTTTTGTGAAAATTTAAGAGCAGTGAATTATAACTAAAGGCTCATTTATGTAATATAAAAATATATATCATATAAATTACTACTTGACTATATCTATTGCAACAAAAAAAAATACTTCAAGTAATAATATATTCAAAATAATAATGTGAATATAGGTACTTAACAAAATTTTTCAAAATACTTATTTTATTTTATTTTTATTTTAGTTTATTTGGGTGGCTCACAGCTAACTAATACAATAAACAAAAGTAGGAACTAAATACAATGAGGCAATCACGAGCCACCACAGATAGATTGACACATTGATATGACACATACTAATACACTTATGTATTAGTATGTGTCATATTCCATACAAATAAATCATTTGTTAGCAGAATTTAATGTGTGGACCATCATATTTTTCGCCTGTGATGGGAAGTGCTAATTTACCATTATGAAATGTAACAACTATAATATGTAATTTCGAATCTTTAAATTCTGCATAACAACGCACAGCGCTTTTAAATTGTAATTAGTATAGTCATAGTGATTATAATAAGGTCACAGTGATTAATAATACCTAGTCAGGTGTTATTACCATTTTATTGCTGCACAATGACGAGACGAGCATGCCGCTCGCCTAATGGTAAGTGATACGACCGCCCATAAACAGTAGCAACACCATACAGAACTTTTTATTTCAAAGTACTGCGTGGCACTCCGCTGTGCTCATCACCTTGAGACATTAGATATTAAGTCTCATAATACCCATTAATTATGCTGGCTACAATGTCCTTCAAACCGGAACACAACAGTGCATGCATGCTGCTTGGCGGTAGAAGTAGACGCTGCGGTGGTGCCAGACGGCCCCTCGCATACGAGAGACCTACCTAAGTGTCATAATGGCAATGCTTGATAGTTATTTTTATTTTCCGTTGTTTCCTTAACTGCATGATATATA
Organism: Lapara coniferarum; assembly: GCA_949316025.1. Lineage (NCBI taxonomy): Eukaryota > Metazoa > Arthropoda > Insecta > Lepidoptera > Sphingidae > Lapara > Lapara coniferarum. The sequence continues at coordinate 15,433,932 of OX438933.1, read as the reverse complement.
ACATTAGTATGATAGCATATCATCATTATTAAAATTTGGTGATGATATTTTTTTAAGGTCGTTAAAACGATTTTTTTGAGATGAATAAAACATGTTATTTGTTGGTTGGGTGGCAGATACAAGAGGCATCCCGGCAGGGCAGCCAGCGCAGGGGCTCCGTGGACGTACAATTGTGCCTCAAGTGGGCTAATTCTCCCATTGAACCCGTACTTGCACCATCCGCCATGTAAACATCTCGGATGTAAGCAACATTGTGAGCACACCAGTGGATATGCCTTAAATAAGTCAAACATAATAATGTGAGGAAAATAGGGTATTTATTAAATCTATAGTATTTTTTTTTACATCAATGAGTAAAACCGTATATTTTACGTTTCTGTCATAAGATATTTTTGGATTAATTATCGAAGAGTAGGCTACCGAACCTAAAACAACTTTTGAATTTTTTGAAATGTTCCAAAGAACATTACGTTACATGCTTAAATAACTCCTTAGATTCAAAATCTATTTACTGAAAAATATTACTGCTTTACTCTGGGTAATGTGTCGGACATGTCGGGGACAGATAGCCACGCGAGGGAGACGGGTCACACGCGTCACTCGTATTTTTTGAGTTACGGGGGGAGTCTATCGGCAAACGTATGGGTACAACAAGAAATTTTTTTTTCCTTTGTTTTATTTCCGATTAGCCAGTAAGCTATAAGCAAATGTATTCATAAAATTAACGTGTTGTGTGCAGAGTTCCTGCGAGCGTAGCACATTTAGTAATACTAAGATATAATTATTTATAAATTCTGATCTAATACATGTTGCCTTTTAAACAGCTGAGAATATGTGGTTTCAGCAGATTCACAGCTAGCTGATTCGGGTGATTGGCAAGTCTCGTTTCGTAGCTTTTTTCTGTAGACTGTATTTATCGTTCAACTGTACCTACTTTTTTTTTAGATACTCATGTAGTTCTGGACTTGTAATAAACCATGGGGCATTGGACATATCCAATACATAATTCAATACTTGAATCCATAGATTCAAGTATTGAATTATGTAGTATATTGATATTTGAGTTCGATGCACTACCCCATTACTTAATTCTGTATGTTTATATTGGTCTCATTACCCCTTTATATATAAGAAATTTGTTCTCAAGTGATAGTTTAGCAGCGTGTATCACGCTGCCTCGGACATGTCCATCTCGGACAGCAAAAGGCGGACACGGTACGGTGTTTCGGGGGCTTCTGAGCCCCCGCAACAGGAAAAAAGGACCGCAGAAAAGCGGTACGCGCAGGGGCGGTTGCGGACGACAACTTAGACGTGAGTCGGAGGAAGCCCGCAGCCGTCCCTAATGAGCCGAAGATGGCCATAATAAAAAAAAAAAAAAAGTGATAGTTTAGACTTTCTTCCCAGCAACCAGTACAGATGCCTCATTGTTATACAGGCCTAGATCTGGAAATATATTTATTAATTTAAATAAATACATTACAGACGGTCTTAAAAGCTTTAATAAATAAATTTACTTTACTAGAAGCTTTTATTAATCAATCAATCAGCTTGTACCCCGGCCACTTACAGACATACACTTATCTAACATCTTACCATTCTTGAAAGTCTTTACCTCCTCTGTTATCGTAATAAATTGCTTGTTAATAATAAGCAATACCTCCAGCAATACCTATTTATTGTCTAGTTACATCATACTAGCTTTTGTTGACTCTCAGCACTTGTAAGTGCATTCCTATTTCATAGGATAAAATAGCGTTCGGGAATATAACTTCCTACAACAGAAATGTTTTTTTTTAATAACGAGCAGTAATTCTAGTGAAAAGAAAAATCAAACAAAATAGTCTCAAAAACAATCTTCAAACGTAATTATAAAAACTCTACAACATTTCTGTAACATTTCTCAACAGCTCTTAATCTTAAACTTCATTAGTAATAATTATTAATACAAAAAAATATATATATCTTTAATCAGACGTCATCGATATAAAAAATACCGCATCCATACAAGTAAATCAGTTTAATGTTTGCAGACTTACATAGAATATTATTATTGTGTTTTCGTTGCTCAAACGCAATGAATAGCTCTGCGTGCGTTTTTGCCCCATTGTGCTGGCTCCATAGCCACTTCAGCCACAACGGTGTGGTGATCACGGAAAATGGACTGCGTAGTTGACGGGTTACAATTCGAATCGAATATTTTTATTCAAAGGAAATATGCTATGAACACAAGTGATGCGATTATAATTGTGTTTTGGTTATACAAAAGTGATTTAGTTAGTTGCACGATCGAATGTTGGATGGGTACAAAAAGGTTACGCAAAAAATTATGATGTCTTCGCAAGTATTGATTTTTAAACCGTTCCCATTATGTATTAAGCAGATTCCAACGTAAATAACAGATGCTAATTTAAATATACTTCATGCTCAGGCAGTACGTTTCTATAATAAAGTAAATATCAATATTCCATTACCGCTTTATATTAACCATCAAAAACATAAAATGTAATAAAATGCCAAGTCTTGCAACGCAGTTCTTTAAAAAAAAAGTTGTGAGTTCTCATGTATTAACATATTTATAGTTTACCATTATTTGTATAATAATTATAATGACTAGGCAATTGCACGACACTATGATTATTAAAAATTATGGATTTTTTCAATTACTAAGTAAATCTAAACAGTGCACCTAAGAATTGAGTATTTTAAAAAGTAGAATATATTGTGCATTTTTGCCTTCGATTTCGTGTAATCCGGTATAATTTCGGAGGAATTCTATTTTGATTTGTTTAGGATGAGACCATGGTCTTCAAAAATGCAGAGAAGAACTCTTCAAAATCAAATAGTGTTTTGATGATTCTTGATGCTTCGGGTTCAATAAACTAACATATTAGGTATAAAGATAAACATATTTTATATAGAACATCAAAGATGACTGCCTCGGTGGCGTAGTTGTATTATGGTACGACTGCCATGCTGAGGTCTCGGGTTCGATTCCCGGGTCGGGCAAAGTGATATTGAGTTTTTCTATTCAGTATCAGCTCGGAGTCTGGAATTTGTGCCTGATATGGCGATAGGCTTGCCCCCTATCACATCATGGGACGGAATGACGGCGAAAAGTGGGTGCACTAGTTGCGCCTCTGCCTACCCCTTCGGGGATAATAGGCGTGTGTGTATATGTATATATGTAACATCAAAGTTGCCCACTTTTAAACATTTGTGTTCCATCCCATGATGTGATGGAAGCCTATCGCCATGTGCTCAGTAGTGCACACTATAGAGAGGGAAATGAAAGTCAGGAGAATTAAGTAAGCATACGCAGAAGTCATCCAAAATGTAAAAAGAATCATTATTATTTTTAGGTACCGAGTGCATTGTTCCGTGCCGAACGAAACATCGCATTCGCGAGCTTTTGCATTGATATTTTACATTTATTGGCGGTTTTTTTTTTATTGTATTGAGTGACGAGACGAGCATGTCGTTCACCTGATGGTAAGTTATACGATTACCCGTAAACAGTAGCAGCACCATCCAGCACCTTGAGTTACAAAGTTCTGTGTGGCATTCCACTGCGCTCGTCATCCTGAGACATACGATGTTGAGTCTCATTATGTTCAGTAGCTACACTGGCTACAATGTCCTACAAAACTTCTATCGCGAGTACTCGCTAACATTAATATTGGTGACTGGTGACCATGAATGTTTACAGCCACGAATAATCACCATGGAAATTATTTAAACGCCTCGACTGCCTCGGTGGCGTAGTTGTATTACAGTACGACTGCAAAGCTGAGGTCTCGGGTTCGATCCCCGGGTCGGGCAAAGTGATATTGAGTTTTTCTATTCAGTATCAGTCCGGAGTCTGGAATTTGTGCCCGATATGGCGATAGGCTCGCCCCCTATCACATCATGGGACGGAATGTCGGCGAAAAGTGGGTGCACTAGTTGCGCCTCTGCCTACCCCTTCGGGGATAACAGGCGTGAGTGTATATGTATGTATATATGTATGAAATTATTTAATACCTACATTTAAAACTTCTGGGGATGATGATTGTGAGTAGTAAGCGTCATCATCTATAGGCATAATATTATTATAGTCTCATAGGAAAATAAATCTATACATATCATCATCGTCATCAGCCACATGACTCCCCTACAGATTTCCAGGCGGACCTGTCAAATGTTTTTACATGTAACTGCCTTCCTTTAAAACGTCTTAGAGACATGTAGAGGTAAGCATAATACAATTATGTGTATATGTTATGTGAAATATGTTTATTGGTCATATAATTTCCATGTGTTTCTAGTTTCCGATAAATGACAATTCGTTCCTACTTCCTGGTAGGGTTATAAATTTTATTGTAGACTTAATTATTTTCGCTGAGTTTATAATGCCTTCCCATCAACAAGATTGACGCACACTATGTACAAGTAGCGAACATTATACCGACGCGCTTGCTTAAAAAACAAGACAGAATAAATAAGATATCCTGATTCATTCGAAGGAGATACCGTTTTTACATACCAATAAGGCGAAGGTACGTATTTAAAATGGGTGGTATATCATTTGTCCCCCCTCCTTCTGGTGCCACACGCCAGAGGCGGGGGCGGTAAGATCTGCAATAAAGGCAGTGCACCACACGTAGCTTGATACGAAAAATTCCGGCTGTTACACCGCTGCCGAGAATTTTAAACCTTATGTCCGAACAAGAAAGTAGATATTACCTTGATTGAGCCAGTGTCTTACGCGTGAAGGGACCCTTTTTCCCCCATCGTAAACACAGGGTTGTATTTTAATGTAGATTATGACGGGATGAATTCATATAGTACTGTTTGTCAGTGACTAAAGGATGCATAAGGGGCATAGGGAATGATTCCACAAAACCCTGGCCTTAAATTTTGTTATCAACTAAGTAATAAACTACAAAACTAAAAACCAGATTTATTCTTAAAACTAATGTAGATATTATATACCAAAAGGCTTGATTGAAATAAGTACTATAACAATATATAATAAGCTTCATGTGGTTCATGTCAGACTTTGGAAGACTCGAGTGTGGTAGTATAATTTATGTTTTTTACATGGATAGTTTTTTAATACTTCTCTAACATAATTATCTCTAATATAATTAGTTTATATGTAAAAGCGATTGATAGTTGACATTGAATGTAATACTCTATTAAATTATCACGATGCGGCAGAAAATATCTACTGATTTTATAAACATCAAATCTTAACTTATAGGACGATCTCTAGGTACAATCGTCTTCTGTTCATTTTATTTACATTCATATTTATTATTTGTTTCCCAGCTAAGTCAGGGCACCGTCAGAATTATTTTTTAAAGCGTTATAAATCGTAATGAAAAGCGAATCCCGCGACACGTTTCCGAGATATCCCTTAATGTTCGAATGGATTAACTTTGAACGCGTATATTGAATTTAAATGGAACCATTATTGGGACATAACGAGCGAGAATACTAGGGAACATTTTTGACGTTTCACTGGCTGTATTGCGAAAGTACCTCGTAATTATTTATGAGCTAAATAAATGGATAATGTTCCAAGAACGGCTATTTGAACTGTTACAGTGTTATCTTTTCTTCGTTTTGCGGTTGGATCTTTACAAAGCGCAGAATGTTTTTTTTATATGTCTAATATCTACTATAATAGAAGATAAATAGCTCAGAATAATAACTAAAGCCATATTATTCCGAGGTAAATAGAATATATTTTAAAACAAATTCAAATATCTACACGAGACTTTATCACCGCGCCGTTTTAAACAAACACACGTCACGGCTTTATACTCGAAGGGGCTGCCAGAGTTGTAACCAGGGCACCTAAGTTTCGCCTGTGTGTTCCGCCCATAATGTGATTGGTGCGAGCCTATTGCCATATCGGGATATGGCAAATTGCCGGGATCCGGGAAATTTGATACAAACTTCAGACTCGAAGTTGACATTGAGAAGAAAAGCCCAATATCACTTTGCCCGACTCTAGATTCGAACCCGAGACCTATAGAATTAAATATATATATATGTTGAATAACTTTATAACATTACTGATGTAATGAAAACTGGTCAAGTTGAATCTAACCTACTTTAAGATCTCACATTTTTAAATAACAGCAATTGTTAGAGGTATCCAATAAAGCAAAGAAATAGAGGTTAATACTTGTTCATAATGTTATTTTGTTCCTATACATATATATTTGAATTTTGCATAAAACTTGGCATTCATTTAGATCTCCATTCTTTTTGAGGCGAAGCCCACAGCTAAGCATAATTTTTGTATTGAACTTGGCTCTCCTTTTTTACATTTATGTTTTTGGTGGGATCAATATCACGCTGACAACTGACGTCGTTTCTCGTCTTAGATCATGTTTCATTTGACGTTTTTAATTATTTATAATATAACACTCCGTGAATATAACAACATATTAAAGAATATTATAAAAAAAAAACAAATACAAGGCATAACAATAATAAGTGAAAAACAAATGTGAAGTATAAAAACTGTACAGAAACTCTTTCTTTTTTTATTTAGACGTTATTGGACGGCATTGAAAACTTCATAAATATATAATTTCACAGGCGAAAGAATAAAATCACCATAGCCGGTTTGGAAAAGGCATCTAAAAGCAATAAAAAATATACACACTCTAAATTAGTTGAAGGGCATAACAAACATTTCAAATACAACTTCACCTTTGTAAATTGATGCAAATAAAGCAAATGAAACGTACTCGCTTCGCGGCCGCCAGCTCCCGCCAATATGTGCGTAATACAATAAAACTTGCAATATTTCCTCACGTGAAAGTAAACTATGACCTATGCTTTGTGTCAGTGAACGTTTTCGACTATATACCTACTGGCAACTATACACGTCAGATAGTTGTGAGTTTGTGGTGCACAGTTCAAAGGTATTGTGCTGGATATTTGAAACAGTGTACCTGGAGTCTAGCTGTCTGCTTAATGAATTATTCATGACTTTTCGCTTGAAATATTATGTGATCGAGGTTCTCGGTTCAATTCTTAGACGAAACTTTGCTAAATTAATCAAATTGTCATTCCGCTTGTAGTCTCATTGTTGCTACCAATAAATTGCATAATTATAATGGCAATTAAAATGCTAGTTCCAATAATATGATTTCACTGGTATTGAATCTTGCTTTTCAAAGATACCAAGGAACTTTTAAATCTCGAATAGGAAATTTCATCACGCCGTTTTTAATTTTCAGAGGTGGGCAAAGATAACAAGTTCATAATTCTTCAGTTACGTTACGTACTATGTTCACGTTCACGTGCCGCTTTGGATCGACACTGATTACTGAGTAGTGAAACCTTACCTTAAATATTCACTTTACTTGACCCAGGAATCGAACCCGAGACATTAGCACGACAGTCGTAAACGCAAAAAACTACGCCACCGAGGTTGCATCATATGATTTATACAAAATAAATGTTGAATGGAAGGTATGTCCTTTATTGAGCGCTCTAATATAGTAATCTATACTTATCTATACTAATATTATAAAGCTGAAGAGTTTGTTTGTTTGTTTGAACGCGCTAATCTCAGGAACTACTGGTTCGAATTGAAAAAATCTTTTTGTGTTAAATAGACCATTTATCGAGGAAGGCTTTAGGCTATATAACATCACGATGCAACTATTAGGAGCGAAGAAATAATGGGAAATGTGAAAAAAAACGGGGAAAATTATTCATCCTTGAGGGCTTCCATTGCGTCCGCTGCGAAAACGGTTCAAGATACCAAAAATATATGTATGAAAGAATTATTCCTCTTGAAATGATCTAAAAAAATGTCCGGGACAGTATATGTCTATCTTTTAAGATTAACTCACTAGAACCGTTTTTATGGTAATGAAATTTGGTCGAAATTAATGCATTATTTGTTAAGAGTTGTAGCAACGTCATAATATTAATCTTTATCCAAATAAATGTGTTGGACAGAGTGATTCAACGGGAAGGTTTTATGTACTTTTATCCCGGAAAAACTTATTAACGCGGGCGAAGCCGTGGGCAAAAGCTAGTTAAATATATACGAATTCAATCAATAATATACTTATACTTTAAAAAAAAATAACATAACTGAAACAAGCCTCTTGCATTCAGTAGAGATATCCCACTGCAGATTAATTTACACATAATGTGAATGTATGCGAATTGCACCCAGGCAAAATGAAATTGCCTTTGTCCATTTGAACAGTTGCGTCATTTATAACACGTAGAAACCTAAGTGAAAAGTTGTATTTTACTATGCGACAGTGATGTGGTGAAATTAATTAGAGTGTTTTTGTTAGCTCTCCTCGTATATTTTAGGATAGAACTTTCCATATAAAATTTTAATTAAAATTACTGACATTTAAGTTGTTCTAAATTTATATTGTTCATAATTTCCAATTACTCCCTTGTCAGTGTCGTAGATTTAGAACACAAAAAGTACCTACCTCTATAGGGTACCCATTACCCGTTATCTGGATGGTTTGCTTATTGAAATAATAATATGGACTCTGGAGTTTATGTGATGAAACAGCTGGAAGGTGGTCACAGGATATCAAGGTAATTGTCGTAGGGATCAAAGAGTTGTTGCCCACATTCGTTGACTGCGTGAACCTCTCTCGCACCGTGCTTCAAACATATTTTAATAAGCTTATCATACAATTTTTAAGGTTCCGTACCTCAAAAGAAAAAAGGAACCCTGATAGGATCAATTTTTGTCCGCCTGTCTGTCTGTCAAGACCCTTTTCCTCAGGAACGCGTAGGCATATCAAATACTCGCGTCTACGATCTCTTTCAGCTGAGTAAAAATCATATTTGTGAGTTAAAGCGATCGAAAGATATAACCGTTTATGTCGCGTATTTTGCGTTTTCGCAAGGGAATCAAGACTTATAGGGTACTTCCCTATGACCAAAAATTATAAATTTGGCACGAAGCATGGCCTAACAGCACACGTAAAGTGAATTTGAAAACAGTAAACATTTACTTCAATAACAAAAAAGCTATTTACAGGCTATTAAAATATTATTAGGTTATTAATAAATTTTAGCTATTCAACTTACCCACAAGTTTGTCGGATCCCCCGGTACACGAGTCCAATTCGCACTTGTACGTTATTACCCATCGATATAATATATGTCATACTTACCTATTTCACTTGTTCTACTACACTCATACCGCATTTTATCGAAAAAAAAAACATAATTTTTTTTTTGATGTTATTCTAACTATGGATTTCAATTAACCCAAAATAAGATATTATTAACTCGCATAAATGAATCATCTACATCGGTGGCGTAGCTATATTACGGTATGACTGCAGTGCTGGGGTCTCGGGTTCGATCCCTGGGTCGGGGAACGTGATTTGAGATTTTCTGCTCAATATCAGCCTGAAATTTGGAAATGTGTCCGGCAAATGGTAGTAGGCTCGCCCTCTATTCATGGGTACCTCATATAACTGGCTAAAAGTGAGTGTTTTGCACCTCTGCCTACCTCTGAAACGGGAAAAGGCGTGATGCTAAGTATATGGAATTTGTCCCCGATATGGCGATAGGCTCTTCCCCTATCACATCATGGGACGGAATACGCTCGGCAAAAAGTGGGTGCACTAGCTGCACCTGTGCCTACCCCTTCGGGGCTAAAAGGCGTGAGTGTGTATGTATGTGTACATATGCATCATACGAATTGATAAAATCAGATATGGCAATATATCTATACTAATATTATAAAGCTGAAGAGTTTGTTTGTTGGAACGCGCTAATCTCAGGAACTACTGAACCGATTTTGAAAATTCTTTCACTAATAAGAAGCTACATAACTCCTGAGTGCTATATGCTACTTTTTATCCCGGGAAAATATTTGTGTCCCGGAAAAACTTTTTCACGCGGGCGGAGCCGCGAGCACTACGAGTGGAAACATAATATTTGATTTCAGTACATGTTTGGCACCAACGCGAGGGAGTCAAACCCGGGCAGCCTAGGGGAGCCCACGGCCTGCACGCGACTGCCACGCGTCGAAGTATTACACGGTTTTTTATTTTAGACTCTTACTATGTAGTATGTATAAAGTGATTTTTTTTTCCTAGAGGCAGCAGGTGGAAGTAATTTTAAGTACGTAGCGTGTATTCAGGGTAGTTAAATTACTTCATTGATTGCTTATTTTAATACCCAATTGTTGAGCGCTTTTTATAATATATTTTATCTAGGCAAAATTATATTTTGCAGGTTTGAAAAGAGTCAAGTATATATACTTTCTAATAAGTATTTGGATAACTTTATAAGCCATAAATTTCACATTCAACTACTTTATTGTTTATTTCCAAATACAATATTAATTGCCTGATCTATGGATCTTAGTCTATATAATATTAGTTAACAACAAGTTTTGTTGAATGTAGGAATAATGACATCGTAGGATTATTCACCGCCAAAATTAGCTTATAAGTAGCTCGTGTTAGGTCTCAAATGCAGGGTACCTACACTGAAGAAGTTCCGCCGTGTTGCCTCTCACAACTTAATGTTGAATTGGAAAGCGAAGTCTCCTACATTATTTATTAGATCCGCTGACGTTTGCTCGCGGCTGTGTCTTGAACTCCTTCTGTAAGAGTATATCTGTGCATGTGTTACCAGCCAAACCCGATTTCAGGACAAACTAGTTTTGCCTAGGCTAAACTAAGTACCGATTGGAGGATTTCTGTCTTCGACGTCCGTCTTGGGTGAAGGGAGTTCTACGCTTGAACATTTTTTTCTGGCGCTCGCCGGCCGCTACCGCGGCACGCTCGCTGGGCTCGCTCGGTTCGCGCGGGTTTACATAAGTCTAACATTACCTAACCGATTGGGGGATTTTTGGGCGAAGGAGTTTTACGCAACTAGTTTAGCCTAGGCAAAACTAGTTCGTCCGGAAATCGGGTTTGGCCGGTAACACACATGCATATATAAGTGTTAACAAGGACGAAGCTATAGTAACCAACTTTGAATCCGTGTGATGAGATCATAAAACAATCTTCAAGTTGCAATAAACAAAGTAGAGACCTTCATTAACCCGTCAAGCCGGCTTATATATATAGATGTATGGAAAAACCCTATATACATGGACACCGGTGTCCGTCGCGGGGCTTGACAGATTAATGGAGCAATAAGCTTAATCAATTGAGCTTGAGCAACGGTTGCTCGCTCAGGCTCAATTGATCAAGCTTATTGCTCCATTTATGAATTTTATGAAGTCTTTACATTGGATGCACGCCGCTTCTAGCAGGTTGGTCTGGAAATCTTTGGGGGTTCCTTTTTATTTTTTTTAGGGTTCCGTACCTCGATGGGGAAAAACGGAACCCTTATAGGATCACTTTGTTGTCCGTCCTTTGTTTTCCTCAGTAACGCGTAGAGGTATTAAACTGAAATTTAACTACAATACTTAGGTCCACCGTCCCTTGGAACTGTGAAAAAATTAAACTTCTAAGCCAACGCAATCAAAAGATACAGCCGTTTGTGCCGCAAATTTTCCAAATTCGCAAGGGAATCAAAATCTACAGAGTAATTCCGGTAACCTCAGAATGTTGAAATTTGGTACGAAGCAACGTCTTATAGCAGTGACTGCCTCTGTGGCGTAGTTGTATGACTGTAATGCTAAGGTCTCGGGTTTCATCCCCGGGTCGGGCGAAGTGATATTGAGTTTTTCTAATCAGTATTAGCTCGGAGTCTAGAATTTGTGCCCGATATGGTGATAGGCTCGCCCCCTATCACATGGTGGGACGGAATAACGGCGAAAAGTGGGTGCACTAGTTGCGCCCCTGCCTACCCTTTCGGGGATAAAAGGCGTGAGTGTGTATGTATGTATGTCTTATAGCACATAAAGGAAAAATTGTGGAAACCGCAAATTTAACGAAACCCTCGGTGCGCGAGTCCGACTCGCACTTGGCCAGTTTTCTTGTTATGACTGTTGGTCAGTAGCCTGCCGCGAGTCGGCTTTTCTGAACACACAGGACTTCCGGGCGAGCGCTTTAGGCACTCCACCCCTTTATATTTAAACGACCACGCTGAGGGCACCCCCTAAGTGAGGTACGAGCCTCGCCTCAGGGCGGTCGTTGGAAGGTGATTGAGACATCATCGATTAGGGATCTTAGCGGTGTAATACACCCATTTATCCATTGCTTTCATCGGCACGTGGGCCGGAACTGCTACGCGGGGGACGCGGTGAGGTCCTCGACGGCGAGGGCGGTATAGCGGTCTTGAGGAGTGTAGGAGTTTCAATAACTCGTGCTATATTTGGATGGCCAGAGTGATGGCATCATTTGGGTCGGTCAAGTATCATTGGGGGAGGCCTATTTCAGCAATGGACTTCTAAAGGATGAAGAAAAAAGAATGGTTGCTTATGTTAAGTCAAATATCAATAATGAGAGATTGTATTTAATTAAAAAGAACATATCTACATAATTTTCCGTTACAGCGCAATTATTGAAGCGGTTAATGTAGCTTCAAACGGTAAAGGGCCCTGAAACGTGATCACTATGTAAATAAGTAGAAGCAAGGTGTTTGAAACTCTTGAGAAAGGTCGATTTCAAAGAGCGATCTTGAATTATAGCGATGAGTCGTCTGAATTCCAAACTAATGAATCCTTGACTAGATTCGCCTATATAAATTAAATGGCATAAAAAAAAGCTTTAAGCTGTTTGTCAGAGATATTTAAACAACGCGAATAAAGAACAAAATTTTGTTTTAAAAAGGTAAAATATAGTTACTTAGAAAATGAATGTAAATACATAACTATTCTGATTTCTGAACATCAAACAGAAACGAACTAAAGCACGAAATATGAAAGTCAAAGCCAAGAAGAAGCGAAAATCTGTGCCAGATTATTTTTAAGGTGACATGCGACATCGGCTTTGGAAACACCGCATTAGCTTTCATATTAGTTATAATGTTACACTTTGGCCTTTGATTTCGAAAGGAACATTTTGTTGTTTCATGATTTTGAACCTGTTTTTTGTATGTAGGATTTGTCGCTTTTATTTAAACATAGGTACAGTACGTATGATTATTCGTTACCAGGATGGCGTTCGTATTAATATTAATATTTGTACGTGTATCATTGATGTATTAAAAAACCCTTAATACATCAATGACGTGTATGTATTAAAAGGTACACTTAACAGTTTCGGTCAAGCTACTACGCGCCACGAAACTCTATATGCTTTGGAATTTAGATCGCAGGTTAAGACATACATTAAATAGACGATACCGCAAACGTGAAATTCCTTTACATATACATATATACTCACGCCTTTTATCCCCGAAGGGGTAGGCAGAGGCGCAACTAGTGCACCCACTTTTCGCCATTATTCCGTCCCATGATGTGATAGGGGGCGAGCCTATCGCCATATCGGGGACAAATTCCATATATTTAGCATCACGCCTTTCCCGTTTCAGAGGTAGACAGAGGTGCAAAACACTCACTTTTAGCCAGTTATATGAGGTACTCATGTAATAGAGGGCGAGCCTGCTACCATTTGCCGGGCACATTTCCAAATTCCAGGCTGATATTGAGCATCTTATATTATATTGAAAAAATCATATCAAAGCTGACTTAGAACGAATCCTTATTTCAATATTATGATTAACGGTAAATAAATACATTTTTATCATGGTGCTGTCTTTGTCGAATACTAATGAATCATAATGTCATCACGAGGTTTAATATGTGTCAAGCGCTAAACATATTTAATAAGTCGTTGCAAGGATTAAGAAAACCTCATCCAAATCGGATCAGTAGTTTTTGAGATAATCGCGGAGACATAGGTACATACATACATAGGGGTCGATGACAAATTTCTTTTTTTTTAAGTCAGTATAAACTAGACAATCTCGAGCTAGCTTTTTACGATAAAGTCTTTCTCAAAAACCACCTTGTAAACCAAATATCAAGATAAAGCTCGAGTTTGCTCAAAGAGTCTTGGCAAAGATGTAGAAGTGTTTGAACATTAAAATTGGTGACAAACGGAATACGGCCATTACCGATTTCAGTATAAAATTGTATCAATTCGATAGATACAAAACTTTCAGGTGCTTTCCATATACCATTGGAATCGTATTTATAGACTAGACACGGCATTAAATTATTACTACTTAATTAAATTATTTACTACATTACATAATTACTACATTATTTTACTAAAATTGATCAGTGTTAGCATAAAAACTAAAACAAAAGTGCAAAAATTTATAGCTAATGAACAATTATTATCCTCAATGCTTCATGTTATTCAATAATATAATAGGGAATATGCATACATTTTTTTTATTTGTTAAATCCATTTTTTACTTCGTTGTAATAAAGTAAAAAATATAAATATCGTTGAAAGTGTACTAATTATTTTTTTAAATAATATATAAAATGTCTGTAAAATTTGACATGTTCAAACGCTACCATTTTTGGCGCGTTTCGGATGACGTCACAGAGCACGTTCAGTGTTATTTATTGTATGCATAGAGAGTTTTGATTCAAGATTTTTCAGGTTAAATCGGTGTTAAGTTATGGGAGAAGCTAACAAACGATTTTATAGATATTGCCTAGTACCAATGTGCCAAAACACTACTAAAAGCAAACCAGATAAAGTGTTTTTTTCTATTTTAAGAGATACGAAAATACGAAATAACTGGTATTTTTTTATGAGAAGAGATTAAGTATCTTCAATATTGCGTTTACGCTGTTGTAAGATCATTTTACTGTAGTATATTCTATTTTGACAGTTAACATGGTGTGAATTGGTCAGAAGTGACTTTCTTCAAGTAAGTTTTGAAGCTGTAAAAGGTGGAAGAAAACTCAGTAGGGCAACACACAAAAAAGATTCGATTTGTCATCTACTTCGTAAGGTATCTATTTCTCCATCAAATACTTTAATACGATAGGCTCGCTCCCTGTCACATCATAGGACGGAATATGCATGGCGAAAAGTGGGTACAATAGTTGTGCATCTGCCAACCCCCTCGGGGATAAAAGGTGTGAGTGTATATGTATCTATGTATGCTGTCATCATAAAAGGATATATTTTGGTAGATTATCCGGTTGTGCTTTGACAGCTTTGACTGGTTATTATGGTACGACTGCAATGCTGGGGTCTCAGGTTCGATCCTCGGGTCGGGCAGAGTGATATTGGATTTTTCTATTCAGTATCAGCCCGAAGGCTAGAGTTTGTGCCCGATATGTCGATAGGCTCGCCCCCTATCACATCATGGCACGGAATACGCACGACGAAAAGTGGGTACATTAGTTGCGCCTGTGCCTACCCCTTCGGGATAAAAGGCGTGAGTGTACGTATGTCGTATGCATGAAAATGTATTTGAAGAAATAATTAAATACTATAAATACAAATATGTATAATATACATACCTATATTATATCGCATCGGATTTTATTCGATTTCATTATTATTATTCGTTTATTAAACCATCATTCCAATAGTTATTTTTGCACGGTTTGTGATTATTACAAACTTCATACTGTAAATAACATATTCATTAATCATTAGTTGTATATACCTATGTATACAAACATTAGTATGTATTAATAAATCCTTCGGAATAAAATAAAACAGCATAATAATAATATGAGTGTGTAGTGTGCTTTGACAAAACCACTTTCTGTCACTGTTATTCATAATTACTTACTTACTATCACTTACTTAATATCACTATGTATCAAAATCGCACCAGGTAATAGAAAACACTACATGAATACACCTAAGTAAAACGAATTTTCTCTCAAATACGACTAGCAAAGTATGAATATCAGTCCCATAACGCGCTCTATGACGTCACGTTTCGTTTCAACCAATGGTGATGCGTTTCGTGAATTTAAATTACGCGCGCATAATTAACGCATTTTGAATTAAGTTTTATGCAATTAAATAGAAACTAAATAAGAAAATAATAGTATAAGTGTAACATTAGGACCACAAAGTATCGGGAATAAAATAATCAAGTGAATTTAAATCACTTGCATATTCCCTATTGAGTTTTTGGTTGCACTGAGCTTGGACACATGTGAACGAGACTCGGAATGTCAGCACACTTTTGCTGAGATAGTAAGACAGCCAAAGATATGATTAGGTAGAATTTTAAAACATAATATAAACACTTCTTAGTATTAGTCGGATAGAAGGACGCATACAACTGTGTGTGTGGTAGGTTTACTGTGCTAACAACCTTTTGCAGCCGAGTCTATGAGTTGCTCGCTCTATAACATCGTCGTTTTGTATCGGCACGGGTTACATCGACACCTCGCAATCTCGTCGCCATTTTCTGAACGAACACTCGTAAAAACCACGCACTTACATCTGAAAAGTTATTTCAACACTCCCCATTTCCTTTATTCTGTTTGTACTAAGTATCTTTTGAAGTATAGCACTTTTCTGTCATCGAAAATAAAGATTTTCGTTGACGGGATTTTTTGTAATCATTTTGATTGGGAACAAGGTATTAGTTGTTTCCCCTTGTGTTTTTATAATACTTGGGCGTCCTATCTTTGCATTATGAGTTTAATAATCATGTTTATAACAAATAATTGGATAGATATTTACTTACAAAATATGCCTTATAAAACATGTAAAATTTCATCTAAATCATTAAAAATGTAACTCAACCATGTTCACCCTAATTAATTACATTGTTACTATGTCTATAATACCATCGGTCGGTAGTTTACTGTCTGGGGCGGGTTATTAGGGAATAAATTAATCTGTCTTCGGGGCCATAGCAATGTTTATTTAACACTTCAAAATTACACTTTGACACAACGTTATACCTCCCCTGGGACGCGACGTTTTTATTTAGGGGTCAATACGGGTGATTTATTTCTTTACAAATATTCGCTTTGTGGAGAATGATTCGGCCAGTTATCATATGTTTATTACTTGTATTATGGCCATGTTATAGATTATCAACGATTTTTAATTCGGCAGCTATTTTTGTGTGTTAATCCAGGACATGGTCTGTGTGCTAAAATTCATCCAAATCCATTCGTTTTAGCGTTTACTTCTAACAAACATCCAAACATTTTTAATAACTTTCGCATTTATACTATTAGTAAGAAGTAAGATGAGATGTATACATAGATCATGGGAGAATGCATCCGCAACTACATCAACCCAGTTGCATCACGCAGCATCAGAAATTTGGTGTAAAGGTGCTTCCACTTAGCTTTGTCCTTCATACAAGACGGCAGGATGTAGGATATTAGATTTTTGGACCGGTTGAGCATAATACCTAATCTACTCTGAAAGACGTAGCATTGGGCTATGTTCATTATCAATTATGGTGACGTCACCAAGTACATGGAGCTGTAGCTTGTACCACTACTTTATTTAATGTTTTCGTCTTTATAACAAATAACTCCTTCAGATGAAGGAAATAAAATTTACTTTACTGCGGAGGAACGAAATTTAAAACTGAGGCAATATTTTTGTTTGATATCATAAAAGATAATATAATAACGGTGACATTACAGTTTGAAGTATACCTAGCCGCAATAACAATGTCCTTACGTAAGTTATGAGAAAGCTACAGTATCTATTTGTGGGTACAAACACATCAAGCAGGTATAATGGTTTTAGGTCTCTAGAAACAGCACCTTATAGAAATCCCTGGTTTTTTTAACCGCATATAAAGAAAATACAGTGAAGATTATAAAAGTTTTAAGTAAAAGTCGTAACGATAGGTACTGAATTTGATGTCAATTGGCCTCAAAACATAATATAGAGTGCACATCTCAAAGAATATTCATCAAAGCCACCTCACCCAGCAAAAACTATATAATAGATAAATAAAATCCTGTAGATATGTGATAATAAAACACACACGAAATAAGCTCGTTGGGTTGTCGGGAAAATCAATTGGTCCGATACTATCGCGATGGTGCGGCGAGTGCTCGAGATAATGTCGATAATTCGATGTGATAACGTTTGATAATGCTCAACAAACTTGGCCGATGTGATAGACCGCTGATTACGGTCCTGTGGGGATACTGCACCTGTGAGATATGTTCAGAGAATCGGAAAGGTCAGTACTGAAGTCATACGGGTTTTGATATGATAAGAAAAACAAGTAATAACAGTAGATAGAATTATTATTATTTTGAAACTGAAATGAAATGTAAGACATTAAAATATATTAATATTTATTTATTTATTTATTTATTAAAAATCCACAGCCCTTAAATACTAGAGTGATACAATCTGATAGACATATTTTACGGCCAATAACGGATTTACACTTTATTAACAGAATTAAATAACAGGCAGTCAAAAGTGAGAGAGTATTTCTAAAATATTTAACAAAGATATACTCTCGTTACATTTGGAGTCAGAACAACGCTCTGAAAATGCAAACATTTCTGCCACCGTTTACTGTACATTTCACAGAAATCGCATAACTCCACCCGTGTTCACTCGCTAGGATACTAATTGGAATCTGGAAATTCTTCTGAAAGATTCAGTAAATAGAGACCGTTGTCTGATACCTCGGATTCTGTTCCTCGCCAGTGCACACCTAAGCATATCCGATATCTAGGTCATCGCACCGTGATCCTTGAGTTCTCAATTTTAAACGTATAATAATATACGAAAATTGTAATAAAGAGCCATGAAATTTTATCACCCATGATGTGATAGGGGGAGAGCCTATCGCCATATCGGGCACAAATTCCAGACTCCGAGCTGATACCTACTGATTACAAAAACACAATACGCACGACGAAAAGTAGGTGAACTGTGTTGCGCCTCTGCCTACCCCCCGGGGATAAAAAGCATGATATGCGTAAATTTTATTACTGATTTCAATTTGGTTTCAGTGTTTTATGTGTTGCGGGCGTCCACATTCTATCTGTCCCTACAATACAAAACAATGTCGCTTGACCTTAAACTTTCGCATCGTGCTCCTAATATTCAAAATTTGTGTATAAGTAGTTGTCAAATGAAATATTATATTAATAAAATCAAAATTTACTTAATTATGCATTGACGTGCATATATTTATTCAACTTGATTTGGTAATCCTAACACAGAAAGATGTGGACGTAACCTAGCAATCAGGTAAGAAAAGGTCAATTATCAAGCCAACATGTTTCAGCTGCACTTTGCCTACGAAATAATTGTTATGTAATTTACGGCATCGTCATCGTTAGTAAGTCAGTGTCGAATCAGGTGCCTCAGTCAATGATATGAATTTTGTTACATGGCCTTATAACAACTATAAAAGTCCGGATGTATGCCACCTTTAAATTATTACTTACTAGACTTCTGCCCGCGGCTCCGCCCGCGTTAAAAAGTGTTTCCGGGATAAAAGTCCCGCTTTATGTTTTCCCAGGTTTTTTAATCCAGGACATGATGTACCCGTGTGCCAAATTTCATCGAAATCCGTTCAGTAGTTTTTGCGTGAAAGAGGAACAAACATCCATACATCCAAACATCTATACATCCATACATTCTTACAAAATTTCGCCTTTATAATATTAATCGGATAAAGGCTATTGTTAACATTAAGCGAATTAAAAGTGTGAAAAAGCTTTTAAGTAACTAAAGAACAACTTGCAATTAACGCTAAATTGATATAAATCGTTTTAATAATAGTTCGTTGGTGAGAGCTACTCCACCTCCTACTAAGTACTAAAAGTCTATCTGGGATAAAAAAGTTGCAGTCGATTAAGTAATATATGTCAGTTTTAAAGAAGTTAAACTCCAATCTATAATTATTGCCCATAATAAATTAAATTATTTTATTTTTTAATGAAACTACAGTTACTTATGCTTTGAGTGTGTTAAATCAGTATGTTTTGTAGCAGATAATTTAAAAATTTATAGTGTTTATCAATAAATTAAGAAAATACCTACGTAATACCATGCAAATAAAGTTATTCATCAGCTTACCAGGATAAGTATCCTGGTAAGCTGATTTTACGTAGCTACTAAGTACTAAATGTAACTTGAACGAAGAATGAATCGTAAGAGTAAAAGATTATATTTGTAAAAAGAAGACGGGTGCGCTATTGCCTAGTAAATATAACAAAGTAAAAATCCAATTTTATCAAAAACTTCATCAAGTTGCATTGAGTGTACGTAATACAACATTATTTCACAAATGCGACTCTTTTCGTCTTACGATAATTTTAGGCACAACCATATTGTTTGTCACTACACTCATATTAATACTGTGAGTGCACACATAAAGCATCATTTCACGCATATCTAGACTTAAAACTCATGGGATTACTTACTTCAGATTAAATTTAGGTATAGTTTCTTTTTAAACTCTAGGGGATTCGAATTTTCGAAAACGCCAATTATTTCATCGATGTGAGAAATAACAGGTCTGGGATACAAAATAACAGGTCTATCCGAGGTATTTATTAAGCACAGCGTAGAAGGCAACTTTATCGGAATTTTTTATTGAAAGAACATCATAACTTTAATAGAAAAAATGTATTGGACTTGCACCATCCAAACCTAAAAGACCAACTATCGGGCCTCAAAACACTTTTTGCGTAGTGCGGACCGTAAACAGCTAACTTTGAATTCTATATAATTTCAAAACGAATGATGGCAAAAACCGGACTAGTTCAGACTAGTTTTTTAATCAAGAAAACTATAACAATTACTATTCACAGCAGACATCGCAGAATGCTACTTTATCAGTAACTTTTTATACTTTGGCAAAAACAAATAATCAATCTTAGATCATTTTTGAGTTTTTACATTGTTTGAAATGTACATTTAGATGCATGCACATCCACATGCGATCTGATGGCATGTGTCAAGCTTTTTGTCGCGGCCCTAATGAATCAGGAACCACGCCTCGATAAGTACACCAATGACGTTGAACTTGAATGACCGTTTAGTTTATTAGGTAGGTCTTTGTATGATAATTCGAATAGGAATCGATTGGTCGTTGGGTCAAGAGCCAGATGCAGAAAGTAATACTACTGGGCACAGTATGCATTGTGAGGAGATTCCTCACTTTGAATCTTTGTGCACCGGTGGCTTGGTTCTTGAGCCTCGCCATGAGAGGATGAATCACTTTTTCATATTTTTTGTGTGTCAATGTTTTTTTTGTATATATAAAAATGTAAAAAAAGGAACATTTGAAATAATGAGTATAATAATCATGTAGGCCGTATAATAATTAAATTGAAAAATATATTAAAAAAAAAATCATAACATTTGATGACGAAAAATCTAAGCTCGGAGTTTACTTTTCGTCTTCGGGTCGTCATCGCTTTGGTAGCTAGTGAAAGGCTGGTAGGTTAGCTAGGTTAGGATCTTTATTATTCTCGCCGGCAATGACCGTGGCGTTACTTTTCCTTGTCATTTTATTTATTACTAGCTTTTGCCCGCGGCTCCGCCCGCGTGAATGAGTTTTTCCGGGATAAAAGTGCCGCTTTATATTTTCCCGGGATAAGAAGTAGCCTATGTGTTAATCCAGGACATGATCTACCCGTGTACCAAATTTCATCGAAATCTGTTTAGTAGTTTTTGCGTGAAAGAGTAACAAACATCCATACATCCAGACAACCATACATTCTAAAAAACTTTCGCCTTTATAATATTAGTAGGATTATTTTATTTTAATGTTAAGATACTTCTACCCTTTCTTTATATCAGCTCCACCACTCCTTCCTTAGCCCTGTTCCCGTCCCCAATGACCGTGTCCTCTCTACCTATCAGCTCGTGCTGGTTGTTCATTTGTTTAATGTAATTATTTAATTGGTAAATGCACTTTGTATATTTGCTATTCTCTCTGTCATAAGTGCTTTTTAACCGACTTCAAAAAGGAGGTTCTGTATTCGATCCGTATGTATGTATGTTTGTATGTATGTAGGTATGTATGTAAATTTGTATGGCCGCGAGTTTCTCAAAAACACCTGATCCGATTTGAATGTGGTTATCGATGTTCAACTGTATAGTTTTCAGGGAAGTTTTTAGTATATAATTTATGAAGATCTTCGGAGATACACAATGGAACTCTTCAATAACTAACAGCAGATGACTCGCGAATGCTGCAATCGTATATCTATGATGTATGGTTTACACTATTCTATAAATAACTAACTAAAAAGCAATAAATGAAAACATTTTAACACAAATAAATACAAGCAGTACTTATCTACTGCAAGTTATTCGGCATTATGGGTACATCCCAGAGATTTCGTTTTCAATTAATTTACTCGCAATACAAAGAAATGTTACGTTTTCTATGCAATCCGACAAAGAATTTAAACAGGTATCTGGGCTCCGGCCAAGCAGCTCCAATGTCAAAAGAACTTATTTAAGACATAACAGATTAAGTTAAACTAATTATCCTAGCTACTAATTCGAGTTCAACGTTGATACGAGACAACACATTTCCGAACAAACCCCGATTTGTTGTGTACCATCGTTATCCAGATAGAAACAATTTAATAAAGCGGCAAGTGCGTACGGCCGCGGCATCCCCTGCGCCCTTTGGTCCCCGCTTTCGCCCGCCGGACAGCCGCTTGCCCTAATATTTGGCGGCAATATGTCGCATGTCGGAGGGCGAGGGACGAGTGACGTCACGGCACAATAGCTAGGAATTTATGCGTCTACGAGGGTGGCGCACGTGCGTCCTACTAATGTCGCCATATCGCATTCATTTACTGATTTTTTATTTTGAGGTGTCGTGTTGAGACAAAGGTATTTTATTAGTGCACACAGACACGCACAAGCCTTTTATCCCCGAAAGGGTAGGCAAAGGCGCAAGTAGTGCACCCACTTTTCGCCGTTATTCCGTCCCGTGATGTCATAGGGGCGAGGCTACCGCCATATCGGGTACCAATTCCAGACTCCGAGCTGATACTGAATAGAAAAACTCAATATCACTCTGCCTGACCCGGGGATCGAACCCGAGACCTCAGCATCGCAGTCGTACCGTAATACAACTACGCCACCGAGGCAGTCGGCGTGGCGTTCCTTCCCGTAAAGAGCCCGTGGAAAAGTAATCGAATGAGGCGTAACAGGAAAAATGTTTTTAGGTTCCTGAAAACACAATACATTTTATAATATTTTGGGGCTCCCTGTAGCCCGGGGCTCGTGGTAATATGCTCGCAATGACGCCTTAGTATCACGCCACAGCTACCATCGGTATTGTGTGATATTAATGTCATCACGGTCGAAAAAGCAAAACTGGCAATACCATATCTTACAATATTTAAATATATTAAACGTGCATATTATAATTCTATATTTTGTCAATAGATTTTAGATCATTGGCAAAAGAGTTTACTTCGGCATGAGGCACATCAAAATTTGGAACCTTTTTTAATACGAATATTTGATCTAGAAATGTCTCACACATATCTCGCCCTCTTGAAAAAAAATTGATCGTCATCTTTAGATTTTCGAATCAATAGGACTTTCATCTAGAACAAAAGAATCATGGATATAGTGCAATCCACCTGTCGCCCGCGTGGACTGCGAATTCCCAGAGCGTCGGTCGACGACAAACGACGTGGCGAGCAATGCTCCGTCCCCACCTCTATTCAGGCCTTCTCTGGTAATATTAGCTATCTATATTTATTAAACTGCTGTAACGAATAGTATATATGAAGATTCTATCCTACTAATATTATAAACGCGAAAGTTGGTAACAATGTATGGATGTATGGATGTTTGTTCCTTTTTTACACAAAAACTACTGAACGGATTTTGATGAAATTTGGCACACGGGTAGATCATGTACTGGGTTAATACATAGGCTACTTTTCTCGGGAAAATATAAAAGAGGACTTTTATGTCGGACAAACTCACTCACGCGGGCGGAGCCGCGGGCAAAAGCTAGTATTATATATATTTGGGTTGGAGCTAATCTTTTTTATCGACTTATAGGCCCCGGCTGCGATTCTCAAATCAAGCAACACTTGGTGTGGGTTATTTTAAAAGGACTTACCCCGAATTCGACTCCCAGAGGCAAGAAGAAAAATCATGAATATCCTGAGTTCGTGATCTTTCTCTAGGTGAGAATTTGCATTTCTAAAGATTATTCCCGTTTTTTTTTTACATTTTTACATACTGCGGTTTACCAGAGTTGTCCATATATTTCCCTGCCTTGTTTCCCTAGCTACGAGAAAATGCAATTTCGCAAGATTTTGAGCAACCTCGTAAGTTCACTTAATTTCGCATAGCCATATCTCAGGAGGGTGATTTCCTGCCCACTTGAAGTACTAACCTATGTTAAATCATAGTTGATAGACTTGATTGTATTTGAAAACTTTTTTCGGTATAAAATAATCCTGCTGTATCGGGGACGTGTCTGTCAGTATCCAAAAATCCACCCAAATCCGTTCAGTCCCACAATATATGGACGAGATGTCTAAAGAGATTGCGTTCTCCAGTAGAAAACACTGTGAATAGATTCACTTGAACGATCCTTTGCTTAGCACCAATCCTTCCTTCCACATAACCCTCATAAAATGCTCCATGGTGATTTCTGCACTATAGCTCGTTTTCGTTATTATTAACGAATTATTCAAATTCTTCGCTAATCAACTGCTTCACACCGTTGAACAT
Source organism: Lapara coniferarum (assembly GCA_949316025.1). Lineage (NCBI taxonomy): Eukaryota > Metazoa > Arthropoda > Insecta > Lepidoptera > Sphingidae > Lapara > Lapara coniferarum. The sequence continues at coordinate 15,409,348 of OX438933.1, read as the reverse complement.
CGATTCTAGCGGAAAATTTACACAAAGCGTTAAAGAGTGTCGGAAGCGTGGGGCGGGCGCGCAGACGCGTGCGCGAAGCAAATCGCCCCAGTGCATGACGCAAAATGCCTTGTTCGTAGGGTTGTCACTAATTTTAAATGTTTGATATGATTAATCAGGTTGTTCGTGTTCACTTTGAAGCTATCTCCATAAAGTTGAAATTAAATACCTTGTTTTCATAAAAATATTATGCATATAATTCATATTTTTTGCGATAGTTTTTAAAACCATATTCCGTAGTACCTTCAACATACTTTTATTGAGTTCGGAATATCATTGCTTATTTTTTCCGCGATGATGACATTAGCCAAGTAAGTATATTAAAATTAGAATATGAGGTTTCTCTTGTGTGTAATGAATAAAATCAATCAATAAAATATAATTTTGCACTGTAATGGGATTTTAGCATTTTAACTAAATAAACCATTCTACTGGTATTTAGGATGGTGGCAGCCCTGCTTGTAACCCAAGTTGACGGATCGCCCTTGACTAATCGCAGCCATGGATAGAGCACCGTCATAGCTTATTGACGTGCAAAATTGCTGTCACTTTGTTTGTTAAGCACGGGATTGTAAGGGAGTTGCATTGATTATTTCGCTTTGGATGCTGGGACCGTGGTACAGGTGCGCCAAAACCGTAGTGTATTCGAAGCATAACTAAAGAGTGTACAACTTATTAAAATAATATACCAAAAATAGTATGACATTCTTTTATATTTTTATATTTACCGCTATATGAAATGTACTGTCGACAGATCATACATTTTAGGAGTTTATGACTGACTAGAAATCTGATTATTTTTACCATTACATAAGTGATCCTATCTGTCTGTCACAAGAATATAAATTAAATAAACTAACGCCAACATTAAAATACTTAAAGACAATTTTATATTCTTCATAAACCAAAAGCCGTCCACTTGGATTAACTTGATATATGGCGTTATTTTTCCACCGTCAATATTTTTAATTAGATGTAGTTGCCCCTACGAATCAGATGTTATTAGTTGCAGGGCAATATGTGCGGCCTTTGTTATGCACCCTCCCGGTTGATGCATTCCTTGGCACACGTGCACCAAACATGACCGACTAAACCGCCTATCCGGGCATACCGCAATCTCTTAAATATTACTTCTTTCTCGTTTTCTGATTTCTTTAATTTATCTTCTTATATTATAAATGCGAAATTTTGTGACGATGTTTGGATGTTTCTTAGCAGTAAACTTGGAAATAGATGAATGGATGGGAATGAAATTTGGCACACGGGTAGACTATGTCCTGGATTAATAAGGCTACTAATTTTAATGTGGTAATTTTCTTCTATGGGAAATAATGGAGCTTTTTATCCGATTTTTGAATAGATGGCGCTGGCGTATAGTTTGCGCTATGAATCGCTACAATATTTTAGGGTCTTTTGTAGCGGGAAAGGCTTTTTGCGTGGTCGAAGCTGCGAGCTAAACGAGCAAATGCGTCTGTCTCGTCGTTAAGGAAGGACACTGGTGTGCGATGGCAGAAACAATATGATTTTAACTCTCCTTGTTGCTTAAGACGATGATTTCAATGAGATTTTGAATTGTTCTCGTACCAGTTAGCATCATAGGGTATTTATGTTTTCATTGCTTAAGACTTATTTTTTTTAAATGCTGTAATTGATTTTACTTGTATTATTGTTACCTGCTTTTCAGTACAATTTGGATAGTAAAGCTATGAAATAAAATATTTTATCAAGCGAAATTAAATTTTTAAACGAAAATATTACGCGCCAAAAATTTCACACTACAAGAAAGAAAAAAAAAGCTGCTTTCTGCTGAAGAACCAAATTTTAATATATTTTTTTAATATTATTTTTACTAATCTCCGAAACATGTATCAGTTATAAAAGTAAGTATGATGTGACTTTTACAAACAAACACTAGTAGACAAGTCACAAAGAACGTAGTAACATTGCATATTCAAAATACTTCGATATCACTTTGTTATTTATATTTGATCCGATTGTTACTATTAATTATTATGAGTCTTGGATACAAACAATATTACCGTTTGGTTATTCTGTATTAATAAAATTTCATAAAAAAAAATCTAAATTTCAACAAAAGTACTAAATATTATGTGTAATATTGTTGCAGCGTTGATTATAGTACTATGATTTTACTTATTTTAAGTATCTTTCATTTACATATACGTAATAGTTTTATTTCTTAGCTCTTATGTCTCAATTTATATTTTACAAATTAACAACTGGATTTAAAAATAAAATAGAGCGTATCCTTTCTCAAAGTAGGTACTCACATTTCAATCACAATCGGTAGAGCAGATCATTATGTCCTTTTTCTTTACAGCTGTCTAATACAGGGTTAATATTAAAGAATCATTGATGAGGTTTTTTTTACATCAATGTAAAGAATACTCTTTCTCCGGGTCCTATATAATATTACTTATAATACGTCTTCAAACATGAAAAACAATCCAAATTATTCGATTCCCGGAAGGTTAAAATTATTTAGGTGTGTCTGCTCAATATCAGTCCGAAGCCAAGCATTTTTAATGCGGCTGGCGAAATGCGGACGAACACAATATCTCTGGCTACATCTGAATAATAAGTGATATAATTTTATATGCTGTAGGAATGTTTAAAACCCGCTGCCCGGTTCAGGGACAGCGCCTGGGATACGAGAGTATCTAGTCTAGTAGTGGTGAAAAATCTATTACATGGATACTTAAGGATATGCATACTGTTGGTGTATCTTATTCAATTAAATAAAAAAATGAATAAATAATATATTCAACAATTATAGCTACGATAAAATATGTCAAAATACCTATAACATTAGGTAGGATCCCCGTAGAGTGTGCACATTCGCCACTATAGGATTCAAATTAACCCCTAAGGGAAGCTCCGGAACTTTCACGTGTAGCTTGGAGCTAGCTAGCTTAATATATTTTGAAAATCAGTAGGCGAGAGATCCCGGCTCGCAGTGCGGGCGTTATTTTCATGAGGCGTGGAGTTCGAGGGTGATCTGGGAGAGTGGGGGCGGCTGGGCGAGCAGTGAGGTGGTCGTATTTCACAATTAAATTTTTCTGGCGCGATCTCACCGAATGTGTACGCCGAGTTACGCCGCACTCCTTTTGTAGGGCGGTGTGGACTGCGCTTCGAAAACTTTCGTCATATATTTATTTTTCTGAAGAGTCTAATTTGCGCCCAGATAGGTGAGACAGAGTTATTCACAATAGTTAATGTATGTAGTAATTTCTAGTTTATCAAAGCTGTTTCAATATTTTGTTGGATATACTGCACTTCCAAAACTAACATGGCAGCTCTACGCATAGAAATCCTCTCCTTCCATGTTTTTGTCATACCTTTATTTTTTTTTATTTTATTCAAGAGGAACAGAAAACAGTTACACATTAAAAGCTAAAGAAAAGAATTTACATATACAGAGTGTTGCTGCCATAGCGACTTTTCGTCTCACCATGTATACCTAACAATGTTTTAAAGCGTTGTGCCAAAAATCAACCCAATAGGTGCAATAGTTTAGTCACAGGATCGATTTTTCACTTTCATAAGTTTTATACATGATGTAAATACGCCCCGATCTGAAACAGCTGATATCAGAGGTCAAAGCCTTCCGTTGCTATTCCGACTTCATGAAACAGAGCGCGCGACGTTGCCATTCTTATATTATCGAATGCATAAGATACAACTTTTCGCAGACTTCCTACTTACTCCCATACAAAAAAAAAACGCAGGAAAAGGAAAGCAATAGATGTATCATATAGCCGCGGGCCGGCTCAAAGAGCGCGGTGCGCTTTGACACAGTATAAATATTAATATTTTGATTAGGACAAATTAGAGATGCCCAATAATTAAGCAAAATTAATGAAGATATCGATAAGTAATCATTGTTATGGCATATCAGATATCTTTTTGTATTATTAATGTCAAAGCTTTCGTGATATTGTTAACAGTAAATTTTATGTTAATGTTAATTGTTATGTTCTTAATTTCGGATCTAGAAAAGATCTGGAGGCCACGCTACATATCGGTAATACGAATTGGGTACATTAATTAATGGTAGTCAAAAAAGATCATCCAAGGTGGATTAATTTGTGATAAAAAAAATTGGTGGTTTGATTTGTGATAAAAACTATTTCGGAAGTTAAATAATTAATTAGTGCATATCGTATAAGGCAATATCGATATTCATCATAGTATTGGCCATCCCTGTGGCATACTCGGTGGTAAGTTATAGTTGTCGACTTTTGGGCCTCGGCGACAAGGTTAGTGTTTCGCAGACCCTGTGACGTACACATGCGTTTACACACTTACAATAAAAGATCGGATATTGTGAGAGCTAAGTTTTGTGATTTCTGTAGTTCTCGCGAAATAGCCGCTAATTAGTTTTTTATGAGTTGCGAAACTGACGCTTTTCCATTTGAAATTGTTTGGCGAGCAATGGATTGGACGATATGGACCGATTCGGTGGCCAGCAAGATCACCAGATCTCACCCCATTAGACTTTTTTTATAGGGATTTATTAAAAATAAAGTTCATAATACTGAAGTGAATAGTGTGGACGGTTTAAAAGCTAGAATAATTAGTGCCTTCAATAAACTAAAAGATATGGTCGCGAACAGTGACATACTTGTAAAAGTGCGCCACAATATGTTGCGAAGATGCAATTTATGCATTGCTAACAATGGGGGCGACATAGAAATTTAAAAAATTTAGATTTTATGATATTTACAAGTTAGTAGGTTTTGGGATTTCATTGTTGCGTAGGAAAACAAATTGTTTAATTTTGGTGACGAGAACATCAGTACTTTTTGAATAAGTGTTCAAAAATGATTTTAAAACGTGTAACTTTAGTCAAATCAAAAAGTACTCGTGCTTGTGCTGAAATGACAAAACAGTGCGTGTGTTGCGAGGCGTTGCCGCTCTTATTGTTTACAATGACAAGGTCAGTAATCTAGCTTATAAATGGTGTAACATTGTGTAAGCGAAATTTAAAGATTTACTTTGTTTGAAAAATAAATTTATTTTATTTAGGGGTCATGATTTTCCTAACTGTGTAGTAAAATTTAGAAACCTTAATGTTGCTCATTATTTAATTTAATGACGGTATACTATCAACTCCCTGTATATTACATTAATAAACATGTAACCAACACCACTGTTCACAAATTAACAGAACAACGTTATATAGAAGTAACAAACGTTTATTACTGATCACAGGTAATAGAAAGTCTCAAAATCTCATACCTAACAACCACAGTTTACAATAAGTTCGAGGAAAGTAAATCATAAATTGAGTTTTTAAATATGTGCTTCGAAAGAGAGAAAATATCAACTCTATGAAAATGTGTATTGTATATTTCGACTAATCAACGGATAGGTGCACGACCCCCGGCATTGGTCTTACATGAGCCCGTGTGGAACAACCTTGCCACGCCCACCTCCCGTCGCACAACAGTCCTAGGTACTATATAACACAATTTATTTGTAATGTCCATACAGTCAAATCTGGTATTACATATACCATATAGCATCATTACACTAATAAGCAAACGTCTGGATTGTAAAGTAAGAATCTTATGTTGATCTAATAGCTGCTCATGCTGGACATTTAAACGGCAGCATTTATAGTTAATAACGCTCATAATTTTTTTCTGAACTGTTTCTAATCTATCATTATTTTATCATTTTCTTTGTGTTCATAAAAGTGGCTAATAGCCAATACTTAATAAAAAGGCGGTTTTTGAACAACGTCATAAAAGGAGGTTCTGTATTCGACCCATATGTATATATGTATGTATGTATGTGTGCAAATTTGTATGAACGCGATTTTCTCAAAAACTACTGATCCGATTTGAATGGCATTTTTGTTATTCAAATCAAATGTATTATATGTTTTTCAGAGAAGGCTCTAATGCATGATTTATTAGGATTTGATGAAGATCTTTGGAGATAGACAATGGAACTCTTCAATAACTAACAGTAGATGACCCGCGAATGCTGCAATCGTATATCTATGATGTATTGTTTAAACCATTTCATAATTAATACCAATGTAACTTTATTTTGATCATGAATTATTAACTTAACCTCAAATAAACGAACTAGCCCCCAAAGTTTGGGATACACTGGTACCCAGTTTAATATCGGAGCAACGACGACATAGCGCCACGTGCGCTCGCAAAGATACACTAACACACGCACAACGCACACAGACACACACACAGCGTGCCCGCACCGTGACCTGCACGTTATCTGCGACCTGCGATAACAGTTTCGTTTGTTTGTGACTTTCTTTATTTGCTTTGGAATCAGTGGGTTTAATATTAGATTTTCCGTTTACTCATAATTATAATTGTTATTTTTTACAATGGCAACTTTGTTTCTATATCTTATGTACGAAAAGACTATAGGTAATTAATATTTGGCTATTTGAATAGGCAAATTGGTATATGAAGTAAGTTACGTGATCTTTCTAGAAATTCTATCTTCAAAATCGTATTTTAGTTAAACAACAACTTATCTACAAAAAGTCTTATGATAAACTGGTTTTCAGGATGTCTGATGCCGCTTCATACCCTTAGCGGCACTCAAGACGTCGTGACGGGGAATTATATCTTTAGGACACCGTAACGCACTACAGCTTTCTAGAATATTTCCTAGATGTTTTGTAGTATTTTTTTCTTAATAGCTGTGTCTAGCTGACACAGCTATTTGAAATCTAATCAGGTAGTCAGTAATATATTGAATATTATACGATTTTGATTCCTCCAATATCATTCAAATTGTTTAAAATCGCCCATTATAATGCATCTATACAAAATTCTTAAATAATATCAGCTGGTACACTGTACCACTGCTGGGTGCAGCGTAAGAACTGACTCTACTATGAAGATATCAAGAACTTCGCTTGGCTCGTCTTGGTGGGGCGCTACAGTGGCTCCAGGTATTTTGTAGTTCCCTCACACGGGTTCTTAGAAAAATGTTAGCATCTAGATATTTTGAAAGCAGTACTATCTATACTAATATTATAAAGCTGGAGAATTTGTTTGTTTGTTTGAACGCGCTAATCTCAGGAACTACTAAACCGATTTTGAAGATTCTTCACTAATAGGAAGCTACTTTACTCCTGAGTGCTATAGGCTACTTTTTATCCCGGGAAAATATTTTTATCCCGGAAAAACTCTTTCACGCGGGCGGAGCCGCGAGCAAAGTCTATATTTCATAATGGGTAGCAAAAAAATTAAATCTATACTAATATTATAAAACTGAAGAGTTTGTTTGTTTATGTGTTTGGTTGAAAGCGCTAATCTCAGGAACTACTGGACCGATTATGAAAATTCTTCCACTAATAGGAAGCTGCATTACTCCTGAGTGCTATAGGCTACTTTTTGTCCCGGGAAAATATTTTTAGCCCAGAAAATCTTTTTCACGCGGGCGGAGCCGCGAGCAATACTAGTCAAATATAATTACAAACTTGTGTTTTTTTTCCTAAGCTTTGTTATTATTGTCTTACTCAATAAGATCTGGATTTAAGTTATTGTATTGTCTTTACCTATTCAAAATTGTTCAAACTTAAATATTAGAATTAAGCTATTAACATATATCCAACAAAGTACCTCATAGTTTTTCTTTGGAGTAAGTTGTAAATACCTTTAAGAGGTAAGCACACGGTTCTATACCTAACCTAAGATTTTATTTAAGATAGTTGTACTATGTATTTACCTAATGATGTTTCGAAATAAAATAAATAAATTACCAATACAAAACCTGTACAACTAAAAAATAGTACAAATAAAAACCCTGTAATTTCTACACACGCTGCACATAAATCTACATTCCCTGCAAAACAGAACCATAAAACTATCCTTAAATACAAATCATTCCCAAAAATTAGGGTTGATCAGTCCCAGTCGACAATGCACCACCTGTTACGACTCCCCTGGGCAAAAACCCTGTAGGAATCGCCATGATACTTTACGCTTACGTAACAATAAAAACAACACCCTATACGTTTGTGTTAAGTTTTAAAAGACTTTGGCAAGAGTAACTTTGTGTTTTGTATTAAATAAAATCCGTATAATGCGATTTGTATGCGTTCAAAAGTACAAATTGTGTGCATAAATAAATAGTGTGATTGAAATCAAATGAGATAGGTGTAGAATTTGCATAGCTGTAACCGTTTGAGATATCTGTATTTTTTTCAGGGATGAAGTACATTCTTATAACATACTATATTTGTTAATAGCATATTTAGATCACTATAATATATTTGTAGATAGGTACAGTCAGCCACAGAAGTAGCTGAACTAATTAAAAATATCAAATCGCCTCTTATGTGTCTGACTATCTATACTAATATTATAAAGCTGAAGAGTTTGTTTGTTTGTTTGAACGCGCTAATCTCAGGAACTACTGAACCGATTTTGAAAATTCTTTCACTAATAGGAAGCTACATAACTCCTGAGTGCTATAGGCTAATTTTTATCTCGGGAAAATATTTTAGTCCCGGAAAAACTTATTCACGCGGGCGGAGCCGCGAGCACTACTAGTATATAATATGTAGGTGAAAAACCTTTCCACTCAACATTATCGTTAGTAGAAGGTGCGATTAACGCCCACAAAACTTTCACTGTATGTATACAACTTTATGATTTTCTTAACAATGCTGAGAGTAAAACGTATCTAGAGATTACAGAAGCAAACAGCAATAGGTGATACAAATCCAGGTATGCCTCTAACTTTGTCATATAAAAGCAAACTTTAAGCAGCATGTCGTTAAGAAACATCTTTCGCAAAACCCGTTCATAATACAAAAGTTGCAAGTTATAGCAAAAAAGACAATGTAAAACAGTTGCAATTAAATTAATAAGTATGAAATCTTTATACTCTGGGGTCTTTCTAGTTGTCTCGAAATTCTTATTTCATCCTCGCGAGTTATCGTCACCATATTCATCAGAGTATCCACTAGAACTACCTATATTAAGTACCAACGCGTTTCGACCGTCAACATGGCGCCACAAGCTCGCTCATGGTGCATATGTGTTTTAAATAAAGTATTACTATTTCATACAACATATACAAGACTGCGATACAATTATAATGCGTTGCTAATTGATAAAAGCAATAAGTTATTTTTAATTTAAAACAAAATATCAGTAAATATACATACATACATACATATACACTCACGGCTTTTATCCCCGAAGGGGTAGACAGAGGCGCAGCTAGTGCACCCACTTTTCCGTCTCATGATGTGATAGGGGGCGAGCCTATCGCCATATCGGGCACAAATTCCAGACTCCGAGCTGATACCTACTGAATAGAAAAACTCAATATCACTGCTCGACTCGGGGATCGAACCCGATACCTCAGCATTGCAGTCGTACCATAATGCAACTACGCTACTATATCAGTATATATCAGTAAATATAGATACATAAGTAACGCAAGATAATATAGAAAAAGCACAAAGATATTTTAATACATTGTAAATAGCATAATTAATAGTTCGCCAACGACATAGAATTAATTTTTATTAACCCCTTCGAAAAGTCAGTATGACGGTGACATTAAGCAACATACAGGATAATTAACGAGCGGCGACGATCGCAGGGCACAAGTGCGCAATGCGTGCCTGCGAATGAGCGTCCCTCATCAATAACATCATGTATTAATGTCACCATTGTCTGCAACCCTTGCTTGCACCGCTGCTCTACTTACGCATTGTGTTTTAACGATAACTCGGACGAGAAACGAGAATGTTAGTAGATAACGCTTAATGTACGAAAATTTATCACACCAAATATTTTTTTTTCAAACTAAGCGATGTGACGTGCATGCACTAAGCGGTAAGATACGTCAAATATGTTAATAAACAGAAGCAACACTACCGAGAGTAGAATTTAAAGCATTTAATATGTCTCTGAATTCAGTGCACTTGAAAAGTGTGTCACCGAATTTGTACCCAAATGTACCTATTTATCGGATTTTGTACCCAAGTGTACCTATACCAACTGATCAGAAGGTTTTACAAAAATCTCGCCCATTTTTTATAAATATTGTATTAGGAATACGATTTAAAACTTGGGTACCGAGCAGTCATTTACTTGACATCTTGGTTAGAAGACTGGGGCGTCTAGTTTCCTACAAAACAGAAAAGATACCCGCAAAACGTGATATTTTCCAAGTGAAAAAGGAATATTGACAAGTCAATATTTTAAATTAATTATTGGTATTGATTTACATTGATCATAGTTTTGTCTTAGTAAATTCAAGCAGTCATATTACGCAACATAAAGATGAATGCATAAACATTTATAAATTTCATTATTTCATTATAGGGTATCGCGGGAATGCTAATATAATAAATCCCCGGCTTATCAGTGACTCGTGCGATATTATGAAGTATACGTTGTACGATTATCTAGGATTTAGCTTTCAAACATAAATACGTGGGAACTGGTGGGGCGTGGTTGATTATTTTTAAGGATTTTACATCATTCAATTTTACTTAAGTAGGCTTGGTCAAAGGGATCAAAACCGTTCAACAGTAAAGGAATTCGTTGTTCTATAAATTAAAAATGAAATTTATTTGGCCGTACTGAGAGAAACAATTCAATTTATACTATAATTTTGCATTGCGGCAATTAATTTATTTCTTATGTCCTATTTTTAGTATGTAAGATTATTTTTAACATGGTTGAGAACTTATTTATTTTAACTTCCTTTATTTTGTTTTTATTTTACCTTTTGTGTGAAGAACTATTGCAGACGTCCTAACTTCTATCGTTTTGTCTGTGATCAAGAGATTTTAGGAATGTTATTTACATTAATTTTCAAGTGAAGATTTAATAAAACAGTACATAATATGACTGCTTCGGTGGCGTAGCTGAATTACGGTATGACTGCAATGCTTTGGTCTCGGGTTCGATCCCCGGGTCGGGCAAAGTGATATTGGATTTTTCTACTCAGTACCAGCCCGGAGCCTGAAATTTGCGCCCGATATGGCGATAGGCTCGCCCCCTATGACATCATGGGACGGAATACGCAGCGCGAAAAGTGGGTGCACTAGTTGAACCTCTCCTCACCTACCCCTTCGGGGATAACGGGCGTGAGTGCGTGTCTACATAATATTTTGTTATCAATCGGATAAAGAAATCTGTACATACATTCATAATCTACATTTTCGATTTATGAAATATTTTCAAATCAATATTTAAAATTGATGAGATGATTGTTCTATGCAACTCGAGAAATACTTAACCTCCTAATTGATATTTGGGAGCCTGTTTGAAATCTCGTTATCTATCTATAACTTAGATATCCAGATGCTACTCTTATTAAAAAATTATCCCAATCCGAGATGCCCTAACCGTGTCACGCTGTGTCATCCTTTGTAGCTAAGCCGATTACCGACATCTGCCAAGCGTCCGGTCCCTTTTAATTCCATTGACTTATTCATTGTATTCTACATAAAATAATGAAAAAAACGAGTTCGTGTTTATTACTAATAATGTTTGATTCGAGTTTAATTAAGTCACCAAGTAGATCTTCAATTGGTGATCAAGGCATGAAAAAATATCGGTTCTATTCTTGGAAGTCATAGAGCCGTGGTACATAAAAATTAATAAGGTTGACCCGACTTATTATATCGAAATATTGCTTATTTTATTTGTTTATTTCAGAAATATTTTGCGTATTTATTGATATTTATGGTGGAACAGATGACGATAACTATTGTATGTAGGGTCATTCAGCTCAAAAGTACGCACTTTTTTTTCTATCGCCTACACACTCAAAAATATAGGATCCTGATAAACGTTTTAACATTTTATTTAAAGGAAATTTATTCTACTTTCATTATTTAATGAGTTTTTGTACATTGCTTCAACGGTTTTTTTGCAATACATGTTTAAGTGCAGCGGGAGAAATTCGTACTCTTGACCCGTCATGTGGGAAAAACTACGCAGAGATGCGGTTAATAGTTCGCATCAGTATGCGTAAGTAAGCTTACCCAGTGGTAAGCTTCGCACGCAGGTAAACTACAGGCATATAATTACAAATTGTATAAGTACACATGGAATCATATGGAATATGTTTTTAAACTTCCTTTATTCTTGGTACAAATATTGTAAAAATAAACATTAAATGTACACCTATTGTAGGCACCAGGAACATAATTAATTAGACTGTATTTACAACAAACTTTAGTTATTTTTGTAATTTAATGATCACTGTAATTTTAAGAACGCTTGATGTTACTTTTCATTGTAATGAAGTTATAACAGCGTGCGTACTTTTAATCCCGTATTCTTACCCAACAGGGAATATTTTAAACAATCACACGTCAGTTGAGATGCAGTTATTTTTTAGGACAGAATTAATAGCTAAAATAAATACTATAATAATCGAGTAAACTTAACATAATCAACGGTCTTTTGTAAACTAATACACCGTCTATCCATAAACTTTTCCCAGCACAAAATAGTTCATAACTAATCAACAAAATCACGTTGATTGCCGTTTTTCGCTAAACAAGTAAGGCTTGGTAAAATAGCTTGTGGGCTCTGATATCATCCCTGACGTACCCCTAATTTTGCCGAAAAAGTGTCTGAGCCCCCTCAATAGGTTCCGAGATATTGACCATGCGAAATTTTACCCACTGCGTGATGTTACCCCGAATGACCCTATATATGTATATGTAGTGTACATTTTACTTGAGATTGTTAAGATTCTTAGAATGAACACGAGCATGATCCAATTCTTGGTGAATGTTCATGTTGTGCCTACCCTGATAACCGTTAGGAATTTGAAACTTGAAGTTGTCGAAGAATATGTCTATTTAGGACAACTGGTCAGACTAGGCAAGTCGTACTTTGAAACACATGTCAGTTATCGAATCCGGCTGAGTTGGATGGCGTTTGGGAAACCAAGCAAAGTCTTCTCGTCCAAAATACCTAAGTACCTCAAGAGAAAAGTCTTCAATAAATGTGAGTTACTAGTGATGACATACGGCACCTACTTCGACTTCTGAATAAGGGCCGCCTAAGACAGCTACTGTCGCTCAGCGAGAGGGCATGCTCGGTGCTTCTCTACGTGATCAAATCAGGATTGAGAAGATAGGGAGAAGAACGACGATCACCGACATAGCCAAGTGGATTGGCAAGCTAAAGTGGCAGTGGGTAACGAACATAGTTCGCAGAACAGGCAGATAGAGAAAAAAGGGTTTGATTGGAGACCAGGTACCGGCAAGAGCGCTTGCAAGGTATAGGTACAGACCACGTAATAAATGAATACGCTGAATTCAGGTCACTTTTAATAGGTCCGTCTGGGAATCTTTAGGCGAGAACTGTGTTGATCAGTGGACGTCATGAGGCTGATGATAATGATGATGTTAAGATTCTCTAAATAAATTGCTGCTAGGTGTAAAATTCAACATTTATAAAATAAAACGCTTCTAAAATGAAATCATTGTATGCGGCGGATGGCGGTTGATGAAGCACTTATCCACGATTTCGATTCATAAGTTGACAGTCGATAGCGTTTATGTTGCATTCCATCAGAATACCACCTATGTGGGTCAACAAAATGAAATGTAGACTACTCTAAAATTTACTCTAAAATACAAAAGAACTGATCTCAAAAAAAAAATTGCGAAATATTTTTATGTCTGGCGTAACCAATATGTGTTTTTTTTTGCTAATAATTAATGGATTTAACGAAGTTGTGGTCTCCTCCATGTGAACACAAACGAAAATTCCAAGAATATTACCTTTGACGTGCCGTAATACTATGGATACATAAAAACCATTAACCGGTGGTAGTACTATATGTCCACCAAATATATATAGGTGAAATGAAAGAGTTTTTGTAGCTACCTAATAAATTCTTAAATCGGAGTGTCCAGGAGTAATTTTCATTTCTCTAATGGAAAATTTATTATAATTGCGTTCAAATAATACAAAAGCCAGCGAAGAATTAATATAAAATGTTAATCAGCCGCACTTTGCATAACTGCATACTTATTGGTATAATTACTGACGTTATCCCATGCTTAAGATTGCAGTTTCCTTTTGATTTTTTTATACTAAAATTCATAGAAATGATTTAACTATATTTTAAAATACTTATCGAAAATAATGGAAACCATGTGACCCGTCTTGATAGCACTAAAAGTCGTATACGAGATACAAAGGTTTTCTTTGGTCAGTAAAGCTTAGGCTAGGTAATTTATAAAAAAAAATGTCACAAATTAAAATAATACGTATAACAATATTTAGCAAAGTACTACCGTTTCGAATCAAGGCGAAACTGGGCCACCCTTTCCCTGAGCATCTCAGGGCGGGCGCTCAGTATACCAAGCTTAGCCCGAGTAGAGAAAAACCTTAAACTATCAATAAAACTCATAAATTGTATTATTGTAGAAGGAACGAAAATATGGGGACACTGTAAGGGCTTAATACCTTTGAGTATCTAACAATGCAAATAGCCTAAGCTTAATACTGACAATATAATTGAAAATTACATATTCATTTGTGCATAAAAATGTTTTAGGGGCCCAGACCTCAAAAGGAAAAAAGGAACCCTTATAGGATCACTTTGCTCTCCGTGTGTTTTGTTCAGGAACGCGTCGACATATCAAGTTGAAATTTATATCAAATACTTGGTTCTACGATCTCTTTCAACTGTGAAAATATCAAACTTGTAAGTCAACGCGATCAAAAGATATGACCGTTAATGTAGCATATTTTGCGATTTTGCAAGGGAATCAAAACCTATATGGTACTTCTCGTTGACCTAATATCATGAAATTTGGCAAGAAGCAAGGTCTTACAGCACATGTGAAGGAAAAAACTGTAAATATGTACTTTAGTAAACAAAAAAGGGAAATTACAATCTTTTAAATTTGATTAATTTATATATACATTGGCGAACTATTGAACTTACATACAAGTTTGTTCGGAACCTTCGGTACGCGAGTCCAACTCGCACTTGTCCGGTTTTTTTTATTGCAGTCGAGACTAGATGGCCGCTCGTTTGATGGTAAGCGATAAGCCCGCCCATAAACAGTAGCAATACAATACAGATTTTTTAATTTCAAGGTAGATATTGGAGTGCACACGTCACCCTGACATATAAGGTGTTAAGTCTCATAATGCTCAGTAGTTACGCTAGTTACAGTGTCACACTGCTGCTTGGCGGTGGAAATCAACATTGCATTGTATAAATAATAAATGTGATATTGGGAGTACTTTTTAATTCTGGACGTTTCTAAAATGTCTCAGTCTATTCTTTCTTGTATGGACTATCAAAGGAAAATACAGGTTTTCATAAATGTCATGTTCAACTATAAAATATGTTTTTGTAGAATTTATTTCCCTGTTTTTAAACATTTGATTCTGCCTCGTCTTAAACAGATTAATTAATTAATATATATAAATAAATAAATAAAAAATCACATAAAAGTAAAATATGATGTACCTACGCACGAGATAGTGTGAAAAAAGTGTACTAAGTGGTTCATTTTGTTCGACTAAATCTTCACTCATAAGGCATCCAGTGAATTTTATCAATAGACCATTAGTTCGTATAGACATCGATATAATTAGATAGTATACATAATATACTTCTATAATTACGTAGATATAATGTAATAATACTTGCTACCTTAGATTAATGATTAAAGCAGAGAAGTGTAAATGTTTATTATTTAATATATTTTTGTTATATTGAAAATTCTTCCGCAAGGTGCGGCTCAGTCACAGTTTAATCCAATTATTAAAATTCGGTCACAGAGGAAACCGGACTCTAGTTCAAAAGCGACAAGATTGATATTGCATGCAAATGATTTAGTGGCATGAATGGTAACCATGCTAAAGATTCACTGCGGATATTCGTCGGGATATGGCTCGTGGCGTGTCAAAGCCGTCAAAGGATGCTCTGTGATGCTTTGAGTGAAAGAGCATTGCAAGATATATATCTCGGGCGATATTAACTTGCCTCCGCTCATGTTACTTTTCAATATCAACTGGAACTTATTATTACCATCATAGAAAATATTTTATATTGGCATTTATTGCACATATATTATAATTTTAGTTTTGATGGCAATGACGGATAATATTTATAAACATAAAACTATTAATAGTATAGAATTCGGACTCAAATCAGTTAGGAGAGATTGGGGTACTATTGGTTTGATATTTTTTAAAGTATTTAAGTATAAGGTTTACCTACTCTACTGTCTTCCGGAATCTACTTTATCAAGATCATGCCAATTTCGTATTTGCTGCATTTGAAGCATTCTAAGGCATAAGGCGAAAAAATGAACGAAAGCCGTGATAAAATTAATGAAAATTCAACACGTCGCGTAGTATCGATTTCGCGAACTTAACGTCGAACCGTTTACAGTGCAAATAGGGCGTCTCATCGGACGGGCGCGTGCCGCCCGCGGCGTGAGCACGCGCGCTTAAGCCGGCGTCGACGCCGCCCGCCACTAAACGTCAAACGGAGCGATTGATAAGTCGCCCGTCTGCACGCCCCCGTATTTGCACACGGGCCGTTTTATTGCCCCGTGGGATGTCGTTCATTGTTACCGTTGCAATAAATACAACTCCGCATGCGCTTGTGGGAAAAACAATATTGCTCGATATTTCAATTGACTCGTATGATATCCAAATAATAGCCGAATTAGATTAGTTATTTTCGTGCATTGTGTATGGAGACAAAGATGCTTTCTCAAATAGCAAATGATTGTAATTTATATTATATTTAGACTGCCTCGGTGGTGTAGTTGTATTACAGTACGACTGCAAAGCTAAGGTCTCGGATTCGAGCCCCGGGTCGGACAAAGTGATATTGAATTTTTCTATTCAGTATCAGCCCGGAGTCTGGAATTAGTGCTCGATATGGCGATAGGCTGGCCCCCTATCACATTATGGGACGGAATAACGGCGAAAAGTGGGTGCACTAGTTGCGCCTCTGCCTACCCCTTCGGGGGTAACAGGTGTGAGTGTGTGTGTGTGTGTGATTTATATGTGGGATAAAATTTCGTGCCGACGGTATTAATGCTAAAATATTTATAGATATCTGGTATTTGTATACTAAAAAAAATACGTGAAGTACCTACAGTCCGTGCGCAAGCTCGAAGGAATCGCGGTTCCGCATACTATACATACATACATGGACATTGGACAATTGTAGCCAGTGTAACCACACTGGTACAATGTCCTTCAAACAGAAACACAACAGTGCGTGCACACTGTTGCTTGGCGGTAGAAATAGACATTGCGGTGGCTCGCGCAGTATTCAACACATCATACTTACGTAAACGCTATAAGCTCATCTGTGTATATTTAAAAGGTTAGAAAAATACGTCTCTAAACACCCAATTTCGATGGGCTTATAGCCTATAGATATCCACCCCATGACGCGAAAAGGCGCGAGACAAACTGCATCGGGCACAAATTTTTAGTCTGAAGCGTCTGTATCTTTATTCGAATAAAACAAATCAAATCCAATATCCGCACGATTCAGAGTAGACTCGTTAGTCTACTGGTGTCTGGACTGTGAATGCGTCGCCTCGTTAGGCGGGCAAGAAAACATAAATAAATGATTATATACATAACAAAACTAGTAATACTGCAGGTTAACTATTAATCATCAGATAGGTAATCACAGTGATAATCGCACCTGTTCAAATAGTCGCTACATGCAGGGCCGCGGTATCTGTGCCCTCGGACAAATATCGCATATGATTTCGACTTTTTTACAAATATATATCTTGTAGTGCCATGGTTATAAGGCAGGAACCCTGCGAGTACGTTTGTGTTTTGTATAAACAAAGAAAATTTACTATGATCTTAGGACTCTTAGGGTAAATACTTTGTAACACAAAATTTTATCGCCTTCAAAAACAACCAAAAACACTAAAGCCCAAAAAAATATTTAACATTACCATTACTAATATAATATTCCGTTACTAATTTCAATCGCTAGCTAAGCTAGACAGTTTTGCAAGTAGGTACTGGTTACCAATTATGGAGTCAGTGCCGACTTAAAATGACACATTGTTTTCGCATATTTTTTCATGTATTTATCTAGCTTAGCTAGCAATTGAAATTAGTCACAGAATATATACGGACTATGTGCGTATTAAATTCTTATCTATAGCATTGTAAAGAAGTAATTATACGGATGATCTTTAAATATAAAATCAGTACTTATTCCTATAGTACGACATAATGCAAATTATAACAAAAATCTCATACTAAAGACTTCGTGATGTTCGATGGTGGTATTACTCTCAGTGCGGCATAATACCGCCTCGCAAGCATCACAATATCGACGTGAGAGCATAGAGTAACGTATGTAGTCGCAGTGTGTACACGTCATGTACCAATAAATATTCATAGTCGACTTGTTCATACTTTGGACCCATTTTGTGAACTGCGGTTTTCACCGGTACCGAAGATTCTGTGTGTATATCTGTTTACTGTTATATACGGATGCTTGCAGATATGTTTTGCTCGTCATTTCTTTCTATACGCAATTTTATGTGGAGTATCCGTCCGTCGTTGTGGCGCCCGTCTAATGAAAAGCGTCATGAGAGAAATCGCATTCGTATAAAATAGAAACCATATCTACTCATGAAGTAACACGTACTTTTTCTCATTATAAAGTATTAAATATTTTATCCATGCTAAGCTTCCATCTTGGCAGATCATGAATACCATTGTCCATACACTTTTATATGCAGCAATTTAAATATTTAAGGTGGCACACGGCACACACATATTGTCAAAAGAAATTAAAATCTGTCCTGAATGGCAGTAATAACATTTGCTCCCATAAAGTATGTACCAAATTATACAATCTGTTTTGAATATCAATCGCTGCAGGAGCTTTGGTCGGTCAGACGCACCAGCCATCCAGCTAAGGGTCTCCTCTTGAGTCTTTATTAAAAGAAAAGTATTTTCCCGTGCCTTTAAATATAAGTAGTTTGCCACTTGTCGTAAGTCTTGAGGCATGACTCATACGTTGTATTTTATTTGGTCTGTGGAAGTATTAAAAAAATAGCGTAAATTTTTCAAAGTGTCTAATTTAATCGAGCGGTGCCACATTATTGACAGTCATCCTCATATTTCTGCAGAACGTTAAAGTAATTAATGTATTCAAAGATTTTGAACACCATCTAGAACTTTATATTAAGTAGACTCTATCAATATTCTCTCACCAAGACTTCAAAGTAAATTAAACGATGCTTCATACCCTATCGTCGCTCATCTTTTTATTAAAACGATCTAGTGATTCTCCTCATAGTCAAACGTGTTTTAATACTGTAGTACAATAGTAGTCATGGACTAAGGAGCTGCCAAAATGTATTAATATTCATCTATAGGGTTTATTAGAGCAGTCGACGTGTGGACAAGTGGATAGATAATATCGGCGCACGGGGCGGGCGTGCGGCGCTATTTCCCACGCGTGCGCTACGCGTGTGCGCACCTCCCTATTCACATTCGTACCTGTGTAGCTAAGCAGATGGGACAAGTTGATATAGGCAGAAATGCCGCCGCAAAAAGGGTTATTTTGACTGTAAAAAGTAAACTTAACGAAGATGTCCGCATTTTGTAAGAGTTCTGAGCCTTTGGGGATATTAAAAGAGCAAAATATGGATCTTGGATCCATTAAAAAAATATTTTTAGGCCTCTCCATTTATAACAATTTTTTTTTAAAACGTTCACATTATGTGCAGCTTTTTAACTAAATAAATTGGATAAATCTCAGAATCGGAGGTGTTTAAAATTAAACGATTTATTGTTTAAAGCTAGTTTTTAGAACTTCCATACAAATATACATAAACTGTCGCGTTTTTGGACATTTCCTTTAGGTATATTGTATAAGTGAAATTGAAATTGAAATTTCCAATTAGCACAACAGAAATGCCGCTTCTTACGATTCTTGATCATTATAAGAAATTCACATAAAAAACATAAAGGCAGGCATTAAACATTTACAACACGAAAAATAGCTGAGGAAAACAAGTAATCATCGACTGATGACCAATACTTTGATTCGAAAATAGTTAATCTATGATAGACTCGGCGACTACTCTATGTCAAATCGCCCTACTTTTTCAATAGAGTGAATCTGGACATGGGAACGCTCCTCACTTGTCCTATCTAGATCCACTATTTGTAGAGGCACGATAAACTGGCTGATAGTTGCAACATTGCAATATTTGTAGTAAGTACCAAAGGGGTAGTGTTATTGGTATTGACGAAGTAATAACGCTTTGCGACCGTCACGTGAAACGCATGTTTATTTTGCTACTTTGACAACCATTTTGCACGTGTCAGAATATTCTAGTTATATCAGAACTTAGTTAGAATAGTTTAAATTATTGTAAAAGTAATTTAAAAGGTAGTGTTTTTCATTAAAAATATTTGCAGTTTATTTAACATGTCATCAATAAAAAAAAATCTATCCGCCGCGTCGTCTGACCATGATTCTTATTCTGAGGTCTATGCGTCTGACTAAAAGTAGTAGGAGTAGGGATCTGCAATATAAAGCCTCGTCTCACTAGAGCAGGGCACAGAACATTTACTTCGTGAGAACAGGGCTTAGTTGCCATGGAGTAATTTGAATATAGAGTCATTAGCTCATTTATATAATCAGCGCCATCTATTAGTATAGTTTCTACCTACAAAAACCTATCTATATACGTAAGTCTATCAATATCTGCTATATAGCATGCATTATTATGCAGGTATATACTGTGTACTGTAAAGGTTCAATTGTTTATTTTTTAGGAAAATAGAAAAATCTCGAACAATTGTAGAATATCATTTTTTTTTTCGTTTTTAGGCACATGTATTTTTAACGTGTGGCATAGAGAATAAGGAGGCTGTAGGTGTTATATACCTACTGCCTGTATGATATACGAGGCCTGTGCTGCTCAGCACGGGGCCTCGTTGTTTGTCCGAATATTGATAATTATTTAGCTTAATTGAAAATTATATAACACTAGACTTTTACTCGCGGCCCCGCCCGCGCGTCGACGTTTTTCCGGGGTTAAGACCCGCTTTAAATTTTCCCGGGATAAAAGTAGCCTGTGTTACTCGCTAATAATGTAGCTTTATATTGATAAAAGATTTTTTTAAATCGGTCCAGTAGTTTCGGAGCCTATTCAATGCAAACAAACAAACAAACAATCAAATCTTTTCTCTTTATAATATTAGTATAGATGTGTTCCAATACTAATATTAGGTACGTACCACGATTTAGATACAAAAGTATATCAAACTATAATGCAGAGAGGTCTTGAAATGTTGCACATACAAAAAAAGTTGTTAAAACACAAAATATGGTTTATTAATTTCTTTTAGCACCCCCCATAAGAATTGATAAAAATAATACATCCCATGATCTAAAAGGTAAGGGGACAGGGTAAAAAATAATGCTCTATGAAATTCCATCGAAATCAATTTCGCACTTTAATTTTTCCTTTTTCAGTTTCCGATTTACTGTTCGCAGCAATATTCCGCTAACGTTGTTCTAATGCAAAAAATAATTAAACAGACGATTTCTGTAATACATAATTCTTTAAACAAATGCAATTTAAACTTTAGACAATAGATAAGAAATAAGCATGGCACAAAAGTATTTTTATACTTAACAATGTGTATGAATCTAAAATTTTTGCCCTTAAATCAAGAGAACTTTACGGTATCTGCGCGGCATCTAAATGATCGTACAAAAATGCCTGTCGTCTATACTAGATATTACATTTATGTATACCTAAACATAATATTGTGTGTGTAGTCAAAACGCTGGTGTTTTACATTACGTTTAGGGGCGTTAGCCTGTATCTTTCGCGTAAGCTTCCTACTCTGCTGCGACCTGCAGAATAATATAAATGTTTGGTTATTCTCTTGAGAAAGAAAAAAAATATTTTCGATAATATTTTAAATAATTTTCAGGACAAAATGGAGTCTTATTGAATCTTAATTTCGAAGAAACTTCCTGGAGAAGGCAGTCCGAACCAAACCCACTTGACTTGTGCATCGAACGTAGAAGCTCACTTATTACTATCCACCAATATGTACTTTTTTGGTCACTTGACCAAAAAAACGACAATGATAAATAATTACTTAAGCACATAATATTTGACCGATGCTTACATCGTAGACATAGCTCTTGAATTTAACTGATATGAATTCACAACCACAATTTAATTACCTTTGTGGCCGTTCAGCGCCCTATTCGAGATATTGGTGCAGCGTGCTGAGAGGTCGATATTGAAATTGTGAACATTCTGAACAAAACTGTTACTCCTACTGTATTGTTATATACGTAGTTGCGAGTACATTGATTGAATATTTGTGTGTGCTAGTAGTTTTGCTAAAAAAATCTTATTTGCTTTTAACCGAAGATAATCAAGGGTAGAGTTCATTTTTACCTAATTACAGCGTAGAGAGGAAAGATAATGTCCTCTTATTGGTGTTCTTGATCCTATTCAAATATAAAGGTAGATAAATATAATCGGCTGCCTATAAAACGCGCATGGTCAGACATGAAATACTTTTCTCGTTCCTATGGTATGACGGAAGAGTTTCCGTCGCTACGCGCTAACCATTATATCGTCGTCCGGCATTCAGTACCGCGAATGTAAAATTGGGGCACTTTACAGGAGAGACAAAAAACTGACTTTATTATAATGTACACTTTACCTTCTGCTAAACTATTGTTATTTAGCATATGCTAAATAACTATTGTTATTGCTAGCATATGCTAAATAACTATTGTTATTGCTAAATAACAATAGTTTAGCAGAAGGTAAAGTGTACATTATAATAAAATCAGTTTTTTGTCTCTCCTGTAAAGTGCCCCAATTTTACATTCGCGGTACTGAATGCCGGACGACGATATGAGAATTAATCCATCCAGTATTCTAGAAGTAGATAGTATTTGTATCTAAACAAATCGGATATTTAGACTATGGTTCCCAAGATGCGAGATCGCTTTGGTTAGGTGTTGTTAAAATGATCCGTAGAGTTTGTATAACGTAGCCATCATCTAACTCTATTATTGACTACCATGACTTTTATCCTTTTAATAATGTTCAGCTACATTGGTATCATCGTCATATGTTCGGTTATGTTAACGTATTCCTACAAAACCTTTAACTTCCATTTATGTTGCCGATTATAATAAATGCATATACTTTTAAAGTCCTCTTAGATCCCTCCTCTTATCTCTAAAATTGTAGTTGCCATTGCAATTCATTAAATTATCAATTCATAATTAGTGTTCAAACGTTTGTGGCTTTCAATTAATGACAAATAACAATGTACTATACACATTGTTTACCAATTAATATTGAACGTAGAGACAGTTGCCATACATAAGCTACCATAAGCTCTAATCAGAGTTAGACGTACGTGATAATGTAATCTTAACCTTAGTTAACTTAAACCAAGCGGTTACAAAGCTAGATTTACATGTACAGTTGGTTGGACATAAATATGAGATGTATTATGTTACTAATTAACGATACGTTACATTTGATTCCTTATTAATTACATAGCGTTAGTCATCGTTGAAGTTAAATAATCTTCTCCTGCCAACTGCCGTATGCCACTCCAATTTGTAGTCAGCACGGCCTTTTTTTTATGATACCATTAGATTTTACGTTTTCCCACTAGATGTAGGTATTAAATGGAATTTTCCCGTTTCTGAAACTTGTTGTAGGTTGTACTGCATCTGCAAATGTTATTGGGAGGGCTTTACAATTTGTTTCAGGGCGAAGAAAAACAGAAAACATTAAAAAGTAAACTTTATCCACCTTACTAATAAATGTTGTAACGTCTAGTCTGTAATAGTTATTCAGTGTTTTGTCTTGCTATGTTGAGTGACATTTACCGTCAGCGGAAGTGATACAAAACATTATATAACTATGACAGAGACTTAGTCGTAACACACGACAAAGCTCCTTAAAATAAGATTTAAAAAAAAAAAAAAACTATGACAGATGTATACAGCGGTTATTAGTACGGCCCCAAATGTTTATTTTACCGACAGCGCATTCTAGTTCATCGAAGTTCCAATCATGTGTTCGGTGGCTGTATTCCTGATACCGTATACAAAATTATGGCTGGTTTAATATATAATATCTCTGGAATATCTTGTCTTTGTTCACAGCACGCGTTCATTTGGCTTTGTAATAACACACTAGTACATAGGTGAATAAACACTAGATCAATAGTATTTATGATTACAATTTTGCACGTATTCAAAGCGAATGTTTGAAATGCGGGTAGATTTCATATTATGTAGGTACATGTGGTTCGCAATATCCGTTCTGCTCTATATATGTGATGTTCACATTTTGCCACGAAATTCCTGCCATTATTTGAATAAAATTTCAAACAATAAGCAACTGAATTGAGAAGGTTTGGAATTTGTAAATGATATTGCGTTAGAGTTATTGAATGCAACTTTCTAACAACACGTTACGAATATATATCTACGGGGAAGTGAAAATGCCTTAGCAACGCTTCGCTGTGTCCCCCTTTGTGGGTAACTTAAAGGTGAGTATTTTTTTATTATTTTCAGTTGGGTATAACTTTAAACTTTATACACTATTTATCGGATATATAACTAAAACTGGATAAGATTTAAAAAAAATACTTGAACACCATTGTTCGCCGTAAAAAAACATGGCTAAATGCAATATTAAGTATCGTTTGTTTGTTTTCGCGAGGACCGAGGTACGGGCCTCCGAGTAATATGATGCGGGGCTATGAAATATGCGGTGAACAACGGTTTACATTAGAATCGTATAGTAAATTAAAAAATAATTTAACTTCAGTTATTCAAATGTTGCTGGTAGGATATTTGAACCAGAATTCATCTCGGACAACGACCACCGCTCACGAGGTGAAAAACCCACTATGGTAGCCTACGTAAAAAACGTCGCGTCCCGGGATCGGCTGGGTATATCTATGTCGATATTTTTTTTATTGCTGATGGTTCGACAAAGTGGGTTCACTGCATCTGATGGTAAATGAAGTGAAGCCTAAAAAATAATGTCGATCGGCAAGAGATAAACATCCCTGGTCGGTCGGCACAGTTATGCCGGCCTGCATAATTGCTTCTTCACGCTCCGCTTGAAGGACTCTAAGTCGTAGGAAGGAGGGAACATGTACGCTGGTAAACTGTTCCACAGCTTAATGTTATATAAGGGATAATCATGTTTTGATAATTGGACGTCACTTCACTTAACATCAGCTGCAGTGTAGGTAATCACATGATCGTCACCGAAAAAAACATATTCTAATAAAAAAAACACTCTGGCCGATCTTAGCTTTGCTAAAGTTATGAGTGATCACCTACATCAGTTTGAATATATCGCCGAGAAAATTCTAACATATAAAAAAACATCTGAACTCCGTTTTCCGAAGAGTAACCAAAAGCATAAAACAAGAAAATGATTCTACGTGGTATGTTAAAAAAGAAAGGTGACTTTAAAAACTTTCGCGGGCAACCATTTTATTGTTTTGTTGTGTTAATACACAAGTACAGAATATAATTTTACAGTTTTAATTAAATTGTATGTTTTTAAAAGATAAAAATACCTCCGCCTACCGAAGTACGTCCTCGGCGTCAGCGGCTGCGTGAGGCCTACCTACCACGCTGCTGCTATCACAGGGATCGCAACAATGTGCTAAAAATACCAAATTAAAGATGGACGCCTGCCTGTGACCCCTGGACCCATCACCCACTAACTATACTGCACCCTGCTTATTGAATTCCATCTATTCTATCTAAATCCCAATCCATCCAAATTGCTTCTGCAATACCTACATGAAAGAATGTGTTCCAAACAAACATTGGAGGACGATAAGGCATAGAAAAAATATTTTATTATCACCGCCAAAAGTATTATTACCACGTCTTAGATATATAAATTAAAAATACAAGTATTTACATCGCACCCTTTATGGCCTGCATCATATTGGTGTTTTAGAGACGGCGCCCCACTGCTTGATTACATCTTGGTTGCTGAAGCAACCGGCTTGCCGTAAGTATCTACATTATTTTCAAACCGGTAAGACGTTGTTAAAACCTAGAGAACTGACTGCGGTGAGACCCTTAGATATTTAACGGGAAGACAGATGTTATTAAAGCTACAGGAAATGAATTTTAAAGTGTACGTTATATTTTGATCTCATTAAATACTTGTATTCATTAATTCCCTAATCATAAAAAAATTAATTATTTATAATCTGTGTGTTATTGAAAATGTTTAGTATTTATATAGGATATTCTAGAATTCCTCTAATACACTCCTGGTATACAGGTAAATTTTCCAAGTGGACGTGGATGGCGAAATCCGAAACTATAAAGAATAACGAAAAATTATCAGAGTCTTAAAAATACGAAAATTAATGAACATGTTTGGATGTAACTTGTAAGTATCTTAGGAGTGAATAAACGCGGTAAGGATTTATATGGAATGCGTAGATAGTCCCGAATTAGTGTCTTGCATTATAGGATTGTCTGGGCTATAATAGGGTGGCTGACTACTTTTCTAAAATACAATTATGAAAAATGTGTGCTATCCAAAATCTAATGGTAAAAGAATTTTCAAAATTGGCGCAATAGTAAGTTATAAAGCTTTGAAAATTGGTGGAAGGGGTAGCTGTCAAATAACAGCAAAACTAGGCTGTGACGTCACCAAGGGCCATCGGCCATAACGCTGCCTGCATTCGAAAGAGACAGCGAGATATCCCCGCCACGCCCCCACTTTTGCTCACAAGAATATTTCAAAATTGAATAACTGCCTTATGTTTCAATCAATTTTGATGCTGATTTCACAAAATAATTTATTTTTTGTATTTTTGTATGTTACATCTAAAATAATGCACAAAACCAAACATAGGCAAATACCCTATTATCGAAGATTACCTACACATTTGGACTTTTATCTCAAGAAAGTCATCAAAAGCGGATGGAGTCGCAAGTAACACCTAGTTTTCGATAAAATTCGTAATCTAGTCTCGTGTAGAGTTTAATGAAGGCGTGCTCGGTTCCCCAGGCGATATTCCACATATGATGTTTGAACAGTCATCGAATCCATCATATTGACCACTTAAACTCAAGCAGCAATTGGTCAATTCGGACGCCCCGGCTTTGCTCAGTGGGTGTTCCTAGAGATTTGTCGAGTCTGATTTTTAATTAGAAAATATTGATTCGAAATGATATTATTATTGGTACCGATCGCGATGGTCATCTTTGCCGCTTTCAGTATTTAAAAGAGAAAATGGAATTTCTTTCTTTCTTAAAATAACGTAAAATGACTCATGTTGACGACCTTTTTATTGCATTGACCTTGCGACACATAATATTAAGATTATATTAACAGTAATAAATGACATGGATGATAGTTGTTACGGATAATAATACTATGTATTTATCATAATGTTTTAAATTATGTGAGTAATGGATTTGGCGAAATAATATTACGCACCACAGCTCAAGCCTAAAGGAAATTAGGTGCATTTTTAAACTACTGCAGAATCTGTAGCCGTTTTAAAATCGAATATAAAGGCAATAAAGTCTTGCGGGTTGCACCATCGATGGCTACACATCGATATAGTATATATCAGTTTGTTTGAACTGGCTTTAGACGAGGTACGGACGAGTCTGTCCTGTCTTGACTTTAGTAGGGCTGAGGCACGCCCTGTGGTTTGATCCGTTATGATAAAAACGTAGCGCACACCTCCTAATGTTATTTATTTATTTTGCATGGTGTGTTCACATCGAGCAGATTGTTCACTTATTTTATTTGTTTTGTAAGTTAAGATTGCCTATGTTCATTTTAAGTGCTACAATCAGTTTTGTGAACCTTAAAAAAAATATATTTGTTATGGTACACCAACAGCATATATATTAAAAAATCATAAAAAGAACATTCTGTCATTATATAACAGGCCGATATATATGCCCATTACAGGTATACGCATCTATTATTTAAAAATTACATGTTTCAGTGAAAAACAAAACAAAAATAAATTAAACTTCTAATATAAACTATAATAAATTATGTAAGAGGACTACAAAAAGCCATTAATGTTATTTGCATCCATAAAATAAATTAGCCTGAAATAACTAAAAAATAGCAAAGCAATGCTCAGTGATAACAATATAGATCACTCCAGTTCATATATAAACAATATACGGTAGGATTTAGGAAGTAGAAGACGATCGCCACCCTAGGTTCTATTTACAAAGTATTGCGTCACGAGCCTAGTGGCAATATCCAACAAATCCTGAGATCTGGCGATTGTTTGCACGTTATACAAAGAACGGCACACGACGCCCCGGGGTGCGTATCTCGTAATAAACAACGGTTTGTATCGAGTGGACTTGGCGATTTTTTTTTGTCTTTTTGTAGCATGTTAATAAAATGATAATTTCTGCCAGCCTGCCACGATATAATGTAAGGAAAGTGCGCACGGTAGTGGAAAATAATTATTCTAGAATATAGGTGTTTGTTATTTTTATTTCTAGATGTTTAGTTATGTTTCCATCATCAACAAAAGCATTTTTTATCTGTACTGCTCACCAGTAACTCAAAGCACATTGATGACAAATCAAAAATCTAGACTTAAATCCCTAGCCTCAGAAAAAAAGCACAAAAACCCTTCAATCACAAGCCATTCAACACAACTAGCAACAATTAAAACGAAATAAAAGTCAGCCGAGTCGGAAACATTTAATCATCGTGTGATATCAATGGGCCGTTGTGTGGGGCGCTAAACACGGGAGCGTGTCGCTTTTTGCCCGATTTCATCCGAGGGGGCGACATGTGGCGCGACGTGACGCGGGCATGTCGTGCCAGACCACGTGACGCCGCGCCGCGCCGTGCCGCCGTGATGTCACAAAGCTCGGATTAAAGCCAGCTCAGCAGTCGGCTGGATACTACTGATGAAATTGTTTATACATAATTAATTTTCATTATACCTACCTAACAGAAATACATATAGGGACCTGCGTAAAAGAACATAGCTGACGTTAAACACCGATGCTCTACCAAAACTGTAGTAGCTGAACACTCGGAAGAAGGGTCGAACCATTATCTTAGATTCAACAAGCCACAAATCCTTGAAAACACCGATTACTGCCTAGGATGATTCGCGAGGCTATTGAAACAAAAAACATCCCAATTTCAATAGAGAAGATGGTTGAAAGCTTGCACAAGCCTGAGACTCGGTAATACATCTAATTAAATCGGGCCCCAAAGGACCTGCTGCCAGACCTCAAGACATTGAGAGCTCTTACTGCGTAGACCAGTAAAAATTATAAAAAATTATAAAAAAAACTAAATTAATTTCTTCTCTTAAATTGTAAATTGAAGGTAGATTTGTAACACTAACATTTCGGACCACCTACACCTCAGTCCGCCCCGTGACCACGAAGTACTGCAAAGCCTTCGAAACGTCGGGAAAAAATAAAAAAATTAAAAACCGCGATAAAATCCGTAAAAGAGTTTTATTAAAATGTCTAACATTCGCATAAACATAAGAAATCATTATACCTACATCATTCATTGACTTGTAATATAAATACCGGTAATTCATTATTATTACTACATACACCTACAATTTTGCTAGAGGATAACAAGAAACGTTAAAAGAAGAACGAAGAAAGAAGAAGGTATGATAACAAAAAATAATACCATGATTACTTTTACAATCCGGTTTACACTACACTACACTACACACACTACACTACACTACACTACACTACACTACACTACACACACTACACTACACACACTGGCTACAATGCCCTTCAAACCGAACACAACAGTGCATGTACACTGCTGCTTGGCGGTAGAAATAAACATTACGGTGGTACCCACCCAGACGGACTTTTACATATGAGAGTCCTACCACCAGTTAATTTACATTTAGTTTAAACCAATTTTAAGAGTAGTTTTAAGCTCGTCTCGTCATTCGATGCCATAAAAAAAAACGTTTTTAAAAAAACGTCTGTTATAAATGGAGAGGTCTCAAAATATTTTTGTAATGAATCCAAGATCCATATTTTTGTCCCTTTAATCCATAACGTTTGAGCCTGGTTAGATTTTAAGGTGTAGCACCCATACAAAAAGCGTACAGCTCCGTAACCTGTCGTTTAACTACATGTGTTAACTGCGCGCGGTGCCTATTATTCAATTAGCCAACAAGAATTTCTTACCAAGAAGGTATATGAAGTCTACCGACCCTCAGCGTGGTGGACTAAGGCCTAAACTCTTCCGGTACTACAGACGGGACATACCCAGCAGTCGGCTAGAACATAATGATTCAGAGCTATTACATTTTCTGTACATTTAACACGTGAAGAAAATCTCTACCCCTTTTTAAGAACATTGTGAAATTAAAGCTTATATACTTAGAGGAGTGCTGAAAAATAATATTTATGAATATCGGTCCAAATTCAACTAGTGGCGATGAATGACGATAATCTGCTACAAATGACAAGTACAGAGGACTGTATAAAACATAGATGCATTAAAATATTTTCTATAACGAATATAATATTTTTATAAATATTTTTTTTTATGTACCACTGCAAAGCTTTAATGAAACGAGCGGTGGCATATTAACCTCGATATCGCATACTAAGAGTAATTTGCTAAGGAACGCGGATCGGTATTCCATATTCAGCCTCTATTTCAAGCATTTCCCCTCATGGCTGATATTGGCTAATTGTCAAATGCACCGTATTTATACTGGGTATCGTAAAGTTCTGGTTCGATTATAGAACGTTACAAATATTACTGAAATTTTTGAATTGAAAACAAAAAGTGTTTTTGGGGATGATATTTGCGCATAACTTAGTAAGAACTAACAATCTATCAAACCATGGGATATAAGCTATCTCGGTGAATCCTTAGCACACTAGTTCAACATTAAAGACATGTAAGTGTTTTCTAAGACTCGCCGAACTACATCGCTGTCCGCTCAGTGTCATAAGATGCGTGCCACTGCTGATCCTGGCTTAAAGGAGTTGCAGTCTCTTACGGTTGAACATTACACCACCTTTAACCACTTGGGGGTATGATAACTTATTTTAACTGGTTGAGGTATTCGAATGCAACTCGACACATTGGTAACCTTTGGTTACTGCCTGGAATTTATTCATATCCCTCCGCCTAAAAACAATCATAATATGGTGTATATAATACAAATTTAGGACAGTGATGGTGGGTGCAGGTCACATTGCCGTGCCCGTAAAAAAAGGCATGTGTGTGTAATCCAATGTATAGTGTGATCTGATTGAATGACATTGGCGAGCGTTCTGAATTCAAATCTCGTTATATTGGGTATAAAAAGTTGTATTGGGTTTTTCTAATCAGTATCAGCCCGGAGGCTAGAATTTGTGCCCGAATACGCACGGCGAAAAGTGGCTGAACTAGCTACGCCTCTGCCTCCCCCTTCGGGGATAAAAGGCGTGAGTATACCTATGCGTAAGTGGATTGATACCTAATGATCGTACGATTTTAAAACATATCTTTTATGGAATAAATTTCATATAAATTATGCGGTTCATATTTAATTTCGTCATTAATTTTATGGTTTTTATTTATGTCTTCAGTATCAATGGATATTTTGTCAGAGAAAAGTTTCTTTTTAATTAATTTCACACTTAATATTTCCATGATAGCTTCCTAGTCCCTAGATGTGGAAGCAGCTTCATAATCGGAGCAGCAGATCCAAACATTGATAGAAAATTAAGTTTAATAATTTTTTTTCTTATACAAACTTTATGGTACTTCATATAGTAAATATTTTATTTTGAAGTGACCACGTCAAAATGAAACTCGAAAAACAAAATCTTAAACTATTGCAATTTATTACGTCAACCCAACTGACAGGTGCACCACACAAAAATATAAAAATGATTCCAAAAATGTATAAATCGGAAAGAAATTAACGTAAAAAATGATTTTATCTTAAATAAATTAAGTTTATTTTTCTTCTATTCGGGAACACATACATTTACCGAGTCGCAAAAATGGCAAGGTGAGTTAATTTATAATGATTGGGTCACAATCCACAATACCACAAAAAGCTCGTATAGTGATCTAAAAACATACTGGATATTATATTTCTCACTAATCACCCGTACTTCTTAACATAGTATAAAAACAGAACCTCCTTTTTGAAGTCGGTTAACAAAGTCGCTTCCCGCTGTCTGTCCCTATGTCCCTATATCCTCATGTCCCTATGTATGCTTAGATCTTTAAAGCTACGCAACGGATTTTGATGCGGTTTTTTTTAATAGAGTGATTCAAGAGATTTATAACACATGCACCAATAATGATTATTGATTCAGGGAATCAAAGCAGATATACCGAGGCTCCCGTAAAACACAAACACATTCGAAAAGCTTACACTTACCTTCTCTTTGGATTCACAATGTCCGGTTCTCTTTCCATCTGACCTTATCTGAACTTTACTTTAGGCTCGAAGAAATACCTTTTTCAAACATATTACATAAAAGTTTTAATTTATTTTTTACAACCTATCAGTAATCACTGGTGGTATATTCAAATAAATCAAATGTACAAAAGCCAAATTTAGGATTAAGCATAAGTTATTTCTGCCCTATTTTCTAAATGAATTATCTTTGTTCTGTAAATTATTCTGTCCAGTTGTTGCACGTGCAGTGGCACCAGCAGCGGTGTCAAATCAAGCTTACCACTAATATGCCTTGTACCACGCGACGACGCACGCTTGCCCGACCAGGCCGCGGCGGGGAAGCCCCGGCCCGCCTCCGCCGGCACCGCCGTCCAGAGCGATTTCAAACTTCTAGACGAGGACTACATCAAGAAGCATTTTAAACTGCCGCAGAGGTCACTGTACCTTGACCCCTTCAGGTATTCCCGTATGCTGTTTATGAATCAACTATTTGATTTACTACATTTTCTTTTATTTATGAATAGTTAATTTAAATAAGTAAGAAAGGTTCCAAGATAAATAGATCGCACAATTCCAGCAATTAGTTCTCGTAATGGTAAGGGATACCCACTCATATTGCATATCCGAAGCATCGTGCGGCTCTAGGTCTTTGTAGGTCCGGTGTAACATTATCAACACTCAATAGTACTCAATTAGAATAAAGTAGAGTTTATATTATTTGTTTAAAATATTGTATTAATAATTTTATGAGTTGTTAATTTTGTCACTTAATTTTATTTTAGATCTAAGGATCTATTTTATAAATATTTATATGCTCTTGTAGCAGATTTCGGCGAACTGCAACAACATTATATAAGACCAATGTATATACCTACCCGATATCATAAATAAACAATTTGAATTTGAAATAAATCCGATACGTTGATTTACAATTAGACTATCGCATGGTTCTCCATACGTACGGTTACACGCTAAATGATCATATGGTATTACTAGTATGCATAATGTATAAAAAATAAAAAAACTGTTGAATCAGTACCAGAATTTAGTTATCTAAAACTGGTACTATATGCCTTATACCAAACATTGTGGCACGCGCACTTTTCAGAAGATAATGTAATGTTAGAACTGAGAATTTTAGTTAAATTTTTCTTTAAAAAAAGTGTAAAATAGTTATCAAATGCTTACTAAATTATTAATAAATTGCACTTGATAGCAATAAGTTTCATAAAGTAGGTCACAAACAACACTAAGTTCCTAGGATAATGATCACGGGCGCCCGGCTGTCATCAGAATGCTCCAGACAAACCGATTTCCACCAGTGGTCTCGGACGACAAAATGTGAAATCGGTATATTTGGATCATAAACAAGCAATATTCAATAAAACCTCTTTATTTTAAACTCTAGGGCCTATTATTCCATCAAAAGGTTATTTCAACAAACAATAGTCACGCCGTCATCAAAGTAAAAAAAAAACAAATTTTGCCACTCCTTTACTATCCCACGCCGCCCCAAACAGTATTAACTTCTAATTGCTTAAAATCGGGAGAGTCTTCTGGCTTTCTTAAAACGTAGAAAAATCATGTCATTTCGGTAGGACAGGCCCAATATCAGTATAAATACCGAAAAAATCGGTAAGTTCGAGAACACTGATTTCCACTTCTTTTATAGGTATTCTTTATTTATCATTAAAAGAAATTTGTGAAGCCTGTAAATATGGTAGGTACTAGGTAGTAGGTACTGTATGTATTAAACTATCTGCTAATTAAGACTACAGTTATAATTTTCGTGTGTTAAATTTGGTAGATAAGAGAATATACATTGCCCGCTTATATTACTTTTATTCCTAATGGGTAGAAGCCATAAAATGTTTGGCCTAACGTCTAAAACAGATACATAGAGGTGAAATTTAGTGCCAAATTTATGCACCCCTAATGTGACCAGGGTAGTCCTAATTGATCCAAACTGACAGGGATTCCCTAACTTGTTAACCTAATCTATACATACTATAATAAAGTAGTAGAACCGATGTGTTTGTAATTTTAAAGAAATGTGATAAAAAGAAAGAGGGTGGCTAAAGAAAAATAATGGAAAACAAATCAGCCATTTTTATTATACTTCTGCTCTGTCTGTTTTTCTGTTTGTTGTTTGTTTTGTTGCACATCTCCGAAACTACTGAACGGATTTGGATGAAATTTGGCACACGGGTAGGTCATGTCCTGAGTTGACACATAGGCTCCCGGCAACTCCGGAAAATAAAAAGCGGTACATTTATCTTGGAAAAATGTAGTCACGCGGGCAGAGTCGCGACTAAAAGCTAGTTTGATTATAAGGCCGAATACTTTTAAGCGATTTCAAAGTGTTACGGATTTATTCAAGGCTTCTTTGTGCTTCAATTTGTTCATGTTGTTATTCTTAACGCGTCACAAATTTACCTCAAACCTGGAGTCAGTTACTATACCATTTGCATATAGCAAAATATAAAAAAAATCAGCTGTATAATGTCATGTTTACTGTAGAAATATATCCAGAATATTCTCAAGATTGTAAAAAGGTGTTTGGGTAAACTAAAACCACAAACGAAATTTTTTTTAAGTACAAAGTACCTAGAAAACTGTTACAAAGTTACCCCAATACCTATACGCGGTATAAATTGATGATTTACTGTTGTTTTTGCTTCACGGACTATGTTTTTTTTCAGACGTCCTCTTATCACATTTCCTATGACCCAAGAGGACTCGAAGCACTTTAATTTAGCGCGTAAATATAAAACAAACCAGCAAATTCTGGACGGCTACTTGGATCCAAGCGAAGCAATATCAGCGCCCAGTGTGTTTGTAAGTTTACTTTCCATGCAACAAAAATAAATATTTTATAGCTAATACATTTAAAGTACTGCCTCGGTGGCGTTGTTGTATTATGGTACGACTGCGATGCTGAGGTCTCGGGTTTGATTCCCAGGTTGAGCAGTGATATTGAGTTTTTCTATTCAGTATCATCTCGGAGTCTGGAATTTGTGCCCGATATGGCGATAGGCTCGCCGCCTATCACATCATGTGACGGAATAACGGCGAAAAATGGGTGCGCTAGTGACGCCTCTGCCTACCCCTTCGGGGGTAAAAGGCGTGTGTGTGCGTGACATACAGAAGTACCTATTCGTATTTTTAGGCAAATAATAATATTTATAGTAAGCTATATATTTATATATAACAATATTTCATTTAATGTTAGTAAGTAATTTAGTATAAATCAACTCGTGTTCAGTTGATTCCTACACAAAATACTGTGTGCTATATAGTATGCTAGACTATTTCTGTTGGTAATAATAGTAAAAACAACCTCATAATCACTTTTTTGTTACTCAGCCGTATGCGAAATCAGAAAGTGAAAAACGCAAAGACAATGAAGACGATGAAGAAATCATTTACATTCTTCAGCTACCAGATTGGGAGTTCAAGTGTCCTGTGCACAACCAAGCTATCAGGACGCCGAGGTAAGAATACCGGGAAGATATACTAGGGGCCTATTATTATAGGTATATGTGTCATAGATATACATTGTTAGTTCTCGCTTTCACTGGCGTTAAATGTCACTCGAAAAAACAAAAAGCCTGAGGACCGATTTCATTTCTTGCTGATAAACGTTAATTCATAAT
Source organism: Lapara coniferarum (assembly GCA_949316025.1). NCBI lineage: Eukaryota > Metazoa > Arthropoda > Insecta > Lepidoptera > Sphingidae > Lapara > Lapara coniferarum. The sequence continues at coordinate 15,373,140 of OX438933.1, read as the reverse complement.
CGTTATTTGTCCCATAAATGTATAAGCCGATCAAATACAAAAGTCACATTCTAATCTATGCTACTAGATTGAAATAGAATACTCTCCTGATTGTGTTATCTAGCACTACGGCCCGACTATGCTCCTCATACTTAGGGCTGCCATCATCTAAATTGCTGACGCCGGATAAACACGGCAAAAATCCCGGCCATTTCGGCGAAATATGGGTATTTCCCCGGACACCTCTGAAAAAATATTTTGCCGTTCCTTCTTGAATGCGGGGAAATGCATGAAGTTTTAACTAAGATTTATTTCAATTTGTCGCTCATCTATAAAAAATGGATTTCCCCTGACAACAAAAGTGTCCGGGTTTTGCCCGGACAATTTTTAAAACCCCGGCTGGACGGCCCCGGACGCCCTTCAAACTAGGACAAATGCGGGGAAATCCGGACGGATGGCAGCCCTACTCATACTGCTTCTCTCGGCCTCTCGCTGCCCATCGCGTTGCCGCGAATATTTCCCTAGCAGCCCGAGTGTGTGTATGACATTTTTATCTATTTGCATCATCATCTGTTCAACTAAAGTATAACGTGAACTAAAACTGATTTGAAGACGGATAGATACTATATTATGTTCAGGAAAACGATTCATGCATTTTACTAAAGTTGTAGGCAACGCCATCTAGTTTGTTCAGAATACAACAATTGCTCCTTTATTCAAGTAGTCCACTGTAAATAGCAGTTCAAAAACCGTCCAGAATGGCGCTGGCGTAGATATAGGGTATGGTAAGAAGTCACAGTTTAGGACGGATTGAAGTGTGCCGAATTAAAAATATTAATATCTTGGGTGAAAATAATATCTTTATTAGTGATAGTACAGTATACAAATATTCAACAATTTACGTATTCCAAAATGAATGACGTGCAAGTAAAATATTCATTAAAAGGATGAAAAATAACATTTAATTTGTTGATAATGCATTGCTGTGTAGGTATCTGGATGCTCCAAAACATAAAAATAAACAAATCAAATGATGTGAAAAGTATTATGTTCTCAAGAATAGTACCTAGTTACTTACATTCCATGGTTATGTAAAAATTGTGAAAAATAATAAAACTGTATAAAATGTACACTGCAGTTATGAGTTCCAAAAGCATTTAGAAATGTCTCATTACGTAATTTATAAAAATGCAGATTTGAAGATAATATTCAATATCTTTTTTATCGCATTGAATAACGAGACGAGCATGCCGTTCGCCTGATGGTAAGCGATACGACCACCCATGAACAGTAGCAACACCATCCAGCACCTCGAGCTACAATGTACTGTATGGCATGCCACTGCGCTCGTCATCCTAGTCTCGATTATGTCCAGTAGTTACACTGGCTACAATATCTTTCAAACCGAAACACAATAGTGCTTGCATACAGCTGCTTGGCGGTAGAAATAGACATTGTAGTGGTACCTACCCAGACGGACTCCAGTGATACAAAAAAAAAGAGGACGCACTTACAACACAGCTAGCGCACGAAAATAAGTGCGCCTCCTTTTATATTGAAAATAAAGAAATTGTCGCGTTTATCCTTTGGCAACTTTATACCAATAAACAGTAATTTTCGTTTGTTAGTTTCAAGCACGATTTTGATTGAAAACAGCAACAAGTTTGAGTCTCCGTACAACAACATTTCTGAAACAGACGTTGAAACTTAGTTGATAGATTGAAATTAAAGAAAGATATGAAATAATCCAATTAAAATATAGAAAATATTTTTTAATAAACTTGAATTAAGTAAAGTGTAAATAAGAAAAACATATTGTACATTATAGTGAAAAAGAGTGAAAATTTTAGATGTGGCCTCGTAATTACAACAAACGTTATAACTAGGTTTTAATATTTAGCTCCTGTTTCTTAGGTTTATTGTTTTGATTGACAGTTATCGTAATATTAGTACTTGCCATTTATTTGGAACTAGCTTTTGCCCACGGCTTCGCCCGCGTTAATAAGTTTTTCCGGGCTAACAGTACATAAAAACCTTCCCGTTGAATCACTCTATTCAACACATTTATTTGGATAAAGATTAATATTATGACGTTGATACAACTCTTAACAAATAATGCATTAATTCCGACCAAATTTGATTAACATAAAAACGGTTCTAGTGAGTTAATCTTAAAAGATAGACATATACTGTCGCGGACATTTTTTTAGATCATTTCAAGAGGAATAATTCGTTCGCACATATATTTTTGGTATCTTGAACCGTTTTTGCAGCGCACGCAATGGAAGCCCTCAAGGATGAAAAATTTTCCCCGTTTCTTTCACATTTTCCATTATTTCTTCGCTCCTAATAGTTGCATCGTGATGTTATATAGCCTAAAGCCTTCCTCGATAAATGGTCTATTCAACACAAAAAGAATTTTTCAATTCGAACCAGTAGTTCCTGAGATTAGCGCGTTCAAACAAACAAACAAACAAACTTTTCAGCTTTATAATATTAGTATAGATTAGAGTATGACTTTCGTATTTGGTCGGTATATACATTTATGTGACGAGTACATGATTAACTCTTAATGTTCTTGATTAATTCTATAAGAATTAGTACTAAGAAAATAAGTCATGTCATGGAATATACAATACTGGTTAGTGCTCGCGACTTTGCCTGTGTGAATAGCCTTTTCCCTTTACAAAATATCCCTAAATCACTTTAGCGATCAATAGCGCTATCTGTAATCATTCCATATTGTTTAGTAGAAGTAAACCGCTGAACGGATTTGAATGAAATTTCTAGAAAATTCGCTCTCGCTGGAGTATATTTAATAAAACAATCATATTTGAAATGAATTGGCGCTTCCGTTGTATATATTAGATGGCGATATGGATTGCTACACTGATTAACAACCGGCTCAATAACTTACTAATATTTAACAGGAGTTTGTTATCTAACTCGACAGTAAAAGTTACGCTGACTGTTACTGCTGTTTCAATATCAATTCGTATCTATCTTAGTTTTTAGAAATACAGATAACCACCAAAAGTAAGCATTTAAACTGTTTTTATCTATTAGTATGTTATTAAGACCGGCCGTGAAGGATTTTTGTAGCGGCGAGCATAAACCAGTGTTGGAAATATTGATTAACCTTATTTTAAGTGCAATGTGCTATCATTTTACATGTTGTTTATTTTTTTTTTCAGGTTTATATGGCACTCGTGTAATAAACCAAAGAGAGAAAAGGGTGGTGAGCCGAAACGTGGTGGTGGACCTTTGAACAAACCGAAACCTTGGCTTCTAAGCAGACACACAGATTTTGATTTACTATCTCAGTGGTAGTGTGGTTAAATTTTTTAATTATAAACATAATTTTAATGAAAAATAACTCCGTTCCTAAAGTATTTATTTATGGCGTAATAAAAAATTTAAACATTTATGCTTTCTTTTTAATTATAAGTACCTGATTGTGTGAACGAATTATTGAATTTGACACCCAAATACTGTAGGTAGAGATGTATGCGCTACCAAATTTGACGAAGTTGAACTACTAAGCAATTGTCCGAGTACCAAATAATTAACATGAATTAAATGTTAAATAATATATACCGTCCAACCATTTATTAACCCCCGACAAAAAAGAGGGGTGTTATAAGTTTAGGGTGTGTATCTGTGTATCTGTATGTCTGTCTGTGGCATCGTAGCTCTCAAACGAATGGACCGATTTGGACGCGGTTTTTTTTGTTTAAAAGCTGATGTGACTGCGATGGTTCTTAGCTATAATTTATGAAGATCTGTTCAGGCGTTTGAAGATTATCAGCTCATTTCCAACTTAAAAAATCCGATTGACTTTAAATTTGGTGTACTGTGACATTCAATATATTTGTAAACATGAGCTGATGCTGCGGCATCAAGTAGTCTGCGGGATACCCAACTCCTTAGCAACTTATAGCAGAGATAGTGTATTTGGGCTCATAAGGATGGGCTCAACGAGTAGGTGATAGATAGTTTATTATCAAGACCCCATGATGGAGAATAAAGTAATTTAAAAAGTTTGAAATAAAAATTAAATTAAAATTTAAATAACCCCCGACACAAAAAATCTCTAAAAAGTAAAATAATAATAGTGGCTTTGTCGTTTAAGTACCTAGTAATATTTTGACCCAAGAGTCCTCACGTCGGTGGATCGAACTCCGGACCAGGGAGATGAAAATACTTCTTTAGCGGTCCCCTGACGCGACGACGGTTGGGTCAAAATATTACTAGGTACTTAAACGACAAAGACACTATTATTATTTTACTTTTTAGAGATTTTTTGTGTCGGGGGTTATTTAAATTTTAATTTAATTTTTTTTTACATAACCAACTTTTGACATATGCACGCCTATGAAATTATATAATTCTTGACAAAGAATCGAAACAAAATAATTGAATACTTTATGGATGCCAGTTTTTATTTTCCACAGTGAAGGGACTTACTGTGCAGCTCCGATATTATCAATCGATATTCGTTTAGCCCACTGACTGTGTAACAAAAATAAAATATTACATTGAAAAATAAAATGTCGCAGTGTAAATTTAAAAAATCTGTTTATGTATGCGTAAGTATATAATAACCAATAAAATAAACTTTTCAAATAAAATATTGACAAAATGATATTGAATATAGAATATATACCTACAGAATAAATTTATAAACAGAATATATACACATTTAAACGCTTATGCATGTTTATAAAACAATACAAAATATTGAGCAAAAATAACATTTCAATGTGTTTTTATGAGATTAAATCGATTGCTACAAGAAATCGAATCGGTAACGCATTAGTACATCTCCAATTGATTAGAAACCGAACTGTCAAAAGTTAAATAAATGGTTGGACGGACTATACTTCATTATAATTCGATACTTAACATCAATCACTGTGACTAGTTTTGGTTAAGGATCTCGTCGGCCATACCTGCAACTCCAGCTGTAGTAGATATTTATTATCTATACTAATATTATAAAGCTGAAGAGTTTGTTTGTCTGTTTGTTTCAACGCGCTAATCTCAGGAACTACTGAACTCGCGGCTCCGCCCGCGTGATAAGTTACGCGGGCGGAGCCGCGAGCACTCCTAGTTTTTAATAAACTTGAATTGAGAAATGAGAATAGTGTAAATAAGAAAAACATATATTTTATTGTAAAAAAAGCGTGGGGTGCTTTTTAAGATATTACAGAATGATAATTCTTCTACTCATATTATCTGTCAATAAAATATTTATAACTATATTTTTAGGTGTCTTTTTATAAAGCGTGTTTTTTAGTTTTTATAGACTATTATTTATTTTTAATTTTTTAGTTTACTTAAAAACAAGTAAATTTTTTAAAAATGCTAACTTATATAGTTTCGTTTGCTTGTAAACCAAGCGCGTTCTAATTCTATGCTGACGCCATCTATTGAAGCACAAGCAAAACTTAAGTATTATTTATTTAGTTTGATTTCTATAAAAACGTATTTTTTAGTTTAAAATATTGTATAGCCATAAGTCCTTGATAAGTATGCCAAATTTCGTTTTAATCCGACGTTTTGAAGTGAAATCATGTTCAAAGTGTAAGATACATAGATACAGACATAGGTACATACGTCTGAAGCTAATACAAGCGTGAAAAGATTTGAAATGCACTATAATAGTGGACTAGTATTATTGCTTTTTTTTATTTTAGTTTAATTATGTCACGGTGCATGTGGTCGCATTCCTCCGAAATGGCTCGACCGATTTGTATGATTTTTTATGTATATTTGGTAGGTATGAGAATAGATCGTAAAATACATATATTTCATACCGCTAGGTGATTAGGGTGTGCCTAACTAGAACTTTTAGTTTTTTTTTGTATTCGATATTTTAATACTTACGCGAAATAACATGTTATATTAAACGATACCTAATGCAATAAATTAACGCATTTGTGATAATCTCCTGGCGATAAGTCGCAACTGTCCCGGCCCAACCCATTTCAATTATCGCTAAGTTTTAATACTTAATTTTAATTGAATAGTTATTAGAATTGACGCCGACACCCAGTGCCCATTAGACAGTAGGTTTTGCTGTCCGTTTTAGCACAGTTACGTCCGTGAGTGACGAATAACCTATCGTCTAATGTGGTGATTGACGGTTGAGTGACGAATATCTGGATTTTTTGATATGCGCGTCGCGCAACCATCAATCATGACTTTTGCGCGTCTAATGGCATTTTGTCCGGCAAACGTCAGTCAGCGCGCGGACAGCGGTGGAGTGGAACATATTTTGTTGAGTAGGAGAGGCGCTGGCGCACTCACGCGGCCTATTACCTTCTCCGAACTAACATTATGCTTTATGCTACAGTTGCAGAAAAAAATTATTTTAAGTTTTGAAACAATCCCTGAGTTGTGGTATACCACGAATCTTTAGTAGTTAGTCTATACTAATGTTATAAAGAGGAAAGATTTGTTTCATTTTGTAAATTCTTTCACTAATAGGAAGATACATTACTCCTCAGTACTATAGGCTACTTTTTCTTTATTATCTTATTAGATAATTTTATCAAATAAGATTATAAAAAAAATTGTTGTCATACTTTTGTATCTCGTATTTCAGACTAAATTTATCTATAGCTACTAATACAATAAATGCGAAAACTTTGATGCTTTTTTTCTCAATCACACCAGAACGGCTAAACATCCAGATCGAATGAAATTTGGCACAAAGATAGATTACAGTCTAGAATAACACATAGGCTACCTTTATCCCTGGAAAATATATATAACTTTTATTCCGGATAAAAAAAAATCAAACAGGCGTGGCCGCTAATAAAAGGTGGGTAAAACAAAAGTATGGCTATAAAACTATCTTTTTCAGTCAATATTTTACCCAACGCCTTCTTGTTACACGTTTTTAATCTCAATTTCCTTTTATTTAACAAGTATTCCTACCAAAACGAGTGAAAACGTGTGTTCTCCGCAAAATCTTGGGTATGACTGAAGGTGATTTTGAGTGATTGTGTAATGTCGTTTTGTTTTCATTATTCACGCGTCAATCATGAGTTATGGAATTGAATGCTGGTTGTGTGAGCGTGTAATGTGCGCTTAACAGGGTATTTAAGGCTATATTGTTGTTGAATAAATAGATAATTTAAAAAGGCTAAGGATTAAATAGTTTTTTAACGCTAATATTTTTTTTTATCGTGAGAAAACTTAAAAAGAAACATAATTCATAGTTTGACTTTTATAATATTATGTAATTTTTTTTTATTTAAAAAAATATATAAATTAAGTTTAACATAAATTATTAGCAAAACTAACATAATAAATTTTAACCACTATGCCAAATAAAGAATTAATCGGAAATCTTGCTAAAATGTAAGTAAAATAAATAGTTAAATGTTCATGTTTATTTACAATAATAAATCTATGATGCCTGAACAGGGGCGACATTAATCATTCAGGTGTCACGGGCGAAATATAGTTTGGCCCTCTTTTTTTGGTGACCTTTTGTTTTGGGACTCAACTGGGTATTTCTTCAAAGGCAATTACATAACATCGATAATTACGTTATAGCCAGGGTCTGTGGCGCTCTCCTAAGCCTTTGACACCCTCCCTAGGATCTGGTGCCCCAGGCAACCGCTCTGCTCGACCCTTGTAAAGGCTAAAGGCAACCCTGTGCTTAGATGTACATAATATGTAGTTACAAGCAAAACTTATTTGATAGTTATCGCAATTAATACCTTATATAAATATATTACTCATTATAATTGCATTTACTTGGGTTTATAATATGTTATGTATGTTTGTCTTTTGTCAGTCTATACATTTATGTGACAAGCATTTATGATTTACTTACTCGAAGTTGTGAAACAGACACTTAGGTATGTCTTATTGATTTACAGTCCTTTAGCTAAACCTGGATTCCAAGCTCTCGACATGACGGCCCCAGTCCTAGTGCAGATGAATCCAGCTGGCAAATGGGAGAATGTTAAGCCCGAAACATTAGACGAAGAGCGTCTTAGGGCTGTCGTGCAACATTTGGTAAATTCAAAGGCGCTGTCTGCCGCACAAAGTTACTGTTGTCAATGTGCTGAAGAAAATAAGGTGCCCATATTATATAATAATATTATTAAAATCTCTTACAATAATTGGATACTAGCTTTTGCTCGTAGGTCCACCTGCGTGATGGTATTTCGGGAATGAAATGCAGCCTATGTTCTATTCTAGACTGTGAACCATCACTATGCCAAATTTTATCCAGATCTGTTCAGTTGTTCTTGAGTGATTGAGTAGCAAACACCCAAACTTTCGGATGAATAATATTAATACAGATATATAATGAATATACTATCATCTTTGAAAGAGATTTTATAATTATAATTTAATACGCTGCGAGCTTAGCATTATTAAAAGACCTTCCTTGTTCCTACCTGTTTAAATAGTGAGTGATTGCAGAACCCGTTTTACAAATTCTGAATACTGGAGCTATGACTTATATATAATAACTAGCTTTTGCCCGCGGCTCCGCCCGCGCTAAAAAGTTTTTTCGGGATAAAAGTCCTGCTTTATATTTTCTCGGGATAAGAAGTACCCTAGGTCCCTCCCAGGGTTTTAAACTATCTCCCTACCAATTTGCATCGAAATCGGTTCAGTGGTTTGGCTGTGGCGGCTCCACTCGCGAGAACATAAAATCTGGAATAAAAGTCCCGCATTATATTTTCCCGGGATAAAAAGTAGCTTATGTCCTTTCTCAGGCTCTAGACTATCTGTGTACAAAATTTCATTTAAATCGGTTCAGTAGTTTTGGCGTGAAAGCTTAACAGACAGACAGACAGAGTTAATTTCGCATTTATAATATTTGTCATGACTTAGAAGATTCGCATCACCGTTTGGGACTACGAAATGAAATTACATAAATGCTAAAATAAGAAAAAAATTTCAGAAAGGGGATACTACATCGAATTACGTTCCCGTAATAATGATGCCTATTTATCCAGCCGACAATTGTCCGTTTGATATGGAATGTGAAGTTAAAAAAATGAGGGAAACCGAAGCTAAGCCGACAAAAAAAGTTGTAAAAGACACCGAAGCCAAAGGTTCTGAAAAAGAGAAAGACAAGAAAAAGCTTAAAAAACGAGGCTTTGTCATGCAACGACTTACTGATTTCGATTTATTGTCACAATGGTAGATTACAGTTGCTTTAAATAAAGCCCTAATGTGCAAGATTTCATTGATAATGTTCGTGATAGTGGATATAATGTTATAAATTATCGTTAAGTTAAAAGTTTTTTTTTTGTTTGATTATTACCTAAGCGCTGATTTTTCCGCTTATTGATAAACGCTATTTGTCACATAAATGTACGAGCAGAAGAAACAAATATGATTTCATAAATCTACTTATATACCTACAGGTGATTGGTAATAATTCTTATTCCCGTTGAGAGCACGTAGACTGGGTCAATAGCATACGATTTTGTCCCATGAAGCCAGTAGTAGTTTTCGAGCAATTTAATACGAAGTGCTTAAAGGACCAAATAAAACTAAACAATAAAAAAAAGTACTGGGATTGTGGTATTTTGTTGTTTTCTAGTAAATAACAATCTAATAGGCCGGTCAATTTATACAAAAAAAAGTGCTGAGTCTGCATTAATTCCTAACAAGCTGGATTTTTGTACAGACCTTAAATACAACATTACAAATGCTATGTCAAAAGTCCCCATCGATCCCGCTTGTGCGTTGTTTTTTATTCAAGGTTAAAGGTGCCTAATTTTCCTTTTTTGCGTATATCTCTAAAATGGTGAGAGCTATCGGAAAATGAATTAGAGAACGTTTGTAGATCGTAAAATTCTCTACAGAAAGAGAAATTCCGTTAATAAATAATACAAAGTGGTTACTTCCGTACAAAATTACCTATTTTGAACTTTTCGATTTTTTAGCTAGTTTTCGGGATTTTCCAATTTTTTTTTCTCATAAACCTACCCTGAGCTGTCTCGAACAAAACAATCAAAGAATTATTTAAATCGGTCCCGCCGTTTTTGAGTTTTGAGCGAGACTAGCGAACAGCCCTTATTTTTTTTTATGTATGGATAGATATTGTCCTATTAAGTTTCCTCGTTCGTATTATATATCGGGGAGTGTTCCTACTGGGAAAACCAAGTTAAAAAAGCGCCGAGTACACTACCTCAGAGGTGGTGTAGGAATATGTGCACAAAAAGGAAAATACGACTTTCCTACGGCCTGAAATCGCGATAACTTAAGAACGGTGCTTTGTAAGAAAAAAATACTAATACTTTTTGGTAGAGAATTTTACGATCTACAAACGTTCTCTAATTCATTTTCCGATAGCTCTCATCATTCTAGAGATAAACGCAAAAAAGGAAAATTAGGCACCTTTAACCTCGAAGAAAAAAACAACGCACAAGCGGGATCGATGGGGACTTTTGACATAGCATTTGTAATGTCGTAAATTTAAGGTCTATACAAAAATCCAGCTTGTTAGGAATTAATGCAAACTCGAATGTTTAATTTTACCGGGCTACTAAGCTTTCATAATAAACAATATGTGCGCGCATCATGTAACACAGTCATAGGTTATGCGCGCATCACTAATTTAGTTTCAGTACTAACCGACTTTAATAAAGGAGGTTCGTAATATCCTCATTTTATTCTTCACGAAATGCTGCATGGCCTTCGAAACGTCGGGAGAAAAATGAAATAAAAAACCGCGATATAATCCGTTATAGTAGTTTAATTTCAATGCCTAACATTCGTGTAAACTTAAGGAATCATTATGCAAATATTAAATTGTCATCAGACCTTGATAAGTATGCCAGATTTCGATTTAATACGCCATTTTGAAGGGGGTCAAAATCATGTTAAAAGTTTCCGTTACATAGATACATACATACATACATATGAAGCTAATAAAAGCGTGTTAAAAAAATAAAGGATATATCAAAAAATGAGCCCGAATATCTAACAGACAAGCTTAGACTAATACAGACAAGACAGTTTATATATATTTGGATAGAACTCCTGAAAACTAGCCTTTTGCAATAAATCGTTTAATTGTAACGGCCTCCAATTTTAAGATGCATGTAATTTTGCTTGGCTTGGATAGTGAAAACTACACTTAATATGAATGTTATCAAAAAAGTTGGTTATGAATGGAGGGGTCTACAAACATTTTTAATGGACCTAAGTTCCACAATGCATAAAGTTTGAGGCTGTTTAGATTTTGAAGCCTAGCACCCATACAAAATGCGGACATCTCCTTTCCTTTATTTCAAGGTAACACATTTTATGTAATTTAGCAGCACTGCGTATACCTTGCTGCCAACATCATACCATCGAAAATTAAAGTTGCAACTTGCAACGCACTATGCCTATTTTTTAATTAGGTATTGGTCATTGTTATTATTCCTGCATCATTGTCATTTACTTATGGCCGAAATTGTACATCTGGAATCGCATTCAATCTAGAAACGGAATTCTGAATCTGAAAAACGGATGTTTGCCTCACACGGTGTGAGTCATACTTACCTTCTTTACTTTTTGTATTTTATTTCTGTCCGTCTGTGGATACAAATCTTACAGACGCATACTTAATTTTTTTTTCTATCCTCAGTAGTATGTCACAGTAAGGCAGTTACCTTTAAGACCTTTTGAAGAGTTTTGGTAGCAACAAAAAGAAACACCTGATTAGCATAGTTATTTAAATTCGCTTCATTTGAGCCCTTTCATAGAACTATATAAGATAATATACCACCATAATTATTTAATTATTATGCAATGTAACACTATCATCAAAATAATAAAACAAGAGCTACTCAAGACACTTCTAAATTCCCGCCAAAACTTTCCGCACCGTTTGTGTTTTTTTTTCATTTAAATATTACGGCTCTAGATACTAGTCCATTGAGCCCATCTTTCATAAAATACAATTCTTGTTTCTTTTTTATCCTCAATACTATAGTGCGTTTCAACTTAAAGTTCCGATTGCGTTATGTTGGCAGCAAGGTATATGTAGTGTTGCCACATCATACAAAATGTGTTCCCTTTTTTATGGAATACCGAACATGTTTTGCCTAGTAGCAAAACACTAATATTTTCAAATTAAATTTTAAAATATATATGTAAGCGTGATCTATATACCCACTTTTAAGCTATTGCATAGCTTCTATCGTAGGCCTTGAGCGTGGAGACCGAATCCAGAAATTCCGTAACGAAAATAACCTGCCACCCTTCACTATTTTCAACTCTATCACAACCATGTAGAGTGTAAAATTTCATAAGTAAATTTAATATCACAGTCTTGTAAGAATACAATATGTATGAGGATATGAGCTGAATGTTAACCTCTCGAGCCCCGACCGGCCCAATCGGGCCGGTCTGACAGCTTGTCAAACTCGATATGTGTGCGTGTTGACGCGCCTTATGTGTGTGCGTGTAGGTCGATTTTCGCGTGTTGACAGACACGCGAAAAATTGCGCTTGCGCCAGTGTGGCCAGCGCTATGTACGCAAGAGGTTAAAGTATAAAAGGTCGAAATAACCGTGTATTTAAAAATTGTTCCAGTCAGTGAAAAGTATCAAGATGTCAAACGCGCGCAGTTGATCAGAATGTCCCTGTGGCGGGATGACGTGTTTCTAAGTTAGAATTTTCAAAAAGTTTTTATTTTATATCTGTTCAAAGAACAGATATAAAATTATAAATATTATAAACATTATATAATTATTAGGTGGATAGGTATATAGCAGCTAAATCAACTTTAATATGTTTATCTTCTTAACATTATTAACTGCATTTATAAATTAAGGATAAAACAATAAATAAAATAAGACGAATACTTCACTATCATAATGGAATGACATTTGTTTTTTAATAAGTAATGGAGGTAAGTACTTATTAAAAAGCAATTATGACAAGTCAACACACAAAACTTATAAATTTGCATACAATACATTATATCATTACACTAGCTATTTATTATTATTGTTATTTTAATTGATATTATACAATTATTGTTTATTATTTTTGATGCTTAAAACTTTATTAAAAGTAAACACATCAATCCTCTGGTTACTCTCCTTTTTTAAACTGAAATGGCGGGCATTATCTTCATAAATAATAAATTATGAATCATAATGTCCACCATTTTATCAGACAGGGGTTCACGCCAATTCACGCCATTAGATAATAAAAATAAAACGCACGGTGTAGTGCGTTACAAAACTTTTTATCGATAGCGTGAATTGACACTCCTGTCTGATAAGGTGGTGGACATTATGAAGAAAATTCCCGCCATTTCAGTTGTAAAAAATTGGGTTACCAGAGAATTACTCTATTTCCATTAATAAAATTCCTTATCAAAAATAAATAAACAATAATTGTATAACATCAATTAAAATAACAATAAATAAATATCCAGTGTAATTGTACAATGTATTATATGCTTATTAATATGTTTTTTGTGCTGACTTGTCATGATTGCTTTTAATGATTACTTACCTCCATGACTCATTAAAAAACTAGTGTTATTGCGTTACGATAAAAAAATATTCGTCTTGTTTTATTTATTAATGTATTATCCTAAATCTACAAATGTACTTAATAATGGTTTAGTAGATAAACATGTAAAAGTTGAAATAACTGCGAAATATATACGCACCTATCAATTATTATATTGATTTACTTCCGTAAGGACCAGATTAATTCCATAGTGTAATTTTGTGACATAACGATTTGTTGCTTGTATCGTATAAAAAAAGAAGTCTTTATTGAAAACTACAACGTCGGTTAATTATTATGTACTTATGACACAGTACAATGATTTTAATAATAAATTATTTAAAAAGAGGGCGCATAGTTTACGCTTACCTATATATTTTAAAATTTGTTTTGAAAATATTAGACTTGACTGCCTCGGTGGCGTAGTTGTATTATAGTACGACTGCAAAGCTAAGGTCTCGGGTTCGATCCCCGGGTTGGGCAAAGTGATATTGAGTTTTTCTATTCAGTATCAGTCCGGAGTCTGGAAGTTGTACCCGATATGGCGATAGGCTCGCCCCCTATCACATCATGGGACGGAATGTCGGCGAAATGTGGGTGCACTAGGTGCGCCTCTGCCTACCCCTTCGGGGATAATAGGCGTGAGTGTATATGTATATGTATGTGATATTAGTGTTTTGTTACTAGACAAAAATGTTCCCATTACAAAAAAAATCCTTTGTTTCAAGGTAGCACATTTTGTGTGATGTAGCAGCACTGCATATACCTTCTGCCAACATAACGCCATCAGAACTTAAAGTTGAAACGCACTATAACTACAATATCCTAGATTAATCTGAAAAAAACATGCATTATCATTGTTTAATTGGTTATTTGTTAGGTTAGCACCGCCGTTTTGTTTAGGATTTCGATCGTCCTTGATTTAGAATCTGAATTTAGAAACGTAATAACGAATATAATATAAGCCCAGCCTAAATTGGTGTTATAGCAGATGTCTATGATATGCTGTTTGCACCATGTAAAAAAAAACGTAATTTTAAGTGTCTATGGTTGATGGCCTACCACGGTGTTTGAAGTCAATGAAATAAATGCACATTGCTACATATTTATTTTTTTATTTTGTTCACAACTTTAATAAAATATGTTACAAAATAAGATAAACCAATGATATTACCAACAGCCTAGAAACAAATAAAAACAGGTGAGTGGTTTTAAATCTCTGGAGCGTACGTGGGTCACGTCCGTGCAATTAGTTCTTTCGTAGCTCACACTACTTTGTGTTTCACGTCTATAAATCCCAGGTGCACCTAAGTTAGTCCGGGATGCGTTTACATAGTTTCTTGTAGTCCTTTTAGATTTAGGTCAGCGTTTGAGAGCAACGGTTGTTGTAAATATGCAAAGGTCAGAAAATTTCGCCATGAACACTGAAATTAGCCAGTGCGTTTTTTTGTAGTAGTGTATGCATGTGAATTGTGAGACGTAAAAAAGTTTCTCATAATTTGGGTTCCCGTCATTTACTTTTTTGCGTGAAAAACATTTGAACACATGCTTTACGTGCACACTTCCTGCATGACTTACGTATGGGCCTAATGCGCCGTACTGTTCGTGTGGGCAAATTATGCGATATATCTTTTGTTGTTTGACCATCTGCCGTGATAAATTAGATATTTATTGGCCACAGTACCTTATCCCGTTCATGATTGTTGAGCATATAACATGGCCTTGATTGTGACATTGTTCTGAAGCACTCCACAGTTGGTAACTTGTTTAATACAATGGCCTTGTAAGTGTTCTTTACTGTTCCTTATCAATTTTATTCAAGTTTTATTTGCCAATGTAGTTTATTCTAGTGTATAAAGGGTGAAAGTTCTAAATTCATTAAATTCAAATTCCTGGAGACTCATGTCATGTGAGTTGCAGTGCATTAGGCATGTATTTAGCAATGATGTATACATTTTTCTTTGACAGTTTCGACTTCATTTCTTTTAATTTATGTACAACTTTCATCAACCTTTTTTTCAAATGTATATCATACTATTATAATATGTAGTGTTTAATTAATTTATTATTATCACAGTGCTTTCACATTTTTATGTATTATTTACTGTATTAATAATCATCTTTTCATGCATGTTGTATACACTATGCAGTAGTTTTATTATGTTAACATGCATTTATGATGTCAACAGGTAGGTGCCTCATTATAGCTGTTATTGTTTTGTATGATGAAATTAAGGGAGTATAAAGGATTAGTTGTTTGTTTTTATACAAACTTTATATTGCAGAGCTTTGTAAAATATTAGCAGATAGGCAATAATGCTGTTTTGTAGGACATAAATTTTCAGTTCAAATTACAAATAACGCTAAATACAATTAACATAATTGACAAGTGGGTAGAAGTAAAAAAAATATCATTCTGAAATATAGCTATATTCCAGTTACGTGTTTAATCATGTGATAATATTAAATTATTAAATACTGTTGTGATGTTTCAGCCTTAAGCAGGGTTGAAATCACCAAGAAAACTTGCAGAAGTAATCTTCTGCAAGCATTTTTTACCATATAAATAGTCTTGGTAAGCTGACTTCCACGAATATTGAAGTTAGCGTGACTTGTGGCAAGACACACAAGTATAGAATTATTGAAATATTGCCACCAATATAATGACAACTGGAAGTTCTTACACAAGATATTGCTGACAGAACTTGATACTCACAATATAACTTTCAACATTGGGAATATAATTTGAGTGCTTTGAATTGGGTCAATGATTAATGGGTCACTTACTAAACATTTAAGCATAGATATTCTTGATTTGATTTGTATTTATTATTATTATGTGTAACCCAAATCACAGATCAGCAGAAACTATGCAGTACTGCTAAACAAGAGAAAAAATTTATTCTTGTTTATTTGTAAATGAATATAAATCAATAAAATTTAGTTTTTTAATTGAGTGATTTTAAAATGCTCTTCATTGAGCTACTGCTATTTTAGAAGTTACTAGGGCATATTTTAGAGATTACTTGTACTTTAAAAATGTATTATGCATACACATAGTTTCTTTGTAGTTTTGATCATCAACAAATAGTTCATTTTGTTTATAAAATATGTTTGCCTTGTGTTGAGACTTAGATATAAATGCTTTTACTGAGTTAGATAAATAATAATAAGATATTAGACCAAAGCAATTATACCATAGTTCCAAATAGGAAAAAGTCACTGCATTAGGTCAGCTCTCTATCACAGGAATTTTAAAATATTAATGACAGTAAGAATTAACATAATTATGTAGACATCATTAGATATACTAGAATTGACGGTCTGTAATATTATAATATATACAGTCTGAGTAATTGTTAGTTCACATTCACATTATCTATGCTAATATTATAAAGAGGAAAGGTTTGACTTTTTGTTTGTAAGGAATAAATCCAAAAATGATTGAACAGATTTTTAAAATTATTTCACCAATATTAAGCTATATTATCAGTAAGTACCATGCTACTTATTGTCCCGGGTGAATATAATGCGGGACTTTTGTTCTGGAAAATCTTTTTCACGCGGTTGGAGCCGCGGGCAAATGCTAGTTATATATATGTAGGTACATGTTACAAATTTATTAATAGTCCACACACCACATATAATAATTGAAGGGTTGTAAGTCTAAAGGGTCTAAGTGCCAATTTTGCTTTTTAGAGATATAACAAAAAAATGTTATGAAATAAACAAATTAATGATTTAATTATTTACTTTACCTAAATCAATTTAACACATATGTTTTAGTTATATAATGTGCAAATTTTTTTTAACATATTTTAATATTTTATTATCTGTGTGTGAGTAAAAAATTCAAAGACACAGACACTTGGATCCATTTGGATATTAGGTTTGGCACATAGATCATATTTTTGTAATAATATTGTTTATTTTTTGGCACATAGACCCGTTAGAATTACAACCCTTCAATTATGTACAATATGTTTAATCTACTAATTATAATTATAACACAAACACACTCACTCACGCCTTTTATCCCAGAAGGGGTAGGCAGAGGCGCAACTAGTGTATCCACTTTTCGCTGTGCGTATTTCATCCCAAGATATTAAAAGGGCGACCCTAACGCAATATCGGGCACAAAATCCAGTTAAAAATTTAAAAAGTTATTGGATCGAAACCTCTGTCAGTTATATAATAATAATGAATCTGACTATTTTAGCAGTTTAATAATAAACATAGTGCACAAGTGCTATAGCTAAACAATTTGATGTCTTGTTTCCTCCAATATTTAATATTATTCAACACAGAAATACAAAACACTCAGTAGCTGTTACAAATATAATATAAAATTATACTATGTTTATTAGCAAAGTTAGTGTCAAAGAGTGCACATTCTAATGAGTAAATTTCTTTTTTAAATACTTTACAAGTGTAGGACTAGATATTTATTGCTGAATTTTGCTGCATATTATGTAATATGGAAAAGGACATCAGATATCCATCTGTTACGTTTTGCCAGATATTGTTGTTGATCTTTGATAATTTTAAATTATATATTATTTTGGTGTAAGCTAAATTTGTACTATAAAAATATGATAATAAAAATCATTTTAGTTACTACCCCAGCTGTGTCCTAGTTAGTAATGCATGCACAGTTGCATATTTCTCAGTAGTAGAAATTGATAATACACCTTTGGCATTTGCTGTAGTTATTATTACTAATTTATTAAGAACATAATTTTGGTGTATCAGGGTGATGGTATCAGTAAAATATTAAATTTTGTTATTATGTAGTACAAATATCAATAAAAATATTCAAATGTATATAAATATAAAAAGAAAACATATTACAAACATTATAATCTTGAGTTAAGACACAGTTTTTATTTATACAGGAGAGCAGAACGTGCAACTGTGTATTCTCCATTTCACACAAGTGTAAGTACTAAGTCAAGCTATTTAAAAAAAGAAGCTTGATATTCGATGTATTATTTAGTAAATGTTTGTGTGTAGTAATATGCTTAACTATCTGTCAATGCATTCTTGAAAATTATGTCAGCACATAATTCATCTCATTCATAATGCTCATGCAATTTTCAACAGATGTTTACATTTGCAACGTTGGATCACATTTCAACACAATGGCTACCCATTCTGATATAACAAAACAATGATTTAATTTTCAGTTTGCACCCAGAAAAATGGACCCATCATGCTCACACAGCTCGTGTGATGTATTTGAAGACACTGGTCGAGTGTCTTTTAACAACAGTGAGAGCAAGACTGATAGAGACGTCAATATGGCAGACAGGAGTGCCTCTACCCAGACGAGTGGCAGGCAACAAATAGATGACATAGAGAGAGAGGACTTTGATGAAGAAAACAGAATTATTAAACAATGTTCTCGTATGATAGTTGATAACAAAATTACTGCCCCACCACACTACCCTGGACATATATCCAGTGCAAACTCTAGCTTAGCATCTAGCTCGGAGACTATATCAACATTGTCTAATCTTATCAACGATTACAGTATGCCAGGGTGCAGCAAAAATGTGGCTGACGACAGTAATACAACTATCAAAAACATGATCCATTCCAGGAAATATGAAGAGCCTAGGAGAGAAGAGGCATTCAAACCAGATTTCATGCAAAAACTTTTGACCAGCAATATAGAGGAAAAGAAAGACTTTCCAAAGGGGAAACTCTATAAGGGTGATAACAGTGGGCTATGTGATATGGAAATAGATGGTTGTGATTTAGATGGGATGAGTGGTCCATCGGGAAGAACTAGTTCCAATGCCTCGAGCATCGCTAGCACCAGTTCTGATAGCACCAAGGAGTTCTCAGTCCCATCAACTTCAAATGCTGAGAAACTTCTTGGCCTAAATGACAGCAGAAAAATTGAGGCAGGCAGTTCTCGGTCCTCGGTGAGTGGTGAAATGGCTACCAAAACCACCACATTTGTATTCATATTTAGGGAGCTATAAATCCTGCCCAGTACTTAGTTGGCTATAACACTAATAGTTTGCATTAGGCACAACACTGTTTTTGATTTAATGCATTGATAGTTCATATTATGTTGTAGGGATTTATTGTGATGGACCGGTACAATTTTATTGATGTTGCTTGTAAGGACTCAATGTTTGTGACGTCAATATTGCTTTGTAGGCTCTATTTATTGTAGACTTTGTGTTTACAGTAAATATTAAATTTTACATATTGTGTGGGGATTTTTCTGCTTAACAACTGTGTTGGTCAACCTATCCATCCTGTGTGATCACAGTTGCATCGAAATGGAAATAGTCAAGCCTTCTTCAAATAGTTATCATTTTTTGTTATGTTCGATTAGCTGCTCCATATTTATTTAGCCTGTTGGAGCATGTAAGGGTCCCTGAAGTTAGGGGTCTCAATTAATTAACATGGAGGTTGTTTGATTGATTGACTCATGTTCATGTGTTTTGTTTCAGAACTACATGCAACAATACTACGATGGTGATGAAGACTCCGATGATGAAGTCACTGAGGAGTCCTGGTGCACTTGTTTATCTTCCCATGAGGTATGTTTAAATACTGCCATAAAATAACTAACATTACGTAGTTGGATAAAAACAAAAATCATTTAACCATTCTGATAATTATTTTATTTATTATAATAGCTACATTATTATACAGGGTTATTTTGACATTGCGTTAATAAATTAAACCACCCACTTGTCTTTAACTCTGCTAACATCATGCCAAAAATCGTCTATGAAAAACCTACATTTTCACCAAAAATCTAAATTTTACTTTCTTGATTTTTTTTTACATTTTGTAGTTTAATGTAAATATGGCGTGTGCGTGATCGTTTTTCTGACTGAAAGTGTGTTGTTGCTCCTGCACCGAATCCTCTTAGAGTAGTAGCAGTGGCATTAGGGTGTGTAAACTTAAAGTTACCTTTTATTGATATTTATTTTATTCGAAGCTTACACTCTTTTATTTCACATCTGTGGTTTAAATAACTTATGAAAAGTGTTATTTTCAAGGAGATAAGTATGTAATTTCATTTAGTAACGCAATGTCAAAATGATAGCTACATCACTTAGTGCTGTATGCTACTGTTTATCCCGCAAAGGGGCGTTAGCGCCAACGGGGTCGCAAGCAGAAATTATATAATATTTGAACAATGGTGTGCAAGTATAGACTTTTGATTATAATTTTTGTCTTGTTCAGGACGATGATGAGGAAGATGAGGGGGATCCGGAACCTGAAAGGCTTTGGGTGAGTATGTATGATTATATTCAAGGTTTTAGAAGAGGAACTAGGGTTTTAGAACATAACTTTGTTGGATACTGGCAGTTCAGCTATTATGTTCTGATTTAATAATATGTAGTGTTTTTCACAAGAGTCCTTCAGAGGTGCTCCACTGTTTCAATCTGTTGTATCTATATTGACTCGTCAAGCGCCGCGATGGACACCGGTGTCCATATATATAGGGTTTTCCCATACATCTATATATAAGCGGGGCTTGAAGGGTTAATGTTGATTGTAAGGCGTCACATGGCATAATGCAAAGGTATAAATATTATGTATTTCTCGCAGTGTAAATAGTGATGAAAGTCGTAATATACATAAAAATACTGGTAATAGGTCTCTCAGATTTAAGAGTCCGTCTGGGTGGGTGCCACCACAATGTTATTTCCACCGCCAAGCATGCACTGTTGTGTTTCGGTTTGAATGACATTGTAGCCAGTGTAACTACTGTACATACATACATACACTCACGCCTGTTATCCCCGAAGGGGTAAGCAGAGGCGCAACTAGTGCACCCACTTTTCGCTGTCATTCCGTCCCATGATGTGATAGGGGGCGTGCCTATCGCCACATCGGGCACAAATTCCAGACTCCGGGCTGATACTGAATAGAAAAACCTCAATATCACTTTGCCCGACCCGGGGATCCCGAGACCACAGCTTTGCAGTCGTACTGTAATACAACTACGCCACCGAGGCAGTCTACTACTACTGCTGTACATAATTAGATTTAACATCTTATGTCTCAGGATGACTAGCGCAGTGGAATGCCACACAGTACTTTGTAACTCAAGGTGGTGTATGGTGTTGTTACATATTTCTTTATATTATTTTGTAATTTTTGTCATTATATACCTCAGATACTTAGACTAACACTCAGATATTATAATAATTTCGTTGGAAATTATTGTATTTTGGTCTAGGCATACTTGATTAACTGCATAATTCATGAATGTCGTTAAAATACTTATAAAAAATAAGAAATAAATCTTCATTGTTGTTTGACATCAGTTTTCTCACGTTATGTGAGTATAATTTCTTAATTACCAACTAACACATGAAACATGAATACTTTAAGGTGATCGCGTGTCAAATACGACTCCAGACGTATTTTCTTAGTAAAATCGATAACAATAACTTTGCTGAATTGATTCCTCTGAATATCAACATGTGTTTCTCGCTGACGTTGACATATTACGAATAACTATGTCTTAAACTAGTGAATTTCTCATCACGTATCACGTACTACATTAGCATTAATAGACTGCAATAGTTTAACGCGCGATATTTATTTCGTTGTAAAACATATTTTTGGTTGAATTTTTTAAGAATTTAATTTCTAAATTATACCTAATTTATTTACATATCAGATGAAGACAATGAGGATATTCCGTTTTGAATGTTATCCAAAACTAGTATGTATCATTATTTGTAGATGTTACAAGTTTACATTGAAATAATAAAACATCTCACCTGACCAAAATTTAGCTATTATTTTGACTCACTATTTATAATTATGTATTTATTAAAAAAACTCCAGTTTTATGGTAAAAATCAGGCTTTAAAAATCAATTCCGCTGACGCATCCGCTTAATCTCCATATAATAGGGTTGACCCTAATGGGTCAACCCCTATTTAACTCATTTGACTGTTATATCTCCCCTAACCCTTTCAGTAGTAGAGGAGACCCGTGCTCAGCAGTGGGCAGTATATACAGGGCTAGATATGGTATATAGTATGAATGTTATACGCGTTTGTAATTTTTTAGGTTACATAAGTTCTCTCGTGATGGTAGGTGATTGTGATGGTTGGTTACAGAGGAAAAGACGCTATGAGCCGCAGCCGACGACTTCGACCAAGCGGTTTTGCGCGGACTCCACCGCAGGGCCCAGCCAGGAGTGCTGGCCAACACCCATACAGAGCGCGAGTGGGCTGCAGACACACACCCATGCACAGGGCTCGCCTGAAATGAAACAATGGCTCAATAGGTGAACAATGACTTTGAACATTTTATTTACGGTCACATTTTTAAAAGAGAAGCTATAGAAATGTAAAAGTTTAACTGTGATGTACTATTTTTTCTTTCATGTTCGAAAACAAAACTTTTCTTTTAGAAGCTGTAGAAATGTTTCAATTATGTTGACGAGTCACGTTTATAACATAGCCGTCTTAATGGGCCAGGACTTTACGCTATAATAAGACTTTTATTGCTACAGATTCCAAACTTGGACCAACACGGAGAAGATTCAAGCGATTGACGCGCTAATCAGCCGCTGCTCAGCGAGCCACGTGAGACACATGATGAAGTCTATCGAGCCGTTGTTTCAAAGGGATTTCATCTCGCTTCTCCCCAAGGAGCTGGCGCTCACAGTTCTCGGCTACCTTCAACCTAAAGATCTGCTCAGGGCTGCTCGAACATGCCGGTATTGGAGGTAAGAGATATTTATCATATTTGATTTTGATAGCAATATGAGTTGTACGAATATAGGGGTTGTAACAATTATTATCTGTAGGCTGGATTTGAGGTAAACATTTGTTTACAAATATTTATTTTTCATGAATCTGTACTTAGTACTTGTACGTATGTGCTCGATTCCCAGATCTAAGGCAGCCAAAAACTATATGGGTTTTTCGTTTAGAAATTTATAACAGGCATGTACCTGTAATTTGCTTTGATGTGACCATGACGTGAAGTTAAATGATATTCGAAATAGTCGTATTCACGTACGTAGTACTATTTAGTATTATGTAATTATGGATTTACTTTTGACATAGTAAACCCATGATTTCATCAAGTGGCCATGTTATGAGGAAAAAGTTAGATCAGAAGCTGGCCAATGAGGCATTGTTGTGCTGAATTTTATGAATTATGCAGTCATCAACAAGAAGAATAATTACCATACTATATTTTGTTTAATGAGCATTTTTGTTTTTATATCACACTAGCTTTTAACTGCGGCTTCGCTCACATTAGAGTTTTTCATATATAAAAGTCACTTTTTACACAAACTATACATTTTCCCGGAACGAATTGTAAATCTAAACCATTTTCGAATCCACCTGAATACATACAAACAATTTAATTAAAATCGGACCAGCCGGTTAGGAGGAGTTCAACGCACAGAAGAATTATTTTATAGGCACGCGCCGCCTGCCCCCTGGCCGATACCGCCGCAACCGCTATGTCCCTGCATTTTAAATCTGTAATATCTTCGAAAATATTTATTTAACCCGTCAAACCCCGCTTATATGTATATATGTATATATGTATGGGGAAACCCTATATACTCGGACGCCGGCGTCCGTAGCGTGGCTTGACGAGTCAAATTACATGCTGTAAACGGCTATATTGATTTTATATTAAAGTCACAATATATTTTAGGTACTTAATTGGATAAGGGATGAATGCTGTATTGCTTGAAATCGCTTCGATGAGCCATTATTTTTCGTAAAAAGTAAAGGATAAAAATGTTTATTGTGGATTATCCCTAAGTGATTGACATATACCATCGTGGACTTTTTTGTAGACCTTTTTAAGATGTACAATACTGTAGTACATTATTTTGATCTATCTCGTAGAGTTGTATTTGTTTACGACATCACATTAGAACCCTCTAAAATTATCAGTGTTTCTCTACTATATTTTGCATGTATTAAACATATAAACCTCTCTCTTGAATCACTCTATACATACATATATACTCACGCCTTTTATCCCCGAAGGGGTAGTCAGAGGCGCAACTAGTGCACCCACTTTTTGCCATTATTCCGTCCCATGATGTGATAGGGGGCGAGCCTATCGCTATATCGGGCACAAATTCCAGACTCCGACCTGATACTGAAGAGAAAAACTCAGTATCACTTTGCCCGACCCGGGGATCGAACCTTAGCATTGCTGTCGTACCATAATACAACTACGCCACTGAGGTAGTAGTAGAATCATTCTATCTGTTAAAAAAAACGAATCAAAATCCGTTGCGTAGTTTTTAAGATCTAAGCATACATAGGGACCGACAGCGGGAATCGACTTCGTTTTATACTATGTTAAGATTAATATGGGCAAAGAGTGATTATAACGTGTTATAAAATAAATATTGTTCGCTTTTTTTCGGCTAGGACGGTCAATCTCAACGGAATTTGGTTAAGTAAGCTGAAGATATTATAGTGCTCAAGTGACCGAGGCAGTCAAAAGTGTTTATTTCGATAGAATTTTAGGCAAATTTGGTCAGTGGATATAGTGGAGAAGAACCGCGTATCAGCGATTGCTGTAATAGAATAAAATAATAGTCTTATTGGAGATTGTTTTACATTTGTTCCGACTGGAAGCATTATTTACCTTAGTTTTTCGTATAAAACTCACTGGGAATCATGAGCCTTATCATCTTATGTTTAAGGATCACGAAAGGTGTTTATTGCCGCGCAATGCTTTCAGCTGTAAAGTATTGATCGCCTATGAGTACTGACTGGTCTCGGCGCCAATTCTAAATATTTTATTTGCCATTCCTTTTTTAATTTTTTGTTGATATACATAAAGGAAATATTATTGTGTATAGACAACTATGTGACCGAAATAGGTCAAGGTGCAACGGTAGTGCTGCTGTTTTGTTGAATTTATTGAAATGCGCACGTGTTACAGAGCCATCTAAATTATGTCCGTGTTTGATTAAAGGAGGATCGCTTACGTTGCGAACGTGGAGAAAATTTGACCTCACCTTACACTATGCAGTGTGATGGCTGTGAATATTGTACTCACATAAAAAAAATACACACACACACACTCACGCCTGTTATCCCCGAAGGGGTAGGCAGAGGCGCAACTAGTGCACCCACTTTTTGCCGTCATTCCGTCCCATGATGTGATAGGGGGCGAGCCTATCGCCATATCGGGCACACATTCCAGACTCCGGGCTGATACTGAATAGAAAAACTCAATATCACTTTGCCCGACCCGGGGATCGAACCCGAGACCTCAGCTTTGCAGTCATACTGTAATACAACTACGCCACCGAGGCAGTAAAAAAAAATACTGACTACAATAAAATATTTTACAACTAAACCTCTATCGAGAACAACAGCGTGAACAGTGAACTGTAAACTTATGAGAAATAATGTCAGTATTGAAAATAGTCATTGCTTAAAATATCCTAACTGAAACATAAATCCTACTACGGGAAATAAAGGCCAAAGTTCGTAACAGAAGAATTTGCAATATTTACCCTGATAATGGCTTCGCTAATAAAATAATTGAGATCTCGCTGGATAATAAGTTACTTGACAGTAACCAAAATCATAGATCTTGGCATAGACAATGCTCTTCAGTTGATTTCAAAATGTTTTATACCGGAATGACGAGACGAGCTTGTCTCTCGCATGATGGTCAGTGATACGATGCCCATAAATTTTAGCAATACTAAATATTTTTTATTACTACTTGGCAACCCATTGCGCTTGTCACCCTGGGAAGATATTAAAGTCTTATTTCACCACGATCAGTTAGTTACTTTAACACCATGTTGAATGTCTTAACTGGCTGTTGAGGTTTTTGAGTGTCCCACCATGCCCCAACAGGATTATTTTCCTTAACAAGGCGTTCTTTCATGGAACGCGCGATACTTTAAAATATACATATATATACACTCACGCCTGTTATCCCCGAAGGGGTAGGCAGAGGCGCAACTAGTGCACCCACTTTTTGCCGACATTCCGTCCCATGATGTGATAGGGGGCGAGCCTATCGCCATATCGGGCACAAATTCCAGACTCCGGACTGATACTGAATAGAAAAACTCAATATCACTTTGCCCGACCCGGGGATCGAACCCGAGACCTCACCTCAGCTTTGCAGTCTTACTGTAATACAACTACGCCACCGAGTTAGTCTTTACTTCGATACTTTAACATTCGCGTTAATTTTAATGCCCGAGTAACTAACGCTCGTTAAATAAGAAATCTGGTCCAAGTCTCCTAATGCCCAGTATTTACGTTAGCTACAATGTCTTTTAAACCGGAACCCAACAGTGCACACTGCTGCTTGGTGGCAGAAATAGGCATTGCGGTGGTACCTGTCCAGGCAGACCGTCGTATACGAAATACCACCAATGTAATTAGTATATGCATAGGCTAAACGGTCGGGTCAGGTGGTGGTAGCCAGAAAGTAGGGTAGGGACTAGGGACTCGCTATCGATAGTAGACTAGTTCACTCACACGTTCATGAATACGTTCTCGGTTATGTAGAGTAAATCATTCAATAGTGACAATACTGTATCGTATTCATTGGATCCGTACATATTGTTCGAAAGTAACCGCATTAAGTCAACCTAGTTGCTCAGGATATTATCTGACAAAAAATATTTTGGAAGTAATTATTTTGTGAAAGGTTAACGATTCTTTACTGAACTTTGGAACTTAATAATTAGTCGTAAGGTCAACTAGCCATTCTGGTGTGTAGGTAAATACATTTTAAGTTATGGCAGGGGGGGGGGGAGGGGGAGTCGTATGTGGCTTGAGTTGGTTTTGTGTAATTATAACACATTCCGTCATCCGCTAAGTTTGACTGCCACACTGCCGTGTGTCTTGATATGATAGCTATGCCATTGTTGCGTTTTTATGCCGCTGCGTTTTTTTTTGTCGATACCATTTGTAGTACGGTCTTCTTGTGTTTTTTTGTGTGTACTTTATGCAGTGACGTAACTATAGGGTGGTAACGATCCAAAATGCAATGGGCCCCGGCTCGAAGGCGGCATCTGACCTGAGACGAAGAGGACCGTTCAGGAGAATCTTAAAAAGGTCACCAGATTTTTTGCTGGCGAGGCGCCCCATTGAATTGGCCACAGGTTACGCCAGTGTAGTTACGTCACTGGCTCTGAGACGCGTCTCCATACATAATTGCTAAGGTCAACAGATATTTATTTTAGCGTTTAAGTTACAACAGGAAAATAATAGTACGCTTCGGATGCATTCCATTGCTTATTGTCAATAATAAACCTATTTTACTATCTGTAATTGATAAGCTTAATAGTTTTGTTTATCTTTAATTTTAATTGGTCAGTTAAGAAATGGGTTGTAAGAATTGTATGGACTAACCATTTTATTTATATTCTAATTATGAATTGTGCCATTAGTTTGACAATAATAAATGATCATACAGAATTCAGCGTTGCATTGTTGTAGCCTAAGAATTGAGATCTCATTTTCTGCTTCGTATTAAGGTATTAAGCAGGGAATGTAAGAAAAGTTCACTTTGAAACACTGATCACCTGCAATAAATCAGGGACAAGTCATGGACAGATGCAAGCAGCGTTTGTTATTGTAAAGTTATATTGTGGTATTTATATGTCGACGGGGTCCGTTCATCGCCGCGCACTATTGTCATCAGACCCCTTGTCTTTTCCTATAAATAGATACGAAGGGTTACAGTAATTTTTTGGCGAATATACTAGTCTCACTTTATCCAGTGCAATAAGAATCATTAAAACCACATGCAAATCGGATCAGTAGTTTTTGAGAAACTCGCGGCCATACAAATTTACATACATACATACATACATACATACAAACATAAATACATACATACGGATCGAATACAGAACCTCCTTTTTGAAGTCTGTTAAAAAGCAGCATATCATCCTAACACGTTTGTACAAGACAATGATAAATTATATCATTGGCACGTGTTGCCAGGTTCCTAGCCGACGACAATCTTCTATGGAAGGAACAGTGCCGCCGCATCGGCATCACGACAGTGAAGAAGATGCCTCGCTCGCTGCCGCGGTTCGCGAGCCCGTGGAAGGCGGCATACATGCGCCAGCACCTCATCGAGAACAACTGGCTGCACAAGCCGGTCAACACGCCGATAGTGATGCGCGGCCATGATGATCACGTAATCACATGCCTGCAGTTCTACGGGAACAGGATACTGAGCGGCAGTGATGATACCACGTTGAAAGTGTGGTCTGCCATTACTGGCAAGGTGGGTTGATGTTTTGTTGTGCATCTTATTAATATAAATGTGAATGTTAGTGAAATTGTTTGGATGTTAGATGTCAACACAGAAACAACTTTGAACGGATTTTGATGATATACTCTTAACACACACTCTTAACCCTGTAATTTGCTCCCATGGGACATAATAGATATTTTTAATCTGATTTTTTAAGTAGATGGTGCTTGCATAAGGCTGCCATCCGTCCGGATTTCCCCGGATTTGTCCTAGTTTGAAGGGCGTCCGGGGGCCGTCCGGCCGGGGTTTTTAAAATTGTCCGGGCAAAACCCGGACACTTTTGTTGTCAGGGGAAATCCATTTTTTATAGATGAGCGACAAATTGAAATAAATCTTAGTTAAAACTTCATGCATTTCCCCGCATTCAAGAAGGAACGGCAAAATATTTTTCAGAGGTGTCCGGGGAAATACCCATATTTCGCCCAAATGTCCGGGATTTTTGCCGTGTTTATCCGGCGTTGGCAATTTAGATGATGGCAGCCCTATGCTTGCATCGTACTGTTTTAGGGACTTTTATAGCGGGAAAGGCTTCACACGCGGGTGAAGCCGCGAGCAACATCTAGTTTAGTATATAAATATACTAGCTTTTGCCCGCAGCTCCGTCCGCGGTACTTACTAAGTTTTCCGGGATAAAAGTACATATAAACCTTCCTCTTGAATCACTCTATCTGTTAAAAAAAACCGCATCAAAATCCGTTGCGTAGTTTTAAATATCTAAGCATACATAGGGGCAGACAGACAGCGGGACGACTTTGTTTTATACTATGTAGTGATAGCACACTCGTGCGCATCACGCCTTTATCTCCGAAGGGGTACGCAGAAGTGTAACCAGGGCACCCACTTTTCGCCAAGTGTGTTCCATCCCATGTCGGGCACAAATTCCCCGGACTGATACTGAGAGAAAAAAACCCAATATCACTACCCGATTCCGGGATTCAACCCGAGACCTGAGAGTGATGTCTCAGCGCGTACACAAAACAAATATACCACCAGGGAAGTTTTATAAAAATTGCATTCCGTCTTTATCCCTTTTCAGGGATGAACAGTATGTTGAACCTAAGTTTCGCCATTAGTTCTATTTAATATGGGCAAGCCTATTGTAAATAAGAATCCGGTCTGATATCTGATGATATGTTGTGTAATTTTAATGAATATGTCATCATTTATTTTCTTACACTAAGATTACGTGATGCTCTACGTTAACTCTTTTTGCTTATGTTACATTCTGAGTAAGACATTGTTTTAGTAATCATAATTTCTGAGAATTAGTCATAATTGCAACATCTTGTCAATGTTATTACTCGACACTCGTACTTATTAATCGGTAATCTCTTTAGAATAAACTTTGTATTGAGTACTTAAAGCAAAGATACTTTTATTTTTTTGAAAATCCAAATTCAAAATTGCGGTACATTTGGTATAATTAAGATTATTAATAGCCAGACCTCCTCAATATTTATTTATTTATTGCATATGTTATCGTAGTTGTGGCTCGCTAAACACTATGGACTAATATTGTTCAATATTAAGATATATCAATTAATTGGTACTATTCCTATAAAATGTCATGAAATAAATCACACTTGGTGAAAAATCAGATTGCCTCGGTGCCGTAGTTGTATTACGGTACGATTGCAATGCTGAGGTCTCAGGTTCGATCGCCGGGTCGTGCAAAGTGATATTGGGTTTTTTATTCAGTATCAGCCCGGAGTCTGGAATTTGTGGCCGATATGGCGATAGGCTCGCCCCCTATCACATGGGACGGAATAACTGCGAAAATTGGGTTGCACTAGTCGCGCCTCTGCCTACCCCTTCGTGGATAAAAGGCGTGAGTGTTCAAAAATTGTGTTTCAAAATTCTGCAATCCCAAAACATAACTTTGCGATTTTGCAGGATCTTGTAGGACTTGCGGCGCGTTGCATGTGTATTATTCATATATTGTTGCCAATGTAAACACGAGCGTAGCTAGCCATGGGCTTAGGGTGGGGCAGCAGTATAAAATAACTAGATTTTGCCCGCGGTTCCGCCCGCGTTAAAAAGTTTTTCCGGGATAAAAATCCCGCCTTTTATTTTCCCGGGATAAAAGTGGCCTATGTGTTAATCCAGGACATGATCTACCCGTGTGCCAAATTTCATTAAAATCCGTTCAGTAGTTCTTGCGTGAAAGAGTAACAAACATTCATACATCCAGACATCCATACAAACTTTCGCTTTTATAATATTAGTAGGATAATATTGTAACAAGCAAACTATGCCCGAAGTTTTATCCCAGTTAATTTTTTTTTGTATCGATTGACGACTGTCGAGTGTGAATTTTCTTACGGATATTAAGTATTGTAGTTAGTACCTAGATAATTTATTTATTTAGGTTAGATTAAGTACCTTGTCCCACCGAGGCTACGCCCATGAATGTAAACGTATCTGGAAGTTAGTGCGAGAACTTGCTAGCCTAAATTGGACTGTAGAACCAATTTTTTGTGAACTCGCTAGTCTAAACTGGATTCTAGAACCAATTTTTTGTGTCCAGTGCCTGCGCACCCTCGTGGGCCACTCTGGTGGCGTGTGGTCCTCGCAGATGGTGGGCGACATGGTGATCAGCGGCTCCACGGACCGTACCCTGCGCGTATGGAACGCGAAGACCGGCCACTGCCTGAAGGTGCTCGCCGGCCACACCTCCACCGTGCGCTGCATGCATCTACACCAGAACAGGTATATATATACTAGCATTTGCCCGCGAATTCGCCCGCGTTAATAAGTTTTTCCGGGCTAAAAGTACATAAAAACCTTCCCGTTGAATCACTCTATCTATTAAAAAAAAAACCGTATCAAAATCCGTTGCGTAGTTTTAAAGATCTAAGCATACATAGGGACAGACAGCGGGAAGTGACTTTGTTTTATACTATGTAGTGATATATATACGGGAATATAAGCTAAGCTGAGCGATAAGTTCTTATGACTATGGAATGTTCTGGCAGACGCATGTGGTTTGCCAATGTATATTTTTTATATGCTCCGTTGAAATTGTGTAAATTATAAAATGTGTCTTGTTCAAATGTATATAATTCGCATCTTTAGAACGAAAACGAAATTCAAAAAATAGAAAATTGAGTTGTCATTTTTAAATTACTTAAAACTAATTAAATTCCCTTATTTATAAAAATATAATAAAAAATGGACCGATATAACAGTTTTGTTCTTTTCCTGCTTGAATATGGCTGTGTTTTAACTATTATTGTATTGATAACATCGTTTTAAGTAATTTTATAACGTAAACTCAATTTTCTATCTTTTTGAATTGTGTCGTTTTCATCCTAAAGGTGCGATATATGCACTATTTTTTATGTTTTATTAGATTTATGTAGATTTACGCGTCCTTATATGTTGCTGAATACGCGATGGCCTGTTTTAGCACACCGATATCAGTGTATTTGTAACGATAAGCGAATGTAGTAAACTTTATAACTATTCACAAAATTGTTTGTAAGTTTGAATTATTATGCATCGTACAGTATTATAAATGCTTGGCGAAAAGTTCGGTTTTATACATTTATTATTTAAATCCAATTTCAAAGGCAATTGTTTTTACTTTGATAGAATAAGGGTATATTTTTGTGATGATACATCTTATGTATAAATAGCTTTTTGAAGTTTAGGTTAGGACTTAACAGCACCTCAAAATGGAATTGTACTGCTGATTTCACATTTTTTTATTTTGTTTTTGTGGCCAGATTATGCGAAATGTGTTCATATTGGGAAACCACGCCTTTTGCGACTTTCATCATGGTATTATTATTATATTTAAAAATATGCAAACCGATACGTAGATAAGCTTTATATTTATAGTAATGAATTGTGTAATTAATATATAATATCAAATGTGAAATGTTGATTCAAAATAAAAAAATATATTTTATTGTCGCATGATTAGTGTATTTTTTTTTGTCTTTAATACTTCTATCAATGTCTATAGGTCAATGTTTAATAAGTTATCGTCAGTGAAATTCTACCAATAGGGCATTGATTACCAAAATCACGTAATTTATGGACACATAAGTAGTATATACCACCTACATAATATTACATATGTGTGTATAATTTTATATTCAGAGTGGTGTCTGGGTCCCGCGATGCGACTTTGCGTGTGTGGTCTCTGCCTGATGGCCGCTGTCTGCGAGTCCTCGTGGGTCACCTGGCTGCAGTCCGCTGCGTGCAGTACGACGGCAAGGTAGTCGTCTCAGGCGCATACGACTATTTCGTCAAGGTCTGGAATCCGGAGACAGGCGAGTGCCTTCACACGCTCGCGGGACACACCAACCGCGTGTACAGTCTGCAGGTAAGTGTTTGTATACAGGCTATTACAATTAAACACCATTTAAATCATTTTACCTTGACACATGAAATAACAACAAAAAGTTATAAGAAGGCACACAAGTGACAGTATTATACAATTTTCACTTTGTTCATAGGATATATCTTATGTTGTTAAAGCGTTAAGTGACGATAGCGTTTGCATGACTTGCGGTTTACGTGGACAGTAGGCCATAGTAGTAGATAAAGTTTTATCAGTTAGGATATCCATTTCTGATGTTATTCAGAATAAACACAGAAATAAAAAAAGAGGATCGGTTTTTGTGTATATCTGATTTTGTCACATCAAAAATAATCATGTAAATCTCTAGACAAAGTATAAATCTTTGTTTATGTGTATTTATAAAAAAGAAACTTAATACACCTAGCCAGTTTTGGCCACGACGGCCAATATCAACGGAGATCAGCCAGGTACGCAGGAGATATTATAGTGCACAAAACAAATATTTCCAGTTCGACGGCGTGCACGTGGTGAGCGGGTCGTTGGACACGTCAATCCGTGTGTGGGACGTGGAGTCGGGCCAGCTGAAGCACACTCTCACTGGCCACCAGTCCCTCACCTCGGGCATGGAGCTGCACTCCAACATACTCGTCTCCGGCAACGCAGACTCCACAGTAAAAGTGTGGGACATCACCACAGGGCACTGCCTCCACACTCTTTCAGGTAATAAACAACGCCATATAAAATATGATAGTGAATGCACAAGTAACAAGATAGTAACAAAGATTATCAATACAGGTCCCAATAAGCACCAGTCGGCCGTGACATGTCTGCAATCCTCGAATCGGTTCGTGATCACGTCGTCAGACGACGGCACAGTGAAGCTGTGGGACGTCCGCACGGGCGAGTTCATCCGCAACCTGGTGGAGTTGTCTTCGGGCGGGTCCGGCGGCGTGGTGTGGCGCATCCGTGCCTCCGCCACGAAGCTCATCTGCGCGGTCGGGTCCCGCAACGGCACCGAAGAGACCAAACTCCTGGTGCTCGACTTCGATGTGCCCGGCGCGTGCCGCAAATGCGACGAATAGCATCGACTGAACCGACGCATGTTGCGTCGTTACGCGAACATGTACGCGCCGTGGCACTGTTAGTGCGGTGTTAATAATCGAATCTTAAGTTTGAGTTACATCTCAAGTAGACATGTATACATTAAGTCTACTTGAGATGTAACTCAAACTTGAGATTCGTTTATTAATACCGCCCTTAGTGTGGCGCGTGTACGTTCACCACCGTCCCAGTCGACGCTAGCGCCACTCGCGTCACATTCCACTGCCGCCGCGGTCACCGGCGCACGCGCACGCCTCCGCGCCGCTGCTGTTCTCACTAGTGGACACAATCTACCCACCGGACTATTGAATATGTGAAAACGAAATAATAATGGACGTTATAAATATAGTTCTGTGTAACTTCATGTGTATCCATCATATACTCAATATAAACTATTGTAAAACATTCGATTCACTACCATTTATAAACTAATAGATATATAGATATATCTGAATCATTCAGTAGATGAAAATTGTGGCTGCAAACATATAGCATTGCCAAATTCCTGTTATTATTTAATTTCATTTATTCCAAAGAGTTTAATATGAGCAATTGGAACTTAGTTTAATAAGTCTTTTTTTATTATTTTTAAGGTGCCTTCTCGACGAAAATAAGTCGATTTCTTTAACATTACAAATTGCAAAACATTGATGCCCTTTTTTGCCCTCCTTTCCTTTAGTTGGTGGTCCCTAAAGGCAAACGCAGCAAAGAAATAAACCTGTAACACATTGCTTTAATGCGCGTTGATTTACGAGTCCATTTAAAAAGGGGACAGTGGGAGAGGAATTGGCATTAATATTCCTTTTACTACTTTGCTTTGATTTATCTCGGAAGAGTGTTGTATGTTTTTTATTATATTTATTTTTCCTTCTTTTTTGATACGAACAGAGTTGGGGGTTGGGAATTTGCATGCTACAACAAGTGAGTCATGCATGTTACCTATCAAATAATTTCTTTATTGTTACATTGAATCACAATATTTGATGCAATATATTTAGCCGTTTCCTTAGGCATAACTGTTTTTTTTTTAATACTGAAACTATTTTATCTTTTTAATCTTGATATTTGTTTTATACAGGGAGGTACGATTTATTTTAGTTAATATCAGGGTGAGTCGGTTTAACAGTTGTATGTCGTAAAGAGATTTTGATAGGGTTAGTGGCCCGGGCTCTGTCAGCCATTTATAAAAATAAGGGTTTATTTAAAGTTCCAAGTAAGATTAGTTTTGAGAAATGTTTTATTTTGCAAACAATATCTTGAAGTACTCAATAAATTTGTAATAAAAAAAAAACTAATTGACGTTTCTAAATACCGTACAGCTAGTAAACTAAAGAAATTTACAATTTACAATTTATTTTTTTTATAAATGGCAGGCATTGCGGTTTTATGTAGGGTGAGCCCCCTGCATGTACCAATAGCTTGACAAGTGTGTTTCCAAATCCATCACCCAAGTCGTGCCTCCACTATTGCTAGCTCAATCAGCTGTGTAACGCCATTGACTCAAACATTATCCTTTTTAAGTTTATGGTGCGGTTTTTTCAACGCTATCTAACTCCATTGTCCGAATTTTTAATCTACAAAAAAGGCTTTAAATTTCTTTACATTGAAGTTGATAATTTTTTTTTCATTTAAACGTTTTACGACTATTTACTTCATATATTTGCAATTTCCAGTTGCGTTGATTTAAAAAATGGAGATGAATGTAGGGAATTTGTTAAAAAAAGAAAACAACGTAACTTCGTAACATTTTTCTGAATGTAAAATTTGTGCTGTAAAATATATCTGGGGGCTTAGAATGTGAAAAAAAAACACGAAGCGTCTCCGCTTCGTTTTATTGTGATTGGTTGAGAGACTGACGTATCGGTCTCTTGATCAATCACAAATATCAAAATACCGATACGTCAGTCTCTCAACCAATCACAATAAAACGAAGCGGAGACGCATCGTGTTTTTTTTCTTATCCTAGCCCCACTGAGTGCCTAAAATGTGGCAAAAAAAAAGCCCAAGAATCCTTTTCGTTTTATTGGGATTGGTTGAGGGACTAACACGTGACTAACGTATTGATCAATCACAAATTAAACGACATCGACTTACGTGTTGTGATTTTTTGCCACATTGTAAGCTCACTGAATTTGTTTTGTATCCTTGGACAGACATGTTGTGCCATTATTTCCTCATATTACTGGCAATATGCTGAAGTCAGTGTTATTTGTTATTATATTGATTGTTATATAGAAATCAATTGTAATATTTGAACAAACTTTGTTAATAGGTACACATTTTGTTTGAGGATATAATGTCAAGTAAGAGGAATGAATTTAAACATAGAGTGATTAACGGTAAAGGCATAATAATACGCATCGACGATCCCGTATTGTGGATGTTATAAGCGGAGGTTGTCACGTGACCTGCTTGCTTGTTTTCCACACTCACATAAAAAGGAAATAGTTACCTTGTATTTTGCTATTTATATAATTAATCTTTTTTTTATGAGTCGAGATTCGTCTTGCTTATAGTAATAACTTCACGTTAACACCTCTTCATATTTCCGCGCTTAACTTTAAATCTTTTGATTGCGTTTGAAACGATTTAGTATAGTTTCTTGTTCATCGTGTCCTATTTCGCACTTTCCGTAGTCCGTTTACCTTATAAGCAATCCAAATATTTAGTACGACGACAGGCCAGCAATTTTAACGTTTCATTATAGTCAGTTAAGATAATTATTACATGTAGCTAAATATTAATGTTTTAAACAATACCGAATTAAGATTCTAGAGCCAGGCATGCTCAGTTGTAAACATTGATTTGAACTTATATTGTCAACTTGCATATATTTTACATGGATAGGTGTCCTTTCTATATTATAGGGTAGTTACCTATGTTCTATTTTGTACATTGTTTTATATGTAACAGAAAGTAATACGCATAAGAAATTCTTCTGTGAAATCAGCATCCAAATTGGTTGAAAAGTTAAGCAGTTATGCATATTTGAAATATTATCGTGCGTAAAAGTTGTGGCGGTGGGGATATCGCGCTATCTCTTTCGCACGCACGAAGCCTTATGGTCAGTGACACTCTGACTTCACTCCAAACTACCCCTTCTACCAAATTTCAAAGCTTTATTACTTATTATTCGCCAATTTTGAAAATAATTTTTCCGTTAGATTTTGGATGGCATATATTTCTGATAAATGTATTAAAAATTAGTCAACTACCCTATTTTTAATTATCACAAATGCACATATGTGATTTTGATAGCCAAATAGGCAGTGATTTGAGTTATACTTTACTTTGTATTTTATATCATGAAGCAATGTATCATTTTACCTTTACGCGTAACGTAATGTTATAATCAAAGGAATTATTGATATTTTCTGACACAATGGCCACTGTTCAAACTTCATAAAAAAAAAACTACAATATCAACGTTTACAGCTGGGCGCTGGATATTGTTATTAGTTAGTGTATTTACTCATCAACAAAAAAAAAATTATAATTGCAAAACGTAATCGTGAGCTGTATGATACAACTTTGGTAAATCCTTATGTGTATATACATACGTACTCGTACGACTTTGAGGACATTGCGGGGCGCCGACACACGGACGCCAACTTTAATATGGCTGTAACACTATTAATGTTTAAACGAAGACTGACGCGTAGTATAGTGTATTTAAAGTATTACATATAGACTTCCGTAGTTTGAGAAACATCACACATTGTCCTTGTTGAAACGGCATGAGTTTTTTTTTTAATATAATTGTAACATTCTTTGTTGTTAGTTTGTAAGCATGGCGGCGATCCACCGCCGTTGTAATCTATATTATTTGTTGTAATCGATTTTTTTTTTATTAAAGTGTATTTTGATTATGTAAGGTTGATTTGTATACGCCTTGCGTGGGATTGGAAATGGTCGGATGTGAAAGGGCAGTGACATTAGATGCCTTGTTTATTTTTATCGACAATATTTATTATACATTTTTTTTATACATTTTAGATTATGTGGTACGGTATACTGCCAATGATAATAGATTTTTAAAACTGTATCACTGTAACAATAACAACGACGACGGAATTATAATTTAACCAACATGAGACTTAATGTAACGTGAGTTGCTCACGATGGTTGAGTTTTTGTAACGTCTTTACATCGATATATATTTACGATGTTTTAAAACTATTAGGGGTTGTTTTTGTTAATTATTTTGGAAACTGTACGAGCTATACTATATAAAAATGTTCTCGTATATTATCATCACATAAATAATTTAGGTACTATAATTATAGAGCCAACTCAGGTCCCCCTTTGCCTTAATATAATATTGTGTTTACTAAAAATAGTAATTAAATATATGATAGTATAGATAAAGCCTATCTGTCGGTAAATTGTTCTGCCCTTTACTATAACTGTACCTTTCATTTCTAATCCCATTACTTTAATGATAGAATACCCGAAGCATAAATAACTCATTGTTGCCAACTTGTTTATCACTTAATTGTAGAATGACACACACGTATGCAAATGTATGTTGTAGCCAGCGTATTTTCTGTTTAGTTGAAGAATAAATCGGGTTACTTGGATCATGGTTGGTTGTTTTTTTTTGGACGCTTGTGGTGAAGTGTGCATGCTGCTAGCGTCTGCACTCTGCTGCTGTTGAACGCGTAAGAACAAAATATTTCAATGTAAATATATTTCAATAATCGACGGCGGTAAGATTTGCATGTTATTTTCATTATTATTTTACTTCATTTTCTTATTGTAACAAGGTCGATTATTGGTAATAAATTAATTTGTTTTCATTTTTTGTTTTATTTTTGTTTTTGTGTAATACACATCGATCTGTGTCAAGGTTTTACCTATGTCAATGTTCGGGATCTACTGTGTAGCTCGCACGAGTTTACGCGTTTTGTATAGTAATCCTATCGAGTGAGTTAACGTTTACGTATTTGTTTAAAAATTACGTCAAAAACAATATTCTTAAGGGGGCTGTACATTAGCACGAAAACTTGCAAAATTTTTTTGCGCAAGCTATTTTTAACCGACTTCAAAAAGGAGGTTCTGTATTCGATCCGTATGTATGTATGAATGTATATAAATTTGTATTGCCGCAAGTTTCTCAAAAATTACTGGTCCGATTTGGATTTGGTTTTCGATGTTCTAATGTATAGTTTTCAGGGAAGGCTTTAGTATATAATTTATAAAGATCTGATGAAGATCTTCGGAGATACACAATGGAACTCTTCAAAAACTAACAGCAGATGACTCGCGAATGCTGCAATCATAGGTATATCTATGATGTATTGTTTACATTAGTCTATAATTATTAACTAACAAAAAAGCAATAAATAACATTATTGCTTTTTTGACAAAAAATCAATATTTTTTAACAAAAAATAAACCGACTTAAAACCACTGCAAACCAAAAAATTATTCAACTTCATATTCGCTTAGTATATGTATATTTGGAGTCGGTGCCTAATTTAAATTGAACAATGTTTTCGTATATCTGATCTTGTATATCCTTGACTTAGCTGGCTATTTAAATTAGGCATCGACTCCAAACATACGTATAATAATTCAACGAAAAATAATTCAACTTTATATTCTAAGCGAATATAAAGTTGAATTATTTTTCGGTTTGCAATGGTTTTGAAGTCGGTTTATTTTTTGTTAAAAAGTTTTTATTATCGTGTAAACAGTCACGGCATTCCGACTTCTGCAACATTTTGAAGCTTACAGGATTTTTGGCAAGTCGCATGTGTAAAATCTATTCATATTTTTTTTTGTATGGCATCTAATGGCGAGATGAGCATGCCGTTTCCCTGATGGTAAGCGATACGACCACCCATAAACGGTAGAAATCCCATCAAGCACCTTGGGTTACAAAGTTCTGTGTGGCATTTCACTGCGCTCGTTATCCTGAGACATAAGATGTTAAGTCTCATTACCTATGTACTGTAGTTACACTGGCTACAATGTCCTTCAAACCGAAATATAACAGTGCATGCAAGTAGCGCGAGAGCTCGCGGTTTATTCTGCGTGCAGATAAAGGTTTTAACTTGCTGAGCTAGTGGATTACGTTTTTTTTATTTGTTTCATACGGAACGGGTTAAGGTCAAAGACATGCTGCCAAGTTATAAGTTTGTAGTATTACCGATATGTCTTATTTTGTCGCCAAGCAGTAATATAGTACCTACCTTTGCACTATTGTGTTCCTGTTTTATCGACAGACATACAACGTAATTAACCCCTGGAATGCCGGGCTCAGTTTGCGTAAAAAACGCTTGCGTGCCGCCCATACATTTGAAAAAATCGGTTTTTAGGTGTAAAGCATGTTCCAATTTATACACCATAAAATTCTTTTGGTACGAATTTTGAAATTATTTATTTACTTATTTATTATGGATCAATGGTCACTAAAATATTTAGAAACATTGTGAGATTTGGCATAGACGGCCGCCATTTTGAATTTCTTCGTTTTAAGGCCAATTGACTTCAAAATCGATATCTGGGCAGGCCTTTAGGTACAGACGACGGATCCAATGTTAGAGTTGAAAAAAGTGGCCGCCATTTTGAATTTCTTTGTTTTAAGGCCAATTGACTTCAAAATCGATATCTGGGCAGGCCTTTAGGTACAGAAGACGGATCCAATGTTAGAATTGAAAAAAGTGGCCGCCATTTTGAATTTCTTTGTTTTAAGGCCAATTGACTTCAAAATCGATATCCGGGCAGGCCTTTAGGTACAGAAGACGGATCCAATGTTAGAATTGAAAAAAGTGGCCGCCATTTTGAATATCTTTGTTTTAAGGCCAATCGACCTCAAAATCGATATCTGGGCAAGCCTTTAGGTACAGAAGACGTATCCAATGGTAGATTTGAAAAAAGTGGCCGCCATTTTGAATTTCTTTGTTTTAAGGCCAATCGACCTCAAAATCGATATCTGGGCAAGCCTTTAGGTACAGAAGACGGATCCAATGTTAGAATGGAAAAAAGTGGCCGCCATTTTGAATTTCTTTGTTTTAAGGCCAATCGGCCTCAAAATCGATATCTGGGCAAGCCTTTAGGTACAGAAGACGGATCCAATGTTAGAATTGAAAAAAGTGGCCGCCATTTTGAATTTCTTTGTTTTAAGGCCAATCGACCTCAAAATCGATATCTGGCCAAGCCTTTAGGTACAGAAGACGGATCCAATGTTAGAATGGAAAAAAGTGGCCGCCATTTTGAATTTCTTTGTCTTAAGGCCAATCGACCTCAAAATCGATATCTGGATATGGCTTTAAGTACAAAAGACGGCTCCAATGTTAGAATTGAAAAAAGTGGCCGCCATTTTGAATTTCTTTGTTTAAGGCCAATTGACCTCAAAATCGATATCTGGGCAGGACTGTAGGTACAAAAGACGGATCCAATGTTAGAATTGAAAAAGTGGCCGCCATTTTGAATTTCTTTGTTTTAAGACCAATCGACCTCAAAATCGATACTTGGGCATGCCATCGTCTTGTTTTAACACTAATGGGATTTAAGATAGATATTTGGGCTTGTCTTTAGCCAAACAGAATAAATCGAGGTTGTAATTTTACTAATTTAACAATTTAAATACGCAATCACATCAAAATTAGATACTTTTAAAAATGAATAAGGTAATCAACCTGAGTAGCCTTTTAAGTCTGGTGATGGGGGTAAATAAATAAAAAGATACAGTAATTTAATGGCCACCAAACAAACATAACGATGTGGGGGAAGAAAAATATAATAAGATAATTTCTACTACGCGGCTAATTATTCTTATAGCAATCGTTGAATTGTTAACGACTCCCTGATTTTTAACCGATTTTGATGCTTTCACAGAAGAATTTACTTTATTTGCTGTTTGCTGCCACGGGACACTTTTTTCTTCTTGAATTCTTTATTTTGCGACATAACAAAGCTGCGTTATTGAAGAGAATTGAATAAGCATTGATGGTGGCCATAATATTTAAAAAATCTATAATTAAAACCTACTATAGTTTGTGGCCATGTCCAGCGGATTTTGATTTTAAAACCAATAGCCCTTAAAACAAGAACATTTAACATGGAATGCAGTTCTTAAAATTCCAACCTCGAGTTATTCTATTTGGCTAAAGACAAGCCCAACGCGGAAAGAGAGTGCCGAGAGGAATCGCCAGCGCAGTGGTGATCCCTCCCGCCGCCAGACGAGACGTAGGAGGCGTCGGGTGGACGACTGACCGACGTCTCCCGCCCTGTGGATTGGGGGCGTTTGGAGAATTCCACCACGGTATCCCCTGCCTGTCGTAAAAGGCGACTAATAGGGGCCTCCGGGGGTCACGGGTGGG
Organism: Lapara coniferarum; assembly: GCA_949316025.1. NCBI lineage: Eukaryota > Metazoa > Arthropoda > Insecta > Lepidoptera > Sphingidae > Lapara > Lapara coniferarum. Next base: position 15,330,619 of record OX438933.1, on the reverse strand, counting down.
CGGGAGGGTCCGTCCACCTATTAGTCTAGCCAACTTCTGTGACCCCCGTGATGGACGGCAGCGTGCCTCACGCTGCCTCGGACGCCAAGGGCGTCCTTCGGTGTACGGGGGTTTCTAAGCCCCCGCATCAACAGGAGACGGACCGCAACAGTGGTACGCGCAGGGGCGGTTGCGGACGACAACTTAGACGTGAGTCGGAGGAAGCCCGCAGCCGTCCCTAATGCGCCGAAGATGGCCACCGCGAAAAAAAAAATATCTATCTGAAATACAATCAGTCTTAAAACAAAGAAGTTCAAAATGGCGACCACTTTTCTTAAGTCTAACATTAAATAATTATGACTTTTACTATCAATGCCATGCCCAGTATCGTTTTTGAGGTCAATTGGCCTTAAAACAAAGAAATTCAAAATGGCGGCCACTTTTTTCAATTCTAACATTGGATACGTCTTCTGTACCTAAAGGCCTGCCCAGATATCGATTTTGAGGTCAATTGGCCTTAAAACAAAGAAATTCAAAATGGCGGCCACTTTTTTCAATTCTAACATTGGATCCGTCTTCTGTACCTAAAGGCTTGCCCAGATATCGATTTTGAGGTCGATTGGCCTTAAAACAAAGAAATTCAAAACGGCGGCCACTTTTTTCAATTCTAACATTGGATCCGTCTTCTGTACCTAAAGGCTTGCCCAGATATCGATTTTGAGGCCGATTGGCCTTAAAACAAAGAAATTCAAAATGGCGGCCACTTTTTTCCATTCTAACATTGGATCCGTCTTCTGTACCTAAAGGCTTGCCCAGATATCGATTTTGAGGTCGATTGGCCTTAAAACAAAGAAATTCAAAATGGCGGCCACTTTTTTCAAATCTAACATTGGATACGTCTTCTGTACCTAAAGGCCTGCCCAGATATCGATTTTGAAGTCAATTGGCCTTAAAACAAAGAAATTCAAAATGGCGGCCACTTTTTTCAATTCTAACATTGGATCCGTCTTCTGTACCTAAAGGCTTGCCCAGATATCGATTTTGAGGTCGATCGGCCTTAAAACAAAGAAATTCAAAATGGCGGCCACTTTTTTTCAATTCTAACATTGGATCCGTCTTCTATACCTAAAGGCCTGCCCAGATATCGATTTTGAAGTCAATTGGCCTTAAAACAAAGAAATTCAAAATGGCGGCCACTTTTTCAATTCTAACATTGGATCCCCCTGAAGGAGGTGGAGGCCAAGAGGGCCGCCTTACGGCGAGCCGCCGTGGAGGAGTGGCGTCTCAGGCTGGAGGCCCCGTCGTGGGGGCACCGTGTCGTAGAGGCAGTGCGTCCTGTCTTTGCCGAATGGCTGGACAGGCGCCACGGAGCGGCAACATACCGCCTGACGCAGGTGCTCACCGGGCATGGCTGCTTCGGTGAGTTCCTGTTTCGGGTGGTAGGGATAGAGGAGTCGGCCGTGTGTCACTATTGTGACAACTGCCCAATGGACACGGCCCAACATACGTTGGAGTGTTGTCCAGCCTGGGATGAAGAACGCAGCGCTCTCAGAACAGTCGTCGGAGAAGACCTCTCGCTGCCGGCCGTGGTCGCTTCCATGGTCGGCGGCCGGGAGGCCTGGCAGGCGGTGGCCCACTTCTGCGAGGCGGTCCTCTCGCGGAAGGAGAGTGCCGAGAGGGATCGCCAGCGCAGTGGTGATCCCTCCCGCCGCCAGACGAGACGTAGGAGGCGTCGGGTGGACGACTGACCGACGTCTCCCGCCCTGTGGATTGGGGGCGTTTGGAGAATTCCACCACGGTATCCCCTGCCTGTCGTAAAAGGCGACTAATAGGGGCCTCCGGGGGTCACGGGTGGGCGGGACGTGCCGCCCACCCATTAGTCTAGCCAACTTCTGTGACCCCCGTGATGGACATGTCCGAGGCAGCGTGTCTCACGCTGCCTCGGACACCAACAGGCGGACACGATACGGTGTTTCGGGGGCTTCTGAGCCCCCGCAACAGGAAAAAAGGACCGCAAAAACGCGGTACGCGCAGGGGCGGTTGCGGACGACAACTTAGACGTGAGTCGGAGGAAGCCCGCAGCCGTCCCTAATGAGCCGAAGATGGCCATATAAAAAAAAAAAAAAAAATAAAAAAAAAAAAAAAAAAAAAAAAAAAAAAAAAACATTGGATCCGTCTTCTGTACCTAAAAGTTTGCCCAGATATCGATTTTGAGGTCGATTGGCCTTAAAACAAAGAAATTCAAAATGGCGGCCACTTTTTTCAATTCTAACATTGGATCCGTCGTCTGTACCTAAAGGCCTGCCCGGATATCGATTTTGAAGTCAATTGGCCTTAAAACAAAGAAATTCAAAATGGCGGCCACTTTTTCAATTCTAACATTGGATCCGTCTTCTGTACCTAAAGGCTTGCCCAGATATCGATTTTGAGGTCGATTGGCCTTAAAACAAAGAAATTCAAAATGGCGGCCACTTTTTTCAATTCTAACATTGGAGCCGTCTTTTGTACTTAAAGCCATGTCCAGGTATCGATGTTGAGGTCAATCGGCCTCAAAACAAAGAAGTTCAAAATGGCGGCCACTTTTCTCAATTCTCATATATGATTAAGATTTGCATCCAATGGTCCGTGGGCCAGTGACAGATTTCGATGACCAAGTTTCTCTCAAACGATAATTGGTGAGATGCATCAGAGACGTGTATCATAAAGCCTCGTGAACGTCAGCTTCGGCTCCGTGGGTGCCATGAGCGGTGGTAGCCTCCCAAAGATGTAGAAAAAAATATATTATTCAGTCATTTCCTCCCAACTAAGAATCATTTTAAATTGTAGCTAACCCGATACCTTGAAGAAAAAAATATAATCAGCTGACTGTAACTTGGGGCATTATGCGTCAGCTGGTGAATCAAACATGTAAAAAAAATATATCATTTCAGTGATTTCCTCTCAACTACAAATTTACCTGATGATAGCTTATACGCAACTATGAATAAATATATATGTCAGCTGGCTGTATGCCGGGGCAAAAACCGTCAGCTGATGCCTTGAAAGTTATAACGCAGGTGTTAGGCGAGAGCTTCTATTACATAATTACATGCATCAGCTGACAATGTTTCCCTCGAATTAATGATAGTAGATTCTCTTTATTAATTACAGCATTGTATTATCAATCTATACATGTAAAATGCTTTGTCCTGAATGACTGACTGACAGTTAAACGCACAGCCCAAACCTCTGACCGTAGAGATCTGAAACTTGCAGGGTGTGTTCCTTGTATGACGCGATGTAGGCATGCAACACTTTTCTAACCCTTAGATTAGAAACGTGTTGCAAATGTGGTACCTGCAGTAGGTTGTGTTAATCTGAAAAGTCTTCTGCTGACCACTTTATCTTACTCCGGAGAGTACAATAAACTATAAATTCATAATCACTGTTCTTAATATTTCTTCAGTTATTTAATTATATACGTATTAGTCGTAAAGTATTTATACATTTCATCGGAAAACTCATATCTGAGCGTAAAGTCAAACATTTAAGATACATTATATCTTCCCAGATGAAAATTTATAAGCTGACTAGCTTTTGCCCGCAGCCTCGGTCGTACGAAAGAGTTTTTTTTTTATAAAGGTCCCACTTATACATTTTCACGGGATAAGAAGTAGCCTAAAACTTTCCAGTTTCCCAGATGCTCGAATTATTTCCATACCAAATTTAATCAAAATCCGTTTGATAGTCTTTGAGTTTATCGCGTACAATCTTTTTACCCCATTAGGGGTTGAATTTCGCAAAATCCCGTCTTAGTGAGCTCCAACGTCCTAAAAGGAACCTCCACAAAATTTGAGACTCCTAGCACGTGTAGCTTCTCAGATTTCGTGATGAGTGAGTTAATGACCTTTTGTTTTTATACATATTATATATTACGGGATGAATTTCAATAAAACATGAAACACGTCTTCTATCAGTTCTGTTAAAAATAAGTTTAAGCAATATTTGAAGTAGGTTGGACCAAGGAATCACGTTGGCCCATACAAACTTTGCCCCCCTTTTTCACCCTCTTAGGGGTAGACTTTCGGAAAATTCAATCTCATTAGATGCCTATGGCATACAAAGAACACACCCTGCAAGTTTCAGGTCTCTACGGTCAGAGGTTTAGGCTGTGCGTCAGTCAGTCATTCAGGACAAAGCATTTTACATGTATAGATTGATAATACAATGCTGTAATTAATAAAGAGAATCTACTATCATTAATTCGAGGGAAACATTGTCAGCTGATGCATGTAATTATGTAATAGAAGCTCTCGCCTAACACCTGCGTTATAACTTTCAAGGCATCAGCTGACGGTTTTTGCCCCGGCATACAGCCAGCTGACATATATATTTATTCATAGTTGCGTATAAGCTATCATCAGGTAAATTTGTAGTTGAGAGGAAATCACTGAAATGATATATTTTTTTTACATGTTTGATTCACCAGCTGACGCATAATGCCCCAAGTTACAGTCAGCTGATTATATTTTTTTCTTCAAGGTATCGGGTTAGCTACAATTTAAAATGATTCTTAGTTGGGAGGAAATGACTGAATAATATATTTTTTTCTACATCTTTGGGAGGCTACCACCGCTCATGGCACCCACGGAGCCGAAGCTGACGTTCACGAGGCTTTATGATACACGTCTCTGATGCATCTCACCAATTATCGTTCGGGAGAAAATGACTGACGAAATTTTGCTACTGGCCCACGGTCTACAATGGAAACAAAAAATAAGCTCAAAAGAAACCACCTGTAGATGTTCAGTTTTCATACATTATGCAGAAATCGGCCCGAGCGTGGATCCACGCTCCCGGCAGAGTTTGAACACTTTTTTTGAGCGTGGATCCACGCTCCCGGCACGCGAGGGCTTAATGGGAGTTATAAGACTAAAAATCTTATGACTCAGGATGACTAACGCAGTAAAATTCCACGCAGTACTTTGTAATTCAAAATTCTGTTTTGATTGCCATTTTAATACTTTTAAAGCGATTATTGTGTTTACAATGATCATTATATTATATTCATAAAAATTAGACAAAGCGATTGCGTGCCTTGTCATCGGTTTTATGAAAAAAGAACATGGCAAGCAATAATTAATATTCTTCGAGTAATGTAAACAGTTTTGAAAAAATTTGCACAAGTTAACTTGGTGAATCATTTGCAAGAGCGTATTCCTAAAGAAATATTGCCGCTGGTGTAAACGCATCTGAAAGTTATTGTGCAACATATTGCTGAGAGAACTTGCTAGTCTAAACTTGCATTACTCTCAATCCCCATACTTTAAGTTGACCGTTACCATAGTTACACGTTTACTATTCGAAGTTTACACGAACGCAACGCTTATGCTGCCGTATTTTAGGTCCAAATACGCTCAATGGGGCAGTATGTTCAAATTTCCTTACAAAAGTTTAATTAGCCCGCGTTTTTCAACCGTGGTTAAGGTAATCCTCGGTATTAAGCTGAATGCGCTCACAGAGCTTCAAGTGCGACAGGTCTCAGGCGCTGCGAGCGGGTCCAGCTTAATAAGACCCGGGCAAAAAAGTAACCACGGTCGAAAAACGGTGTCGTCAAAACCAATACGTTAACTATACGATAGTTATTAGTGTGTAAACTCGTGCTAGCTACATCGGAGGACTGGTTCGGTGGGCTGTAATATAAATTAATTGATATTGGCGCTATCTAGTCTCGTTTAACTGAACTATTGGTATAGGACACGAGTGATCGAGGTTTGAATGAACTACTAGTATAATTTTAGTGGTGTGTTTCTAGCTAGTTCTGAATTACCTAGAAACATAAACCTAGATAAATACAGAATGTGTTGGAGCTCTACAAATTTGAATTTGTATTTCGTTATGCTTTTGACCTGACTGCGAAAGAAGGAGTATTATATTTTGATGTGATTGGGGACGAGCTTATCGCCACATCGGGCACAAATTCCAGACTCTGGACTAATACTGAACAGAAAAACACAATAACACTTTATCCGACTAGAGGATGGAAGCTGAGATCTTACCATTGAAGTCGTACCGTAATACAACTACGCCACCGAGGCAGGCTCGCGACAAGCTTTCCTCTCTACATAGTATTAAACAAAGTTTGATTCTATTTAAAGTTTTTTCTTCTTTTTACAGCATTTACATTTATAAGCTTGTTTTTTTTTACATATATATAGCGGATTGCTGACAAGTTTGACGCTCGATGGTCATGTTGGTTGATGTAGAGCTCAAAGAATTGTGTCGCAGTACGTGTGGCGGTAAGTTGCGCTTTATAATAAACGCAACGCTCTTTAAAAATAGTAATTCAATATTTGATTATTCCCTTCTAAATAAAAAGAATAAAAGTTCGGTATCTAAGACTACTTTTATTTTTATTTTTTTTTATGCCATTGAATGACGAAGCCAGTATGCCGTTCACCTGATGGTAAGCGATACGACCACCCATAAACAGTAGAAATACCATCCAGCATCTTGAGTTACAAAGTACCTACTGTATGGCATTCCACTGCGCTCGTCATCCTGAGACATCAGATGTTAAGTCTCACTATGTCCTGTAGTTACACTGGCTACAATGCCCTTCAAACCGAAACACAACAGTTCATGCACACTGCTGCTTGGCGCTAGAAATAAACATTGCGGTGATACCCACCCAGACGGACTCTTACATATGAGAATCCTACCACCAGTATCATCCTTTCCATTATTTTCTTTTTCGAAATAAAGGTACCATAATATTAGTAGTTCTATATTAATAAACTAAAACTGTTTTGAAAGTAGGGTATAAATAAACAGGTAACCAAAATAAAACTATAATGTTTTACACTATTTGTATATTAATATATTTCATTCCGACAATGTGACAATAACAAACTTAAATAGGTAGATAATATTTACTTGAGACAGATAGGTACTACATGCAATAATTTTATTTAGACAACGAACATTTAATGTTACATAATTACTGCAGACTATGATAAAGTAACAGTTTCTTCAAATGGATCAAATTACACCAATTGTACTTAACATAACACTGGCTTGTATCGTGCTACAACACTGGAAACACGTTGGAGTTACTGACCATAACATTAGCGTCTAAAATCGCTCGCAGAACGATGACGTGCAATGAACAATTGTGTTAAACAAATGTTTTTTTGGCACAGTAAGTGGCCATCTTTCTCCAACAATGTAAAAACCGAAAGACTGAACAAATAATAATGACTAATTTTGAGTATCAGAAATCATTAGAAACGCAAAGCGGGGTCAAAAATATCTTAACAACAATATAAATCAATAAAGAGGCAAATCTCACGCGCATTGTCGCACCGCGCTTTTCAAAAAGCGGCTTTAATCCTTTCACATCATACCCACTTAGGACAGAAACTTGATTATAAAATAGTCAATAAAATATCTTATTGAAATGTATGACATTCATTTTCATTCTTAGATTATCGAATCTACCCGTGTCATACAAGATTATGACATATTAGTTGATTTTGGATGTAAAGAGATGGTACGTCACAAATGAGCTTGATATTAATGGACTAGATTAACCACAATATATTGCGTGGAGCGACATAGTGCGCGAAATAAAGTGCTTCTAAAACAATAATTGTAACTTCATCGTGAACTAACATTTATATAATACAAATACGATAAAATTAAAAATGTAATCACTATTTTTTGTATGCTACTTAATATTTAATTGCCTTGGTTTGATACTGCGACCCCTGCCACGGTACAGTAGTTATAAACTAAATTATGTATTTGCGTTTCATGATTGGAATTTTTTGTTTCATGATTGCGTTATTTGCATGAATGAAAACAATGTATTCTTAAATTTAATTTGCTAAAGTTAAATCAATTTTGGAAGTTGTAACATATAGTTTGGGTTGATTTGTATATGTATCGGATCACTAGGGGTCGCTCGTTTAAAAGAATATAAAAAAAATGCAGCTAATGATTCTAATGGATTTCTTCATAGCCGAAAGCAAATGGTAATACTTAACTATCGAATGGATACCTACCGAGTTTACTACTTAACTAAACAGTCATTAGTTTCATATGAATTTATTTTAATACATATATAGTAAAATATTTTTTTGGTAATAGCGGTCAGGCTACACTGGTAGGTATCGGTTTATTTGAGCCCAACTCGGCATACGCATTAAAATTAAACGATATAAATAGTTACAAATATTAGAAAGTATATTATCGCATTACAAACATTTAAAATATATTATATTAAAACATTACATTTATCACATACATTAAGGAGAGAAAATTAATTATGAGAACAATTTGTCATGCGGGATAAACACATCGTGCGAATCGCCGGAACACATTACACGATTATTATTAAAACATTATGATAAAGATTATAAATTAAATTACATCATAACATAAATTACAAACCAAAACCGCCTCTGTACGTGACAGTAATACTACCAACATAATATATTTTTTCCTTTGCTTAATATTTAGAAAATGACGTACCTACACGTCACGCTAAGTAGGTACTTAGACATTTAATCCGAAATGTATATGTTTCCAGTACAATAAATTAATGATTAATCGTTACATCTACAGACTCCACGTTGTGATATAACAAAAATAATACACATATATGACGAACCGTAAATTATTCAGTTCAAACTAATGGCACTTACTATGTCTGCATTGTTTCACTAAACAAATTTTAGTCGTATCAAGAAATATATAGAATCAATTTTGACGCCGAATAGTCAGCTAACGCTTGCCTGTCAGGGTATTACCACATCGGCCGAATATATAATATTATGTATATTTTCATCTATATAATAGTCATATGTATTTGATTTTTATATAATAATTTTGAATTTTTATTATTCTAACTTTTAATAGTTAAGCACGTTCAGTGCGTCCCAACGACAGCGGACCGCGGCGCGGCGCGCGTTGTGCTTGGTGTTCAGTCATCTCTCATGAGTGGTTACCTACTGCGACCCGCCGCACGCTCGCCGGATCCTTCCGCTGTCGTTGGACGCATCCAGCCGATCATCGCCGCACCCATCCCAACACTTACTGTGGTCAAAAATTTGGAAGGCACTTTCTACTTTTTCAAAAATTTTAAATTTTTTATTTTACTTTTTGAACACATTAGCCTAGACTTATACAATAGAAAATATGCGTATTAACATTTACCAAAATTTACGCAATTCATCCGAAACGTATAGGCCATTATATAACTTTTAATTTTTAGTCATCTAGTTTTAAAATTTTATTTCCAAAAAAGATAGCCAAATAGTTTCAACACTAGATCTGAATTGCAAATGCATTTAAATTTTGATTTATAATTTTTGGTCTTTTTTTTATACACTAGTTCCAAACTTCAACCGAATCAGATAATCCAAATACCAAATAATAGTGAAGTATCAAGGCCACTTGGAGACTTATTATAAAACATGCTTGTACATGTTTTTGCGACGAGACTTGCCCGGGCGCGGGCGCTCGGGGCGCGCGGCGCGGACGGGCCCGCCGCCTGCGTGCGAGGGCGCGCCGCTGCGCCCGCCCCCTCCCCTACAACGCGACATTTCCATAATATAAGAACGCCAACGAACATATGCCAACAATATCTAAATGGTATACCCTTGCGGCAAGAAGGTAACAGTTTTAATTTGCCACCGAAACTATGAAACGAAACAACTATGCGTCCGGGGAAGTCACCAATAAAACAAATTTGTACATACATATCTTAAAAGATTTGAATGACACACAGCGGTAAAGTATTCTGTGTCGCGCCAGGCAGCACAACATTACCGTCGTGTCTTTGCTACTAATAGTTGTATAGCTATTCTAAGTAAATTGAAATGTAAACACTAACTATGCATAGGTAGTATAGCAGACGCCTGAATGCTGTACATTCAGTTTCGACGATTTTAGTGCTCCTAATACTAGCGCGGAGCTGACGCACCTCAATACATTTATGCGTAAATGATGAAGTTTTGGAGGATATTTTATACGTTCAACTTTACTATCCGGTAGTTCAAACATGATAATATCTGGCGCGTAACTGGGTTTTACATTGTTTTTCTCCAAATTCTAACGCGATACATCTAGCCAGTAAAACAGATAATCGCGCGGATGTGAGCCGCAGTCCATACGTTAGTTAGTGAATGTAGAGAGTCCGTCCGCCCCACAGTTATCTAATTTAGCCTAACATTTGGAACAATCGCTACTGGCTAATGATACATCTATATTACATTTGGCGCTCACTAAGCCTACGTTCATGTGAATCGCTGCACGAACAGTGAACTATATCAGCTGGGGATTGAAGGCTCCAGTGGGGTGAGAATGAAAACGGAGTCACTCCTGCACCGTGTCATATCAATTCAATATCATTTCACATTATACGTCATGTCAAAATCTATAAAAACATGTACCACGTAATACTGATGCGGCATTAATGTAAGAATGTTTTGTAACTGACCAAAATTATTTTAAATATACATATACATACATATACACTCAAGCCTGTTATCCCCGAAGGGGTAGGCAGAGGCGCAACTAGTGCACCCACTTTTCGCCGTTATTCCGTCCCATGATGTGATAGGGGGCGAGCCTATCGCCATATCGGGCACAAATTCCAGACTCCGAGCTGATACTGAATAGAAAAATTCAATATCACTTTGCCCGACCCGGGGATCGAACCCGAGACCGCAGCTTTGCAGTCGTACTGTAATACAACTACGCTACCGAGGCAAAAAAAAATAAATAATACATAATTATTATAACTGTAAATTATTTCGTCTCGGTATAGGCTGGTATAACAATATCCAATAAATAATTTAATTATCAGTTTAATTTCTATGTAAAATGATTTAATTATCGAATTGACTAGAAAATTACAAATCCAAGCGGCTCTATATTTCGGCACTGACATTGTTTTCTAAGTAGTTGTGAAATTACTCTGTCAAAAACGGCATCTACGTTTTATTAGCACTGTTATGCAGCTTGCGAAGTTGAAAGACACAGAAACATTTTCATTTTCGCCCCTTAGAGCAAGCAACATTCATCATAACAGCTATTAGATAAATTGACATCGATCTGACAAAGGAAATGACAGTTACACTTTAGGTATACACATCTAAGGCTAGTTTATATTTTCCTCTTAACACACAATACATATATATTTGTTTGCTGAATTAATGATTATAGGTATACGGAACAGTCTTTTGAATAGGGCCGAATATTTTTTTAAATTTTGTTATCTACATTCACAGATGAATCTAAATTGTATATTGTTAGGTAAGCTTACACGATAACCGATACATTATCTTTAAGAATAGACAATGATAGAGCGCGTCTAGAATATAATGCACGCACAGCAACATCGAAACATCCTAGTATATACTGGGTGAATAGTGAGTTACAGGATACACTAGAAAAGCAATAACTACAGTATTATCAACACTCCTTCGGGTAAGTGATATTACACTTAGCGCAGTACTCGTATTATATGGTTGTGCTCGTAGAAGTAGGCCTTCTCAATAACATAATGGTTACAATTGGATGTACCGCTTTCCTCAATCAGCCCAGCCAATCTCGCAAACATTTCTTTCATTTCAGAATTTAGATATAAGTCAATATTCAACTAGTTCATGGAATGTTTACACATTTTCTTCCTCAATTCAATACGTCCAAGACAAAGTATAATAAATGACAAGTATATGGATGTCATATTTCAATAAAAAATCTCCATCTATTCACCCGGTATAATGAGAAAATTAAATTAAACACGAACCGATCACACATATACGGCATTATAAAAACTTGTATTAAACAATAAAAATAATAAGATAACAAGCACGGTATTGCACAGAGCGTCCACATTATAATTAAAATAATGCCGATGAAATTCTTACAGCAAATAATATTAAACATGTCACGGCATCTTGCTGGTGCCGTCCCGTGTCCCCTTCAACAGTATCGTCGATCCGAAAATTAGTTTATATGTTGCATGGCGCAAAGTTTCAGTACAGGTTGTCGATATACAAGTTAGTAACAGCGTTTCACTTGTTTCTGGTCATTGCCATTATGCTGCTGGAATGCGGAGAATATTTTCCAAAATTACACAAAAAACATGATTGAAAGGTTTCTCAGGGTTAAGAAAAGATTGGGAACTCATCTATCTGCTAATAATGTTGTAATACAGTCGGCTTCAAATTGATGTTTACGCGGTATAAAATTATATGAATTACAAAGTAATTGACGTACAACATTTTATGTAACCGTGGGATTCATTTGGAGCTGACTATAGTAGTGAATAAGTAATTCCTGGTAACAAATAGGGGCACAATTTTTTCATTGTATAGAGTATTGAACAAGTTTTATTGTGCTACATTCATCGCTAATTATACACATTCCAGCAGCATTTTCCTATGTTGTTACTAAATGTAGTTGACAACCAGCAACGTCATTTCGGTGTCGTAGAATCTAGCAATTTGATGTATTTAGCATAAAACCCAATTTTTCGTTACCGCAATAACATCGATTTTATTATAAAACGCCACAAATCTATATTCAACTAATTGGTTGGATTTATAGCTATTTGTAGTCGATTATGGAAACAAAAAAAATTTTTTTGCTTATTTTTTCGTTACCTTTTTTATAAACAACACAGAATATTTAGCCACTCATTTTCACAATGTGGGGACAAGTGGCAACGTTGCAAAAAGTAGCGTGTTCGACGTTGATAAATAAGATATTGATGTGACAAGACGATTGAGACTTTCATTACCCAACAAAGTAAAGACCCCCAAAGTGGTGAAATTGACTATATCCCAAAACACAATATTTATACTTTTTAATTATAACATTGTTTCAGGCTATATAATAAGTTGTTTTATTTTTGGGTTTTACGCATATACATCGGTAGATATTTTTGAACGGTATCCGTTGTCGTCACAACTCTGATATTATAATTGAATTCCATAGGTAGGTATAAAAATGTATATTTATTAGTAAAGATGGATATATTATAACAAGTAAAGATTTGGGCTTCTATGTTAAGGAAAAATGAATAGTGTTTTACGTAATAATTCTCAAAAATATAAAATATATTTTTTTTAATTTCAATAATATTGTCGACTGTTTTGGTCTGCCGAGACGATGGTCACGGATTCCGCACCCGCCAAGGGGATGTGAAAGATTATAATTATAATTAATTGAAAAAATCAATTTATTGTTACACATTATGTGGTAATGAATTGATATAATAGTAAATTATATAATGAACATGGGATGATTTGATAACATATCGGATACGGATCATCGACGCCAACCGAAAGACTTCATGTGACTTGTATACGGGAATGCGTCCAATTTGAACATGGAGGTTAGCGCTATTATGTCCCTTTTATCAGTTACGAATGAAAACAAAATTATTTTTTATATGAAAAACGTTTATATTAAAATAAAGTACAGACCAAAAATTTTATTTATCCATGAAATTGGCTTCATTAGGGACAATTTTATGAAAAATGATTTCCTTTTATGTTTCAATATACTTCTACCCTTCAAAAACAACACCTAATCGAAGAACAGTGAAAATGTCGCTAAACAATATTAGGTGAAGAGCAGGGTGAACTGAATAATATGGGACTATTAGATAAGAAATGCCTCGGCCGAGTCGACCATGTGCCGCTTCAAAGGCTTCTACCGAGCCTGTAGGTGTGTATGTTTTAGAATGGAATCTTATGTATAATGTAGAGAATACCGAACGGCGCAGTTTGTTGGAGACGACCTGTTTCCCAGTTAGTACGTGTACCAACATTTTTACTTGTTACATATTCCATGTTTAATTACACTATGTGACTGTATTCTGTAATCTAAAAATCATTTTCTATTTTTTTAAGCTATTAAGAACAATAAATCTTAATTTATCATGATTTACATCAATTTAGTATTAAGTTAATTTGTAAAAGTATTTTTGTACCATTATTCACGAAGGTCTATGATACAATTACTGAGAAAAGTGTTATGTTGGGACGATATTATGTAACATTTCACCGAGCACGAACCCAAATATGACAAGACAACGCCTATACATATGCCGGTATTCTATCACAATCCATCCTGAACTATCGAAGGAAAGGTTAAACATTGAGTTAAGTTACGAGTTACGTCACGCTAGTGTGGACCGTGATCTCTGCTCTATTCGCATTAATGTTACAAATCATGAGCTCGTCCGTCCAAAGTGGACATTTTTGAAGGATTTTTGTACGCTTGGTACCAGTGCCGGATTAAGACAACTTGATGCCCTAAGCAATTCACGCCTGTGGGGCCCCCCTACCATAAGTAAACTAACATCAGTCTTTAATCGCGCGGATTTTCAAACAACTTTACTTTTATGTGCTAGCTTTTTTTGTGCCGTTTCTGGTGCCCCCCAAGACGTGATGCCCTAAGCAATTGCTTAATTTGCTTATGGGCTAATCCGGCACTGATTGGTACACACAACAAATGCACGCCCATACACGATTGGACACTTGTCGCAGGCAGAGGCATACAGGCTACAGCTCAGTGTGTATACCTTATAGAAGTATTAACTTTAAAATGTATTGGTGAATGACGTGTGTCATTAAGGCGAACTAAAAAAGTATCACCGTATTCACTACCGTAATTCGTAACTCGCAATGTAACTAACTCAATTTTGACTGTTGGAAGTTCGTGATGGTTAAAATCGCAACGTAACGTCGCAATAAATAAATCCCTGCAAGGACAGGCGGCAGGTCATCATTGGGCTCGTGTTCGCAGAAATATTACACATAGACCAGCGGTACTCAAGCTTTTTGCTATACGGGGCACAAAACCTCTTAGCTAGGTGCATCGGGCCGCAACTTCAATTCATTGACATACTTAAGTGTCTAAAACGTAACTAAAATGTAACGTTTAAAGCAATCATTGTACTCTTATAGAGTTAGTATACAGCTCAAGTGGTCTTGGGAACGATTTCTTTAGTTTTAGTGAAATAGTTCTTTAGTTTTAATAGCTCGTCAGGCCACGTGTAGTCCGCGGGGCGGAAGTTGAGTATAGCTAGCCCAACATTAGCTACGGCTCAAATTTTCATGAATGAATAAGAAGTTAAATATGTTAAACATTATCTGTGTTACGAAAATTGTCACATAGTGTATTTTTGTTGGAAGAATATCTATATTAGTACTTAAAATGGTGTAAAGTTTTAATTATTTTGTAGTCATATTAAAGTTGTGCGACATCAGATACCACGCCGGAGAATCTGGCTGGATACCGTTTAGAAATATCTAATTGTGCTGTGGCTGTTGGGGACTAAAAAGCGGTAAGCGGGCAGCGGCGGAGGCGGCAACCCTGGAATGGTGGGCGGCGCCGCTCCCGCTAACTCCCTTCAAATATCCCCCCGCTCGTCAGCCGGAGCCTCCAGCTCCATGGGGGGCGCAGGCTGGCCGTTGCGCGTTGGTACTGGTGTTTTAGGTGGCCCCATCTCCATAGGCTCCACTGCAGAGGCATCACCGAAACGGCTATCGGGCCGAGGAGAAATGAAGGGCCGGAATGGATCCGCAGGCTTGGCGGGCTCAAGCGCCTGGCCCGGAGGCAGTGGCGAGCAAAGCGGCGACTCTAGCCCGGAGGACAGGGGTGAAGGCAACCTCGGTGACTGGAGAGGCAGCGAGGGTAGGCCTAAGTGTGGCGGCTGGTCTGGCGGGCGCTGCGCAGCTACCACCATATTACACATCTGGCGGCGCAAGCCGTGCGCCACAGCGGCTACGGCGGCTGCGGCGGCTGCATTTGGAGATACGCGTTCCTCGCGACCATTGCCGCATCCGACGCCCGCGTACGCGTTGCTTGTCACTGTGCCATCCTGCAACATGCACGCATCACCGTGTAGCTGCCGATTTGTTGTTACAACACGTATAGCACATACGACGCTACTGCTCACAACGACCTTAGATGCCAAATTTAAATTTTCCTTACCAAGTTTAAATAACCACAGTCTTTCAAAATGTCTAATAAATAACTGACGTCATCAGTCGTTGTGAGAGTGAGTTCTCAGTGCGATATAAAATGTGTGATAACTAAAATCATACAATTGTACACAACCGGAACAATAAAGTGGAGCTATTATAAATGAACACGGCACGGCTTTTAGATACAATAATGGTAGTTCGCAAAAGCAAACGCAAAAGCACATTCGCGTCGGCATGAAGGAGAAGTGGTCGAGGGGCGCGTCGAATCACCGAGGCATTAAAAAACACAATTCAGTTCCGTTTTAAACGTGGTTCCAATGAAACACATCAAACGTAACACAAAGAAACACTACATTAAAACGACGCCATTTCTCTACGGAGATCGCAATCTTGAATCGACGCCGAGGCACTCAATGTCGCTTGGTTTTTTCAAACAATACTGTTGTAAACAAAAGATATTGAGCGTCGTATACAAATACAGTGGAAGTGTTAAGCACGTCTACAACCATGTTGGATTGCGATGTCCTTCGTGTAGAAAGGCGAGTGTGAGCGCTCGCCGCGTGTAAATACTGACCGTGATGGCTGGGTAGGCAGGCATGTCAATCTCGCGCAAGTGGTGCGGGTTGGCATGCGGCGCGTGGGTGTCGCGGAACACCACCGCTCGAATCACGCCACGGATGTGTTCGTCAGGCCAAACGCCCAACAAAATTCTCTGCGGACGTCCTCGTCCCTTTGGTCTTAAATCTGGAATATCGCATAATAGTAAAACGTGAACACGCAACGACTTCTAAGTTTCAAACGAGCGACATAGGACTGTGAGAAGGGGAAACAAACTGTTACCTGCACCCTGCACTGTGCAAAATATGTGACATTGAAAATAAGTTTGCTGGTGCCAGTGAATTGGCTTCTCATACAGGTCTAAAGCATAAACATGAGAGTAACAGATAAGAGTCTTCACCGATGTCGTGATCAATGAAGTCGATATAATATGCAAAGATGGTTTCGAAGTTGCTGAGCGCCATGTCCCGTATCTTGCATGGTGTCCTTAAAACGCGCTCAGCAATATCGAAATTGCATCTTAAAGACATTTAAAACATATACATATTCATAACGCTGTTACAGTCACAAGTAAGTTGAAATTATAGTAGTAGTATGTATCTAGAAATCGCATTGCTGATAAGTTCGCAGTGCTAAAATATATTTTTTATTGTTATTGGCGCATATTTTATAATTAAACATGTTGTGTTAATCAATAGCTATATTGCATTAACATTTAATACGGTTCCAGGCCGTACTGACTCACTGGTTTTATAAGCGATATTGATTATTACAAAGAGTATTGACCTAAAATGTTTTTTTTATATGTATATATCCTGTATATTATCCTGAGTAACTATGCGCATTAAAAGTAATTGAAATTAAATGAATTTGTATAACCAGTGAGGCAGCTGGCTTGTGAAATAACAAAATACCACTCCATTAGGCCTTCCCGTCAAGTGTCTGAAGTGCTGCGAGCAGTGGCCGTGTCTTTAGACAACTGGCAAGCAATGAAAGCGAGCGCCCACTACAACTTTACAATGCGGTATTTCAGCAACTAATTCAGCTTATCGTCGTTGTTAAACCAATATCTGCTATGTGCAAAAAGTTAGATTTAAAGATGTGGAGTAAAAACACTCATGTAAAATTTTGAGACAAAATTTGCACATGGCATATTATTTCTAGCGCTCACAGTTCGCCGTGTAAATTAGAATCACATAGCGGCTTTTATACATAAAAGTTTGGCTGGCAAACTAGTCATAATAGTAAAAATGTTTAAATGTCAAACAGTTCACATAACAGGGGGCTTAGAATGTAAAAAAAAACACGATGCGTCTCCGCTTCGTTTTATTGTGATTGGTTGAGAGACTGACGTATCGATATTTTGATGTTTGTGATTGATCGAGAGACCGATACGTCAGTCTCTCAACCAATCACAATAAAACGAAGCGGAGACGCATCGTGTTTTTTTTTTCTCATCCTAAGCCCCCAGATATTGGTTTGATAACGACGTTATGTTCGGATGAGTACTCGCACTCAAGTACTCAAACTCGCAAATATGTTTTCGGAAGGCGTGATATCGCAATTAAAGATGTTAGTGGGCGCTTAACAAACGATACACGATACATACCAGCCCCGCCGTCGGCGCTTGGTCCCAGCATATTGTGTACCCTATTCGCGTAGAGTACGAAAGTCGGGTATGGTATGTCGTACTTCCTTGCCGCCTGGGAGAGTGATAAGCCTTCCTTTAACACGGAGAATATGGCCTCGGCCATCGTCTCAGGCCGCCATGATTTAAGCGGGCCGCGTTCTCGGAACCTCAGGTTGTGTACAAGGTTTTGGTTCGTGTTCCAACACTTTTGCCACATGGACTGAAGCTGATACTGGTAGCTGTCTGTAGAGAAGAGAATTTTACCTTGTTAATATAATAATGAAACATTTATAATCATACATTTTGATATGAAATGTTATATAGGGTCTTAGACTATTCCATAATTTTGAGCCGGTCATTTAATATATTCTTTGCATTCATATTATATCTAGGAGATAATTATGATAGTAGGGAAATACCTGTGGAGAAAATATAAAAAAACCTTTAGGTAACTAGTAAGTAGTAACTTTTACGAACAGGGTTACCACTTGCCAGGTCCTTTAAATATAATACCGGGAAATCCCAGCAGTTTCATTGGACGGATTTTGATTGAGAATCACGGAAATCGTCACAACTATGTAACTAACAACAACAGGTGAATTTTGAAACTCGCGTCAAGAGATTCTACAACTTTAATATATCCAATCAGAAAGGACTAAAATCCAATTAAAATCTATGTTTGAGGGTGGACAGCATCTTTGCAACATATGGGCATGCCGTTGGTAATGCGAGCTACAAAATAAAATAGATATTGACTTGATGTGCAATTATTACAACAATTACACTTACACTTATACGGATCAGCGGGTTCAAAACCCTAGTTCATGTCATTTTACCGTTCCACAATAACTATAGGTACTAATAATGTCTCATTATAATAATTATTTAGATCAGTATAATATATCACTATTCCCGGACAGCTGGCAACCCTGTTATAAATATAACGGGAAATCACCCGTCAGCATTTTTTTTTATCGGAGCCTATTCGGACTTTGCTTCACAGAAACATTGTTAGGACAACGCACAACTTATAAATGTATTAAATTATTATTTTAAAAATATTAAATCAGTTCATAAATAATAATATAGACTTAATATTTTACACATCATATGTACAATTGTAATATAAAATAAAACGAGCAGTTAAATAAAAAACACTACATACTGACCTGCAGAGAACCTGAATTAATAAAAAAATTAAAAAAATATTAAAAGAGGAAAAAAATAAAGGAAACTTACAAAAATATGCTTTATTAAAAATCCAGTCTTACATGATATTACGATAAGTTACAAACTAATAAAGCAGATTTAAATATAACATTTGTTTATATCAAATCACAAAACAATTAAGTCATAATAATCTATAATGATCAATCATCTTAAAGTATCGAAAGCTGAAATCGTTAATCCGGTCTGAATCAATATCACTACGATCCTATCACCGTCTAGCTATTAGTCTCAGAAAACAATAACTGCGAGACCGTCACCCACGTAACTTCGCCTCGGCATAGAATTGGCATCTGTTGTATTGAACATTTCGAGTGTTGCCGTATTAACTGTTACATTTACAAATATTTTAATCACAAATATATATGTTTTGTAATATCCATGAAAAAATTACATATATAAAACCTTTGTCAAGCTAAATAGTGGCTGTAAAGTTGACATAGGTAACGAGACTAAATGTCAGGTCGGAGTCTCCCAGTACAAAAAACTATATACTCGTGTGTCAGCGACTGCTGTGACGAGTAATACATGTACTTGTATAGCCCCTTTTATCACCAATCATTTTAGTGGGTCTGAAGTTAGTTCCTTCGTCCTACATATCATGAATTATATTTTAAAAACACAGTCACTCGTCGCGACGATTGAGACTTACATTAACACTGCCAAAAAGATAACTATTGATTATTTAACACAACGATGAGTGTTTAACTTTGTTAGAGCCATCTTCAATTATATATATTTTTTCCTGTTCAGTTCATTTAAATATATTCTCTTAGGGTGCGTTAGCGTAGTACCGGATCACGGGTAATCCCGCTATTTCAAGACTAAACGGTAACTTAAACTTATAGTGGCAAAAAAATATGGTACAATAAAAAAATAGCATTTCAGGCTGTGTTTTCTGTATTAAGAAATGTTTTAGGGTTTAGCATTAATCTTGGAATACGGGAATATCCAGTGACCTGTTATTACCCAATGCAAAATACTATAGTTTTATACCAAACGATGTGTATAAAACCTATGTCACGTTTTACTTCTATGCGATATCCGTCAAATACGCAAACTCTCATTGCAATTAGAAAGATATATGAAAACCTTTAAAAGCACATATTTTAATAGTCTTTTTAAATGTTCTAACGTTGTAACATTACAATTAATTTATTATATCGTAATATATTTCAAAACGACAGTGGAGAATGTTAACCTTATTAGCTCAACGAAGTCCATTACTTTTATAGCTACTTCAGAATTGGCGGCAATAAATCAATTTACATTAAACATAAATATAAGCGGTATTTGTGTATAATTAAATATAAGTAGGTAATATACAATTTTATGGCACGACAAGCCTAATGAAAAATAACGAAAAGAATTTCAAAATCAATATATTATCCAGTGGCAACATTCAAATTCAAATAACTAACGTCATCTATAAATGTCGGGATTATACGTCACGCTACCATATAGGATGTTTATGGACGCAAAGTACACATTCAGGGCAGGTGGAAGCCGCGCTACAATAATGATAGAAAAAGCTATGAATGCAAGTATGATTTATATTTAGCTATGAATATAAGAAGATTAATTGTTGGAAGTTAAAGGTGAAATTAATGGAGCCCTGTATATCGAATTTTGAGTTAGTGTTTTAAGAGCCTATGTAAATTAATATATGAATGGTATGTGTGTATATGCTATGGTGCGTTGAATGTATGTATGATGTTTAAATGTTATTTTTAGAGAATAATAAGTAGGAAGTATTGCGAAATAACACTAATTAAAAGCTATTATGATGTCCAGCAAAATCGAAGGTCAACATTTTAGTAATATATTGGGTATTATTAATGCATAAATTAAAATCTAATTTATTAAAATGTAAAATTTGGAAGATGAATGAGATGGAAGAAATGTGGAAGACGCGAAAGAGGTTTGTCAAGATCGTAGCATGTGGCGCTCAATAGTCTCTGCCTACCCCTATGGGATAAGGGCGTGAGTGTGTATGTATGTATATGTATGTAATATGTAAATAATTTCATCCTTTGGAAATTTTCATATAACAATATGCTACATACCAGTAGCAAATATTTATAACGAACATTATGAATGAAAAGCAAAAAGAGACCTACGACAAACATATGATTCGAAGTTAATATTCCAAAACAATCGCCATCGTGCTAAACATTGCTATGCTTCTTTGAATAAGGTCAGTAAGTATTTTTACTTTTTTAATTACTGCAGAAAACTTGATATGGCACCATAGAATGATAATTATAAGATAAGAAATTATAGAATAATACGGCTTATTAACAAAATGTTTTATCGCTTAATGGACCATCCGTTGTAATTTTTATATGGTATTATTATCGCAAAACGTGCGTATGTTCAATATTAAAACGAGTATCTTTGCCACTACGATCAAAGATATCTACCTCAATTACCAGAGAACTAAAGATGATGCGGTGATATTATAACGTTATAACATATACTGACTGCCTCGGTGGCGTATCTGTATTATGGTATGACTGCATTGCTGAGGTCTTGGGTTCGATCCCCAGGTCGGGCAAAGTGATTTTAAGTTTTTCACTTCAGTATCAGTTCGGAGTCTGGAATTTGTGCCCGATATGGCGATAGGCTCGCCCCTTATCACATCATGGGACGGAAAAACGGAGAAAAGTGGATGCACTAGTTGCGCCTCTGCCTATCCCTTCGGGGATAAAAGGCGTGAGTGTGTGTATGTGTGTGTGATATAGTTATATAAAAAGCTGAATTTTTCGCGTCCACCAGCTGTTGTATTACAGTTTGCTGGTTATTAGTACGTAGTTTATTTCATATGATCGTATCATCCAACCGTAAACTAATCGCAAAAGTCAAAATATCTTTCGCATTTGTGTTTTTACGCAAACATCGCTGCGAATGTATGGTGGGGGCACCTGACATGCACCCTGAGTAATGTGTGGCGCGTTTTCATGTTCATACATACATTGTGTTTTTAATGTGTATTATTCGATTTTTTGTCACATTTTTCTACCATTTTGTACTAAGGAATGACAGTTGGAATATGTTGTAAATTGTGATAGGGTTAATATTAATTGATGATTGCTATGTGTTATTTATAGGGCCTGATATATAGATTTATAATACCTAAAAGTATTTTTAAACGAAGGAGCTATGATGCGAAGGAATTACTATTAATGTAAATAGTGACCAGTTTAGTTTTTTAGATTAATAGAATTTTTATTACTCTCAAAAAAGTGGCGATAGCCTAGTTGGAAGTGGAACGGACTGCCGAGACGAATGTCCGCAGGTTCAAAACCCAAGGGCACACACCACCGAATTTTTCTAAAAAGTTGTGTGTATTCTTTGTGAAATATTGCTCGCTTTAACGGTGAAGGAAAACATCGCGAGGAAACCTGCATACCTGAGAAGTTCTCTCAATTTCGAAGGTATGTGAAGTCTGCTAACCCGCACTAGGCCAGCGTTGTGGACTAAGGCCTAACCCCTCTCAGTAGTAGGAGGCCCGTGCTCAGCAGTGGGCAGTATTTAATACAGGGCTGGTATGGTAACGACTAGTTTATCCAAAAAAACGACTTGTCTAACTAAAATATAAATGTGTAGCATAATTTCGTTGTACGTACTTTCATTAAATATATTAAGATATTGATAAAGAAACTTTCGTTATCTTTCTAAAGCTTGTATCGCATTAACATACGAGACATTTTTTTGTGTTGTCGATCGCAGGCAATACTAAACAAATCAAATTTGTACAGTCAGCCACATTAAGTAGCTGGACAAATTCGAAATTTGAAAACGCTTATACGCGTAAAGTTTAGTTGAAACTTATGTCTTATGTGAAGTAAATTAAATCCCTTTTATTTAATTTTTGTGTATAGCCGAAATTAAATTTTTATTTTGTTCTGATACTTATGAGTCTGACTGTACCTAAACAACTGCCAGCCTCGGTAGCAACAGAAACATGTGTTAAAAATCGATACAGTATTCTATCAATTCATATTATTATAGAACCTTCAAAGATCGTAGTCACTAATGATATTTACTGTATCATGAGTTACACAAAGATTTACAGTACTTCCGTCATGATGGTTGGTCGTGGGAATCATATTGTCCCTGGACGCTGACCCATAGAGCATGGAATGAGCAATACCGTCGCATAATGGGCAAGAGCCTAGTTGGGAATGGAACGGTCTGCGGTGACAAATGTCGCATGTTCGAAACCTAAATATGTGTATGTTTAGGTGTCTGGCTTTTCGGTTAAAGGAAAACAATCATCGATTAGCACTTGCTTCGATTAAGGGAAACATCGTGAGGAAACACATGCATAAGAATTTCGAAGCTGTCTAAAGACTGCCGGCAATATCGAAAGATTTCGCGTATTGGAGGAGGTCATGCAGTGGACTAAAATATAGGCTGCTAATGATGATGTAAAGTCTGCCGACCGCAAAACCATGACATATACGGCAGTGGTGAAGTAAGATCCAAACCCTTAATAATAAAGGAGGCTACGGCAAGATACACCTGTATTCGCTCCTGCAAGCATGTGACGTGGACCAATCATTTTAGAACTATACAATGGTCATGCGTCTGCTCCACTTTCCTGATAAAAGTATGTCAGAAAGGTCTACAATGTACATTTGACAGCTATATAACAACGCACTGTCCAATCCCATCAAATCCGATCTGTTTTTGACCTGACTTAATGGACTACCTAAGCACAAAGCATACATCTAAAATTTTATGTATACCTATTTAATATTATTATGAATGTAGGAGATCCTATCATTATATATTTATAAAGTAAATCTTATTCTATAAAAAACGTACCTGTAATATAATTAGAACTTATAACTACTTATTATCAATGATTAATAAAAAGTATAGATACGCCACACCTTAACAAATCAAACGGCAAGTGTTCCCTACAAAAATACACTTACTTGAAATTGATGCGCCACGTGAAAGTGTTGCGTAATTAAACTAATACGAACAAAGAAGAGAGCTAAGTACAATCGTCCCAATAGCGACAATTTGAGTCTTCGATTGCGTTGTCTAAAAGCATATCTATCTTTTTATTTTATCATTGCTTATTAAACAATCAGTCCATTTGAATTACGAACTATATAATTATAAAAATTAAGTACAAAACTTAACGTGGGTGGGCCAATAGGACACATTACTTATTTTTACATTAAGTAAGTAATTATAATATAGTTACACGTTAAAGGCACTTTTATATTCATAACTATAGTACAATACAATAATAAACTTAGGAATTATGATTCTTGCTCGATTAACAATAAATTTAACACAAGAGAGAGGCGAGCAGCTTGGCACTTACGTATGTTGTGCATGTTCTTATATAAACTATGATTTTTAGGAGATATCCCTAGAATGGACTTGTTTATATTGTTTAATAATAGATTACAGCCGACAAAATTAGCTTTATGCGTACTTATTGAAGGATCGCGAGTACTGCTCTACTATTTCGTTTGATGGCACAAAATTTTGGCATACAACTATTATTATAATAGACAGTAAAGTGGTTTAACTTTTACTTCCTCTCGATAATTTGGTTTGGAAGCTGTATGCAGTCCTGGTTGAACACGCTACACACATAATTACCGAGTGGCTACAAACTATTGAGCTATTTAATTTAGCTTTAAGTACATGTATAAAGTTGTATACCTAATATCGCCACTCAGGGCCGGATTAAAAAATGAAACCCTTTGACCTCAAATTTAAAAGGGACACGTAAAATTTTAGTACCTACATTTTTAATACTGAGCCGAGTCATATAACTTATACTTGATATTTTTTGATCATTGTGAAGGGCTTGCTAATATTTACTGCAAGACAAGTTGTTTAAAAAATTTATCATTTAGAAAAGGATTATACTGACGTATGTAATGGGTAATTGTATAAAATACTGTATGTAGTTAAGGCAATGATTTTCCATTAGATTACTTTTCACATACTTATTATATAGCTTGAGACATACACAGTATCCCGTACTTAGGTATATACTGTATTCACTAACCTCTTGCCAAAGCAAGTATTGTCAATAATCTGTGAATCCCAACTATTTATTGTATTACCCCTAATAAAAAATGTCAATCTGATTAATATACAATATCCTAATATAAATAATACATTCCCCTTTTGTTACATAATAAACGATATTTACCAAATTATTAGGTCACAGGTAATCCAATAATATTGTATATAAAAGCCTAAAATGTCTATTAGATTTGTGAATATTGAAATGTGCCCGATGAAAGATTAATCCAGTGAATGTACTTTTATGTTTTTCGTTTCTTTTTGACTGGAATAACAGCTTAAATGACAATCCAGTATACATTTCACTGTTTCATGAATTTTATATGAATCCTGAGTGTAGTGGACGGACAACTGGCGCGTATAATGTCCATCGGCGTTAATAAAAATTGACATATAATCAGTGTAAATTACGTATTACTTTCGTTTTAATGAAACGTTGAAATCTATACTTAAGTAAAATAGCTTCATTTGGAAATGTCCTTGTTTTTTACGTTGAAAAAGTTATTTCGTAATACCGGTAATTTGTAAAGCTTGTGACACAAGCGTGGAATATTATTAGCTATTAGAAAAAATACTTTTATACAACTTATAGAATATCAAGACTCCTTGATTATATTATTCTACATGAAAAAATAACGGTCAACAATGGCAATATTAATGGTTTCTCTGGAATGGTTTGGGTGTTCAGATGATCACAATCATCAAGTTAGTACCTACTGTAGGCAAGTCAGAAATACACATAGACGATGAATGTTACATTATAATTAGTGTCTAAGATTCGTCGTCAATGCGGACTTCTGACTTTACTTTTGAGTTCCTACTTTTAACAGTACCTTCGTAATATAAAGAAACTATGGAATGTTTTTTACAGAACGCCCACCACCATCGAAAACCGGTTAAACCAACAAAAACGAAATTAGGATCCCTAGACCTTCTTAGTTTTTCTACAAACGCCAAAACTTCTGTTAAAGACTTTTTAGTGCGGCGATTGTAAGGAGAAACGCTGGTTTCGCAACAAAAGTCTAGCACTGCCCTTTCCTCACTAGCCAAGAGCCCCGCCTCGTCTAAAACAGCCATTCGTTTGGATTTGCCTAGGATATTGTCATATAAAGTGCCTTTAGGTATGCCGTAATGGGTCGCCGCTTGGGTAAACCTCATCCTCTGGGTGACGACGGCCTGGATGGCTTCTTGCAGCTGTCCCTGGGTCCAGGTGGGCGCCTTCAACTTGAGCGTATGCCCGTGGAATTCTGACATATCAATCAACAACACAAACATAAAATTTTTGCCCGTCGAACTTCGTTTTTTGAGATCATCATTTTATATGCCTATAGTTCGATGAAATATTTTATATTCTTATTTTTATTATTCTACGTAGGGAAATGCCCATAACTAGGCTAGCCGTGGACAAGTCCATAGAGGTTACAAAGTACATCATTGCCAAATCTATATATTTTGTTTTGACGCACTATATTACACCACTATATATCTAATTAACTGATTTTGACTATCCATTCCGTGTAGTCCAAATAACTTACTAAGTATTGATGTGAATTGTGGTCATTTCCCTTTTACACTAGATAATGTGGATAGTAAAAAAAAATATAAATTAAGCAGTAACATTATCGATTCTAGAACTCTTCATTTAACAATGCGACCGAAGTTTTACAGTGAAAACGATTGCATTGACAAAATCTAAATAAGAATACGTCTCGTGTTTTTGGACACATACAATCACATCAAAATTATCGAAACATCCTTGTTCTTAAGTATCGTCGAGGATAGTGCAAAACCGCGTAACAAGCACTGGTAAGTACGGCGTAAGTGACGAAAAAAGTTTATTTGAAATTGATACTTATGACACCAAACGTGTGATTGATAATACTATACTTGTTTTCTTTCACTTACGCGGTATTTACCAATGCTAATTACGCGGTATTGCACTATCCCCGACGATATATCTGCAACTTTTTCACACAAAAGTGCAAAATAACATTAAACGACAATCACAACATGCAATAAAAAATGAAACGCGTCAATGAGGTTAGTATCACTCGTAACTACTTAGAATACTCATGTGACTTTTTATAGAAAAGCACAACTCCAATTTGACTTCAAAGTGAAGAAAAATAATAATGTGTTATAAAACCACATGAAACCACAAATAAAAGGAAATTACGTGAATCACACGAATGTATAATGATATAAGAGTATACGAACCCGCAATAGCCGATGTCGATGGGCCCAACCAGGCGTGAGAGTTCTCGATGAGCCGCGCCTGTGAACAAACGTACATGTTAATATTTGTATGTATGCATACATTTGTCAACCATATTAGAATTAAAATCAATCAACACTTGTATTCTAATGATACACAACTATGTTGCGAGTTATAGTGACTATGGAGTAGGGCTGCCATCCGTCCGGATTTCCCCAGATTTGTCCTAGTTTGAAGGGCGTTCGGGGGCCGTCCGGCCGGGGTTTTAAATTGTCCGGGCGAAACCCGGACACTTTTGTTGTCAGGGGAAATACATTTTTTATAGATGAGCGACAAATTGAAATAAATCTTAGTTAAAACTTCATGCATTTCCCCGCATTCAAGAAGGAACGGCAAAATATTTTTCAGAGGTGTCCGGGGAAAAACCCATATTTCGCCCAAATGTCCGGGATTTTTGCCGTGTTTATCCGGGGTCGGCAATTTAGATGATGGCAGCCCTACTATGGAGGAATTCACAGATCGGCACGACGCGGCGGTCATGGCAGAGTGGACCCTACTTCACCTGATGGAAAGACATAGGTCTAGATAGACTGTCGACTTTCGAGTGAGGATTATCCCTCTCAGTCAGTTATTTAGTATGATACCTAAGTACATCAGTTTATTTTCAATAAGTATAAGTCGAATCAGAATGGGAGGACATCATATAAACACATGATAAGTAGTGTATGGCATCTTTGTATAAGATGTGGTATTCCTGGGGGTAATGCGAACAACATGATTAATTTACCGGACCAGAATGTACATGAACTACCCTTTTTCACAACTTTTCTTATCTCCACTCCATGGCTGTCTATAAGAGATTGCCTCGAGCGATAATACCGTCCATTGACATATCAATTCTCGAGACATGACCTCGACCGTTACGAAATCTCGCTTTAAGTTATCAACCCGATGCGAACTCATCTCCGACTTTTAAAAATACTTTTATTAAATAAAATATCCATACATTAGCATTTAAAAAACCGCAAACCCGCTTTTTGTATTTTAAATAATTCCTTTTTGATTCGGGCATGTCAGCACGACGAGTATCACATGTCAGGTGCACCTTGAAACGAAACATTTTGCGGGGACATTGACGACACCCCGCGCTGCGTCCGAGCGTCGCAACGTTCACAAAAAAAAAAATACTTTAACCATATCACCTTTGACATAGTATAAGCTTTTTATAGGTATCCCAAATACGCTTTACTGAATATTGGTATTAACAACCAGGTTTATATAATTGTTGTCGGACAAAAGTGATAACATAAAGATTTATTTTAACTGTATAGTTCTACAACACAGCAAACAGGTTAAAGTTTAGTATTCAATGCCCTTAACCATCCAGAATATCAGAAAAATCATGGAAGCACTATTATCCTAAAGAGAGGAGGGGGGCGAAGGTTTAGGGCTATGGAAGTGTAGTATCGCTAAACGTTGGATTTTGTTACAGTAGAACTAGTACGTTTTTGCCGGACAAAACCTTGGTGGTAGTATATCTGTATTCGTCGGGATCACGACCATATACAAGGCGTAAAGCCTTAATGGCCAAGATGAGTGCGTCCTGTCCACAGGCAGCGTTTACTCTCACTGTAGGAAGGGGAAGTAGGTACTAAGAGAAAGAGTTATGTTAGGTTTTTTTTTCCGGGTCGTTATTTGATCGAGTCCATGTAAACATAACATCACCAGCCTGTAGGCTATTTCCCGAACATATTTGTCTAGTAAAATCATGTTATTTAAGATTAGTGTCAGAGTTCGTTCTAGTAGTCTAGGTTTTTTTTAGAATTTTCAACCTAGTCTTGATGCTCGAGCTGAAAATATTATTTTATGGAACGAGATCGAATACGGCGCCAGTAGACTAATGAATTAGATCTTGTTAATATAACGTGTTTCGAAAGAATGATTTGCGTGGGTAATAGCTATCACCAAAGACACCATAAAGATCTAAGCTTGCAGTCGAACAGTCGGCCGCTTGTTTATTGGACTTTGACGTCCATCCTGTAAATAAAATCAAAATCACACCGCCTAATGACCGAGCAATAATAATAACGGTCAGATGAAAAAGAACAATCCATCAGTTAATTTACAATTTCCCCATCACGAGCAGGAAGTTTACGATTGCACATTTTATCGATCGGCAGTGTATTTGACGCGATGCCCGCGTGCCGACTCGGCGACCGGTGCCGACACTGCCGACTGCCGGCCCGCGCCGGCTGGGAGCGAGTCGCGTCGCTCGTCGCGCCGCGCCGATGCCTGATGCCTAGTGCCTTCTGTACTGCGTATGCGCCGCGTTTATTTACGTTCCTCCAGTAATTGTTAGAGCAAAGAGCGGCATTTCTTTGTGCCCAGCGTTACAACTAAACATTATCGAAGTTTTAATTGTGAACGCAGACAAAAGCCGGGCCATTTTACGGCTGTAATAACGGAACGCAGTCCAATCTACAAATAAAATCTTTTATTAAGTTAGCCGAGCGACGCCGGGCCCGCCGCTACTAGTGTTTACAGAACGCGCACGTGCTCTAAGTACCGCTCCGAACGGCCGATGTATTGTTTGTTTACCCGAATAAAACACTAAAATCCAATTCAATAACAAAGAATTAAAGATCCCGAAATAAAATTTATTGCTTTTAGTACGATAAAATAGATTTATGTATGCGCGGGAAGGTGCGGGGCCGCGCGACGCGGAGAGTCGCTCCCGTGCCGCCACCGCTGCCGCCACCCTCAACAACTAAATTACATTTGATTAACATTTTTACAGGCAGTTATTGCATTTAATTAAGGACGAGTCGGAGATATTCGATATGTAGGTCAACGGTGGCTTGTGATCTATCTGTCCGCAGACAATGGTTGTGCCGCGCGTCAACGTCGCGACATTACAACAATAACTCGCGCACGGAACATCAACTTGTTGCGCGCGTTGCAATTACGTGTTACGTCAATTTTAATAAACGTAATATGATATTTTCGAAACAAGCTAGCGTTGCACATCGTTACAGCCAAATCCTACAACTGGATATCCTAAAAAGTATAAAACAAAGGCGTCCGCCGCATCTGTAACCTCAAAAAATAGAGAACGGATTTTAATGAAATTTGGTATGGAGATAGTTTGAGACCCTGGGAAGGTCTTAGTCTACTTTTTATCCCAGTAATTTATTTTCCTGGTATAAAAAGTAGTCTAAGCAAGACTTTTATCCCGAAAACAGTCATTCACGCGGGCGTCACCATGAGTAATACCCAACAAAATAACTTAAGTCTTCAGCGGCAAGACGCAGCGTCGTTACTCCTCCCGCCCCCGCAGGTCGCCCCCGCTCACCGCAGTAGCTCTAGCGTGGCCTGCGACTTAAGGGTAAAAAACGGCTTATCTCGAATATAAAATTGTTAAAATATGGCAAAGTTGTACTTATTTTTTTTTACGCAGAGAAAGTGTATTATTACTACCGTCCCGTGTTCAAGGGCGAAAGATAATAAAAAGATGTACAACTTTTTGCATTTACACTTTTTCACATAACCTCAAAAATTTTCAAGAAAAGGCATTTTATACCCTTAAAAGTCACCCCCCTCCACTTCACGACCTCAGATCGCCCGTAAATAACTTTTCTTTTTCATTTTTGTTATATTTTTTCCTTGTCCAATGGGTTTCATCCTACTATTATTTTTATTGGTTTTAAAATTATCGACCCTGGTCTATTAGCTACAATGCACGTCTAAATGAATTCAACTACAAGACAAAATGCTTCTCATGATGCGATTTATATACAGCAAGAAACAGGGTCATCGCTTCAGACTAAATAATAATACTGAATATTGGTTATTTGAAAGTGCTACTGTTTTTTCTAATCTTTTGTTACTTTTAAATAAAATTTATATTGCTACGAAATACAATAGAAAGTGTTAATAAATATTCTGATATTTCCTTATATTTTTCTAATCATTTTATTAGAAGATAATAAATTCTTTATGTAACATATTTGAATTTTCCGTCGATGTAGTATGTAACCGAGTTGAGTAGAGTTTAGACGCGAAGTACCGACTCAGGGTACTGGTTCACCTATGATTAATTTACTGTGGGGGATGTGAAGGCCAAATGTTGATTGGGGTGGAGCTATAGTTGGCCTGATCGGTGCAAATATACATCATAACTGGGTTACTTAAACAAAGAAATGGGCCACAACGGCACAGTATAATTACCAACTTAGCTTTTAAAATTTTTAATAGACAAAATTAACGCCATTCCTGGGGATTCAAGCAAAAGTTAATTTAACCCGTCAAGCCCCGCTTATATACATAGATGTACGGAAAAACCCTACATATATGGACGCCGGCGTCCGTCGCGGGGCTTGACGAGCCAACATACATAGTTTTCTCATTCTAGGGATTTAAGGATATTTTAAAAAATACCTATTAATTTAACTGCCTTGGTGGTGTAGTTGTATAACGGTACGATTGATGTGCTCAGGTCTCGGATTCGATTCCCAGGCCAGGCAGTTATTTTGGGTTTTTCTAGACAGTATGAGATTAGAGTTTGGAATATTTACAGCGAAAAGTGGGTTCTCTAGTTGCGCCTTCGCCTAGCCCTTCGGGGATAAAAGGCGTGAGTGAATGTATTAATTTAATTCATGCACCTTATTTATTTAAAAAAAAGATTATAGTGGCATAAGTGAATACCAGAACAACTTTTAACGGAAAAAGACCTCACATGCGTAGCGCTTTCGTAGCAATTTTCAGAGCTCTTTACCTTTAAAAGCACCGACAAAATATGTAAACGTTCGAAAAACTAAAACTTTTCGAAGCTCTATAACGATCATAAAAATGTGCTCTCGTTTAGGCCCTAAATTTAAATAAAATCAAGTACGCATGATTTTTCCTCGCTGTTGAGGGCATTTGCAATTTCATTAATAGCAAGCCGAATGGAGATGTTACCTACTCTCGACAATCACAAGAATATTAAACAGATTTAAAGAATGTATACAAAAGCTTTCAATAAATTTTTCTTATCGGTCAGGTTAAAGTGAAACGCCCATAACGCGCAGTGAAACGACGATAATTATATTGATGTGGTATTTAGGTATTAGTCGGCAGTCCTGCGCGACCGCATCGCGCCGCGGCGACCAACGATATCTATTATTAAAAGCAGAGTAAGTGTGTATTTGTCTAATAGCCCATTAGTATTTCATGAAGTTATCGGTGCAGCGACGCGCAACCCGTGTTTACAAGCCGATTGCGACATAGCGTGCGGCAAAAGAATCCTACTAATATTATAAAGGCGAAAGTTTGTAAGAATGTATGGATGTTTGGATGTTTGTTCCTCTTTCACGCAAAAACTACTGAACGGATTTCGATGAAATTTGGCACCTGGATAGATCATGTCTTGGATTAACATAGGCTACTTTTTATCCCGGGAAAACATAAAGCGGGACTTTTATCCCGGAAAAACTTTTTAACGCGGGCGGAGCCGCGGGCAAAAGCTAGTACATTATAAAATATATTATGTGATGGGCAATTAATATACTAAATAACAAATATCAATGTTATTAATAGACTTCGAATACCACTTAAAGAGATTAAATAATTTAAGCAACTATTGAAACTCTACTTCTAAATCTAACTTCGATTATCTGTGATTATGATCACAGGAACTCGACGAAAGTTCATTGCAGGTTTTTGACTAGTTTGTTACGTCTAGTACCGCCTTCTTAACAACTATAAATAGTGAATATATTTTTAGCTGCTAGAATTCAGTTTCCATTCCTATCGCTATTGTACGTGAAGTCTAATATTTGGCGACAACGACTTTTCCGGTTCAAAGGCTTTCAGAGCTTAACTAGATTATGGCCTATGTTGCATGCAGAAACTGCTGCGAATTTTTAGAGCACCTTTCTTCTTGCTTTTGTTTTGAGTCAAAAATATGAAACAATTTTTTAAAATCATGTTTATTTCTTCGTGTGTGCGTATTGATATGGATATCTACTTTTATAATAATTATAATTAACATTTCATCGCTACCAATCAAGTCCCAAAAAATATAATACTCTAAGAAATATCATACCGCTGAAGTGTTTTAATCCAAGTAATTATATTAATAAATATCTTGTAGAATCTTGTCAATGAACGTGCGTAAGGAAATATTATGATTCTTTTAAAAAAGTCCTTTTCATATTCAAATTAAATATATAATTATGTTACAGTTTTGACGGTTTCAAGAATATACATAAGTTTCTGTCGCGACTTTGTGGCGGACTCGCTAGTCCCCTGAGAGGGTGCTATCTTTTTATATGGGGTGTCTTATTTAGATAATTTAATAATGTCGAGGGGAAAGAATAACGCCGTCCTTACGTAAACAGTATAAAAAATTCATTTTTGTAAATAAGTGCCACGCGGCGCGCTTTGTACGCTCGATCGATACATTTTTAACTTCTAAGTTGTAAATACATTGTTAATGTATCACATAGTTATATCTACGATTGTATTAAATATTGTTGCATCTATCTTACCAGTAAAGGCAGCTTTCTAAAAGTACATCCTTTGTAGGACCCACGTAATTGTTAATTCATTTAATTTGATTTATAATACGATTGCCCTTATCAATATTTATGCGAATTAAGAAACAGTTACCTAATTACCGAATACATTTATTATATAATCAAGGATGTTCAGCCAGTGGACTCACTTGGGGGTAAGCGAATGCACCGCGTGCAATACAACGTATACGTTCATTCATTATTTATCTTATTGTACAGCCGGCGGCCAGCGCCCTCTAATCGAAACTTTCCACCACGTATGAAACGCAATAATAAACTTCCGCCTTCGTACACAATTACGCCGCGCGTGTTGCCAGGATTTGACTTAAGGTGGCGGGACCGAGACCCCCAGGCGAAGCGGATTACCATGTACAAGATTTTGGTTAAGGTTTAGTACGCATTTTGGTCAAGTTAAATGTCTACTTTTATGTGTTTTAGATATTTAATATTGTTTCAAAGACTTCACATGATAAATATCTCTAAATGAATTTTACAGAGACTAGAAGTAGCCTAATAACATAATCCAAACTATGTGAATCTGTATTATTGTGTTAATTGAGAAGATATATGTTAACAATCTATTACATTTAAAATATAATTATTAACATGAACATATAATGTACTAAAGTTTTACTCGCGGCTCGGCCCGCGTGAATGAGTTTTTCCGGGAAAGTCCCGCTTTATATTTTTCCGGGATAAAAAGTAGCCTATGTCGCTGATAATGCAATTTATATTGATGATTTTTTTTAAATCGGCCTATAAGTTTGTGAGTTTATTCGTTACAAAACATAAAAATACAAATCTTTCCTCTTCATAATATACTATAGATAATAGACTAAATACAGATTCATAATAATAATATATAAAAAATTGAAAGATCAACAATTTACATACTATTGGAATTATATTACACCGTTGATAATTTCTGAATGCGTTCCACTATTCAAGCATAATATAGCCTAATGGGTCTATACATTTAGTCCACACTTAGAATCTCATTTCAACACCTTAAAATGAAGATTTATCGTGTTTCATGATTATGAAGAAGCTAGGCTGACTAATTACGAGAGACAATTCAATAATAAGTGGTATGATAGAACTTATTTAACCAACTTGAAAAAAGGAGAGGAACTATGTTCGGTGTCAACTATTTTTGTAACTTATGTCACACTGGAATATTGGCGGGAAAAAAAGGGAATTAACTTGCTTTGAACAATTTAGAATGTCCATATTTTAATAGGCTCACAGTGTTCACCCTATTATCATGAAACGGGAAGCATGGTTATATATCTTATTTGTAATGTTGCTTTGGAAAATAAACATTAGAATTTGAAACAATACCAAAAGGGATTTCATTTATATTATCATCATATTAACATATATCTTTATGTTAAACTAGCTTTTGCCCACGGCTTCGCCCGCGTTTATAAGTTTTTCCGGGCTAAAAGTACATACATAAAAACCTTCCCGTTGAATCACTCTATCCAACACATTTATTTGGATAAAGATTAATATTATGACGTTGATACAACTCTTAACAAATAATGCATTAATTTCGACCAAATTTGATTACCATAAAAACGGTTCTAGAGAGTTAATCTTAAAAGATAGACATATACTGTCGCGGACATTTTTTTAGATCATTTCAAGAGGAATAATTCTTTCATACATATATTTTTGGTATCTTGAACCGTTTTCGCAGCGCACGCAATGGAAGCCCTCAAGGATGAATAATTTTCCCCGTTTTTTTTCACATTTTCCATCAGTTGCATCGTGATGTTATATAGCCTATAGCCTTCCTCGATAAATGGTCTATTCATCACAAAAAGAATTTTTCAATTCGATCCAGTAGTTCCTGAGATTAGCGCGTTCAAACAAACAAACAAACAAACTCTTCAGCTTTATAATATTAGTATAGATATAAATATATTTTTATTTTAATAACAATATTTTGGATATTTTTTATACGCGAGTAAAAGCTGAACGATTTTGAGCTTTTCCTAAAAGTAAAAAGCTCGAGTACTATTTGAAACTTACAGTGCCTAGCTCCCTTTGTATGTTCACGCTGTGTGGCCAAAATGTAAAACGGGCTTTTGCTACCAAAACTGCCAGTTCCGCGGTAACGCCTCGTGACCTTGAATATATTTGAAACCTCTCATCTTGTCTGAGTGCTTGTGTTTTTCTACTACTGCGTCCTCCATTATTAAAGCACATAGTTTCGACATCTTTTCTTTTTAGTTCGTTTCTATAAAACCTGATTAAAACGTTAAATATTACATATAAAGCGTAGCTCTTCAGCACAAAATATAATACCAGTTTTATCCAATTTAACTTACACATTTACACCACATCAATACAATTAAACACACTCATTTACTTTCTCCATTATTCTACTTAGTACCTCCCCACCTCTATCTAACTCCGCATTATAAACTTTATCTACGTTTGCATAGAACAATACAATCTTCTACAACGGAGTATGAATGAATTTTTATATCAATTTCAATTTGTGAGCGTGGCTCTTGTGCTGTTTCCGCGTTTAATACAGGGTGATTCATTTGTTACGAGGTAAAGTTGGCGAAGAATGGCTAGGCGTAGGGTGTAGTGGGTGGTCGCGAGGGGCTATGCTGCTGGGGCGAAGGATAAAACTAATCACACATCCTTTTCACAGAGGTTCGGCTGTGGGCCTGATGATGGACGTCAGCGGGCGCGGTTATATTATTCACTTACAAGCTTCATAGTATGGGTTGTAGTTTTCCTCACTGATTTTTGAGTGCATGAAATTACGAGGGAATGATTAGAATTAATATTGTCAGGTAAAAAACTTTTCGTGTTATCAAACCCGCTTTATTCAGGTAATTAAAGTGGTTACATGTATTTTAATAGAATAAAGTACATTATATTGTAGACAAATATTAGGTTTTAAACAGCCTTTAATTAAATTTGTTTCCTTGAATTATTAATGCATGATTTACACACAAAAAATGTAAAGAAAGTTATATTATTTAATTTTTTCACTTTTGGTTTTATCACTCATAAGCACAAACCATCATCATTCATAAGCATTGTAAATTAAGTACTTGAATTCGAAAGTTCCCGTTGATCAATTTAAAGTATTTACGTCGTAATTAGAAGCGGCGGCGGGCGCGGGCGCGTCCCTGCTCCGCTCGCATCGCAGTCGCATCCCGTCACGGCATCCATTTCCACATTACTGTCTTTTTGTTCCACGTTTGATTGTTTAAACGTACGTCGATGCGGTATCCACTGGTTATTATTGCTGTCGTTCTCACTCGAAATGGTCCCAGTCGCTTGTGAAAAAAAAATCTCTCCTCATATTGTTTGCAAAGAACAATAACGGCCTTCATTTTATATGTTACAGCTTCAGGAGGCTTGATGGGCACTTTGCCTCTCTATTTCACATATTCGCCCATTGTGTCGGTGTGTTCTCATTTCTCTTTTTCACTGAAACTTTATTTACATATCGGTAAGCGTTCATACCGTTTGTTTCATTGTTGCCGCCTGTTACAGTTTGTATCGTGACGATTGTGTATGATGCGGTGAAATCTCATTTATTTAGAATTGACTTTTAAAATTCAGCTATTTGTGGCGGCTGTTCGACTGCCTCGGTGATGTTTGGAGCCGTACGTCGTACCACTTCCACTCTCAGGTCTTGGGTTTTGAATACCGGGTCGGGTAATTCGATAATGTTGGGTTTTTCTTGTGAGTAGGTATCAAACCGTAGTCTGGAATTTGTGCTGCACATGGCATGATAGGCTCGCCTCCTATCACATCATGGGAATACACGGCGAAAACTGGATGCAATCGTTGTGCCTACCTCTTCGGGGATAAATGTCGTGGTGTATTGCTTGTCAATTAAAAGTTTAATTCCTTAAAATTTGCCAGAATTGTATTTAAGTGTTTTGTTTTGGGAACACACAATAATTAAGCGATAAAGCACGATGTTCAAATAGCTGCGACACACAAAAAGTTTTATATTCGTAGCATTAAGTAATTACGCGAACAATCTGCGCCTCCGCTGTTTGAGTTGAGCGCAACAACGCGAATACTTACTTCAAATCGTGGAAATTTATTTGACTTCGTAGTTTCGACGTGTGCGACGATGTAACAAGACAAACATGTTAATTTTCTAGCCCAGTATGTAAGAAGCGCCCCCACGGTCGACACCCCTGCTTTGCCGCGGTGTTCGGGTTGCCAACGTTAATATATTTTTCGACGGGGTGTAAAAATAAACAAGTTTTCGGGTTTGCTTTTAATATCATGCCGTCTTCCATTTTAATACGCACGTATGTATGTATGTATCTACCTATGTAACTGACACTTTGAACATGATTTTGACCCCCTTCAAAACGTCGGATTAAATCAAAGTCTGGCATACTTATCAAGGACCGATGACAATTCAATATTTTAACTAAAACACGCCTTTATAGAAAATCCAACAAAAAATTACTAAATAATAGTTTATTTATTTTTAGTGATATCTGTTGGACAAAAGCAGAACAAATATAAAAAATTAAAAATAAATAATAGTTTAAAAAAATCAAAAAAACATGCTTTACAGAAAATCTTATTAATAAAATAGATAATAAATTTGAATAAGTTTGAATTTGGAATAGTGTAAATAAGAGAAAAAAAAATTATTGTAAAAAAAAGCGTGGGGTGCATGGTGTCATTGGTTATAA
This sequence comes from Lapara coniferarum, assembly GCA_949316025.1. Classification (NCBI taxonomy): domain Eukaryota; kingdom Metazoa; phylum Arthropoda; class Insecta; order Lepidoptera; family Sphingidae; genus Lapara; species Lapara coniferarum. Next base: position 15,291,695 of record OX438933.1, on the reverse strand, counting down.
ATATTTTATTGACAGAATATGAGTAGAAGGATTATGATTTTGATATCTTAAAAAGCACCCCACGCTTTGTTTTACAATAAAATACATTTTTTTCTTATTTACATTATTCTTAATTCAAATTTATTAAAATTTATTATCTATTTTTTAGTTGTATTATTTATTTCAGGCTTTAATAAATAAATAGGGACAGGTTGGAGTCTGGGATTGCCTGATACCAAGTTGGATACAAAATATAATTTTACTTGACCAGAAGAAATAGGTACACGGAACCCAGGTAGATGTTAATTATCGCACCTTTAGAATGAAAACGACACAATAAAAAAAAAACGAAAATCGAGTTATCGTCACAAAAATAACTTAAAACGGGTCCTTTATTTATAAAAAATATAATAGAAAGAGACTTATATAACAGTTTGGTCCTGTCCCCGCTAGAATATAATTGTGTTTGAACTATTGTTGTATTGAGAACTTCGTTTTGTGTAATTTTAAGACGCTAACAAAATTTTCGATTTTTTTGAACTGTGTCATTTTCGTTCTAAAGGTGCGTTATGATGATTAATAAACCTAAAATTATATGGAATTAACAACGATATTATATTATATTATATATATAGCTAGATTTATATACTAAGTATTATAATGTTAAGTTTTATTAGATATTTACTATTCGCTACTTCACATTTCGTTACAATATTATAATATATTATAATGTTCCAATACAAACATTGCTTGAATACGGACAGAGTGCTCGCCATACCTGTATTTACCATTAATTTGGTCTGACATTTATTTTTAAACTAAAACTTATTTCAAAATTGTTGCCCCACAAATTATGTGGCATAATATATTATTCATATGGTAAACCACTTAACGTCCTACAGAATCGTCACTTTCCACTGCCTTAAAATATTACCCATATATAATGGAAATGGTTTTCAATTTATTTTATTACTTTATAAATATGAAGAAGATTCGACTTAATCTTGATACATGCTAATTTGATTTGCTTCATACAGGATTGCATTCAAATATGAATTGATAAAATCGGACCAGAGTTTTTATAAAAATTGGGAACAAGTTCGTTTTAAGTGCGGCATATTAATTTCTAACGCGCGGCAACAGATGGCGTTCGCAAGCAAAAAGTAAAATTGTAAACATTAAAGGGAAGCTACGGCAAGGCCGCGGTGCGGTAATATCTATTTCAACCGCCAAGCAGCAGTGTGCATGCATTGTTGTGTTTTGGTTTGAAGAACATTATAGCCAGTGTAACTACTGCGCATAATGAGACTTAACATCTTATGTCTCAGGATGACGAGCGCAGTGGAAGACCACATAGTACCTACTATGTAACTCAAGGTGCTGTATGGTTTTGCTACTGTTTATGGGCGGTAGTATCGCTTACCATCAGGCGAACGGCATGCTCGTCTTGTCATTCACTGCCATAAAAAAAACTAACATGTCAACGCGCGACTTACTCATCACGAAAAACAAACGATATTTCGGAAACTTCCCCAACTTCCGCAACTTCCTGTAGTACTGCTGGCAGACCTGCTTGAGTATTTGAAAAAAAAAACTGAGCGGACATTCATCATAACACACGATGCTCCTTAGTCCTAATTAGCTGAACGAAAGCGAAAAGGCGCGAAAAAAGCGGGCTGCCTTTTTTTATAATTCGGAAGCCAGTTTCACCGTGCGGTAGACCGAACGCTTTTTAGTTTTTGTTTTTTAATTAGTTGCCGCTTAAACTTTGGCGCGTTTATGCTGTTCGCTTTTTAAATTTAAATTTTCATTTTTTTTCTGTACATTAACTTTTTGCTACTACGTTTTGAAGGACAGTTGGCGTTAAAAGTGAACGAGTGTTTTAATACAATTATGCTTACGAACTCATTGTGATGATATTAACTTGTTATTTAGAGTTGTCAGCTGCGATAATACAGAAGTTACCGGGAACACTTGAGTTAAATAAAAGTTTTTATTGCGATTTTTATTATACCCTTTACATAGCTTATTGCTGCGTAGTGCAGAATTATGTTTCCATTTGTATTTACCTTTATCGGCACAATAATGCAAATTAGTTTGTATTAAAACTAAACGATCGGAAAGCAGGTTGCGTACCAAATAAAATAAAGTAACAAATATAATTTTTAACCAAATACGTTGTTATGAAATAAGGATGCATATAATTAAAAAAAAGAATAAGTAAAAAGGTATACAATGCAAATGTGGGCGGAAGAGGCCGCGGCAGATCGAGACTCAATTGTGGAGGTCGGAATAAAGGAATAATTTCTGATTGCGAAATTAAATGCATACGGAATTGACGGGAATTAATGAGGGGATTTGTAAAAATGTGTAGGAAGTTAAGGAATCGTGAAACTGTAGATATTTGTTTCATGTATTGGGTGTTTTATTTCTAGTGTTTTACTCGTGAATTGAACAATTCATTTGTGTGTGTATGATTTTGTTCTTCAGTTCAGAGTAATATTAATTTCAGAATAACAATAGTGTAACATTAATGTAACATGCATTTTTGTTTTAGTAATGTAAATAGTTTCTTAGTTAATTAGACAATTTAGACCTTAGCTTTTATTACATAAAGTTGACGATAATGAGTTTTTATGGACGTCAAAACAACACAAGTGCTCCTGTTATAGGCTTAGTAAATGAATTATAAGTGGAGCGGCCGAAATGGTGCCGGCTATTTTCTTACGATTAGTAATTGCATTATCGGGACATTGGAGCCATTTAATGGTACTACGTTGATCCGAGCGGACCTTAATACGTTTATCTCACCGTTAGCACCTTAATAATTGAAGCAAAAGCAAAGTTTTCTACAATTTAATTTTACTTAATTTTGAACGTTAAGCTTTTTAGATATGATTAAATAATATAAAATGCAGAAAACCAGTAAAACTTCCGCGTTGTGGCGAATCTCGACTCTAGGGCCTGCCGGTAATGCATGGGTGTGAAAAGCAACGCAGAGACGAAACTGTCAGTAATAAATAGCCTTTATTTTTATTACCACTAATTATAATTACTAATAATTTAATAATGTTTGAAAAAACCGCATCGCCGTATTGGGGGTCAAGGATTATTTATTTTTGAAAATTATCAACTTCACGTGTTGTTGAAGTGTCACAGATGTAGTAAATCGAACATATTATTATGACTACGTAATACGTATTATTACACAGCGTGTACCGTCCGATGTTTTCAGGTGAGTCTGGGCGTCAACTGGTGTGTGGCGGATGGCGCTAACCAACTGGAGAGAATATATGCGGCCTGGTGCCGCGCAAGCCCGGAGAGGAGTGCAGTGCGGTCGCATCGCGTCATGTCGCCGCGGAGTCGTCGCGGCGCACGCCTCTACAATACGTCGGTGTTTACATTCCAGCCGCGTTTCCTTTGAACTCGCATGTGGGCCCGAGGAAACATAAAATAAACACAACTTTCTCGTAATGTTTAATTAAATTAATCAGTTGGTTGATTAGTCGATGGTTCGCCGGTGCTGGCGTAAACAAAGCGCGGCGGCGGCGTCGTCGGCTTTGATCTACGGACTCGCTCTCATCTCCACTATTGTTATGTATTTGTGAGTTTCCCCCGCACTGCCGCCGCCGCCGCCGCCGCCACCGCCACCGCCCGCCGGCGGCGCCTCGCGCCTTCGCGCCTCGTCCGTTCAGCAGGGCTGGCTAACTTGTAACTCTAAATATTTGTTCTGATTTGTCGAAAAATATTTACAACGAATTATTAAATAAAAATTTCGTTTATTTTGGCAAATGGGGAATAAACTTTTAAGTTTTGTGTTGTATGGTTGTAAATACATCAATACAATTTGCGAATTACGACTGTCATTATTCTTCAGTTCCCTGTTAAGTCTTATGCAATAGCAACTTTAATTTTAATATTATAAAGCAAGATAAAAGCATTTATTTTAAAAAATTACTTCACAATTTCAAGTGCTTTCGAGTTTATAAGTTTTATACTATACTAATGGAAAAATATTCAACCGTTTTAAATATATTTAAATTAAGAATCCTGAACTCCACAAAAACTGCACAGGCTATGCTAACAGCCCTGCGATTCTGTCTACCACCATTACATTTTTATTGTCTACTAAATAGTACAATGCGAGATGACGTCAAGGATTGTTGTTTTCGCATTGGGCCGACCTTTTTGAATATCACTGCGACGGGAAATACTGAAATTGTAAACTGCAACAAACCTTTGTACAGGGGTACAAGCCCTCGACATTTTACACCCATTTCTCGGTACAGAGTGGATAAGATTTTAAAAAGTAAGTTTTGTTTAAAAGTAATCGGGCGAGGTAATTTCAAAGTTGCGTTAATTGTATAAAATGAGTTAAAGGATTATACCTACGTGTATCTGTAATATAAATTGGAGTTTTGAGGTGAACAAAAATAGATTTTATTTGTCAAAGGCTAGGTTTGTATGAGTTAAAATGAATTGCGAAAGACAACTTTACGTTTGTCAACTTTTCACATCTAAGATAAAACCGTTCCGAAGTTAACATCTTTAGGTACATTATTTTGATCTTAATGTTTATTTTCTTCATTAACTGGCATGTGCTAAATGGAATCAATAAATAATATTCTACATCAAAGTTCGTACTACCAATTTTAAATTTCAATGTAAGAATACTAACTTATGCTGCAATTTTGTATTTTTACCCAACTGCGAAAGAAGGAGGGTTATGTTTTTCGAGTGTATGTATGTACATATATTTCTTTGGCACGCACTAGAGCTCATACGGCTTGTCGTATTTTTATGTGAGAGGTGTCAATAGATTCGTCTTAGTCGTGAAAGTGACACTGGGGACAAAAAAAATAAGGATTTTTGCCGGCAAAAAGTAATCTCAAGAAAGTACAATATTTTCAAAATACATGGTGTGTGGTATCAAAATAAAGAATTTTTAACGGTGATTAAGAATTGGTGATTGAGAAAGTATTCACAAACGCAGTTGGAGGCAACTGTTCACTCCGAGATTTTGTTGCTCTACCTATGTCACCAACCAAATTATGAGAAGTGAGCGTGTTATGCAGCAGCATGAGCAGTAATGCCTCCGACAACGTTTGTTAACACTGTCAACTAAGATTATTCAAAACCAAAATCAAATATTCAAATTAAAATCTTCTTTTTATTTTTTCAGTACATAAAGAGGGCAGATATTGACGCAGTCGGGTTTTTTGTTTTGTTTAAATACATATATTTTTTGGCCACGTACTTGTACGTTTACGGGTAAAACGCACGTCAATGATTCATTTCCATCGCATCGTTGAACCAATTAGTATATACCTAGTTAGTTTGTAAGGGGATGCAACAAGCTCTTTCCTTAAAAGATATTCTTTTTGAAAACAATAAGTATACAGCTGTTCAGAATATTACCGGATGTCGGAATGAACCAAAACGCATTAGCATTAGATCCACGGTAGAAGCATATAGTAAAGAATTACACAATACATCAGATGATGTGCAGTTTCAGCGTTATAACGTTAAACAAAATGTATATTATTAGCTGACATAAAAGTGTGCGGCGCGGCGCCGGCGCCGCAGCACCGACTCGGCCGGATCGTTCTAACTCAATCACATTTAAAACAACATTGCTATTCTGTTTTATTCGTTTGTGAATTAAAAATAACTCTTAATGTAATCATGGGATTGAGGGATGTAAGCTACAACGTATTATATCGTTGTGAACTGTGAAAAACAATATTATGTTTACGAGTTCAATTAAACTTGGTTTGTTTAAAATTGGTCGTAATGTTTTCTGTTGTTACGCCTGGTTATCTGCATCGTGGTACATTTTTATAGATGTTAACGTATAAACAAAAATTTAATCTATAAAATTATATTATTATGTAGGTAATATGCGGTTGGAATAGGTCCACTGAAAGGATACGCGGTCTGTAAATTAAGGATCCTAGCCTGAGGTGGATGCGTTTTTTGAAACATAATTTACCCAAGATTGGTTCTACTTGAGGAAGAAGTCGTCAGGCAGTTGGCCTGCAAACACCAAAGCAATCTCTGCAACATGTGTTATGCTTATAGAGTTCGTATGAAGTGAAAACACAAATATGCAACTATAGTGGTAGAGTTCATTGTTACTGTGATTATTAAACGTATTAATAGCTAGTTGCATTAGCCCCACTCTTCCCGTCTTTCGAGGAGACCGTCGGCGCTAATCTAAATCTGTGATGTTAACAGCCGATTCAATCGGCTATAATACGCTGATTATTCGTTAGTAGCCCTTGGAGCTATAAGAATTATTGTCAATATTTAAGGAATTGGTTTTCTTAGTGATTTTTAGATTATAATATATACTTTTCATTCTACGATAGACGAATAATTTGAATGTGGGAAAGTGTTGGTGGCCTAATGTATTATGACAAGAAAATGTTTGCAAAGGAGAATGCCCAAATCTGGGCCCACTCTTTAAAGGCAGTGTATGGTCTTGTCAAATGAATCATAATTAACGAAATATTTTTAGAAATTACTTCTATTTATTTGAAAGAAATCATTTTCGGGGTTTATTTTTCAATAAAACAAGGCGATTTTAATTCCGTATGCGCCATTTTTATTGACGACGCCATTCCCGTTGAAAACATTATTCACTTAGAGAATTAGATAAATTCTGTAAGGTATTCATAATAATTCATTAAATATTATTAGAAATTACAAATATAGCTTTGATAGAAATCCTTTTCTGGATATTATTTTTCAATTTGTTTAGACGATATTTGATTCTATTTCCGCCATTTTTAATGTCCTAGACTCATGACTGTTGTTGACAGCGGCATTCCCATCATTCAAACTTCAAAGTGCACTGTGCAATTTAATAGCCTAGTATTACTAGGGTAAGTAATCAATATAGCTAAAACATCGATATTAATTAATTATCACAAAATATTAATATTGGTGAAACTATTTTTTTACTACCGTCGTCGGTAATCATGGAATTACTAAAATAATAGAGTAAAAATAAAAACGAAAACATGAAATTTTACGGACACCCACAATAAAATAGAATGATTGTTGTTTTATTGAAACCTACATTATTCATTTTATTTTGTGTGTAATTTTCACTATCATACAAAATTAATTATTGCGGGACGGACTCTCATACACAGATGGGCATTCTCCTTTAAATGCTTAGTAGACTATAATTAGCGTGTCTGGAAATTTTTTGAAGTATCGGTTATTTCGGTCAATTGCATATAAAATTAACCGAATGTAAGTAACTAATTAATAAAATAATGTGATCGATAAAGTAGATTTTAATCACATTAAGTCATTGAAGTAGGATCATATTAGGATAGTACGGTCATCTCCAAGTTATCCGTTGATAGGCAGAAGTCCCAATAAATTATTTTTAATCCATCTTATGTTTATCCATGACCATTCATTTGCGGGGGACTGTATGAAGCAGTATTATGGCCGCGTAGACCCCATGACCCAGAGCGGTGCAATGACATTGACTGAAGGTTTCTGTCCATAATTGTTTTCGTGTTGAATATTTTACACCCGCACCAATGCAATCAAAACAACCTTTCCACGCGATCATTCTAACAGAATTTTAGTTACAATACTACATTCATTGCCAAAAAAATACTGCCGAATCTTAGCATCGTGTTCTTATTGGGCTTTTAAAGTAGCCAAATTAAAATTAAAAGTTCATATTACGCGTACAAGTGGACGATAGCCTATGTGGGAATGGAACGGTCTGCCGACACAATGTCCAGAGGTTCAAAATCCAAGGCACACACCTCTGACTTTTCAAAGTTACGTGTGTATTGTTTATCAATTATTATCGTTCGATTTAACGGTGAAGGAAAACATCGTGAGGAAACCTGAATACCTAAGAAGCTCTTTTTAAAAAAAAACCGAAGGTATGTGAAGTCTACGAACCCGCACTAGGCCAGCGTGGTGGACTAAGGCCTAAACCCTCGCAGTAGTAGAGGAGGCCCGTGCCCAGCAGTGGGACAGTATTTAATACAGGGCTGGTATTATTATTACACAAACAAAAAGTATCATTTATACAGTTACCTGAATGTAAATAAAAACCAAAGTTCCCCACACAGAGTTCTCTTTACACAGCGTCTCGACTATCGTCAACCGCGCGGAAAATTGGCGGAAGAATGAGTGAAAAATGGCGAAAATAAAACGAAACAATGCTATCTAAAGTACGCGAGTGAAATTGTACCTGATACTTGTTATATTAATCACAATTTGCGATCTTATTTCACTGTAATTTTGTGGTACTTAGCTAATCATATCTATACTAATGTTATAAAGGGGAAAGATTTTATTGTTTGTTTGCATTAGATAGGCTCCGAAACTTCTGGACCGATTTTAAAAATTGGTTCACCGATATAAAGCTACATTATCAACGAGTAACATAGGCTATTTTTTTTTCGGGAAAACATAAATCGGGATTTTTATCCCGAAAAAAAAATAAATCACGCTGGTTAAACCACGAGCAAAAGTCTAGTGTACCCTTTTTATAAAAACCGAACATTATTGGTCTTGTGGTTGCCAGCTTCGGTTGTTAAATCTATAAATTCCCATACTCCGAAATCACTTTATAATACCATAAATATTTAAAAAATATCCATACCCTACGTGCCTTCATAGGTACGGTACCTATAGGAATCCACATATTTACGTAATTAATATAAATTGGGTGTATTTATAACAATCATAGTTGCAACATTTTTGAGGAATTAAAGAAAAAAGAAAAGAAAAAACATTTATTGGCCACAGATTGGGTGGCGACAGTTTAACAATGATAAAACAACCAAAACGGAGACAATAAAAAGAGTAAAAAAAAATAGACTTAAACAAGGATCCACCACGTGTGGACGGTATATGTCCCACCACAACAGACCCAAAAGGTTCTAGACCAGCATAATGCCAAACAATAACTTATTTGGCGCTGATTTTCATCAAGATTTCAGATCATTCCAATTATACATTAAAAAAAAACAGCATGGCAAGGTAAGTATGAAAGTTTCATGCATTCTAATGAAAACGTAGTTTATGGTGTGGGTAGTTAGAAAAAAAGCGGAGGCCGTCCGCACGGAGTACACAGGAGCAAACGAGATATTTGAAGTGTTTTGCATAACTGCATTAAGTGCATTGCGAGAGGGCCGCGCAAGGCACGTACACTTGCCGACTAAAGCGCAATAAAAGCCTTGTAGGAACAGTAATGGTCGCTAATATAAACCTTTTTTGTCGTTCCAACACTTCACCGCTGCGTTTTCCTCTGTTATTTTTAACTTAACGATCATTATGAAATATATTTATGTTACTTTAAGCGTTTTGATAGCGTTTATTTTAATGTGTACCGTTCGTGTAGCGTTTGATGATTTTTATGTATTTTTGTAAGTTTTGAACACGTCATTCTTTCCTTCGTTATTATAATAGAAACTACATTGTAATTAATCGACTATATCGCATGTTTTGTATTCCAAATTGCATTTTTATCTTTAGTCTTGTGTAGAAAATTGAAAATTAGAAACTTAATAGTATCAAAAATCCTGTATGGACGTATGTAGTAGAAACGATTTTTAGGCTGCTGAGATAATTATTTCTTGATCGAATATACTTCAGGTTACCATTTGTAAATACTATTATTTGCCTAATTTTGAAATAGTATTCTTTCGAAGTATATGTAATCATTATTATTATGCCGGAGTCTTCTTATTCATTACTCACATGACGTTCACTGCTGAAGATAGGCCCAAGTAAATCCGTCTAATACCTTACAGCTTAATCGGATTTGAAAGATTGCTAGGAGGTATATGAAAATTCTGACGCCAAAATTAAACCTACTATTTCGATATATGCACTTGGCTGCATAAAGTGGATGCATATGTTGTATTTTAAATACTTATTAAAATGAGGTTTTCTTTACCGTAACATTACTACCATAATTATTTGTAATTCAAAAAAACAAGTACCTAATTATATTTTTTTATATATGCAAATGCTATATTTGAATATAAATAAATATAATGGTTTATGCTATGGGTTATGCTATGGCTATATGGGTTAATTGAAGCGACTGGGAACACTTTTCGCCGCGTCTGTACCCACCTGAAGATATTAACATTGTATTGGATTGTGAAATACAAATTGTTTCTATTGTGTGCCGTTTTCCATAATGCTATTGGAGGCTATTTTGTGACCGGCGTTTTCTTACAGTTACTTCCGTTGCCTTCGACAAATATGTGGAAAATTCTGTACACCACATGTGATTTGCTACAATCATCTATTATTAAGTATGGGTCCGTTCAAGTATTACTCAAGCAATAAAGGGTGGTCGAGGCTTTCCTTATTTTCGCTGACACGAGGCACGGAGAGGTCACAACATTGATTACGTCAGCAATTTTTTTGTTTGTTAAATAATAACAATAAAAAAAGAAAGTTCTACAGATTTTGTACATTTTATACTTATGCTTACGTAAACAGGAGGAAGAGGGGGGGGGGGATAACTTTACTTACTTTTGTTGACATTCGGGACGGGGCAGTTAAAAAATACTAAAATTCTGCTTACGAAACGGGGCTTTGAAAAGTTTTACCATTGTACCGTAACAATGTTTTCATGATTGTTTCTGTGAAGGTGTTTTGTTTGTGTGGAAAAGGGTATTAAATAAACAATTGGGAGCGTAAAAAGAAAAATATACAGTGATGTATGTAAACGTGAAGTAGGTGTACATAGATTATCTTTATATTCACATTATGAGGTAAATCTTTACTTATAACTATCATGACAGAAAAACTAAATCAAAAACTGCATTTACATTATTATCGGTTTTATTACCCAAACTCTACATACACGTGGTTCACGAGTTTACGTAAAATATATAAAAAAATCACTGTCAAGTTCAATACGATCGGCGCACGTATAACATGTTAATGCTCCACACTGTATAGAACATTACTTAAACTTCAGAACCGTACGTGAGCAAAATTCATAGCGGGGCCACCGCGCTCCCCTTGTAAACAATTCCAAACCAATCGGAATAAATGCTACCGAACAATGAATCGTTCGATCACGAAAAAATCATCTTACAAGATGGTCGTGCGCCGTCGAGCGGTAGTCGTGTCGCAGGGCCAGCGGTCGCGCCCGGGGTGGTTCAGATTTTTACCCAAAACCGTGACCACTCACACCGCCTGCGATTTACTGCCGTATCTTCTCGACTGCCTGCTATATTTGTCCATCAGACTAAAACTCGACGTTTCAATCGCCTAATTACACGCGTGACGTCATCTTAATTTATTTATTAGAACGCCAATCTTACGAAATGTAAGCACGTATTTTGGTCCGTACAATACACAAGGGCTATATTTTATAAAATATGCAACGGTTTAAATGATAATTTATATTCCATTGTTATTCATTGATGTTATTATATGTATATTTTGCCATTGTTTCAAATCAGAGCATATTTCATGCATTTAATGTTTAATATATTTACACAGTGCGAGATGCAAGCTATGGTAATTTGATCGCTTTATGGTGCGTGCGCATTTAGCGGATATGACTTGGCCAATAAATATTTGAAAGGGAGTAAGGGAGTTGATTAACCTAAAGGATGTCTGATTCCTAAAGGTACGTATTAGAATGAAATTGAAGTCCTGACAAGAAAAAATACTCGAATATTCCGATAGAATCTTCGGGGTATATGTTTGGTGAAACGTGATAGATGGATCTGTGGAATACAAAATAATCGAATACGCAACAATGCAGCGTATATGTCAGTGCACCATTACTGAGAGAGTTACTTTGATTTAGCTTGAAGATATACTAAAACGGTCACATAATATGCAACAGAAAAACAGGCCTTGTACTCAAATATAATGTGTAACAGCAATATAAACATATGATAACAGATCATTCATGCTGTATTTATAAAGACTAGAGAATATTTTATTGGTTGGCATTATTGAAATTTATTGCGCTAATTTGAAATTGTAATGGAATGCATCTCGCATGCAACGGATGCAGTGACGTTCATCCCAGGGTCTCGCTTTACATTTCAAATGTATCAATACGATTCAGAGTCAAGGAACGAAGTGTGATGTGTGCACCTATTCTTATAGCTACGAAAGATTGGGGACGGTTTTGTAAAGAAATTTTATGTGACATTTCATGTTTGTTTACAAATAAAACATTAATTAATTATAATGAATTACGAATGCTCGGTTTAATTTTAATGCACATATATTCGAATATTCATAATTTTTTACTGTCTATTTAAATCCATATTTTCATACAATGAAACTGACCCATTTTATGTAGAAATTAATTTGATTTATTATTGGCAAATAAAACATAGTTTAAAATTTTTACCTTAGAATTTAAAAAAGAAATTTATTGGTTTGGTTCCTGGCTAGACTCAAATATTTAATGATGCAGTTTTAATTTTTATCAAAATGTGGCCTGAGAAGTCTTACGTTTTTTTCACTATTCCTCACAGTTTTAGATTTAATCCACGCCCACTTAAAAAAATTTACCCTGTGTTTCATACTAAGTACCTACCTTTAATTTATTTGATCTAGAAATGCTCTTTATCCTACTAATATTATAAAGGCGAAAGTTTGTAAGAATGTATGGATGTTTGGATGTATGGATGTAAGGATGTTTGTTCCTCTTTCACGCAAAAACTACTGAACGGATTTCGATGAAATTTAGCACACGGGTAGATCATGTCCTGAATTAACACATAGGCTACTTTTTATCCCGGGAAAATATAAACCGGGACTTTTATCCCGGAAAAACTTTTTAATGCGGGCGGAGCCGCGGGCAAAAGCTAGTTATGTAATAATTCCTCAAGGAATACGGATTTTTTTCTTTGTACATCCAACAGAGAAATAAAAGTGCGCTCAATACGAGTCGTTGCAAACGTCGCTTGGTATAGCGAATCCTGCACTAAACAGTAGGTTTAACCACTCCGTATTGTTTTGCTTGTGCTTGTGAAATGTAATTCATGCACAGGCACACACGCAACTCACTCACTCACACACACACACACACACACACACACACACACACACATACACACACGCCAACGTCCCCGTTATTTACATTCGTGTTCTAAGGTAGCTTGTAATGTCTCGGACAAATCGTTAATTTATATATGTTTGGGTTTTCTTACGTTCCAAACAGTTTTGAGCTTATGATTTAAATAATGGTAAAAGTCATTAGGGGATTTGCAAAAATATAATTAAAGTACGATGGTGGCCTAGATATTGCTTGATCACGGAATGCTTCAAAGGAGAATTCTCAGTAGGAGTGTGGACTCTATCGTCAATGTTCTTTACACGGATATCAAGTGTAGCGGTAAAATATTTACAATTGCATATAAACTGGCATTTTTGCGTTTTACAAAATTAACATCATTATTGGCGAGGTTTCATTATGATGTTCTTTAAATAATTTCAATGTTGGTACAGATACTTAGATAAAATCAATTTATTTACGAACTATATTCAAGTTAATGCATATTTGTAGTTAATAAACGTAGGGTAATGGACTGTAAACATTACACATGGTAGGTAATGTTGGGTTCGCGGAGACACAGACTTAAAGTGCAATAATATAAGCCACTAATCATCGATGAAATAAGAACAGACCGACGACTTAGTTAGTCTTTAACTGTAGTTTTTTTATCATTGTACGGTATACCTATTCGTTCTACAGTAAAAATGGATGTGTCTATAGTGAATTCGGACACAAACGCGCTTATGAGATTGTCCACTACGAATCGGAAAATTCGCTCTAGTAACATAATTTATATTTCAGCCACTTATTTTTTTTTACCTAATTTATAGTACATAAAACCGTATTGTTATCCAAGCAAAACTTTGCTCAATCGCAGTATCGTATAAATGTACAAAATAAGTGACTAAAATCCATCATCAGATAACGGATAGCGTGAATGTAACAAAACTGTAACATTTTGTTAACGTGGGAATGGGCTAGAGCCGTGTCCACACGCAAGTTTAAATTCTACCTATTTTATTATTGCGAGGTAATGATATATTGACTGAACATAATGTTTAGGTAAAATGTTTTACTACTAGGGAAGTAACTCAGTTAATTGTATTCATTATATTGTTAAATCATCGAATTACATTACGAGCAAAAGTTATGCTGTATCAAGGCTGGTGTACATAATGCTATATGATTGCGAGTATTAAAGTTTCAGTTTGATTGCTATTTCCTAGTTAATGTTCTTACATTTGCAACAACATTTTTTAAAAAGAATTAATCTTAGAATATAAATATTGCAAATTTCATTATGTCAATATTTTTATTGAAAGAGTTTTAGTCAAATTTCTAGAATAATTTAGAACAAAAGAAGCGATCTAAAATGTTCCGCGTTGTTTTGCCTTTGAAGCCACACATTCCACGCTACCAGTATTTAATCTAGAAAAATATTCAACATATTGGCCAGCGCCAAAATGCGCGTGTGCAAAGTGACTAGCTTCATGTTCGATTTCGTTAAGAAATGTTTTTATTCAAAATATTACACAATAAAATATGTTTTCGGATACAAGTACTTTCTTTGTTTTCACTTGAGATTGCCTTATGTTTTGTATCGACCCATTTTTATTTGAAAAGGGAATTATAGTTCAACTAACAAGGTTGACTGTAACTGGTAGTGTGAACACGATTTTATTCGGTGATTTAATAGAGCTTAACACAGAAACATACCATTGTTTTAGATGTTAATGCAAGAACTATTTCAAAGGTAACGAAATAATGTCCGTCAGCGTCAGACTTACAGGGTCATTACTGTCAGAGAAAATTTGCATTTGTCGCATTGATCGATTTTTGTCGCTAAATATTTTGGGTCCATAGAGTTTAACGGATTACTAATAGGTACTTGACCAAATTGTAGACAATAACCTTTCTAAGTAGTAACAGATTACCATTATGCAATTATAAAATGATTTTGATGAATTGTTCCTGATTATTCTTTACAATGTATTTTGATTTTGACTCGGAGCTACTGGCTAAATAACATAACCCGAATAATTTTTCAATTCACATATTTTTATTTATTATTTATGTGTAAATAATGTAATGTGCTCTAACTACACTGTTCATTTCAGTAAGTATAATCAAATTTAAGACATAATATATCTCGACTTAAGTTTTTATCAGAATTATATAATTAGATGGCTTTCCAGCTGACTAGCGAATGGTAAAAGCCTCAATACCCTGCAAATCACAGTTGGCTTCATTGTGTTAATTGAAATGGCATGATCCGGATTTTTATCTGTTAATTTTTTTCTGATCTTCCTGCGCCATTAGTTACCTTTGAACAGGCCTTCGCAATTTCACCGTGTATTGATGCATTATTAACATTTTCTATTAAAAAAGAAGGAAACTAGTTATTAACCCTTTACTTACGCTTTCATTTCACGAATAATTTATATTCTATGATGAATACAAACATATACTTAAATTTCGAAATCTAATTACAATGAACAATATACGTAAATCATAGTAACCAAACCGCAAAGGAAACAGTGGTGAATAAAACAAAAACATAAAAACCGCATAATAACTAAAACAATAAAAACAAGGTGGCTTTATAAATTAATACGCAAGTAGCTGCAGCCAAACCGGCCGATGCACTGCGTATTGTGTTACACGGTATGAAGTAAAATAAAGCCTTTCGAAAAATAATGTTTATATGTAAATATGGAGTATTGTTATAGTAACAAGTTCTGCTAAATCACAATATGAAGTTGATTTATATCTTTACGGTCGGTTTACCTTCATGGGAGGCCTATAAACCTTCGAAAACGTTCCGGCCGCTCGCGTCGTGAGTCGCGCTGGATGCCCTGCCGCCGCACGCGCTTCGAGCCGCGGTGTACAGCGGGCAGCTGCTCTGTGCCCGCTGGTGTCAGTGTGTGTAATTATTGTAACAAATTAAAATATGTTTAACTCATTATGCAAATGTGCGGTTTCGAAATGTTTGAATAAGTGGCTAATAGATCCTGGTCTTATAATTTTATGGTCTAATTATTTATTAAATATAAGAGACAATTGGCACTTGGGCACTTGTAATTTATGAATCAGGTGTGTCTGAATTTAATTCTACTTCTGAGGTAGATTCTAAGTTCTTAGCAAAACTTTCAAATCACACATAAAAAGTTATTGACGTGAAGTTTAAACAGAAAAAAAACTCCAATCAGTATGAATTGTAAGTTGTGACTGAGTGAAGTTTTAATAAAACTATCAGAGAGCATGTCGCTGGGTCTCGATTAAGCTCACCTGCCTGGCAGAACAAAAAATTAAACGTATATTCTTAAACGTATAACCGTGGCACGTTAATTTCACATAAAAGCGAGTCCAAACGTATGCACATTTTGTTGGTTTTATATCCGTAATGCAATTTAATTGGTCACATTATAAGAAATCCGATGCTTGGTGGTAAAAATTCAATAACTCACTTTTCTGTAATTTAAACACACAACAAGAGTCCATTTTCATTTTATATCGTAATAAAACATTCGAATTTCAACGTTATTAATTTACAGCGGATGCAAAGAAACCAAACTGCTGTTGGTTATTTGTGCTATAAAAATATAGTAGAATGCTGAAAATACTGTTAATTTTTCATTTTCATTGTGGAAAACATATTATAAGGTTTTGAATGAATATGGTTGGATCATAAAACATTTCGATTATTTTTGTCTGTCAATAAATGTATGCTCTCTAATAAGTAATAAACAATGCACTAGGCGCGTGGAGACATGAACGTATAAGGTGAAAACAAAGCCTATGAACTATGTATATCATCATCATAAATAATTATTTACATTTTGTCCTAACCTGTAACTTATAAGAGCTTTATACATTCTGTGAATCAATTTTAAATAGGTAACCTCCAATTCATAATTTAATACTAGACGTTCCCGATAGTATGTTCGATAATAAGTAACTGCAATTAGTTATTAGAAGCATGACTAATTGAGGATCTGGGGATAATTTTTTACGTTGTTAGACTAGGTAGGTAACAAACATGTGCTTTGTGACGTTGACGATTGTTTAAAGGAATGCAGACACGCTCGGACAATGTTTCATTATTTAATGTATATATTTTGACTGCCACCACTAACGAGTCGCAATTCCCAACTTGTGTATCGAATTTACAGATTAATCGATTTATTATGAACTGACTGCTTCGGTGGCGTAGTTGTATTATAGTACGACTGCAAAGCTGAGGTCTCGGGTTCGATCCCCGGGTCGGGCAAAGTGATATTGAGTTTTTCTTTTCAGTATCAGTCCGGAGTCTGGAATTTGTGCCCGATATGGTGATAGGCTCGCCCCTATCACATCATGGGACGGAATACCGGCGAAAAGTGGGTGCACTAGTTGCACCTCTGCCTACCCCTTCGGAGATAACAGGCGTGAGTGTATGTGTGTGTATTATGAATTGAAGAAAACCATTCATCATATTTATTTCATACTAGCTTTTGCCCACGGCTTCGCCCGCGTTAATAAGTTTTTCCGGGCTAAAAGTACATAAAAACCTTCCCGTTGAAACACTCTATCCAACACATTTATTTGGATAAAGATTAATATTATGGCGTTGATACAACTCTTAACAAATAATGCATTAATTTCGACCAAATTTGATTACCATCAAAACGGTTCTAGTGAGTTAATCTTAAAAGACAGACATAAACTGTCGCGGACATTTTTTAGATCATTTCAAGAAGAATAATTCTTTCATACATACATTTTTGGTATCTTGAACCGTTTTCGCAGCGCACGCAATGGAAGCCCTCAAGGATGAATAATTTTCCCCGTTTTTTCACATTTTCCATTATTTCTTCGCTCCTAATAGTTGCATCGTGATGTTATATAGTCTAAAGCCTTCCTCGATAAATTGTCTATTCAACAAAAAAATAATTTTTCAATTCGAACCAGTAGTTCCTGAGATTAGCGCGTTCAAACAAACTCTTCAGCTTTATAATATTAGTATAGATATTCATATCATTCTCTTTATGGTTTCATACACATATTATAATTAAGCAATGAGTTCTAAGAATATAATATACTGTTAATGTCTTTGTTACTCAGTATTTAACCTTAAGTTTGCCTATTATTTACATCCTTTTCGAATACAGCCTGTTTGACGTCAACACGCGTTAAGCTTTCCTTCAAATGACACTCGGCCGTGTGGAGCCAAAATCAAACAAGAGGTTCAAGTAACATGTAGAAACTACTTTTAAAGTTGGTAAAGTTGTACGGGAATGTCTCAAAAATAGGAAATTATATTTTTGGCTGTATGGCTCTACCGGTTCGCTTGATATGATGAATAAAATCTAAGTTAATGCTTGTATATTATTTAAAATGTCTTAGAATGCGAAGTCTAACCACAAGAGTTTTTGCTTATCGTGGTGTCATAGTCGACAGTACGCAGGGTGCCTCCAGCGCACGTCGTCGGACAATAGCGTCCATCCCGGAACCGAGAAGTGAACTAATCGCATTACCGAACTAATCACTCGGCGCTCCAACGAGGAAATTCATTAATATCCTGTCCCAACTCGCAGCCGAACAGTCGAAAAATTCGTGCATGTTATGTATAGCATAGCGGTACCAGGGATGCGCTTCGACGGGTTGACATTCCGCCGCCCGGGCCCGCGCTCATGCTACTCGAAGACGCCACGACGCGACGTTACAAATGTTCCTCTGCATGGTATAATGGTACATCACATGTACCATTATACCATGAAAACCGGACTTTATTTCCAAATTAAGTCTTCAGTTATATGATTGCTTTCCATTTCTACTCACTGATAACCTTAACGAAGTAACTGAAAACGTAAACTAATTTTAAAACGAGAAACAACTCGTCCAAGTTCTTTTTATATTTATTCCATAAAATCTGCGGAAGATATTTTCGAGCATCCCTGACGGTGGCTAACGTAGGGCGTAGGCCACGTGCTATTTTTTTTATTCCAAATTCCTAAGCGCAAAGCTATGGAATATTTTGAGGTGTGTGTTTTTTCTATGGGGAAAAATAGCCGACGGTATGTTGATTGAAACGTCTGTGTATCTTTTTTTCATTTTAAAATCAATTAAGATTGTATTGACACAATAAAAACAATCGGTGAGTTGTTTATGCTTCTGTTATTCATCATCACATTAAAACCATAACTTTTATATATTATAGAATGGACACGGTTTCTAAGGGTAGCTTTCTTTATTTTCTAGATAGATTATATTGTAAGCATTTAATATTAGGATATTTTTGAAATCATTTTCACCGCAGTATGTTTTTGCTGAGAAAGTGACGGGGATTTGGATTCTAACCATATTGGGCAAGCGGATTGTGTATGTTTTCAGCGATATTTGTCAACAATAGTTATTGTATGTATTTGAAAATATTATAATATTCGGGAGAATCTATATATTCTCCCGATATCAGAAGGCAAGTTTAGACTTCCATGCAGTAAGTATATTGAGCAAGAACTACTAAATGCATTTACACGTACGGCAAAATATCAAAAATTCTATACACCTGCACTCCTGCAAGCTTCAAAATCGGCGGAAGTCAGCTTGCCGTGACTATTTGCACAGTAAACTTCGCTTGCAGAAGAACATCTTGGCAAGTTTTTATCAAATCTAAACCCCGCTATAAAGAAAGGCGGCGAACCGTGGCGAGATATGACGTTAAATTGCTATTGTTTAAAAATATTTCAAAGACTAGGTGTTTCTAGCGACTTCGCCCCCGTTATAAGCTTTTCCCGCTTCAAAAAAAAACTGTAGCCATCCATAGCGCCATCTATACGATGATAGCGCTAACTATTTAAGAAATCAGATTACAGATTCATATTATTCTCATAGGAACAAGTAACCGGGACAAACTTGTTTATATGTTAAGTCAAGATATGGTCTACCCGTATGCCAAAGTTCATCCAAATCCGTTCAGCCGTTGCTAAGTTTACTTTTAGTAAACACCCAAACATTCACATTTATAATATTAGGAAGAAAATAAGAAGTAAGATAAGATTATAATATTATAAGTCATATCACGCGAAAGCTACTATAAAAGCCACCGGCACTAATTAGGACAGAATAGCAAAATATAAATCTAAAGTCTAACGCTGAGAGCTGAAGCTTGCGTAGAATTCACAGTATCTTGTTCACTATATTCAAACTTGTCAGATTGTGGGTCAGTTTCACCGGTTCCTGATAAAATCTCTGATAACTATCCGACATAAAACGCGATCTAACAAATAAATCTGACACATTACTAGTGACTTTGTATGCCAAATAATTTATTCGAGCCCAGCGAAACCAAAAGCTGTGGTTTATATGGAGGATAAGTCCCGAATAAGCTATCAAGGACCTTATAATATTTACATTATCGGAGTGTAGATACAAATTTTGTAAAACATAAAGTGGAATTAAAGTTTAAAAATATCACGTATTTAATTGCGTTATGTACATTAATATTATGTTCCGTTTGAGTGGATTACACACCTCAATGTCTCAAATAATTATATAAGTAGTCTGGTAAAAAATAATGTCAATTATACGCGTCAACATGAAATAGTGTACCTTTTAATATCAACACGTACGCGACTTAATAACAAAATACGATAAAATCGAGTTTTCCCGCCGACATCGAGTCGGTAAATCGGTCGGGAAATAATCGAGAGTCGAGTATCGAATCCGGGCGGAAATTGCGCGATTTCTGCCGTTTTAAAAGGTGTCTCCGCCGTAGTTTTGAATTCTGAATTTCTACACACATAATGTTTTTGTAAACATTCGGCTGAGGAGAGAAACTACTTTGCTGGGTGTAATAAGGTAGTTAATTTCTTTTTTCTCAAATACATTTATCAAAAATGTTTGCTATCCAAAATCTAACGGAAAAAGAATTTTCAAAATTAGCGCAATAATAAGTAAGTCGTAAAGCTTCGAAATTTAGTGGAAGGGGAAGTTGTGAAAGAACAGTAATATTAGACGGTGACGTCACCAAGTGTCACCGGCCATAACGCTGCGTGCGTACGAAAGAGATAGCGCAATATTCTCGCCACGTCACAAAAGTGTGGTACTTTTGCTCACAATTTTTTTTGCAAATATGAGTAACTGCTTTATTTTTCAATCAATTTTGATGCTGATTTCACAAGTTTTTTTATTATCTGTTACTTATAATAATAATGTACAAAATCAAACATAGAAATCTACCCTATTATTTAATTATTCTATGTACTCTGTATTAATAATATTAAAAATTAAAACTGTCCTTTAACTAAATGCCTAAACAATATAATCCCGTAATCCGTTTTCTGTAGTCAATAAACATCTTGCACAGATCTCGTTACCATCAGAGGCTGACAACAATACGAGATGGTCATTGAGGCGGGCGGCGCGGTGCGCGGCGGTCACTGCGTCCACACAATGACATATCTCGATGTATTCCCTCAGCTAGTTGCGACCACCGAGAACATAACAAAATGACACCCTGCTTTCCTATCTACAAAAGATCCTTTATGCAAACACAGGTGACCGATTTGGTTATTCGCCTACAATAGCTTACTATTAATGGCATAGATCACGTGAGACATTTCATGTCGCTGCATAGATTTCGCACGACAATTTTATTATTCTGAATATTAGAAAATATGACATACTATGCGCACTATACCAATGTAGGCAGTTTTTAATAACAAAACATAGTATAATTAATTGAACATATTACATTTACTGTATTAAAATACATAACTTGTCAATAAATTTTCCATACAATGTAACTTATTAACACCACATAAAAGAGTACCGTGCATCAAACATCGCATAAACGGGGGAGCGTAATCGGAAAGATCTACACGTGTATCAGACGAGTCCACGAATGCGGCCATCGCGGTAAACTGTAGTAATTTCAATAGTAACTGCACAAAACGTTACCTTGTTCGTTCGCTCACGGCCCTGGGCGGGGGTACCGCCGGCCCAGGGCTGACACCACGCAGGATCCTTTTGGATTAGAAGAGAACGTTGAATCGTCGTAGTTACTTCTATATAGGTTAGATGTAGTTGTTTACAGAGAGTTGACTACATACTAATTCGAGATACAACTTGTGCACGAAATTCACCGTTTATATGAGCAGTACAGCAGCAGTATTTATATGAGAATTTCCGACCAAATTATTACATGATTCCTGAGAGGGTTATGCAATCGTATAAGATTTTAAAATTTATTACCTTTTTGCGAGTATATAAATGAACTGCTCTAAACAAAAATAACAAATATATCTATATCATGTTATTTTTTTAATTATTAATTGTATTTTATACCTTGAACTGATATTGAAAAGAGCAACACTAGAGTTTCTTGCCCGTTCTTCTCTAGTGAGAACTGCTTTCCGAACTGGTGGTCGAGTTAATATTGACTGAATCTAAATAGTGTATAACATTTTATGGGTTCGAATAAATTTATTTCATTTCATTTCATTACGGTACACTGTATATATATATGTAGAATAAATCGCACTCTTAATAAAACAATGACCCAATCAAAAATTGTTGACTTGTGGGAATCGTGACAAAAACTAACTGTATACGACATGTTTTTTAAGATGCGCGGGGAACGAATGTAAATTCAAACGATTTTGACCCTATTCCCAATGCTGAAAAGACGTATATTTTTCTTAGTCGATGCAGCTTGCCCTTTAGGGTCCATTTTTTTCTAAAACTCCAGCCAAAATTTTGGATTGCGGCACTGTTTTATTAAGAGTGCGAAATTATCAGTTGAACAATGACCAATTTGCAGTGTGTACATCCCATAGAGAAAAGATTTGAACCACAGCCTACAGGGTTTGGGACCTCGCCGACAGTTTGGAAATAAAACCTTTAATGTCGATTTTTAACTTAACAACTGGAGATACGTCGAGAGTCCAATTTTCGGCTTTGATCTCTTAAGGACTTAACACATATCATGCGCGTAACATTAACAACACATTATCAACTGGCATGCACCCATAAATATACATCCAGTGGGGTTAGCACCAATAATAACGGGCACGCTAAGAGCACAATCTCAGGCAGTCCGGTCCACATTGCGGGGAACGTTTCTACTTCATCCGTCACGTTGCTTGAAGATATAGGGGTCCATATAACACAACATCAACTTAAATAACATTAAATAGTAAAGAGACGTCCCGAACTAACCTCATTCCACCCTCTTCCAGGATAGGGATAATAGACCTGAATAAAGAGAACATATAAATAAATACAATAATAATGTTAATTTACAGTTATAAATGTTTGTACAAATATATAGTTTTGATTACTGTTATATATTAGTCTTAGGTTAGTAGTAAATTAAAAGATAATTTTCCTTCTTAGCCTGAAAAAATGTCGCCATTTACGACTAGAAGGACACCGTTGTTGTTATATTTTGTACAGAGTCACGTGACTTGATATCTTGTGACGTCATTAATTCAGGCTTGTGCCGTATGCCTAGCGGTGCTGGCCACAGCAGTGAGGTGCGATATGGAACGGCAAGCGTGCAACATTCTCAGCAAGCTTCCAGTTAATATGCACGCGTGAAATGCGACAGGCTTGCGCGAAAATGTTTGCTATAATCGCACTAATTTGCTGGTTACTCTACTAGAATAATGTAATACTCAGAAACTATTCTGCGGGTTTGTCACCACTTGAATATGTAACTGGTATCAATGTATGACTAAACCAGTCATACAAATCCCGAATTAAAAAAAATAACACGATGAAAGAGATTTATTGCAAAATATATGATCAAATAATTAGTATGAACGGAAAATAACTGGTTGGCATAAAATACACCTTAAAATACCAAGGCTGATGAAAAAAATAATAGCGTAAAAGTATATTGTCTATGGCAACCCTCAGCGGGGTGAGTAAAGACCCCGGCTATCGTACACTTGATGCTATCATAATGATTATTAACATGTGAGGCCGGTGCCAGGCGGCGCCGCTCACCCCGCCCTAGATATGCTGACATAAGTCAGTTATTTTAATACAGGCAATTAGAGTTTCCCGCTGGAACTTAGCGCTGATGCGAACTTTTCGATTAAACCGGCTGCGGTCGTCTTTAAGTGGAATTTTAAATTGGCGATCTATTGTTGAGAATGTGTAGCGTGTATCGGATCATAGAGAACTACGTAGTACCATATCACGTTTGTGTTTGTATACGAAAACCCTTGCACAATCTAGTCGGGACTAAAATTCGAAATTCCAAAGCCGTTACTTTTTATTCCGTTAAGAAATAAAATAATTTAACTTGTGAGTTTTGGCATACATTTAACGTATTGATTTGAAGTCGAGTGTTTTATGCCAAATATCGATCGGAATAAAAAATAAAAGCAAAGATTCCGCCGTGATGGATATTTAATGTGACAAGGGGTACAAACTTCGGAAAAACTGCTCCTGACACCGAACATGGATCCCTTTTGTGATAATTCGATTTGTACCTATGTATGTGTTGTTAAATAAAGTTGTATTGCTATAAGATTCTTATACAATATGAGGTAAAAAGACGTAGATACGGAATACACTAACAGCTAGTTTTTCGTCGTCACAACCTTTTACCGAGGAATAACTTAACTTTTTCGTGTTTTTTACAAACAAATAATAAGTCTAAATTGCAAATTTTTCGTTCAATAGAATTTGACCAAATTGATTCCTACGCGTGTAAAAAAAGTATTAGATTAAAAAAAAAATAGCCACACTGAAAACACACTGCTTAATTTACAATATTGTATATCCGAAATAATTCACAAGTATATCTTTACAATGCTGATTTAATTCAAATATATTATTTAATCAAATGAATTGATTATTAAATATGAAATTGAAGGTGTTTTAGGGGCTCAGCTTCTAAGCTCGTAAATAACGACAGCTTTGCAAAGTAAATTGTACACGGGTACGGAATTACCCCATTTGGTTCTGTGCAAAATGCCTATTTGTCACGTGGGGGCAAGTATCACACTAAAAGCAAACCGCCTTACATCGGTCAGTTTAACGTTTAAATTGGCTCCTCGTGCGTCTCGCTCACTCGCCGCGCCGCCTCTTCAACTTGCCACTAATGAAAACTACATTTATCTAATTATACAAAGTTACACAATTTAAATTCATGTTCTGCCCTTAATAGGATGTTAACTAATTTAATTCATGCGGACGATGCTAATGGTTGTAATGGTGAAAAATATTACGGTACAGATATTTTGATAACACGCGTGAAATTTCGTAATTGCCAATACTTATGATTTTATTTATTTATGAATGCCTCGGTGGCGTAGTTGTATTACGACTGCAAAGCTGAGGTTTCGGGTTCGCTTCTTGCATCGGGCAGAGGTATTAGGGTCTTTAACTCAGTATTAGCCTGGAGTTTGGAAATGCCCCCGTTACATGACAATATTGACCTATTATATGGAACCTAACATAGATGGTGGAATATGAGACCTAACATAGCTGGAATGTGGGTGTCCCATGCCTCTGCGTACCCCTGAAAAGGAAGAAAAAGGTGATGCTATGTAAGTATGTATGATTTTATTTAAATCGTATAATTATTGCCCACTTTATTAAAAGTAAATTATAATTTATGTTCATGATAAAAGATTAATGGGGCCATGACCTACTTCACGACAAGTGCAAAGAAACAACTTATCTGCGCAATAAAGCTTTCCCTTCTCTTCTTCAAGGATTAAAAAAGTCGCCTGTGTAAAATATTACTGTACCATTTATGAAGTTTAGGCGTAGAGTTCAGAACTCATTACTATAATCAAAATATTTTCTGGATTCTACTTTTCCCAAATATTTTTAGTTGTCTATTCATATTGTGCTAAATCCTACTAATATTATAAAGCCGAATGTTTGTACGTATGTATGGATGTCTGGATGTATGGATGTTTGTTACTCTTTCACGCAAAAACTACTGAACGGAATTAGATGAAATTTGGCACACGGGTAGATCATGTCCTGGATTAACACATAGGCTACATTTTACCCCGGGAAAATAAAAAGCGGGGCTTTTATCCCGGAAAAACTTTTTAACGCGGGCGGAGCCGCGGGCAAAATCTAGTCTGTTATAAATGCTTTATTCAAACGATCGTTTCTATAGTTCTGTAAAATATTTAGCCTTAAGATGTTTAAGTTATAGATTTTTTTCATAAACTTATTCATATCGTATATAAGTCAGATAACAATTTACAAAATGTATACTTAGGTTATGTAAAATGCAGATCATAACATAATAATTAGTGTCTAAGATAGTTCCCTTCGTGGTCGTATTTAGTGTCTAGACTGATTTTTACCTTGCGTAATTTTGCGTTAAATGTGTATTATTGTATGTCTCGATTATGTGGTATAGGAGAATTGCAGCTTATATTTTATTTTTAGCATGATTAGATCGGCCCAATAGTAACGATTACTGTCCTATGGAAAATCAGCTACATGTATTTGTGGGATTGCCAGAGTTTCGAAAAACATTGTGGGTGTTTGTCGGTGGCGAGCGCTAGCTATAGACCCACTTGCTGATTTGCCGTACTTATGTTATGCAAAATATGTGAGTAAAGTTATAAAATATAAACTTAATGACAACAAATTTACTTAAGTAATTATAACTTAATGCATTCTATTCTGTTTATAAGAGTATTGATAAAAAATAATCGCTTTCTTTCAATTTTCTTATTGTGTTAGGTTAGGTTAGATGGAATATTTTGGTTCATTATTAGATATTATCTCTAATCATGATTATCAATCTCTAAATTGTGAAAAAAGAAAGAAATGAATACCGAGGGTAATATTTAAAAAAATATTTCTAGTCAAATAAATCTGTGTAATATATGGGCGAATAATATAACCAACAGACTGAAAATATATTCCAGAAAGGTAATAACGTTGTATTATTAAATCAATAAATAAGGCTGCGTCTTTATATATAATATACGCGGCTGGACGAAATCGGCGCGGCGCGCGTCGGTGTTTCGCTCAGCCGTTAATATTCATATAGAAAATATTAGGCCGGGAGCACCCCCGGCGGGTGGCGATCGCCCCCTCTTGCCGGCGACCACTCCAACACGCCCAGCGCGCCTTTAATGAACTTTGTGTCACCATTCCCTGATACAAGTACACTTTTCTTTGCAGCACGGTGTGTTAGTTCGCACAAAGTTCCTGTATGAAGCCGCACGGAAGGGGTAAACGGGACTGGGCACTTTCCCGTTCCTATTGTTCGTTAGGACCGCAACTCTTTTTGCAAAGTCAAATCGCTCGGTGGGAAAACGTTTGCGCTCGCCGCCCTTCCCTAAATATCGCTATAAAACTAAATGTTGCACGTGTCTTTCTCGAACCATGTGTCTGGTCCTGGCTTTCTATGTTTGCGTGAAGTTTACTATTTCTCAGGTGCATTTACAGAAAGAATTGTGAGTAAGCAATCAATGTATTATAGGCCGATTACTGCAAGCTTCGCGTGAAAAATGTAAATGAGTTTACGCGGCTATCATTTACAATGTAACGGTTAACATGTACATATATTAATAATTATAATAATTAACCTTTACCTGCGAATTTCCATTTCTGTTTAAACATTTATATATACATGTTATAAATTGTAATATTAATGTATGCAAAGTCTTTATACTTCATGAAAAAATATTAAATTAAAAACCTTATCTTTATTTACTCTATGTTTTATAACATTACTACCTTTTGTCTGAGGCTCCGCCTGTGTAAGGAAGTTTATCCGGGATAAAAGTCCTGTTTCATATTTTCTCGGGATAAAAAGTAGCCTATAGCACTCAGGAGTAATGTAGCTTCTTATCAGTGAAAAAAATCGAAATGGTTGAGTTAGTTCCATAGATTTGCTCCTACAAGCCTACAAACAAACTCACAAAGTTTTTGTAATATTATTAATACAGATTATAATATCATTATTTGCGTAATGAAAGAATAACAATTAATATCGTCATGTCAATTTGATAATGAAATAAGAGATCGCTACCATTAATTATAATCATCGTTCATTATACTAAGAAATTAAAATTTTAGAAAGACATTAAAATTTTACTATAGGGTATTAAATTGATCCGCGGGAATTGGTATTTGTGAATATACAACTCATCTAGACGCTAGAATTATGATTAGAAATCTGGACCCAGTGAAAATAAGTAGTCAAAACTCAGAATTTGTACACAGAATTTTCAGTCATATTTAATTTTGTTTCCGTTATTTTAATTATCTTTGTAAAAGCGTACTTCCGAACTAATATCATTTCCTACTCCGGCGTTCTACAATAGGAAAAATTAGAGGAATCTAGGACGGATCGTATTCTCGCCGACGCGCCGCGTCGCGGGGTCATATCAACTCTGGATTAAATATATAATACTGTTGGACACAGACATTTTCTATTAATGACAGGAGTTAGGTATTCAAAAACAGTTAGGTTTGAAAAGGTCAACGTAATACCTAACATATTCAAAATTCAAATATATACCTTTTAGGTGGTCAGATTTCATAAAATGCTTTATAATGTGATTCATTTTACATTTAAAGCAATAATTACGTGAGTAACTTGGACCTCTCCATAGTGTCTGGCATAGATATGGAATTAATTCCGAATCTCCGTCTCGGCAGTCCACTCACCACTAGGCTATCGCGGCTTCGGCCTCACCGGCGTACCAGCCAAAAATGTCCCCAGCTCCAGTTTTTAAGTTGCGGGATACGTCCATCTTTCTGTTTCGCTATTCGGACATAAAAGGCCCTGATTAATGCACGAGAAAGTCAGATGCATTACTGAGCCACTAGCACTGGGAGCTTGTTTTTATTTTGGGCAGTGCGTTGGTTGTACATTTTTGGCCCAACATCTCTTTATTATGTGGTCATATTTACGCGAAAATTACATTTGGGGGTGTGGGGGCACGTCGGGCCGTTTCAGGGGCGTACTGAGGTCGAGGATAGCGTAGTGATATTATTGAGCATGATGGTTCTCGGCGTCACATAATTTGTGAAGGACGTACTGTAATCGGTGATTAAACCCACTTATGTTCGCGTCGTGAGCGAACTTGTGTTGATTTTGAAACACGCGAGATCTGTTACAGCGACAGCTAACTTACAAATTAAATCGCTTTACATTGAATCAGTTGCTAGTGACATTATTTCACAATTTATTATTAGGTACTTGTCTTTAAGTTTACAAGAGCGCCGTGTGTCACTTAATGGTAATAGCCTACATAAAGTTGAGATTAGTTTATGACTTTATGAGGAAATTATCTGAGTATCGTCCCCATTATATAATTTATAATAAAATATTATTATGCCGACATTATAATAATATATTATGGACTGGAATGTCAAATTACAGCTATTCATATGCAAACACATGTTTTGTGCTACAACTAAGTTACAAACTTTCAATTAAGTTTAAATTTACTTACTGGAAAGCTCTATATTCTATGTGATAAAGGAATGTGAATTATGCGTCTGTATTATTTTATCATGTACTATAAACACTATAATATATTATCTAACTAGTTTTTGCCCGAGGCTCCGCCCGCGTTAAAAGGTTTTTCCGGGATAAAAGTCACGGTTTATATTTTCCCGGGATAAGAAGTAGCCTAGGTCCTTCCCAGGATCTTAAAATATCTCTTTACTAAATTTCATTGAAATAGATTCATTGGTTTGGTCGTTACGGCTCCAACGGGGAGATTAAAAAGTCCGTGATACAATTCCCGGTGTACGTTTTTCCGGGATAAAAGTAGCCTATATACTTCTCTGACACTCAAACTATCTGACATCTCCATACTTATTTCCTTGCGGTTCCACTCGCAGAAAACGATTTTCCGGGATAAAAGTCCCGGTTTAGATTTTGCCGGAAAAAGAAGTACCCTAGGTCCTTCCCAGGGTCTTAAACTATCTCTATACCAAAATTAGACCAATTTCATCGAAATTGGTCAGTGCTTTAGCCGTAACGACTCGCGACAAAAAAAAACCGGCATAAACGTCCCGTTTTATATATTTTTTACGGGATAAAAAGTAGCCTATGTGTTAATCCAGGACATGATCTACCCGTGTATCAAATTTCATCAAAATCCGTTCAGTAGTTTTTACATGAAAGAGTACTAAACATCCGTCCATACATCCATACTCACAAACATACGCGTTTATAATATTAGTAGGATTAATGAATGTGAAACCGCAGCAAGGAATTGCTTTGGCATGCAAGTTTTCTTAAATGTGCTAGGATTGAGTGAATTTTTTCGGATCATTGAAATGCACAACCTTATAACCAATATATTTTATTGATATATTTATAGCTACATTTTTCGCAGGACAAACAAAATGTAATTAAAAAATCTGCTATGGTTTGTATTACGAAAGACATGAGAATAGAAATGCGTCGACTGCACAAAATGGAATGAATCTGTAAAGTCGTTTAACATAAAACAAATAGCTGGCACAGAATCGATGACGATGACTTCTATACGGTGTATACCTCGGCTGTGCCTGCAGCCACCCGGCAGTAGGAGTGAGGGGGTGGCTACCGACGTTAGATCGATTCCTACCGTGGATATTATTCTGTGGTAATTAGAATTCGCGCTTCGAGGTACAACTTGTTATAGTGCGATTGTACGTTATCTAATGTGCGTGTGCCACCCGCTGCGAACATTAAATTATTGTTGTTGACCGGTGTTCTTCTTGCTTTACGTCTTCTATGAGAATAAGTTGGATCTTTAATACTGTAGTTTTTGCTGTACAGTAAATTGATTGTGATAAAATGCTAATGAAATTACACTCATCCATTCCATTATATCCCAAATGAAAAACCTAGCTAGCGGCCAATTGCGGAAATCGTTCGACCGGAGTCTGCCACTTTGATCTCTCAGCATAAATGCATTAAGTTTTGACAATTCCCTATAGTGCTGTATCCTTGTTTGTGCGATGTGGGGTTATATTGTGCCATGTTCTGCACTAGAATATTTTAAGATATAATACCTGTTATATTTGAGTTGTATTAGCTCTATTCTTGACAGAGTTTGATTTTAGAATGAATATAAATGTTTCATATGGATCGTCGTTGTTGTCGTAAGGTTTTTACAAGAACGAAAAGTAGTGATGTTTATAAGAGAACGATATATGAGCAAGTGGATCACGCGAATTGATCGGACTGGAGTTAGAAGAGGGGAGCATCACCGGTTTAGGATTGGTGTGTGAGCAACGAAACGATAATTTGTCACTACGCCTATGAGACAATGTGCACTTCCAGGTCGAAGCGGAGACAATTTGGTCCTACTGATTATCACAATAATCTGTATCACAAGTTTCAGGTACATTTTATATCAAGTAATGAAGATAGTACCTATTTCACTATAATTTATTTGGGAGCATAGATTAGAGTGTGACGTTGTATTTGGTCGCCTATACGTTTATGTGACGAGTAGCATTTACTCAGAAGTTTTGAAACAGGCCTTTAATATAGTTTGGTTGGCATTTATAGCTGTTAATAATATATTTGGATAAACAAATCTACAGATAGAATTTTATATGGATAAGTACCTAAGTAAATATAAAATGTTGTAAATCGTAGAGTAATATTGCAGCGGAGCTTAAATTAAGGAAGCTCAGAATAATCTATACTAATCTATACTAATATTATAAAGCTGAAGAGTTTGTTTGTTTGTTTGTTTGTTTGTTTGTTTGTTTGAACGCGCTAATCTCAGGAACTACTGGTTCGAATTGAAAAATTCTTTTTGTGTTGAATAGACCATTTATCGAGGAAGGCTTTAGGCTATATAACATCACGATGCAACTATTAGGAGCGAAGAAATAATGGGAAATTTAATAAAAACGGGGAAAATTATTCATCCTTGAGGGCTTCCATTGCGTGTGCTGCGAAAACGGTTCAAGATACCAAAAATATATGTATGAAAGAATTATTCCTCTTAAAATGATCTAAAAAAATGTCCGCGACAGTATATGTCTATCTTTTAAGATTAACTAACTAAAACTGTTTTTATGGTAATCAAATTTGGTCGAATATATGCATTATTTGTTAAGAGTTGTATCAACGTCATAATATTAATCTTTATCCAAATAAATGTGTTGGATAGAGTGATTTAACGGGAAGGGTTTTATGTACTTTTAGCCCGGAAAAACTTATTAACGCGGGCGAAGCCGTGGGCAAAAGCTAGTAATATTATAAAGCTGAAGAGTTTGTTTGTTTGAACGCGCTAATCTCAGGAACTACTGAACCGATTTTGAAAATTCTTTCACTAATAGGAAGCTACATAGCTCCTGAGTGCTATAGGCTACTTTTTCTCCCGGGAAAATATTTTTGTCCCGGAAAATCTTTTTCACGCGGGCGGAGCTGCGAGCACTACTAGTTATTGAATAGAATATTAAAATGTGTGTTATAACTTAGTTTAGCCAAACTTTAGTGTGCCTGTCATTAAAAGTTATACAGGGTGTACATAAACTATATATGCTATAAGTATTCTCTATCAATTTGGGACTGTTTTATAATGACTGAGTAGGTAAACGCTAATCGTCGAATATCATATAAAATGATGAAAAATAAAGGTCAAGCTCCCAAATAAGTAAATGGTAAAAAAGAGTGCATTCAGCGTTACCTGGTTAGTACGTTAACTGGCGAATGTCACCTACCTGAACATTATAAAATAGGCAATTATCAATTAAATTACGTGTAAAACATTATTTAATACAAAAGAAATAAAATAAACACGGCCAATATCTTCCTTTTCCAATATCATGCTATTCGATGAGTAAATTCCACGAAGTAAAGCTTTTCTGTGGTAAATTTAATGCACTATTTATAGTTTGCCTATAATATGCTAAGTTAAAACCAGATTTAATTAAATACCGATGTCACGCTTCCCGAAAATTGTTGCGGATAATGTAAGATCTTGTTTTTTAGTGTGGGTCGAAAGGTGTACGCTTTGTTATATGACACATAGTAGTGCTCGCGGCTCCGCCCGCGTGAAAGTTTTTCCGGGACAAAATATTTTCCCGGGATAAAAAGTAGCCTATAGCACTCAGGAGTAATGTAGCTTCCTATTAGTGAAAGAATTTTCAAAATCGGTTCAGTAGTTCCTGAGATTAGCGCGTTCAAACAAACGAACTCTCCAGCTTTATAATATTAGTATAGATATAGACTACGCGGTAAGAGAAAATTACCTATCCTCCATCAAACGCCGTACCGTTTTAAATCAATTCCTACGATGTAACCTGCGCTGTAGGCTATCGACGTCAATATTACCTACTTCCGGTACGTTTTACGGATAAAGGTGGGTCTTGTGCGGACCTTTATTGAATAATGGAAGGCCGATTCAGAAAATAGTTCAGATGCATCGGCAATGGAGCTTAAATGAATGATGGTTGTACTCGGGTATATTTAGTTTTAAAATCACACGTTTAACCCCAATCGGTTAGTATAGAAGTTCTTCGTCAGTGATGTAATGTCAAACAGCAGTGTACATGCACTGTTGTGTTTCGGTTTGAAGGACATTGTAGCCAGTGTAACTACAGACCATAATGAAACGTATCATCTTATGTCTCAGATTGACCAGCGCAGTGGAATCCCACACAGTACTTTGTAACTCAAGGGGCTATGTGATGTTACTACTGTTTATGGGCGGTCGTATCGCTTACCATGAGGCGAACGGTACCTAAGCGAAATATGCCTAAGAGGCGGTAAACTTAACGTCATAATAATTAAATATTAATCGAGCATAAAACCGCCTCTAATCATACGAGTTGTTTCAAATCGAAATAATAAATGATCAATTAATAGAATAACATAAAATGTTTCGTTTTCCTAAGGTATTAGCCAAGGACATATTATGATTTATTTATAATGGTGGCGAAAGTCTCCAGGCCCCGGTATGACTTGGTAGTGAGTAGTGAAGCGACAGTTGTAGTGCGTTGTGTAATCCATACCGTGCCGGGTGTATAGTATAATATAATAGACGTGGTCCGTGACTTTTGACAGCCCTAAAGCGGCGCCTGGGGCGTTTGACGTTTGACGCTCCAAATCCGAACAAGACATTTTCCGTTAGCAGCTCTTGCTCTTTGTGTACGCAATCACTACAACAGGCCGAACTCTCGCCGCACTCGCCGGCAATTATTCAAAATACATCGGGCAATATTAGATAGGTGGGCACACGATGCGTTTTGCATTTCGAATCAGTGGGACTTTGTGCGGGCAGCTCTAGGGAGCCGTTCTGTTTATGCGTCCATGTCACCGGCAGATTGTGGATTCCGCCTTTTGGTGAATGGACCGCTCAGGCGGGAACGACGCCGCGGCTGGTTGCTGCGCGACGCTCATGAAATTGTGTTATCGTGAATGCGACGTGGCACGCCGGCCTTTCTGACGCCTTTATGGACCCAAGTGCCATTTTAATGCGTTTTATGTTGACAGCTGACAGCAACGCTGAAGCTTTCTAAACATTGCGTCTTTGGTTGTTTACGTGCAATGTACTTTGCCA
The DNA here is from genome assembly GCA_949316025.1 of Lapara coniferarum. Taxonomy (NCBI): domain Eukaryota; kingdom Metazoa; phylum Arthropoda; class Insecta; order Lepidoptera; family Sphingidae; genus Lapara; species Lapara coniferarum. The sequence goes on along the minus strand of OX438933.1, from coordinate 15,257,168 downwards.
GTGACATTACTCTAAAATCAAATTTTCACGGTTATTTATTTATTTATTTTATATATATTTATTTATAATACTTATGCACAATACGTATACATATTATCAAAGGGATATAAAGACGTATGGAGTAGGTTATTTTATTTTCATTATGCGATAAAAGGTGAGCTCAATTTAGTATCCTATTACTATATGCATCACATAATTTACTTATAAGCACATTTGTAACCGTGGACCTAATCCTTGAACTAACCCCAGATCTGCTCAGTCCCTGTTTTCAAAAGCCTATTAAGCTGGCACTTCTATGATAAATAAATTTAATAATGCTTTAAATATGAGATACGAAACGACAGGCGCACTGCGTCCAGTTTGAACGATGATCGGTGAAATGTTTGATTTCATCCGGGGCTGTTAGCTGCTTACATTAGTATTCCCTTTGCGCAGTTTGTTGCGCCACCGCACATAATTTGTACACACTAAGCATGAAATGTGGCTAAGCAAACGTGCATGTAGTATTTGCGTGTAGGTTTAGGAAAGGAGGCGCGCGAACGGCACTGGGGGCGGCGTCCCCCGGCGGCAGCCACCCCGTGTGCGTGTGTAGATGAGGCATGCCCACATCGCCCACTCTGAAGTTTCAATATTCCATACCGAATTGCATTCAATCGCAACATTTTTGGACAAAAAGGAGTCCGTCGAAATGTTCGCTCCCCTTGACACAAACTATCTTAAATGTTTGCAATTTTGTTGCCCATATTTGCTCTTTGTATGGCCGAATTTTCTATAAAAATTGCTTGTGGGCTTCGATTTGCCTTTGAAAATGTCTTATTCAGCTGGAATTGAAAAAAATGTCCGTTCGAGCGGGCACGAGCGCGCGTTTAGCTCTAGCGCCTGCAGCGGTGTCAGGATCTCACTAGCATGAGTCGTACACCCTCGTATAGAGAGAGACTCGAGACGACGGTATGCTGCGCCGAGACCACCGCTCCGCACCGAGCTCAACAGCTAACTTAAAAAGTGGTTAGCCCTCAATTTGATATTCTGATTGAATCGAAACTTCCTATATATCTACTGAAAATTCTATTTTACCGAAGGTTTATTTGTCTAAAGTGAATATGTACATAGTCTGTCTGTGTACACGTCAATGGAAGGACGTCCACTGGGAAATTTTTATTCCATTTAAAACCAAATACATATAGAAACACGCGCCCTGCTGACGCTTTCTTATAGCAGCCACTTAGTTTCCTTGGATTAATATGACTCATTAAAATTGTATCTGATTAGTATACCCACTTATTAACTCCTTTCTTCTTTTTACCTACTTTCAAAAATATCAATGTTATGTGACTTACGGCAGTATTATCATATCATATTTCACAATTTTGATTGTATCGAAATATTAATACGCACTATAGCAGACGGCTAGCTACAATTAGCCGTGACAACCCGCGCGATCTGCTATCTAATAAGCGATTTAATTAGATATGAATATAGCAGCAGGTTGCATGCATTGTTGATATATTGAGGTCTGTTTGGCGCAAGTTCTTGGTCGCAACAATCATAACGCGCTGATACTCAGTCATAATACAATGTCTACACATGATTGCCTTCATACCAAAGTCAACGCCAATTAATTAACTATCGGTCATGTATCGATCTATTCTTGTAACAATGTTCAGTGTTGTCTTTCAAGTAAGCGCGTTAATTCGCGTTCCATTGTACCTACTCCATAAACATATGCTCATATATCTTTGAAGGGGCAGCTAGAGTTACGACAATAAGCTCTATGAGCTATGCAACTAGTTCGTCGAGATCATTGGCATGTTATGATGTGATAGAGGGCAGGTTTATTGCCACGTCCGACAGAAATTCCAAATTTCAGACATTTTGAGTGAACATGATTAATCCTAAGTGTTTCAGTATTGTAGGCTAGGTAAATCTGAATTTCAGCGAAAAAGCAATAAGATTGTTATTTTATATATATATTAAATTTAAAATAACACAAAAGCATGTTTTTTAAATTGGAAATCTTTGTTGATGCAACTGGGTGTCAAGATATTTGATTTTATGGTACTCTACGGGCTTAGCTTTGCTACAGACGTGGAACGAGTCGATACTCTCAGTTCTAAATTTGAATTGATCTGAAGGTTGGTTGGGCGATAGAGGTTCCTATCTGCGTTAGGGAACTGGCAGCTTGAGATGAAACAAACAGTACAATAGGTACTGGCCGGATTATTTTGTTTCACCTGAGTCATATATTTGTATACTATAGTATAAAAGGGCTAGATGATGAAAATCAAGGGGTCTAATAACGGCAATAATTCTATTCATGCAGAAACTCTGGTAAAACCGGAAAGTGGACGCCAGTCGCCACTTTCGTTCTCATAGAACTTTTTGAATTTGTGCCTGGTAAGTGATATGGCAATAGACTCGCCCCTTACATATCATGGGACGGAGCATACATGGCGAACGTGAGTGTACTTTTTGCATGACTGCTTACCCCTTTGGAGACAGAAAAGGGCGTGATTGACTCTGTTTGAATCACACGTAACCAAAAATATGTACCTAATTATTATTACAAAAAGTTTTCACTCGCGTAACCGAGCGAACGTGTCCGAGCGTGACATATAAAAAAAACAGCGTGTTTTTAACACGGTACATATTAAAGTAATACCGCTACTGTAAGCGAATTAATATTGAATATTTAACAAGCGAAACGGTCCCAAATAAGCGTGTAGCGAGCAAAACGCGAAATACTCAGGAGCTGGACTGTGCTGCATTCGTCTGGACGATTTATAACAGCTACATAAATGAGAATTAGTATAATTTTTTTAAACATATATCTTCTTTATACAAAATAATGTTAATAGTTGTTCAGATTGAATGTTCTGTAAATTTAAATATATATTAAATTTCTATAATGGCATCATCACAACTTATGAAAATCATTTACGTAGGAAACATAAAAATTGACAAACATAAAGTAACTTGCGCGAAATGTTATATTTGTAATCAAATTAAAACTAAACAATAACATACAATGTGGCACCAAAAGCGTACAAAAACTCTTAAAAAGTTTTAGAGTTTTTATGCGCAACGTCCAGGCAGTGCGAGAAATGTTCGCATATTCGCGCATTGGCCGCAATGTTTGTATCAAAATTATTGTATTATTAACGTCCGTATTTAAATAGCGATAGGACGCGTACCTCGCCGGCCGCCGGAAACCGGCGCATAAAGTATTAAGTGCTGTTAAACGATTCACAACGTTAAATGTATGAAACAATTTATTAGTCACTTAACACACACCTACCCACATACTTGTGCGAGTGCTCCACAGACGTGTTTCATGTTATTTTCTTACTTTAGTTCCTTTCAAGGTGATTTTTTTTTATCTAATTAAGTCATTCGTTTCCCGTTCTTGGAAGTAAATGTTTTTTCAAGTTTTAATTTTGTTTCATTGGTTCGTTATGTCGGATAAGTGCACATGTTATGGAATGTTGCATGGCGAATGGATGTAAATTGCTTAATACGAACGTTTTGGTGTAACTGGAGGGAACCTAGTTGTTAAACACAAGGCCAGGGGTTTGATTGTCTCATCGAAATGAATGTTTTCATCATCAGCCATGACGTCCAATGCTGAACATCCTAAAGACTTCCAGACGGACCTGTCAAAAGTGGTCAGCATGCAGCGTGTCCCTGCGACCTTTATCAAGTCGCCTAACCACCTTGCAGGTGGACGTCACTGACATAGCCTAGCGGATTAGCAAGCTGAAGAGGCAGTGATCAGGGCACATAGTTCGAATCAATGTTTATGTATTCTAAATATACCATAAAGTTGACTCAATTATAAGTATTGTTAGGCTCAAGTTTTGTATCGATTAATTGTTAGTAATTTTTATTTTATTCGTAAAATTTAAACAGAACTCTTGTACGACGTACCCATAAGTATATACACTTGGCAGGGCAAAAATTGTATCCTCTTGAAAGATATTATACAGCTGAGTATGCCTGTAAGTGTGTTTAAAGAATGCTAATATAGCATGTATAAGTTTTCATAAATAACAGACACATCCAGCGGTCCCCCATCCATCTCAGCCAAGCGTAGGAGGCGACTTACCACGAAATCTCCAGCTATTTGCATATTTATTACCATTTATTTTATTCGTATAAATAAAAAACCAAACGTTCAAGTCTCTCTTATATGTGTATTATATTGTAAAGACATAAAATTTGAAAATAGTTGTTTTATATTGAATTGGATGAACAAAATATGATCATTCAATTCAATCTTTAATGTTATAATGAACATCAATCGCCACGTTGAAGTAAGTAGATGTGTTTGGAGGAGACTAATAACTCTAAAAAAATCTATAACTTGAAGAAATCCTGCACGTCTATTATTGTATATCGATTTAAAATTGATATACCCAGGTCGATGAAACCTTCCCGAGAGTATTTGAGGTGGATTGTGTAATAAATTCTGTCGGGAGTTTCATGAAGTCGACACAATAAGGCCCATGCAAATGGGCGGCACATCTCGTATAGCCGGTATCGCGGTGCTCACGGCTCTCTGTGCTAAGTATCATATGTATAATGTACACGATAACACAGTCAGGTATTGTTAGTGCAAGAACTCACAGCCCAAGTGGACGTCTAATTTTCATGACAAAACAAAAGGAGCAAACAATGCGAACTGGCATGATGTGGGGAGACGCCGCAAGTCGCGACGACGCCGCGCCGCCACGTAACCGAGCTTAGCTTTGATTGAACGCATAAGAATGCGGGGAGCCGCGAGAGTCCGCGACTCCGCGGCGAGGGTCCCTCGCGCGAGAGGGAGAGCGCCGCGCCGACAGGGAACGCACCATCGCAATTACCTCGTGAGATTGTTGAATAAATTTACATTCAGTTGATTGAAATAATAATGAAATTGCCCCGGCACACTCCGTGCGAGCGTACGTTATATTTAAATTAATAATAAAATCATAATATCACACAAATCGTGAGCGTTATTCGCGCTGTATCTATTGTAATTAGATTTTTCCTTCGAATTTTCTTTGTTTGAATAATGCAAATAATATGAGATTGTAAATGGGTATGATCGATGGAAACGTAATATACATAATTTTCCCCTCATAATGCCGTGTATTCTATATTAAACATGAACACAATTCAAATTCTTTCATGGACCATACGTGGTGCAAGGGTGTCCAATTACAGCGTGCCATCCCTGTTAATAGGTTATTGCGGGCGTACTTGAAGTACAAAACAAAGAAACACGGCAATTAATGATCTGAATTGAAAATACAAAATAAAGTTGAGGGAACAATTAAATAATACCACCCCACGCTTGCAGACATCAATACACTGTTAATATTTCCTCGTGTAATTTGTACTCGTGTCGGTGAAATATTGTCGCTGAGGTTTGTTAGTGATTTTAAATGAAATATCTAACCTTTGCCAACCAAACGTGCTACTTAGGCGCAGTATTTAATGGTGTTGCAATTAAGTTTTTTTTTCTTTACAGCTATAACGCATTGTCTGGACTTTCCACATACAACATGGCGTAACGTACCGTTATTATAAAAGCATGGGAACGCTGGTCTGTGACTCAAAGAGTTTGCAGTCTTTAATTTAATTCTTAAACATCTCTTTCATATAAAATGATACTGTTGATGATGCGTTCCATTCTGTAACAATACTTTTACATTTTACATACCTATTTGACTGAATTAGCTTCTTACGTTTTTACTTCGCTTTATGTTATGCAAATATTTATCATGTAGAGTTTATTAGATTTTGGGTCTGTTATGTAGCATATGTTTATTTTATTTAATGCCGATAAATAAATTTATATTACATATGTTATCGTTTCTCATAAAATATCTATAACTAGCTTTTGCTTTTGACTGCCTCGGTGGCGTAGTTGTATTATGGTACGACTGCAATGCTGAGGTCTCGGGTTCGATTCCCGGGTCGGGCAAAGTGATATTGAGTTTTTCTATTCAGTATCAAGCTCGGAGTCTGGAATTTGTGCCCGATATGGCGATAGGCTCGCCCCCTATCACATCATGGGACGGAATAACGGCGAAAAGTGGGTGCACTAGTTGCGCCTCTGCCTACCCCTTCGGGGATAACAGGTGTGAGTGTAACTAGCTTTTGCCCGCGGCTTCGGCCGCGTTAATTAGTTTTTCCGGGATAAAAGTCCAGTTTTTTTATTTTCCCGGGATAAAATGTAGCCTATGTGTTAATCCAGGACATGATCTACACGTGTGCCAAATTTCATCGAAATCCGTTCAGTAGTTTTTGCGTGAAAGAGTAACAAACATTCATACATATAGACATCCATACATACTTACAAACTTTCGCGTTTATAATATTAGTAGGATAGATTACCTAACATTCCGCTTTGACATTACATTTCACGCGTGCCTATATAGCCCCCATTTCACCATTGACCTAGGCAATTAATATATTAATATGTTATTATGATTCACAGGCGCAAGAGCAGTCAAATATAGATTGCCTGCAGTAACAAACCTCGCCCTCTAGATCTCTGTGATACATCTACGATATCTCCGGCTTTGAGATTATTGATCACTTGGGTTCAGGTGGCCTATCTATTTGTCCATTCATGTAGCAAATGTATTAAGAATATAAACAGGCAAATGTCTAAATTGACGCGACTATTCAGGGATCATCCGGAATCGCACTAATTAAGGCAGAAGCAACTAAATGAACGTATGCAAAACCAAAGCGTCTAATGGATAGTGGCACCAACTAAATATAGCAAACTTTGTAGTTGTTAGTCCATAAAGCATATTTATATTTGTTTACTGAAAAATATACAATTTATATTGAGATTTTAAAATTAAATGTATTTAGGCTATTTAGTATTCACTGCTTAAACAGCAATAATTGCGCCTGATGCCGATTTTAGGAAGTATCAAAATATCATTTTAGACTTTGTAGGGCTTAACCTAGTAACCGGACCTTTAATAATAGTTTAGTTCGTAACTATGGATGATGATAAACAGTCTGCTTATGTATGAGCTGACTCGAATAGAGTTATACCACACAGGGTCTTCGTTTTATGTGTAAAATTTTTGAAAGTCAATACATCCCACTTTGGCCTGCTTTCTATTACTTTCCTTTAAGTTTTATGAGCGAAGAAGGTCACTTAACCTCTGGTTTTATGATCATTCACTGGTCTATGTCTGGCTACAGATAATACACATATAAAATGCCAAAATTCAATTAACCATGGAAATTAATGTAATAATTAATATCTCCCTCCAATAATCCTACTGATATTATAAATGCGAAAGTTTGTAAAAATGTATGGTTGTATGGATGTTTGTTCCTCTTTCACTCAAAATCTACTGAACAGATTTCGATGAAATTTGGCACATGGGTAGATTGTGTCCTGGATTAATACATAGGCTACTTTTTATCCCGGGTAAATATAAAGCGGGACTTATCCCGGAGAAACTCATTCATGCGGGCGGAGCTGCGGGAAAAATCTAGTAACTAATAAAAGGGTTTATTGAAAGCATAAGTAATACGTGTGGGAGTTGACGAGGTAACGTCATAATAGAGTAATTGATTGTCCCTCAGCAATTAGAAGTGAGCTGTAATAATTAGGTGCAAAGCTGTCTGCAATGAAGCTATTGCGCGAACACATACCACGTGATTGAATTATTTATACCGGCAATTAGAAAATGCATCAGATTACAGGGTTAGGTGAATTCAGTGAGAAGCATTCGACGTATTGATCAATAGTCTACGAATTAAGTCATTGTAGTTTTGCCTGGATAAAAATCCCGCTATATATTTTCCCGGACCGAATAAAAAATCTAAACCATTCTTGAATCCACCTGAAGACACAAAAATTTCATTAACTGAATTCCTTCCTCTTAAACGGCTGGACCGATTGTCCAGCCGTTTAAGAGGATTCAGTGACACACACGCACAGAAGAAGATCTTATACAAAGGAAATAAGTTGCATACTTTATCATTATAAAAATACACAAAGTATAATGTACATATTCTAAATATCATAATAGCTAGAAGGCAATAAAGTTATTTTTGTTACCAAACACGTTATACAAAATAGATCAATATTATTGGTAAATTATTCGTATCTTGTGCATATTGGAACACAATGGTAATAAAGTGATGGTTCCAATTATTGAACCTCCACCAGTACCATGCTAATACTCTAAATGCCAAATTATTTAGTTTGCTAACGGAGCAATCAATTAATTTGATCGTCGCAATAATTATGTGCACATAGGAACAATTTATATTAGTCGTGTTATTATGGAACCTTTCACCGATCGTTATAATCCATATAGTTTTAATTTGCTAAAGTGCAAAACCTTTGCTCTTTGATACACACTGGGAAGATCGGTCGCTTATACCCTTGATGGGATACACATTTATTAGCTTAAGTGATATTTTCCTGCAGTATCAAGTCTAACGAATCTGATTAATTCTGTTAATCTTCGATTTACAGCGTCTTGTTGTAAAAGACAAGAAGTACACAGATACAAATGTGTGCGACACGCACGAGACAGTCCTTAACCTATCCCAAGAGGTCACAAGATGCGGCCCATCAGAAACTATTCGTACGGAAAAATTGAGTCGCTTCGCTAAAGCGAAATCCATCCATTGTGAGTTGGACTGCGCCGCCGGTGACACCACACCCGTCGAGGGGTCAGCGTCTGTCGGAGATGTCTCGGGCCGACCCTGACCTAGCCAAGTGTTGGGCGGGTCACGTGGTCGGGCGGGCGGTAAGTAACCCGGGTCGTTCACCTTGAGACGGCCCGAGACGGGCCGTGGCGCGGGAGGCGGCGGAAGCGATTTCAGTACACATTCGAGCGTCGTGTTTAACTACGAAGGGTGAGCCGAAAAGTGAAAGGGGTAACGATGTTAACGTGAAGACTCGCGCGCTGAGAAAAAGTGCAACTTTTTTTATTTCCTGCCAGTGCGCCGTAAACAGTGGCCATGTGACCTCCTTTACAATATGGACTTGCTCTCTTTTCGAAACTCTTCTTTCCATTTTCTTTTAATTGGTTTGATTCTGTTTTAATAGACGTAATTTTAGCTTGGATTTGCGTAATGGGAAGTAAATTGGAATATCTACAGAGCAGTAAATAAACAAATTTGTATATTTTTTTAATTGGCTACATCTTTTTATAAGTACTCAATATTATTAGTATTTATCATGGTTATATTGAATCGTGTGGAAATACTTTGAAATGAGTATAACATTTTAAAAAAATATATAAAGTTCACGTGAGCAAGATTACGACAAGAATAATGTATATATTTTTATAAGCAACATTATGATGACCTTTGCATCTTCAGTCCAATTAAATTGTATTGAATGCCACTCAAACAGAGGCAACAAGGACATTTTATACCTCGTTACATCTGAATCATTTAATTTTTCCATATTATAACATTGGCAAAGCGTTGACGCGTGTTTGCATTAACTACGGCCCAATTTTTTTTTTTTTTTTTTTTTTATAAGCCTTTATTGATGTTTGAAATGTTTACAAATTATTATACTTAATACATTTACTTGTTCATCATAGACGATCCTACATTTCCAATAACATCTTGTCCTTCGACATAGGCCTCCTCTAAAGATTTCCATTTCTTTCTATCCCTAGCTATCCTCATCCATTGAGGTCCAGCAACTTTTTTAAGGTCATCCTCCCAACGCTTAGTTTGTCGTCCTTTGTTTCTTTTGCCATCTCTAGGGTACCACTCGGATATTATTTTTGTCCATTTCTCGTTTTTCTCTCGTGATATATGTCCTGCCCATCGCCATTTTAATGTTTTGCATACCTTACTTACATCCTTAAACTTAGTTGCACTTTTTATTTTTGTTAATCTTATTTTATCTTTTCTTTTTACTCCGATTACACTTCTTTCTATTCCATTGTGACATATACATATTTTGTTCATTAGTGTGTCTGTTAATGCCCATGTTTGACAACCATATGTTAAACATGGCATGATGCACGTGTTATAAACTCTCCTTTTTTCTTTAATAGGCATATCTACATTCTTCATAACCTCACTAAGAGACCAAAATCTTTTCCACGTATTGGTTATCCTTCTATCAATTTCTTTTTGCATTGTGTTACTTGCGGCTATTAGTTGACCCAAATAAACATACTCCTCGACATATTGTATTTTCTCCATATTTATTTTGATATTATAAGTGTGTGAGGCATTGGTCATAATTTTTGTCTTACTCGTATTCATCGTAAGTCCTGCTTTCGCGCTTTGGTCTGATAATTGTTGTAGCATTTGCTCTAGCTTTATTGGACACTCAGAAAATAGGATCAGATCATCTGCGAAACGTAAATGGCTTAGTTTTTCACCATTTATGTTAAGTACGGCCCAATAATGTAACTTAAATATGTAATAAAAAAAACATTGTATTAAACGTTTGCACTTCAGTAGTTGTAGGTCAGAACCAGCTTATAAATAAATATTATTTAGGTTGTAAGGTCAAGTGTAAAAGTGACGTAGGTACTGCGTTTCTAGCCTCGCATAATCCTACTAATATTATAAAGGCGAAAGTTTGTAAGAATGTCTGGATGTACGGATGTATGGATGTTTGTTCCACTTTCACGCAAAAACTACTGAACGGATTTCGATGAAATTTGGCACACGGGTAGATCATGTCCTGGATTAACACATAGGCTACTTTTTATCCCGGGAAAACATAAAGCGGGACTTTTATCCCGGAAAAACATTTAACGCTGGCGTAGCCGCGGGCAAAAGCTGGTAAATAATATATACAAGCATTGATATGTAAAAAATCAATGTTTACTGGCAAATGTTTGTTTGTTTGTTTGTTTTGTGTTATGGCATCGAATGACGAGACGAGCATGCCGTTCACCTGATGGTAAGCGACACGACCACCCATAAACAGTAGAAACACCATCCAGCACCTTGAGTTACAAAGTACTATATGGCATTCCACTGCGCTCGGCATCCTGAGACGTAAGATGTCTTCAAACCGAAACACAACAGTACTTGCACACTGCTGCTTGGCGGTAGAAATAAACTGTTTCATTAGTTTGTAAATTGTACGAAAGGCAAAGAAAGGTTAGTTATTGCTTTAAAAATAAGAGTGAGTTATAACGCCACGACATGGCACTGAAGATCAACAAAGGCAAACTTTCGCTGTCATAAGTTTCCGCTCATTTCAAGGTGTGGTAGATTTCGCGTCTGAATTTAAAAATATATCTGCCAAGACGGTGTTCAGTCTATACATTAGTGACGACACGCGTCCACATGACTGTAAACATGTGAAGCTCGACCATTCCGTAGCACCTGACTTTACTAGCATAAATAATGCGTTTCCCCACCAACTCTACATTGTTTACTCCGTGACATTTTATTTTATAAAATTGTTATTGTACTTTGCTGTAAATGTCGACGTATTAACGTGGTTTTAATTTTTACGTATCGTTTAAGGGCAGCAACAGTTGAAATTTTAAATGAAAATTATAAGTAACGCATTGGATATCTAAATATCATATAACGCATATTAAATATATTTTATAGTTTTAATACTTAATATTGGTTAAATTCTCTAAGCTTTGACATAGTTACATTTTTATAACGTACGGAAAACTATTTGCTTTGAAATAATTTGGAAATACAAAATATGTGTGAATTAAAATAATATATAATATTATTATTGTTAAACGTCTATATCGAAATAGCGTTAATAAATTATTTATGACAACAGTACTTATTTTTTATTCCCACCAGCCATTGGCATACAGAAAAAAAAGTCTAGAGCGTTTCACTTAGTGTAATAGCAAATATTTTTTATACGGCTGCCCGATAGGGTAATTAATTATCGTACATGCTGATAAAACTCAATTATCTATCAATTATAACTCTGGATGTTATTTTTTGTTGTTCTTTAATGTCTTGTATTCGTGGTTTTCTGTTTATTGTAAGTGGCAGCTGTGCGTATCGAGTATAATGACGTATCGCGGTCATATATTCGATGTCAACCATCGAATTGATAAACAGCGCAAATATAATACATACCGGCTTGTTAATAAGTGTGCCACGAGAAATAGGTAAATGATCGCTAATTACATCAGTGTAACATGTTTAGTCCCTTGTAGTGAGCGGTACAGCGGTTGACACAGATTTAGACTCTCGCTTCTATAACGCGTATCCTTTACTTATGGAGGTAAGTTCACGGTGTATTTGCGAACACGTTACGTTAAATATGTTTGTATCAAGTAAGAAAATATTAAAAATAAATGCTAGCATCAGTGGGTTTTGCACTATGCGCCACACAATCTAACTTCCTTTTCCTTTAGGTCCTTCTTGTTTCGAAAATGTCTTCTTTAAGTTAGTATTGTGACAAAACAATCGAAATGGTTGTCTCTGCACACAACCGGACGAAAACAGAAATATGGTTACAAAAACAAAAAAATATACATCGAAATCAGTGTTGTGTGAACCATTGAAACAAATGCATCCAAGAGTCACATACCGTTCCCTGTACGCTAAAGTAGGTTTTAGGATATTAATATGTCTTTTTTCATAATCGTCTCATGCTAACTATGCCACTATCCTAACTGACATAGGAGAAAAAGCCATTCAATACTATTACCTATATAAATTTAGGAAAATTCTCGTATGAATGTATCCTAGAATACGATACCACGATACAACTACACTGTTCCTGACTAACGCCATTATTCAATACTAATAAGTTTATGTATAAATGCGTACCAGAAGTGCACTTCCTCAGATCGGCGGTGTAAGTGTCCAACTGATGTTTAATGGGACACCGGCGCGGACGAGCCCGGCAATAGGGGATATCCGTCGGCACTCGGCAACCAACCTCGCCGGCTTACGGAACTAACACACTTACCGATGTTATTTACATTAGCTAGGGTCCGAATATACATATTTCGTATCTGAATTGATTATTATTTGCTAATGTCTCTGAGTGATGAGCGCAGTGGATTGCAGTACTTTGTAATCAAAAGTCTGTATGTACTGTTTATACGACAGTATCACTTACCATCAGGCGAGTGCCATGCTAGTCTCGTGATTCGGAAACAATAAAATAAATCTATCGAAAACGCTACACGTAAAGCTTACTTTCAATACCGCATACTTTCAATACCTGAACTCAAATCATGAGAGAAATCTACGTTCTTCAAATAATCTTTTACTACTTTGTCCCTCTCACACCTCTGACTTCGTTCATTCTTCTTTTCCGGTCCAAAGTGTCCTACTCTGGAATGCACTCCCCCTAGAAATGAGAACATCTACAAATCGCTATGTGTTCAAAAAGAAGGTCCGAGAACTATTTTCGGCAAAATTGGCGTGATTATCATCACTTATTTAATATTATTTAATATATATTGTATAATATGTATTAATATGTTATTTATTATCTATTAATACGTATATTTATTAGTATTTTGTTGTATTGTTTTATTAGTATTTTTCATTATTATTCATAGGTTTATTCAGTAGCATATATACTTTGAAGACATATTATTCTTTACTTAATTCTCCCTTATTTACGCACCTGCCTTCTTGTATCTCTGCACCACTTTAGGTTGACTGGTAGAGAATGCCTATGGCATTAAGTCCGCCTTTACTCCATGTATAAAGTGTAAATAAATAAATAAATAAAGCTAGTATTAAGATTTAATACACACACACACACTCACGCCTTTTATCCCCGAAGGGGTAGGCAGAGGCGCAACTAGTGCACTCACTTTTCGCCGTTATTCCGTCCCATGATGTGATAGGGGGCGAGCCTATCGCCATATCGGGCACAAATTCCAGACACCGAGCTGATACTGAATAGAAAAACCCAATATTACTTTGCCCGACCCGGGAATCGAACCCAAGACCTCGGCATTGCAGTCGTACCACAATACAACTACGCCACCGAGGCATATACTAGTATAACTAGATAAAAATATTTGGACTACAGTCTAAAATTAGGTGGCATGTAGCCACCGATCTAGAAAAGACAAAACACGGTCGAACTATGGCTAGTTAATAGGTTGATTAGAGATCAATCATGGCATCGGTTTCAATCATGGCATTATATTCAACTAGGTAGTAATAATACCTTGCATAAAGAGAAATTATTATACAATGGAGCGAATTTGAGCTGACTGCCACGACTAAGTATCATAAGTATTATGACCATAACCACCGCGCCATCCTCCACTATCTCTTTTAATGTGTAGCTTTCATTCTACTGTGACATTTAAAAATTACAGCAAAAGGCTGTTATTAAGTTCAGTTACAATGATAGGAGATTGTTCAAAGAAAAATGAATTAAATGTTTGCGAGACTAACGTATTTATCTAAGACTAGCTTTTGCCCGCGGCTCCGCCCGCATTAAAAAGTTTTTCCGGGATAAAAGTCCCGGTTAACATTTTCCTGGGATAAGAAGTAGCCTATGTGTTAATCCAGGACATGATCTACCCGTGTGCTAAATTTCATCGAAATCCGTTCAGTAGTTTTTGCGTGAAAGAGGAACAAACATTCACACATCCATACATTCTTACAAACTTTCGCCTTTATAATATTAGTAGGAAGGATTCTGTCACACGACAGCCTGCGTAAACGCTATTGAGTGCGGGGTCGTGTGTTATTCATTTAAAAATTTGCCGCTCTTGCGCGGTGCTCTTAATAGTCGCGAATCGTTCGAGCCAGATTTGATTTTTTATTCAGTATCAACCCCGAGTTTGGAAATTGTGCCGGTTATGGTGATAGGCTCGCCCCTATCACATTATGGGACGGAATATGCGCGGCGAAAAATGGGTGCATATAGTTGTGCCTCTGCCTACCCCTTCGGTGATAAAAGGAGTGAGTATGGGTGTGATTAGTTAAGTGCTTGTATCGTTAATTAGCTACTTTGGTCATTGGTATTAAAAATAACTTATTTGATTAATGTAGGCTATTCAGTTAAAGGTCGAAGGATAAAATCGCGTTTTACATTCCCGGAGAGTCGTCGTTTCTGAATAGAGGGGTGTGCGCAAAAAAGTAGTCACAGCTAGTTATCGATATGTGGCCTCATGCTATGGAATTTGTCGATGAAATTCTAGGTCCATTCTAGTGTGTGCCAGTACGCTTCCATACTAGTTAAAAATCAATATCTCTGGAATACACTCTGATAAATACAAGGTTTATCTTCTTCGATATATGAAAGAAACAATGGAAAACTAATTAACACATTTTATATTATTCACAAACAGAATTCTTTAAAAATTGCATCGATAAAAACCATTAATTATATTGATTAACGGTATTTAACTGCAGCACTAATTACGGTCTATAGAATAATACTCTGTATTACAATTTATATCGCGTGTAACAAAACGCAACGTATTGCCCAGTGAGCGCACTTGCAAGTAATTGAGTACGTTTTCCCTTTATTAAAACATATTTTTATCATGTATCACGCTTTTTTATCGCAGTACCTGTTCACCAAATCTATACTAATTAATATTTTGAGTTTTAAAACTGAAGTTGTTTGTATATAGATGCTAATCACAAATACTTGTGTTCTGATCTTGAAGATTTTGAGTAATTAGATATTAAATTCCCTAAGTGTTTTATTAGGGTATTTTTTTTCAGTAAATAAATACACGCAGATCGGCTAATACCATCCAGTATGCTAATGTAGATCTAAGTGATAGTAGGAAGGGAGAGAAAGTTAATAATTATAATCAACTATTCGCTTTCGTCTGTATTGCAAGCGTAATGTGTTCTATTTTATTTTTATGGCATTGAATGACGAGACAAGCATGTCGCTCGCCTGATGGTAAGCGATATGACTACCACTACTAAATAAATAAACAGTACACTACTAAATAAACAGTAGCAACACCATCCTGCACCTTAACATACAAAGTACTGTTTGGCATTCCACTGCGCTCGTCATCCTGAGACATAATATGTTATGTGATTTGTCGTTTTAAGGGGAACATTCGGGGAAGAGAGCTGGTAAGAACGTATAGTTTAAAAAGTCTTTTGCTATTTCTGAAGGCAGCCCACTTAACTTCAGGACAACAATATTAAACTTACCTGACCATGGTTGTTGCAGGGAACTTCTCAATAAAACGTCACAGCCAAACAGCAAGATCGCCTTGTACATTTCGTAATGGACCTTAGGGAAACTTGTTTATGCCAACATTAATAGGTTTTTCGTTGATTCACAGATATGGCATACGGAATACAAGAACCTATCTCCGTTGCGTTTTTGTGCATCGCATTAATATCAGCACACGATGCTCTCGTTATAATTGGTATTCATTGTACATTCAGTGTTTAATTTAATTGGACGTAAACATTTTTTTAACGCCCACTTTCTCACCTGTCGGGGACGTCATATAAATTATTTATAAAGTAGGTATGCAAACAAAAAGTTGCACATCATTAAAATCGTTAGTGATTGAGATGGCGCACGAACGATAGGTATAGTTCTTTACAATAAATGTAGCTTCGCGTTTTATTTATTTATTATATCTACATTTAAAATACAAATTTACATTTATATTGATTATCAACCGTTATTATTCACTAATATTTTTATTTACGGTAATGTTAATTGATTTGCAAGATTCGATTTCGCAAGCTGTGAGTGTGTCGGTTATGCATCCTTACCTACATTCATATATATAATAATAATACCAGCCCTGTATTATATACTGTCCCACTGCTGGGCACGGGCCTCCTCTACTACTGAGAGGGTTTAGGCCTTAGTCCACCACGCTGGCCTAGTGCGGGTTGGTAGACTTCACATACCTTCGAAATTCTCATGAAGAACTTCTCAGGTATGCAGGTTTCCTCACGATGTTTTCCTTCACCGTTAAAGCGAACGATAATTCATAAACAATACACACGTAACTTTGACAAGTCAGAGCTGTGTGCTTAGGGTTTTGAACCTCCGGACATTGTCTCGGCAGACTATTCCATTCCCAACTAGGCTATCGTCCACTTACATTCATACTCAAGTTTATTATGAATTATTTCAATTATCGAACCAATATAAACTTCTTAATAATAATTATAATATTTAACGCTCGATGCGAAACCCGAGTACAAAAGTAAATCGTAATTATAAACATTTAAGTTACATATGTCGTTATCATTGATGTATTAAAAAACCCTACATCAATGGTCGTTATATGTTTTTTGCATTTTCTAGATTATTGGCGTTTTACTCTAATTAACACGATATTTTGTCCTACGTAGATACATTGAATACATCGGCGTGTCAATTAAATTCATTAAAGTTACCAAACCTGTCAGTTATTTACCTTATACATGGATTTTATGTTTAGAACTAACATTCTTATGTTGTACCATATAAATAATATTTAAAGATTTTTTTATATAACAATTATTAATCATTTAGGTCACATGTCCTGGAGACGAAGTAACAATAACTTATATTAAGCAACACTTAAAGTACTCGATATGTGCTATTATCACTATATTGGTGTTTTATAAAATATTTAAGATGTTTGATGAAATATTTAAGATTGTGATTTAATTTTATTATTAAGAAAAAAGTAAAGGAGAATGGAACCACACAAGACATTTACTTTTAATCAAATTACTTTCTATTACAACGAATACTTCAATACATTACCTACTGTAACAGTTATTTGAAGATAGAAATAAAACAAAAATTGGCTTGTAATAAAACTCCTAATCAAAATTGTGAAACTTGATTCTATTACTATTACTATTGATTTCGATACAATTAATATTTAAAGTTAATGAAAAAATTAGAAGTAAGGTTTTTAAACATTTTTGCGTAAATGTCTTGAATGTTCAACTCAACCGAGCCACAAGAATTATAAAAATTTTACTCTCGAATAGTAAAAAGAGACATAAAAAATACTAAAATAAAGACAAAAAGTTACACTCAAAACTTCAGTGTTCAGTCATGCCCGGCCAATTTAGCGTGATTGGAAAATCAAAACGGAATCGTTTTAAAATGTGAGGGAAGAAAAAATGTACCCACTACTAAATGTTCGTGTACGGACTGCATGCTGGGCTCGCTTTGTACTTGTAGGAAGGTTTATAAAACCTTGCGTCAGGAGATCATTTGAAGACATAATTAACACGTGGTAATTAGATAGAAAATACTACGTAATCGTCTGAGAGAAAGCTATGAAAACCTTAATTCTAATGTCATTAGATAATAACCTTCATGTTATGATTGAAGGGAAACGCATAATTTAAAGAACTCAAGATGGAACCTTCGTAAAGTCAGCAGTCATGCTTTAACGACGTCATATAATTCCAATTCTGGGACCAGAAAAAACTAAATTATTCACACCAAATGGCCAAACGTGACAACGATTAAAATAACACAAAAACACGGCATTATAACAACACAATGACCGCTCTATGGCATCCACTCGTGGCGTGGAGAGCTCCTCTCAAAGCTAATTCCTAGGATACTGCGAGCGACGCTGACGCCTCCATCACCCGGCCTCCCGAAAAGCACTTTCGAGGCGCGTTAAGCACTCGTGTGGGGAGGGTTGGGAGTGAGCGACCACCCCCCTCCCACTTAGCCCCCCTGCTACCGCTTGCCCCGTGCGCGCCCCCGCCGCCCGAGTTCGAAAAAAGGCGATGCACTTCGAATTGTTCTTTTTGTGTCCACGATCGATCGTTTCGGTGAAGGAGTGAGTTTTTATCTATGCTGGTATGTTCGGTGGGTCCGCACGTGGCGGTCTAATTGGGGGATGCAATTCGAATCCGGAATTGTCGTCTAAAGTTATGGAGGTGAAGTAGTTTCAAAAATGTACGAGAACTGAACAGATTTATGTAATAACGAGGCTGACATTTGTAATATTAAGTACAATAATTTTATTAAATACTCAGTATGTTATAATCAAATAATCCCAAAATCATTATACTTTCTACTGCTTCTAATTTTCTATATTGAATATTTAATAATAATGTGCTGTATAAAAATTGGTACCTACGTAGAGTTAAAGTACATTTTAATTTAATAGATATCAGTATAAAATGATTCATGGAATAGTGAGCAATAATGTACAATTATAATAATCGTGTTTCAACGAAACCAATTAATTCTATTGCCTAACTTTAGGTCCGTTTATACCTTCCAACATTAATCGTTGAATACGTTGTGTCGGCAAATATTGCATCGTTAAGGTTATAGAATATCTTACTACAAATACATTGTAATAAAAAGTTTCTAACCTGAATAACCCCATAGGTTTGAACCTCATAGGTTGCAAAGCCGTCTGTCATGTTACAAATTATACATACGAAAATTGCGCTGTGATGAAATCAGATGAGACTTACCTGAAACAAAAAAAAAAAATACACAATTAAGTACATTATGAAAAAAGAATTAACATTAAATAAAACACACGAATAACAATCGCACAAATGAATCAAAAAATTATATTGCTATTGTATAATACGAACAGTAGCGGTAGCGTAGCTAGTGCATTTACGAGAATAATATTTTGTTTCTATTGCTGATTCTTTTATTAAATAAAACATGAAATAGGTTAATCAAAATTTCGACGTATTTTATGTTTCCAAGCAATGAACTTAATGTATAGGTTTTATAATTATACACATTTTTTAAATTTACTTTCAACGGGACAAAAGTTTTCTCCAAAATAAGTATAACCTGACATAATAGAAATGTCAAATATGTGGTTAATTCTATGCATAAAAT
The DNA here is from genome assembly GCA_949316025.1 of Lapara coniferarum. Classification (NCBI taxonomy): domain Eukaryota; kingdom Metazoa; phylum Arthropoda; class Insecta; order Lepidoptera; family Sphingidae; genus Lapara; species Lapara coniferarum. Next base: position 15,237,412 of record OX438933.1, on the reverse strand, counting down.
ATTTTTTAATTTTGTATTTTATCCTATAATTAACGTTTATCCAAATTAATATCAGCCCTAAAAAGTGCATAATTAATACAATCTTACATTTACTTGAAGGACGATGGATAAATTGGTTACAATAGCTCTGTCTCGTGTTGACACAGAGTACCGTAATTGATATCTTAATCTCTATCGACACGAGAAAGTGAATCTAGGTTAGACTAAAAAATATGCATACACCGCCATTAATGTTTGTGTTTATCTGCCACATATTAACGCTTTGTCTAGGGTTGTCACAACGTCATATTTATTAATTTAAATAAAACAACTTTATAACTACACTGGATACCTTTTTACTTTGTTATTTTCATATCTAAATTGATTTTAAATACTCTATATAAAATTTGAATTGGTGGGTATAATTTACTCTAATAAATAACAACAAACACGCTTTAATTATGCAGTCTTGAGCACGATTAACACAGGCGCGGTTTTTGAGTTCGTGCTCACCCTACTCGCTTCTCGCCCCAAACGGTTGTCTTGTCTGATTGTCGAATGACTGCATGTATAGACATAGATATACGAAGTGATTTTATAAAAGTTGCGTTATAGGAACAGTATTTTACCTACATAGATATTCTTTCAAAAGATCTCGTGCATATATCTGTTCAACGGTGATCTCTCAAAATACTTTTACCGATCGAACACCAGTTCCCTGATGACAGGGTTCGAACGAGTTCCTAACGAAAACGTTTTTTCGCGTCAATTAAAAACGAACAAAAGCTGAATGAAGCGTGTTGAGTGGCCGGAGAACCGTAAGAATGAGATATCCCAACCTATATGATCTAAGATGACAGTTCAGAACTAGCTTGGATAAGGATTCCACATGTGAAGAAGTGAACGGCGGTGGGATAGTTAAGGCTGGTTGGTATATTAACGTGTGAAACAAAGTGAAAATTGAACGTCAATGGGATTCGGTATTCTAGGAAGTGTAAGAGTCCCTTGTATGGAGCAGATAGGTCAGATAGGTCTTCCTTTAATGCTAGGAGTTATACAATCTGATAGATGTGAACTTTTTGTAGGCCATTTTGTACAATTTTGATTGGTGTAATAATAGAACTTATCAAGTTTTCTTCATCGCCATCGTTTATAAGGCATGTCCGTAGGGGTAACAGAGCGCTCTATAACATACATATTAGGAACTAGTAAAGACAATAGGATTCATGATCATGTGCGCTATAGATTGATAAATCTTGAATCACGTTTCGCTCATACGTATTTAAACACATAGTGAATAACGTTATTTTTAACTGCCTCGGTTGCGTAGCTGTATTGCTTGCTCGGTGCCGGTCAAACTTCCGCTCTGAGGTCCTGGAGTCGAACTCTGGCTCGGGCAAAGTGATATTGGGATTTTTTGCTCAGTTTAAGCCCGGAGTATATAATTTGTGCCTTGCCACATCATGAGGCTGAAAGGATGGCGTAAAGTGGGTGCCCTCGTTACACCTATATCCTGTGTCTACCCCTACGGCGATAAAAAGCTGATGTATGTTTCTTTTTTAAATTTTAAAGCATTAAAAACAAAATTAAGCTACACCGCTTTATTTACAAAACATTAACTGAATAAATCTATAACTAGGGCATAAAATTATACGAATGAATTAAATCAAGTAGGCAATTAATAAATCTAATTAATCAAAGTAAATCGCAATAATTGTAATCGCTATAAAATAGACGTGCGAGGCGAGAGTAGTAATTATATAAATATTATAACTTATATAATTATATAAAAACGTGGAACTATTGTACAACGATATTCTTTAGAAACCGAGCAAAACAATACATCCTCATAATAAATCATACAGTTGTTACAAGGTGCAAAGCTAATTAGCAACATTGTTGTACTGGTCCGGTCACAGTGTTCAGAGTGTGTAGTGCGGTGTCTTGTTACTGACGTTACATGTTACATGGATGCGCGATAGGAAATCAGCAGTTTTAGCGAGAGCATTATTAGAGGCGAATCAGTAGTTGAGGAAACTATGTCTTAAAGCTGATGTATAGACTTATTAATAATTCTTAGGATAGCTAGGCCTTAAAAAACTGTTATCGATTTCAACATTTCTTATTTATGTAGTTAAGTGGCCTTCAACTGTTTTCAGCTTTTCCCTAGCGATAATAGAGGCTTAATTAAACACATTAAAATATGTGTATAAACTATCGATCCTAAAGACAAATAAAATGAATGTCTTCATTGAATTAATTCATATTTGTATAGACAAAACTTTCCTATTGATGTTAATCGTAATACATTATACTTTCTGACTGACTTAACTCTCAGTGCACTCACTATCTATGCACTAAATACGCAGTAACAGTAATTAATGTAGGTTGTGGCAACAACTTGCTATAAAATAAATGTAATTACAATCGATAGAAAAAACAATTTATTGTTTCAAGACATTACAATAGGTTTAACGAACCGTTTGTGCAACTATTTACTTTAAATACAACTAAACAATATATTTTCATGGTATTACATTAATGATCGGTTTATGTGTCATTAACATATAATGCTAATGTGTGGAATAGACCGTGGAAAAACGAGGCCACGCAAAGATCGTATCAAATAAATTGCATTTAACGATAATGAAGCCTTATTAACGGGGTTCCTTCTCAGTTTTATTTTACTTAACATAATAATATTTTACACATATCATGATGACTTTTGTGTATGTGTGGTCATCAATTTTAAAGTACCTATAGTGTTCCTGTTAGTGGCATAGCGGCTCTTTAAAAATCGATTTGATATTTTCGACTACCTTCTGTTCAATCTTTGTCTTGGTATCCAATCAGTGAATTATATTTTTCATTCAAACTTTAATTAACCGACATGACTTCTTAAAGACAAGTTTTTATATTTCAGGTGTATTTTAAACAATACTCAACATAGAATGTTATATCAATTCAGTTGTTAAACTAATTTGTAAAGTGTCGATCAAATGTTAGTGGATTTTCTAATCGCCTCAAGATGGCGGATTGCCCGCATTCTGGACAACTACATATACATGACGTGGTGGTTTAATATGTTTTTTCAATATAGTAATCTGTCTTAGCTGCAGTTTATGCCTTTGCCTTAACAGCAAATATTATTTTTAAGACATAAAAGCACTGTATGACAAAATATGTAATACAAAGTGAAGTTATAATAATGATGAGGACCTCTTTACGTTTAAATGCTCTTTATTTCTGACCAAATGTTATTACAGATAATTATGATGAATGTTTATACTCTGACAAAATACCTCATTAGACAAAAAATCGGCATGTCCTTTTCTGTAGTCCCATATACCTCTATACCAAAATCGGTTCTTCGGTCACAAAGTACCGATTTCACACGAGCGATGCCGCAAGTAAAAGCTAGCTCTCTTTCGGATTTGGTCATCCACGCGGACTTTAACAATCACTTTGGACTAAGTTTTATTAAGGTCGCATGACCTTTTTAACCATTATTGACATACAGAGAGAAAATTGCTTATTGTTTCTTTATAAAAGTATTTTTTTCGAGATCAATATTTAGTAAATTTGTATTAAAAATACAAAATTGGATAACTATTTCGTATTTGCATTTGATATGGAATATTTAGAAATATTTTTATTACGCATTTAAATACTGTAACCGTCACGTCGTTTTCTACATCTCTGTCGATTAATGATGAGTGAACATTGATGTATTTAAATGGGTGACTTTATAAATGCGGTGATAAATGAAAACTTAAAATGATATTTTTAGCAAAACGTAGATTCAAACTTATATTAGATAATTAGTCAAACCGCAATCAGCACTTCGTTCCACTATCCAGACAGACTATAAATATAAAAATTAAAGCTTTCACGACTTATTTTAAACTTAGCAGACTTGTCAACTCGAACTCGAATGTCGTGTCTGTAGAATATTCAAGCATTAGACATTTGCGAAGACGTAGTTTACTCCCAGATATTTCAAGTAGAGTTTGAATTGTATAGCGTCTCATAGCCAAATATGTTTCCAGAATACCATAGAAGTAAAATGTCTAGGTTAGTAATTTGTATGTTTATTTATTATTGTCCGCGGTTCCAACCGCGCGAAAAAGTATTGCTGGAATAAATATTTTCCCGGTATAAAAAGTAGCCTATAGCACTGAGGCGTAATATAGCTTCCTATTGGCGAAAGACTTTTCAGATCATTAGTCCTAGAGAATAGCCCCTACAAACCTGCAAACCTTTCCTCTTTATATTAGTATATAGATAAAGACATTTTAGATATTTTGTTACGTTATAAATGCGAAGGCGTGACTATATATCACGCAACAACAGAGCTTCGCATTATTTGGCATAGAGATAGGTTATGGACCGGTGAGAGAAAAACGCTTTTTTCTGAGAACACACCAACTAGAAAGGTGCGGCGAGAATCATAATAAAATTATATTCGTCAAAAAATGTTTTGACTTAAAGGCCACTGAACAAATCGTGCAGTGCGTTTTTTTATTGCAATCGCCCCTCTTCGTCGGATGCACGCAGTAAGAGCGTTTCTATTTATTGTCCTACTACCGAGATTTTGCGAATAAATGCCGCGCGATTTTTGTTTCGTAGTGCAGGATTACCTTTGGAGTAGGTATTAAGCCCGGATAGCTTCTAAGTGAAAACCTGTAGTGCATGTTCGAGAATATGTTTTCTTTTTCTGGACCAGCCAGTGTAGCGATTTATTAACTTGTCAATTTGCGGCAGTGAAGTAGATGTCTCTTTGCTTAGTTATCAGTAGGTCTGGCAAATGATTACGCGAAGTTAAACCTCTTGCAGCAAAACACTTAAAAATATTCTACACATTATCTATTCAAAAATAATAATAACTTATTCATGCAGTTCTGGCCCACTTTACATGCATATTTTAAACGTTATATCGGCAGATAGCTTATATCTACATAAATGTACTAGTTCTAAAACAATGAAAAACAACGTAAGTATGCATAATTTTATGTGTGTTGCGCAAGTATTCACCTGTTGTTTGTACTTTGCAGATCGTGGGCGAATGCATACTACTTATAATAAGTCCATTACATTTAAGGTGCTTCTGTAAAATATTGGGTGCCATCTGAGTTAAATTCATTTACAAATTCATAAACATTGGAATGACGAAATCTTAAGTAGAATAGAGTATAGGTACGATATTTTACTATTTTGTTTCGCAATCCTATTTTGTAGTCTGTCAACATTTTTTTAACCTATTCGCTTGATTGTGGCATGTGAGCTTAGAGCATTTAGCAAACTCTAAGCATGTGTGTGAAGAGCGAAGGAATTTCAAGATTCGCACACAATTAGCTCTGACTAAATCGGCCATTTCCGCCGCAAACCACAGCCCCCTGGTCAATGGGAGGCCGTGCGCACGCGCATTCAGCTATGTACTTGAGTGTTTGAGCACCCAAAAAGTTCTTGAACGAATATATGAACCAGCAATATGTAGTGTGCCCTGATAAAGTATAGCAAAGGAGTGCAATGGCAGGCCGCAGACGAATCTCCTCGCTTCGTGTGGCAGATGAGAAAACTGTGAAGTGTGTCTATTGTTACGCGAATCAGTGTTTTATATATCGTTTATGTCACCGTGTACCATAATGGTACAACTAGTATGATATAACTAATAACTAACACGGTTTCATATCAATTAGAAAGGTTTGATAACGTATTATGTTAATGTTTACCAATTTATAATATACTTTAGAGTTTAGATTATTGTGACTATGCGACCTAAGCTGCCAATTAAATGGGTTCTTTTAAACAATTATTTTAATATCGTCAGCCGACAAATGGGAAAATAGGTCACGGGATGTTGAGTGACCTTCAAATACAAGCAGAAAGAAAGAAAAACGATTTAGAAAGAGGAATGGGAGCGTTCGGAAACCTTACTTATGAACGAAACCAAACGACATTCTTTTTTCGATAGTTTTCTATGAGCCATGGGTATTATCAGATACAGTCGGCCCATTAATGCTATAGATATATGTGTCTGCAGCGTGTTTCATGATTGCTTTTTTCTCTTATAAACATTTTAACATTGATGTATCAAATACGTTTATAATTTACTTCTGAATTTATGTAATATGCAACATACCACTAACTGTACTAACTTATTGTGCTAATAGTGAGTTTGCAAGACACAATCGAAAGGCGTCTTTAATACCCTAGTTTAATATTCAAAAATGAGATTCTAAAATCCCAGTGCAGTTGGAGATTTATTCGTCCCAGCAAAATCATTAAAGCAACTGAGAAATGCTGGTGTGTATTTTAATGCAATATTATATAAAAAATAGTTTTGGTTATACGTCTATAGAAATAAATAGCTGTAATATACTCTTATTACTTTCGTGTTATAGTGGTTACAAGTGGCTATGAAAGATTTGCCAAACTAGATTTTTCAAATTACCATAAATATTTGGTCAATATATTTGGCCAACATGAGACCCTGTGTGGTTAACCATGTCCACACCAGGCATATGTATCGTATGGCAGCCTCGCAAAGTAAATTAGGCTATCAAATACCTCAATGTTGAAGTAGCAACCTGTGTCGGACCAGACCAGTGTATTCGCAGTTGACACATGCTATCAACGTGGCATGTAATGCGTTACCAATTACGACCACTGTATGTTGTTTTTATGTAAATGAACTTTACCGCGGTTGGAAATCCATTGATTTTTAAGTAACTTTATCGTTTTTGATTGACATTTTACCATTAGACCTTCAGTCTTACATCAGCTGCATACGTAACCTTGGATTTACCAAACTGGATTCACAGATATGATGACACGATTACACTAATCCAACATCAGTCATCAAATCAAAATATCACGAACGAAACTGAAAGATTGTAACAGTAGCGTTGAAAAAATAAATATATTTTATTTACAGATGACATCAAGTTTAAATATTTCCCCATTCACAGTTTTATAACACAAAAAAAAGATAGATGTGGTTATCCCCAATACGTATTATAATGGTGCGAATGACTGCAGCCGTCCCGCGGGGCCCGACACGAGCTTACGGCATTTTCATAAAAAAAAATCAACTGAATGGTTTCAAAGATATGACATGATTAAACACGCACACATGACTATATGTATACGTTTTATCAATATTCTATACGGATGTTAACTTTATTAATGAGATGTCTGAGCGTAAAGTATTCAGTGTTTAAAATAAAATGTATGAATCAAACTCACTCTGCTGTTAAGTGTTTCCATGTAACGTGATAAAAAGTAATTTTAATTATACTGTCATTATCGAAATGTTGAATTTAGAATTCAATTTATGTCGCGACGAATAAATTATATCATTGTGAGTGTTAGAGATATTTCTAGAAATTTTGCATTTTGTAGACAAGAATAGAACTCTATGCTAATATACTATACGAATCCACTAATCCACTAAGCGATAATATACAACATGAACATATATATCAAGTGAGTAAGTAATCATGGGCCGTGTCATAACAATAAGGTGTTGGGTTGCATTTGTTTTTGTATTTTTGTTACGTGTGAGTCCGCCTAGGGTCTGCTTAGCTCAAAACAATGCGTTGGTATTGTGGGGCGGTGTAACTGGGCTTGTAATATGTAATGTCCCATAATAACTAATGTCACACACACACACACTCACGCCTGTTATCCCGAAGGGTTAGGCAGAGGCGCAACTAATGCACCCACATTTCGCCGTTATTCCGTCCCATGGTGTGATAGGGGCGAACCCATCGCCATATCGGGCACAAATTCCAGACTTCGGGCTGATACTGAACAGAAAAACTCATTATCACTTTGCTCGCCCCGGGGATCGAACCCGAGACCTCAGGTTTGCAGTTGTACTGTAATATAACTATGCCATCGAGGCAGTCAACAAACCAATATCAACTAATTTTATCGGAATGCAGTGCTAGTTTATAATGCGAAGTTATGTTGCTCAATAGCAATAGCCTTTTCCAATGAAAAGGCTATTAGTAGAGTTGCCTTAACCCCGGGTCGGGCAGTGGTATTAGGTTTTTCTATTCAGTATCGGCCCGAAATTTGGAATTTGTTCCCGATATGGCTTTGGGCTCGGCCCCATCACATCATGGGACAGAATAGGCACGGGGAAAGTGGGTGCACTAGTTGCGCATCTGCCTACCGCTTCGGGGATAAAAGGTGGATGTATTTATGTGTGTATTAGTAGAGTTTCTTTCAGACGAGGTACTTGCTGAGATGAGTACTATAAACATTAAATAACACAACGTAATGTCGTCAGACATGGCAAATATATGAATTTCCTTTAAGTGATCCTTGCATAAAATATTATCAAGGGTGGTTTAATGTGGCAAATGACGGTCGCGTGATAAACTTTGTCTCGCGGGAACATTTATTTTTGGGTATAAGTTAGTACTTAGCAAGGCGTTGTATACTGTTTATGTATGGCACCTGGTATAATACTAAAAGTATAAGGTATTGGATAATCAAAAGATATTTGGCTTACAAAAAGTCTATCGTGAAAAAAATACGAGTTCTCAACTGTACTACGCATTAGAATGTACTATTGAATCCTACTAATATTATAAATGCGAAAGTTTGTAAGAATGTACGTATGGATGTTTGTTACTCTTTCACGCAAAAACCACTGAACGGATTTCGATGAAATATGTAACACGGGTAGATCATGTCCTGGATTAACACATAGGCTACTTTTTATCCCGGGAAAATATAAAGCGGGACTTTTATCCCAGAAAAACTCATTCACGCGAGGCGAGCCGCGGGCAAAAGCTAGTCAGATATAACTGCCTCTAGTCAATCGCTACTAAAATGAAATTACATCAAAGCTTCAACAGAATAAGTAGGAGGACGTTAATAAACTAAATTTATTTCCAGTACGATTTATATATTTTTAGTGTGTTGCTCCTTACACGCCTACACGCGTACACGCCTCACAATATTAAATAACAAAATAAATTATTTAGAAATCGATAACACTGTTAACGTGAAATGCTTGTAGGCTTGGACCGAGAGTTCCAAACGCTTTTAACTATAAAATAAAAAAACATTCTTTTCAAGGTTTAGTTAATGTAACACTATGTGATTGGTTTTGTGCGAGTACCTATTAGACGTAGGTACATAATTTGAATAATTGAAAGTCATGAGGAAGTATATTTTGTTTTGTGATTTAAATTTCCTTCGCTGACCTTTTCCACCGACTCTTTCACATTAGTAGGATGGATTAAGCCTAATGACCACCAAAAATTTAACGTCGTCGCCACTTATAGAATGTCATATGACATAATAGCTTTTATCTTTGATAAGATTTTAAAGAATGTATGTAGATAAAATATCTTTCACAAATTCTAGTCTTAAGTCTACAAGGAAAAATGCGTGTTAGATTAGCTATAGAAAAAAACATTAACATCTTTGAAAGGATGACAAATGTAATGTGATAACATTTTCCAGCGTTGGAAACAACGTTAGTATAAAGCGAGGTTACCAGCTCCGCGCCTAAGGGCGTCGACCCGTTTTTCTAGCGAAGGAATAACAACACAAACATTATCATTTCCCCATGTGTTATTCATTACAAAATAGATTGTACAGAATATATTATGTGTGCGTTATATGTTGATATTAACATATTCATGAGCCGCGCCGGGAGGAGAGGAGCCAAGCCCGAGGAGCTCGCTTTAGATCAAATTAATTGTGCGCACAGAGACCAAACGCCGGCGAGCGCTCTGTTTCCACCGCATAAAGAATTTCTTCAACTATTGGCCAATTTTTTCGTGTGTAAAATGAAGGTATGGACGTGGAAAGTTCTTCGAGAAAGCCACTGGGGTGTATTTTAAAGGATATGTCATGTGACGGTGATGAGTAGCGATACCCACGAACATCCCAAAATAACGGTACGGTTAGCTCATCATATTTATTTCATATTATGAAACAAAACAAACATGTTTTCTTACCTCAAACCTATCACACGAAATCGGAAAGGTTTACTGCAAGCAAAGATAAAACAAAACGTGACAATGCAACTTATAACTCAACTTATATAAATGGGTAAAATCCATCGAATACATGCATATTTACCCCATCTCCAATTGGAGTATAGTGGCGAAAACTTGGAGAACATTAACAAGTATGCAGACGGCGCCGGCAAAAGATTAAGTTGTATGACAAATGTGTGCAAAGTGCAAATTACTGCTTTAAGCCAACTAGCGCGACTACCCCACCCGGCGGCCGCTATGGGGCAGCGCCCCTTCGCCCCCTCGAGCTCCCGGCAGTGGTTAATTGCCAAAACAATTAAACCATTTATCAACAATACGAATTTTAAGTGTCCGATTACATTGGACACGCGGGGAGCAGTGCGGCGCACCCGCTCTCGCTCTCGCGCTCGCGCCCGCTCGTGCAGCCGCTGCCGTTCACGCTACGCCGACCACGACGCCTTCATTATTTTATTCGTTTGTAATATAAATAAGGTTTTGTGTTACAGTGGAAAGGAATAATAAGTTCGACCAAAATGTATCATTTACTATCGTTTAAATGCTCACTGTTCCAAACTAATGGGTTATACAGGGTTTTGCACTGATAAATTGTTACTTGTTTAAGCACGCTAACGAAAAAAGGCTTCATTGACGAATTTCGTTTTTACTACAGGTATTAGAAAATTTATAATGAAGTATTAAAATATTTTCTTTAATAGTTTATGGTTTTCTTTACGGTATTAACGCGGTGCCTTCATGCTGTATTATTAATATTCCCTACAAACGTTTGCATTAGTGATGTATAACTCGCGTTCATCTTTCAATTGCTTTATACGACTAATAATTGTTATTGTAAGAATAAAAATTATTTATCATGATAACATCCAACCCTCCTTATTCTCTGACACACGTTTTCACCGCTCGTAACAAGCGCGTAACGTAACTCATCGCGGTTATCACTTTGGCGATTGACATACAGAAACTCATTTAACGCTAACTACACGAAGTTAACGTAACGCGGCAGCGTTATGAGTTAACTCTGTCATAGATAATAAGGTGGCAGAGTGTAGCCGTGTGCGCATTACCTTAACACAGACGTTTCCATTTTAAATTATAGAGTCTCCGTGATACGACATGGGACTCAATCATATGTGGCAGGAAAGTTGGCAGGCTCTATTTATTTTATTTATAACTTTATTAAATATGTGGAAACATTAATCCTTATATCGTTTTGATGTTAGTATCGATTTCACTATCAACTTGTATTAAGCCACTAGTAAGTACGTTTCGTCTTCATTCTACTAATTTATAATTATGATTCCACGATTAAATAAATTTCCACAAATTTGTGAAGTTGTTTGGACCTTGGTAACAGTAACAAGTAAATATCCCTGCATGGATTTTGATGAAAATTCCCAGGTATTCTAAATCCTGGAATAAACCGTCATATTTTCCACTTTATTTGACTACCTCAGCGTTGTTATATTACGGTACAACTGCAAAGTTGAGGTCTCGGGTTCGATCCCCGGTCGGGCAAAGTCATGTTGGGCTTTTATATTCCGTATCAGGTCAGAGTCACAATATTACAGCAAAGATATTTATTGCCCGTTTAGAGGCGCGTTAGAAATTATAATAGAATATTATGGAATGCATCACGTGACGCCATAGGGAAGCGCTATCATACTTACATTCGGTATGAATCCCATCACCTGAAACTTAATATTACAAATACAGAATTTAAAGTAATTAATCGATAAATACATACGACTACAATCTCATACTATATTAACTTTAAAACATTTTGGCACATTGTCGAAGTATAAAATAATTTCTGACTCTTCAACTTATTAATATAGACACTAGTAATTAAAACGAAACACGCTATTAAATTACGAGTTTAAAAATTTAACACAATATTAGACATCGGTAATACCGTTGTTATGTTTACGGAAATATAAACGTGGCATGGCAAGTTCACGCTAAAAAGAATATACTAACGAACCAATTCAAACACGCAGACTTTACAAATACGAACGCAACACTTTTAAAGTTGACCGAAATGATCGTTACTGACCTACGCAAACCGACGGTCGGGGATTCCGTTTTAATAACTGGATGGACAGATTCAAACAAACATCCAACGGGTTTTTAGTATGCGAAGTAAAGAGCGCACGTACGCAATGTAACCTGTAGCGGACTAACATATTTTGTGGTAATAATTGGTTGCTACGATTAAGATGGCGCTGTTACTGGTCGCACCTGCCACGGTTTAATTTGTTTCGGGTTATATAGTCTGGTAAAAGTTTTCCTCCACCTCCTAAAAATATGAACGAGGTGTCATTCGATTCGGCATAGCGTGCAGATGATATTTGAAAAAAATTAAGCGGTGCTTGGAAAAATTGCAAAAGTTATAGTGAAAAAAATAAAATGGTTAGTTAATTAAATTGTTGGTAACAAAGTGAAAAAAAACAGCTTTATTATTTTTCCAACGAGAATCTATTCTGAGACCTTTCAAAAATATATGCAAAAAAAGAAAAATCTCAGATTTGCTTTTTAATAATTATCGTACTTGCAATGTTCCTGTTCATGTAGGAAAAATGTTAATTAACTAAAGCATAATTAATTGAAAAATCAAGATAAAAAAAAAAATTATCGATGATTATTATTTATTAATCTATCCAGTACTGTAGGTGCCTGAATTTTATCAATTCTTAATTTTCATTTTTAAGAAGTTTGAATAATGTTTATTCATTAGTGGGAGTGCCTTGTGCAAGACTAAGTTCCCGTTTTATGACGTATTTCAACCTTCTGGGAAAATTAAAAACATTAAGTCCTACAGTTCCCGGAGGTAGGACTTTTTTTTTAGAAAATTTTCTCCTCTTTGTAAATCGTTTTTCAAATTTGAAATACGTCAAATAGTTTATGTGATACTTACAAAAAACAAATCCCAACTTTTTTCAGTTCAATGTTTATAACTTTTGCAAGCGGCGCTCGAATTTTTCCAAAAACCATCTATACGCTATTTCGAATCGAATGACGCCTCTTTCATATTTTCCGGAAGCGGAGAAAAAACCTGAAAGGCCCTTATTGACCACACTAATAAGAGCTACGCCCTCATATTGGGGTGCGCGCGAGTAACGCAAGCCCCGCGGTGTGTGACGGGCAGTGGGAAATATGTTTATTTTTCGGCTGCTTTAAATAAATAATAATGAATATTTATACAGTTAAAAAAATGTTATTTTGCGAATCTAAGTCTTATGAACTAGGTACAAAGTACAAAATATTGCCAATGGTATCTACAGTTCTAAAAGTTTACATAGGAACGTCTATTCCCATTTTCGGATTAGGACTATCATGGGCTAGCCATTAAAAAGTTAATTATACGATTAGAAGTAATCTATAGTTTACAATATCAGATCACAATTTAAATATATAGCATGTAAGTTTTATTGGCACAAATCGGAGACAATAATTTAAACGATCGTCCGCGGCAATCTGGAACATTGTTTGATTTTTTAATAAATTCATTCCGTATAAAATATTAAAAGCAGAACTTTCGGCTGTGATGATTTTATTATTTTGGTGTTCACCTGTAGTTTACTTTGTTACTTATAGTATGAAAAATGAATATAATTTTTGGCTTAATTTTTTGGCGTATCTAACAATGTGCAACAACGGGCACTCCGTAGACATGAAAAGTTTGCGTCAAATATAACTTGAACTTTAATACCTTTAACAGTTATTTGTCAGTATAATACCAGCCCTGTATTATATACTGTCCCACTGCTGGGCACGGGCCTCCTCTATTACTGAGAAGGTTTTAGTCCTTAGTCCACCACGCTGGCCTAGTGCGGGTTGGTAGACTTCACATACCTTCGAAATTGTTATAAAGAACTTCTTAGGTATGCAGGTTTCCTCACGACGTTTTCCTTCACCGTTAAAGTGAACGATAATTGATAAGCAATACACACGTAACTTTGAAAAGTCAGAGGTGTGTGCCTTGGGTTTTGAACCTCCGGACATTGTCTCGGCAGACCGTTCCATTCCCTACTAGCCTATCGTCCACGTATATAATCCTACTAATATTATAAAGGCGAAAGTTTGTAAGTATGTATGGATGTCTGGATGTATGGATGTATGGACGTATGAATGTTTGTTGCTCTTTCACGCAAAAACTACTGAACGGATTTCGATGAAATTTGGCACACGGGTTGATCATGTCCTGGATTAACACATAGGCTACATCTTGTCCCGGGAAAATGAAAAGCGGGACTTTTATCCCGGAAAAACTTTTTAACGCGGGCGGAGCCGCGGGCAAAAGCTAGTATATTATATATACTTATATTAATAATATTTTAAGCAAAATCTTCTTTTCAATGAATTTTTAAAAAACAATCTATTTAAGAAAAAACAGAATTAAGTTTAAACCATCTGATTGATTATAAGAAATGTATTTTTTAGTAATTAACATTACATCTCTGCCATTCTTATCTAGTGCTTTATTCGCGTAGTGTTTGTAATATTTAGAACAAGCAATTTAAATATTTTTATTTTTGTATGAAATATAATAAATATTAATATGATCAATTATTCAAGTCATACGACAAAAGTTGTATATAAAAGAAGCCCGTATATTGTTCCTAGGGAACTATATAATTCAACACCATTTTGTATGATTCGGTTTTAATTAATCAAACAAATTAATCGTAGGAATGTATCATTAAGTTTATTATAAGCAATATTAAGATTTAATGCAAAATGTTGACAAGCGCGAACCACTTGTATGCAGTACGCTAAATATTTAAAGTGTTGTAAACCGATAATTCAGCTGCCCGAGCGGCCGTGCACCCAGCGCTGTATAACTACCGTCGTTTCGACGTTTTAAATGATATAATAAATTCGTATTATCACCGTTGTACCGACAAAATTGTTTTCGCCCTCAGTCCGCTTAATTCATTAACTGGATATTGTATATGGACGATAAAATATCGCCTCTAGACCGCCCGGGAACATTTGATGTGATAACTTCTCTACGCTACGTTTAATAATTAAATTTGCGATCAACAAATTTATTATAACAGTGGTACCTTGGCGGTAAATGGCCGGCAAACGAAAGCTAATGAAGATAATAATAATGATAATAACATATGTGAAGACACTGAATATTTGAAATGGCCTGATTGTTTTTGATTTACCATCATAGTATGGGAATTCTTAAAAATGCATAATTTTTTTACAGTTCAGATGACAGAACAGAAAGATGACTGATTTTATTTATCTAATGAGAATTAATGTATTAAAGAAATATATACTTAAACGTCTATTTATAGTAAGTAGAACAGAATCTTGGTATTATGTCATATATACAACACACTATTTCATAGACGGACAAGATAATCGGGAGCGATATTCAAGTAATAACATTTTTGTTCTAGCTTGGGAGCCCTGGGGTACGTTTAGGCGGGAACCTTTATGTCGCAGTTCCAACTAAATTGGCTTCTGACAGTCAAACAGTTCATGACTAATACGTTTTTTTTTTTTTTGGTATGGCCATCTTCGGCGCATTAGGGACGGCTGCGGGCTTCCTCCGACTCACGTCTAAGTTGCCGTCCGCAACCGCCCCTGCGCGTACTGCTGTTGCGGTCCTTTTCCTGTTGCGGGGGCTCAGAAGCCCCCGAAACACCGTACCGTGTCCACCTTTTGGTGTCCGAGGCAGCGTGAGACACGCTGCCGTCCATCACGGGGGTCACAGAAGTTGGCTAGACTAATAGGTGGGCGGCACCTCCCGCCCACCCGTGACCCCCGGAGGCCCCTATTAGTCGCATGACTAATACGTTAAAATGAAAAAATAAACAACATAAATATGATTAGGTATTTTTTTCATTTTAATATAACCTTATAATCTTACTGATATCTATTATAAATACGAATGATTGTGAAAATGCTTGGATGTTTGTTAGAAGCAAACGCAGAAACTACTGAACGGATTTCGATGAAATTTAACACACACGTATATCATGTCCTAGATTAACATATAGGCTACATTTTATACGGGTAATTTGTTTCCATGGAAAATAATGGTAATTTTTTAAGTAGATGGCGCTGGCGTATTGTGTTTTAGGGGACTTTGTAACGAGAAAGGCATTTCACGCGGGCGAAGTCGCGAGCAACACCTAATCCTACTAATATTACATACATATATACATATACACTCACGCCTGTTATCCCCGAAGGGGTAGGCAGAGGCGCAACTAGTGCACCCACTTTTCGCCGACATTTCGTCCCATGATGTGATAGGGGGCGAGCCTATCGCAATATCGGGCACAAATTCCAGACTCCGTACTGATACTGAATAGAAAAACTCAATATCACTTTGCCCGACCCGAGGATCGAACCCGAGACCTCAGCTTTGCAGCCGTACTGTAATACAACTACGCCACCGAGGCAGTCTACTAATATTATAAGCACGAAAGTTTGAAAGGATGCATGGATGTACGGATGTTTGTTACTCTTTCATGCAAAAACTACTGAACGGATTTCAATGAAATTTGGCCAAAGTAGATCATGTCCTGGATTAACACATAGGCTACATTTTATCCCGGGACAACAAAAAGTGGGACTTTTATCCCGGAAAAACATTTTAACGCGAGCGGAGCCGCGGGCAAAATCTAGTATCTTATAAAGATGTGATTGTCGATTCTATTTGATGCAATAATTTTCCAATATCATTTGCATATGCTAACTGTCCATACCATACTGCAAGATAAAACTTAAATTTCCGCAAAGAAGTGAAATTTATAGTGGCCTGGAATAAGTGAAGACATCGTCAGCTAGTGTGCGACCGAAACATCACCGCGTCGTGTTCAGCCCGGCTAGCATGCGCACGACGACATATCTCGATAACGACAGTAGACAAATTGTCGATATCGAGTAATATGTCGTTTACCCTAACATGCGCGCTATGATCGATAAGTCTCTCGTTGAAGACATAAGTTTACTCGTGAAGACAAACCGATGTTGCCCTTTTAAATATATATTCTAACAATTTTATTTTCTAATGTTGGCTACCGTGGTTTTAGTTCATTCAATTTTATAGATCTATGATGCAATTGTTGTTCAGTGGTGCCAGATTAGGCGACTTTTCGCCATTTAGGCTATCTTGAAGAGTGTCGGGGCGACCAAAAATTGCGAAGTGCGACTGGTCGCCGTTTAGGCTACGCGAATGGTGATTAGTCGCCAATTTAGGCAACTTCGGAAAGTTCGTGTTTTATGCATTGTTTTTGTCGAATTTGAGGATATTTATAGCTTCGAGGGTACAAAATATGTACTCAGATCCCCCTTACACACAATTATTGAAAACTGGGGACTTTTTTTTGCTCTCCGCGTCCCCACACAAGCGGGCGACTTTAGGCTACTTTGAATTTTCGCCGTGTTGGACCACTATAAATTAGAAATTAGGGAGGTTTGTTTTTTTCTTTTTGCTCCTTCACCTCTTCATATACGAAGAGGCGACTTTAGGCTACTTCACAATGAATTTTCGGCGACTTCAACCGTCAAACATTTGGTAACACTGTTGTTTTATCTGACGTTTTGAGTGACAGTTTACGTCATTCCAAAGTTTATTTATCTTATTTTCTTTGGTTTTATAAATTATCGTCAATTTAAATGTAACTTTATAGAAAATGAAAGTTAAAAAACGTAAGTGAACGAAAAATTCAATGTTAATGTATTGTACACTATAAGGAACCGAATATGAAATCACTGCTCCGAACTGTTTTAGTGTACGATGTAACAAGGCAAGAATCTGATAAAATCCAACAAGACTCAATTATTTGTGCCACTATATGTGGGCTTATTCAAACTTTGTGCCGGATGACTATCACTCAATCACGGGAGCGATGCAACATAGCTCATGCTCAGCGAAATCGGTGGTGCAACCGGAAAGAAGATGGATGTGGTTTTGGCCCCAAAAGTTTCCAATTGGTGTAAGTATAGTGTAATAATAACCTAATGAGCTCAACACTGATATTTTAAGTTAAGCTTTGCAGCCACAAGGCCCAAGATTTGTTTCTATTTGATATTATTTATTATTGTTTAACAATAGTGTTTAAGTACTAAATTATGAAGTACATATATTGAAATTTTATCTTCTTTTCTGTTTTAGTTCATCCCAATGCCCAGCCCAGTACAACAGCAAGCACAACATCCAGCACCATGTTGATGAGCTCACCAAACACTACCTACAGAAGAATTTTATTTGTCCAGTTCAAACAATAATTTATTGAAAGTAGATCTGTATTTTTATAGACAACTGTTTTTCAAAATAAACATCTAATCTTATAATAAGAGCTTGGACACTCCATACTTTGTTATCTTTACCATTACACAAGATAAAACATTACATATGAACAAAATGTACCACAGCAATAGGGTTCCCTATGTAAATGTTATATTAAAAAGTTTCTTTGAAATATTCTTTTGCCCTCCACATTAATGTAGAAAATTTTGTATCATAAATAAAAAAAGCTTTAAAAATCGTATGTATGTACAATTATTTATTGGTTCATAATATATATCTATTATTTCCTGCCCATTTGGCCTTGACAGAATCTTGCAGTTACTGATAATTGTACATGTTCTTCTCCAATGTGCTGTTCATTTATAATAGTTTCCTCCATACACTGTAATATAAAATACTCCATTACTTACAGTTATGTAACATTATCAACGTAATGTAGAATTGTAACAATAGTAATTTAATATAGAAATGTAAATAGCCATATTCTAGTGTTAAGTCTATTTGTAGACATTCAGAGTACTTATATGAAGTTTTTAATAAATAAATAAAACCTATACTTTTTTTTGTATTTAGGTTTCATAATAATGGTATCTTCCTGAATAACTAGCATTCACATTGAATATTCTGCTGTTTAAATCTACAATTTGCAACATTTATTTTAAAATATACACTTACTGGTTTTACAAATATAATAAACAAAGTTGCTTATTTGTTGGTATAAAATATACAAAATAAAAACTGCAGATAGTCTGTAATTCAAGGGTTCTCACTACCTAATTAGTTAACACAATAATGCCATCTTATTTAAGGCAAGATAGAAATTTTGTTAAAGTACATTTATAAATATATAATTATCAATGAAGTTTATTAATTAATGGTATTGTAAGATATTATATTACCAGTTGAACATTGATCTCTTCCAATTTTTCTATTGTGCACTTTGTGGTCCAGACGGAGGTAATATTTTCATATATTTAATGGGCCCTAATATAGCCTTCACATTAAATTTTCCTCAAATTCACAAGCCATACTCCTTTGGGCTGATATTCTGTGACTCAATTGTCCGTCAATTGTCTCCGTTGGTCCTGCGCCTGATCTCTCTCCGGTCATGTCGGATTGCCGTCTCACCGGACTATGAGAGTGAAGGAATAGCGAGTGCACCTGTGTATTGCGCACACACTTGTGCACTATAATATCTCCTGCGTACCTGGCTGATCTCCGTTGAGATTGGCCGCCGTGGCCGAAACTGGCTAGGAGGATTTCATTCTGTGACTCGTAAACTGACTCACTCAGCTAGAAACCTAAAAGTTATGGTATTTTAAGTAAATGAACATTGTAGCTCTAATATAAATTTGAAACTATGTTGAGTTAGTACTTTCCATGATATAGGTATGGAATGCAAAACCTGCCAATAAAACTAGTTACTAACATTAGTCTCCGCCTGGCACAGACTAAGATATTGCACAAAGTGTCTTTGATAACTTCCATTGGCACGAAATTGAATGGAGCACAACACCTAACAAAAAAAGACATTATTCCTTTATCTATATATATTTGAATTGTTATTAAACGCGGTTGTTTATATATGAAATTACCTTTAAAAGGGCGGGCATGCCTTTCGCGGTTCCATACCACGTGTAAATTTTTCTATATTCATATATATTAGGCTCTGTACCATTCGCTTTGAAATACATCATGAAATACATCGCTCATATCAAAGGAATCGCATAAATTCCTTATGTTTCTTGTTTGCACTTTACATCCAATATTCATAATTCATATTATACAATTGTAATACTTAATTAATAATATACCGCCATCGTTTGTTGATATACGACAATTTTCTCTTCGTACAAAAGCAACGTAGACAAATATCTCGGTCACAAATATCAAAAATCGATAAAATCATTTGGTCATGTTAGGGTTCGTAGAGAAAAATAGCACAGATAAAGTAAAAATTACAGTTTTCTCTACTTGTGACGTCACAAGTCGAGATGCATGAGCACGCATGTTAGTGTCAGTAGACATAATTCGATAAACGACAAAAACCCGAGAAAAAGTGTCGACAAAATTTTGTCGACGCGCGCATGCTAGGCGGGCAGATTAAGAAAAATAGTCCAGTAAAGTGGAGGCCAAATTTGGCTGAAGGAATCTAACCGCTCATTGAGAATTTGTAGAGTAGTATTCTAAATATACTCACGAAATGGAACTGAGAAATTCCTATTTTAAATCAGTTAAAAGACTTGTGATAAATTTTATAAGTACTTGGATTAAGTGACTGGTCTGCACACAAGTATGGCACCACTTAGTTTAACCAGTTTGCTCCTTGCTGATTAATTTTTAATGACCTGTCGATTGCTAGATGAAAAATAGTGAGTTATTTTCTAATGAGATTAGTTTAATTGACATTTAATATATTTCATAAGTATGTGATAGCCTAGTTGGAAGATAACGATCTGCTGAGATGAAAGTCGCAGGTTCAAAATCCAAGGCGCACACACCTGTAACTTAACGAAGTTATGTGTGTATTGTTTATCTGCACTAATATTATAAAGCTGAAGAGTTTGTTTGTTTGAACGCGCTAATCTCAGGAACTACTGAACCGATTTTGAAAATTCTTTCACTAATAGGAAGCTACATAACTCCCGAGTGCTATATATTTTATCCCGGGAAAATATTTTTGTCCCGGAAAAACTTTTTCACGCGTGCGGAGCTGCGAGAACTACTAGTCAATTATAAATTATCGTTCGCTTTAAGGGTGAAGGAAAACATTGTAAGGGGAACCCATATACCCATAAGAATTTCGAAAGTATGTTGTATAAGGCCTAAATCCTCTCAGTAGTAAAGGACGCCCGTGCTCAGCAATAGGTAGGACACAATACAGGACTAGTACTATGTTATATATTATAACTTATTTCATTATGTACACCAATATACCTATATGTTATTATTTTTGTTCGGGCACGACAATGTGACTGCACCTCACTTGATGGCAAGCGCAATGCCGTCTATATAGAATATCGAATGACAGCAGATGGTTAAATCATGCCATTCGACACAATCTGCTAGCGTACTGAGCTGCTTCTTCACACTACGGTGGAAGGACCCAGCATTATAGGAAGGAGGGAACACGCGCGCCGGTAAACTATTCCAAAGCCTGATGGTGCGGCAAAGAAAAGATTTGGCGAACTTATTGGTTCGGGCCGAGATGGCTTTAACCATCAAGCTGTGGCTTCGCATGCCAGCACGCGTGTTTCTGCTGAGGAAAAGAGAGGAGGGGATCAGATTAAATAATTCCTTAGAGCATTCGTCATGGTACGAACGGTAGAATACGCTTAGAGCAGCGACATCCCTCCGCAACTGTAGCGACTCCAAGCTGCTCATCACGTCTGCATCATCCACAATGCGGATGGCCCGCCGCTGCAATCCATCCAAGGTATCGAGCAAGTATTGGGCGGAACCGTCCCAGAGGTGCGCACAGTATTCCATACCCGGCCGTACCTGTGCTTTATACAAGCGGTAGATTTGACCGGGCGTGAAAAAGTGACGCACCTTGCTCAGGATTCCAACGCTGAGTGATGTGGCTGATATTACGCCTCCGATGTGATTCCTTGGATTCAGATCATAGCGGGTATCATACCAAGGATACTCAAGTCATTCCGCAATAAGAGTGTAACACCCAGAAAATTGGGGAGAGGAGAAAACGGGGCCCTTTTGCACGTGAACGCACACACCTGCATAAATTGAAATATTAAGATTTCGAAATAAATAGTCTTTCCAAGCGTTGGTAAAATCTAATTACCGTTTTAACACTTTGTCGTCTGTTTTGTTCGGGCTAATCTTCAAATTAACTAGACCGACTTTGACCGTTAGCTAACAGAAGACTGGATAACCTCAGTTACATTTTATCTCGGAACTTCACAAGACATTTTAAACATCGTTACCACAAATAAATTTAGTGTTTTATAAATTCTTGGAGCATCAATCCAAAATTTAATTTTGCCTCGTGAATTGGGATTGCGTCCGCTGCATAGTGAACGGCGAGACATTATTGTGCTATAACTTTCATATGAAAAAAATTGCCTCAATATTGAACGGTATTAATAATTTTTCAACAGAGTATTGTATAGTTCCTCGTGATATTGGCAGGCAGTTATTTCAGTAAATTTATTTTCGTAGTTTTTATGTTGATATAACATCGGATTATTAGAAACGTTCGTTTTTATTTTGGCATGATGTACAGGATTAAACTGAATTATTGGTGGATAATATACAGCTGATCTAATACCAGAATACATAACTTATAATGTGGCTGACAAAAAAAGCAAGTTTATTAGTTACTAAACGGGGTAACTTTTCTCATTGGGTTACACTACGCCTTTCAATAATAAATGGTATAAATGTTTTATTTATCATGTTGTTCTATCGTCATGTAAGCAACGTCACGGCATATACCACATGCACATTATTCAAGTTAACAAAGGTTCAAAATTGTCAACACTAAATAAACAAAAAGATTGTGACATCAACCCTAAAAAACGAATGTTAATAGAACGCAGATATCCACGAACACAGGTCAAGCGTTTAAATCCTATTTAAATAATGGGCACCAAAAATGGCACGAGTCTCGCCACCGGCGTGGCGTATCGGATCAAATATTGACCACCGATCAACACGGAACAATTTGGAAAACGAAAAACATTTTCACGACAAACAAAATAATTACCGGCGTGCGCTGGCCGGTTCGTACAGTATAGTTCGCAAATTAGTTTGGCGACCTGCAAAAATTTAATCGAATATACGACTTATGAACCAACCGCAATATGGCCCGCGCACTATACATCAATTATTGGTTTACAAATTAATGATAACGCCCGTGACCTATACCTGTTGGGTCAACACCTCCCACGCCACCGGACCCATGCGGATTTTTTTTATTGTTTAACTTGCTATAAGTTCATATATAGGTATTTTGGCATACTCATAAACTCATCTTCCACATTGCCCTTGGCTATTAATAACTTTTTGGAACGGTTTTCTTCTCCCGCCTCTGTCTTCGGCTTCGGTCTCTAATCTCTTTCGTAGCCGCAACTATCGCCTGAACGTGGGATTAACAAAGCATCTCTTTTTAACCAAAGCTATGCTTTTACTCGTTGAAGGAATCAGCACTTTGTATTTTTATTCTCTCTGCTCGGACCATCGTGCAGAAGAATGAAACTTATTTTTATTATTTTTATGAAATTACAATAATTATAATTTATAAATTGAAAAGCAACGCATCAAGGATTCCTCTCGCATTGTAGGTGACCCACTTTCTTGTTTGCCTATTATAAAAAGGAACGTTCAAACCAGGACAATGGAATGCAACATAAATATGTAGCTTAGCCTTCTTTATAAAATATATTCACATTTAGAAACAAACTCGCAATATATAAAATAAACTTTGAAAGGTCATACTGATAACGATTCATCGTACCTACTTATCCAATGAATGTAGTACCTATGCCTTTTTTATTGTATACTTTACTGAGTTCTATATTAACTTAGTGCTGAAAAAAATTCTGAAACGTAGCTTAGGTGCTTGCAAGTTAGTGCTATGGTGGTGTGAGGCGGAGTCTAGCTTTTAAGTGGCCAATAGAACGTTAATATGCAGAGTAAACCACGGTAACCTATGCCGACATTCGACGTCGGAATGTTGATTCCTTCTTCTAAGACTGGTTTTATAATACATTTTGAAGTTAATGCAACATTCAACTCTTACGGTTAATGACTCATTTTATATGAATATTATTTGCGTGAAGGTTTATAAACTGTGTGAGTTGTTTAATCCTGTCTTGAACGGATAGTAGAATAAGATTTACTTTAGTGATTAAAGAATTTCGTTGGAACAAATTTTTAGCAAATTCTTCCAAGCCGTTTCATGTTGTTTTCTTTTAAAATTTATATTATGAGATATACCTGTCATTAAGGAAATATACGCAATTAGTTATAAATTACCATAACATATGTTTGGTAATACATTATAATATATAGTTTATAAACTAGTCTCGTATAACGAGGTACAAACTTATCAAATCACCCAGTTTAGTCGAGTGTCAGATTTTATAGAGCAAAAATTGGTTCGTGGCATGTAACACATTCAGCCGAAGAGTCAGAACGTTTCTCACCACTCAATCAGCGCCCGTCAGCGAGAGTAGAATGGTTATTAAAACCGTTGTATTATTACCTATGAATATTAAATCTAATACCAGCTTTATTAAGAATGATGGGATAATTTTCGAAATTATAACATCACCCTTGCCCTTATACCAACAAACCGAAACACCCAATTCCATCTAACATTGGCTAGGGCTCCACCACGACCTCTTGCACATTAGTCAACGTTTCAAACCGCTACAACGGATTAATAGTTAACACATTCGTAACATAAACAGTCGTACCTGAGCTCCATCGCTCAACACACGACGCAATGCATTAATATAAAAATGTCTTTAATAATGAAATACAGCTTTCATTTCAATATATTGATACCGATAAAAACCGTTCATTTGCCGGCTATAATAAAAAAAAAATATATCAATGTGTTTAAAGATTAAAAGCCGTTTATTATGCAGTATTGGAAGTGTTGGCGCGCGGCAAAAAATGATCATTGATATAAAGTGCATTTTTAAATGAATTAAGCCAGATAAAAGCTAACTGAACGCACTTGAGTCTCTTTAGATACTCGTAGGTGCCAGAGGGTAGTTGAGTATCATTACATTTTGTTTAACTATATTTGTTATAATTATTTATTATTATATTATTAGTTATTATATTGTTATTATTATTTGTTATTTTATTTATGAACGCGCTGGATGCGGGCCGCTTTTGACAGGTCCATCTGGAAATCTTTGGGGGAGGTCTATGTTCAGCAGTGAACGTCATGTGGCTGATGATGATGATGATGAAATTTGTTATTCTAGGACAACTAGCAAATTGTTGCGAGATGTTGCTATATTAAATTCATTATTAACCTACGTGTTGCTTTCGTGATATTAAAGAATTAACCTAATGACTGGTTTCATATTTTCTCACTACTAATTAAACGCATCAATTGAATACGGTATAAGGTATAAATTTACCGATTGCTAGAGAAAATCTAGACATAACAGGTCGTCCATAAGGATCAGCATTACAACCCTATTATAGGAATTCCTCTTGACAGTCGCCAGAATTAAATCGTACTTTTTTAATTAATATAATCCGGATAGCTCATCGGTACGCTGAACTTTATACTGATTACTATATCGGGTATAAAGTAGGTACCTTTCCACCCAATACGATGAAGCTCATAAACTTTACCGCCATTTCAAACGGCAACTTCTCGAAACGTCACGTATCAGTCACACGCCGGTGTGTTCTAATCAAAACGGCCACGTAAACATTCAGCACGGAATAGAGTTACGCGCAGTAAATGTCTTCGGCCCGTCAGGACCACCGCAAATTACGTCTCAATAGCGTTATGTCGACCGCTATAACACTAACCATGTGTATACCCGGCAGGCAATAGTTTTTGTGGCTGTAACTGCGACGTTATTTTTGAGTTGCATTGCCACGCACTGAGGCTCAAAGACGTCAAACTTTTGGTGACAACAATTATAATTTAGGTTTTTATAATAGCATTTTGGCCACTCCATTGTCGGACAAGGCTAGAATTCTTTACAAATTAATAATTTCGGGTTTAAGATTGCTGGAACATTAATTCCCATAATAATTTAATTTTGTTCTGTAGATTCGTAAGTTTTTGTATATTACTGTTTGTATTCAATAATGGGGGTGACGTTTTCATTAATGAAAAAACCCCCTAAAGAAATAAAGAGAAAAAAAAAATTGCCAGTAACAAATAGCAATGGTTTAATATCGGATTGTGTTAATTTGACCAAATTTTGGAACGGGCCGGCAAATTACCTGGTGGTAGAAACCACAAATACCAGCAATGTCGGAACTGACGTAGGAATGGTACTCAAGATTCTATCTCTAAAGGGTTAGGAAGATCAACGATTCGAAACAATGCCCATTTTTAAAACTGTTTATTATAATTGTACGACTGATATAAATGAAATAATATTTTACAATTCGGATTAAAGCTTTCATAAATAATTACGTCATCTGCAACGTGACTCATTCAGGAATTCTATAAATTCAGGCCATGTGTAGATTGCCTGCGGCGTTCAAGCTCTATATAAAATATTATGAATATTATTATGTGTAACATACTTTATGACTACATAAAGTGTATAGTTACTGAACAACAATACCTCGGGATTGTATAGAATAGCCACTGGCCTACTTGTGGTGTGTAAATAGATCTGTATTCATAAACGCTGTGAGGTCACAGGAACACGCTGGATACAGGCCGCTTTTGACAGGTCCGTCTAGAAATGTTCCGGGGAGGCCTATGTGCAGCAATGGACGACGCTGATGATGATGATCCCAGTACCTACTTAAATATAAAGTGGCCAACAAATAAAACACTTTATTGTTATAGTGTTTTAGAACGCATTCGGCTTACTCTTTGGGCTTTGAAAAATTTAGGTCATAGATATCCACAAGCTGGTTGGGTTTGGTGTGTTGTAACTGTGTGTACAGTCAGCAGTGTAGTGGAATATAGTCTAGTTGGGAATGGAACGGTCTGCCGAGACAATGTCCGGAGGTTCGAAACCCAAGGCACACACCTCTGACTTTTCAGATACGTGTGTATTGTTTATCAATTATCATTCAGTTTAACGGTGAAGGAAAACATCGTGAGGAAACCTACATACCTGAGAATTCTCCATAAGAATTTCGAGGGTGTGTGAAGTCTGCCAACCCGCACTAGGCCAGCGTGGTGGACTAAGGCCTAACCCCTCAGTAGTAGAGCAGGCCCGTGCTCAGCAGTGAGCAGTATATAATACAGGGCTGGTATTATGTACAGTCAGCAGCATAAGTCAAGAATGTCAAGAATGTCCCGCCTGTATAATGAATTATCTATAAAACATTCCGCACTTGATATACACACTCCAAAGTATAGTACTTTCCGACGATCAGTCAAACACATATTCTCAGCACCAAAGTCAGATACAACTCCCATATCGTTTGTCTTACATTAGTCATTATAGTTTCAGATTATTGTAATTTTTTTTCTTCTTATATTCACACACCTGCTGCTTAGTGCTTAGCTGTTTAGATCTAAAGATTTAGTAACAATTATGTGTCAACATAGTTAGGATTGCAATCTAGAATAAGACTGATTATGTTATGTTCATGTATCTCACAATGTATTCGATTGTTATCTGTTTTGTTGTCCATACAAATAAATAAATAAATAAGTAGCTGAACAAAATCAAATCGCCTATATACGCGTTAAGTTGAACTGAAACATTTTTTATCTTCGCTTGAAATAAAGTAAATCTCTTTTATTTTATTTTTGTGAAGAGAAAAAAGATTAGTAAGAACACAAAAGTATGTAGGCAATTTGATTTTGTTTTTGTTCTGCTACTTATGGTGCTGACTATACATGTGAGAGCCGAGCTAGCGACGAGAGCTTGCTGCCGCAGCTGACGCCTAGCGCCAGAAATAAATATTAAAGCATAAATCTCCTTATACACACATTACAGACTTCGTATTCGTTATTGTATACAATGCCTAATAATAAATAAACAATATTACATACATAATATACCTATGATACCTATATATTATACACTATCACTTGCCCGCGGCTCCGTCCGCGCGTAACAGATTTTGCAGGATAAATATTTTCCTGGGATAAATATCATAGCAATCTGGTGTAATGTAGCTTCCAATTAATGAAAAAAATAATAATAATAATAATACCAGCCCTGTATTATTATACTGCACACCTCTGACCACGGGCTGAGGGGGTTTAGGCCTTAGTCCACCACGCTGGCCTAGTGCGGGTTTGTAGACTTCACATACCTTCGAAATTCTTATAAGGAACTTCTTAGGTATGCAGGTTTCCTCACAAAAAAATAAAAAATAAAAACTAAAATTAAAACTATAGAAGTTTTATACAATATTTACCATCGTATTTTACGCCCTTAGGTGTTGAATTTCGCAAAATCCGGCCTTAGTGAGCACCTACGTCCTAAAAGGAGCCCCCTTGCAAAATTTGAGATTTCTAGCACTTTTGAGATTTCGTGATGAGTGAATGAGTGAGTGACTTTTCGCTTTTATATATACAGGATGAAATTGAATTAAGAAGAGTATCATGAGTAATGTCTTAGGTTCAAAGGATGCTCATGAATACAACTTCACCCGGTATAGATTGCCTATGTATCTATGGTTTTGAATATCGGATTAATATTTGTAAAACTGATTAGTTTTTAATTTCAGCTATGTTGGTTCGAAGTTAATAATTATAATTATATTTTCTGTATTTAAACGGCACGACGCTACAGAAAAACTTTATGAATAACGTTGATTATTTATGTCGATAATATGAGTTATTTATATACACGTTAACTACTGGTATGTTTGACGAAAATAATATTTATTAGTAGAAATTACTTTTACTTAGAAAGTTATAACAAATTAACAAACAAATGTAGGTATTAGGTATCGCGACTATATTTGTAATAGTTTATGTTACAACTAGCTTTTGCCCGCGGCTCCGCCCGCGTGAATGAGTTCTCCCGGGATTAAAGGCCCGTTTTATATTGTCCCGGGATATAAAGTAGCCTATGTGTTAATCCAGGACATGATCTACCCGTGTGCCAAATTTCATCGAAATCCGTTCAGTAGTTTTTGCGTGAAAGAGTAACAAACATCCATACATCCAAACATCTATACATTCTTACAAACTTTCGCCTTTATAATATTAGTAGGATAGGATTTAGTAGGTATGTTAATGATTGTTGAATTAGAATTAAGACTAATCCACTGCCGTAGCTTTAGTTTTCTTTTAAATTGACCTATACTGTTAACACCATGTGACATGTTAACTGAGGAAAAAATAAGTTGCCTAGGGGCCCTTTTCAAAAATTTCCGACTTCGTCACTGCCGGTTATATAGTTTGTCGGTAACTTTGAAATGCAATCTTAATTGGAATCTAGATGATATGTATATTGTAGCAAAAATTCAATGTTATGATAACAACAGTAGCTATTTAAGATACTGCCAAATAACATGGAGTTAATTATTGCAATTTTTATTTTATTTAGTCTAATATATTTAGTGATAAATGTTCAAACATTCTATTCGACAAAAAATATTTACAACACGAAAATCTACAAAGGCTTCGCGAGTCGCAACCGGTTCAATAAACTTCGTATCTACAAACTTGTATGTTTTCGACATAGCTTTCATTCGAGCGGCCACTCATCTCTTGCAATCACGATAGGTGGCGAATTCAATCGCGTCAGAGACAACTCACACAGCAATAAAAGAAAAAGAGTCATGATGGTTCAGGAGTCAATAACAAGTCCGCAAGTAATTCCACGATTGACATCCGCTGCGGGTGCCGAGGGTTGAGGACTGTTCTCTTCCGCACCCCGCGCGTCATCCAGAGAGGCTACTGCGAAAAACGAAATCCGAAACGTCGGTCCGAAACGAAGAAACGACGAACTTCGGATTTAACCTTACTACCAAATTACTTCGGATCCGTCACCGTTGAACGAAGGTTTCACGCAGTTTGCGACGCTTCCGACTTCGCTCAACACTTTCGTCACGCAACAACTCTTCATAAAGAAGGATCCGTAACACTTCGTAGTAAGAAAACGTGCGATCCGTCACCCGAAACTACGGTTTTCGTTTTTCGCAGTAGCCTCTCAGACACGGCGTCGATATTACAACAGCTAAAACAGTCCGACTCGCCATCGGGGGCACGATGATGACAGTTAACAGAAAACGCAATACCAAAGCTACGAATATAGTTTGTGTTCACGACGAAAAAAATCTCGCGGTTCCAAAGTGAAAAAGGCACTTGCAATAACGAATTTCAAATTCAATATAGCCGATACAGTTGCGGCATTCTTTTGCGCTACGCTGAAATATGAAGTGGATGAAAATCGTTTGCGATCCGATCTGTTGATACAGCGACATAACTTTGTTACCGCGCCTTGCGCTTGTCACATTTGATTAAAGAAACACTTGATGAATATTTTTAGATTAAAACGTGATACAATGAATTGTTATCTAACTTATATATGAAAATTGATGCAGATGTATCGTATGTGCGGTATGGATATTTAATCTATACTAATATTATAAAGCTGAAGAGTTTGTTTGTTTGAACGCGCTAATCTCAGGAACTACTGAACCGATTTTGAAAATTCTTCACCAATAGGAAGCTACATAACTCCTGAGTGCTATAGACTACTTTTTATCCCGGGAAAATATTTTTGTCCCGGAAAAACTTTTTCACGCGGGCGAGCTGCGAGCACTACTAGTGTTAGATATGTATTAAACACAAGGCTATTGTTTAATTAAACATGTATTATTTTTTATAAAGAATATTATATGAAGAATGTATTTAATAAGTACTCATTATTTCGCATTTGAGCAGTACTCAAACATTTTTTTTTAGTTATCATATTTTATAACTCAAGCTGGATAAACAAATAATTTTTTTTAAATTTTCTGTGCATTCAATTTGGTAACTAAGAGTTTTCTAGATACATAACAGTTGTGCCAAAAAGTTGATCAAATAAAATATGAAATTGATAGATTTAAAGGTAACTAGGTTAGCTAGGAAAGGGTCTTTATCGTCCTCACCGGTGAGAATAGCGACGCGTTCTTCCCGTTATTTTTATTAAAATTGTATTTTTTTTATCTTTTTTCTGCCAGCCCGAGCTGACTTCTTTCATTACTTTGTGTTCTTTTCATCTATTTTATGACCAATATAAAATGTCTGTTGTTATTTAAATGACTTAATTGGACTGATAATAATTATTTGATGAATTTAAAACGCACACAAACACTCATTCCCCGAACGGGTAGGCAGAGGCGCAACTATATTTACTGGAAAGCACAAAGAACGCAGTGACATCTAGCAATTTCTTATTAATTATTATTATTTAATTTTATTTGATCAGCTTATGTGCTTATGAGGTCAGAAACATCAATTATAATTAATCCTTTCATTTTCTTCTTCTTTAAAAATTTATTTTAATTTAAATATATCTAATCTTAAACTATGAAGTATGTTAACGGAATGGCAAGTAATAACTTAAATGCAAAATAATATTATGATCAACATAATATACAAATAATCAACAATTAATAGCAAGATCAACAGATTTAATATGTGATGCTACATTTATACACATCAAAATTTCTCTTCGGAGGAACACTGGCTTCCATGATTCAGGTTAAGCCTAATTAGGGAAGCAAGGGACCTATAGTGCTTCTTATCTTGAGTCTATATAACATGTGTAGTGTCAAATGAAATGTATCCGTCCATTTATATTTTTTGAAATAAACAACTTTTTTTTTATTTCATTGTATCGAAATTGGACAGTGTGGCTAAGTTTAACCAAGATCTGATATTGAAAATAGGTCTACGGCAGGCTTGAAATCACATAAGGTGATTATTAAAAACAAATAATTCATATTGATTAAGAGCAAATGATCTGAAAAGTATTATGTAAGGAAATTTTGCTTCAAAACGTTGTCTTAGCGTGATATACAGGGGGTTCGCGCATTAGTGCTTCATACCATATTTGTATCTGTGGAACATAAATGTATGTTTAGTTAGATTCATATAATTTTTCTATAGTAGTTGGGAAAAATGAGTTTCCCTCCAAAAAGATTTCCGAGGGGCAACAAATTCATTACGGGATGTGCTCACACGCAGCCAAAGTCGCACTTTTAGTGGTAAATATTTCGAAATTTCATTCTGCAAAATTTCGGCATAACAAGAAATAAAAGACACATTGCGGCCTTTAGTAAAATTTTCATTTCCGCTTTATATACATATATGACCATAGGCACTCTCAGTTAGGTAAATATGAATATTAAAAATATTTTTATGTGCTTCCACTTCGACCGAGGAAATTGTTTTTGAGAATTTCGCTGCGTGGTGTACACGAGCGATTGAGGTAAAAACTTTTTTGTAAATTGAAACTGCATCCCTGTTTTCGGGCGGCATACATTGGTTATTTATTAAGTTGTGTACGACATATGGCTACCAAATGGAATGTTTGATACGCGTTATATGACAGAAATTGACTCGGTGGTGTAGTTGTATTGCGTACGCGTTATACTACGATTTGCGCGCTGACGTCGTGGGTTCGAATCCCGGGCCGAACCAAAAACATTGTGACTGGGTTTTTCAATCGTCGCAACTCGGAGTTAGGAAGTTGCCGGTGTGATACCTCAGTGCCTCGGAAAGCACGTAACTCCGTTGCTCTTGGGCTTGATCTCTCTACCGTCAAGTCGGATAGCCTCACCGGATAGTCTCACCGGACTATGAGAGTGAAAGAATAGCGAGTGCACCTGTGTATTGCGCACACACTTGTGCACTATAATATCTCCTGCGTACCTGGCTGATCTCCGTTGAGATTGGCCACCGTGGCCGAAACTGGCTAGGAGGATTACAGAATAAAAAAAAACTAACAGAAATAAAAAATGCCTAAACCTTTAATTATTAATTAATTATGAAATAAATAAAACATCTTGCTCCGAAGTCTTGGTGGTGGTAGGATACGTTATATCCGCCCGGATAGCGACATAGCATTTATATAATTAAGCACAGTGTTGGTCGCGTTGTTTCTATTAGTTTACTTAAATGTGGGTAAAGGAATGTTACTATGTTTCTTTTCAAATGCGGGTTATGTTCCAGAATGTAATCCTCTGTTCTAGTAATCCTCTGTTCTATTATATTTGTTCCAATACATCTATACTAATATTATAAAGCTGAAGAGTTTGTTTGTTTGTTTGTTTGTTTGTTTGTTTGTTTGTTTGAACGCGCTAATCTCAGGAACTACTGGTGCGAATTGAAAAATTATTTTTGTGTTGGATAGACCATTTATCGAGGAAGGCTATAGGCTATATAACATCACGATGCAACTATTAGGAGCGAAGAAATAATGGAAAATGTGAAAAATGCGGGGAAAATTATTCATCCTTGAGGGCTTCCATTACGTGCGCTGCGAAAACCGTTCAAGATACCAAAAATATATGTATGAAAGAATTATTCCTCTTGAAATGATCTAAAAAAAAGTCCGCGACAGTATGTGTCTATCTTTTAAAATTAACTCTCTAGAACCGTTTTTATGGTAATCAAATTTGGTCGAAATTAATGCATTATTTGTTAAGAGTTGTATCAACGTCATAATATTAATCTTTATACAAATAAATGTGTTGGATAGAGTGATTCAACGGGAAGGTTTTTATGTATGTACTTAACCCGGAAAAACTTATTAACGCGGGCGAAGCCGTGGGCAAAAGCTAGTATATTATAATGTTAGAATATATTGTCGTAGAAGTGGTTTCTCCGGACGTCGTATTTTGGCCAGTGGTGATCACGCATTCGTATTGCTATAATATTGTCTACTCATTATCCAATGACTCAATAATATATCCCAAAAC
This sequence comes from Lapara coniferarum, assembly GCA_949316025.1. Taxonomy (NCBI): domain Eukaryota; kingdom Metazoa; phylum Arthropoda; class Insecta; order Lepidoptera; family Sphingidae; genus Lapara; species Lapara coniferarum. The sequence continues at coordinate 15,203,560 of OX438933.1, read as the reverse complement.
CCTCTGAAACCAAAATTAATATACCGAAAATATCCCTATTTTGAATTAAATCGCCATACTATTCTGTATCTGCATTAGCGTATTTAGTATGCACATATCTAAATCCGGACCTCTAGCGCCGTGCGATGTACGTGTTCGTATTTAAATTGTAAACGAGTGGCGCTGGCTAAGGATGGCTCCGAATATGATCTGCTGATACATCTGCTGACACCAGCGGCGGACGGGACACGCGACAGCCCACACGTGCGCAATGGTACCGTGGTGAGATAATAAATCACTTATATGAGTGCCAGTACCATCCTTTTGTGTTTGTTTGTTCCAGTTTTCTAATCAGTGAAGGCAAAAATCTAATGTAACAGGCTATACGTATTTTTAGGGTTCCGAAACTCAAGTGGAAAAAATTAACCCCTATAGGACCACGTTGTAGTCCGTCTGTCTGTCAAGACTTTGTTTCTCAGGAACGCGTTAAGATACCAAGTTAAATTTGTATCAAGTACTCGAGTCTACAGTCTCTATCAGATGTGAAAAAATCAAAAGTCAAAGCGATCGAAAGATATGACCGTTTATGTCGCATATTTTGCGATTTCACAAGAGAACCAAAACCAATAGAGTACTTCCCGTTGACCTAGAATCCTAAATTTGTCAAAAAGTAAGGTCTTGCAGCACACGTAAAGGAAAAAATCTGAAAACTGTAAATATGCACTTCAACAACAAAAAAGCGAATTTACTAACTTTAAATTTGAATAATTTATTAATTAATTTTGGCGAACTATTGAACTCGTAGACCTCACCTACAACCCTCGGTACGCGAGTCCAACTCGCACTTGTCCGTTTTTTTTATATAAATAAATGCTCTTAGGATTTGCCAATAGACCATCAATAGTACGTCTAGTGCACCTACACAATCGGATACTCTGCACCGGAACGAATAGAAAACGAACAAGATCAATTAAAATGACCCCGTCGTGTACGTACAGTCGGCAACACAAACCGCCCAGGAAGAAAACTTTTCTAAAATGTGATTGATCAATATTTTATCACACTTTATTATTATTATTTGATTCGGTTGTTACTAGTATAAATAGTATATTATGTTCTATTTTCAAATGTACTTTAGTTACCGCTATTTGGTTCAAACGACGAAAAAATAGAATTTCGATTTTCGATACGTCAGCTGTCACGCGAGGAGTGCCTATAAATTTAATCTTGGAGAGTTGTTGTACGTCGACATTGAATCAGGCACATCCGCTCCTGACTGTACACACGAGGCATGGAATTAAAAGCTAAACTTCGTTACCAACGAGTTTTGTCGTTTGCAATTGGAAGAAACTTGTTATGTAGCCTCTATCATTTCAATTTCAAAAGCGGATCCGGCGCCTTGATTGGTTACCCGGAGTTATGAGGAACGAATCACTCTGTACGTGTTTTATCCATCCCTATTAGTTGTCGCCGTTACCCTTCGATCTGCGATGCATGAAAAGTTCATTTTAGATCCGGTACATTCCGGTGAAAATTACAATGGAGTCTCGTTTAAGTGTGCTACTGCGAAGTTTTCGACTGCCTTTTACACGTTACATCTGGTCGCGGCAACCGGTTACACCAATTTGACCGCTATCGGTCATACTCTCAAAATTTTTGATACTTAATATTTTTGTTGGAGTTTTGCTTTAGTAATTTAATTTGTATTGAAATCAGTCCTTACGAAAACAGCGGAATAAAAAAAGACGTGTGGCACTCGGAGACTGCCGCGGTAAAGCTATTGCATAAATTCTAATATTTATAACCTTTTTTTTAACAGGATTTTTCGTTACGGAATTTCTGGATTCGGTATCCACGCTCAAGGCCCGCGATAGAAGCTATGCAATAGCTTAAAAAAGTAGTTATCTGTCTAGATTATAAGTTTAAGATTTACAATGTTGGCATATTTTCCATAGAAAGGAAGTAATGACAAACGAGTAATTCGTTATCTATAGAATACTTAGAAGTTAATAAAAAAAGAATAAACAGGTAAAACGGAATATCATCCTGAGACATTCGATACTAAATCTCAAAATCTCGAACAGTTGCACTGGCAACTGTCCATCGAATCGAAACACTTCAGCATTAACACGCGGTATGTACAGTAAGAAAAGTGTATGCTCGACCACCTTAATGTTCTAAAGAAGTCGCTTGCACGTTGTCTGTCAGCAACTGGCAACATACAACTAAAGAAAACAATAAGAGCTGTCAGTCGTTTTTTTTTGTACATCTTCGAAATGATCGCACCTGCTTAATAAAATATATAAAATGGGTGTTGTATCTTGAGAAAGTGTACTAGTACCAAATTGGGTGATTGGTACCTAGACTGATCCCCTTATATACAAGAAATCTACCATCTAGTGAATGTTAAGTTCTTATTGATTACAAGAAAAATAAGTCTAGAGGCTCACCATACTTTAGACAGTCGGTTATGAATCTGGTTATCAACTGTACTATTTATGTTTCATTTTATGCAATTATATTTCGCAAGAATAATTATAATTAACTGGCCTACTATTACCAATAAGTACTAACATTATTATTATATTGCTTATTATCATAGAAAGAATCATTTAAACATTTCCAAAACCATGGGCGGCGGCGAAAACTTGCCCACAGACGAGACTGGCTGCAATACTGCGCTGTTAGCTTCTGAAAAAACATGATATTTATCTAATTCATTACATGATTGCACCACGGTTGCCGGTCGCGGTCGCTGGTTGTCCCACGGTCGCATCTTAGCGCACTGTGACAGACGGACGTGTGTTATGTCCTTACTGTACATAGCGGCGCATGCATTATATACAGTCAATACAGCCAGCCGATACCGGGGAATATTGTCTTGAATAAATCATCAAGTACGGAGCGTTTCACTAAAATATGCAGTAGTTTTGTATAAGTTCAACGCCTTGGGCGGAGGCACCGCTATAAGTACCCACGTATATTTTATTTAATATAGTTACCCTGTAGTACCGCGTTACTCAACTCACTTTGCCTGCCCACTTATTTGTGGGTAGCGGGTTGGAGAGCCCGCAATGTTTTATATCACGTCATAATAAATGTTTTTTATGTAATATATGAAAGTGTATTTTTAATTTAATTATAATATTAAGGCTCTTCTATAAACATTATAAGTAATAAGCTTAATGAAATGGAAATCATTACGTTGTAATGCAAGGTTCATAGTGGTGTTGGTGCTATGAGCACTTATCAGCCGAACGGTTTGTTTTTTTATTCGGGCACAACAAAGAGTCTACAGTAAGTGAAGAGTTGTCCGATAGAGCCGAATAGCGAGAGATGATAATCCCTCATCAGTTGATGACACAATTATTCCAACTGTTCCACCTACTAGTCTTATTCTGTTATAAAAATACAATATTTAATTATAGCATCTGGTTAAATCAGAATTAACTCCTAAAATATATTCGAAATTCGATACAACTTAATTTAGAGGAAATTCCACATAATTAGTACGAATTCATAAATACGACACTACCGATAATCATCATCATTAGCCACATGACGAATGATGATGCCATGGAGGCCTATGCCTCCCATAAAGATTTCCAGACGGACCTGTCAAAAGTGTATTGCATCCAGCGTGTTCCTGCGACCTTGATCAAGTCGTCGGTCCATGAGTGATGTAAATATAATTGTAAACATATATTTGTAGACTTAATGGCCGGCAACGTTTGGCGCTCCCAGCGTATAAATTCAAGTGTATTGTGCTGGATAAATGTTAATGAGCGAGACAAACGCGTGGTCCACTGTACAGTATTTAACTTTGTTTACTCACAGTACAGTTGCATTTTTAATGTGTAGAATGGAGGTTATTTTGTTAGTAAGGTGAACTCTTTGGGGTTACCAAAGTTTTTGTTACGTTTGTTTCTGTTTTCGAATTGCTTTCGAGCATCATTCAAAAGAAGTTATTATGACTAGTTTACTGTTACATACGAGTCTCGTCGAGCTGTTTGTAGTACGGGATAAGTATAATATATTGAAATATACTTTTGCGATGTGCTTAAGGTATATTGTATTTACTACTAATCGATTGTGAGTAAAGTTTCTTGCAAATTGCTATCAACCCCGGCCCATTATTAGATGAGAACTCCTATAATGCAACTTTTGAAACAAATTTTTAATTTTAGTGAGAATTATAAATGACCACATCGTTTACACGCTGCAGTGAATTAACTAAAAATTTTAAGTTAATTATGTTCAATTTAGAGTATTCAAATAACAAGATTATTTGTAATAAATAATTACACTAACCTAGTAAGTTCATTTCGTTTTAATGACATTTCCTCGTAAGCGTATTTTTTAGGATATACCTAGAACTACATCCGTCATGAAAAGGATTATCAAACTGTGCCACCGAAAAGAAAAGCAAAAAACATACTTGATAGGTTTGCGTACTGCAGTGAGTGACCGCCTTTGCCTCGTAGTTAAACGACTATTATGACAAGAACGGTTGTCTTTCATGGCATTACAGTTTGTGATGATTTCGGTAACATGATTATGGATAGTCAACTAGGCGTGGCGGGGGGTGCTGGGGTTGGGAGCTGACGGGTCGGGGGTCGGGGCTCGGGGTTCGGGCCCGCAAGCAGCATTATCTTGAGAGGGAAGCAGGGAAGCGGGGTACGTTAGCCGCTGTTCGTACATTTTGCATGAACGCGGGCGTCGTGTGCGCTGCGCAAGCGAGAGCTCCGCGATGCCTGACAGAGACGCCCTCTGGATCTACATTTAAAGCGCATTGTAAGCAAACGCATTATTAATGTAAAAGTTTTAGTTGTCGGAGAGCGATGGCTCTCCGGCTACCGGCGCCTATTCCTCACTTGTACATGTACAAGAAATTCATATCATGAGAATCGAAATTGTTGCTAATATGAATAAGTTATTGCAGCAGAAACATCGACTACTGAATTAAGTATTGGAAGATATTTATAGAGTTTACACTTTTTTATGTGTTCCGCTCGACATCACTTATTCAGGAATCAGGAGTAATCTTATACTGATCGAACACTTATGAATACTCGCGATCCCAAAGAAATCGTGAGTTCGTTGCTGAAGTTTGAAATATAGAAGGGGATTTAATGTTTGAGGAAATAGTACTAGCCATTGTTCTCGTATTCTCTAAGACACACTACCTTACACTCAAAATTCTGTTTATAATGGTACATATTACATATACACTCACGCCTTTTATCCGCGAAGGGGTAGCCAGAGGTGCAACTAGTGCACCCACTTTTCGCCATTATTCCGTCCCATGATGTGATAGGCGGCGAGCCTATCGCCATATCGGGCACAAATTCCAGACTCCGAGCTGATACTGAATAGAAAAACTCAATATCACTTTGCCCGACCCGGGGATCGAACCCGAGACCTTAGCATTGCAGTCGTACCATAATACAACTACGCCACCGAGGCAGTATGTCTTGATCAGTCCATCAAAAGCTAGCATGAAAATATCATTTACTAGCCTTTGCCCGCGGCTCCGCCCGCTTTAAAAAGTTTTTCCGGGATAAAAGTCCCACTTTATATTTTCCCGGGATAAAAAGGAGCCTATATGTTAATCCAGGACATGATCTACCCGTGTGCCAAATTTCATCGAATTCCGTTCAGTGGTTTTTGCGTGAAAGAGTAACAAACATCCATACATCCACATATTCTTACAAACTTTCGCGTTTATAATATTAGTAGGATTAGTAGGATAAATTATAAACCAGAGAGCGTGAGCGAAAAGCTTGGCTGTGAATTGAGACAATATAACTCCGGCAATAAATAGTTTGGGGAAACCATTAGCCCTTGGTGAAGCCATGGCGACAAATTAAGTAAGATTTAGAGACTTGATTCGATAAGGAAAAATACGTACGTCATGAATGTTAAAATACTGTTTTGGATTGGTGGATTGTTGAATAGGTTACATAATAGAGTTTCAAGTAAAACACTTAAGACGCCTTATTAGATTCTCTCTAGATTAATCGAGTAATAATTTGCATAATATATTACACGTTCCATCTATCATCAATCATGCCATACTAACTGACTGAACTGATACCAGTTTGATCGTCTAATAGCCCACTTAGCCTACTCGCTGTATGTCAAGGAGTCGGATTGAGTTGAATCTCAATATTCGCATGTCAACAAGTTAGTCAACTGTAATGGTACAATTTTGTACAACGCGGAACTTTCTATAAATGCAACTGAGATATTTTTGACTAAGGAAAAATTGCAACTAATATGTGATGAGCCAATAAAAATTATAATTAATTCGATCATAAAAGATATGTTCGAAACGGGCTAAAATTCGAAATAAATCTATACTAATATTATAAAGCTGAAGAGTTTGTTTGTTTGTTTGTTTGAACGAGCTAATCTCAGGAACTACTGAACCGATTTTGAAAATTATTTCACTAATAGGAAGCTACATAACTCCTGAGTGCTACTTTTTATCCCAGGTAAATATTTTTGTCCCGGAAAAACTTTTTCACGCGTGCGGAGCCGTGAGCACTACTAGTTCTTTATATATATTTGGATAATACTCACAAAAACTAGGCCTTTGCAATAAATTGAATAAATCTTAAGTCCTACGAATTTAATATTTATGTAATTATATTTTGCCAAAAACTACACTTATAATGAAAGTTTTAAAAGTCTAAAAATATTTTATATACGGACCCAAGATCCACATTTTCCCCCCTTTAATGTCCATAAAGTTTGAACCTGGTTAGATTTTGAGGTCCAGTACCCATACAAAAGGCGGACATTTCCTGTGACAACTGTTTGTAATGCCCCTGATTTAATCAAGAACTCCCTTTTTAAATATCATCAGTATAAAACTACCAGGTTTATCTTATTGACATAAGCAAAACTATTTTACTTCAAGAAATCAACAGGCTCAAATCACTCCGGGACGATTCGTCACCAAAAAAAAACGTCTGCAGTCTACGATTCAGCTCGAAAGGCTCAGAATTTCCGTAATGTTACTAAGATGTTTCCGATTGTGCGCCGCTGCTGACGCATGCGCGACAAGCCCTAATGAAATATTTACGCCGAGCTACCGACTCGAAGATTCTGACGAACTCCACTCTGCTTTCACACAGATCTTCACTAGCCATCCGTTTAGTACACACTCATATAAAATGTATAATAAGACGTAATCTACATTGTAAGATTTATTTATATGAGCAAAAACAATGTTAAAAATAATTGTTATCAGTATTAAAGCTAACACATCCCTTTTTGTTACCTCGGTGGCGTAGTTGTATTACGGTACGACTGCAATGCTGAGGTCTCGGGTTTGATCCAGGGTCAGGCAAAGTGATTTATCTTATCAGTATCAGCCTGGAGTTGGGCATTTGTGCCAGATGACGATAGGCTTCCCCTATCACATTATGGGACGGAATAAGCACGGCGAAAAGTGGGTGCACTAGTTGCGCCTCTGCCTACTCCTTCGGGGATAAAAGGCGTGAGTATGCGTACGTGGATATCCCTTTTTGGCCAGTTCCCTACACGTGTTAATTGTCTTAAAATCGAAGGGATTACTTTATTATTTTCGGGGCAATCTATCGATTCGTCATAGTAATTATATTTAATTACTTAAAAGCCTGCTCGAAACAATAGTACTAAAAAGGTTTGGGTTTACACAATGCTGTTGTTATAAAATTGTTCTATCTCAACTCTACTCATACAGAGCTGTATAACATCAGACTCTGTCGTTTATTAGCACGTGTAATGTATATACAGTCAGCCACATAAATAGCTGAACAAATTCAAAGATTCGAATTGCCTGTGTGCGTTAAGTTTAATTAAAACATTGTAAACCGTTTTGTTTTATTTTTGTGAATAGAAATGAACCATTGTAAGAAAACAAAAATGTAGAGGCGATTTGAAATTTTGAAAATTTTCAGTTATTTATGAGTCTGACTGTACCTACTACATTGACTTTTTTATATTTACATTTCGCGAACTAATAAAACTGGCAATCAACAGTTGGGTAAAGGGAAATGAGACCAAATAGCTTCCAACGTTTATATTATGACCAGCGGATATTGAAAATATCCGATTTGGATAAAATATGTTATATCCGTACGTACATTGCTCGTGCAAATTGGAATGTGCCGACAGTTTAATTATGTTCAATATAATCAATACACTACTGAAGCACTATTACTAAATTCTAAATCTAGTGAAGTATACTAAATAGATCTGAACTTATTGTTTGTACAGATGCAGGAACGACAATACATATTTACAACATTAAAATTAAATTTTACATAGTTACTGTAATTTACAAATGCATTATGATTATTAATTAAAACTATTAAAACAATAAATTTTATTAATATCATTCACAAATCATGCAGATATGTAGTTTAAGTATTAATATAAAAAAAATACACGCTGTATTGAAAGAGATCCAGTGAAAAGGGTAGAGAAAGCTTTAAGGATAAAGGGAAATGAAAAGCATTGCGCGAGGAAGCCTTGTGCAAAGAATGTTGACTAACAGCCAAACATACCTATACGTGCCTCACTGTCAAACGCGGAGTGCATCAATGTTTTTTTAATCTGTGCCTATTAAAAAGTTTCTGTGACATTACAAAATGGCCGGGGATTCCGTACTCGCTTCTAATCGAATGCAAGTTGATTGTTTCGTTTTGATATCGCCTTGAACGTGGGGCCAATTGCTTTTTTCACTTTCGTATGTAATGGGAAATTGTGGGTATTAGATGTATGTAAAGTTTCAAAGTGCTGTGCAGCACACAAATTCCATAATCCATATTAAACAATGTTTTTTTTTTATATGAATTAAAATAATTACAATTAACTTAATAATTGGTTAAAAATAATTAACCAAATCCTTTATTTGCTAAGAACAGATCTAATCATTTCAAACTTAAACACGATGCACATGTAGGTACATACTACATACTATAAAGTACAAGACATAATAGAGCCTAACTATTGTTTGTTCCTGCATCGTAGAATAAGTCATACACAAACATCTAAGGCCGTATCCAAAGCTTAGATATTTTAAAAGGAAATTTTTAAAATCCGGCTCAAGGCGGCACAGTGCTAACACAAAGGGTCGCACGTTACAATTTTCTGGAATAAAAAAACCGCCGCCGCGACCTAACCCCGGGTGCAATTCAAATGACTCGTCGACCCGCACCTACGTACATAAGTTATTAAAAAAAAAGTATGGCTCAGTGTGGAGGAGTGTGTATTAAAATAGTGGCGGCGCTGGTGTTTGTCGCGACATCACAGAAACGCGGCACGGCTCGCGCGTATGTTGCCGACTAAGACGCACAGGGGCGGACTCGGCGCCGCGCCTTGGGCCGATTATGCCTCTTATTTATCAAGCACTACAGTAGGTTTTGGGAACGTTTTGTTATTGGGTAGTTCTGTAGAATTCAAAGAAAGTGTCATACATACATGACTATGTATGTATGACAAAACAACTTTAAACAATGTGAAATTTAAACATATTGTGTTTGTATTGGCCTCCAAAAATGCATAAAAATAAGAAACTTACAAATCTAATATACTAATCCGATTTTAAAAATAGTTTCACCAGCAATAATCTATTTTGTATCTGAGGTATACTTTTACGCAGGCAGAGCCGAGTTAATAATCTATGACATAATTAGCCAAAGGAAGACTTAAATTTAAATAAGAATAATACTTATTTTCTTTCTGTTAAAACTTGCACGTGCTTGTAGATGATATAAAAATAAGTGTCAATAAAGACACGTTGGAGTGGGTGCCTGTTGTATAGTTGTGAGCCAAGGCACCCGATTCTTTCACCTCCCCCACCACATTTGAATGAATGGGAGTACAAGCTTGAGGTCCTTTTCATTAAAAGACTTTTAGACTTTACTCAGAGTGTTAGAAACACTATGTTCACAATATGAGGATAGATTGCTTTATTGATTGATGTTGAACTCTCAGTAAGTTCTTGTACGTGAATAATTACCTTTTATATAGAAGGCTTTGAATAATATTAACCTATGAATCGTCTGCTATTAACTCAAAGGTGTGCAGTTTAGAGTGAGAGGAGAGAGATGCACTCTTCGAGGACAATAAAAAAATTTAAGTCAAGCATAAGAGCGAGGGGAGACGTGAGACCACTCAAAATTTACATACTAAAAGATGGCCCGACGGATGTGCCCGTAATGATAATGTTTTTTCATGCAGGTCATACAATTTGCAGCATTTTTTCATTCCGACATAATCTTAACGCGTACTCTGTATAAATGGAGACAGACGCATGGTCCCCACCGACAACAGACCGTGAAGTCGAAACCATAAGATAGGAAATCGCGCGCGAGCCGCCTCCACACATCACTTAAGATATTAATGAGTGCATCCGTAATAGGCGAAACATACATATGAAATTCAAATTTGTAGCGGGCCGGGAGCGGGCTCTTCTACATATTTTAGTAGGCACCAGAGTGTGAATTTGAATCTTTTGTTAGCGTTTAGTACGTCAGTTCATACAGGAAAACAATGTTTTATTAGTAGAACGACGTGGTGGCGCGGCGGCGCGGCGGAAAGCGTGCGAGAGAAAAGTCGTTGCGGGGCTCGGCGGCGGCGGCTCCACACTCGACAGCCACGCGCGCCGCCCAACACTAAGCCTTGCGCCCATCGCACTACGCCCCGACTCGCCCCGCTCCGCCCGTCACGATGATTTATAGTTTCTATAGAAAAAGTAATTAGTGAAAGCGAAAGAAACGAGGAAAGTCATCGGACATAATTCATAACAAACAGAAATAACGGAAAGCCAGTTCGGCGCGGGTGGGCAATGAATAATTCTCTAACTGCGAGCACCCTCCACCCCGTCGGGTCGGCCGGGACACCGCGAAAAAAGCACACGACCCCGGCCGAGTTTTATAGTCGCGAAAAATAGGAGGTGGCCAAAATATCTATATACGGTGCTTGAAAAAAAGTTTCAACAAAAAACTACAATCCCGCTCGCATGAATAAGTGAGTGGACCTTCATATTGAAAAAAGAAAGGTAACGAAAATAAGTTTGGCGCTATGGGGACGGTGTCGGGCGGAGGGGACAGTTTCGGCGACGCGTGCGACGCCTCGCGTTAACACCTTGGTCCTGGCCCGACCACCGAGGCTTCCAAAGCAGGTAAGAGGTCGCAGTTGGTGCGTACCTATGCGCCGTGCACGGCCGCCTACCCGCTGAGCTAATTCAGTACCGACAGTCACTGACCCCGCATAAAGCTCGCGACCGAAAAGGGAGCGAGTACAAGGTTTTCGAAATTAGCTCTGGTGGTACCGGCCCCTGGCGTTACGCCATGGTATTTAATCACTTTATTAAAGCAATAAACTGCGTGCAGCGAGCACCGGCGATCGAACAATGGCTAACATCTGATCGCAATAAAAATGTATCGAATCATAATCGAGCGCGCAATACAAACTCTCTCATACTGAGTTATAATAATTAATGTAAATGGATCTTCTCGAGAAAAAAAATTAAAATTTCAATGGGCAATATCGTATTTTAAATTTAACGGAATATCAATGAACGTGACTTATCGGTTATTTAAGAATTATCCAACAAATATTTAATATGATTCATGTATGAGAGAATTGTGGAAAATTTTCCAGACTGTAGTACAATATCAAGTATCATACTGCATTAGTAACCAATGCCTGTCAAAAGCTTCATAAAACTTAATATTATAATTAAATCAGAAAAATTAACCAGAATTTTAAACTTTAAGTACATTTTAATTTGTAAACGAGGGTGACTTTAATTTGTAGCACATAACCGTATATCGAGTACCTGGGTCACTTGATGGCAAAGGAATAGCTAGTGCGTTGCAGTCTGCTTGATCTTTAAGGAAGAGCTTTGCAATTGAGAAGATAGGCATTTTTGTGACTCCAGCAGTAAGTAGTCTTACTTGATTATTAAGTTCTGTCCCTTTGTACTCAAGACGTTGCTGACTACTTACGTAGCTCTATCAATTATCACATCTACATTATATATTCAAACGATCCAATAAAATATAATTTATATATGAGTGTACTTATTAACTTATTATCTTACCAAATTATGGTTCCTAAAAAATTGCAACAAAACTAAGCGATCCGGTTGTTTTATAAATTGCCCTGAATTCCTATACTCTTGTAACGCTCGCCCGTGAAATTTGTAAGATTGAAAAATAAAAGTATTAACTCACAATGGTTAGTTAAAATCGGCCACTACTTTAGTCCATTAATAATTTATTTTCATTCCCAGCTTGATAGCAATGTTGGGACTTTATAGTGAAACATACCAATGTTCATCTAGTTATTTGTTGACATTCGATAGACAAGAACAACATGTAAATTTTATTTATAGCCATCATTGATTTATAAAAAAGTCCATAGCAATGTGTTAAATTGGTTTCCGTTTTAAATCGATGTATTGCATTAAGGCCTAACCCCTTTCAGTAGTAGAGGAGGCCTGTGCTCAGCAGTGGGCAGTATATAATACAGGGCTGGTATGGTGGTATAGTTGTGGTATTGTATGTAAGATAGATGTATTGGAATGTTATAATACTCATACGAGTTTAAAAACAGAGATCAAAGGCTAGGGACCGTACTCCGTAGCCCAGAAGCTGTATTACAATCGTTCAAGCTATCGTTATTTATGATAATAACGTATCCCAGCGATATACTTATCGATCGGATATGTCATTCCCAATCATTTTGTTGTTTTCTATTCTGCCGTGCTGAGCTCAAAAGCTGTATAAAAAAAATCGTATAATTGATTTTTATGGCATCAGATAGCTAGATAGAAAAGTACTGAAAACCAGTATATTTTTAAAACATGTAAAAAACCTTAAAAGAAAGGTATCTATCTTAGTTTTACCTCAAATCGAATAGTGAAAAGAAATGTATATTTACAAAACTTAAATTTTCTCGAAATTAGCGTTCCTGGACATAGCTACCGGTTTTGCGCTTTGCAGGGTAGTAATAACATTAACAATTATAGCAATGTTTTTGGCTTCAGACTACACAATAGGTTTAGTCATAAAGTTACCCAAATACATCTTTGTAGTAACCAATTCATTAAGTTCAATATTAACTGTATACCCATGGTATTAAATTATTTATAAAGAATAATGACCAAATTGAATGCTAATTATTTAAGTGTTTAAATATATGAAATACATATTACGTTGACAGAAAATGCTTCCTTTGATGTTGTTTGTCTGCAATGGCTATTTTTATGAAATACGAATGTTGATTATTTGTCATCTGGTTTCATCATTGTAAACGTTTATCGAAAACGGCCTTTAATTTATTGATTTATTGCATTATGGTTAAGGTCTATTATCGCATTTATAAATGCCATAAAATATTAAGAGCGATGCATTGTTGTAATAATCAATGGAGCGATGTTAATATTTCTATTTCTGTGCTATTAATTAAAAAAAATTGTTGTAGCTAAATGGTATAGCAAATAATAACATTTTGTTTTAGTGTGACAGCTATATGAAGGTACGATTATTTTAAAATTTATATTATTTCATAAGTAAATGCAAGCTTTTCTGTATTTAAGGTCTCGAGATATGTGGTATTTTAGCTCTGATATAGCAACATCTGTTTCAGATAGACATCATTGTTAATAAATTTTTATAAGTAAGTTATGTGTGTCATAAATGGAACACCGTACGTCAGACTGTGGCGCCTCGGTCGCAACTTCTGTTACAACAAATAGTCATAAAATCAGACCTGAGTCGGTATTAATTATTAGTTCAGCAACAACTTCGTGTAACGTTGGTGTTACGACAAATTAATTAACAAGTTACAAGGAATGTTGCCTGATACCGGTGTTAGAAAGTAAGTGTCGCACTATATTTGAATTCATTAACTATGTAAATAACAAAAAACGCTCTCACAATATTATTTTTTATACAAAATGACCACTCTAAGCGTGGTTATTAGAGTATAGTACCAAATTAAACTTCGCTAGCAGATATTTTCGAGCTGTGTTCCTATGGTCGATTGAATTATACTTGCCAGTGATAATAAATATTCAAAAACTGTTTTCGGAAGGCGACCCGACATTTACTATCATGGGTTTATCATGATAACTCTTGCATTAGTTAAATGTTGACAGTCAAAACTTAACGGGTTGAAAGTATTATAATGAGCATTAAAAGTCTTAATTGTCATAATATGAAGAATAAGTGATCTACTACAAATACCTGCCTGGACTGCCTCGGTGGCGTAGTTGTATTACAGTACGACTGCAAAGCTGAGGTCTCGGGTTCGATCCCCGGGTCGGGCAAAGTGATATTGAGTTTTTCTATTCAGTATCAGCTCGGAGTCTGGAATTTGTGCCCGATATGGCGATAGGCTCGCCCCCTATCACATCATGGGACGGAATAATGGCGAAAAGTGGGTGCACTATATGCGCCTCTGCCTACCCCTTCGGGGATAACAAGCGTGAGTGTATATGTAATGTATGTACAAATACCTACATGGCACACTACGTCGACCAATGACATGTGGAAAGGCACAGACAATTTGTACGATAAATAATACCGTTAGCAAATCCTAGGCATTGTACCTACCTACTAGTGACTTGTAACAAGTCGCGGCTAACACCACGCGTTCGCACGCAATCCGAGTATTAAACATATTACGCCCTCAACTGCGCCGCCGACAAAGTTAAATATAATAAGACTATTTTCACGTACTTCGATGTTTATATCTGTTGTATTCCTGTTAATTTTGTTAGTTTTGTTTGTAAGGGGAAAACTTAAATATCAACGCTGTTTTGAGCTGTTTTGAGTTTAATTTTCAATTTGGCTCATTCCTATTGAATAGATATGTTGTGAAATAGTGAGCACTTCAAGGATTTGGAATAAAAAAAATTCTTCATATTGAAATAACATATTTATAGTATTTAAATATCGGTACTGTACGTATTCTCTCGTACGCGATACTTCTCGTGCATAAGTATCACCGCATTGTCTATTCCTGACACGTAAGTATGAAAGAAATGATATCTAGTGTAATTATTGGGCTTTATAATACGATGACTAAGCCTCAAGATGACTGCGTAGCAGTGTAAGCTCCCGAGCTTTGTAATTCAGCTCAAAATAGTTTTGCTTATGTTTACAGACAACTTATGTAGCAGTGGCAATCCGCTCGTCTGACGGTATAAGATTGGCTCGTCTCGGTATTCAGTAATAGAAAAACATTATTGGAAAAAGCTGTTATCAAATTTATATATTGAAAAAGCTGTTATCAAATTTATGTATTACTTTTATCAATTTAAAAGCTAAGTTTCATACCGTTGATAAGAAATAATATAACACACTAATTCCTATATCAAAGCAATCTATGAAAAAAGATTTGGATATTTGCTTTAATAACGCTAATGCATTTATCCAATCATCAAAGAGTCTGTATTGCAGATTAATTCCTGATCACCGCAAAGAAATAAATGCCGGTTGAGAAAAAGGCATAAACAAACAATTGGACTTATTGGACATCACCTCACATCGTATTTTGCACCGTAAGAAAACATAGAAACCATTAAAATCATTGGTAAACTGCATTTGCCCTAATTTTTCCATTTCATTTCTTACGAGCCCCTTTGAAAAAGATAATGGTGCAATGCGATTGTTATTATTCAGCGGTTTAGGTTACCGTCGAATGGTTTATTTGCTATTTCATGATGTGGGTTCATTGGATACGGATGAGTTATAGCGGTGAGCGTTGTCTCTTTGGTATTGCGATTGGATTTTAAAAGTATGTGAAAGAGAGAATTGTATTTAGTTACGCTTTTGACTCGTCAAGCCCTGCTACGGACGCCGGCGTCCGAGTATATAGGGTTTCCCCATACATCTATATATATATATATATATATATATTTTTACGCGGTGTTTGACGGATTAAAATATCTTTTATAACATTTGAATAGTACTTCGATTACAATTTTGTGTAGTTTTTTTAGTCTACCAACCCGCACTAGGCCAACTGGTGGACTAAGGCCTAAACCCTCTCAGTTGTAGAGGAGGCCCGTGCCCAGCAGTGGGCAGTATACAGGACGGGTATGGTATCGTAGTTTTTTATACAGCACGACAAAGCTCACCGCACACGTACGCGGTGTATGATCCAGATAAAGTGTCGACTGATGAGAGATGGTAGCCCGCGCCAGTCGTCACAATTATGCGGGCCTGTTTGAAACCGCGTGTATACAACCTGATGCCAGAACGCGACATCATATATTAGTTACTGTGGCGTGTTTTACACCTAATGTGTAGATATTGGAAGAGTTACGAACAACAATAGAATAATTTGCTAACTTCGCCGTTTCAACACAAACAAAGAAAAAATCAATATTAAAATCTTTTCCTCGAGGTAATGAATTTACTCCTATCAAGCTGCTACATTGAGCTTTAGTTTTTATCGCCTTACCAAGCTATAACACGACCTTATCTGCTACATTTAACTTTTTGGCTTGGGATACGAACCAGCCTAGAATGACAACGTGGCAAAAGCCCTGTCATAGTGGATCAATTTTGTGATTCGCGCTTCGAGACTCTTTATCTGCATGGCAAGTATGACCGATGGAAGTCACCTTTTGTCTGTTATTTTTTTTAAATGCATTGAAGTCATGTTGAGTCCTAGGTAATGAGGACGTAAAATTTATAAAGGTGCAGTTCCATCAATACTAGTTATTTCCAATGAAAATTTACACACACAAAACAGAGAGTACATCGCGTGCGTTCGCAAGGAGTGTCTATCTGTCTATATGGTAGCCCTTTTAGTTTCCTTCACCGACCGGCCGCCAGCATTTAGACCTTTTGTACGTTAATCGCGCTGGTGTTGATCTTTTGTGTCACTTTTTACTTATAATGACTTAAAAATAGTTTCATTATGCTTTGTGTCGTGGTTGAATTTTCTTAAAGAGGATGGTAGATACATTTACGTATAGTGTAAACGAACATATTTTCCATTAAATATAATAATTAAATTCTGGTGTTGATACAAATAATATTAGGAACAATTAAAATATTTGACTCAGTTAATCGATTTACAATAACGTAACCTTTTTAATTCTCTTAATACGACATAACTAATTACGAAATCAGAATATCTACATATAATACGAGACATGATAGAAATTGTCGTAGTTGGACGTACCCCGAAACAGAACACGAATCTAAAGAAACAATTTGATGGGTAACTCAGTACGTGTGAACTAGTGAGGCTAGTTGCAGAGTCAGCGGCTGGCTTGACAATGTCAACAATGGCGAACAATAGGAGAGCGGCGGCAGTCACACGGTAACACAGCGCGCCTTGTGTCTGAAAGTGGGCCACATTCGAAGGTGAGGAATCGAAAAGCATCTCGCAAGCCACGTCATTAAACCCACGGCGACAGACAGACACCTCTGAAGAATACACTCTTAATAAGTCATCAGCTAAGTAGCGCGCCCATGAGGTGTGGTGGGGGCGAGAGGGGGCGCGGAGGCAGCGAGGCTGGCGCGGGATGGCGCGGCGCCTCACACCCGGCGGCCCGCCGCGCCTGCAGCGCGACGCTCGCACAAAAATGACACAAAGTATAAAATCTGCATACTGTAATAGGAGTAGTAGCCTCTGAGAGGCTCGTAGTGTGCAAAGATCAAAGGTGCAGTGGCTTTTCTGCACGCTTTCGTTGAGATTTTTTTTTTCACTATAAATACTAAGTGTAAATGTTTTGCGTGCGTACGGGTGTCACGTTTATTTTGTTATTTGTTTTCAGATACATATTTGCATCTGGCTGCAAGTTGTCGCGGGTTCTACTCGAACTACCGTGTAAACAGCCTGGGGCGAGTGTGTTTCTGAACAACTAGAGACGTACGCTGGAAGTAAAGAAGCCAACTTTAGTCCTTTTTGCTCATAAATTATTTAAATGGGTATAATACACCTTTAATGGAGCAAAATGAGACGCGTGATGCCACTCTTTTAAAAAACCGTTACATACATATACATATACACTCACGCCTGTTATCCCCGAAGGGGTAGGCAGAGGCGCAACTAGTGCACCCACTTTTCGCCGACATTCCGTCCCATGATGTGATAGGGGGCGAGCCTATCGCCATATCGGGCACAAATTCCAGACTCCGGACTGATACTGGATAGAAAAACTCAATATCACTTTGCCCGACCCGGGGATCGAACTCGAGACCTCAGCTTTGCAGCCGTACTGTAATACAACTACGCCACCGAGGCAGTCTAGTTAAAAAACCGTTAGTGAATTAAAAACCATTGAGTTTGTTGTGTGGTCACTGAGGTTATTCCAAATCTAAAAAAACCACACACAACAACCCTTAATGGTCTTTAATAACCATCGTCCACTGTTTAAGATTTCGGTGCCATTGTGGTTACTATCCCGCCCTCACACCCGCCACTGCAACTCCTGTAAGCCAGGATCAGCAGTGGCACGCATTTTATGACACCGAGCGGTGAAGCTCGGCGAGTCTCAGGGAACACTAATAAATATGTCTGTAACCCGCAACGAAATTAATCAAAAAGAAAGATAGGGAGGAGTTGGAAATATTGTGGTTAGTTACAAGTTACCCGCTTACTCGTTCGTGTTTTTGTTTCAGTGGATTCTCGACAGAACTTCCGATCTCAACAGAGATGTAAGCGATCGGATCCGATTACAACACGCTGCGCGCGCTGGTGTGAATGCAGCTTAACTCACTTTATGATCACAAATTACTTTTGTCTACTTGGACATATAATAGTCAACGAGTAGAAGTTGTAAATTCCTTAACTCTTATAGAAACAAAAATATTGTCTTATTGTGTTATCAAAATACTACATTGTAAAATCATTACTAATGGTCACTTGTTCCTAATGTTATCCTAATAATGAAACATGAGTCGCGAAACGTAATTTTTCGAATCTTTACATATTTTAGTACTAAGTGCGATACGAAACTATTTAAATACCTATATTTTAAATTGCGACTTTATTTTGCTTTTCCAACGGTAGGTACTATCTAAAACAAACAGTGAAATATTCACGTAAACATAAGATATCATTATTTATAATAAAAACAGTCCAGTATAACAAAAAATATTGCACAGAATTAAATAACGGCGAGTATCTCAAGCTAGAATCTATTTAGTATCATGATAAAGTTAATCCATGGCGTCGGTACCAGACAGCGGACGGGATAGCGTCTATTGAAGCCGCATCTGCTACTATTATGTTAAGAATGAGTTCACCGACAGATTTTAAAGAAAACTGATCGAAGTCTCACGAGGCTTTGGCGTTTCGTAATAGGCTGCACTAAATTGAACCCCCTGAATAATTAATTTTCAAGCTAAGATGTATCTTGAATAAAATATTTTGGAAGTTGGAAGCTAGTTCGAAAGCGGAAGCGTCGGTCTTATTCATCTTTTACTAGCTTCGTCAGCACGAAAGAGTTTTCCTGGATAAACGTCCCGCTATACATTTTCCCGGGATAAAAAGTCAGCCTAAAACCTTCTCAGGGTCTCGAACTATCTCTATACCAAATTTCGTCGAAATCCGTTCGGTAATTTTTGAGTTTATCACGTACAAGCTATGCCACTCCTTTTTACCCCCTTAGGGGATGAATTTCGCAAAATCCCGTCTTAGTGAGCACCTACGTCCTAATAGGAACCTCCATGCTAAATTTGAGACTCCTAACCAACCTAACACTTGTCGTTTCTGAGATTTCATGATAAGTGTCCTTTCGCTTTTATATATATAGACTAGCTTTTGCTCGCGGGTCTGCCTGCGAAAAAAAGATTTTCGTCCCGCTTTATATTTTCCGGGGATAAAAGTAGCATATGTTTTAATCCAGGACATGATCCACCCATGTGCCAAATTTCATCGTGTGCAAAATCCGTTCAGTAATTTAGTAGATGAGTAGTACAAACAAACAGAAAAACAGACAGATAGAAAATAATTACAAAAATCACGGTTTTGTGTTCCGTTATTCTTCTGTAAGCACCTACTCTCTTTTTTTTGCTATCAACTTCGAAGCAAATCAATGCCAAAATAACTTTCAACCTCTTTTCAATGCCGTTAGGGTATGAATATCAATAAAATATGAAACATGTCTCCCATCATTTCTGTTAAAAAAGATTTATGAAAAATTTGAAGTAGATTGGACCAAGGAATCACGTTGTCCCACATAAACTGTGCCTCCCTTTCACCCCCTTAGGGGTTGAAGTTTGTAAAATCCTTTCTTATCGGACGCCTACGTCATTCATAGATCACACCCTCCAAGTTCCAAGTCTCTACGATCAGCGGTTTAGGCTGTGCGTAACTCATTCAGGACAAAGCCTTTTATATATATAGATAAATAGATCAGTGGAGTTATACTCAGTTTGTAAATTAGAAAATAAATCATCTATATACAATTTATGAAATAAGGAATAGTCCTACTATCCTACTATAATAATATTATAAAGGCGAAAGTTTGTAAGAATGTCTGGATGTTTGGATGTTTGGATGTATGGATGTTTGTTCCTCTTTCACGCAAAAACTACTGAACGGATTTCGATGAAATTTGGTACACGGGTAGATCATGTCCTGGATTAACACATAGGCGAACTTTTATCCCGGGAAAATACAAACCGGGACTTTTATCCCGGAAAAACTTTTTAATGCGGGCGGAGCCGCGGGCACAAGCTAGTAGGAAATAAATGAAATTAGTTAAGTATAAAACTATTGTTCAATAGAATATCGCAAAATCTAGCAACTATTATAGGGTGTACATACATACATACATATACATATACACTCAAGCCTGTTATCCCCGAAGGGGTAGGCAGAGGCGCAACCAGTTCACCCACTTTTCGCCACTATTCCGTCCCATGATGTGATAGGGGGCGAGCCTATCGCCATATCGGGCAATTATAGGGTGTACCTAATCAAATCAAATAATTAATATACCTCTTTATTGCGAAGTGTATTTAGAGGCGTGTATGCTGTAGGTATAGCCGCATGACGTGCGGCCGACGCGACTCGCGACGTCAAGCGTCTCCTCACACGTAAGCTCCTCTCTGCTTTCTAACGTATTGTTCCCCTTCACTTGGAATTACTTGTCTAGGTAGGCATTATTTATAACAAGTGTTGCCCCCCTCCCCACTTCAGAAAAGAATGGAACCCGGGCGCTGAGATTTCGCTACTGAAATGTACGCGTCAACGGTTTTATTAAGCGGAGATATAACTAAATATACATTAAATTCCAGGACGCGAAGTACTTGCATCTTAATTTTATAAAATAAAAACTATAATTACCATAATTTCGTGTCAAAGAAACTCGAACGAACACTCACTGGAGTAACAACTCATCAAAAAACATAAAACAAACGTCAACGTTTGAAACTTTCATAATCTTCATTAAGTGCGAATTTTCCTCTCAATGTAATAACTTAATGAGAAAACTTGAGTGTCTCGGAGGCACGTTCGCACCCCTTTTATGATGAACTAAATTAATTGGTACCCGGACAGATCAATAATCGATTGAAACGTAAGGTGGAATCAACATTCTTTGATACGGAACCATTACCAATTCAAACAGGATAGGCTATGCTTTAATTAGAAGACTACGGCGCGGATGGGGCTCGCCTGTCAAGTGCGTGGTTAAAAAGAAATATATTAATTAGTGAAGGTTCGATGTGGCTTGTTTGTCAATGGATCTTCCTCGAGACGGCTAATGGGAGTTGTTAATATTGTGGAAAAACAGGGCGTATAGCTCGACACCGAGTTCTGGGTGAATTTCTTCGGTTATGTAGGGGCAATTCTAAAAGAATATTTATTTAAGTATTAGGTTCTCAAGCAGATTAATCACTCAGTTTATACTGATGTAATATAACGATCGTCATATTGTAAAAATTGAATGATTGGTTTATTTACACTAAGCTGGTTTTTATAAATATATGTTATGTTAAAACCCTACTTACTTGTTGGCTTGTTAAAAGAAATGTGTACTCTGAGGTATATTAACGACGTAGTTTTCTTAAAGTAGAAATAGGCTGGATCGATTGGTTTAACATCACTAGCCGAAATATGACCTTAAAGAAATCTGTACGGAAGAAGTTTTTCTGAGCGTTTTTTTCGGTTTGTAGGTACAACTTTTTACAAAATCTAATAGCTCCATAGTATTTTTTTACACGATAGTCGCCAAAAACGATTATTTTCATGTAAAGGATGATGATTCATCGAGGTTTATTAATTGCTAGATTAAAGCTATGATGAATATAATTATTTTTTAAACCATTAATTATAAACTCAGCTTAAATTGTTCATTAAAAATTATTGTTCGCGTATAATGGCCTGATTGGCAACCTTGTATAAAAAAACAACCAATTGACTAATTGTATTCATCAATTCAATGAAGTCCCGTACCGCAACGTATATTAAAGCCGTTGGAACTGTTTAGAATCCAAATAATAGGTACGCAGATTGATGTAGCACGCGTCGTAAAACATTTATCAGCGTTTCGTATTCACAAATATTCGGTACATACCGGCAATGAAGAAATGCAAGGAAATTCCCTGAGGCCACGTCTGTTTGTATTATTTTTTGAATAATACATTACCAATTCAAAAATATCAAATATTAATCTCCAATGCAATACTTTTTTAATTGGTTTGACAAGCTACCTCGTCGTTCTCACCCCCGTGGCTGTAAAAATAAATAGTGATAAATTTTGGACATTCAGGAGTGGCGTACATACCTCCCTCTCGCTCCAATTTCCTTGTCCTTTTCTTTTTAATTCCGCGTATTTTTATTTGCTATGATAAATTGTATCTGCGGCGGGAGGTTGGGGCGGGACAGAGCCCACCACGCTTTTGTTTCGGTAATTTTTTATGTCTGGTGTAGAGCTTAATTGCGTGGCGCTAGGCGGAAGCGCATTGTCCCAATATGGGTCACAGAGCCGGGATACCGTCGGACCCGTGACCTCTTTACCTTGCAAACGTCATTATTGAACACTGACGCGTCATCGTGTTTCTAAAATTAATTTTATTCCAAGCAATAATTCGCACCTTTACAACGAAAGCGACACAATTAAAAAAAAATCGAAAATTGAGTTATCGTCAGAAAATGACTTAAAACTTGTCCCATTTTTACAAAAATATTATAAAAAGTGCCCCGTATAACCGTTTGGTTCTGTTCCCGCTTGAACGTGGCTGTGTTTGAACTATTGTTGTATTGAGAGCTTCATTATAATAATTTTATGACAATAAAATCAATTTTTGTTGTTTTTTTTACTGTGTCGTTTTCGTTCTAGTGGTGCGAATTATTAAGAAGGTAAAATACACAAGTGGTAGAAGCTCTTATTGAATATTGCTCTTATTATTTGAAGCTCTTCGAATATCTTTATCGGTTTCGGGCTTGGTTTTTATAATGTGAATGTTGTTATTACTCGAGACAAGAAAGACATAAAACGAATGTGACAAAATATGCTTTGTCAATTGAGTATTGATAAATTATTATAAGTAACTAGCTTTTACCCGCGGCTCCGCCCGCTTTAAAAAGTTTTTCCGGGATAAAAGTTCCGCTTTATATTTTGCCGGGACAAAAAGTAGCCTATGTGTTAATCCAGGACATGTTCTACCCGTGCGCCAAATTTCATAGAAATCCGTTCAGTAGTTTTTGCGTGAAAGAGTAACAAACATCCATACATCCAAACATCCATACATCCATACATTACTTATGAAACCTTTACACTGAGTGACTTTCCCATTACATGCAGTGAGGTATTATCAGTATTTACAGCTTCTAATTATCTTGTATTAAAATAAATATGACATGTCGTATCGAAAGTGTAATATTTTAGAGGTGTGTTATAGTTTCCTCATCTTTCGCCGAGACAAATTTAGTAACGGAAATCATTCAACTATGTATTGAATTTAGAAATAAGCTACTCATTAAATTCATATTATTTTCTTTACGAAATAAAGGATTTAATCATTTCAACCTGGGAATCAAAAGTAGGACCTCATGGTCCTATTAAACCCCTTACGAGAAGTGAGAGAATAATAAGAGATCCAGTTTTACCATCGACATTTCAACTGACAATGGCAGTTCATTGCCGTTTGAATTACACCGGACATCGTGCGTTCGGAGTAATCGTTTGGTCGCGTCGAAAATGAAATACATAGAAAAAGGAAACAAATGTCTCGAGTCAGAGTACTCAGAATCAGAGCGTAATGGTATTTCATAATTACCACTATAAACCAATTACATATATTACAAGTTAGCATTTAGTTACAATTCATCGAGATACAGGTGTAATTAAAATAACATTTATGTATAAAGCATCTGCCATATTCTTTTTCACGGAAAAACAAAGGAAGACATCGAACGATAACTATAGCGTTGCGAACACTGCGCTAATATATGGTTTCCAGTAAAAAGTAAACAATATAATAGAGGCAGGATATTTATGCTCAAATTACAATAGTTGTATAGAAAGAGCGACGCGACACTGGCATCGACACCGAACGGATACCGCTTATAATGTAATTGATACTAAACTTTGCTATTGTGAACCGAGCTCTGGGCACGGCCAGTGGACGGAATTGGAACGAAGTTATTTATTTATTAAAAAGTTACGTATTTCATAGGTATATTTTTTCAATTACTTCTTTGCACGAGTGGCTTTTAACCTATGAAATGGAGCGTTCAGTTTACCAAATTATTTATGTTTTCGTATGTTTCGTATGTTTAAAGGCGTATTTTCGTATGATATTATGTAGTCAACCAATAGATTTTTATGCTTGAAAATAGAAAATGTATTTTCCAAACGTTTATTAATATATTTATTTTTAATCGGTTAATAATCAATTGGCTTCATAGTATTAATTGATAGCTGTGTTCTGTATTCGTGACCTAGAATTTTGTTTTATTAAGCGACTTATTTGCATACACTAACATTTAGAAATCTATCGTCAATCCAACATTACGATCGCTTCCGATAACCCACTAACATTAGGATTTTAAATAATGGACCAGAAGTCTCATTAGACCGAGCGGCGCGGAAGCCACCTGTGGGTATGGACGTGCCCTTAATGATTTTATGTTGAATGGGGAACGCATAACTCAGCCTAGAATTTCAATAAATCATACGTAATTATAATTAAAACTAGGATAATTAAATTTCATAATTAAGTTCATAATAATTAGTAAACATTTTCCCACACAATACAAGTAGTATTATACAGCAGCCCTCTGCTGAGCACGGACCTCCACAAGTTCTGAGAGGGTGAAGGCCTTGGTCCACTACGCTGGCCTAGTGCGGATAAGCAGACTTCACATACCTTCGAAATTATTTCTCAGTTACCCTCACGAAGTCTTAAAGCGGACTAAAATTGATAAAAAAAATAGACACAAAACTTCGATTAGTCAGAGTAGTGTGCCTTGGGTTTTGAACTCATCTGTCTCGGCAGACCGTTTCATTCCCAAGTAGGTTATCGTGAACTGTCTAATATATGTTTTATGCAATCATTATATTTTGTCTTGAAAGGATATAACGAAAAACGAGTGTTTCACTGTATCATACACAGGAAATTACGTCTCTTGATATTTAACATTCCTATTAGTCTCCACCACTCAATACGCCAGGATGAAGGAAAAAATACTAATGGAGGAGTGACAGTTTTAATCACACTAAAACTAGAAGTTCAAGTACACAAGAGATTAAGAAGCATTCAGTTAATATTAGAGAATTGGTACAAGTTTTAATCAAAGCATAATGCTACCTAACACTAGATATTATGTGCTAATATTTTTCTCTGATTTTTTATCAGAAACATCGTTTTCTATCCACACAGTTGTAGACTTAGGAATATCAATCTCATAACTTGTGAAGTAACATTCTAAAATAAAGGATGTGAGAAGGCTGTGAATGACCTTGGTTCACTTTAACTGAAAATGACTATGACAATATCGCCTGAAGCTTCTTGTGTTCAAAACCAACGGATACAGACAAGAATCTATTTCCTATATTATTTTCACAAGTACTTTATACTTCTTACAACTCGTGAGGTATGAGTGTGCGAAAACTATAAATTAATATAACACTTGCGAGAAACGCCTTTGGTTTGTTTATCAAACGCCTACAGTTAAGACACGAGACTGATTTATTCATGTTTATCTCGCAGCTTTACATTATTAATTATATGATTGGTCATTGACAGCGGTCTGATGGGACGATAGATTAAGTTAGGTTACATTTTAAAAATGTATGAGATCGTCTATCATATCGTTTGTCATGAACTATTTGGACACAGCTGTAAAACCGCACACTGCAGGTATGTCGATTAACGTAAAATAAGTGTAAATTATCTTAAAGTATCACATATAGATAATGTAATGTATCACTCCCTTCATGACATTGATTTACGTCTCGATTAACGCACTTGTAACAAAATATAAATGTATGTATCGCGGTATGAGAGTGTAAAAATACACATCAAGTACCTATAGCTGTCGTGTGTGATCGGTCCATGACGATTTCAGTAGAATGCTGTATTGAGATGTATCGTGCTATAACATGTATATCTTTAAAAATGTCTGCCGTATGTGATGTGCACTTTAATGTTTAAAAGTGTCTGTTGTGACATCGCGGTGGAAAGATCTTATTAGATCTAATTTGATAGCAATTACGGTCACATCCTACTTAAAATTTAAGCTACTTGTTCATCTATCACTCTCCTGGATCAGTTATATCGACGTTATGTTTAATTATTTCCAGTTTGAAGCTAAATTAAGTATGATTATTTAAGTACATTTTTTTCTCGATTCGTCATTGGTGACAGATATGGATTGTTAGACACGTGATCGTCCAGACTAGTGCGCGTGTGAGGCGCGAGAGCGGCCGCGGCGCGCCTGACGCTACCGAGCGACACGCTCACCGTAACCCCATTAAAACTGCTTCGGGCTTACCCCCGTCTCTCTTCATGAAATATTAAAAATTCAATTGCGCTTCTCTTTATTTTAACTCCCCCCTCAGTCCCCGTCAGCGCGGGCGACCGCACCCCGCGACCGATCCCTCCATCCTGCGACGGCCGAGCCGCTTCTGCGTATAATATGAAATGAAATATGTATTCAGAAAAATAACATTCACCTATTATTTATAATTTGCGATACACACCGTCCCGCGCCCCGCCCCGCGACGCCCCGCCACCCCACGCACCCGCCGACCTGGTTCCTAAGCGCCGTTTGTTTTGGGGTAACTTTGTTGTACGACTTTGCCCAATTTTTTTAGCAGCCACTACTCGATAATATTTTTTTGAATTTGTATTTGGCATTTACAAATACAAATTCGCCTCATCATCACTATATAAATGCACAAGGAAGGCGACCATCAGAGAAGAGTGGGGCGTATTGTGAAGCTTGCCCCCAACACCTGAAGTGGTGACCACGACCACTCTGTCAAGAGTGATACCGACAAAGAAGAAGAAGAATTTGGCATTTATGAAAATTCGATCTCAAAAATGGTTGCTGTGAATTTTCTGTTGGTCGGTGGTACACCCAAAACTCATTTATATTAAGGTATACGTTTTAATAAATACGAAATACTTCCATTTAAAGTGCAAGTAATTTAAACCTCATCATAAACTTTAACGCCTCAAGTAGAGAAATGAATGTTTTTTTTAAAAGCCAACTTTCACGTTAATACCGATTAATGCATAGTACGAAACTTTTAAACAACTTTAGTGTAGCGTACAAAAGTAGGAAAAAATTACAAATAAAAATAAACATAGTTTCCTGTGAAAAGTCTGCACGGGTATTTAAAACATTTGTGCGGCGCGAGAAAACAAAGTTTGCGTAAGCCTATTTTACGAGGGTGTGGGAGAATTTGTGTACGTTTATTATTAATATGCCCATACTTATAAAAATATTATGTGTATCTACCGTCTAACGGAAACATGTGACTATTTTTGTTTGTGTAGGATACGATATGGACTTAGCGAATCACAACCAAAAAACAATATCCATTAACGGGCGATCATGCCATTTGATAATTAAAATACTTTGGTATTATATTGAACATAATAAACATTGAAATGAGAAAAATTTTGCGCTCAATTAAAATTTCCAATGAAGTAACCAAACTCGAATCTGGCGCCTAATTAGTTGGATTAATGTAAGTGTTCTATGTACAACTGTATATTTTTAGAGTTAATAGAAAATGTTCGTTCCAAATATATTAAAGATGTCCGCTTTTTGTATGGGTGCTGAGCCTCAAAATCTAAGGGACATTAAAGTGCCCAAATATGGAACTTGGATCCATTAAAACATATTTACAGACCCCTCCATTCATAACTTACTATTTGCAAAACGTTCATGTTCATTGTAGTCGTTAAGCAAAATAAAATTACTTAAATCTCAAAATCGGAGGTTATTAACATTAAACGACTTATTGTAATTAAGTTTTTAGGAGTTCTATCCAAATATATATATAAACTGCCTTGGTTAGAATTTCAGGCCCATTTTTGGACATGTCCCTTTATATTTCAGTCTATGAAATTTATTAGAGGCTATGATATTTTTTATAAGTAGGTAAGCATTAAAGAAAATATCTAGTTACGCCTTAATACCAATAAATTATATTAACACGGCTAGGTTTATAAATAAACCTAATATAATAAATGAAGCTGGCGTGATATTTTAAAAAAGGAAACAAAGATTTAAAAGTAGTTCTTAATTTAAAAATCTCGCGAGAGAAACTTAATGTGTAACTACAGTCAGTGGCCCCTCGAGGTGGCGCGACAAAGGTGAGGCCTGCTCTATCTAGCGCTTCCCCTGCAACCACTCTGCCACGGGGCACTTTTATGTGCGAATGTCCATTAAAGGCAGTGTTACCAATATATTTATCATTAACACGAAACGTAAAAACAACTCTCAATAATTATTAAAGCTTAATCAATTACAATACATAACTATTTATGAGTAAAAAAACTTACAGAGTTAGAAGTAAAACATTGAATTTAAAATTTATTTTATCATTCAATTAAAATTTAAAACAGTGTTTTATTACATTCATTGGTCATCGTTAACTAGTTACGAGAAATAAATTTCATTGCCATGACTGCGGAGAAAGTGTTATTCCCATTATATTATTGGAATTATAATTGCGTTTTTCACTTTTATAATAAATATTACTGAGTCTACATTTTTTATTTCCACCTATCCAGGATATTGTGAATACTTAAATTGGCAACACTGATAGCTGACACCAACACGAGGGCGGCCAACTTTGGTGCCGAACTTCGGGGTGCTCTTTTTTAACTTTCATTCCCGGACGCGAAACGCCGTTGTGTTTTGTCCGTTTGTCATTGTCATTTGTAGAGTAATGTGTTAATAGGCATACGTTTTTTGTCGTTTTAGAACGTTCTGCGAGATTCCACGCTGGCTCTAGAACGGGTTTGCAAAATGGCGCCCGAAAATTTCTAACGTTTGACGTTCTGTATTTTTATCGAGAATGCCTAAAAAGCCTTGTTTGTATATTCTTAATAACACACACATCGTATTCTATTTAAAATCGACTGTCTGATTCTAATACACGGATCCGTAGAAGAATAAACATTATATAGATAATAGCACAAAATTTACAAATTAAAACATAAAAAAAATTATAAGAATTAATCAATGCTACAAAAACAAACTATTCGTTGCCAGTACCAGTGAAAACAATTATACGCTGGCTACCAACCGACAATAACTGGTAACATTCATTTATAATAAAAAGTACTCACTCATGTTCCGGGGAAAATGTCGCCTCGAAATTGTAAACAAATTTTACTGTGCACTTACCTGAAAAAAAAAATAACGTCAATTTAAAAAGGCTATAAAACAATCTTGCGGCCATTGTGAAATGACTATTTTGTAAACAATACTTAAAAGAAACTAAGAAATTCATGCGTTGTTTCTTTTTAACGTAATCAGTAGAATATGCGGTCGAACTAAACTGATTAACATTGTGTCAGCGTAACACGGGGCCAGAAAGAGCTATTGATCCTATACATCGTTTATAATATTGTTTAAGTAAATAAATGTACAAAATATATTATAAATTTGTCTATACTCAATAGTGGACGCTATTACTGATGGTAAATAATCAGTCTAAAACTAATTACTGACCCGAAAATTGAGTGGGTAATCAACATTGATCTTCTTATACTAAGTATAAGAAGACCAACGCTTTGTACTCTGCAACTCTACGTTTGGTGAATCAAAATTGAGTGGAAATCCTGAAATGCTTTTGTGCCCAAAACTTGTGATGCTACCTGTCCGTTCCTTTCATAGTTTAAAACAAAAGAGCTAAGAAAGATGTCTCAATAAGTTTAATCGAAAAAGTTTGGAAGTAATATAAAATCTTGACCAGTTTTCGGAGCCTCGACGTGACGTTGTTACAGACTAATGCATACAATAGTAAGGCTTATAATCCAAAGAAAATACTATGCGCTATTCCTAATTATGTTTATATAGAGTCTGGAATAGTTAAGTTTACCAAATTGATTATTTTATAACAAAACAATTTTTTTCCAAATCTACATGAAAGAACGTAAATAACATACAATAAGTATTTTGTATTGTCACTCGAGTTTCAGTAAACTGCGTTGGATATGAAATGTTTTAAATATTATGTAACTAGCGGCCCCGACAGACGTTGTCCTGCCCTAAAAAGGAAATGAAATCCTAGAACCCGAGTACAGCGCCACCTACCGGATCTAATTGTTAATCGAAACTATTCTCAAACCCACCTGAGGACACAAAAAAATCATTAAAATCGGTCCAGCCGTTTAGGAGGAATTCAGTGACATACACGTTTAATATGGCGGTTAAGTATTCTTAAATTTTAAAATTTTCCGCGTAATTTTCTTGCAAAAAACCTCCCTGCCACCAAATGAGTCCTTATTTAACGAAATTTTAAAATCCCTAAACACCCCCACCCCCCCGTAAATAATACCTAACCATATTTTTTTCCGGAAAAAAATCCCGCATAAAATTCCCGGTGTCTGTTTTCCGGGATAATAGTAGCCTATGGGCGGTATTAATAGGTCAATCTCAAGTTTGAGTTACATCTCAAGTAGACATAATGTATTGAACTGTTCATACATTATGTCTACTTGAGATGTAACTCAAACTTGAGATTGATTTCCTTTGGAGCACAAACTATCTCCATACTTATTTTCATACGGTTCCACTGGCAAAAAACTATTTTCCGAGATTAACCCTAAACAACCCACAAGTGTCTGTCGGACACATTTTTGCGTTCGGTTATTCATAAAACCTAAAGTATTTATTTTTATGAAAAACCGCTTTATCTAATCTACCTCCGAAGTTTACCGAATCTAATTGTGCAATAAAAATATTTGTAACATAAATAGTTTAATATTTATTACAAGTAAAGCAAAACAGTAACGCATCAACCCACAAGTGTCCAACAGACACAAATATATTTTGTTTGATTTAAGTACCAAGGTAGATTGTTTATTTACGTTTATTTAAAACAATATCGTATCAAGTAGGTAATAAATCAACTCACAGTGCATTCTTTGTGTTATAATAGCAGTCTTTGTACTTGTAATTTATAATTTGGTTACAGTCACAGTGCTTAGATATTTTTGTGATAAGCCAGTCATACTCGTTTTTGTTCTGAGAAATCAACACTGAGATAGGGAGAAATTCAACGTGCCCGTGATACAAAATCTCTCAAAAAGTTAATAAATTTACTTGCACCCATTAGAAAGTTGTTAAAGTATGTGTGCAGTGTGTGTGTTAACCTAAAATAGTTTTATTTGCATGGGCAAAATGTTACAATCGATGGACATATAACTTTTGAAAGTAGGGCATAACGCAAACAGTATCTGCCCAAAAATCCTGACGATTGACAACTGAGGTACGATTTAAAATTTAGGAGATCTGTGACTAAAAGAAACACTTATACCTTCTTTTTATACGAATATTTGGAAATAAAAGATCAAAATATTGCGTATAATATGGTCAACTAGTCATGTGAATCGTACGTTCGAAGTAGCAGAAACGTTACTTTTGGTAATTATTGTACATGCCTCGTAGTAGGAAATCCTAGACACAAAATGGTCTCATAGTAGTTAAATACTATGAGGACAAGATAAGGTTTCTATATCTAAAATTTTTCAATGTGTCATCGCATCTAATACCGTCAGCTTTTCTAAAAAATAAATTGGGTTTGTATGTGTAAAAGATGAATCGTACTCATATAATCCAAGACATGATGGGATCATCTGATGCTACCACAGATCAAGGAGCTGCTCAATCTTCTGAGCAAAAAGCAAGAACCGTTTTCATAATATTTGTCCATCGAAAATATACAAATCTTTTTAACAGTATTCTCATATGAAATTTATGCTCTGAACACTCGGTAAAAATATTATGTTGTGTAATATCTGTTTGAAAAAAAGTAATAAAAAAGGTAAAATAAATAAATAGTGTTTCCTTATATTTACGCGAATGTAAGACATCGAAATAAAAGTAGTTTTCGGATTTGAACACGGTTTTTCTATTTTATCTCTGTAGTGTGTCCGCCGGACACTACTGGTCAGGTACGTTACAAAAGCATACTGGGTAGTTAAGGGTTAAGGTCCCGGTTTATATTTTCCCGGGATATGAAGTAGCCTAGATTCTTCCCAGGGTTTAAAACTATCTCCCTGCCAAATTGCATCGCTATCGGTTCAGTGGTTTAGTCGTGGCGGCTCCACTCGCGAGAAATTAAAATCCGGGATATAATTCCCGGTTTATCTTTTTCCGGGATAAGAGTAATTATGTCCTCAACTGGATCTCGAAATATCTCTATACTTGTTTTCTTGCGGTTCCACTGGCAGAAAACAATTATCCGGGATAAAAGTCCCGGTTTATATTTTCCCGGGATAAAAAGTATCCTATGTCCGTCTCCTGGTTCTAAGCTACCTCTCCACCAATTTTCAGGTAAATCCGTTCAGCCATTCTTGAGTTATAAGTGGTGTAACTAACACCACTTTCTTTTATATATATAGATTGTTCTTTCAGTAATGCCGTTTGATCAATAATATTGCAGGAACTAGGTTTACGCTTGCCCCACACGTTCGGTTTCCTAATTAGGTTTCCTGATCAGGAATTCAGATTCGGAAACCTGAATGCTCCGCTTACATAGAAAATGTTCAGCAACGCGCACACGTTCCTGAATCTGAATTCCTGATTAGGAAACCGAACGTGTTGGTACAAAAAACTGGACGTTTGCGCTAGTCACTCGGAATTCCGAATCTGAATTCCTGATCAGGAAACCTAATAAGGAAACCGAACGTGTGCGGCAAGCGTTAAAAAGAGATCTTCCTTTTGAAAATTCAATAGTTATACTTGTGTGTAAACGCTATAATCGACAAGAGAAACAATCGTATGGACACACTTGCCTAACCCACCCTGTAGTATTAACGAGTTTCTTATGACGACAATTACATACAATTGATAGCTTTCACCTTATCTAAAAATGGAATTACATTTTTTTTTCTTTAGTCATCCCCTACGTTTATTTAGCTAAAGGCGAACGGGCAATGGTAACTGGTTGAAAAATGGTAAAAAAAAACGCTATCTGTACCGGTTCAGTGGTTCCAGAGTTATGGCATTCGTGTATGTATTCAGTTTGGTATACGTATAGATGCAGTCCGAAGATCGGCTATGCGATGTTAGGTGCAATGGGTTTATAGTATTGGGAATATGCCACTTCAATGGTTTTGGCAGAGAATACGTGTAAGTAAAATTATATATGTTAAGATTCAAAATAATTAATTTCACTTTAATCACGTATTTCATGATACCATCTAAAACGAAAGGTAATACCATCGATTTAAGGCAATTTACGTGTACTTGTAAGAGCGTCATCTATATTTTTTTATTGCTTTTAAATGGCGAGATAAGCATTGCGCTCGTCTGATGATAGGTAAGCGATACGACCGCCTACAAACAGTACCAATACCATACAGAATTTTGAAGTTCTGCGTTGCAATTCACTGCGCTCGCCATCCTCAGACATAAGGTGTTAAGTCTAAAAGCGCCCAGAAGTTATGTTGGCTACAATGTCCTTCACGCCCGAAGACAACCGTGCATGCACACTGTTGCTCGGCGGTAGGAATAGACATTGTTGTAGTAGCCACCCAGGCGGCCCGCCACAAACGAGACACCTGCCAGTACATTCTCACCACAAAGAAATTTACCATTTAAAGCAACACACGAACATTATAACCGTTACCGCGGCGTCTTTCAATGCTCCGCCCAAAAACCCACCACTGGAATGTGGCAGCTTCGAGTGCAGATACCGCGCCAGTGTCCGACCAACATTTTGCTAAATACCTTACATATTCCGATTCTCGTGCGATTTGCGGCGGGATTTTCGAGATTTTCCGTCTCCCGTATTGCCGTAGGCCTTGTTAAGAATCCATTGGACGTCGAAATTTGAATTTGCGCCGGTTACGATTGCACGAGAGGCATGCCAGTGCGGTGGCCACGGCTAATTTTGCGATCACGGCATGCGTTACGTTTAATTTTCCATTTGCTTTGCAGTACAGAAATCATGTGTTGCAACGCTGATGAAACGTGTTGATGAATTCCGTTTATTTGACATTGCTATGTATCGTTTTGAACAGTCGTGGATAGTTATATCATTATGTTACTAGCGACTGCGCGTAATACTATTCATAAAATGGTCAAAATATGTGTATATCAGTTGATAAAACATTTAATAATTATCTCGAAACTTGAAATTAAATAATTTGCTAGCTCAAATGTAACTAGTAGCAATTAACAACCTATAGTTACACTTGCAGTGACTAACTAACATTTAAACACTCTTTTTCTTTAGTACAATTATTATTTCGACGGATGCAGAGTTATTTACAAAATAGTTCTATTGCTAACTTTGCACCCGTCGATTTCCTGGCGTAGTCCCGCGCTAAGTTATAAAAATCTGTTACATGAAGTGCATTATAAAAAGTCAGCGTTCGGTATCGTAAATAATGTATGTATCAGAGTGGTTACTTAAGGTACGCAGTGAATAACTAACCCGACAGGTAAATATCACGCAAGGTGACGCTCTGGTTGACTCGTTACAACTATTATGTTAGGGAATTGAACAAAAAACGTTGAGCTATTAAACGAAATGACGAAAATACTTTTAACAATTACGACGTGAAACTCTACTTAATTATATTTGGCGCTGGTAGCTTCTGATTTTCATGAAAATACTTGTTGCATTTAAATAAAATTGAAATATTTGTTATATCATAAAATATAGTTTGCATTTTTTATATGACAACAATATTTATACCTAAATA
Source organism: Lapara coniferarum (assembly GCA_949316025.1). Taxonomy (NCBI): domain Eukaryota; kingdom Metazoa; phylum Arthropoda; class Insecta; order Lepidoptera; family Sphingidae; genus Lapara; species Lapara coniferarum. Next base: position 15,168,194 of record OX438933.1, on the reverse strand, counting down.
AAAACCGCGCATAACATGTACGTAGCAATGTATTTGTAGTGTAAAATGTATCCTCGATTAATGACAGATGTCGCTGGTCATCTCCGCGACCGCGAGGTCGGAATAGCTCAATTGGAAGAGCACTGGCACGGTACGCCGGAGGTCGTGGGTTCAAATCCCGCTTTCGACTGTTTCTTTTTCAGGATTCTATAAAAATATAAAATCATTAACCAGGCACTACATGGCCATTGACATGTATAAAAAAATCATAATATGATGACATGTTTTTTTGTGGCTTTGAATGATGAGACGAGCATGCCGTCCGCCTGACGGTAAGCGATACGACCGCCCATGAACAGTAGTAACACCATACAGCACCTTGAGTAGCAAAGTCGGTACTACTGTGTAGTATTCCACTGCACTCGTCATCCTGAGACATAAGATCTATCTATCTATTGGCTGTCCCTATGCCGATGACTGCCTCGGTGGCGTAGTTGTATTACGTACGCGTTGCGAGTACGATTTGCGCGCTGAGGTCCTGGGTTCGAATCCTGGGTCGGGCCAAAAAACTTTGTGACTGGGTTTTTCCATCTTAAAAAAATTACTCAGTCGCAGCTCGAAATCAGGAAGTTGGCGGTGTGATACCCCCGTGCCTCGGAAAGCACGTAAAGCCGTTGGTCCTGCGCCTGATCTCTCTCCGGTCATGTCGGATTGCCGTCTCACCGGACTATGAGAGTGAAGGAATAGCGAGTGCACCTGTGTATTGCGCACACACGTGTGCACTATAATATCTCCTGCGTACTTGGCTGATCTCCGTTGAGATTGGCCGCCGTGGCCGAAACTGGCTAAGAGGATTTCATATGCCGATATCTGACATAGACGCTACTCTAAACCTACAAATTTCTAAAATATCACTTTAGCGTTTGCCGTGACATAGGGAAACGTTAAAGTATACGTAAAAATATGATATTTAAGTTATATTAGCCCACTTAAAATTTCACTAACCAATGTAAATTATTTGGTAAAAAAGGCTAACGTTACATCCGATAAATTGTAACTTGGATAAGTGCCTATTAAATAATTGTAAACATCCTCAAATTATAGCCAAAGTTATAAATAAAATTCTCTTTACTTATAATAGAACAAACATACAGCAACATTCTCAAAATTAAGTGGCCAACTTATACATCAATTTGGCTGTACATTAACCAAATATTTTACGAAAAAAATCACTGAAAGCAGCATTTAAAACACGCAATCTTCCGTAGACCACAGTAAGGAACAAAAGGCGCTACCGAGCTATTATATTTGGACAATAGCCCCTTGATGTCCTTGCAGTGTAACTGAAGCTAGGCCGGCGCCATACGGCCGACGGGAAATGATGCGTCTGTCATCTCAACGCGCTGATAGAAAACCACGTCCACCGTGTCTTTTCAAACCCTAAATACTGTCAATGAATTTCGAACATTCAAAATATAATGATTTTATTTTTAAAAAGAAACGAGTGGAAAGTAGGATTGAACCCGCGACCTCCAGCCTACCGTGCCGGTGCTTTACCAACTGAGCTATCTCGACCTTATATCTCTTCATCTGTTCAATTTCAATTTCCCTATTTTATCTCTTTAAAAGAGATTCAAAATATAAGTTGTAGTATGAAGCAACTCATTATATTAGAATATTAAATGACTATTGCTGCACTTTCCTTCATTGCTAATAGTTAGTGAAGAAAATTAAACAACAAACTGAAGATCAGAGCTTGGTTTTAAGGTCTTTTATAAAAAATAGGTGTGCTATGGAGCAAGTGGGGGACTATCTCCACGGCCCATGTACTATACGTAACGCAACAAAAAGTTATAACTTTACCAAGGTCGGTATTAAGACATTAAAACGTAGAAGTTTGTAAACAAGTGACAAAAAAAACCTATTGCCATTGTTTCAGAAATTACATTTAATATACCAACTTAACCAAATTCCCATCAAGGAATTCCTGAGGCCAATATAACTCCCATACAAAAATGATAATAGAAAAGAGTTAAACAAAAAGAAGGTACAATGAAAGGGCGAATAACGCGCAACGTACCAGTAAAAATGTTTGATAAGCCACCTCGTATTCCACAAAAGAAAAGTTCATCTATCAACTTTCACCGAAAGCAAGGCCGCTCGGATGGTGAAAAATAGAATTTGCCACTATGTTCGTACAGCAAACATTTCTAAAATAATGGCACGTGGTATTTCTTTTCCTTTCTTTTAAGTACCAGCGTGGACCCTGTCCGTATAAGCTGAGTCGATACTATTTTATTTTGTATACGTATTTAAAAAAAACCGTAACTTTGGATAGCCCACTCTCTAATCTTCGGAAATCCCTTACCGGCGTGAACTTTGTGACGGATGTAGCTTTCAAATAATGCTTTGATAGCGAACGCTGAGCACTGAACGGGAAATAAGATCGGTGAACAAAGTAACATTATGGAAGTGTTTCTCTAGGGACCTTCGTCACAATAGTCGCTGAAGAAATTTGTGAATGATTTCAACAAACCGATATTAAATCCACTTACGGGATTATAAATGATAACTAATATAATTTAAAATAAGTAAGTTTTATGTCCGTTTAACATTTCGTATTGGAATTAATTTCTTGAAACTAGGTAGAGGATGATTTCCTTCCACATTGAAACATAATTATTGATAACTACCTTTTGCCTGCGGCTCCGCCCGCGTAAATGAGTTTTCCCGGGATAAAAGTCCCGCTTTATATTGTTCCGGGATGAAAAGTAGCCTATGTGTTAATCCGGAACATAATCTACCCGTTTGCCAAATTTCATTGAAATCCGTTCTGTAGTTTTTGCGTGAAAGAGGAACAAACATCCTTACATCCATACATCCAAACATCCAAACATTCATACATTCTTACAAACTTTCGCCTTTATAATATTAGTAGGATAATAGGATATTTTAAGATGTCTTAAGAATAAAAAACAGTGATTTGAAAAAGTCGTTCACCATATAACAGTTGTCAACCGGAAAATAAGGGAGGAGAAATTCTAAACGAACGTTTATTTTTAAAAATCATTGGCTAAGCGAAATTTAGAGGCCAATCGGATATACGTTTTGGTATTCTTTGCGAAAGTAATTAAAGGGAAAATACGAGACGGATACAATGAGTTGGCCTTATTAATCTTATGAGTGTGAAATTATCGTGTGTAAACTGAATTATTTATGACAAAGAATTTAAGTACAGTTTATACATATTATACATTCATGTCACCAACCTTTGTAGAACAGAATATTGAAGAAGAGTTTAGGCTTGAACAGAATATTTTGACTAACGGTTTTGTAGTTAAAATTTGTTTGTTAAGGAACGTACGTATCATGAAGCATGATAAAAATAGTTTAAGACTTTAGCCATCTTAGATCGTTATCGAAATATATAAAATTTATAAATAATCACCAAAATATATAGTATATTAATTTAATAAAACATCCAATATAATATTAAAATAGACCGATTTCTGTATTTATTGCAATTATATTTTTAATGTATTTGCATACTAATTACTTAGTAGTATAAAGTTTCGTCGGGTGGATAGTTGGGAGGTTAATTAATTGAATTATATACGCGATAGATACCTACATACGCACGTAGTGTACCGACGAAGTAGACAAAGGCACGACTAAAACTTACATAATATTTGTATGAAAGTTTTTGAGCGCATTACTTGAGTGTCGAACCTAAAACCTCACCAGTTCCACATTAATTTATGCAACTGTTGAACGTATGTTATGGAAGCACAAACTCATATTTAGATATTTATACTTATGTTTATACTTATCTTATTTCAACACTTGAAAACGCTACTGAAAGAAGTAATTAAGATCGAATCGATACCAGTGTCAGTGAAAAGCAAACTGTATAACAAATGCATTCTCCCATGTCTAACTTATTAGACTAGGCCCGCCACAAACAAAAATAACTAAAAACTGATAGTATAACATCGCAATGTGGGCGGAGAATGCTAAACATAAGGCTAAATGACAAGTGGAAGACCACAAAAAAAATTAAAAGAAGAAAAATAGTGTATTTGAAAAAAAAAGGCTCAAGTAGAGTTGGACCGGGCACATTATGAGAACAAATAAGGAAAAATGGACAAAAGATATAATGAAATGGTTAAAGACTAAAGGGAAGACAAATTAAAAGGTGGGAAAATTATCTACCAAAAGGATGGAGAGGAATGGCTTGCAACAGAGATCTTTGGAAGAAACTAGAAGAGACCATGTCGAAGGATAACCTGATCAACAAACTGGTTGCTGAAGAATATGTAGTCACATTTTGAACTAATATTTTCGTTGTAAAATTATATTTAAAATATTACACAAGTCAAAACTTTACTATATTTTGGTCAGTGAATAAAGGCTTTTATTATTATTATTATTATTATTTCAACCTGGAAAAGTTTCGCAACTTACAAGAACAATGACACACATTGTGCTAAATATCACGGCAAAGTCAACTTTGAACATGACATTATGAAACATCCTCAACCAAACCCCACAATTTCTGGAGGTAACGAAAATCCCAATAATTCACACAAACCGGCTAATTGCGCGCCACAAATATCGATTAAAACTTTCACAATATAGCATCGGACACGTCACAAAGATAACATCAACAAAATGAGTTTCTGCATTTAAAAAGGCGCGTAACAAAAAAGACGTTTTGTAAAGGTGCCTCGCTAACCATAAACAACGCGTGTGTATGACAGCAGGTCTATGCATACGATATCACCGGCATGCATTATTTCGCGACACGTAATACTAAAATTGTCTAAGCACACCCCTGCTGCCTAAACCTGTACGCACACAGCCGCGGGGCGCTCACACACCGCTAACTTGCACCCCTTTCGCCGCGATAGAGGCTGATGTTTTTTCGGCGACGAAATACATGTGACTTAGGTATTTATAAAAACGCGTGAATCGTGTTTGTTGTGTTTCTTGTCAGTGGAGAGAAAATAAAATAAAATATTTTATTCATCACATAGGCGAACATAGTTGCACTTATGATAAGCCAAGATAAATTCAATTACTAATAATTAATTATCATTACAAAAATCACTTATATAACTAAATAAATCAAGAAGCCAAGCTCGGGCTGGCAGGAAAGAAATTAAAAAAAAAACTATGAATTAATTTTATTAAAAATAGTGGGAGGAACGCGTCACGATCCTTATCGGTGCTTTAGCTTATGACTACCCCATAATCCACTCGTCGAGTGAAGAAAACAATTGGTAAAACCGCCAGTGCTTTTATTAAAATACTGTGCGAAGATCAGTATTTAATCATGTTGCCCGGGCAGTCACCGATAGACTATATATTATTTGCTCAATACATAATATTATTTCCTCAAAAGTGCCTCTCTAAAGCAAATGATATTTAGCCGAAACTGATTTGAAATTCTCCTTTGATCATTTATTAACCATTATATCGGGCGGCGCATGAAGCCGCCTGTATATCGGGGAGGCGCGGAGAGCGTCTATTTGTTTTGCCATAGCTTTGTCGGGGCTTGGGACACACAGGTCATTAATTGTTGTGAACGCTGGCTCCTAATCGATAGTGCAGCGCGTTCGATTCTCGTTTATATTAATGTTATTTGTACTGCGCCTACCTTGTCCGAATGTACGCTAAATATCCAATGCATTACTGCCGAATTAAACACGTTGCCCGAATTCGGGATTATTTTGCTTTAGACTGATTTGATTCGTGAAAGACTTAGAGCCGTACCATTAATCACTGTATAGTCAGTCTATCATAGTTATACATAAAACAATGTCTCGCTTCCTTTGACGGTAAATGTCACTCAACATAGCAAGATCAAAATTGTTGAATTATAAATATCTTAGACATTTATACCATTTATTACCTACATACATATATTTATATACACTCAAGCCTTTTATCCCGGAAGGGGCAGACAGAGGCGCAACGAATGCACACACTTTTTACGCTGTGCATATTCCATTCCATGATGTGATTGGGGGCGATTCTATCGCCATATCAGGTACAAATTCCAGATTCCAGATCGATATTGAATAGAAAAATTCAATACCACTGCCCGACCAGATGATCGAACCTGAGACCTCAGCATTGCAGTCATACCCTAATGCTACTGAGGCGGTCCGTTCATTAGTAAGGCGTTAAGTGGTTATCGTCGCCAAAAGCGAACAAGCGCAGGATTGTCATTCTTATTTGCTCTAGGAAATGATTAAGCTCACATTGTCTGTCTGCATTAACGCCGATGCACGTAGATATATACAGTCCTGTCGTATACCTTGTTCTAAACTCGGTTCAAAATGTTTATATAGGATATTATGCAAATAACACTAAACATGACGCAATTAAATGTGATGTAAAGTATGCCTAATTAGTTGATAAAACAAATCTTATTACCCGAATTGAATAGCACTATTTTGTATCGAAAAAACAAAATTACCGTATAAAATATTTATAAATTTACTTTGCGAGCATTTATATTGTTTTTTTTTACAATTTAAATTATATTTCGTAACAGCGATCAAATTGCTATGTTAGGCTTAGAAATAGTCTTAGCTTAGTCCGATTTGATAGTATGAGCTCTAAAAATGAAATTGGGGTATTTAGTTTTTTATCAGCCCCAGACTTGTGGAGTTAAAGGGGGCGAGATGATAAACCGTTGAACCGATTATAATGAAATTTGGTATGGGTATATTTTGAACGTTTAAAACAAATATGAAACGACCAGAAAAGCTGTTAAAGTATTCACTATACAGATAATTTGTAGCTTTACAATAAATGCTTAAACTGCATTTTGTTTTTAAGTTTCTTTGTAATTACTTATGGTATAATATTTTGTTAATTCTTAATAATTTCAGTTAAAATATCAAAAAAGTAAAAAGAATAACACTCGATACATAAACAAAATTGTTCGTATTGTCCACAAGATACTTGTATTTAGAAAACTGTCACGTTTCTCCGTACAAGCATTATTGTTGCGCATTTGTATCTTGCGATACCATAACATAATGTCATTTTGTGCTTCAATGTAAACTCGAGCATTGTTACGCACGTTTGTGTTAACGTTAACCATTTTGTTTACAAAGATTTCTTTTACACATAATATACGTGTCTTAGGAATTAATGAAGATAAACAAGTTGAATTCCAATCAGAGTTATAACAATGGATATTTTGCTTATTTCTTTTATATACTTTTCTTATTTCTGGTTTACTTTATTGTTCAGATTTTGGAGAAAATGTTTAAGATAGATACGTGCAAGATAGGATATGGTAAGAAAGGTAAGGTGTACGCAGTACGGATCGTAGAAATCCATATTGGTTGGAAGTAGGTATTGAAGTAAAAAATGTATGCACTTCTTAATCCGTCAAACCCCGCTTATATATATAGATGTATGCGGAAACCCTATATACTCGGACGCCGGCGTCCGTAGCGGGGCTTGACGAGTCAAAATAATGAAGTAACCCTACAAAGTATGTAGGTACTAAAAGAATTCGAACGAAACGGGGAAGTTACCAAATAGAAAATGTGTGGAGGCAGGTTCGATATCCACGCTTAGATGAATATGTACATCAGTAAACCAGACCAAGACACGAATATAGTCTGGACATTGTCTCTTATGGTATTGGGATTGAAGGTATTATTTATATTTAAGTGTTGTGTCAGATTTATCAGCACCATGAAAAAAATCCGAGATCCTCAAATGAACATATACTTAAAGTATTGTCAGTACAGGGTCACACTAACACAGCAGAGGGAATGCTTTGAACGAAAAGTTCTCACAGAAGGGTCCTAATTTGCCGCTAGACACTCGCACTATCCGTACGACGTAAGTATATGCGACACAAATTCCTCAGAAACGATTCGTCCAATACGGCAAAGATTCGCGGATTTACGTCCTGATACATAAGCATGTACGACGAGGAAACGTCTCTGCCACTGATGGCAGTTCCACCATTCAAATCACAACAGACAATAGCCCGCAAACATTCGCAATAAACTCTTTCAGACGACGTTAACGTTAGTTTGGCGGCGCAATGATGCTTTCATAACAAAACTGAATGTGTGTTAGCTACACCCATGGACCGCAGTCTCTAAGGGGGTTTCGACAATTTCCGGTGCGACGCTAGCCGCTTCGAAAATTGAATGAACAACGACAGCACTGGCTTGAAAGGGCAAGCTGACGCAGAGTGATTATTACTTACATTTATGTACGTTTTACTTCTTTTGTACGTTTTTGCACAGTTTGGCTAATGACGTGAGTGTATTGATTACAATTATTGCGAGGTTATTAGGTGAGTTATTAGTTAATTAACTAATTAGAGAGGTTACTCCTATAAATTTTTAATATTCATTAACCTATATACGTCGCATGAAAATTTGCGAAGACTATGTCTATTTGTGTAATTTCAATTAAAATCTTGATAGTGGCGCAATCGTTTTTAGCTCCTTACATATTTCTATCTGCTACCTAGTGCTAGAAAAATTGATAAACGCATTGATAGCGGTATTTGGAACCATCGCCCGATCGTAAATGCAGCAACCAATAAAGATACCTACTAGAACGAGAAGGTTTTTTTTATTGCATTGAATGACGAGACGAGCATGCTGTTTGCCTGATGGTAAGCGATACGACCACCCATAAACAGTAGCAACACCATCCAGCACCTTGAGTTACAAAGTACTGTGTGGCATTCCACTGTGCTCGTCATCCTGAGACACAAGATGTTAAGTCTCATTATGTCCAGTAGTTACACTGGCTACAATGTCCTTCAAAACGAAACACAACAGTGTATGCACACTGCTGCTTGGCGGTAGGCAATAGACATTGCGGTGGTACCCACCCAGATGGACTCTTACATATGAGAGACCTACCACCAGTAAAAAGGTAACTCAAGAATGAATTATAATTGAGAAATTCTTACAATTCTAAACTATTCTTCTTCTTGATCAACTTTATTGCGGGTTAAGACTATTTGGTGCTCCCAGAGACTCGCTGAGCTTCACCGTTTGGTGTCATAAAATGCGTGCCACTGTCGATCCTGGCTTACAGGAGTTGCAGTGGTGGGTGTGAGGACGGGATAGTCTCGTAAAATAAGAAAACCAATAGCAAGCCCTCGGTATGATTGAATACAAACTTCAGAACTAAGTCCACTTCGTACAAACCTAACATGAAAGGCATATTGCCAACAAAATTAAGATGACACGAATGTCAAAACCGCGTTATTCAGTTTAAGTGGAGAGCGGCGCCACCCGCGTGGGGGTTCGGGAGGTTGTCCGAATCAAAATTCATGAGGAACAGCGTGATTAGAACGTGAACGGTGCGTTTTAAGCGTGTACGTAGTTGCGGTAGATAAAACGCTCGCCTACTGCTGGCTTAATTGTTTATTGCTAGGTAAATGTTTTCGCTCGAAAGTCCCGTGTTCCGCGTAGGTGATGGTGTTTGTATAGCGGTGTGCGGGTGGTTGTATTGCTGGTTTAAATAAGGAACTTTATTAGATTGGTGGGCAATTTATGAATTTCGGATGTAGTTTATTATTTATTTAGCGCTATAAGACGCATAAAATATATCGATCTTATTCACTTAAATTCTGGACTGGTGATGGCATTTGTGTAGTGGTATGAACGTGGTTCTATTTATGATTTTACTCCATGATTAGATTATATTATTAACACAATAATTAAGAAGTGCTTATTATTTAATTATATGGACAGTTCCTTTGACTATCCGCGCATTGCAGCGACGTCCAGATCGATCGTATCCGCAGCACAATTGGGCCACATCCGTTCTTTGCTCGACAATTGCTTGGTAGCCATAATTGACAACCAATTGCTTGTGTGATCGTTTCTTCAATTCAGATATTGACGCTAATATAGGAAATAACAACGGAAAATTTTGCATATTTAAGTCGACATTGAATTAAATGGACCACATCTCAATAGCAATACGGTCGAGCGACTACAAAATAAACATAATATCCTAGGGACTCTGATAGGTGATCTACTTTAGGTAATATAGGAATGGTTACAATCTTAATCAAAGATTTTCTAATCAAACAAATTCCACAATTATTATTCAAATTAATATATTGTTAGGATTCAGTAATTTGTAACGGTATTTGGAACGTACTGACCTGTTACTAAATTCAGTCTAAATGTCAAATGAATCGTGAAAGTGGCAGTTGGGTGTATAAAAAGGATGCCATATCGATATTCGCTCTCATTCGCTCTCTTTCGCGCTCAGTCTCGCATTCATTCAGTGGCAGTGGAGTAAGTTTATCTTTGACTTTCATACTGGTCAGTTAGTTGCTGATACCTATATTTGTAAAAGTATTTCTGTTAAAAAGTGCTTATGTAAAATGAATGATAAATGTGTTATGTAAAATCAGTAATAAATCGTTTTTATTTAAATCAAAATCGCTTCTGTTTCTAACTTTCTAACATCAGAAGTGAGATCGGAATCTATGCCCATACGAGTGGATTGTGTGCATTAAATACCTACGCTATGTGCTACTACTGCGTAGATATTTCAGTACCCGTATATAACGCGGAGGACAATAATTAATTGCACGGAAGAATACCAGGGTATGTAATCACAGAAATAGATTGTGCTCACTACATATGTTCGCTATGTGAAATACATACATGGTACGATCGAGATATTTGACTACCCGCAATTTACGTGAAGAAAAACAAATTGCGCTGAGTAATATCGGGATAAGAATTAGACTGCAATGTGAATAAAAGTAGTCGTGTGGTGTACAACATAGTCATCGTATATACGATTGTGATGAAGTCATGTGTATACGACTTCAAATGAACAATAAGTGTTTACGTGTACCACGATTGAACTGTTCGTGCTCAAGCATTGTTTTTGGGGCTCAAACGTTCCTGTTGGTGCTCAAGCGTTCCTGTAGTCGTGCCGCGTATCGTGTGCATACTGCTCCGGCAGTATCCCGGGCAAAGCAACTGCGTGTGTCGACTGGCTGATGATGCTAGTGGATGCATCGCTTATCATGTGCATCAGTGACTGCACATCTGACGCTTATTACGACGCTAGAGGAAGTTTGGTATCGTATGACCCGTAATCCTCATTCGAGGTTATGAATTCTTTTATTTTTTGGTAATCTTAACACCTTGTTTAGTGAGGCATGTACAAACATTGATTTATTCGTGTTGTAACTGACCGATACCTACATATTACACTTCGAAAGTGGACCTGCTTGTAATAACAATGAGCTGTTTGTCCGGATGTAACAGCCGTAGTGTTTAAGTTAAGTACTCATATGGTCCAAATATTTTCAGTTATATGGCTTAAGTAAAAAATACTGTACATGGCTCTAATAAATGGTAAAATTTTGATTTCAATATCTGGACGATACTTAAGTTTTACCCACTTTGGATAAAAAGTTACTTCAAAGTGAAATCCTTTCTTGATTGAACGTATATGATTTTTAAATTCGATAATGAGTGTATTGGAAAAATAAATGCCTCTGCTAGGATACAATTACACATACCATAGTTATGTGGTTAAACCACATGCATTGTCTATAATCATAGCTGCGGTTTACATGTGGACTGTTTATGATGATGGCATGTGTGATGGGCAGTTAATGACGTGACCTCGACATTCTAGTGTGGGACTTAATCCAAGGTCAGAATAAGCCGAACGGTGTGTTTGCTTGTTTTTCTCTGCTTGCAGGGACAAGAAATCTGTGTAGTGTGTGCCCAGTGCACATCAGTGTACTTCAGGCTGTGCGGAGACGCGCGGTCTATACTGTGCGGATGCGCGCTCCAGAGTGTGCGGATACGCGCACCAGGGCGTGCAGGTACGCGCTGTCCAGGCAGTGCGGATACGCGCACCAGGGCGTGCAGGTACGCGCTGTCCAGGCACTGCGGATACGCTCACCAGGGCGTGCAGGTACGCACTGTCCAGGCAGTGCGGATACGCGCTCCAGGGTGTGCGGATACGCGCTCCAGCGTGTGCGGATATGAACGCCAGGGTGTGCGGATACGAACGCCAGGGTGTGCGGATACGAACGCCAGGGTGTGCGGATATGAACGCCAGGGTGTGCGGGTACGAACGCCAGGGTGTGCGCATACGAACACCAGGATGTGCGGATACAACACCAGGGTGTGCGGATGCGAGCACCAGGGTGTGCGGATACGCGCTCCAGGACGAACGGATACGCGCTCCAAGGCGTGCGGATACGCTCCCTCCAAGCTGAGCAGACTCAGAAAGGCGCGGAACGGCGCGTTCTAAGCTGAGCAGACGCAGAAAGGCGCGAAACGGCGCGTTCTAAGCTGAGCAGACGCGGAAAGGCGCGGAACGGCGCGCTCTAAGCTACGCAGATGGGGTAAGTCGCGGAACGGGGCGGTTCAGGTTGCGCGGACATGAGACTAAGCACTCCACCACTATATTTGGAGTGGCGCGGATGTCAAGCGTTGGCCTGGCAGGTGCATTTTTCAATGCACATAGAGGGCGGACTGCGGGACGACCCTAAGGGCAGCGAACTGCGGGACGCATGCCAAACTACAATAGAAACTGTTTCATATCCAGGGCCGACTGTGTGACGACCCTCAGGGCAGCGAACTGCGGGACGCATGCCAAGCTACGATAGAAACTGTTTCATATCCAGGGCGGACTGCGGGACGACCCTAAGGGCAGCGAACTGCGGGACGCATGCCAAGCTACTATAGAAACTGTTTCATATCCAGGGCGGACTGCGGGACGACCCTCAGGGTAGCAAACTGCGGGATGCTTGCCCTACATTTATATTAAAATTGCTTACGTCTTTGTCGTATATATGTGTCTGATGTTTACCCGCCAGGCGTTTGCTTGGCGGACGCATATCGTATAACGGACTTTTGTAACCTACTATGTTACAGGTACGAGGCAACCCACCTCCGAAGGGACTCTTGCAGGTGCTACAGTTTATTTCCTGCTGCCGTCGCGAGATCCGGAGATAGTTCTATATGGCGCATGCTGTGCCATGCAGTGCAGCTGGTGAGCAGCTATCAAGAGAAGGCGTCTACAGATCGTCAATCGGCGTTTCGAGGCTGTCAGTCCTGGGGAAACACTTTGTGCTCGCAGCTCCGCAAGGAAGTCGTTCGACTCTGGTGAGAAGTTTTTATTCTACCTTGTCTCATTGTTTTATTATGCTTCAATGTGTTCCATATAGAAGTTCTTTTTTGCGAATTTAAAGGAAAGAGTTTTCATAACTTTATAACTATGTCTGGCATATAACTGGCCCGTGAGTCAATATTGTTCGTTTCCCCTTTATAGATGAGATTCACTACTTGTGTATTGAGAGAGTCAATCTATGATAGAGTAGACTAGAGCTAATAGGCCAGAACTATAATCGGTGCTTAGTAAAGGTGTGTTGCAGTGCGGTAAGTACCCTGCGAGAGAAATAACTACGGTAACTCTCAATGCAGCTGATCTCGGGATCATGGTACTGAGGAAGCACAAGTTAGGGAACGGTCGATGGAGGCTTGTGTCTGTTATGTCGGCGCGATGTTGCTACGTTTGGTGACTTTTTGCATCATTAGTTGAACAAGCTATACTTTCGTTGTTATTGTATGCTCGTTAGCCCCTACATCATATATCAAACATTTTAACGTTTTTTTTTTCTCGTGTACCTCACGTTGTAAATAGACTTCTTGATTGCTTACAAATAGAACAACTTCCGAACAGCATAACTTCATTTTGTCATTGATATTGTTCGTGGTCTAACGAAGCATGCACTGTATCCTGAAAATCGTTGGCTATCATACGCCAGATATAGATTGTCTTGAGTCAGTGTTAGACCACGGGTAAGTCTTGATAATTATAATGCAGTGTGTTTAGTGTTCAATACTATGTATTTGCTGCTAAGTGTTATATGTTGCTTCGATTATTTCCACAATTACGATGATTACCTGCTGTTCGAAAGATTGATCTGAGTATAAAATTATTGGCAAACCGCTTATGTGACAACAAAGAGTTCTAAGATTATACAGAGAGGACATTGGGGAAATTTTCATACAAAGATTTTGAACCCGTTCGTCAGTAGGTAACTCAACCTACCGTGAAATAGCAAAACACTTATGTAAAATACATTAGAACATACTTAACATAACCGTAATGCGCAAATTGGCATATTTCCTTCCAAAATAGTGCTTTCTTTGCGGAATTTGTGCCTACCGAGACTTCTTCCAATTTGGGACCGATGTCTGGTCTATAACTAACTATAGTGTTGAATGTCTCTGTGTGACAAGTTTTGTAAGGATGCCGCTGTTTAAGCTACGAAAAGACTCTTATACTGATTGGTGTTACGACATCCAATACAAATTTTGGTTTGACATTGAATTTGAAATTAAATTTGAAATTTAATTCAAAATTTAAATTGAATTTGTAATTTAAACTAAATTTAAATTGAATTTGTAATTGAAACTAAATTTAAATTGAATTTGAAATTCGATTTAAAATTTAAATTGAATTCGAAATTGAAATGAAAGTTAAAATTTAATTCGAAATTAAAGTTAAAATTGTAATTGAAGACGAAATTGAAAAGTTTTAAATTTCCCACGTGACTTCATGAGTGTCAGGAATGATCGAGCTATAAGATGTACTTGTGTTGTACTTAAATAAGCATTGTCTGAATTGTATTCAATTTAGTAACTATTTGACAGCAGTGTCTATCACTTCTCTCTGGTCATGACACTAGGTTAGTTAGGTAAGTTTTACCTTGCGGTCGGTAAAGCCTTTGTCTTAAGTCAAACATGCTAACCAGACCGACGGATACACTCCAAGTGAGGTATGGTTTCATGTTATTGGATGCTGCTTTGGAGTGCACTCGATGTTATCCTAGTACGTGGGAACATACTTTGGGTGGTTGTGTTTTGTTATCTTTTGGACATGTTTTTGTGCTTTGTTTTTTTTTATGCGCAGATACAAATGATAAGTTTGAGGAGGCTGATGCTCCTGGCGTCGCCCAGCCTTCTGAAAATGAAACATCTGGTGGCTTCGGCGAGCATCAACCAAGCACGTCTGGGACGCAGAGGTGCAATGAAGAGGCTCCTGCAGCGTCGAGGCGAGTGAAGAAATTCCGGCGAATTCATTGCCAGTTCTGGAGACTGATCTTCGGAGCTGGAGGATGAAGCCCGAGGACGGACTTTCGTCAGGAGAGGCCGTGTTAGGATTCAGTAATTTGTAACGGTATTTGGAACGTACTGACCTGTTACTAAATTCAGTCTAAATGTCAAATGAATCGTGAAAGTGGCAGTTGGGTGTATAAAAAGGATGCCATATCGATATTCGCTCTCATTCGCTCTCTTTCGCGCTCAGTCTCGCATTCATTCAGTGGCAGTGGAGTAAGTTTATCTTTGACTTTCATACTGGTCAGTTAGTTGCTGATACCTATATTTGTAAAAGTATTTCTGTTAAAAAGTGCTTATGTAAAATGAATGATAAATGTGTTATGTAAAATCAGTAATAAATCGTTTTTATTTAAATCAAAATCGCTTCTGTTTCTAACTTTCTAACAATATTATAATATTTATTTAAATTTTAAATTAATGCAAGTGAAATCATTTGCATTTAACCAGGGGTGCACCCTTGACATCACCACACTTTATACACGTATGATTGCATATAACGATGTTATCTTGTTTCGTGCTTTTCTGATAATTTATATCTTAGTCAGGTTTGAGGTTTATTACTTATATTTGGAACGCAACAATCCACTGCTTTAATAAAAGAGAAATTATCTTTCTTAAAATGTTTCACAAATGAATAATAACAATTGAATCACATGATATTATATTTTGATAGATAAATTCTATCACAGAGCCTGTACGCGGTGATTGGAACAGGCTACGAGCTACGAAGCTACAACGCTACACGTGTCGTAGCGCGTAGCAGCACCACTACGACACTACGCTGCTAGTGCTCGCGACCACAAACTGAATCTTAATTAAGGGCGCTTTTACAGAACGATGTCTGGTTGATAGGTTTTCATCGTTCAAATATGATGCACTGGCAACAATTGTATGCTAACTATTATATCAAAAGTATTCTTCATTTAACGCTCTTACATAATAATAGAGCGACTTTTTGGTTATTCACTTATTTATTTAATAATCATCATTCTGCCGGTATGTGTTTCGGCAAAAACACGCAAGAGATTCGACATGATAGCCTCAATTTGTAAATTTGGTTAAATATAAGTCACCAAAAAAATATTCTACCACTATTAACACCGTGTTTTAACATAATATCAGAGAAATATACCTATATAATTAACTTTTAAACAATAAAAATGTTTTTTTAACTTCTTATTTTTCGGTTAAAAGAGCTTCAGAAGAAAATTTAATATCTCCAGAGTTTTACATCACATTGACAAAATATTCATACCGAAATAAAATTTAACATTTCCTTAAGCTACTACTAATAATTTTAAATCGATGTTCTTATTTTTATTTAACAATATAAAGGTGGTATATATTTTGTTGTACCGAAACCGCACGCAATACATGGAAGATAGTAATAGCCGAAAAAACCTAACTTTGCGCGGCGCACAAATCATAATTGCCATTATAATGTTAAAACAAATTACGTTAAATTATCAAAATGCCGTAGGTAACCATACCATACCAGCCCTGTATTATATACTGCCCACTACTGAGCACGGGCCTCCTCTACTACTGAGAGGGTTTTAGGCCTTAGTCCACCACGCTGGCCTAGTGCGGGTTGGCAGACTTCACGTACCTTCGAAATTCAGAGAACTTCTCAGGTATGCATGTTTCCTTACGATGTTTTCCTTCACCGTTAAAGCGAGCGATAATTCACAAAGAATACATACATCATTTTTTAGAAAAGTCAGAGGTGTGTGCCCTTGAGTTGTGAACCTGCGGACATTCGTTTCGGCAGTCCGTTCCACAACTAGGCTATCGCCGCTTCGTAGGTGACAAATAACAATAATCAAGGTCGGTGTGCGAATGGAAACTAACAAAAACGAGGGCTGATTAGTGATTACTCGGAACATGACTAGTTTGATGTAATAATTACTAATATTTAGTACATTAATTGCCCACTTCTAATAAAAAATCAATAGCAACGGGTCAAAATTATAATTGATTTATTTTGTGTGATATGTTCGTACTACCTCGACTGCCTCGGTGGCGTAGTTCTATTACAGTACGACTGCAAAGCTGAGGTCTCGGGTTCGATCCCCGGGTCGGGCAAAGTGATATTGAGTTTTTCTATTCAGTATCAGCTCGGAGTCTGGAATTTGTGCCCGATATGGCGATAGGCTCGCCCCCTATCACGTCATGAGACGGAATATTGGCGAAAAGTGGGTGCACTAGTTGCGCCTCTGCCTACCCCTTCGGGGATAACAGGCGTGAATGTATATGTATGTATGTATATGTATGTTCGTACTATATAAAAATATTTTGTAATCTCATTGTGGAGGAATATTGTTTTTAAAAGCGATATATATTTGTCTGCTTTATATGAAGTGAGAAAATCTGTGCTAAACTGAGGTAATGTCATTTTAGCCCTAAAAAACTTTTAGCCACCTTCTAGACAAGCCTGTTTCATCTTAATCTGCATAAAGTCTGCATGTTACCATCAGGTGAGGTGGTCCAAATGTATCTATTAAGTTATAAACTAACTTTACCGTCGCTTGTGGTGTATCTAGGGATAAACCAATATTACACATAAAAAACATTGCAAAGTTATTGTCCAGCATTTATTTACCTAACGCTAAATATTTGTGAACAACCACCGTATTTGTGTAGTATCCAGTTATGTACAAGAATGGTAGTGCCATTCGTGTTAGATAAAATATTTTGAAGATACTATTCATGTCATTGACTTGAGCTATGAAAAAGCCTCAAAATTCTTATAAGAACGCTGCTCTATAGAAACTTAAAGACATTTATATAGCATTGAATTTCCTTTTTCGAGAAAACACTGTCCGACAAAGGAAAGATACATAGTAAAGTTCTGAAGGGGCAGTTTCAGTTCTGATCTTGGCTCTTCTTTTATATTATTTATCTGTTGTAAATACTGAATTATAATTTTTGACCCCTCTAGTCCACTATGACCACTCTTAACCCAAATAAAATAACATACGTACTTAATATGACCATTCGGAATGATCGGAAAAATATGTTCCTTCGATTCTTAATTAGACTAGGAAAAAGGATTGAAAGAAGAATATATTATTTGATGAGCTTATCGCGGAATCGAAATTATTACCAGCGACACACGCTCCTAACATTTTCAGATCTATGAATATTTCAAATAGCATCCAATCGTTCAACCAATCAAGCGTCAACGTCCAATCTGAAAGCGCACCAAGCGGATCCTTTAATTTGAGAATACGGAATCAGCCTGTGAACAAGCACAGATAGAGATGTACTATTGTTATCGACATCGGGAAATCCCGCATCTGCGATCGCTAACGCATTGTGCCGCTTCGAGCCGTCGTACGGACTAAAAGTGAATTAGGGGCAAGTCAGGTGTGTCGGTGCACCTGTGCGCCTAAACAATGTACGACGGGGCGCGCCCCTATTGATGCCACGGTACAATTATTATTTATAGACATCGATAAGTGACGAGTGTTCGATGCGCGCAACTCTAATATTTTATGATACATTCATTTTGAATTTATTTTAATTTTATATTGCGGATATTGAGAATACGATATGATGAAATTTGCATTCAATGCAGACGCAGGGGGAATTTGATTGCGTGTTTAAAATAAATGTATACTCACTTAAATACAAATTTAATAAAGTCTTATAATAGTAGAAATGTGCTATTATTTTGTAGATGTTGCTAATAAACATAATTAGTATAATAATGTGTGACGCGTAAGTTATACAACTAGTTCTTCACAAAACTGATTACAAATCAGCACAGAGCGGGCGGGCGATAACTACTGGCATATGACAAAGCGAGGCTAATCAGGCGCATTTGTTCGACAAATCCGGCGGGCCGAGCCCCCGCGCACCGCTCGCCGCCACACACGCCTTCCGTTCTCCGTCCTGTGGCACGACACTCTCTACACCAGGTAATTAACAGGACCCTTGTTGAGATGTTCGTTTAAATCTACTCCGTTTCTTTGAGGTTAAACAATGTTATATACAAATTGCATTGTGGTAAGCTCTAGTGAGATGTTGTTTTATGATCTGAAATCTGAATGGGTTTATATTTTTTTCTGTGTGCGGTTTTTATTTTATTACGGCTGGAAGGGTACTGCGAAATAGAGTAGTTGACTACATTTTTTTAATACATTTATTAATAATAAATGCCATACAAATATAACGGAATAAGAATCTTCAAAATTGTTGCAATAATGAGTAAGTTATAAAGCTTTGGAATTTGTTGGATGGGGTAGCTGTTTAATAACAGTAATATTATTCTGTTACGTCACTAAGAGTCGCCGGCCATAACGCTGCGTGCGTACGAAAGAGACAGCGCGATATCCCCACCACACTCCCACTTGTGCCCACAACAATATTTAAAATATGAATAACTGCTTTATTTGTCAACCAATATTGATGTTGATTTCGCAGAAAATTTTCTTTTTCGCATTTTTTTCTGTTACACTTAAATTAATATACAAAATGGAACATAGAAAACTAGCCTATTGTTCGATTATTAGATCGCTTTCTCACAAATATAAATATTAAAAGCTAACTCAGATATAACATTGTAATGAAATAAAAGAAAGTACAAAGCAAAATTCGCACGACAAACAACGATTGAGTCTATGTTGTTGTGGATCTCACGGAACATAAAATTTCTATTAAATAATTCAAAGTAAATTACGGCACGGCTCGAGGAAAACTACCATGGTTAATATTTAACAAGTTCCGTTATATGTACTGCAATTTTCATAAATGATTAATGAAGAGACACGGCCCGACAGGCTTGTTGGGGTTTTGACGGTATATAGTCTTCTGAGAAAGAAGTCGGTTTACTGATCAGTAAAACTTCTTTTTACAGCTAACTATGTTCATTGTTTTTTGGTACGGTATAATCAACCAGGCCTGCACTATGTGTATAGCATAGCATACCAGCCCTATATACTTCCTATTGATGAGCACGGGCCTCCTTTACAACAGAGAAGGTTAAGGCCTTAGTCCACTACTTATTCAGTTGGAGAGACGAAATTTTTATCAAGTCGCAATGGTTGACGCAAGCTTACGGGGAAGGTGCGACACGCTTGTCATGCGGGGTTAGTTTAGAATCGACTATGAGTTTGTTACGACACTAAGGAGCATTGGGTGTTAGTACATAGCTTTTGTGATTGCAGCATTTTTAAATACTGAGGAGTGATGAATTCTACACCGCAACGTTTGTACTGAACAAAAATGCATTAATTGCTAGTCAAATGAAAATGGATAATGAAATGAATACATAGAGTGATTCTTGAAAATATATTAATAATTACATAAAATTATACTAACATAACATTACACACACACGCACACACACATATACACACGAAACTATACTTTATAATAATAATTATTTTTATTTGGGATATATTAACAAATTTGATGTCTACGATACATAAGGCACAAGCTAGTGTAAACATAAAGAATTATCCAATCAATAGGACATGCCATTTACGTTATGAAAATATTTCATTAAATTTTTCCAGCACTTAGAACTGCAAAATGTCTTCAAACCACTTTTAGACATCACTCTTAGGACTTTTGACTAGCCATGTTTTTTTTTTTTATATCGTTTACTCGAAGAGCAATATTCCTTGCGAAATCAAACATTTCCACGAACAATGCCAGACGAATAGTGGATAGGTTGCCGACCTTTGAAGAAACGATTGGGCTGTGACGGGGTTATTTGTTAGGCCTCTGATAATCCAGACCGTACAAAAAAAACACAATAAACTCATCATGTCAGTTTGTGTGACCGCGGTGAGTCTATTTCATGATATACACGAAATTGAAATGCGTGCGCCTTATAACACGCAGTTTGGTTAAACTTCATGAAAAAAACGCTTTCATGAGTACTAATGAACATTATCAAAATGATATTAATGGATATTTCCAAGCTGCACTAAGTACGCAATGTATTTACTTAAGAAAATTCTTCTTTAGATAGTGCAATGCGTTAAAAAGATGCAACACCTCGTTTAGCTAGTTAAATGGCAAACGAGATACGTTCTCATTCAACCTTTATAACAAAATTATAGCCGAGACTCAGGTCAATGTTTACGTTGGCTGGTTTACATACGCGTGTTTAAGTTTCTAAAACTCATTAGCAAACAAAACTTGTAAACAAATGTATAATTACTGCCTACGCCTCTTTCATTCTTCTCCTGACAAAGGGGTTACAGGATAGACGACTGTGACAGGCGGTATTGGATCGATGAAAGAATTCTAATAGTGCTATTTGACGAATCATTTAGTGTTTAGACGGGAAGTGATATAGACTGCCTCGGTAGCGTAGTTGTATTATAGTACGACTTCAAAGCTTGAGGTCTCGGGTTCGATTCCCGGGTCGAGCAAAGTGATATTGAGTTTTTCTATTCAGTATCAGCTCGGAGTCTGGAATTTGTGCCCGATATGGCGATAGGCTCTCCCCCTATCACATCATGGGACGGAATAATGGCGAAAAGTGGGTACACTAGTTGCGCCTCTGCCTACCCCTTCGGGGATAACAGGCGTGAGTATATATGTATGTATGTGATATAGATATTATAGAGAATATTTGTTTTCAGATACAGATACTTTCGAGATGCATCCCCCTTTAAACGAAGCCTTGCTTTATTTTCATAAGTTTTAATTTATTTCCAGTTTATATATCCCTATAACTTTTATAAGTAATGGATTAATATTTGATGAGTATAGCGGTTGAATTTTTTTGGGTCATCATATACTTATTAAAATTCATTTATTCGCGATCCTTTTGAAGATTAGTGCTCAAAGCCGTGCAGACCGACTAAATTTAAATTCAAGAAGTCGGCACGAGGGTCCTTAGATTTTTGACACTTTTCCGTGAGACAAAAGCCACATAGCGCTGCCATTTTTGATCATATAAAACCTTTATTTGCCTTAGGATAAATTTATGAACCTATATAAATTTAAATTTATGAAATCTATGAACTATTGGAACCATTGCATGTTTACCACAATTATCTAGAAATGCTTGTGGGGATCATAATATTGATTTCGTTTCTCATAAGTGTATCCATCTGTGAATTAGGGTTTAGTTTTATAACTCATCAGTGTACTCGGTCGTGTAATTTCAAACAAAAAAATTCAATATGACTACTTGCTCGCTGACAAACTACATCAATCTATTTTCTGAATTTCCATATGGTAGTATCCATGGAAATGAGATATAGCACATACGCTTTTAATAACAACGTGGCTCACAAACAGACTTTATTTAACAATTGGAAACGTTGCACTAGAAAATCAAGTGGTTTATATTGGCAGGGCGAGAGTAACGTTTAAAGCAAAAAATATTGTCATACTAGATTTTAATGTAATGATTATAATGTAACAGTTTATCTTAATATTATGATTGTCTTAATAACAGTACAGTCCTCTCGGATATAACCAATATTTGTAATGGTCGCCACGATACAGGCTGCGCCTAGTGTGGCTATCATAGATCAGTTTATTACTGTAAAAAATCGTATTAGTTTAAATAAATGATTATTATTATTATTATTATTTTGTTCGCAACTCCACCCGCGTGAAAAAGGTTTTCCGGGATAAAAGCCTCGCTTTATATTTTCCCAGGATAAAACGTAGCATATATCCTTTCTCAGGCTCTAGACTATCTGTGTATGAAAATTTATTTAAATTGGTTCAGTAGTTTTGGTGTGAACGCGCGAGACAGACAGATAGAGTTACTTTCATATTTATAATACCTATTAGTAAGAATAAGTTTAAAATTTTAAATGTATGGACTCGACTGTATTTGTGGGCAGATTTGATTAGTTAT
Organism: Lapara coniferarum; assembly: GCA_949316025.1. NCBI lineage: Eukaryota > Metazoa > Arthropoda > Insecta > Lepidoptera > Sphingidae > Lapara > Lapara coniferarum. The sequence goes on along the minus strand of OX438933.1, from coordinate 15,145,193 downwards.
TACCGTCATTAATGCTACAATATAAAAGCCTCGGGCATTTAATGTTGTAAAATATTATACAATATATTAAGTTTAAATTTGGAGCCTTACAACAAGTATAGGCATATTTTATAATATAGTTTGCAAAACTTTGTTTGTATAAAGAACAGTCACATTCTTTATTCTATGGTTGATCTATGGGTCGAACTTTACTTTTTCTTGTCTCTGTCCATCTGTCACTCTTGTACAATTGCTGGTCACGTTGTAACTGTTCATGTATTTTCAATACTTAAGTAATAAAACTAAATCACGCTCTGCTTTAGTGTTTTATAACATTTAATAAACCCAATAGGTTATGGGCCCAGTAGCCTAGCAACAAAATTTAAATTACGAAGACGAAAAGAAAAAAAAAAACAACCTAGGCGACACGTGGTGTAGAATCAAAAATGAGTTCAAGTAATCCGTTGGCGTTAATAGAAAAACTAACTGGTCGTGAAAATTACTCGACATGGAGATTTGCCGTCAAAACTTACCTGGAACATGAAGATTTATGGAATTGTATTGAAAATACGGATGGCTCGACTGTGGATGCCAAAAGTGATGTAAAGGCGAAATCAAAAATAATACTACTAGTGGACTCGGTCAATTATGTTCACATTCAGGAGGCCAAAACAGCCAAAGAAGTATGGCATAATTTGGCAAACGCCTTTGACGATTCAGGATTAACACGCCGTGTGGGCTTACTTCGTGATCTTTGTACAACGACACTTGTTGGATGTCAAAATGTTGAAGAATATGTTAGCAAGATAGTAACAACAGCTCACAAATTACGCAACATAGGGTTTAAAGTAGACGACGAATGGCTGGGAACGTTGCTACTCTCCGGTCTACCCGATACATACAAACCTATGATCATAGCAATTGAAAGTTCAGGCATGCAAATAAGTGCTGACTCCGTTAAGGCTAAGATCCTACAAGACGTCAAATTGAGTAACAGTGACTCATCAGCTTTTGCAGTAAATTATAAGAACAAAAGTTTCAAGAAACAATTTCAAAAGGGACCACGCTGTTTCACCTGTAACAGATATGGACACATAAGTACACAGTGTAAGCTTAAATCGAAGAAGAGGAACAAAGTTGAAAGTCAGGAAAGCTCAAGCTATGCCGCCGCATTCATAGCTTCAATGAGTAACAGTGATGCCTGGTATGTTGACTCCGGTGCCTCTACACACATGACCAAACACAGTAAATTATCACAAGAAACAACCCCACTTGTAAATTCTATCAAGGTGGCAAATGACAAATGCTTAGCAGTTAAAAGCTCCGGTCAACTAGTTTTAGATATGTGTGATGATAAAGGTCAGTGTAAGAAAATATTATTGCAAAATGTCCTGTACGTGCCAGAACTAGCTACTAATCTGCTATCTGTCAGTCAGATAATAAAAAATGGTGGTCTAGTAAAATTTACCAGTAAGGGGTGCACAATAATGAACAATAAAAATGAAGTAGTTGGAACTGCCAGTTTAATCAACAATATGTATAGGCTAAACACATATAATCACCAAGCATACATATCTGATGTTGATCAGCAAGACATATTTTTATGGCACCAAAGAATGGGCCATTTGAACTTTCCAGATCTTGAGAAGATAGTAGAAAACACAGAAGGTGTACAGTTATCTCAGAAAGGAAATAAATTATTATGTTTAACATGCTTAGAAGGAAAACAAACACGGTTACCTCTGAAAAACAATGGATCAAAAGCATCAAAATTATTAGAGCTGGTTCACTCGGACATTTGTGGTCCAATGGAGACTGTGTCAATAGGAGGAGCCAAGTATTTCATTACTTTCATCGACGATTACTCAAAGAAGGTATTTGTTTATTTTCTTAACAAAAAATCAGAAGCTTTAGAGAAATTTAAAGAGTTCAAAGTTCAAGTGGAAAATCAATTAGAATGCAATATTAAATGTCTGCGATCCGACAATGGACTTGAATATGCTAATCATAATTTTTCTGAATATTTAAAAGGAGCCGGTATAATCCACCAGACCACAATACCATATACGCCCGAACAAAATGGTGTGGCCGAACGCATGAATAGGACTCTAGTGGAGAAAGCAAAGTGTTTATTAATAAATGCCAATCTTCAAAAATCATATTGGGCTGAGGCTGTACATACCTCTGCTTACCTCATTAATAGAACTCCTACTTGTTCATTAGCATATAAAACTCCAGAAGAAATATGGTCCGGGCAGAAACCTAATATAAGTCATTTAAGAATATTTGGATGTGAAGCAATGATACATCTTCCAAAAGAAAAGCGAAGGAAATGGGACCCCAAAGCACAGAAAGCTAAATTTATTGGATACTGTGAGAATTCCAAAGGATATAGATTCATAATCCCACCATATGGGACTGTGATAAAAAGCAGAGATGCAGTTTTCATTGAATCAACTGTCAAAAGAAAATATGCTCCGGTGGATCTAACTGAGCGTGCGTCTAATTTATCATCTGACACAAACGAGAACAGCTCATCCGAGAACTCCAGTGACATATCAGACTCCACAAATAATACTGGTGAATACTACTCTGATCTCAATAACTCTTCTGACAGTGACTATAAGCCAAATGTGCCTGTTAAATCACAGCCACATTCTAATATAACTCTGAGACCTAGAAATAAATTAACAGTTTCCAAAGAGAAAAATGTACATGAGAAAAATCATCTCTGTTATAGTGCAAATACTGAACATCAGGTTCCACTCAACTATAATGAAGCAATCAATTCGACTGAATTTCAAAACTGGCAGATGTCCATGGAAAAGGAATTAAAATCTCATCAAGATAATGGAACATGGACATTGGTTGAAAAGCCTCAGGATGCTAAGATTATTGGATGCAAATGGGTGTTCCGCATCAAGGATGAACCAGCCGGGCTTCGTTATAAATCAAGACTGTGTGCAAAGGGATATGCCCAAATAGAAGGCATCGACTATGATGAGACATTCTCACCGACAGTGAGGTATGATTCTATAAGAATATTATTATCTATTGCAGCTCAACATAATTTAGAAATTATCCAGTTTGACATAACTACTGCCTTCCTTTATGGTGAACTGAAAGAAAATATATTTATGTCACCACCAGAGGGGCTAGACTGCAACCCAAATATGGTATGTAAACTTATTAAATCTATATATGGCTTGAAACAAGCACCAAGGTGCTGGAATACAAAATTTAATACAGTACTAGATAAATTTCACTTTGTTAAAAGCAAAGCAGATCAGTGTGTTTACATTGGAAAAATCAATGATTTTCAGCGTTATCTTTGCCTGTATGTGGATGATGGTTTACTGATATGTAAAGACAAAACTACTTTGATTACAATAATAAATGATCTTCAAAAGAATTTTGAATTGAAAGTACTTCCACTTACTAATTTTGTGGGAATGCAAATTGAGAAATTTGAAGACTATATTTTCATACATCAAACCAAATATATTGAACAATTATTAACAAAATTTAATATGCACTGTGCAAATCCCAACAGCGTTCCTGCAGACCCTCATAAAAGGCTTTTAAAGGCTGAAGGTATACCTGAGAAAAGTTACCCCTATAGAGAAGCAGTGGGATCTCTTATTCATGCAGCAATTGTAAGTAGACCAGATATATTATTTGCTACAAGTCAAGTCAGTCGATTCTTACATTGTTATGATGACTCCCACTGGAACGCTGTCAAAAAGATATTTAAGTATTTAAAAGAAACTAAAGATTATGGCTTATGCTACTCATCTAAAACAGAAACCACAGATTTAATTGGATATAGTGATGCAGATTTTGCCAATGACATTGAGACAAGGAAATCTGTAACTGGCTATGTGTTCCTTAAAAATGGAGCAGCAATCACTTGGTCATCTCAGCGTCAGCAAACCGTAGCCTTGTCAACAACTGAGGCAGAATTTATGGCTGCTTGTGCAGCAACAAAAGAAGCAATGTGGTTAAAACAGTTACTATGTGATGTCAGTGAATATAAACAAAATTCTGTGTGCATAAATGTTGACAATCAAAGTGCAATAAGTGTTGTAAAGAACAGTGACTTTCATAAGCGATGTAAGCACATTGATATCAAGTATAATTTCATTAAAGAAAAGTATTTAGAAAAGGTTATTAATTTAAAATATGTTCACACAAACAATCAATGTGCTGACATGTTTACAAAGGCACTAAGTAAAGATAAATTTGTGTCAATGAGACAAAAAATTGGTATGGACAAGTATAAAGTTGGTTAATTTTACTGTATGTAATGTTTTAAAGTAGATTAGTAATACTTTTGTTAATTTATATATTGTTTAAAGAAGGCTCAAATTTGATGGGAGTATAAAATATTATACAATATATTAAGTTTAAATTTGGAGCCTTACAACAAGTATAGGCATATTTTATAATATAGTTTGCAAAACTTTGTTTGTATAAAGAACAGTCACATTCTTTATTCTATGGTTGATCTATGGGTCGAACTTTACTTTTTCTTGTCTCTGTCCATCTGTCACTCTTGTACAATTGCTGGTCACGTTGTAACTGTTCATGTATTTTCAATACTTAAGTAATAAAACTAAATCACGCTCTGCTTTAGTGTTTTATAACATTTAATAAACCCAATAAATGTACCTATCAAAATTTGTTTATGATGTGCCGAATCAATCAGGTTTCAATGCAAAGGAATTCTAGAGGGCGCCAGCGACGTTTAATGTAAACACCCGGACCAATAAGTGCCGTATTGAAAATATTATATGAAAATGGTTTTATTTTGACACATCTAAGATTTTTTTGTTGCATCGAATGACGAGACGAGTATGCCGTTCACCTGATGGTAAGCGATACGACCACCTATAAACAGTAGCAACATCGTCCAGCATCTTGACTTACAAAGTACTGTGTGGCATTCCACTGTGCTCGTCATCCTGAGACATAAGATTTTAAGTAGTTCATTATGTCCAGTAGTACACTGGCTACAATGTCCTTCAAACCCAAGCACAACAGTGCATGCACACTGCTACTTATTAACTTTAAGTATTATTTATATTGTTAATAACGGTCATTGGAAATGTATAGTCATCCCTGTATTAAGGAAACTGGTCAAAAACGGAGAAAAGATGTTAATGCATACTCTAATTTACATAAAATATCGGCATGGTGTATGAGCCTTATGAAGAAAAACATAGCCTTAAAGTCAAAATGCCTTTGTCAGCTCGAGGCATTTCTGACTTTTCGGTGTAAAATAATCTATAAATATACAATATTATTCCCTAACCTAACCTTTTACATGCAGCCTAATCAAATATTAACGTTATTCTTAGTTAATATCAGTAAATTTTTAACAGCTTTTGCCGCGCCTTCACTCGCGTACGCTGATGATGTACACGATTATAATAATAATCATTTTAGATAGACTTCGTTAGTGCAAGTACATATGATGTGGAGATCAAGTTCTAAACCACTATTTTAAATTAATAGGATAGATTAATATTTTGAACAACTATAATTTTAGTTGAATGTTTCGCCGAATTTAGAGCTGTAAAAAAATTTCCTCATTATAATTATTAGCCCGTACAAACGATATAACCTACGGTTATAGCTTTTATTTGTTGAATTAAAAAAAAAAAAACTTACATTGAATCAACATAAGAAGAAAGAAATAGGGACTTTTAGAACCTAAAGATCTTTTATACAACCGAACCCGCCATTGATGCCTTTTATGCTAAATATATCTATATAGTAAATGCAAACGTTTAAATAAGCGACTGCTTAATTGCGCTCTTTTAGTATTTAGCTTCATTGAAGATCACATCAAGAGGGTGTACATCTATAGAAAACACCGAAATGTAATTGGAAAATGTTGTGCTTTTAGAGTAACAAGAGGACACAACAGAAATATAAAAGTACCATTGGATAACTCAAAGGCTTTTATACTCAAGGGAGACCATCACTAGAAGTACGCACATTAATTACCATACAAGTGATTATAAGCAAGAACTGCAACAGCGAGCTAATATTAATGATTGCTTTGCGCTGTTTATTACACAAGCACAAATCACCGTACGTCACAGAGGTCCCTTTGAACAAACGAGGCTGTCGCTCGTTATCGGGCCGCCGATAGGTAGCTCAAACTTTACACAGTGACAATGGAAACTTGGCATGGACGCCGCAGCCGGCACAATGAACCACCACCGATGTCCGCGTCCAATGACATGCTCATTGTAAAACGAGATCTATTCGCATAACGGGTGAGTTTAAAGGTTTCTACCGAAATAGCGTGGTATTGTGAAGATGGCGATAGGTGGGTGAGCGCGGCGGCGGTGATGGGAGGCGCGTCGCGTCAGCTCGTCGCGTCGGCTCAACGGCTCGCCGCGTCGGTTTGTTTTACGAAGAGCCGCTGACGAGTAGCCGCGCCGACTCACCGAACTGCCGAGCGACGTGCTCCGATACTCACCTTTGTACCGACTCAAACGTTTTTTGACGACGTTTTTTGTTTCAAAACACGCTGATTTATTTATCACGTGTGCTAAGGATTGATTTTAACTTACCTTCCTGCTGGAATAATCATAATTTATTTCAGTGACTAGTAATTACAAGATAATAACAAATACGGCTGTATATGTATATGAACCACTTATCCACTCAGTGGAGAGTGATAGAGATGACACGATTTTTCCCGCGAATGAAAAGGATGGCTCTATAAGTTCATTATAAATATCCTTCAAATCTATCAGGCATCAAATGATGTAAGTTTAAGGTGGGGCCGTTGGTTATATATGTTTTACGATTGGTTTTGATATTTTTTGTCAGATGATAAGTTTTTCAAAATTGTATTAACACAATATTATGTTGCAGTTATCGCACGCTAACGCCCTTAGCCAACAACTCTAGTAGGTGAGAGAACAACACCGTTAACCACATGGCGCAGTCAAAATCGAATGCATCCTGTCTATGAGTACACACAGACAGACAGCATGAGAATCTATTCGCTGTTGATTAGATACGCGAGGATTGAGTATACCTAGAAACATTCGCCCCACGGGCTGTTTGAGTTCAATCTGTACTGTTATTGGAATATTAAATTATATTTGTCGCGGGTACGGCGATGAATTGGTAACAGCGGAAGTTTGCTATAGACGTCAGATTCGTCAAAGATGGCGCCCTCTATTAGGCGGAGCATTAGTGACGTAGGTTATTAGCGCGCACAGCGCGCGGCACTACTATAACTCAACTTCCACTCTGTGGCGCGCATTCTAAATCGCTACTGCAATGTTACGTTTGCTTTCGAAGCTTTAACTAATTGCTAGGTCTGTGTGTCGTCCTTATAGATAGTTCTTCATATAGTTACGTGTTCCGAAACTTTGTTTGATGATTAGTACTCAGTCTTTGGACGCATAGTTTCAAACTATGCTTGTCGCATACACGGCTACAGGTTACGTAACAAAGAATATTACTTCTTAGAACAATTTGCAGTGTAGGGTGCATCAAACTTTCTAAAACTATCCTTATTTAAACATATTTAATTAAAGGCACACTGTTATCCGAATAACATACCGATAAAGACACCTGGTAATCATTTGAAATAGTAAAGAGGTAGTGCGTAGTCGGTTATACAATGTTGTTGGTTTAGCACACACAGCGCGTCGCATTGTGCGATCGTTGTGCTCTAGGAGCATTACCCAATGTTTAGCAAGCGAGACTTCATTTTGGCATATTAATTAATAGTTAACTTGTCTGTGTTGAATATCGGATATTTGAATTTAAATACCTTATGCGGCGATATTCGATTAATATTTATATCCCATTGTTTATTTGAAATCTATATTTGCTAATTCTATATTATGGATGCAATTTAGGTTTTATCATATTCCTTGCGATATTGAAATCTAATTAATGTATGTAGAAATAATGCGGATATGCATATCCCAAAAAGTATTTTAGTATATAATCCTTACGTGCATATTTTCCAGTTATTTCCGCAAAAATCAAGGACGGATTTCGTGATTTGAAATTATTATATGTGAGTAACTATTTTTAAATTCTTAATGCATACCAACAAATGTTTTACCGTTTAGAAATTGATTTATAATCTACGAATAAACAAATAATTACAAGAATTATAATATGTAATAAAATATTTCATATAATATTAATTATAATCTTTACGTACTTTATTTCGTTTAAGAATTGAATCTACATTGCAAATTAATCTTCTATATTGAGATGAGGTAGTTTAAGAAATATAATATTTATTCCTTCGGGGAATATTTAGATAATTTTCTTATAATCATACCGCAACAGCTGCTCCAAGCGGCTCTAATGAAAGGCTAGTTAGTCAAACATGGAGTTTGAAATCAGAAACATAGTGCGTCTCACTCGCACACCGGGACTCATTGCACTAACGACGTTACTCGTGTTGCTACTCATTCTAAATTAAGGCTACTCTATGCCTACCTACTCTCATTGATTGAGAGTGTAGGCTGTGTTTACACGTGCGTTCGCTCCGCATAGACGAAGCCTTCGGTGTTTGAAATTTGTGACGTTTGTTGAGTTTATGGCTTTGTATTTCTCTAATCACAGTGGAAATTCAAACAAGAATCGTACGTTGATTTTAAAAATAAATAATATATTTTAACCATGCGGTATATGTAATATGTGTATTTGAAATATGGTCGACATTTCATGATTTTAATATTTAAAAAAATTAAAGCTTTCCGTGAACAATAACGGAAATAGAAACACTGAAAAATTCAAATATCGAACCACGTTTAAAATTCGAACGAAAGGAATATAGTAACGACGCGAGTCACTCGTAAAAAGTCCCTGCGCATGCAGAACGACTCTAGCTAATAAGATTATGTTTAGGTTCGACAATAAACAAATCAGTAGGTAGATTGTAACAGCACCTTTAGGTCTCACACACGTATTGCGGCCGAGTACGCACACTGCCGCCCTGCATTGGGTTCGAATGCACGCAAACATTAAGAGGGAATGGAGACCATTTTGCAATTCAGATTGGTGTACGTACGCGATGAATTTGCCACGTATGTATTTTGAACACAGAAATTTTCCTTAAGTAAATATTTTAGATGAATGGTGTTGCACTCTGATTGTGCACGCTAGTGCGCCATAACTCTTAGAACAAACCTACTTTGAGATTTGAGGTTGAAGTGATATCAACATAGAGCTACCATATAATACATACAAAATCAATCATCGATAACAAAAAACATTATTAACAGCTAGATTTTTATAATCAACTAGCTTTTCTCGCGGATTCGCCCGCATGAAAAAAATTTTCCGAGATAAAAGACCTGCTATATTTCCCCCGGTTAAAAAGTAACCTTAAACTTTTCCAGGGTCTTAAACTATCTTCATAACAAATTTGATTGAAATCCGTTCAGTAGTTTTTGAGCTTATCGTATACAGAGGCGGCGAGGCGGGTGACTTTGTTTCACCTACATGTAAAGAAGCCGGTTTATGTAATGTATCATCCCTATAAGTTAAACTAAAAAAAACCAAAGAACTATGCATTTTTATGGATATTAGGTAAACACTAAAGTAATCATAAATAAAAAAAGTAAAAATAAAATAGTCTTAGAGCATTTAGTGGGTACTCAAAGAAGGATAAACTAGTTTGCCATAATCTACGTACGCCCAATCGTAACCATCCTTTATCTTTTTTCCAATTGGTACGTGCGTATCGTATCATGCCGACCTCGTGCTAATTAGCGCTATAGTTTCCCGAAATTATACTTCTATGCACACAAATGGTGGTTCACTGGTGGTAGGACTCTCATATGTAAGAGTCCGTCTGGGTGGGTACCACCGCAATGTCTATTTCTACCGCCAAGCAGCAGTGTGCATGCACTGTTATGTTTCGGTGTGAATGACATTGTAGCCAGTGTAACTACAGCAGATAATGAGACTTAACGTTTTATGTCTCAGGATGACTAGTGCAGAAAAATGTCACACAGAACTTTGTAATTCGTGGTGCTGGACAGTGTTTTTACTGTTTATGGGTGGTCGTATCGCTTACTATCAGGTGAACGGCATGCTCGTCTCGTCATTCGATGGCATAAAAAAATCAGGCCGGTAATTGTAAATGATCCTGATAGGAAATAGTCAGTTTAGAAGTTATACTTTTTGACTGAGTAACACTGCCTACATGAAGACATTGGCAAAATCACCGCTGCAACGGTGTTTACTGCAAGAATGTTTACTCAATGACACCCTACAAGCATCTGCATATTATACATACTTGATATGTATGACCACCGTAGTTTCTTTTTACAATAACCCTAATTTGGCCTAAGCCAAAGCGCACACCACTTTAATGACCTGTGACCCGCCACCGCGCTGAAGATTACTTCAACAAACAAAATTATTTCTATGCACCGTGACCTGATTACCCTGTCCACGTGCAGTGAGATGATAATTTGTGCAAATGGACATTGGTGAAGCTCGTTTTATAGGTGGCCGGTCTCAGTACAGGCCACTGGCGTAGCGTAAGTGGTGGCCCGACATTGGCGTAATGGGCGGGACGGCGGCAGGATAGCAACAGCTAATATTATACCACCCGATCTAGCGGAAGAGAGGCTGTACCTGCGAGCTACTAAGTGCACCTGGAGTGGGCTCAACAAGTGACTTAAATTTGCAAGTGTTTTTAGTTTTGTTTAGCTCGCACCAGTGCTTTTGCATTGTAGATTCGCGTGTGCATTATGTATAAATAATTACGGTTTAAAACTGATAACTGTATCTTAAAATATTGTGTATTCATTAAATTGTGATCATTTTATTAAAGCAAAGTAATTTATTCGACATTCATATAAAATTAGAAAAAAACAATAAACTTCGCTCACAAAATTATAAATCTGTGCATTTTGAAACTTCCTATATGCCTAGTTATATTAATAATGATCATGGAATTTGACTCACATTATTGTTATTGCAAACGAAATTCCGTTCAAGTAAAACAGCCAAAGTATCAAACGTCCAAAGGGTAGTTGACTACGTTTTTAATACATTGATCAAAATATATGGCATCCAAAATCTAACGGGAAAATATTTAGTAAGTCATAAAGCTTTGAAATTTGGTAGAAATGGGTAGTTATCAAATAACAGTAATATTACACTGTGACGTCACCGACAGTTGCCGGTCATAACGCTGCGTGCGTGCGATAGAGATAGCGCGATATCCCCTCCAAGTCCCCACTTTTGCACACCACATTTCAAATATGAACAACTGCTTTATTTTTCAACCAATCTTGATGCTGATTTCACAGAAGAATGTCTTTTTCGGATTACTTCCTGTTCACATATAATTTACAAAATAAAACATATGAAACTACCCTATAGCATGTCGTGTGGTTTCGCAGCTCGCGGTGGTGGCTTGACTACGCTGCGTTACCAAATCAAGTTTGATGCTCCGTATCCCTTGGTAATTTGTTCTAATTGAAATTCAAGTCAATGACATGGCTAACGGTATCGAACATAATCAAATTTCTGGAAGCGTGCACTATTGCCTTCTAGTTGGACGTAGTACATTGATTTCGGACGGCCGTCACCGTTTCGCCATATTCCAACAATGTTATGAACTTTTTACTTAATAATAACACCAGCCCTGTACTATATACTGTCCACTGCTGAGCACAGGCCTTCTCTACAACTGAGAGGGTTTAGGCCTTAGTCCACCACGCTGGCCTAGTGCGCGTTGGTAGACTTAACATACCTTCGAAATTCTTATAAAGAACTTCTTAGGTATGCAGGTTTCTTCACGATGTTTTCCTTAACCGTTAAAGCGAACGATAATTGATAAACAATACACACGTTACTTTGAAAAGTCAATGGTGTGTGCCTTGGGTTTTGAACCTCCGGATATTATCTCGGCAGACAGTTCCATTCCCAACTAGGCTATCGTCCACTTCCCAACCAGTACCAAAACCACATTATCATCATCTTCCTGCCCTGGTCCCAAATTACTTGGGATCGGCGCAAAATGTTTTTCTCATCCATTCTCCTCTATCTTTCCTCATCAAGTCATTCACGCCCTTTTCTTTTATATCATCTCTTACACAATCCATCCACCACTTCCTTGGTCGTCCAGAACCAAAACCATTTATGGTGGGTTATTTGTGGAGGTGTCGATATTTGTTAATACGGTGTCGATGTCGTACACGTTATTCAGATTCTGATTCCATATCCGCCTTTAGGTTATTTTGTACCTATACATTAAATATTTGTATACGTAACTAGCTTTTGCCCGCGGTTTCGCCCGCATTAAAGAGTTTTTCCTGTATAAATACACACACACTCACGCCTTTTATCCCCGAAGGGGTAGGCAGAGGCGCAATTAATGCACCCGCTTCTCACCGTGCGTATTCCGTCCCTTGATGTGATAGAGGCGAGCCTATCGCTATATCGGGCACAAGTTCCATAATCCGGGCTGATATTGAATAGGAAAATCCAATATCACTTTACCCGAGCCGGGGATCGAACCGGAGACCTCAGCATTGCAGTCGTACCGTAATACAATTACGCCATTGAGGCAGTCAAAGTCACTTTATATACAAAAGCTATACATTTTTAACAGTATCCGTTATAATTGGAAGTACCAGGCGACAATAAACGGACACAGATCGAGAGATCTTGCAATATGGTCAGTCAGCGATACTTTGCTACATAACGCCTTTCCGTTCCGTATAAGTCGATCCCCGACTTTTGTCAGAAACGCAACCGCAGTCACAATATCATATAAATTATTTCTCTACTATATTATGCATGTACTATATGCATAAAGCTTCCTCTTGAATCACTATCTATTTAAAAAAAACACAAAAAATCCGTTTCGTAGTTTTAAAGACCTAAGCATACATAGGCACAGGCAGTGGGAAGCGACTTCGTTTTATACTATGTTAAGGTGAATATCTGTACCTTCATTTATTAAGTAAAATATAGCCCTAATATCATAGCAAGAAATCCAATCCTACAATAGTCAATACCATATCCGAGAAAAAGCATCGCAGAAACGTTTGTGTCAGTGCGCCATCGAACCCGCCGCGTCGAGAGATTGGAGATTGTAAGCTGTTTGTGATTGTCAATTGTTTATCACAGCATACAAGCGCGGGCGTTGACTCGCCGCTATGTCGACACCGCATTCTTCAGACGCTTCCCAGACCAGTGTGCCACCGGCACCTGTGTTTACATGACAGATTAGTCAGAATAAAAGCCACAATGGTCTTTTTGTGAGTGAGAATAAACAGTGTTAATTTGGTACTCATTTCTGTACCATCATGCGGTTGTTTAGTATTTCACTGAGTACCGACAGAGGCTCTCGCTCTCGACCGTGCTAATGGACGCCCGTGGAAAATTTGCGTTTGTTAACTAACTTAATTTTTGTACCGTTCTTATCACTACATAGTATAAAACAAAGTCGCTTCCCGCTGTCTGTCCCTATGTGCCTATGTATGCTTAGTGTGCGGGGCTCAGACTGGGCCAACACCCCGCAATGTGTTGTGTGTGTGCTGGATTGCGTGAGTGGGAATATGGCGATACCAGTGACAAAGTAACAAAGGCGAAAAATCGGGAAATAGCGTTTATTTCACACACTGAATCGAAAGTTACAAAGTTCAGCCACAACGGTAGCCAAATTCTCCCGGCGTTAATATTCGGCGCGTAGTCTCTCGTTGCTACGCCGTAGCTATGCGACGTAGCTGGAAGTCGTCCTCGTAGCACCGTGCCACAGCTGATGAGGAAGGATGGTCCACTCTGCATAAGCGCCTTTTTCCTCTTCAAACTTGCAGACTTCTTCTTTCTTGCCGACTACTTGCTGTTTTCTTTCTTGATGTCCCGAACTATTTCTATTAAACAAAAAACTCCTAACACGTTTTAACTCAAAAATACAAAAAAACAAATTAGCTTAAGTACTCCGCGGCTATACCGTACGGAGCACTAAGAGGGCCTTCCCTCTTTCTAGGACCTCTTTTTCACTTTCAAGATTACACTTATTTTCAATTCGCGCCTAAGTTAAATCTATATGCCTAAACTATAAGTGTCTTGGTACATAGACACTAAGTGACTCTATATACTAAACATCATAAAACAACCTTATGTGCATTATAAAGAAAGTTATCGTGATTTACTTACTCTAAGTTTAACACAAACGATGCACACAAGCAACATTTCTAAAAATAACTATTCAGACTTTATACACACGTTCATCCCGCTACCGCAGCGGGGTAGGCAAAGTCCTAACCTACACTATGACACCGAATGAAACACTAAACAGTTCATACCGGGTGAGTTATAAGCGTTCAATGACCCTAACGATAACACGATTTTTTCACTAAGATCACTCACTAAAGTCTATGACGTCACTGAGAGGTCCGAGTTCTATTACGTAATCGCGCATGCGCGGTATGCACTTTACGTTGTTCTCTCTTCGAGAATATGCGTCCTGCACACTTAGATCTTTAAAACTACGCAACGGATTTTGATGCGGTTTTTTTTAATAGGTAGAGTGATTCCAGAGGAAGGTTTATATGTATAATTTATCCCGGGGAAATATAAAGCGGGACTTTTCTCCCGAAAAAACTCATTCACGCGGGCGAAGCCGCGAGCAGAAGTCTAGTTAATAATATGACAGATACGATAGCCTTATTTGTAATTATGATACAAATATAGTATTTAAATGTTTTACTTATTATTAAAATATCACTGAATATTAATTATTTTTTTCATATACTTGATATATAACTTAAAAACTTGTTTATGAGAGCTTATTTACACTAAGTAAAGGACTCCTATGGCAAATTTCACTCTTCTAGTGAGCCGTTTGGGCTGTATGTTGTTTGTTAGTGACCCAATGTTAGAATTTAGCCAAGAAAATTGTTCCTAGTGCATATATAATCATAATGCAGTAAAATACTTATTTTAAGTATCTTAATATAATGTATCAGTTTCATCATTCCACATGACTACATAAAAACATGTAAAAAAAACTACATAACATCTTCTATGTGAGACACAGAGCTAAATATGAAAACATTACGGAGCAAAACCAAATTGTAATTGTAGCGAGGAAAAATTTGAGATATTATGTTAAGGTAACCACTAACTAGGCTACGCTTACTTAGACGGGTAAACCATTGTATGTGTCTGATAAAATTTGCTTTTTGTGCAATCGTAACGGACGGCAGCTCGAAGGCGCCATCCAAGGCAGAATCGTCGCAACTCGCAACACATTGCATAGTGTCATTACCGCCTTGTGGTGAATTGGTGATGAGTGAATCGTTCACAATATCTTAAATTTTGACAAACTTATTACTTCCTCCTACCAATGTAGGGGCACAGTAATTTTCCTGTCAAGCATAACCTACAATATTGGAAAGCAATACATCACCATAGCATATATTACGCATACAGTTACAATCCAACTGAAATAGTTTGGATGCATAAATTAATTGCAAAGTGTGTGCATAGTTAAACAAATGAATTGCCGTCCAATATGTTTGTTGTACAAAAAACACCCCTGTATCAACACACTATTAAATGGTTGTGTGCGGCCCATTCGAAAATCGAACTAGTTTTAACAATATCGTGTATCCGCGAATGGACGAGACGCGGGCTGAAGTCCCGCGGCGGGCCGCGTCGACCGCGGACCGACGCGCGACCGCACCGCGCTGTCATCGGGCCGGCTAACAGGTTGCCAGATTTGGCACTATTTTTACGTGCGCCGTGTAACTTTAGTGATGCGACCAGACACACCTGTTGTACCCACGCACTATCTGCGCTGATCGATAGCTGTGATAAAATTCAAACGTTCCAAAACACCGATGATTGCTGGCAGAAGCTGATTTTTCATTGTAGTGGAAAATGTCGGTTCTTTTTGATTCGTAGTTCGTAACTAGTCATGAATCTGTATTACATTTTCGTATCAAAACGTTAACGAGTTTAGGTTGTTTTAAACTAGACTGTGTACGCTAAACTGTTAAACTAGATTAACCTTTGAGGTACGTCCTATACAAAAATGTTTACTGTAAAGTTCTAATAATTATTAATTCGCCATTAAACTGAAACCTAACTATAATTTTAGAATCGCATCATAAACTATTACTGACATTTTATACCAGCTATTCCGAATGGCTGATACCATATTGGTGTATTAATATATTCGGTCAGTTAATAGACTACTCATTTGCCAAACTAGGCACTTAAGCGCCAGAGCAGAATAGAATCATTAATTGATCCTACTTGTTTAAAATTTCAATCGGCGGCTAGTATACGGGAAATATGAAATTAACTTCAAGGACCGTCAGGTATTTTGGCGTTGACAGACAGGCAGGCGTTAATAAAAAAAACGTAATGTACCCTTGCATTTCACCGAGTTACAAGTTGACAAGTAAATTTATCGATTGTCAACTATCGACACGAGCCCTCCCTGTGACGCGTGTAGTTCCAGCGTCGTGATTGCGAATGATCCACATTGCGCGAACACAGCAGCCAATTAAACGGTTTTTACGCGGTCGCACATTTGTGCAGAATAATGCCGGCAGTGTTAACGCCAGTGCACACTGTCCGGCTGTTTCGCCCCCCTCACTCCTCCGCATCCCGCCTCATACCCACAGCCGTATGCACCGATGTACATATTCTTTATGTTTAAGTTTTTGGACCTAACTAAATCTGGCAAATTTGTTGGCTATTTAACAATTCAGGGCTTAAATTATTAGCCTTTCATTTTACAATTGAGTGTAAATGGGATTACGGCGTTTAACGGTTACCAAACCCCGCGGCGCAAGACGTTCACTGTGGTGTTTGCACTAAAACTTTGCAACATTCACCGATCAACACTTATTAAGGGCCTTCATCGGTTAAGATGCCGCGCATGTGACATTTCGATGGTCCCTACGTAAGGTATCGAATCTGCAAAATTTTTTTTTTTTATTATTACTGTTTTGAGCTTAGCATATAGGCATATACACTATTTTGTAACCTTGACACAAGCATAAATATGTTTTTTTTATATTTTTATGATAATTTATGGTAAAGTATGCCAAAAATATACTTCAAATAGCTCTCCCGTAAAGTAAGCACTTTTCACTTTCATTACTTTACGTAGGGACCGTCGATTTCCTTAGCTTATATTATACTAACTTTTGCCAGCGTCTCCGCCCGCGTGAAAGTGTTTGTCCGGGATCAAAGTAGCTTATAGCACTCAGGAGCAATGTAGCTTCCTATTAGTGAAAGAATTTTTCAAAATCGGTTCATTAGTTCCTGAGATTAGCGCGTTCAAACAAACAAACTCTTCAGCTTTATAATATTAGTATAAATACATTTTTGATACGTAAATATTTTTATTATGTACCGAGTTTTTTACTATGCGCGACGCAGTATTCACCCTGTGAAATGTCAATAACTCATGAAAAACTGCCAGAAAAATTGTAACTGTGTAAAAAATATAGTTTACTTGGAGTTGTGAGTTAATAGAATAAACATTATATACCATTTACGAAAAATTAAAACACAATACTTATTAGAAATATAACAAAATCAAATAATAATAAAAAAAAACTGTTAGAAACAAAACAACCATGATTTTTATCCACCCTACTACGCAGTAATTGTTCTTAAAGGTTCTGTACGGTAATGCTACTGCTTCTGGGCGATCGTATCGTTTACCATCAGACGAGCGGCATGCTCGTCTCGTCGTTAGAAGCAATAAAAAAGTGTACAACAAGTGGGTATGTGCCAAATCCAGCGAACAGTGTATAATGAAGAATTCTCACAAAGTATTTTCAACGATAATTAAATTCGCTATTATATTGTAGCCCAATTTGGTCTTGGAATTTTCACAATTATTATAAACATAGATTAGGTAATTAATATATACCCTTCTTTTTCTTCATTTTGGACGGTAATTCATCACCAGTGCTCAATGTACTCAATAATAAGAATAAACACATCTAAAAATGATCACCTAAACCTGATTACAACACAGTAAGTTATGTTATTATTTGAAAGGAACGCAAAACTTTGTTGATAATGATATTAAGGAATGGGCGCGTTTCATAAAAAAAAACAATTCGTTTATAGCCCGGTGACAGTTTTAAGAAAAAATTTGGTCAAAATAAGTTATCGATTCAGAACCCTTTTTCACACATTAAACCTGCGACGGAAATCATTAATTTTCGGAAATGGAAGATTGGTTTTAATTTCGCCATCAAAAATTGAGATTGGAACATCATGGCGCACAATAACTTAAAAAATATGACGGTGGATGAATGGGGTGCGTCAAAATGACGGCCCCCGCCCCCGGTGGCCATGACTAACATTCGCACAAGTAAGGGTCCACGGCATTACAGCGACACTAGACGTCATCCGTTCCATCGACACCTATTGATATTTTAATTGAAACTCCACCACTGTGTTTTACGTCCATCAAAAGGGATTTCCATGAGAATTTAATTCATAATTTCAGCAGGTCGAGTCGACGTATTGATGGGCATTCGACAGCGCACGTTAAATTGAACGTGTTACAACCTATCGATTTAATTATATTCGTTTTAAATTTATACCTTTTTCATTCGCACGGAGTGTTACACGTTATCGGGACTATTGTGTAGTTAGTAGTAGTTCGCACTCAGCACTTTGTATTTTCCAAAAGATACCTAGATGTATATAGTTTGCTATTTCATTCGAACTATTTTTGTTTAACATTTAGTCGTCAAATCCCGCTACGGACGCCGGCGTCCAAGTATATAGGGTTCCTCAAACACCTATATATATAAGCGGGGTTTGAAGGGTTAAATTCGTAAGGACTTCTTAAGTTTACAGAGACAATTTGCTGTAAACTTCTATCATAAGCTCAGTAAAAAACAAAATTATAATATACTTTATCGGTCTATGTTTCAACCACTAAAATGCGAAATATCACAAGAAATAGTACTCAATTGTTAATTAAGTTAAAATGGCACATAATATGATAATATTTGTGCAAAAACTTGTTTCTGGCTTCCTATCCAACCGAGACTACCACGCGAGTAAAGCTGCGAGCAAAAACTAGTGCACGAATGGTATATGCTCCATATTTTATTAGCTGCCACATTTATTCCAATTACCAACTTTATTTTTAGTCTCCACCTACTTTCAGTGAATATAGAGTCATACCAATTAAATATTTAAAATATGAATTAATATTTAAATGATTGTGTCGACCACCGGGTCTAGTTTTCAGTTTTATATAAAAAAAATTGGCATATTGTAATTAGCAAAAATTACAAATTACCAGTTTGTCTATGACTTAAAATTGCTGCCTTATTATAAATTAGTAGTTATTAATTACCCATCTGCGTAAAAGATGCTAAAAATATTTGTATGGTTTATTGCAATTCAGCTACGATGCTAAACAAGCGATATCAGCGTTAAGCGATATCATATTCAGGGTATAATAATTTGTAAGCTCTAACGATAAGGACGAGCTGTTTTAACAACGCAACAAATTTTATAAAGATTGTAAACGAAAAACTGCCTTAAAAATCGAAAAACATTCTAAATATTATTACAAATACGTAACAATTTGTTAAAAAATAGGTGGGCACACGCAATGACAAATCGTTTTTAATATGAAACAGTGAGAGAATGTGACATTTTTGTATACGCCTCTATTATACGTAAATGTTTTATTTCATTTTTTATGAATATTTCACATTTATACGTATAAGTGGGGTCTCTCTCTCGTATGGGAAAGTTTGTTTGGGTAGCTACGACCGCGGAAAGCACTGTTCTGTTGCATATAAAAATTATAGTCAATGCAGTTAGTAATTACTATGAATTAAGAATTAAATAGCTTACGTCTCAGAATGAGAAGTTGGACAACGGTGATAAATATATACGATTTGCATATAATGTCTGCGAGCAATCCCGAGTAGCTACTAACAAAGACACTAATATTCACCCAGATGAAACATTTCTTTGAACTTTTGTTTAAACAATAAAAACTTTTTTAATAAAAAGAAATAGACCGCCATAAAACTGAAAAGCAAAAAAATAAAAAGCATTTTTTTTTTCTTAATAATTAAGGTATTAAACTAATGTAAGAATACGTATGTAATTTTGGGATCACGCCAAACAATCAATGAACAAAGATCACTCAATACCTTAACCACAATACCTCGAAACCTATCTGCCTACCTTTTAAAGAACCCGCCGACTTAAAATTACGCAGGTAATAGGTACTTACAATAATTTAAGTACTTATTTACACACACACGCCTGTTATCCCCGAAGGGGTAGGCAGTGGCGCAACTAGTGCACCCACTTTTCGCAGTTATTCCGTCCCATGATGTGATAGGGGGCGAGCCTATCGCCATATCGGGCACAAATTCCAGACTCCGGGCTGATTATCACTTTGCCCGACCCGGGGATCGAACCCGAGACCTCAGCTTTGCAGTCGTACTGTAATACAACTACGCCACCGAGGCAGTCTTATTTAATAAAGTTAAATAAAAAATGTTTATTATTTTTTGCTTTTCAGTTTTTTCGGCAGCTGAATTTTTTTGTTAAAAAATATTTTTATTTTAAATTTTTTGTGGCTTTAAACTACACGCTTGATTTTTAATACACAACGCAGTCTTAAATTATCCTTGGGTAGTTTTTTTTTTTATTTTCAAATTTACATGGGACCAATTTAAAAAAGCATAAAGCAGCAGACTGGACTCTGTGGCGTAACTTGGGAGAGGCCTATGGCCAGCAGTGGACTGCAACGGGCTGATGATGATGATGGGACCAATTTAGAGGTATACTATATCCATAAAAAACGCAAATATAAAGCGTAACTGTATTAATGATCAATCGAGGCCTCATTCAGTCGTACTAATATTAGAATCCGTCCTTCACAGTTTCGATGTACTTAGGTACTAAAAATAGAGTTGTGCATAACCTCTCGTAGATTAATATTAATACAGTGTCTGTTCAATACGCTCACCTAAATGATTGTATTATGTTATAATTTCTCAGTGCGTGTGTTATTGTAAGTAATTCTTATTGAGAAATAAATTCTTCTAAACCCAAAAGTCAATTTAGCGGATGGCGGCTGTTTCTCGCGAAGTGTATTCTGCAATATTTTGTACACAATTCAATTAACCAATAGCATACAGTCCAATTACCTCTTTATCCGGCATAAGTGCTGGCTTATTGATATGGCAGGGTAAATGAGGGCCGAACAGCCCCAAAACCTGACAAGTTGTGTCACTGATCAATGCCAAACGAAACGATTACGTAGACGGGCCACCCGTGATATTGACGAATCTGCCGACAAGCCCGCAACGCCTCGCCGCGTAAGTGGATGCCGATGTATGACCAGGATAATTATTGTACGCGACACTAGACCATGTTCAGGGACGTCTTTTTGGCTCATGACAGATAAATATCAGGCCAATGTAGTAAATCCAAGACCAGAGATTTAAATATCCAACCATGCGGTTGTAATTTGTAAGTGCGTAAATGACTATATGACCATTTTTACATATTTATTGCATACTGACATTACTGTTATACAGCATAAGAATCCAAACAGATGCAAAATAAAATTTCGGGACGCTATTGAGAATTACAGAAAATTCGGAAACAGTAATCAGAAATGGTGATCTTAAAATAAACTGAAATTAATGCAAGCTTTTGACCAATTGTCCCACCTATTCGTCTATCATTTACACGCAGCTATTCAAAAGACTCAACTCGTAATTTGTCACATAAGCGTAGGTAACGCTACAACGGCTCAATTGAACTCAATAGGTAACGTGTGCTAAAGAGTAGGGCGGGGTAGAGATGTTTCATAAATAGCCAATGGGATTATCATTAACCGCGTATCCCCGTATCTCCTACTCGCTAAGCTTCAGTGTTCATGTAACTGTCTCCACTTAACATCTCATTCCTGTTTGTGTAATTATTTTTAGGAAATACAATGGAATATGCACAGCATACCACAAAAGGGCGAAAAGCTCCGCCAATGTGTTTATCTCATCTGTTCTTTTTTATATTGCACTAGCTTTTGCTCGCGGCTCCGCCCGCGTGAATGAGTTTTTCCGGGATAAAAGTCCCGCTTTATATTTTCACTGGATAAAAAGTAGCCTATGTGTTAATCCAGGACATGATCTACCCGTGTACCAAATTTCATCGAAATCCGTTCAGTAGTATTTGCGTAAAAGAGTAACAAACATCTATCTATACATCCAGACATTCTTACAAACTTTCGCCTTTATAATATTAGTAGGATTGAATGACGAGACCAGCATGCTAATCGCCCGATGGTAATCGATTCGACCAGCCATAAACAGTAGCAACACCATACAGCACCTTGAGTTACAAATTACTGTGTCGCATTCCACTGCGCTCGTCATCCTGAGGCATAAGATGTTTCGCCTCTATTTGCGTTAGCGAGTAAAATCTTCTCGCGTGCGTTCAAACCCTTACTGATATCTATGCAAAAATGCCTCGTGCCTTCAAGAAGATTGAATTAAATCAATCATCCTGCTATACAACAGTCATTTGTTTGCTTCACTTTGGTTTATAACGGTCTTACGCGGAAAAAAAATTAAACCTTGGTCGTGTGTACTCTTACTTATATTATTTATGCAAGCGCCTTGTACCTTCAAGATTGAATTAAATCATCCTGCTAACGCCAATCATTTGCTTGCCTCACTTTGGTTTACACCGGCCTTAAGCTGAAAGAAAATTACACCTTGACGTGTGTCATCTTGTCACTTAAACGTTGTTTACACAAAATAGCTAATTTTAAAAATATGAATTAGAAATTAAAATGTCATTAAGCTATGCTATACAATACCCGTGGCTAAAATCGATGCGATCTTAAATAGCTTATCCTTACATATTATAAATATAAAACAAAGTTTGTATGAACATGATAAACTCAAAAACCACCAAACCGATTTTGATGAAATTGGGTATGGAGATAGTTTGGGACCCAGGGAAGGGTTTAGGCTATTTTGATCCCGGAAAAATACAAAGCAGGACTTTCTTCCCGGAAAAGCGCTTCACGCGTACAGAGCCGTCACGGCCAAACCACTGGACCGATTTCGATGAAATTGGGTATGGGGATATTATGAAATCCCGGGAAAGACATGGGCTACTTTTTATCCCAGGAAAGTATATAGTGAGACTTTTATCCCAGGAATATATATATAGCAGGATTTTTATCCCAGAAAATGAAGCGCGCTAAAACAGATACTACGGCAGAAAAAAATTAAAACATATTATGTTCTGCTACCGAAGCGAAGTTGGGACAGGTCGCTAGTGTCTAATATAAGCAAAAAAATTTAATATTTATCTTTTTTCCATTAATGTTCATAGCAAGCCCTTCCTACAAGATTTCATCGCAATTGACGTTATGTTGTGCATTCTGCGTAATATTGCATTTTTATTAATAAAATAATAAAAAAACAAGCTATTAATAAAAAATGTACTATGAAGCTGTAAAAAGCTCCCTTACGTTAGAGTCTAATATCATCTCTACATGTTATATATCTTTAGGTACTATGAATAATTCTATTAGACAATGTAAGAATGTCTCATATTATAGTATTATGAGCACAGAACAGAGAAAAAGAGACTTTACTTCGTGATTATAAGAATCCATATACGCTTCCTCTGAAGTGCAAGCACTATCTCTAATAAAATCCCACGGCCCCCAAAGATTAATCCATCTAAAATAAAATAGAGGTATTAAAGTCCTCACCCAATAGAGAGATACTCAATAGAATATACACTAACTTGAGTGAGCCGGAACGATTTAAAAATAGCGTATCTTGGACTTGAAGGAATTACAACCTCTATCTTGAAACGTATTTCGGTGCTGTTTCTTTGTCAAACATATAGATGGATTAATGTTTACCGGCAACATGTTTCTCCAATACATAGCAATCTACGGGACGTTTTTATACTCGAAGATCATGATTGTGATAAATAAAATGCTGCTACTGAAGCAAACCTCCGTGTAATAACTCGTAAAGCATATTTATTTAACAAAATCTTGATAATGCGAATAGCCCCTTAATAACATGTTGCGTGTAAAATATACCGATAGCAAAAAAATACACATAGAAAAATGAAACGATCAAAGAGATTTTATTGTTCGGCGAAAAAAATTATAACGCGGTTTTATATGAATTATTAACTATCTTACTTACATACATAATATTATAAAACAAAGTCCCCCAGCCGCGTCTGTCGGTCTGTCTGTCTGAACGTACGCAAAAACTTTCAAATGGATTTTTATGAAATTTGGTATGGAGATAGTTTGGGACCCAGGGAAGGCTTTAAGCTATTTTTTATTCTGAAAAAATACAAAGCGAGACTTTTGTCCTGGAAAATTGTTTCACGCGTGCCTCTGCACGTTCTAGAAGCGATTTCGATGAAATTGGGTATAGGAATAGTTTGAAATCTCGGGAAGGACATATGCTACTTTTTATTCCGGGAAAATATAAACTGGGACTTTTATTCCGGAGAAAGAAATCATACTTGATACCGCGAGCAATTTATTATGGATACAGTTTGAGGCCCTGGGAATGACATAGACAACTTTTCAACCCGGAATAACATACTGGATTGTGTTCCCGGAAAATCGTTTACGCAAGTGGAACCTCGAGCAAATAAATATACAGGAAGTTTGAAGGTGGCTACTCTAAAGAAGTAGCCTATGTCCTTACATAGGCTACTTCTTACACCGGAATAACATACCGGGATATTTTCCGGAAAATCTTTTTTCGCAGGTGGAACTTCGAACAAATAACGATGGATATAGTTTGAGACCCAGGGAAGGACATAATCTTACTTTTATCTTGAGATAATATATAACAGGACTTTTATCCCAGAAAATGAAACGCGGTAAAACAGATACTACGGCAGAAAAAAATTAAAGCATATTATGTTCTGCTACCGAAGCGAAGCTGGGACGGTTCGCTAGTTAATTAATAATTCATACACGTTAATAACGCGACGGCTGGAAAGTTATTTTAATAGTTTTTCTTTTGTTTTTGTTCGCCGACATTCCGCGGCACTGATATTTATGTATGCATGCGAGGATGGCTACGAAGTCCCGCTTGTCTAGCCGCTTCGTCAACTTACTCTCAACTGTTAAGGACTCGCTAAAAGCTATCACCATTTCGTGTCTCAACACTTTAGCCTGTAGCGAGTACAATGCAGGATCGCCTTTGCTAGCTTTTGTCCCCACTAAAGTTAGGTGGTGACGTAGACATCCTTTTTTATCACGATATGGCGTGTTGCGTCAGTTTTTGCATAAATAAATTAAGATGAGCATGTCAATATTTGGTACTAGGATTTAACACAAAGAGCGAAGAGATGGTGGGTTCGATTGCCGACCAGCGCCATCTACGCCTCGCGCGAATATGTGCGCTGCTGAATATTCAACAATGGTCCAACTTGTACCGTTAGAATCTCGTAATCAATTTTTATATTTTTATTTTGTTAAATGGCAGATTTTTTTACTACTTTATTTAGTGCAGACAGATGTGTGACCCAATACCGGACGACAAGGAGTTTCCTTCTCTCGATGGCCTTCATTATAACAGCGTGTCTAACTAGATCTACACTAGTTGAGATTAATATACATCACGTAAGTGCTATACTGACGAACCAATTTTTAAAGCCTACTTTTTCTAAATAACAAATAGGTACCTATACATAATAAAATCAATACAAAACAGTCATTTCATTAACTAAAATCAAATATAATCTTAGAGCTCTTTGACTAAAATAAACTGAGTGATATCGACATTTAACAACAAAATTGACAGGATGAATGAGTATTACAACGTTTTAATATAGGATAGACAGCATAAAAATATTTTAAATTATTGTATTTTCAGAGCGGCTATAATAGAAAACAAGACAGTCCTAAGTAAATGTGTTCGAGAAAATCTATAATTATATCGTCCGTAAGTTACATATCATTATAATGAAAGCGTATTAAGACAGCTTTTAAAATATGCAAAGCTTACTATGCAGTGTTGGACTTCCCTGTGATTTAAAAAAAAAAAATATATTTTTTAGTTAAAGAATATGGGTAGGTACATTATTATGTACCTCATTTAGAATTTGCTATTTCGCTTGAATTAAATTTTTCGTCACAAAATAACTTATCCGTTGCTAAGCTGTTCTCAGCTGATAATGAATTATAATTTTACTAAATTAATAATTGATTTTATGGTTATAATAATGTATAATTTTGTTAACATGGCAAAGTAAAATTAAATCTATCAGGTACCAAAATTAAACATAGGATAGCCAAATATGATTATGCCTGAACTTAATCTGGTTAACTGCAAAAAACTATGAAAATAATGCCTATTATATAAAACTATTTACCAATTTCTATCGATTTGACTTTGCGATACAGGTGGCGTAATAATTTTTTTCTCAACATTACGACTAGTAGTTAAGCATTCGTCAGTTTTCATTCAAACATTATTGTCTGTAATGGCCGGGAGCTGGGCAATATTTATTATTTTGCAAAAACTAAAATAATAATAATAAATAATAATACCACCCCTGTATTATATACTGCTGACTGCTGAGCACGGGCCTCCTCTACTACTGAGAGAGTTTAAGGTCTTAGCCCACCACGCTGGCCTAGTGCGGGTTGGCAGACTTCACACACCCTCGAAATTCTTATGGAGAATTCTCAGGTATATAGGTTTCCTCACGATGTTTTCCTTCACCGTTAAAGTGAACGATAATTGAAAAACAATACACACGTAACTTTGAAAAGTCAAAGGTGGTGTGCCTTGGGTTTCGAACCTTCGGACATTGCGGAAAAACTATTGCGGGTATTTTTACGCTCTTAACTCTTCGTAATTCTACTTACAGTGAATGCCTAATTTATATAGCGTAATATAAGATATGAGGCAGAAAAAGTAATTAGTAACTTTGAAGTCCTCCTAGCCAGTTTCGGCCACGGCGGCCAATCTCAAAGATCAGCCATGTACGCATGTATTATAGTGCACAAGTGTGTGCGCAATACACAGGTGCACTCGCTATTCCTTCACTCTCATAGTCCGGTGAGACGGCAATCCGACATGACCGGAGAGAGATCAGGTGCAGGACCAACGGCTTTACTTACTTTCCGAGGCACGAGGGTATCACACCGCCAACTTCCTGACTCCGAGCTGCGACTGAGTAATTTTTTTTAAGATGAAAAACCCAGTCACAAATTTTTTTGGCCCGACCCGGGATTCGAACCAAGAACCTCAGCGCGCAAATCGTACTCGTAACTCGTACGTAATACAACTACGCCACCGAGGCAGTCAACTTAACTTAACTTAGTAACTTTAAACTAAAGATGAACGAATAAGCAGGGTCAGGTTCACTGTTAGAGCGAGCGATAATTCACAAAGAATACATACATACATTTTTAGAAAAGTCACAGGTGCGTGCCCTTGGGTTTCGAACCTGCGGACATTCGTTTCGGCAGGCCGTTCCACTTCCAACTAGGCTATCGCCGCTACTGCGTTTATAGATTTTGTTTTCCGCACATTTAAAATTATGAATATAAAACGAGGGGAATGAAATTAACACAATTGGAAAATTATCATGCCATTAAATCGGGAAAAAGACACATTATAAAGCTTTCTTCAAAAAACCTTTCTTTCCTCATCAAATAAGATCATTATGAACAAATTTATGGCTGTGTGAGCCATGAATCCTTTGCCTTCGATAAAAAAAATAACTAGTTAGGCGATTTTCGAACAGGATAAAAGTAAAATAACCAATACATCGTAATATTGCAAAATGAAGTCAGACACGAAAATAGTACTGACATTTAGTTTTAGTTTATATGTTTTTTTTAATGTAGTAAAAATTTATCGCCAGGGATTTCTGTTGTCAGTTAACATCAAAGTAGACTATCACTGAAATTCATTTAAAAATATGAAGCCATTTTTATTCTGGACTGTCGGGTATTTTCGATGTGACGTTTGTCAGACAAAACAATTCTCGTTATACTATTCGACCCATAGTTTAAATAATGATATTTCTTCAATTAACACGATAATTTATTGGGTGCGTTGGTGAATTGCTTTTTTGACTTCATCGAGCAGTTAACTCGCTCAAATAATATGTTTTTACTAGTTGCAGGGTAAAATGTTGCATCAAAATCTTGTTAACATTCTTGTTACATGTGAACCTAAGAAACACAGTAACTGGACACGGCAGTAAAGGTGCGATTAATCAATCGTGTATATTAAACGCCTCGGTGGCAGTATGGCAGTGTGGCAGTAACAGAGTATGGCCGTTCGCGGTCCGCGACTCGTGGCTCAGGGCGCGATCCATTGAGTAATTTTCTAAAATAATCGCTCGCCACCCCACGCATCAACGTCTGGACGCAGTGCGTCCCGCGTCCCTGCTAGGGGGCCATCGTTATCGACCAAAATTTTTATTATGCATATTTTTAATTTTATTTTTTGTTTCGCTTGCGCCCCAGCTCGGAGACTCTGGCATTAAATCAATACCAGCTGCATGTTCGTCGTGCTTTATTTTAGTGTCGTGCGTTTTTGGCGGCTGTTTCACCTTGTGCCGGCGCCTGGCCTGCGATCGTCGTCTAATGGATGCCTCTTTTGCAATGCTTTTTGTTTATGGGCCTAATGCACTGTTGTTTTTTTAGCTCTATACGTAATTCGGACGGTTCGGACAAGTTTCTGGTTTATGGTAGTGACTTATATAGCGACGTTTGTTGTATCCTTTTTTACGAAATCTAATCACGTATATCGGTCGAGCGTAATATTTTATGGAATATACGAATAGTCTATACAAGCAGTGTCAGTCAACATCCGTTCGAAGATGCTAAAACCGGCAAACCGCACTTCGTACCTTTACTATTGGTACCTACGACGGTTTTTTAACACGCTTTTATTTGCTTCAGACGTATGTATGTATGTATTTATGTAACTGACAGTTTAAACATGATTTTGACCTTCTTCAAAACGTCGGATTAAATCTAAATTTGTCATACTTATCAAGGACCGATGACAATTCAATATTTTAAACTAAAAACACGCTTAAACTCTTACTCTTATGTGTAAAAAAATCCTACTTGTCACAAGATGGCGCTTTCGTTTACTTTTAGTGACATTTGTTTGTACAATAGTAGAGTTATTTTATATGTATTAATATGTTTGCAAAATATATTTTATTGTATAAAAAAAGTGGGGTGTATGGTGTCAATAGCTATAAATATTTATTGACAGATAATATGAGTAGAAGGATTATTTTTATATTTTAATAATATTCTAAAAAGCGAAAGCCACGCTTTTTTACAATAGGAACATTTTACAAACATATTAATTTATTAAAATATATTTTATATTTTTTTGTTGATTTTTTTTATAAATCAATGTCTACGACACTTATTTAGCTAACACGAATACTAAGCTAGTATTGCTCGCGGCTTCGCCCGCGTGAAAGAATTTTTCAGGGATTAAAATATTTTTCCGGGTTAAAAAGTAGCCTATTATAGCACCCAAAAGTAATGTAGCTTCCTATTAGTGAAAGAATTTTTAAATCGGTTCAGTAGTTCCTGAGATTAGCGCGTTCAACCAAATAAACAAACCCTTCAGTTTTATAATATTAGTATAGATATAGTATAGATTCCAGAATAATTCCAGGATAGATTTTGCTTGCCACCCCGCTCGTGTACACGTCCTATTCCCGGACAAAAGTCACACTGTGCACTTCTCCGGGGTAAAAATTTGCCTATATGAAAACATTTGTTATTGTAATCAAACTAATTAAATATAGATGCGTATAATTCAAGCGCGATCAGAATAGAATGGACTGGATGGAACCTTGCGAAGTAAATAAAATATGTCCATCCCCGAGCGAAGTAGAGTATAATATTCTGAATTTAAATTCATGAATTGAACTTTCTTGCTATTTTGAAATGTTATTGTTTTGTTAAACCAACAATGTGGTGATTTCAGCAGAATTTTTCATATTTGTACTACGTATTTATAGTTATGTAAAAGGCATAAAATCTTTTCATGTTTATTTAATTTGTATCTTTCGAGCATCAGCGTGAGTTTGCTGACGCTACCGAGCGGTGTCAGTTCCAAAAGGTCGCATCCCATTCTGATCGCGCGCGAATTATATAATATCTGTGATGGGCATATATATCAGTCACTAATGGATGTAATGTATGTAGAAATCTTAATTTTGTTAATTTATAAGCCATTGATGTACCGCAATAAATTAGTAAATAAGACCTATTCCGCGCATTACAGACAAGCAAACATGATAACACCCCTTCAAATAGAGGGTTAACACTT
This sequence comes from Lapara coniferarum, assembly GCA_949316025.1. NCBI lineage: Eukaryota > Metazoa > Arthropoda > Insecta > Lepidoptera > Sphingidae > Lapara > Lapara coniferarum. The sequence continues at coordinate 15,114,825 of OX438933.1, read as the reverse complement.
CTTAACGGTGGAAATTCCTATGAATTTCGTTTCATTCAGAACTAAAAATATTGTTATGAAGGAGATACACAGATTATAATGTATGAATGCATTAGTATTGGGTAAACTGTACTAGTATGTCATTAAGTACGTTTTCACATATTGCGACATCTGAAAAAAAAAACCCTTGTAGCGAACATTAATAGAATTGTCACAAAAGCCACACCTCTGCGAGTAGATAGGCAGCCAGAATATAAAATCACTTTTCTATATTCGTGGCTTTCTTTTTCGCTTGGTGCGCACTCATCAATCCCCTCATCCGATGGCGGCGATTCCCAAATACTTTTTATTCTTAGCATAGCAGATTACTCTTTTGATACTATCTTCGTAAGAGAAAATCTTTGTGCATATTTTTACCACTGGCGTGCATTGGTATTTGGATTTAGTTAAGTTTTAGTTACATTTCGAGTTTCAATGTAATCAGTTTAAGAACAATCAGTTATAATCCCATTAAGTAAATTAATAAGGTGCGCATTTTCTTACAAAATCGGAATAACAATAGATCATCGCTGCGTGCAAGCTCAAGCCTTTACGAGGGCAAGACTCTTAGCCAGTTAACAAATTACACACAACGTCAAAGCAAGAGGAAGCGACAAAAACCGCCGCCGTTACGTAAACGTGTAATCACCGCGTGGGCATTTTCCGCCACCTTTATTTTGAAGTATTAAGCAGTTAATGGGTATGTCCGCGACTGGTTCCCGTCACGGAACGCCCGCGAACTGGAGCTTCATGTGACGGAATTGGCCGAATGACGGACGACATTATCCGGAAGCAAGCTCTACTTTCGTATATTCTACTGTGATAGTAAGATGTTCAGATACAAAACATGTTGAGAGAAATAATTTTGTGGATTTTTTTTCCGGAAGGGCTTCAATGCCGAATCAGAACGAGCTGTCACTGCGGAAAGTTTGCTTAGTCGTGGCGGAAGAGCCGCACGAAGTAACCCTTAAAAACAACACTAATAAAAGGATAAATACATTAAATATGGTTTCGACTAGCATTATACCCGCTGGCTGCACAGTGCACACCCCATGCCTATTCTACTACTACTCAACTACTTTTATTGAAGGAAAATTATAGTATTGCATCGATCCTCTGACTATCAACGGCTGGTATAGTTATCGCATAAACAAAACAAATGTTTTTTCAAACTCCGAGATTGATCGTTGTTTATTTGCAAAAAGAAGCGGTCCCCTAGGAGTGATTCTTCTGCGCTCAGCCCAGTTGCAGTATTGTTGCATTGTCCACAAAGATCCGCAAAGCTTTGACAACAACTGTGACCAAACTTAACTATTTAAACAGGTATTGTGTTGGGATTTAGCCTCTTCACAAACGAGTTCATAGCACTTTTAATATTAATACTATTGTAGGAGTCGCGGTACGGGCACCTACCGAGGGTTCTACCACAATCAAAGTCCAAGTATATAATATATGACAACTCATCGTTATCCTATTTCTACTATTTTTAAATTTGTATTTAGAAAAATATCACCCTCTTTTACAAATGTGATTATGCAATACTTTGAAACACAGTTAAATGAAACCTTTGAGCTTCCGTAATAAAGCAATGCATATGACGTATGTCAGATAATGTAAAATCGAAGTCCGCTCGAGTAATAATTGCAAAAAATGCCTAGGAAACTATCAAAGACAATATTAAATTATTCAAAGGGCAATCATAATCCTCTATTATTTCCTTTAATATAAAATGTATGCAATTCAATTTCCCTCTATCAAAGGTAATTCGAAAAAGGTAATAATGTTGCAACCGATATTCTGTATCTTTGTTTTTAAAACTTTGACATATAGTTTATTGGCAAATTGATTTAATACGAAGCTGGGCTATTTTATAAAGATATCGAAGTGTTTGTGTTAAAAATGTGTGTATTTGTTTCAAAGATATGAATGCTCTTCGAAATAAGTTTGATCAACAAAACATTTGCGTAGTTCAGAGCAAAAATGTAATAATCATTTTCTCAATTATTATGTTGTTTCTTAACTACTATGCATTATGTTTCTATGTATGAGGTTTTTTTGTGTTCATTCCAAATAATTTTTTTTTAGGGTTCCGGTCCTCAAAAGGCAAAAATAAACCCCATAGAATCACTTTGCCGCATGTCTGTTTATCAAGACCCGCTTTTACTGTTATCCATATTGTAATACTTGTCCAAATTAATACATAAGCAATTAACTATTACTCAACTCATTTTAATTACAACTACAAATGATACTTTATGTAGCACATGCAAAGAAATTTAATATGCAACAGAACTCTGCAATTAACCAATAAACAATATGACGTGAATCATGACAACCCTATATTAGGCAACTGAATTAAATTCGTCGGCAACGCGGCAATTATATAATATATTATTCAAACAAGTAAACGGAATCAAAGCACATATTTTGAACAAATTAATAACCACCGAACAACAAAACAATACTGTAAATTGTTTTAATATGAATAATCGGAGTGATTTGAGGGAATAATACCTGTGTCAGAAGCAGGTTACTGTTGTATGTCGTTTCTTTATGCTTAACTGGCTTTTGCCTGCGGCTCCGCTTACATGGAAAGTGTTTCCGGAAAAAGATTTATTATATTTTCTCGGGATAGAAAGTAGCTTATAGCACTCAGGGAGTAAAAACACTAGTGACTCTTAAGACACCTACTGTCAGAACATTTGTTCACACAATAGCCAGTGGTAGCTCACGGATACTCATACAGAAATTGGAAATGTATTATTATTCATTTGCTTCTACAAATACGATGACAAATAAGACTGTACAACATTTAGGTCGAAGGAATCATAATTGGAAAAGCGAAAGCATGATATTACACAGATTACACCCGCTATTAAACTTGATACAAGTAATAGGTATGATGCAGGCGTTCCCTGAACGTAGGGCTCACAATAGACGTACGCTGTCACGGGGCCAATGGGGCGATGACGAAGTAATCAACAGCTTTTATAAGCGGAATAACTAGTTCGCGTAGAATACGTGTCATATTAGTAATATGTTGCAAAATATCTGACTCTTTAGAAAATATATTAGGTATTGCTCCGGTTTCGCATGGGTGAAGAGCCTTTCCCGCTTCAAAAGTCCCTAAAACACAGTGTGACGTCAGCGCAATCTACTTAATCAGATACAAAAATATGCATTGTATCCCATGGGAGCAAATTACCGGAATAAAAAGTAGCCTATACGTTAATCCAGGATATGACCCGCCGGTGTACCAAATTTCATCTAAATCCGTTTTCTACTAACAAACATCCGAACATACAAACATTTGCACAAACTTTCGCATTTGTAATATTAGTAAGAAAAGATTATCGTGTCAAACCATTATACAATGCGATTCAAATAAGAATAGGATCGACTTCGCGCCATATTGTGACGTCTTAATACTTGGTGGCTCTACACTCGAACAGCTAACAGCACATTAACCACCTACCTGCGACACCTACCACACCACCTACGACAGTTTTCTCGCAGGGTGGACGCGTGACGCCCACTGTCAAAATATGCAGAAAACATTATGAAAAGGAAATGAATCAGACTTAACGAGATAAACCATATATTCAATTAATCTCGATGAAAAGTAATTTATTGAAGCAGAAATATTTTCCTTTCCTTTTTTCTACAATAAAACGTCGGTACATTTTACGCCGAGTGCAAATGGTTACGTACCTAATCTAATTACTTTTGTGCTTTTATTTTTGACGTTATCATATTTTTAATGAATTTGTTCCAATTGTATAATATTTTTGTCATATCGTAAGCGTTTAATATGTCATTCCTTGAACATTCTGGTGTTTTAAAGCGTTGTAATATTATCACTACAAATTAACCTTAGCCGCACAACAGCGACTCGTTCGGCGGCGATTTACTGATGTTTAAGTAAATATTCATCAATTAAAGGATGGAGGTTTAAAGCATCTACGGTCACACTACGGTATAAAAGGTATCAAAGTTGCCACTTCATAGTATTATGATCTATGTTTAGGAAAATGAGCCTGTTAACACTTTGATACTTTTAAACGAACTAATGTACCCACTGTTATTTCTAAATATCTATACGTACTTATAGAGAATTTACTATGTTTTGTTATTAAGACATAACATTTTTGTGTGTCTGTATTATTCAATTACCTATTATCTGCATAAAAAATACGTCGAAATAAAACTCCGCACATAAATTATCAAAACAATACCCCTAACATTGGTGACCTAAATAATGAACCCTCATGTATTTTTTGTGCAAAGAAAATCAATAATGCAACGCTAGTCAGCTGTTGGGAGTACTCGGAGCTCGTCGCCTGCGCAGTGTCATAAAATTAGGTCTGCGCGCACAAAAATGGCCGACACACGCTTGCAGACCTATTGTACGCACCACAATTAAACTCACCCTTTTTATTAAAATCACGTGTACATCCCTCGCGTATTTAGATTAGCTTATTGATAATTCTTTTGTTAGGTGTGGATGTTTTTACTCCTAAATTGGATATCAGATGCATTAGATAACGTCGCTTTGGTCTGCTAAGTCTCTCTGGCTTGATGATTTTTATTTATATCCTAAGCTTTTTGCGTTATAATTCTATCCTTTGTTCATACACTCAAAAGGAGTAGTTGTATTTATAACTGACTACAGTCTCCTCAGAAATATGCGTGAGTCGCATTTTAAGATTTTTTATAAATTAAATTCTACACGCTGTCACGCAAGGTTAGTTTTTTAAGGTAACGTTGGCTGATTGATATTTGCAATCAATAGGGACTGACGGTTTTATAAAAAACTTCGTTCATTAGTGAAGAGCATGCGGAGACATTCTACAAGTACTTGTGTATCATTCATTAATCGACAAAGGGCAAAAAATCTAATGCACTTACACAATACTCACGAAGCCGCGTATGTTTATTTTGCAAATTGATCGAAAAAACTGCCGGTAAAGTGAATCATCTGCCAAACCTAATGCGTGAAAATTAATGTTACGGTAAAATTAAGCAATATATCAATTAGAAAATAGTAAATTATCGAATATAATGTACAGAAATGCTTCACCTAAAAGATTGTCAAAATATTTCATATCCAAAATACTTTGTTATATTTCAATTTTGGAGTTTTTGCTCATGGAAATACAGACGTCATTTTTTTTCTAATTAATTATTGAATGCAAACAGATATTATTATGTTATTGTGTTGCGTTATCACTAATTGATACATGAAACTATAAACTTTGGCCCAATTATATATCCAACGTCTAATTAACATCGGGGATTTAAACCAGAGTATGGGGCAGCGGAATTAAGTATATCAATGATTCATTCAGTACAATAATTTTAGTTCCATGTGGACTATACTTTGTTTTATTAACAATTAACGGTAAATTATCAAAATTACAGTAATGGAGTAATTAAATATGGATTTGACTGGTAGAATTTTATATTAATGGGGTGTGACTTGCGTTCTCTTCAGAGTAAGGGTATGGTAACAGTTATTATTTAACATTTTTAAAGACCTATAGCCATTGATAGCGTAGATTGTGTATTATATAGTTCCTTCCGGCTTACCCAATTTGGGCATGTGACATATGAGGCTTCAGGTGGCAGTATTTATGAGAGTGTTGTCAAATAAAAAAATGCAAACTACTATGGAAAATTAAATTAATTTCGTACCAGAGACCTATATTATGAATTGTATTAATATTTTGCTTTACACGCTTATATTTGTTTTTTTTTGTATTTTTTTTAAATACCGTTGGAATATCTGTATGCCCGTATCGGGTCGGACAGGTATTTTTTTACATATTGTATTTATTGGGACGAATATTTATAGCATAATCTTAATAGAGCCCTCCCCCCACAAGCATATAGTGTTAGAAAGAATAAATTAGAATTGAAATATATAACGCATGATGTGTTTATGAAACTCATAGGTTCCCACAGACAAACTGCGCAAGCAGTTTTGTGGGGCAAACTATTATTAAGATATGCATATACATCATATTATATTGTTTGTTTGATAAAATAAATAAATAAAACAGTAAGTAATATATTCCGTAAAATATACCCTTTACTTTTAAATATATTTCATGAAATATAGCAGAAATGTCCAACCCGTCAAAATATAAACACACTAACTTTTGCCCGCGGCTCCGCACGCGTTAAAAAGTTTTTCCGGGATAAAAGTCCCGGTTTATATTTCCCCGGGATAAAAAGTAGCCTATGTGTTAATCCCGGACATGATTTACCCGTGTGCCAAATTTCATCGAAATCCATTCAGTAGTTTTTGCGTGAAAGAGGAACAAACATCCATACATCCAAACATCTATACATTCTTACAAACTTTCGCCTTTATAATATTAGTAGGATTTAAACATGATTCCAAAGCTGGGAGCTAAGTAGCTTTATTTAAACGCGCACCGCGGGACACATGAAAACACCACATGAAAAACTCAGCACTCGTATGAAACGACACCTCACAAAGAATGCGGCATGAAGATATACCGGTTGTAGTGCCTTAATTACGTCATTTCTATGTTAATCACATTTAAATGCGAGGTTACAACACGCCGACAACACGGCCCGGTTGAAAAGGCCCTCTCATTAAATTAGTCCAGTGGTTGGAGCATTATGGCTTCACTTAACTTACGCCCCGATTGCCGCAAGTGTGAAACTCGCTCTCTCGAGCCGCGCCGTATGAATTGTCGAACACTGCCTGAATGCGTTCTACAGAGGTAATAAACGCGGCAAGGGTTATACAAGGTACTTTTTGCACCCACCGGCGGACGGTTGACGACGCGTCGGACAGTTCATTCTATATTTAATTCCTGCTTTTTCATATTGTACGTAATTGGTAAGATTGAACGCTTAGACTCGTATTAAATGGTTTAAAATACGGTCCGTAATTGGAATGTGTTGGCTTATTGTAAAATACAATCTGTAGATAAGTGGAAAGAGGTAGACAGTCTGATATGGTATACCTTAAATGTTTTGATTGCCTATATACAAAATATAGACATTAAGAGGCTTTATTGAAACAAATTTTGCCATCATGAATTAGCCATTTTAGCTACTTGGATCGTAATTAGAACCATCCGATTTTTTTTTTATTATCTGTGCTTTAACCCTTCAGCGCGGCGTTCATACAAAGTCTACAACTAGAAGAATAAAACTAACATTTTCCTTCAGTTTTCAAACATCAAGAACAAGAAAGGACTGTCTCGGTGGCGTAGTTGTATTATGGTACGACGCCAATGCTGAGGTCACGGGTTCAATCCCCGGGTCGAGCAAAGTAATATTGAGTTTTTCTATATAGTATCATCTCGGAGTCTGGAATTTGTGCACGATATGGCGATAGGCTCGCACCCTATCATATCATGCGACGGAATAACGGCGAAAGCAGGTGCACTAGTTGCGCCTCTGCCTACCCCTTCGGGAATAAAATGTGTGAGAGTGTTTATGTCTAAAAACAAGGAAGTTCGAGTAAGGCTCGACAAAACTGTATTATCAATAAGATAGGGGTACAACTCTGGAAGAGCGAAGAATATTTATTATTTCTAACTAAATATGAAAATAATACACAGGCAGTTGCTATTAATAATGAACGACGAGTAGTAAATGCACCTAAAACTTGTGATTGCCGGAATCGTGTACACCGGTTAGATGTGGGGAGACTGGGGAGAGACAGGAAGGGGGAGAGGTTAGTGCTTAATGCACGTCGCCACTTGACAAACGCGATGCAGTGATAGCCTCGACACCTTCTAAGCTAATTAAAATGGGTTCTATTCATATTTATCTATCTAAATCATGATTATGCACAAATAAAAAATCTGACTTATTTAATTGTAGCACCACCTATTCGCTACGGCTACGCTGTAGTCGCTGCGTAGATTTGTGCTACTTAGAAAACGGTCGTGAATTAAACTTACTGTTATGATTCATGCTATCGAACGATGGCCGTCACCACAAAAACGATCAAGACAACGTGTTCTTTTAAATCAGAAATTTTAGCTACAAAGGTGTATTATAGGTGTATAATGAAAAAATAATAATAGTACCTACTCCACCAAAATCTATATATATAAAAGAAAGTGGTGTTAGTTACACCACTTATAACTCAAGAATGGCTGAACGGATTTACCTGAAAATTGGTGGAGAGGTAGCTTAGAACCAGGAGACGGACATAGGATACTTTTTATCCCGGGAAAATATAAACCGGGACTTTTATCCCGGATAATTGTTTTCTGCCAGTGGAACCGCAAGAAAACAAGTATAGATATACTTCGAGATCCAGTTGAGGACATAATTACTCTTATCCCGGAAAAAGATAAACCGGGAATTATATCCCGGATTTTAATTTCTCGCGAGTGGAGCCGCCACGACTAAACCACTGAACCGATAGCGATGCAATTTGGCAGGGAGATAGTTTTAAACCCTGGGAAGAATCTAGGCTACTTCATATCCCGGGAAAATATAAACCGGGACCTTAATCTCGGAAAATAGTTTTTTGCCAGTGGAACCGTATGAAAATAAGTATGGAGATAGTTTGTGATCCAAAGGAAATCAATCTCAAGTTTGAGTTACATCTCAAGTAGACATAATGTATGAACAGTTCAATACATTATGTCTACTTGAGATGTAACTCAAACTTGAGATTGACCTATTAATACCGCCCATAGGCTACTATTATCCCGGAAAACAGACACCGGGAATTTTATTCGGGATTTTTTTCCGGAAAAAAATATGGTTAGGTATTATTTACGGGGGGGTGGGGGTGTTTAGGGATTTTAAAATTTCGTTAAATAAGGACTCATTTGGTGGCAGGGAGGTTTTTTGGAAGAAAATTACGCGGAAAATTTGAAAATTTAAGAATACTTAACCGCCATATTAAACGTGTATGTCACTGAATTCCTCCTAAGCGGCTGGACCGATTTTAATGATTTTTTTGTGTCCTCAGGTGGGTTTGAGAATAGTTTCGATTAACAATTAGATCCGGTAGGTGGCGCTGTACTCGGGTTCTAGGATTTCATTTCCTTTTTAGGGCAGGACAACGTCTGTCGGGGCCGCTAGTACTCTATAAAATTTGATAGACGCGTCTAATTTTTCACTCTGAATTCTTATCTGAGAACACACGATGCCAAAAATCGAAAACGCGTTACACAAGTCAAACGAGTATGGAAGGGTAGATGGCGTGCAAAACGACACAATATATAATTGAGGTACTGGGGGACAAGGCGTTATTCGCATGTGACGGCTGAGCATCACAAATTATCACAAGAGAAGCCGACAAAGGGCGCGGCGGCGTTGCAAAACTGAAAACATTCACAACGCACCATTAAAGGGAGTAAATCTAGTACTTTTATAGCACTAACCCAAAGCTTTGCGTCTCGCTATGAACCGAGCGCGTCAGCCGCGCTTTACTTCAAATCAAGCGACAATCCTAACTTACGCGAGGTGTTGTACCATATTTTAGGGGTCCACGGTGGTTCACGGGGCGCTATTTACAGTAAGCGGATAAAATTAAGGATTAAGATGGGTATAGCTTCTATTTATTGACATAATCTAACCTAGGTAGGTACCAGAGCGATTTTCGCTCAGTAAATGTGTGAAAGAAGATGTAGTGACTAAGATTGAGAAAGGAATGCTTCGGTGGTTTGGCCACATTGAAAGGATGGATGAAAGGAGAGTAACGAAAGAAATTTATGTCGCGAAGCTGAGTGGTAGTGTCGGACGGGGACGTCCTAGACGTACCTTCACGGACCAAATTGACGACCTATTGAGGAAGGGTCAAATAAGGAGTTCTCGTAACCGACGAGCATGTATGAAGAGACTGATGACTGTGGAAGAAGCGAAAGAGGTATGCTTGGATCGTAGCACTTGGCGCTCCATAGTCTCTGCCTACCCCAATGGGAGAAAGGCGTGAGTTTATGTATGTGTATGTATGTAAATGTGTTATTGGAAAATACGCATTACGTAATATTTTCTTAGTCCTACTAAGCACTTCATAAAACTAGTCACATTCCAATATTTCTGAGTAACTATAACATTGCTTAAAATTACCTACTAGAATTCATAAATACATAATGAAAAACACATTAAGATTAACTTAATTTTTAATATAATCAACTAATTAAAAAACCTTCAACATTATCTAATAAATAATTACTGGTAAGCTAACACTAACACTATTTTCAGCAAAAGGGCTACACGGAACCCACCAAGCCGCGTGGAATCTACCTTACCCGCGGGTTATGTCTGTCTCGCGACTCCGCCGCCGGTCGTCGTGAAAGGGTCGTTACACACGCCGCTTGTGTCTGCTGTTATTAAAAGTATGCGACGGTGCAAGCTCCTATATAAATAAAGTAGTGATGAGACGCGACTCGCTCCGTCCCGGGGGCCGTCATACGCTTTGACATTAAATTCACGCTTTATGTTACCTTATTGATCGCAAAAAATTCAAGTTGATTGATATAAAATAATACTAAATGAAAATTAAGCAGAAGGTTTCAAAGAATATCAATAAATATTCAAAACCGCATTGTATTCTATCACCTTGGAATGGTAAACTATCTCTAGTTTAGTGTCATTCAGAGTTAACGCCAAAACCATCGCACATGTACAACAAATTAAATCTATACTAATATTATAAAGCTGAAGAGTTTGTTTGTTTGAACGCGCTAATCTCAGGAACTACTGAACCGATTTTGAAAATTCTTTCACTAATAAGAAGCTACTTTTTATCCCGGGAAAATCTTTTTGTCCCGGAAGAACCTTTTCACGCGGGCGGAGTCGCGAGCACTACTAGTAAAAGAATACGAGGCAAAGAGAAGTGATTACCCAATATGAATAGACTTTTATTTCGTGAAGGAATGTGTGACGAGGATGATACTTCCCGTTAATGGAGTAGTTACCAGTATTCTATATGCACATTTTCTTTGGATTTGTTTTATATTTTCAAAGATGTATGCATAAAGAATGTTCATAGCAATACTTACAAGTAAAATAATGATATAACACGTGCACAATACGATTCAAATAAGAATAGGATCGATTTTGCGCCATATTATGATGTCTAAATAATTAAAAATGATATTAAGCTTATTTCACAAAAAAAAATTTATGAAATTTTTGTAAGAGTCAATTAGACAAAATAAAATAAACCATTATCGATATGGTAAAAAAATTCTATGCAAATTTTGTATTTTTTCAAGAGATACTTGACACACAAAGCTCATTGACGTTCCTATTCATATTTGAATCGCATTGTAGTTAAAAAGTTTTTATTTAGTCATCGGTAATAGTTAACTCATTTGTGACATCACTAAAATAAACATACGCGAGCCGCGACATAAAATAAAAGCATTCGCAGACTCGGAGCGCGAAAGGGGTAATCGCGGTTCGGCTCACAAAACGTTCAGCGTTTGTGCTACCTTAAAAGAAGCTGTTTGAGCGATGGAGGTTCTATATTAACGCGCAATCACGTATATTTTACAAGGCAAAAGAAACTACACGCGTATATTTTTCTAAAGGAGTGTTTTGCGTTGCTAGTAATATTGCCTGCCTCGGTGGCGTAGCTGTATTATGGTACGACCGCAATGCTGAGGTCTCGGGTTCGATTCCCGGGTCGGGCAAAGTGATATTGAGTTTTTCTATTCAGTATCAGCTCGGAGTATGGAATTTGTGCCCGATATGGCGATAGGCTCGCCCCCTATCACATCATGGGACGGAATAACGGCGAAAAGTGGGTGCACTAGTTGCGCCTCTGCCTACCCCTTCGGGGATAACAGGCGTGAGTGTATATGTATATATAGTAATATTGCATTAAATGACAAATGTATCATGTCGATCACAATTACTGTAGCTTAAATTAACAGTTTTGTTGACGTGGCCTTTGTTCGTGAATTATTTACAATTAGGTTTAGAATTTAGGAAATTCATGCTAGTAGTAGTGTATAAACTTGAAATGTGTGATTGATACAAGTAAGGTTATTATCATACCTCTTACCTAATAGGATGAAAAATAATGTAGCTTCATGATAAAGTTACATTTTTTTTCACATCAATATTAATTTATACGCGGAATATTTCTAATTGCAGTTCCTTACTGATCAATGGAATCAAGATTATAATGAAACGCACTATAACGAGTGCCATTAAATAAATATATTTTATAAAAAGTATCATTAGTTTTCAGCCTAAGTATAATGACAACGAAATCTAGAATATCATTCGTGTACTCAATAAAATATTTAAAATAGTTTTTCAGTAATTCTAAAATTATATAAGAATGAAGACTACCTGGGCAAGGAAAAAAATGTCGGAAATCTCGAAACAATCTGTTTGATATTTTACCCCACTTCTCGTAAACTATCCATCAGTAAAACGTCGAATCTCAAAGTACTTACCGCACCGCTTGAAACATAAAGGACGTTTGTGGACACTTACCTGTAAAGACACAAGAAAAATACATTAGATATAAAAACTACATTCCAGAGAAGTAAAAATATGAATTGAAAAAATATTATATGATTTTATTCTTATATAAATATTTTCTTCTGTTATAAATTCCTTGGCAGTCAAAGGATGGCCCGCCCGTCCGCTGAAGATGGGCTGGGCTCTATGTAATTAGACCAATTTAAATCTTAATTAATATTAATTGTTCAACGTCGGAACGAATCTGCCGTATAAGGACGGCCGGGGAAAAAAGTCTTTAAGAAAACATTACATTTTATTTGATTAAATTTGTTAACTTTAAAAGGAATCAAATTTTGAACGTCCCGCCGCCGCTCGACGCGTCGCCTTTGTAAGTTTGAAGTGTACTTGAGGGCACGCGCCGAGTGAAATATGGTTAAACGTAGCACCGTTAATGCTGCGTCCAGACGTCGTAACATCTCGCGGAACCGAACCCCAACTTCAGTACGTAAGAATCCTACTTAATATTATAAAGGCGAAAGTTTGTAAGAATGTATGGATGTTTGGATGTTTGGGTGTTTGGATGTAAGGATGTTTGTTCCTCTTTCACGCAAAAACTACTGAACGGATTTCGATGAAATTTGCACACGGGTAGATCATGTCCTGGTAATCCAGGACATGATCTACCCGTGTGCATGGGTGGGATAAAAAGTAGCCTATGTGTTAATACACATAGGCTACTTTTTATCCCGGGAAAATATAAAGCGGGACTTTTATCCCGGGAATTTTTTTTTAAAGCGGGCGGAGCCGCGGGCAAAGGCTAGTTATAAATAATAATAATACCAGCCCTGTATTATATACTGCTCACTGCTGAGCACGGGCCTCCTCTACTACTGAGAGGGTTTAAGGCTTTAGTCCACCACGCTGGCCTAGTGCGGGTTGGCAGACTTCACACACCCTCGAAATTCTTATGGAGAATTCTCATGTATTATTATTCTCTTTCCTTACGATGTTTTCCTTCGCCGTTAAAGTGAACGATAATTGATAAATAATACAGACGTAGCTTTGAAAAGTCAGAGTCATGTGCCTTGGGTTTCAAACCTCCGGACATTGTCTCAGCAGACCGTTTCATTCCCAACTAGGCTTTCGTACACTACTACTCCTACTCGTGAGAATAATACGAACTTAAAAAAATCTATTTTAAAATTGATTAGGTATATGAAGACAACAAATTTGGTCTTAAATAACTTTCAATTTCATGCCCCGTTCTAATTTGGAAATACTACTCCAATTATAGTGTCTATTTTTTAACGAAACGTAATAAAACAAAACCAGTTTTTATATAGAGTACAAAACATCCATAATGCACTTTAGTTGGCTAAGGGGACGTCCTCGACCACAATCAAAACATCTTTAAAATAATCCACTTCGACTGCATTGGCTCACGAGGTGTATCAACATGGCATGCCAACAGATGTCTCTGTCCACACTAGCGTAACGTAACTATGTTTCACCGATCGTTAGGGAGTTCGCGATGGATCACTTCGCAACATGACACCGCAACAAACACATACCGGCACGATGTTCGGCGAGATGCCCCTTATCTGGAACTCTGGACGCAGCATAAGACTTTTCGCCGCGAGTGTACAGTAAAATAATACGGACTTTTATCATCGCCGAGCACAATGTTGTCGCTTCAATACAATACGACGCCCGTTAGTACTCTTAATACGGATGTAACATTTATTATTCTATTAAATTATAAGGTCATTTTATACCACCGTGTAGTACAAGTACTTTATGAACGATTTCCTTTTGTGGCGCTCAAATGAAACTCGTCTTTTTTAATCTGTTAGCGATGCTAATGTGCGCCATTGTATCGAAATTAAAGTATCTGTCTTACTGATGTCGAAATATTTATAAGTAAAATAGCTATTTGGTCAGTTTAAGTATAATATGACTATCTTCATATGTATAATTCTTCTGTCTTCTTCTTCTGACTGCCTCGGTGGCGTAGTTGTACTATGGTACGACTGCAATTGCTGAGGTCTCGGGTTCGATTCCCGGGTCGGGCAAAGTGATATTGAGTTTTTCAATTCAGTATCAGCTCGGAGTCTGGAATTTGTGCCCGATATGGCGATAGGCTCGCCCCCTATCACATCATGGGACGGAATAACGGCGAAAAGTGGGTGCACTAGTTGCGCCTCTGCCTACCCCTTCGGGGATCAAAGGCGTGAGAGTGTGTGTGTGTGTGTGTGTGTGTATAATTCTTCTGTGCGTGTGTATGTCATTGAACTCCTCCTGAACGGCTGGATCTCCTTTAATTAATTTTTCGTGTCTTCAGGTGTATTTATGAATAGTTTAGATTAACAATTGGATTTGGTAGGTGGCACTGTACTCGGGTTTTAGGATTTTATTTCCTTTTTATCCTATACTACCTTTTGTCCGCGGCTCCGCGTTAAAAAGTTTTTCCGGGATAAAAGTCCCGCTTTATGTTTTCCCGGGATAAAAAGTAAAAGGATTTTCTCAGGTAACGGTGCAACGTATATTTTAGAAAGAAAGAATAATTTATTGTCGCGGTACACGTGATACATAATTAAAGAGCAAACAAACAAAATACAACATAATATTAACCGCGACAACTAGGTGGCCATCTCAGCTAAGCTGTGCTAAGAAAATCAAAACACAGCATTGATTTCACGACTCTACAAAAAAAATTTCGTTCTTTGTCCTAAAGTTTATACTATTATTTTCCAGTTAGTTATGCACAAAAACGAAAAGAAAATACCTTTTTTCGGTATAAAGTTTGCTTTTGTGATAGTTATAATAATAATACTCATTTTTCAATTTTTTCATAAATTTTAATTGATTTTAATATTTTTAAAAAGACCGCGCGGTGAGAGTGGGGTATTAACGTTTACACTGTGCCCCTAGATGGCACCCGAGTGATAAACAACCATCAGGTGTTATTTACAAGCCCAGAATAACTTAAAATGTCGTCACGAAAGTTCAAATACGATGCTGATGCATTTTGTTTTATATGTGGTCAATTTATTAAAGTTCGAGACGTGAAATATGAACTAAAGAAATCTCACGTTCTCTGTGAAGCCTATGAAGCATATTTTGACTGTCCTGTACGGAATCAAGATAAAAAAATTTCCGAAGTTATCGGAAGCAAAGGTTAAAGCTGGGGTTTTTGTTGGTCCGCAAATAAGACAGATTTTCGCCGATGAAAAATTTCCAACGTTGCTGAATCGTACTCAAAAAGCAAGTTGGAACAGTTTTAAAGCAGTAGTTTCTGGATTTTTAGGAAATAATAAAGCTGAAAACTACGAAAAGTTGGTTGAGGATATGCTTACAAATTTTAAGGCCATGGGCTGCAGGATGTCATTAAAAGTACATATGCTGCATGCTCATTTGGATAAATTTAAAAACAATATGGGAGCCTATTCCGAAGAGCAAGGAGAACGTTTCCATCAGGACATCATGAATTTTGAACAACGCTATCAAGGCCAATACAATGAAAACATGATGGGCGACTATATTTGGGGTTTATTGAGAGAAAGTAGCTATGAACATAAAAGAAAAAGTAAAAGTGTACACTTTTAAGTTATTTTCCACTTTTCTGTAAGCTAATTTGATAGTAAAACTTAATAAAAATAATAAACATTTTTATTTCAATAGTTTTATTTTCAATCAAAAATTAAAATCCGAGATTTTAAAAAAAATCGTTCAATCAGTTTTCTAAGCACAAAAGCAAAGTTTTTCATGCCATATATTTTTTTCCCGTCTTATTACGACCTAAACTACCGAAATTTAATGCTTTGCAATCAAAGTCAAATTTCATGTTGACCCGTGTTTTCAGTGGCCACCTAATGTACTGAACGTACGGGAGCAAATCAGCCATAAAGCTATAGCATAAGCATTATACTATAATTAATATTTAAATATGTTCAAGTTTCTGACTGCCTCGGTGGCGTAGTCGTATTATGGTACGACTGCAATGCTGTCTCGGGTTCGATCCCCAGGACGGGCAAAATGATATTGAGTTTTTCTAGTCAATATCAGCTCAGAGCCTGGAATTTGTGCCCGACATGGCGATAGGCTCGCCCCCTATCACATCATGGGACGGAATAACGGCGTAAAGTGGGTGCACTAGTTGCGCCTCTGCCTACCCCTTCGGGGATAACAGGCGTGAGTGAGTGTGTGTGTATGTATGTTGAAGTTTCAACAGTCCACATATTATAGTTCAGACTCAGGATTAACACAAATGAATGACAACATCTGATCGAATTAAAATTTAGAAATGATGGGTCGAGGGTTTTACCCCTCCTGGTGCACTCACCTTTGACTTTGCAGTTACACAAGTATTCATTGTTAACTCCTGCTTTAACAATTAAACTTGGATCCTTTTTTATAAAAACTAATTACGTAATCACCTATCGGGTTTGAAGGACTCGTTTCCAAATTATCCAACCCGAAACAAATATTAGGCGAATCACATTTGCCTCAAAATTTATGATTTTTTAATGCGTTAAATGACGCGACGAGCATGCCGTTCGCCCGATGTTAAGTAATACGACCACCCTAAACAGTAGTAACACCATCCAGCATCTTGAGTTACAAAGTACTGTGTGGCATTCCCCTGCGTTCGTCATCCTTAGACATAAGATGATAAGTTTCAGTATGTCCAGTAGTTACATTGGCTACAATGTCCTTCAAACAGAAACACAACAGTGCATACACACTGCTGCTTAGCGGTAGAAATAGACATTGCGGTGGTACCCACCCAGACGGACACTTACATATGAGAGACCTACCACCATGATGCCCCTGCTGTTTTTAGTTGTATAACTGGATTCACCTGCTAAGTCACCAAAAAGAGGCAAAAGAGTTACAAGCCGATTGTGCTACCACATGGCAAAAGATTCTTTAATACATATTTTATCGGTCCACATTTTACCCATTAAATATATTTACCGGGCAACAATATAAAGAGCAATTGAAAAAACCTCTCAGAGTATCGTAACAAACACCCTTGACCTCTGCCCTCCCATTCCAATTCCTCCCTCATTTCACTCAACGTTATTATTTTTAATTTACACTCGCTTAGTTTATTCGTTTTTTTTTTATTCTTATTGAAGTTTCTGTTGGTCTGTTAGGGTTGCCGATGATTACTTTTTGGTTAAACATTTGCAGTTGTATTATTTCAGTATGAAACTTACAGCTTATAACTACGTGAAGTGCTAATAATTGCGGACAATGTACTTTTAATTTTTTTTTTTATAATAATATGGCAAAAATTACGCGGTAAATTTTTGGCACCATGCAATTTATTCGCAGCCCTGCACGCAACGTTGTATGCAGGATCGGGACCTCTTGGTCGCAAGCGTATATGTCATCTTTTTTCTCAGCCAGTAACGGAACTCACGGTTATGGTAAGACAATGCGGTCGGCACAGAATCTGCCGGGGCCGCGAGCCCTACTAAATCATCGAGGATAGGGACCTGTCGCAGTGACAAAGTTACGTTATAAATGATTCGTTTACGATGACAATTAGTGGTTTCAGTGTAGAATGTGATGTTGATATATTTAAATATTTATTTACTTTTTTTTGTAGCTTCTGCATGAAATATTTTGTGTTGTTTCCACCTCAGAGGTCGTCCATTAATAACGTGAGGCTCGAGAAGGGAAGGAGGTCGGCAAAAATCACAAGAGGAAGAGGGGTAGGTTGTGAAGTGATATATTATCACGTGTATTTATTTTTTCGTTGAACGGTCGATTCAAAATAAATAAGATTATACTAACCTGCATTCGAATATAATACATTAAAATTTTTAAGATACTTTGTACTAAAAAATACACGTGACCTTACCAACTTTTTTAGTGTAAAAATTAAATACGTAACGTCAAATTTGATTGCGGTCACCCTGAAAATATTTCTACTATAGTTTTGTTACTACCTTTACTACTCCAGTGCCTCGAATATGGGTCTGGTAAAATAAAATTAACGAGTATCAATAATGTAAAAAAATTTCGTCTTTCTAAGAAGTTCGTTAAACAGAATGATCTTAATCATTAATTAACTTGTCTGAAAGGGTATGTCCAAAAACGGGCCTAAAATTCTAACCAAGGTTCTTTACATATTATATTTGGATAGTAGGTACTCCCAAAACTAGGCCTTTGCAATAAATCATTTAATTTTAAAGTTCTCTGATTTGAGATTTATGTGATTTTATTTTGTTTAAATACTGCACTTCTAATGAACGTTTTAAAAAAGGTATAAATAGAGGCTTCTAAAAATATTTTTTTATGGATCCGAGATCTATATTTTTGCCCCTTTAATATCCCTAAAGTTTGAGCCTGGTTAGATTTTGAGGCCCAGCACCCATACAAAGAGTGGACATCTCCTTTAGGCTAAAGTTGCTATTAAAGATCTTGATCGTTATATTATAGCCTCGAGTAGCGAGTAGTACGCGCGCGCCCGCACCCGCACACATCGATGTCATTAATTTTAATATTAATTTTAAACTTGTGTACAATATGTTGCATTTAAAATGAGTTAAGTAAAAGTGGCACGCGTTCGACACGCAGTAATGAGCTGTGTGGAAAATGGACCGCGACGCCTATGGACATAATGGAAAAATAAACAATACGTACCGAGAAAATTCACTCGTAAACACTGTTCTAAGAGCAACTAAGTGCGGGCGTTAATTATTAGTTTAAGTATTCATAAAAACGTACGTTTACGCCAAGCCCAGACTGAGGCGGAAGCAGGCAAAAAGTGTTATTTCGACTTTATGGTATCGGGCCACAGCTGGCGTGTAGGCTCGCCGCACACAAGACAGCAAGTCGCAACAGCGCGCCCGTCGCACACTTGCTAACTAACCAAAACACATTCACATATTCAAATGAAAAAAACATTTGAAAAATATTCACCGTTTTTAATGTGGCCGTTTAGTCTCTTATTACAATCAGTGTCTATTCATAGCTGGACGGAAGTGGACTGAATATGGTACACGCTGATTTATTTCATACGGTACTTAGGCAGATATCATTAACTTGATATAAAGATGTTCTATCTATTCGTGGACCCGTGAAAAAAGATAGCATTAGAACCTGAAAGCTAATCCAAAAACAAATCCTTGCTTAAATACTATTATACCGAAAATTGCAGGTAAAAAATAAATAGACAACAAGATTAAACTATGTTCATTCCTTTAGAAATTATTGGGAACTAACTCGAAAAGTCCTGGGTGGAACGAAATTCTTATTTCCCTGGGATAAAATGTAATAATCTAAAGTAGCAGCAGAACTTGATATTTAGATCTACGGATCTTTAATGAGTATAATGATTTTATTTCAATCTTTTATTTTTGAATACTTGTACATTGGTTATTGCAAATATTTTATGTGATACACTTATATAACAAGAATAAAATAATAATGACGGAAAATCAAGGACAATCATTGTAGAAAGATAAAATTGTAAATATTTTTCACCATTAGTTTACTTACTTAAACGCTTTATGAGCTGGTTTATGAGAATTATTAATAAAGAGGCTCCAAATCCTGATCTTAAGGCAGAGATTCTGAATATGGTGAAAGTTAATCTATACTAATATTATAAAGCTGAAGAATTTGTTTGTTTGTTTGTTTGTTTGAACGCGCTAATCTCAGGAACTACTGGTTCGAATTGAAAAATTCTTTTTGTGTTGAATAGACCATTTATCGAGGAAGGCTTTAGGCTATATAACATCACGATGCAACTATTAGGAGCGAAGAAATAATGGAAAATGTGAAAAAAGCGGGGAAAATTATTTATCCTTGAGGGCTTCCATTGCGTGCGCTGCGAAAACGGTTCAAGATACCAAAAATATATGTAAGAAAGAATTATTCCTCTTGAAATGATCTAAAAAATGTCCGCGACAGTATATGTCTATCTTTTAACATTAACTCACTAGAACTGGTTTTATGGTAATCAAATTTGGTCGAAATTAATGCATTATTTGTTAAGAGTTGTATCAACGTCATAGTCATAGAGTGATTCAACGGGAAGGTTTTTATGTACTTTTAGCCCGGAAAAACTTATTAACGCGGGCGAAGCCGTGGGCAAAAGCTAGTGGAATATAAAATAATTAGGTCAATTTCATTTTTTTTTACTTTTGTATAAATTCTTAATGTTATAATGAAACTTTCAGCCAATTAAAAGATAGGGAAAAAAGCTAAAAGCCATTTTTTTTTAAACAATACGCTACGGTTTCTTAGGCGATCCAACGTTTACTAAGGGCGCTGTATTTTACGTTAAAGAAAAACGTAAGGGATATATAAACGCACTTTTTGTCACGGCAAGGTACTGCTAATTGTTTTACCGTATAGATAAAAAAATAAATTACTTGGAATACAACTCAAAGAAACAGTTACTTAACTAAGAAGACGACTTTTTTAAGCGGATGTATCTAGAAAAATATTATACTCCCGAACTTAGTCGGTTTGTAGAACTGAACTGTATGAGTAAGTCGTAATTTTCATGTCGTGAAATGATTATAGAGCTCCACGCGTAATTTTTTTAAGACTTCGATTATTCTGAATAACCAACTCAACTGAACAAACGTCATAGTTTAAAATATAAATGTGTCACCTGATGCTTCGATTTGTCGTTACTATTTGCCATTTTTTAAGCCTCTACCATATACCAACAAACCGACAGTTTCCACTGTCCCGAAATTAATACAATTCATTCTGTAAAGTTTATTGTTGTGAATGACATAATAATGCATACGAATCTTAATTATTTCCCGGTAGGGATTTTAATCCGAGCGTTTTTAAAACGCCCGCTTGCCGATCGCCTTAGTGCCGCGCCAACTATTTATTCTGTATTACACACAGCCGGCCGTCGTCTTGTCCGTCTGTCCGTCACAAGTGGCGGTCGCGTCACCACCATATTGGAAACGTTTTATATTTAATTTATATTAAACTATTCGAAATACGTAACGCTATTCTGGTACCAGTTTTCGAATATTAATATATAATTTATCATTGGAGTGGCCACTAAAGTAATTTATGCGGCAGACAAATTACACTTATTGCAGGCGGTAATGTTGTTGTAATAATATGTTGCTGATCCAATAGACGAGGAAAATTTCTACTGGACTCGGCTAGTTTCACGAAAAGTTAGTTGTTAAAATAGATTGTTAACACCAAATCATAGATCAATAATTGTAAGTCCTTGACATACAATGAACGACGATCTCTGAAACTAATATTGTTTCTAAAATGACAAAGTGAAATATGCTTAGAAGTTAATTTAGTAATGCAACAACTTACAACCGGTCAAGTCCTAAAACCACATAACGTTAAGTACATAAAATCTTTTTTAGTTCTCCATATGGCGTCGATCACTCGCATATCAATAAACAGAAAAAGCTGGAGTGAATTCCGCGAACCGTCGTAAGTATCTACGCATTTTATTCACTCATTAAAAGTACGTGTTAAAAATATAATATAAAGAATTACAACAAAGCAACTGTAAATCAAGTTCTGAGAAAATACGTCGCGCCCTCGCATTTCTTCTCTGTTACAAATTATAAAACCGTCGGGAGTTTATTAAAAGCTATATATTTTAATTCTCACCCGCGCACCGGGTTGACAGGCCAGATTATAAATAAAAAAAACTATATAAATACAATACTATACACAATGTCTTTGTCTTGGGTGTTTTATGAGTAGCTTTTCTTAGCGGGTTTTCTTACAGAAGCGTAATTAAGCGGATAAACAAAAAAAGGGTTGCTGGGCATAGAGTTCGCAGAGTTTACCAACTATACATTGCACTAGAAGACTCGCGAGTTGAGACCAATGAAGCCACTTCCATTCAGAACATTTAAACTCATACTCAATAGAACATAGGGTCTTAGTTCTTCTGCATTATATACTGTTTTTGTGCATAATCTGACATAATTTCTGGATTTATAATCTAATTTTAACCATTTTTCCTCGGGTTGAATAAAGGTCCAGAGCTGGTCTATGTACATTTCATCCATTTTTAAAACGGATTTTAAATAATAAAAATTTTGTTATTTACTAAAAACATAAAGTAATGTAGTTAAAATAATTAACGGGTACAATGTAAAAATATGTACCCATATGCACTGCCATTGTATTATTACTGTTTTATTATGTTTATGTACTTTAAATAAGTTTTTACTTTGTATTGACATTAAAGTCAGTTTTTTTTTTGCTAAAGGGTTTAACAATTTACAATATACTGTTTCCAATGAACAGACTCCAATGTCTTCTATTTTCTTGTGACATATTTAGTGTTGTTAAAACATAATTTATAGACAGAGCGGTCTACAAAATGAGTGAATGATTTGTAGGTGGACGCTCGGACTATTGTGTTATAATATTTCTGAAATATATATCATCGTACACAACAGGTGTTTTGATCTATTTAAATTGTGTCAGTTGTTTAGTGTTCTCATGAACGGATTGTACTCTCAGCAGATTTCGGCATATATTAATATCTTAACTTTACAATATATTTTTGGGTTCCAAGAATACCTAAGTATAAAAGTATGTGCACTTGTTGCACCTCTGTCTATCCCTTAGTCGTGAGGGTATGTATGTAAGTCAGAGAAATTAAAGTTCGTTTACAGATACAGCTAAGAGTTTTATAGTAACAGAGGGCCAATTAAAAGTTTTCACTCATAGGTACTCTCGCAAACACGAAATGATGATGTTGCGAGATAAACTAAACTTTAAGAGATAGAAGCTCTGACTTGTGGTAGAACTTATACAGAACACAATTTTCAGCAATGTAGCAGTCTTCATAAATAGTTATATTAAGATTCCATACCGTCAATAATAAAATGTCACTTCTTATAGTTTGAGTACATCAACATCTTTACTTATTTTCTTAATCTCAACCGAGATCAGCCAGGTTCGCAGGAGATATTACAGTACACAAGTGTGTGCCCAATACACAGGTGCACTCGCTATTCCTTCACCATCATAGTCCGGTGAGATGGCAATCCGACATAACCGGAGAGTGATCAGGCGCAGGACCAACGGCTTTACGTGCTTTCCGAGGCACGGGGGTATCACACCGCTAACTTCCTGACTCCCAGCTACGACTATGTAATTTTTAAGGTGGAAACACTCAGTCACAATGTTTTGGCTCGATTTGGGATTCGAACCCACGACCTCAGCGCGCAATTGTACTCGTAACGCGTACGCAATACAACTACGCCATTGTCATTGGTGCCATTTTACTATGGAATTAAACATCTGTTTCCTCGATTAGATCTTATAACTTCTAAAAAGCTATGTAACAATTCGTACAAACATATCTGAATATAAAAACGTGGAGTTATCAAAATATCAAATGTTACCACACAATGCAGGTATAGAAAGAATATTAATTAATGTAAAATATATTCCAATATAACAGTATTGTATATCGGGTATTAGGTTAATTAGCCCATTGTTCGATATTTTGTGTTAGTATAGTGTTGTGAAAGAGATCACCAGAAAAATTACAAAGGGGATGAATTAATTGTGTGGTCGGGTATTAAATGATAAAACATTTGAGCCAATGTTGGGCCGTAGAGCCAACAGATTGGGTCATTTTAAATGAAATTTTTAATGAGCGGAAACATCAGTTAACTTCGTGGGATTAGTTTCAATATTCGGTACTTTGGAATGTAAAATGTGTGTGAAATCTTAGAGTTATTATGTGTCGTTAACTGCGGTGTATGTATTAGGCCGTTACCTATTAAATTGCCGTTTAGTATACAGAAAGTTAGTAATTTTTTATAAATATTTTTTTTTCTATCAATATTAGTTCTAGTGGTAATTTTTCAATGTCTTTCTTGAAGAAGTCATGTGTACGGGAGCCTACAAACTCTTCAAAGGCATTTAGTACTGCCTCTCGGGTATTCAATTCCTTCCTTCGAAAATAAATGACGCATCACACGATGATAGAAATGAGGTGTGAGATTCAAACAGTTCCTAACAGCATTCTCAATACAAAGGACACCCAAAGTAACATCGCCTTCGCAAGGCTAAGGGCTCCAGAAAGTCCGTGAGGTCATAATCCTACTAATATTATAAAGGCGAAAGTTTGTAAGAATGTATGGATGTTTGGATGTTAGGATGTTTGGATGTAAGGATGTTTGTTCCTCTTTCACGCAAAAACTACTGAACGGATTTCGATGAAATTTGGCACACGGGTAGATCATGTCCTGGATTAACACATAGGCTACTTTTTATCCCGGGAAAATATAAAGCGGGACTTTTATCTCGGAAAATCTTTTTAAAGCGGGCGGAGCCGCGGGCAAAAGCTAGTCGTCTATACTTCGAGCGATGCAATTGTATGGTATTTTGTTTCCCCAGACAAGAAGTTTGAACAGTATTCTACGTCAGTCCGCACTTTTGTTTTTCTACCCGTCATATAGCGATTAAAACTACATTGAAGTATGCAGAAGCTCGAACGTACATTTAAAATAATAATAAAAAAAGTAATTATAATAATTATTGTATGCCCGCATTCGTGCGGTGCCGTCATGTTGCTATTGATAATAATAGTTAGGGGAACAATAAAATATACTTTAATTAGCGACGTCGACGTTCGGTAGGGCGTCGACCCTACTCAGCTACTTACAAGACCCGACACGATATCGTTGCGACAATGACGCTACATAAATGGCACTGATACAGAATGACAAATATTTAGGCTTAACTTTAAAGATTATTTTAGACTATGGATGGTATAATATTATATATTTTAAGCTAAATAAAAATTAAATAATTAAGAATCATTATGACATAACGAGCTCTTGATCGCTGTTTTATAAAATTTGTTATTGTTATGGGGCTCCTTATTCAGCGCTACTCCATTACAAGCCAGCCATATAAGAGACCTCAATTTACAAAGATAACAATAAATACGTACGACATCTTGAGTTACCGCCGGCCGTATTTAAATGTTGCTTTATGCAGTGGTTACGAAAGGAGCGGCGCGGCGCGGCATGAAACGTTTATGATATTCCACCCATGATTAACATATATGCGCGGGATACCCAATTCCTCGCGAATAAATTGAAACCATATTACGCGATTCTATCTTCTCCGGGTTTAATTGAGGAATATATTGACATTAATTAATTATAATTTGAATTGAATAACGTTAAATAATTTGAGTAGTAAATCCATAAAAATTATATATATATTTCTAGGTGAAAAGATAACTAACAAAACACAACTTTTGTAGAAAATGCACAGGCACTAACTTCAAAATTTACATGCGTAATGGCTGTATTACTATTTAAACGAACACAACGCAAACCACAATCGTAAAGTATAAAACACCCTATTCCTGCACTAGAATGCTTTGCAACATTGTGGTGTCTCGAAAAAACTTGCCACGACAGTCGCTCTTTTACTCTTTTTTTTATAAATATTATTATATGAATTTAATAAAGTTTGCGGATGGAATGACATCGAACCGTTCATTTAAATGTATTGTAACAAGCTCGATTAAACATCGCGAATGGGGTTTATAACAAAACCGTGTACAGATGGACGTTACTTGTTGGACGTAATTAGTAATTAAACCTTCTTGCGTTTTCCACTGTTTATAATGTGAATAGTTCTGTTTTGAACCCTATCTTATTTTGTTGTTTAGTTCAAAGAGCTTACACTATACTATGAAGTAGACTTGTAATTTGTGACAAGCGTTTAAGACAATTGTCGCAATATAACTCTTTACTTTTAGAGGTTTTTATAAAGTATACTTTGTTGTGTAAAACTAGTTGGTTTTGCCGAGCCTGTGTAAAGAATTACATGATTCTGCACGCATGCAGTCTTTGTATGCGTGCGAATTGTAATATAAGGTTACAGTTGAGACACTATTGTTGGTGTACTGTAATCTAAATACCTCAACATATTAAATCGACTGCCTCGGTGACATAGTTGTATTACTGCAAAGCTGAGGTCTCGGTTCGATCCCCGGGTCGGGCAAAATATATTGGATTTTTCTATTCAGTATCAGCCCGGAGTTTGGAATTTAGGCCCGATATGGCGATAGGCTCGCCCCTTATCACATAATGGGACGGAATACGCACGACAAAAGTGGGTGCACTAGTTGCACCTCTGCCTACCCCTTCGGGTCTTTTCTCGGTACAGTTTATATACAGATCAAATATCAGCCTTTATTAATAAAATATATACACACGATTAATCACTTGTCGTGGTCAAACTATGGGTTAAACTATCATAGCTCCAACATCTACGTTTACATTCAGATGTTATATTTACTAACAGTATTACAATGTAATCCTCAATGGAATTATGTTCAATTTGCATGCAATTATGAAACGTAATTTCCTGTAATACGAAAATGATACTAATCGCGTATAATCATTATAATATGAATAATCTTGATAGTAAATTGTGCGCACGCGGCGCCTCTCTGTGGGACAGAGAGGTCATATCACTAATAATGTTATATATTTAAAATACTACACGCTAGTTTCAATGGTTATGAGTTATGCGTCGGCGATATACGTGAGGTCTTGAGTTTGATATTTTATAATTGAAACAATTAGTTTTAATTTTTCCAAATTGACGTCAGACATGCTCAAAGTCAACTTTATTTACATTGATGTATAGCAAGTAAAATATAACATGAATTAATATAAAAATAATGTATGTTTTTAATTTTTCTACATTTCAATTATAATTTCAAAACCTAAAACCGAAACCAATACCAAAAGATGATAAAACAAATACGCAAATAAATTTATAAAGTGCAGTTATATAACAACAAGAAGAAAACTTTTAACAGAAGAAGTCGTTAAGCACAACTTGCTTGTACGACGTTTTTTAATCAATTCAACCAATACTCATAGTATTATATAGAAACGCAATAAATGCTCATAACAACGTTGCTTGAAGACAACAATCTATTTTAAATTGTTACTTATTGTATTACAAAAGTGACACAATATTGCATTCTCAAGCTAGTGATGCACCGCCGAGTGTACTCGACAGTCGGCACTCAACGCACAGCTGTGGTACCGCCTCGGCCAGCGTTTATTCCCGGTAAGCGAACCCAATTTGAAACTTTATTTCAGTAAAGATTGCCGGTGCAGTATTCACTTTAATTGGCGGTTAAAGAAATTTAAATGTTCGAATATTTTTTTAATAAGGTACGTCTAAAGTACATGTATGTTCAGCACTCTAATACAGTTTACTTAGGCTTAAAACTAACACATGCACCAATTATAGATGTAGACATGACTTAAAAAATATATAAATTATGATAGTATCGAATTTAGATTTAATTCCAACGAATTAATTTAGGAAAGCTTGTCGAAAGTTCTCGAAGTTTTTTATAATTTCCAGCGATTAGATATAACTAGTCCCGCTCTATGCGTAGTTAAGGTAAGTAAGTAGTAGGCTAGGGAAGATATCAAGCAAAATCTAATGCAAATAAAGAATACTGCGTAAGACAATTAAGTACCAGTACTGGCATTTCGAAAAAAAAACGAAATTTGGAAACAACAATAGGATTTATTATATTTCCCAGAACGGCTTGCGCAATGAGGCTCGGAAACCGTACAAAGCTTCATCTAAGTTAAACTTTATGTAGCTCGGGTCGGCTTTCAACTAACCTTTTTATGAAGAATAAATTAAATGATTGGAAAGTAGCTTGATTTAATCAAAATAAGACTCGACACAAGATGACATACTAATAATATAATAATAATAATACCAGCCCTGTTTTATATACTGTCCCACTGCTGGGCACGGGCCTCCTCTATTACTGAGAGGGGTTAGGCCTTAGTCCACCACGCTGGCCTAGTGCGGGTTGGCGGACTTCACACACCCTCGAAATCCTTATAGAGAATTCTCAGGCATGTAGGTTTCCTCACGATGTTTTCCTTCACCGTTAAAGCGAACGATAATTGATAAACAATACACACATAACTTCGAAAAGTCAGAGGTGTGTGCCTTGGGTTTGAACCTCCGGACATTGTCTCGGCAGATCGTTCCATTCCCAACTAGGCTATCGTCCACTACTAATAATACAATACTAATAATATGTATTATATTATTTATATATATATATTTTGCATAATGTACATATTGTTTATACAAATTACCGACATATTTTATTGTTGTATGAACTGTGTCGGCAATTGGTTAAAATTTTCAGGTCTTCGTTGTAAAATGACGATTTTGTAATCCACC
Organism: Lapara coniferarum; assembly: GCA_949316025.1. Lineage (NCBI taxonomy): Eukaryota > Metazoa > Arthropoda > Insecta > Lepidoptera > Sphingidae > Lapara > Lapara coniferarum. The sequence continues at coordinate 15,086,121 of OX438933.1, read as the reverse complement.
AATGTTTGATTTGCATTTCCGATCATACTAAAGGCATATAATTTTATTTTGATATGGAAAAACAGCCAAAATACTCATAATAAATTATCTAATTGTATGATAAACTAAACTCAACAGTACCAAAAGCAAATTTAACAGCGACACTGAATTAGTAACAAGTTTGTGACATTTGTTAACGCGTTGTATTCTTGTTTGAGAAAGTCCGCAAGCTGCTGTATAGGATAGTTGGAAGCGTACGGACGGCGCTTACAACAATGAGATATTACATGGAATTCCTCCAAATTAACGCAGCTCCACCTGTGGTTATAGGGCATTTAACCGTTTTCAACTTAGTTCAGACAGCCACACCTAGCGTTTACAATCGCGCGGTTTCATCTGATTTTCCGCGTGAAATCAATGTTTCGAGGATGTGGTGACTACAGGTTGGTGAGAATGGGTGACCCCTTTTCGCAGATGATTTCAAAGCGACTGTACAATATGTGGTTTGTTTACGAGAATAGACGTCCTGCACCTAAAATATATCTGCATCAGAGATCATTTTTCCATCATCAGAGACTCTAATGACGCATAAGTTGTTTTGATTTTAATTGAAATGGAAATAAATTACCTACATCAGGAACTTAATTACACTATATAGTATTCTACACTTACTTCATATTAGGTATTTAATACTCTCAAAATATTTCATTACTTTTCGCAACTCTCTCGTAATGGTAATTTTATGAAAATAATGTTTTGTTTCAGTTTAACTCCGAGTGAATACAATAATATGTAGTTATATGCCAAAAGAAAAAGTGTGCGTAGATTCGATCGATGATATCACAAAATAGGGTATTAATTATTTACTAAAAACAGTTTATTTAATATTTTGCTATTATCCTAACTCTTATATTAATTTAGACACGCCCAGAGCAAAGTCGCTTCACCATGCAATCATAATTATATATGGATATAGTGGAAGCTCTGGTGGATATAGTAACAGGATGATCCTCGTGCACCGAGAATCATCGGGAAATAGTCGTTATTGTAGTACCTAAAGATTTTTATCCCTAACTATTTCACATCTACTGCGACATCTTTACTTCCATTTCTTGATTTTTGTTTCGTGTTATGAATACGAACCACTAAATACGATGTCGAGATGAAGAGTTTTTTCCGACATGAATATAAAAAGCACTAAAACGCAATACTTAAAAATGCCACACGTCAACTACCACAATAAAAAGAAATGTAATGCTACAACAATGTCAATTGGATTTCGTTTCAATTCTCATTTATTCATATTTCTTTATACAAACAATTTATTTTGTAAAACAGGAATATTAATTATGTAAGTACGTCATATTTTTTTGTATAATTACCCGTAATTAATTCATTATTATTCACAAGTTGTGGCGTGAAAATGAAATGTATCATTATAATATAGCTTGTACATAACATTTGAATTCGGTTAATTACTTCTACTGTTAGATAATGATAAGGGAACAAAATGTTTTCGAATTAATTAATGTACATATAATGGAACTGTGACAGAAAGATGGCAAGAAAAAGTATTTTTCCTACACACAACTCTCAAATAATACTTTTTTTAATGGCATTGAATGACGAGACGAGCATACCGTTCTTCTGATGGTAAGCGATACGACCAAGTAGCAACACCATCCAGCACCTTGACTTACAAAGTACTGTGTGGCATTTCAGTGCGCTCGTCATCCTGAGACATGAGATGTGAAGTCTCATTATGTCCAGCAGTTACATTGGCTAGAATTTCCTTCAAACCGAAATACAACAGTGCATGCACACTGCTGCTTGGCAGTGGAAATAGACATTGCGGTAGTACCCACCAAGGTGGTCTCTTACATATGAGAGACATACCACCACTGCAAATAATAAATTGACTATATTCAAAACTAGCTTATACTCGCGGCTCCGCCCGCGTGAAAGAGATTTTCCGGGATAAAAGGCCCGCTTTACATTTTCCAATTTTTTTTTCCAAAGTGATCACACATCACACGATCACACGATCACACGATCACACGAGTAGATCATGTCCTGGATTAACACGTAGGCAACTTCTTTAGTCACCCCCTTTTGTTTTTATCACATTTCTTTAAATGTACAGACACACCGGTTCTACTGATTTTTTATATGTATAGATAGATAGATATGTACTGTTACTTAGATTTATGTGTAATCTAATTAATTACGAAGTTGTTTTCCTCCAAGAAGCCTTGTTTTAAAAACTTTATTGCTTACACTTGAAGCCTGTAAAGTAATGTTATCGAAAGACAAGTTAATTTCATTTCTTATTATTGTTTTTCCAAACAAATCCAGACGGTACAGGGTAGCAACAGAGATTTTTTTAAATTTATTGTTCGTCGAATACTACCTATTGCGATTTTAACGCGCATAAGTTAAACCCAAGCAGAATCGTCCATAAAGTTAAAAGATAAACAAAAATGTCACAATTCAACTTATCAATAAAGTAACTTAATGGCAAAGAGAAAGTTTAAGATAACCATAGAACGCTTGCATTAAGTATAGAAAAGGAAACGCAACATCACAAAATGACAATGCAAACCATGTATGGGATTTTTCCGCCCGCTCAGCAACGTATAACGGACCAGTCGCACACTACTAATTTGTTATTAGCCGCATCATAATCACACATTGTGTCGGTAATAAATAGAAAAAGCGACAATAGTAATAACAACTCACAAACTCATCTAATAATGAAATTGTATTTCATATAAATATATGCCTGTTACACGTTTCTCGGTCGGGCGGGTCGGTTAATTCGTGCGTTAGTTCATCGAGGCTACTTCCGCGTGTTGTCACTCGGGACCCGTTAGTTGACTCTTCGGTCGATCTGAATTCGAAAATCCTTCTAATAATGACAATGGAACGAATAAAAAGAGTGGAAGTCATCTTTATAGCCAAAGACAGGGTACAAAGCCAAAGAGGGTATCGCCCGATGCCAACTGTTCGCTTTTGCAGGTGAAAACTCACAATGCTGGAGGAATTGTGAATACGTAATCAACTTTTAGGGGAAATAACGTGACTACCAAACCGATTCTAACTTTTGCAAAGCATGTGATATAATTTAAAATACACACACACACACACTCACGCCTGTTATCCCCAAAGGGGTAGGCAGAGGCGCAACTAGCGCACCCACTTTTCGACCTTATTCCGTCCCATGATGTGATGGGGGGCGAGCCTATCGCCATATCGGCCACAAATTCCAGACTCCGGGCTGATACTGAATAAAAAAAATTAAAATATTCCCAAAAATTAAGGATCGTCTCGTAAGAACGGCTTCCTTTAACTACGGCGGTCCCTAATCGTCCTGCCCTAATGTTGAAGCGATAGTTACCGCTTGGAATCTCTTAATATTCTATTTTGCGTATGCACAGAAATAGGGTGCTGGTTGACATATTTCTAATTACCTCCTACGAGAGTGTGATAGAAACATAAAATGAAATTAATGTTGTACCAGTTCATGTTTTTATGTGATCGGGTAACCAAATAAAAACACCGCGACGATTGATGTAAAAACCGCGACCCAAATAAAAATAGGGCTGAAATAACTTGATCACACGTCATTAAGAAATTCTTTTGTATAAGTATTAAAATGATTGATACGAAAAACTCGGTCTTCACGACCGTACACAGTTCAGTGGAACATTCACGCTCATAGGTGAGTAAAAATATTTTTTGTGTTTTATATTATACACCATAATAATTATAATTGGTACCAGTCAGCCATATACGGGGAATTGCAAGTATGTTGCAAAACCATAGCTTCTCTTTCGCAACCTGTTTAATACTTTTAAATTTGTATTGTCCATTGGTTAAAAGAGTCTTAGAGTTAGGGCACACTGCGGCTTTCCTCTATCACCCGACACGACTATTTTCGGCTATGACCGCGCTTGCGTATAAAACTCATTCACGATTCGCGTTACGTTGATTGGTTACATTAACCCATATATGACATAAATTGACTTTATTCCGAGTCTCCAGGACACGTCAAGAATCAGTAACAGTATCAGCCTTTACGTTGTAGTGACTTTTGTTGCAAGGTGCTGGCAATTCAAGACAGCTGTAAAACACATTATCGTGCGAAAATTTAGATTCATTGTATTGTACACATACTCACACCTTTTATTCTCGAAGGGGTAGGCAGAGGCACAATCAGTGCTCGCACATTTTGCCATGATTAGTCCCTCCCATAATGTGATAGGGAGGAGGGAGCCTATCGCCATATTGGGCACAAGTTCGACTCCGGGCTGATAGGAACTAGAAAAACCCAATATCATTTTTCCCGACGCGGGGATAGAACCCGACACCTTAGCATTGCAATATTACCGTAATACCACTACGCCACTGAGGCAGTCATAATATTGTATCTGCTAATTAGACCTAAAAGGTTTCATACGGTCAAAATAATTCCTGTAAACCGGCAGAAGTTTTAACTTAATTTTCTATTTAGTACCTACTATCCTTGTAATAAATTATCCACCATAGAATTTATAATAGCCATCTAGCTCCATATTATATTAAGCTGGCCTAATTTTAATGTACCCGCCCCCTATTATATGAGACCTAACATAGGTAGCTGACGAAATGCGGGTGTGTTACGCCTTTGTATACCCCAGGGTTAAGGCTTGATGCTATCTATATGTTTTATTTTTACGATGAGTTATACCAACATATTGTTTTGTATAATACGACGATTACCATTGCTGATTGAGGTAATCGAATTCACAAGCCGTGAGTGAAGGTTAGGTAGTGTGGTCATAATAAAATCATTACTATATAAATACATAATATTTAAAGACAAATGCTGCATATTATATACGCTAAATAAGCGTATTCATGTGCCTTCAAGCATAATGTCCGCTCGCGTCGCGTGACGACTGGTTTTTACTAAATACTGTTTACTTAGCCCATCGGACTTCACTACTAGGGTAAAAAAAACATGTTCTAATATGCTCATAGATATCTATATTGCTCTAGCAACGACTAAAATAAAACGGCTGTGTGAAAATGGACAAAACGATTGAGCGGCCAATATATCTTCGAATGAAAAGTGTCGCTCACTTTACCACTATCACACTTCAGCACTGAATACACCCATAGTCTTAGATAATTTAACCAATAGATACTCAAAGCCCATAGTCCATACTATAGACGCGAAAGTTCTTATTACGTCGCTCTTATTACATATAAAACGAGGGCGGTTAGTCCCAAACTGTAGATCCCGATTTTGCGTAATTTTACGGCATAATGAGTCTTAATGACAGATGTCTCAGGATGACCACATTCAAGTAACGTGTCGAGCTTTGTGATTCTGAATGGTATGACTATGTATGTGCAACCGTGACACAATCAGATCAGAAATTCAGTTGCTAAAATAAATTGATTTAACAGCGAAAATCTGCCTTTAATCGTTAAGTCTCCTATTTAGGAGAATAATTATTTCTATGGCATAAATCTAACAGACAAGTGGGTAAACTGTTAACGAAGACTTAATAAATAAGCACTACCATACGTAACACACCAATGCTAGGAATCGTTTACGCTTTACTGCTTTTTGAGAAAACATAGACTTGGGGACATTGGCGATGTTTATTTTTTTCGCCTCGGACTCGCAGTAGGGAACGTAAAAATAAATAAAGTTATGCTATGGCTAGTTTTTATGAAACACTACCATCAGTATCGACGTGAACTGTTAGTGCTTTAGATAAAAATCACTAGAGCTGGGCTCTATACTGCTCTCGCGTCTGAAAACAAATTAGCCGGTTGTACGGACTTAAAATTAAACTGTTTTTTACAATAAATTCTTAAGTGCTGTTATTGTCTTAATGAGTAACACAAGTGTGAATATAAAATTTGATACGAAATGATGACATTCAGGAAGACAATAATTCCAGTACATTATTATCCATAGCATGAAATATATGACCTCTCCACAATGGCATTTATTAATAAATTTAAAACGTTTATTTTTCATAATGTTTTATAGTTTGTATAGTAGCAATTACGCGCCTGATGTACCGACACCGAGTACTGACGCGGGCTCGCAGTGCAGCGCTTGACAGTATGCCAACATTATTAACTAATCAAAGCGCGTTTAAGATGGCAACAAACTTAAATCGGATCAATAGTTTAAATACAAACAAAGTTGGTAACCATGCAGACGGTGCCGGGCAAAAAGTACTTGCGCCTGCCTCTTGTATTTTTAATATCCCCGCCGCCCCCCGTTCGCCGTTCCGCCGGTTCCCCTCGCTCGCCCCGTCACCCCCGCTTTAACATAATATAAAATTATAAACGATATGAATCACGATAATGTTCCGCGGAGCTGTGTGCGCGGCCAATTCACAACTTTACCGGGGCCGGGGCCCGTGTCCCCCCGACCGCTCGCCCCCCCGCACCGCGCACCCTGGCGTTGGCCCCGCGCGCCATCGCCGCGCCGCGCGTCCCTCCGCGCTGCACCCCGCCATAGTGTACCACTACACAGTACGTCAATGTGCATGTCTTATCCCATACAACGTCCAAAATTCCCAACAAGACAAATCGTACGAGATTGCTAGTGACAGATTAATTATATCAAGCGAACTGGTATTGAATTTAAAAATATATTATTAGAGATTCTTAAGAAAAAAATAGGGATTAAGATCATTTAATGTCGTCACTTTTAAAACTACACAACATGCAATTCAAATAAAAATATTAAAATGGAAATTAAATAAACTAATGGGTAATTATACCCAACACCTATCATAAATACCTACAACAAATCCTAAAATATACAATTTATTTACAGTTTTAAATCCCGAAACCAAGTTATCATACTGTCACTACGCGTACACGTCGGCGGCCGCCCCGCGCCGGCAAAAAGAAAAGTTTTATTTTTATAAGACAAGAAATTTATTATTGTCGATGCTTATGTCGGTTTCGCGTTACTTCGGAAATAGAACGTAAAATGTTCGTGTACGAGTTCGCGCAAACATCCCCAGCCCTTAGGATAACGGCCTTGCTCATCGACACCTACGTATATTAACAGTGTAGTTTTAAATATTAATAATATGTATAAACACGAACGTTTGTGAACATGTTTCTTAACCACTGAATGGTCTTGGATCGAATTTAACACACAGATGTGTTAATTCCTATAATAGGTTACTTACATCCCGATAAAATATAGTGACACTTTTATACTAAGAAAATACCCTATAGGAACTAAGAACTATAAGACCACATAAAATGTATGACTAATAACCCCTTTACCCTGTATACTAAAACAACAGCTTCAGAAGCTTCGCATGATGTGCTAATAAACACGAAAATATTTTCATATTCTGAAGACAAATCAACCAGTGCAGCGCACAATTTTTTTTTCAATTGCAATATAATTTAAACGGCAATATTTTGGAATGAAAATACAAAGAATCTAATAGTGTAATATTTAGGCATTTCAAACCTACAAAGCTACACATACTAATGACTTATTACTAAATACAACAAAAGTACCCAGAAAGTAATTACAACAGTTCTTGAAGATCCACGGCGTCGATTGTCTCTATAATTTAGTACGAAGTTACAATTTTAGTTCAATTGTTACATGTACTGTGACGGTTGAACGTTTATTTCTGTCTGTTTGTGTTTCACTTCGTGGAATAATCTGTGATTGCTATTATTAATTGGGTTTCAAATGTTAAGGATTCCTGGCTTGTTTTGGCAGTAAATGGTAATTTGTAGTTTGACAATATTGTGATTACTTTTAAATAATTATACTAGCTTTTGCTCGCGGCATCGCCGGCGTGAAAGATTTTCCGGCAAAATAGTCCTGCTATATGATTTCCCGAGCTAAATATACCCTATGTTCTTCCCAAGCTCTCAAACTATCTGTATACTAAATTTCATCGAAAAAAAATCGCTACTTTTTGAGTTTATCGCGTTCAGACAGACACGCGTCGGGGGGACTTTGTTTTATTCTATAATATTATTATATGTAAGGAAACATTCACTTATACAATACTAGGAAATAATTCTAAAACCGTAAAAAAATCGTATATAAAGAGCTTCGATAAGATACTAAGAAATAAATCGTTGAAAATTAAGAAAACCACATAAGTAGTTGATAGTGTGGCACGCGCCTTACCGACCTACTACTATTGTATGTTGCGGTAATATATCTTATTTAATACAAATATATTGAACTACTGCCAAATGCAAAAGTTATTCTGCGAGTGCTCTTTTATCTTCGTTGTACATCGTAATGTATTCGGTTTTACGTAATGTGCCATCAACAAAACGAATTAATTGTAACTTTGCACTTTGACACGGAAATATTAAAGTATCTAATTTACGTACAATGAAGTGGAAACTGCGCCTTTATGCGTTATGAATATTATAAATTAGCAAATGAACCAATTTAAATTATTGTTCTAAACGCGTTCGTAATAAATGATTATTGCAAGTGGCGGCGAGTGTTGTCGAACAGGAGCGAGCGTCGCCGAGCGCCGACATAATGCCTGTGCAGGCCGCAGACATTGTCGGTAATTACCGGTGCCGCTATAATCGCACTTAATTACAACTATACAACTCACAATCGCGCCAGTTTCAAGTGTTCATTATTAATATTAATTCGCGAAAAAAACAGGTTTGGTCTCGAGCCCTGGTTGTTAGTACCGCGCCGTGCACCGCGTGTGCTCCGCGAGCGCGGCTTACACTCCTCTCTCCTCGTATGTAATTATAGAATAACATTCATATAAATATTGTAAACAAAACGAGTGCGCTCATTTCATATGTCATCCGAAAGTTCACCAGTGCTTTTATAAATATATTTTTATAATTAAAATTGGTTGGGTTCAAAGGCTGGCCCAAATTGTTTCACAATGTGTACATTACAAAGTTTACGTCAGAACGGAATATACAGGAACGCCATTAGGCGTCTGAAACCTTCTCCAATGCGTCTACCGCAATAATTGTTTTTGTAATGGCACAAAACAAAACTACGAGAGAAACCGTAACACTGAACGGTACGGACAGAGAAAGAAATTACACGTACCAAATAAAAATTCCATACAACATTTTATTTTATCATCTAAATCGGCGTTTACGACAGGGAACAATGCCGGGCTCCGAACCAAACAAAAGTGGGACGCAAATAAAGAAAACAATAAAATTAGAATATATAAACACATAAAAACTGGCGTCCAGAATGTTCGCGCTGCGGCGGCGGGCGCATGCGCCCGGCGTCCACCGCACATTACATCAAAATCAAATAAATTAATATGAAGACGGAGTGCATACAGACTACACTGGGCTCAGGCCTGCCCGTCGCCGCTCACCACCGCACGCCACAGCTCGCCATTGTTCCGCAGCCACTAGAGGGGACTCACTTACGCACCGCATACGGACAGTGCCCGACGCCACTCGCCACCGCACCATGTTTATTTGAAATTACATTTTGGTGTTTTATTTATTTGTACGATCGGAAGAGTTGTTTGACCTTTCGTGCCCATTTCAAACATTTTGAGACATCTGTGCCTGTATTAAGTTTGTAAATAATCCTCAATCACATACATCATTTGACTGCTATTTGTCTACCGTAGTTTACGCTACATACCTTAAAGATATCGCGTACCTATTTTACGCAATTTTTTTCCTATCGACATTTTTCAAGCATCCGCCCACTGCATTTGTAATGGAATAGAAGTAATAAAATAAGCCGGCAGGTCCCAAGGCCTGTATTATCATAATCATCCGCACAGTTCAGTTTATACATGAATCGTTCATAACAACGCTATCTATAGTCGATCCGTTGCGTGCTCCTAAATGTAACTTTTCTTGTCTCCAACAGGCATAAGTGAAAGTTAAAGTGAAATTTCATTTCATACCCTATACTAATAACGATTAGAGTTATATTCCACCGAACGAAATACTTACAGCGCTCTGTGTAAAATCGGGAAAAGAAGTGTTTCGCAAACACAAATAGCTCAAAAATATTTACAAAGTATATTTATAGACAACTAATTATTCTTATAAAGGTTTTCCTACGGGCTAGAAATGTATTTTGTACAATAGGTTATTATAATATTACGATAAATTTAATCTAAAAGTTACTAATCTTTATTGATTAACCACGTACATTTTTCTCTCTTAAACATATTTTGTATGATACAATATCTTCGCACATGTATAGGTTGATATTTATAAGAAGGTTTCTGAAAGATGCCCTGCGATATAATCTATCTGTTAGATTATAAACGCGACAACGTGATGTCCATTCATATAATGTAATCTTTTCAATTATTGCGTCATGATTCATTGTTTTTGTTTAGACATGTTTCTTATTGCATCAGCCATTGTGAAATTGTAAACATAATAATATTTGACTAATAGTAAACCGTTAACTTGCAAATAAAAGTATTTACTGTTTCAAAAATGTTTTAAATAGTGACTTATACAACTTTTTGTTCCATTACGAATGCATGAGAAATTATTAAATATTTATTGACATCCTGTAATAAGGCTATTAAATACATCTTAGTACGAATTTTACAACTTCTTTAATTGTATTATTGTAATGGAACAACACTTTACTTGCAGAAGTAAGTGCACGTATATGAATCAACAATTAAAACCAAAACAGTCTCTAGCATCTATAAATGATGTACTCAGATTATTATAATTACCTACTTATGTGTAATATCCCTCACTTATATCAATCGTGTTTCATTTATCTGAGCATGATAAAAACACCTAGTAAAAGTAAGCGATGGACAATTTTATCACATTACCACGGACATCTTTAATTTACATAAGTATTCATTTAATTTAATATCAAATATTATACATCCGACAGAATATTGCTTTGAATGTGAAAATTGTGTGCATGACTGTACACGAACGTCAGCGAAACCGAGCGCTGCGTAGGTTATACTTGTAGCCGATAAAATTATTCAAATGATAACATCTATTGTTTTACGGCAACAATAATAAATAATTATCATTATGTATCATATACATATTTATAACATATTTACACAAAATAACAGGAACAATGAAAATAAGCTTATTGTCAATGGACGTGTAGGTTTGTAAAATAACTCAGGTTAATTGTCGCTAAGCAATAGGGAATATTATTATATCTCACTCAGAACCAAAGTCTTTTGTATAGAGCTTACTTTTATAGCATGACTGCCTCGGTGGCGTAGTGGTATTGCGTACGCATTACGAGTACGATTTGCGCGCTGAGGTCCTGGGTTCGAATCCCGGGTCGAGCAAAAAAAAAAATTGTGACTGGGTATTTTCATCTTAAAATTTACTCAGTCGCAGCTCGGAGTCAGGAAGTTGGCGGTGTGATACCCCCATGCCTCGGAAAGCACGTAAAAGCCGTTGGTCCTGCGCCTGATCTCTCTCCGGTCATGTCGGATTGCCGTCTCACCGGACTATGAGAGTGAAGGAATAGCGAGTGCACCTGTGTATTGCGCACACACTTGTGCACTATAATATCTCCTGCGTACCTGGCTGATCTCCGTTGAGATTGGCCGCCGTGGCCGAAACTGGCTAGGAGGATTTCATTCATTTCACTTTTATAGCAGTTTCCAAATTAATTTCACCATTCATTAAAACGGAATATTTACTACATTTCTCATGAATTTAATAGTCATATTTATATATAATTAGAATTTATTATTCTGTTACACAACATTAACATAAAAATGTACGAGAATAAATTTCTGCGAACTGGGACAAAACAAAATAGGTAGGTACTAAAAGTATTTTAATATAAATACGAATCCACAAAAAATATTGGAACTCTTGGTTATTATAATAATTACCTTGCACAACAAAATATTACATACAGTACAAAAGGAAATAAGCTATTCGAGACAATAGCTGGCATAAAAAAACAAGAATGCATATTAACAAATCTTCGATATGGCTCTTATGTCGCGAATAGACAATTTGTCTCACAGTATGCATATTCTTTTAGTCAACGTGCATCTCAAAGCAATTTATAAAAGAGAATGAGAGTGTTTCTATCAGATTAACTTACAAATGCGCCATGAAAATAACCACTCATGCGTAAGATACACTTTACTAGCTTCGTTTAAATGCTGTAATATTTAGGAAACGGTAGATATATTATATTCATTTGTTACTATGTATAGCATCTACACTCTAGTAAATACACCTCTAAGAGGTTAGGCGAATGTTCGTAATAATAATAAAGTGCCCGAGCAATCGTTTCAATTAAAATTAGAATGTAATATGTTATCATTTTATAAAATTCTTAAGAATTAACCGCCCATAACAAAAGCTTCATGGTCATTTAACGAATATATATTATCAACGGCGAGACGATATTTTTTTACCAATTTTGGATATAAAAAAGCATAATAAATATAAACAAAAGTATAATAATAAATGTCAAACCCATGTCGCCGTTGACAAGTTGAGCACCGAGAATCGTACTCCTGATTACCATTAAAGTTTTTCCACACAATTGTATAAAGTTCGCATATTATAATAAAGGTGCTCCCACAGCAGCGCGTGATAGCGTACTTTGTTTTTGCCCGTGCCGCGCCGCTCGTGGTAAAGATTGATGGATGTACAACTATTCATGTGACTGTTCTATTCATATCATTTAAATATAACTTTGTATTTTGAAACATTCGAGTAAATCAACACGAGTTCGATCAGGCAAAAGTTTGTATTCAAACATTTTTTGATAATGTCGATACTCGATATTGCAGAAAGGTAGCAAACCGTAAAGCCACGCGAAATAAAAAATATAACCTCTTTCCTTTGACAGACCAACTTGCCATTAAAAAGTGTTTCTAAAGGACTCGAAATTCTTTTTTCCATGTCTTATTTTACAAGATTCATACACGGATAACAAAAGAATAACAATTAGATCTTTAAAGTAAAAACAACGCCGACTCTATCCGAAGTAACTGAACGCCATTCCTCAAGTGGCAGGGCCGTTGCGAAATCTCATATCAATCTATCAAATGATACAATTTGAATAAATTATAAATTACAATGAACAGTGTCGTCGACCTCTGTGAACGAAACTAATAACACACACGCACATAGACACACGCACACACACGCACGCTACAACGCACACATGCGGCCAAGACGTTTTAAGTCGACCAATTGTTGTCACAGTGCACTAATGGACAGTAATCAGAGGTATATCTGGGTAAAGAAATATGTGTAAGGAAATAGATCCATAGGTATATCTAAAGTTCTGCAACGTCACAATATTAATGAGTCTACTAACGTAGTCAATTACCAATATCGAGTGCTTGCCTGTGTATTATCCCGGTGAATTTCGCCCTATTAGTAGTAAGTCGAGTATTACGGCACGCAAAGGATACCGTGGCTGAATCTCCAAAAGTTCTTAATATGGCGGAAGGTTATACAGTCATCTATACATTATTTAATTACCTTCTATGACTCTTCTGATAACAATTGAGGAAAGAAGGTTGTTATTGATACTTCTCATACAGTTATGTACCGACAGAGCACGTTTTGTGCTGCCTTTCGAATATTACATCCTGTAAATTGTTTTAAAAGGATATCATATTAATATTTCAGCTCAGTATTGTTATTTCGATTCAGACAAAAAAAAATGTCAAGGTACCTTTTATTTTAATAGCCCACAAGTTATACTAAAGCTACTGTCCTCGCTCAACTGTGCGGCACACGCTTTAATATAAGGCAATAACATGTTCAAATGCAGGGTTCACAAATGAAATCGACCTTCGCCACGTGATGGTCTCCAGTTATATTTTATCGTTTAATCGATCAGGATCGCGCGGGATTAAATATATCAAATGTGCGTTCCGAAACCGGTGCGGAAATTCAATATTCTCAATGTTTAAAACTCTATTCGGTACACTATACTATAATAATTATATGTAATAACAGTAATAACAAACATCAAATCCATAAATATATACAGATACGATAAGGAGGAAAGATTTGATTGTTTGTTTGTAATGGATAATCTCAAAACTACATACTCTTGAGTGGTATAGGCTACTTTTTATCGCGGGAAAATATTTTATCCCGGAAAAGCAAATTTCACGTGAGCGGAGCCGCGAGCATAAGTCTCGAGAAGATATTTATGCAGATAGTTTGAGGCCCAGGGAAGGGTATAGGCTACGTTTTATCCCGGAATAACATACCGGGATTTTTTTCGCGAGTGGAACCTCGAACAAGTAAGTATGGAGGAAGTTTGAGACCCAGGGAGGGACATGGTCATGGACACTGCTATATACTTCTCCGGATAAGATACTTCTTATCCCGGAAAAGTATATAGCGGTACCTTTATCCCAGGAAAATACATAGTGGGATTTTTATTCGAGAAAATGAAGCGCGCTAAAACAGATACTACGTCAGAAAAAAATAATGCATACTATGTTCTGCTACCCAAGCGAAGCTGAGACGGGTCGCTAGTTAAATTATAATTACTCATGCGCAAAAATTTTGACACAAAATCTGCGTAATCCTAATTCTATTTTTTCATAGTAAATATTGCTATAACTTTATATTTTACAAATTATCACTTTATTTTATAATGGCATCTTTATCCTATAGGTACTCTTGAGGATCTCCTCCGTACTGTTGAAAACTTTTAATATTACAAAAGTATAAGGAAACCCCTCAACCAGTCAACAAGATGAAAGACTACTTATATGTATATACTATGTTATAAGAGCTCAGAATCGCCTATCTTCCAATGGACCTAGGATTAGCTGCCAACAAACTAAAACTTATTAAACACATATCCCCTACATATAGCTTATAACGATAATTACAGGTAACATATAGAATGACTTGCTTTAACTGAGATAATTTTAGTTCCCATAGTTAAGACTTAAGATACAGGTTTACTAAACACTGCTTTTTGTTAGCAGTACAAGTTTCAGACACTAAATCCTACTATAATATTATAAACGCGAAAGTTTGTAAGAATGTATGGATGTCTGGATGTATGGACGTTTGTTCCTCTTTCACGCAAAAACTACTGAACGGATTTCGATGAAATTTAGCACACTGGTAGATAATGTCCTGGATTAACACATAGGCTACTTTTTATCTAGGGAAAATATAAAGCGGGACTTTCGTGCCGGAAAAACTTTATAACGCGGGCGGAGCCGCGGGCAAAAGCTAGTAATCTATAATTTTGAACTAGCCAGCGTACTTGGATTAAAATAAATGAGCATGTAAACTGAGCTAAAAGCTTATATCAGCTTTTTGAAAGTTTTATTTGACGTATGCATAACTTCAGTGACTAATCAATATTTGATAACGGTTTTTTACATCTGTGGCTGGGAATGATACAGAGACGAATTTTAAAATATCATATCATATACAACTGTTTCGGTGGCGTAATTGTATTACGGTACGACTGCAATGCTGAGGACTCGAGTTCGATCCCCGGGTCAGGCAAAGTGATATTGGATTTTTCTATTCAGTATCAACACGGCGTATGGAATATGTGCCTAATATGGAGATAGGCTCGCGCCCTATCACATCATGGGACGGAATACTCACGGCGAAAAGTGGGTGCACTAGTTGCGCCTCTGCCTACCCCTTCGGGAACAAAAAGCGTGAGTATGTGTATATTATACACAATGAGAATTAAGTAAGGAAAAAAAATGCGATGAACCGATTTCGGTGTAATTTAGTATGGAGATAAATTGAACTCTAAAAATGGACATGGGACAATTAATATTTTAATCAACTTTCATGGAAACGGAAGGGGGAATGAAGCTGAAGCTCTAAATCGATTACGATGAAATTCGGTGCGGAGTCATTCGGTATTATGATGAACATCGAACTCCGATTTATGTGAACATGGAAAATTAAAAGTATTAGTAATTTGTCGATTAACGCTCTCATGATTCCACCATAATTTCCCTTAAAGTTCTTAATTAGCGTAAACCTATATTAGCTAGAAAACTTCAGTTTGAACACTAAATCCATCATTTCTA
Organism: Lapara coniferarum; assembly: GCA_949316025.1. NCBI lineage: Eukaryota > Metazoa > Arthropoda > Insecta > Lepidoptera > Sphingidae > Lapara > Lapara coniferarum. Next base: position 15,070,093 of record OX438933.1, on the reverse strand, counting down.
TGAAATTCACTATTAAAAATTAGTTATATCTGTATACTACTTTTTCATAAGATTTAGTTTCGTCACTACTGAATATTTTGTACAAATAAATTGAAATACATAACGAAATGAAATAGGCATTATTCATACGCTATTGCAACTATTGCTCACATTGTCACGCGTGGGCTGATTACGCGAGATATGTCCATGCTCCAAATTGATACGTGAAACATTCTAAAAAAATCTATATAGTATATCACAGAATACGTATTAATATACAATAACAAATCCAAAATCGTATGTTTAGCGTAGTGTACGGGCAAACAAATATATTTGAACTTAGTTTAACATGTTCTAAACTAAGTGTAACAATTGAGAAGTGTCAACATTCGCCATATTCGGGACGATACTACGACGTACCTACGATGGTTACTCACGGACACACGTGGCGCTTTACATTCCTATCATTATTTTTATGTAACCTATATTATTTTTATAAATAACTAGCTTTTGCCCGCGGCGCCGCTCCCGTTAAAAAGTTTTTCCGGGGTAAAAGTCCCGCTTTAGGTTTTCCCGGGATAAAAAGTAGCCTTTGTGTTAATCCAGGACATGATTTACCGGTGTGCCAAATTTCATCGAAATCGGTTCAGTAGTTTTTGCGTGAAAGAGGAACAAACATCCATACATCCAAACATCCATACATTCTTACAAACTTTCGCCTTTATAATATTAGTAGGATTATTAGGATTTAATTAGTAAGTGATTATAATAAAGAAGTAATCAGGGGACTTAGAAATGTGGCAAAAAACGCAACCCATAAGGCGATGTCGTTGAGTTTTGATGTTTGTGATTGTCGAGAGCCCAATACGTCAGTCACGTGTTAGTCTCTCAAACAATCCTAATAAAACGAAAAACAGTTGTGTCGTGTTGTTCACTGTATTCTAAGCCCAGTGCGCTTCACTAAAATTTTTCATAGACAGTGGTGCCATAAATCCACCCATTTCTACTGTACTACCGGAAGAGAGAAAATTCTCAGACAAAAACACTACAGTGTTAATAGACTGTGAGAACGGTGAATTGTTTAAATTTGATTTCTAGGTCAAGTTAATAAAATCTAGGCTTTGAATAAATACCCTTTAGTTTTAGGGTTTGTAATCTGCCCAATACGACCATAACCGTTTTAAACTAATTCCCTTTTTATAGATTGCGATAATTATAAATTGTCGCGACTGATTATAGGTAAGTAAAAAAGAGAACACTAACAGACAAAGCCAACAGATTCGTTTTAAAAAGCACAACGCGCTTGGCCGTGGACTTCTAGCACTAGCAAACAACGCGTTTGATCACTTTCTCTGCTTAAAGCCAAGTCCAAAATACAAAATGGGCTCGACAGCACACGGTTGTTGCGCGAAGAAATGTCGCACCAGTTCTTTATAATTTAATAACGGTATCAAAAGCATGCGGTTGGTAGTTTCTAGCAACGTAGCCGGTGGTGCGTGCCTTGTAACATTATTAATTATCCATTGTTGGCTCCACTCTATTCACAACATAGAATAAAAAGCAACAAGGCTGTTCGTACCCAGTGGAAACCACCCTCGCATGTGGCGACACTGCAACAATAGTACAATAGACTTGTGGTGGAATGGAGGAGCATTCAGCTTTCTGTTCGACTCGTGCGTGTCGAAGAATTTTCAAAATTAGTCACTTGTGTTTTCAACCCTTGTCGGGTGTGGATTGTGTTATTTTAAATGCGTTTCATAATTTTATAAGTAGAGGTGACAATCGCTAGAATGGCTTAATTAGGTCTCCTTAAATTTTGTTTTCTTTTTAAATTGCCATCCATACTTGCTACTTTAAAGGCTAGATTGAACTTATTATTTTATTGGATTAATTTATCCATAATCAGTCTCTGTGATACAATTTAAAAAGTCAATGGCAGGGATAATAAAGGTATGACAATGTCAAAATACATCGTTATTAGACCTACATACCTGTGATCAAGGGCGCGGAAGATATTCCTCACAATTCCGCCCATAATTAAGGCAACTGGGAATAATAATGCTGTTGTGTGTATAAATTAATTGGTAATAATAATAATAATATAATACCATACATACATGTAAGTATTCTAAAGTCCCAGACAAAGCTGACTCTCTCAACATGAGCATGAAACAAAAACATATCTTGAATAGTAGAAAATACTATGAAATTACGTCGACAGCTTTTAGAATCAGATATAATGTAACTCATAATTATGAGAATCAAACCCACTGTCACCATCCCACAGCCGGCTTCTAAACCAAAAATCCCCTGCGGCAAAGCTTTTTTTATGTATGTCAATCTACAGTTGAACACATTCTCGTTTGATATTATAATCTGGTATTGCTGAATTCACATGTATTGAGATTACAATCGAGTTCCGCAAGGTAATTTGAATTATTCTGCAACCTATTTTCTCATGTATTGTAACTTTATTTCGCATCAATAAATACGCAGTGCTAAGTGATAATAGGTGTCGTAACTGATATAGTCTTGAATATCATGATTTTTAAATGAAATTATTTCCTGCAGCATATAGCAATCTACTTATCCTTGTATACCTAGAGTCAAAGAAATCTTACATAGCTGACATAGATTTCTGGATGTGAAAATGCCATTAGTTTGGACACGATACACCTTTGCCGATGTATGTGTCACGAGCCAGGCACTGGTAAGTCGATAATTTTTCATCTCTCCCATCATTCGCATGGCAACGCGCTCGCTCGCGGCTATATCACATAGCTTATAGCAGTTTGAAATTATCATTTTTATCGCATGTAATTTTTAATTGCAGTTTTGTTTCCGCGTCTTAATTACCCATTTTAAAATATTATATTTCGCAAAAACTTGAATGTTCCTACTCCAGTCTACAGTTATAATAGTACACTAATAAAAACACAAAATAGCCTCTGTGAGATAAAGATAAGTGTGCTATTATTAAAAATATATGTAAATTGTTGTAGTATATAAATGCACAAGAAACTATTTCGACTGCTCGGAAATTTCTGTTATTATAATTTCAACGATTAATTATTTATTTTTCATGACTGTACTAGTGAATGTTTGGCCCACATGAAATGTGCATGAGGGAATTGTAACAAAAATGTCGGTCAGATATGTCATTTTCACGAGAATGAATATCACTTTAAGCTATAAATCCACTGGAAAAAAGCAAAGGAAAAACTATTGTGTTTATTGAAGCGGCCCGACAGGCGGACATACAATAATTGATGGATATTACTATATTGCGTTAGTAAAACGCGTACAGACGGACGTTCTCAACATATTAGCATAATTAGATGATATTAGATTTAATTAAATTTATGTAAAAACTTGCGCTCACGCCAGCGACGTCTGAACAATGTATACTGACTCGCATGCATGCATGTATTGACAAAAAAATAAGCAACATATTAAAATATGATGCTTCACGCCGCGTGCGCACCATTTAATGTTGAAAAACAGATTGCCTGCCACATTTAAAACTAACAACTTAAGATATTTTCTTTGAACAAAGAACTGTAATGTCCCGCAAAGTAAGAAGTGTAGGTTTACTTACGAAGAATGTTTCATACTTACTAGCGACCCGATACCAACGTATCGATATCGAACACCGATTCTAACAACAAGAAATCAATAAGATATTCCAAAATAATATACATATTTATTATTAAAACATATGAAGCAATGGATACACAAATCATATAACTACTTATTTTGGCTTAACCCAAAATTATGTAAGTAAGTAGAGTACGACAGTGCAAATGCAGTAACCACAAAAGACAGTATTTTTTCATGGTATTGTGAGGTTAATACACGCTCATGTCATGATATCGTTCTGTCTCATCCATTCCATGTGCTTTTATTGACGAGCGAATTTAATTGTGGAACAGAACGGTATTTGGAACTATTTCGATTGTAATATTGAAGCAATGACACAATTAAGCCTTAGACGATATGATTCGACAATCGTTCACAATATTTGTAATCTAAAAGCCAATAGAGATGAAATGGCGGCACGTAAAAAGCCTTGCATTGTTAATATTATTATGAAACAGGAAAATTTATATCGCTGCATTGAATAAACTGATTAAAATGTAGATAGACAAAGGAAAATGTATTTTATTGTGGAGCGTGTGACTATCCGATATACACGCTATACAACGCTCTTATAAATTAGTATGTTTTTGCCCATGAGCCAGTATATAAATTAAGATTCCTTTGTGCAATCGTATTATACTGTAGAGGGGAAGAAATAGATTTAATTACCACATAAATGGATTAAATTATTGCACGTATTTTTTGTTCCCCGATTTCACTGTAACTTTCTGACATTGAATGTTGAAGACATGTTTATGTGCTATCCAGTGCCTGCAGTCGATGAAATTGCAAATGCCCAGTTTGATGGAGAATTTTATATCGTTAAATGCCATGTAAATCATTGTAAACGATGATTCATGTTGATACATATATCGTATGGATTTTAATGCCTCAATTCATTTAAGGCCATGTACCTGTATGTGAAATGCAATGTGCAAATAATAAATTTAAAATATAGGTTAACTTTAGAAGTGTGGTCTATAGCTCGTTTGATCATTGGCTACGTACCACAAAAGTACACATCATCATTGCGTATGGCTTATTATCCTGCATGGATCAAATTTGTAGGTCAAAAAGTACTTTTAATTTGGTGGGATACTCATAACGCCTGGATAATAACCGTATATATGGTGTAATACTCACCATTGCAGCAAGTATAAGTGTTTCGAAGTAAATCCGTGTATACCCGGCTTAGAACAGCTGTAATAATGTCAACTTGCGAGCGATAATTATCCCCACTTATCATCAGTCCAATGGCCACTTTGATATGCCCGTGAAAAACGTGTATAATGTAATTTTGGTACCAACAAAATTATTATCATCGTTTTAAGATAACCAATCTCATCAACAATTTGCACATACAAAACACCGATTTGATTATATTTAATTCGCTGCATTAGCACCGCCACATGTAAAGCCGAATGGTTCCGTTCATTACTCTCACCCTTCCATACTAAGAGGTTTTTTACGTCGTCTTGCAAGAAAGAAAAACCTTCAATTGCGTTTAGCGCACAAATGTCAACAGAAGGCAAGTGCCGTGGTTCAATAATACCATTCATATCATTACTACGGCGCTAAGTGCGTTTAAATTGACACAATTATGCATATTTTAAAAGTTTATATTTGGCCCAATCACATGCAACGGGTCCATCTTGGCGCAAAGCGATTGGCACTGGAACGTATTTAGTTACCGACGTTGCGGTCATGGCTGTATACTTCAAGAATCATTATTCTTTATTCAAATATAATTCATTAACAGGAGGTATATAATATGCATGTGTGCTCTAGGTATTCAATTACAGTACGTACTGACCTTTAGAATTTAACTGACAAATTAAATCATCTAATCCGCATGTGAATAAGAATTAATTATTGTTACGCGTGCGTAACTTCCGAGTCAACAGTTGACGTAAATAATAGAGTAAGGGAACCGGACAATTGCACGTCACTCTTCATTAGAGAGTCGTCTTAACATGTCCCAACCGAAGTATATGATTGCTTTCAAAAAGGCTTGAGGTTTCGTTACTCTACGTGATAATTATCAGCAATTTTTTAGAAAAAGATTAATTATAAACAATAATAACTCTTCTTAACAATTTACATATTTTTTCATCTTTTCCAGTAATCTGCATAGCATAACGCTATTTCTAAATGCAAAGCCAATAATGATGTTAGATAATTAATTCATATATTATCCCGAATCCATCCCTGGGAGTATCCGAGTAAAAACATTGTAATGGCAAGCCTCCATACGTATGTATATTGAGTTAATAAAATTTATATTATTTTAATTACCCGCTGCGCTTGCAATGTAGTGGCTGAAATAGATTTCAATATTTAAATACGATGTAGTTTTGCATACGCGACACTTAGAGTATGGGTTTGATTCTTTAACTTACCTACTTCTGAACCCGACACTTTGAAGGTACTTACGCGATAGCTCACTGTTGTAACTGGTATTGTACGCAACTGCGCAAGAATCTATAGACTATATTAAGTCGAATATACTATACCATCAAACGACTATCGTAATTTTATGGACGTTTATAAAAAAATAGCTTTTAAAATAATTAATGAACACCGACTGCCTCGGTGGCGTGATTGTATTACGGTACGACTGCAAAGCTCAGGTCTCGGGTTCGAGCCCCGGGTCGAGGAAACTGATATTGGGTTTTGTATTCAGTATCAGCCCGGAGTATGAAATTCGTGCCCGATATGGCGATAGGCTCGCCCCCTATCACATCAAGGGACGGAATACGTATGGCAGAAAGTGGGTTCATAAGTTGCGCCTCTACCTACCCCATCGGGGATAAAAGGCGTGAATGTGTGTGTAAAATAATTACTCAAGTTAACAACGGCAACAATTTAATGAAAACTTTAAAAAGTATCCCGTGCAAAGGATAGCGCCAATAGGTATTACGTGCAGCACTTACTCAAATATGCCAAGGGCTCCGACATATACACCCAGCTCGACCCTCGTATAAGGTTAACCTGTTAACGGATTTTTTCGCACTTCAATGGTTTATGAATATCGAATCGGTTTCTACCTAAACGACGAGACGGGGCGGGCGCCGGACATGCACAGCGGTATTTACACACAGAATCAGATTTTGTCGGCCAATTGGTTTGAAAATTACTGATAGAACAACTGTTCTATTTATAACTATAAGTAATTAATATTGTGTATCAATCTTAAATCTAGCCGCGTAATTGGACATCCTTATATTTTGTTCTAGTAATATATTTTAAAATTAGAACAAAAATAATAAGTTGTTACATAATTCCATCGGCTTTTTTTCGGATTCCATTTTAGGTACCTACTTTTTCAGAAGACGGCTGATTACACTTTTTTTCGCGGGGAAAAAAACGAGTGGCCTATCGTTTATTCAACAACAAAAAGGCAACCGAAGGCAAGAAAATATAACTATTCATAATAATAACATAAACGTGTTACAAGCAAATAAATTCTCAGCATACGATTAACTACCAAAGACTTATATTAAAACAACCATTTCCCATAAACATTAGTTAATGTTAATAAGAACTGTATAAAAAGTTTCAAACGTATTATTATAACAGCAAAAAAACTCAATTTAAATATATTAACTGAGATGTAAAACAATAAAAATACACGGACAGAAATTATAAGTAATAAAAACATATCCGTCTATAATAACCCGAATACATCATTTTAACGCCTCTGATTTTATTTAAGTACCCGCGTTACGAATTATTTATAAAGATTGTAATATAAAATGTAACAACACACAAGCCAACGTTCCCTGCCTTACATCCAGTTATAAATAATACAGAGGCGCTCTTCACTGCAACTTGAATATAAATTGAGTAATTAATGTTAAACTGTACGGAATATTAAGGTAGATACAAACTAGAGGTTGCGACGAGCCACGTGCGTGCAATACCGCCACCCTCGCCTCTTATACTTCGCTAAAAAATTCATAAGACACATTCTGTTTATTAATACATCAGCTTTCATCTAAACATAAAACAATCTAACATCTGTAATTATACATAATTTTAATTATCACCGCCTATCTTCGTGATCTGTACTGATTCAACTTGTCAAATATTCTAAAATTATTTGAGACGATAAAAATATAACTATATGAATGTAAATTATTGTGTATCTCGCTTTATGCCTGTCTTAGTCCATAATCATATCCAATAATAAATTTCCGCTTCTAGAAACCTCATACCATATAATATGACAAAATGCCATATCATTAGTAATGGTGTTAAGCATACCTAATAAAAAAAGTTGAGTATAACAAGCAGTTATATTAGTGTTATAAATACAGTAATGATAACGTATTTAATTCCGCTAAGTTTAACTTGTTTACGTGACTGATGTACTTGTGGTCGTGCTTGTTGAACTGAACCCCATCGTAATGACATGTAATGACACGTGGCCGAGTGCACGGTCTGTTGTGTGACCAGTCGCTTCGGGACAGACAGACGAGCTAACATTGTAGCGAATAAATTATATTTATTTACAATGAACTAGATATTTTATTTGTGTATATTAATTGAGTACGTCGGTTGAACTAAAATTTATGTAAAACGGACTGGATGCAGAACCGGTATGTATAGTCAGCCTACAAAACTTCGCTGCCAAATACAAAAATACATTTTTATTACATTTTTAAGTTTCTTGCTCTTATTTTAATTTGTAATTTGCTTAGACTGCGTGTTAAAGCCTTTCCCGCTAAAAAAATCCCAAATTACTGTACCGATCCATAGCGACTTCTGCACGACACTAGCCTCATTCATTTAAAAAGCCAGATTTTAAGATTAAATTATTTCCTATGGGAATAAGTTTAACATATTTGTCAAAAGAGGCCTATGACCTATGGGTGTGCCAAATTTCATCTAAATCCGTTCAGCTTCTCAGCTTCAGTTTGTGATTTCACTCCTAACAAACATACAAAAATTTTCACAAACTTTCGATTTTATAAGATTAATAGAAGATTCTCTCCAAGTTCAAACCACAGAACAATTTTTTCAAATTACGAAACCTAAAGCCTGTATTAGTTTCAACAGTTTATCAGTGAGGTAATCAATAAAAAGTTCAATGTGCATGAAGAACAAAACGAAAAAATCCGTCCAATTTGTCAACATTTGTTGCATTTTTTTATTGCGCTTTATATACAAATGTACATCGGCGGACTTAATGCCAAAGGCATTCTCTCCCAGTCAACCTAAGGGTGGTGCAGAGAAATAAGGTTGGTGCATCAAGGTAACTTGACAGGTATTCTAAGTTACAAATTCAGCATATATAAATGTAATTTATTAGTTGTTACTGTCTGTACTAACATTAAAACTTCGCCCAAGGAAAACTCTAAGTATCCAGTGTAATTTTATTTAAAAGCGTAAATATGCCGAGCCGGGCTATTTTCTATATGCGCCCAGTACATTGTAACGCTTGTACGATTACTCCATACTACGGCAAGCTAATTTGCATTAATTTAATTTTAAATTAATATATAGGTACCGAGTACGGGTAACACCGGTGACTTGTATTTGCCGTATTGCTTTGTGCTTCATATTATACAACAATAAATATGTCAACGTTATTATGGCTTTGTGTACTTGTACCCTATTTTAGGAAGGTAAAAGAAAATATTTTTGTATTAATTGATGGAAATAAACATAATCTAACTTTACGCTGGTATCACTTATGTTATATCTCATGGTTTGGGTTTTGGCGGGAATGTGGAAGTGTCATGAGGTGCTCTTGTTTTAATTCATTATTTTGGTGATACTTAGTGTTATATTGCATAATTATGGTGGTATATTATCCAATATAGTTCTATTAAAGTGCTCAAATGAAGTGAATTGAAATAACTGTGCCAATCAAGTGTTTTTTCGTTGCCGCCAAAACTCCTTGATAAAGTCTTGGTAAGGTAGCCACTGCTTTACTTCGACATATTAGTTAGGAGTTAGGACTGAGGATGAAAATATATGAAAGATGGGCTCAATGGACTAGTATCCAGAGCCGTAATAATTAAATAAAAAAAAAAATCTCATGGTTTGGTTGATTACCCAAGATGAATGTAAAATGCTTATAGCATTCAATAAGTGAAACACTACTTTTCAATTACATAAAGATACGGTTGTTTTATAAGTTGAATATACATAAAACTACGCGATAATACTTTTGCAGACAGCACCAATTAACTATAGTCGGTGGTTATGCAAGATTAAACATAACTAAATCGCAATCGTGCATTAAAAGATCGACAAGTGCCGATTAAAAATAATAATTGTTTAATCTTAAGAAGTGTCAGCAAGAGACAATGCTCAAAAACTGAAGTAGTTAGTAGATCTTTTTTTTCGCGGTTCCAAACAAGTGTGTTGCGGCTGACACTGCGACATTTCCGACACTGACACAATACAAAAAGTGCGATTATTGTAGAGTATAGGGGCCGTCAGCGGGCGCGGCGCGGCGCAGCGACGGCGGCTGGACGCGGCCATACGAGACGCGTGACACAATGTTCCCAATGACTCACAATAGCGAATTAAGTATTATTTTAAATTGACGTAATTGGAAAATATGCAGCCGCTCGCGCGCAGCGCTCGAATAAATTGATTCATGTATAATATAAACAATGATCAACGGACAGAGGGCGCGGCACGATCGCGATCGCAACTCTGCCTACGATTGTTGAACTTTTTAAAGATATTAGCACAGTCAATATAGCTAACATGGCGTTCATTGTGGTGCAGATATTGCGTTATTTATATGACATAATGATGATTAACATCGGAGAAGACGTCTCGAAAACAATATTTCTATTCTTCGAAATAATAAAGTTGTCCGGGATAAGAATTTATGGTCGGTGTGGCAATAGGTTCCTTCTTAAGACGCACATTATGGGACGGACAAAAGTACGTGTAGGGATTCATCATTTGCACTTCTGAATTAATGAATTATTGTAAACTTCAATTCAATTTAGATTACATTTCAACACTATCTTAAGTAGGGTATAAAATTACCACAAATACATACATACATATACATATACACTCACGCCTGTTATCCCCGAAGGGGTAGGCAGAGGCGCAACTAGTGCACCCACTTTTCGCCGACATTCCGTCCCATGATGTGATAGGGGGCGAGCCTATCGCCATATCGGGCACAAATTCCAGACTCCGGACTGATACTGAATAGAAAAACTCAATATCACTTTGCCCGACCCGGGGATCGAACCCGAGACCTCAGCTTTGCAGTCAAGTCACCGGTGTTTACCACAAATAAAATATGTAATTATCAAAAGATACAATAATTGATAAATAAATTAACATGGCGCATGTCCACCTGACTTCAATACGGAGGAACCATATAATTTTATAAACACTAATTAATAATTGCACACTGTAATATAGACGGACTTTCTCGTGTATCATTTGTGAAAGTAATTATATATACCAGACAGTTTTTTCATGAAGACATCTGTTTCTTTTAATTAATTGACGTTAGTATATGAGACGTATTATATATGAAATTACTAAATATCATATTAAAGTTTCATATTTTCCAATGCTATAAATAATATTATCGTATTTAATGTCATTGATTCGTTTTTATTTAGCTTGATTCTAAGCGAACTACACTGCAATTAAAATTAAGTACCTACTTAATTTTCTTTATCCGTTCGGCGTCTGTATACTCTTTGACTGTATGCAGGCCAATGTACCGTCGCAGGGCGTACACGAAAACGAATAAAATGATCTTTATTAACCTACGTTAGAAAAACGGTGACTTGCAATTAATAAAAGAAAAAAAAACGGCTTTCTCAGGAATTGAAGAAACCTAATTAAGTCGGTCGTCGTAAGGAAATTCGTACTATGATTTTTCCTAATGCTCTATCTAAGATACAATTACGTAACCTTTGAGTGATTATGTCTCAGATAAATATGTTGCTATATAAATGACGCGTTGCATTACATCGTCGGTTTTTATGTGTATTAATACATAACTGGTTATTTTATTTGCATTATATGATAAGTTAAAAGTCACTTGCATCGCGTCGTGTTGCGCGAGTCGCAGTACATAAAAAGATAAAACTAACGTGTATGGTAAGCCTGTATAATAATGAGTGGTAAATGTTACTTAGCCCGGCCTATACCACGCTAATAACGACGTCTGTACCTCAATTAAAACGCTCAATCGAAAGTCATGAGTATCCGAATAGTAATCTATAATTCACTACATAGTATAAAACAAAGTCGCTCCCCGCTGTCTGTCCCTATGTATGCTTAGACCTTTAAACTACGCAACGGATTTTGATGCGTTTTTTCATAGATAGAGTGATTCAACAGTAAGATTTTTATGTACTTTTAGCCCGGAATAACTTATAACGCGGTCGGTGCGGCAGGCAAAAGCTAGTAATATTATAAAGCTGAAGAGTTTGTTCCTTTGGTTGAACGCGCTAATCTCAGGAACTGCTGAACCGATTTTGAAAGTTTTTTCATTAATATGGAGCTACTCCTGCACGCTATAGGTTACTTTTTATCCCGGGAAAATATTTTACCCCGGAAGTACTTTTAACGCGGTCTGGGCCGCGAGCATCACCTAGCTATTTATATGTTGATCAAGCTGTATCTCGAAAATAATATTAATACAGATGCACTGTTCATACAAATCGTAAAGTCATAATAGGTCGGGAAAAGTCTTTTTGCATATAATTTGTACAGTCACCAGCATAAGTAGCTGAAAAAATTCAAAATTTCAAATTACCTACATAGTTTTGTGTTCTAACTAATTTTTTTTTGCACTTCACAAAAATAAAATAAAAGAGATTTGATTTACTTCATACGAATATTTTTTTTTTCAGTTTCACTTAACGCGTATATAGGCGATTTGAAATTTTGATTTTGTACAGATATTTATGCTGCTGACTGTATAAACCTGTAATAAAATCTCCTTGGCTGTACTATTTGTATCTGGCTGGTTTTGATGACATTAAAAATGTTATAATACAAAAAAAGAACAATAAATAGATAAATGTTGTTTTCAGCTATTTTTCATTTATTTTTCTGTCAAAATAATTGATGTCATGAAGAAATTCGATACATTTTCAAATTATATTTTAAAAAAGGAAAAATGCACAGCAATCTGCGAAAAAAAAAATGATGGTATAAATGGACCTAATGCAGTCTCAGTAAGGGTAGCACAAAGTGGGTTCAAGCGTTTTCAATCCGAAAATTTGGATGCTCGTCGCTCTGGTCACCCTGTTACGGATAAAGCGGACGTTACTTTTGAAAAAGTGAAGCAAAGTCGACATATCAGTAGTTACGACATAGCTGAAGAACTGAGAATTAACCACAAAATAGTTTTGACCCATTTGAAAAAATGCGGTGCACACAAAAAAGCTCGATATTTGGACGCCACACGAGCTTACTGAAAGAAACCTAACGAGCCGTCAACTCAAAAGGTCGGTCAGGTTCGGTCTCTTCAGAATTATTTAGGCAGAGTCAGGTTAACATTAAGAGAAGACTGCCAAACCTCCTTGATGCGGTTTTTTTTTTATCAGAAGTCCCAAATTGTTTACATTAAAACTATAAAAAAATAACCACGTAAAACAAAACGAGAATAGATCGTAAAATAAATTTACAACGATTCGAATCAAAACATTCACAGACAAATGGTAGGGGCACAAAACAAAGAAATATCGTGACTAATGTTCACAGGCCACAGACGTATATTTTTTATGTCATTAAAATAATTATTTTATTTTGTATAATGATATAACGTTAATAGTTATCCGGGGTGCTTATGGTGGACCTAATTACAGTGCAGTGTCCACGCTCCGGCGAGTCCGACGGGCGCAGGTTCGATCCCAATTCCAAATATCGAGAAGGGTTCGTTAATGCTATGTTAGAATGGGCTATAGTAAAAATTATTATCAGAGACATAAATCTATTAACCGTAGATAATAAATATCGATAGCTTAAATTTCGTATTCCATAACTCAACACTACCTTGATTACCTATAAGAATACATTTTTGACATAGTGAAACAAATCTGTCTGTATTATGAGTCGGTAGCGCCGAGTAGAGTCCAGCCCTACTGACCCACTTAGTTGTTGTTTACCGGGTTTTCTCCTGCACGGCCGCATGGATGCGATGTTCCGGTGTCACCCGTGTTTCGTGTTCTACTACTCCGGGCCCTATGCACTTTAGAAAGTTTATTTTAATAAAGACATAAATAGTTACTATTTAATATTATACCTAAAATAATGGCAAGGGGTATATACTTATACCGTTTTAAAATTGTTACACTATGTATAACATTACAATACACGAACTACTTTTCAACAACTTGCATGGAATGATATGGAAGCTATTCTCTGATAATGTTCAGTTTTTGGTGCCAATTAATCTGTCCTACACATGCGGTACTGTTGAACATACACTATGGTTAATTCAACACGTTAGCATTAGGGAAACAACACTGCCTCGAGCGGTGAAGATGCAACTTTTGGCTCAAATCAAAAGTGTATCACGAATCTATAATAATAACTATGTTGGATGTGCCGTAAAAATAGAGTGTATTCTTCTGTAAGGCACAGATTAGGTCCACTGTACATGAATTAAGTTGCTCTAGTTTATATACATTAAGGCTTGGATAAAGGTCTGCGCGTCCAGCCGGGGATAGCGTGGACCGGTTTTGATTACACAAACTTTGACTAAGTTGATTATAGTTGGTATACTGTTTTGTGTTATTTTTATTGTTTTTTTTTATTACAGTATAGCAATCTAGTTATTATTACTTCTGTGTTAATTTTACTGGCAAATTTGAGGTGAATGATTATTTTGGTACATTATCGAAAACACCGGACAAGTGCGAGTTGGACTTGCGTACCGAGGGTTCCCACAAACTTGTAGATAAGGTATCTACGTATTTATTACAAGTTCAACAGTTCGCCAAAATTAATAAATAAATCAATCAAATTTGAAAAGTTTGTGAAAAACGTTCATATTAAATGTCGTTTTTAAGCAAAATAAAATTTTGTAAATCTCAAAATCGGTCTTTAAAATTGAAACTATTTATTGCAATAGGCTTTTTTAGGAGTTCTATCCAAATAAATTGTCAAAATACATATAAATTGTCTTGAGAATTTTAGGCCCGCTTTAGGACATATCCTTTATGGGTATTTTTTTTTTTTTTTCGCGGGGAAAAAACGCGTTATCGCTACCACCACTGGGGGGTGAGTGGATCGGTTATGTTGGTTTCACACAGTCTTACAGCCCAATGTCGACACTCGGGAGTATAGCATCATCCGAGCGAGCATTGGACCGAGTCCCTTACACTTAGTACACCCTACACTGGCATACCAACCAAAACCCGCGGTGGCCTTCTTCGGCGCATACGAGACGGCCCCGGGGTATCTTGTTGCACTAAGATAGCTGCACGGGACCGTCTCTGCGCGATGCTTGCTCTCCAAGACCTCCAGCCGCCAACCATGGCAGATACCACGGCCGGCAGCGAGAGATCTCCGCCGATCCTTTATGGGTATGCAATTTTCAAATCAGTGGATATTTTTTACCTGATCAATAGTAAATTTTAAGCGGCATGGTCGTTTAGTTACTATGATTAACTGCTGTAAAAATATACTTACGAATTATGGAAACCGCCATAACTACCCATAAAGGCAATACTATTTTTCTATTATCCGTCAAGATGCATAAGTCTCGAATTACCCAATAATTAATCAAATTGGATTCAACAATTGGCTTGAAACTAAAACGACAGTATTTTCACTGCTGGTTAGATGGAGAACGTCCAAACCAGCATTCATATCCACCAGTTGAATGTACTAAATATACATGTAATAAAATAGGCCAAACTGGTGCCTGTACATTGAAAGAAAAGTTATAAGAATTAATAGAAAAATAGTAAATGTGCTACTTTTAAAATTATTCTGTCTATTTTCCTATTTACTTGTTAGTGAACATTTCCATAATTATTGAACTGATTTTTACAGGTGGACACAATACAATTGTGAGCTGAATATACGATTTATTCGTAAAATCAGATGTCGGAAAAGTTCGCGCACGTATCGTCGGTACAGCTATAAATAATATGTGACACATTTACCTGACGACGGGTATTTCTAACAATATATTTGCACGTTTACAATTTTGAACATCTTAGCCTACCAGTGATTACCATTAATTACCAGAAACATCGGTTGGTTAAGGGCACAGATTACTTAGCTCAAAACATCCCGAGAAATAATAGGCCACAAACGTTATTTACAACTTTAATAACATAATATCCAACGGAACTTGTTATTTATATTATATACGTATAGATCGTGTGCAATCATATCCACGGCCAAATGATAGCGTTCGGACATACATTATATAATTTTATAGCGAAAATATTTATATACTTTTTGTTCTTAATAACAAAGTTTTTTTGTAACATTGAATTAAGTCCGCTATCTAAGATTGTGTGGAGATAATCACCGAGCGTAGATTCTTCGAATTCCCGCTTACTAATAAATGAAGGCACTTATTATATTCAGTTGTTAAAGGGTTACGAGAACTTCGTGAAAGTCAATTAGCTGGCGTCATTGTGGGCAAAAACGTATACTTGGATGTTATTAACACAATATTATGTCTTTTCTTAGTCAATATAGGCATCGCACAGAGACTGGCAACTTGTTCTTTGAAATAATTAAAGATTATTTTGAATGTGACAGTCGCTGAAGTATTTCTCGGCAACCTCTATCGACTTCCAACGGTAAGTTAATATTCGAACAATCACACAAAATCGTATAAGAGATAACCCAGTCCACAGTTTGTGTTGTAGAAACGTCTGTATTTATTTGAGAAGTCGACTAAAATAAATAGCAAGAAATCATTTGTGTGCTATAATAATAAAGGGAAAGCGGGACGGACAAACAAAAGCTCTGGTCGACGGTGGCGTTCTGTAGTCGAGCCATTATATTGAGCGACAAAAATTGAAATGATTATATTTAAATGAAATTAGGCAGAAAATTCATGAAGTTAAACCTATTGACAAATAACCTTCTTGTATAATAAATCATAAAAATATTGAAATTCGTATAAATACTGAAACATTAACTTTCTTGAACATATTTAATACAGAAGTTATTACAGTTCGGTTTTTTGTGTTATCAATCTAAGCTTTGTTTTGCCACTTGACTTCTATGTACACTATTGATATTCTTATAACTATACTATTAAAAATACAATAGGAAGATGCCCCTAGGTTATGTTGTTTACAAATACGCGGAATAACCAAACGGGGAGGAGGGGGACGACGGTGTTCTAATGTAAACAGGGCCGGACTCATGTCCGTAGGAACGACACAGCTGCGGGAGAGACCCGAACCAATAATGTGCTTTCATGTAAGTATGAATTCCATCGACACTAGTTTAATACCTCCCCGAAGCCATTTTTTTTATAGAAAAAACCAGTCATTTGATATATATGAAACAATATAAAATAAGTTTAACTAATTTGAAAATATATACATTGAATTATGTTCTTTCAAGATCATTAGGAGTTGCGCTGTGTGTGTTACAGTGCTCTGCGAAATACTTAAGCTGTATATTGTGTACAACTGAAAAATGGATATGTCTCGGCTGTGTGTGGTCTGAATGTCCAATCCTAAAATTTTCCTTCATAAATTCATGTTTCTACATTTATTCATATTAATTTTAACCCACACAAAAAAATTAGATTACATAATAACTGTTCAAATAATAAAACATGTACGTGACTGAGTTCTCCTGATATTATTTCCAATTGAGTGACGAAATCTCATTAGAAGACTGGTTATTGGATTAATTTCAATCTCGAATACCTATCATTACAAATAATTAACATTATGATCTGGTCAGTGCTACGATTTCAATCGCGAAAGTTGATGCCAATATATATGATGTTATAATCATGAATAATGTGCATTTTCCGTTTTTATGATAATTTAAATACATCTCATTATATTATATTAGGTCTTTGACTATTAAATTGCCGTTTAGTATACAATAAGTTAAAGTCGTCTTATTAGAAATAAATTTAATTTCTATAAATAAAATATGCACCCATGCTATCGATGCATCTCTGTCAGTGCAGTAGTCATTTTTCAATGCCCTTCTTGAAGTTGTCAAGTGTACGGGAGCCAACAAACTCTTCAAAATTATTTCGTAGTGCCTCGCAGATATTCAATTTATTCCTGCCAAATAGTTGCCCAAAATTTTGGAAAAAGTCGAAGTAAAAGACCTGGTGAGTACGGTGGATGACGCAAAACTTCCAACCATAGCTCTTGTAGCTTAGAGACCGTCTGTTGAAGGATTTCTAATATCCGAGACAGTACTAAATGCCTTTGAAGAGTTTGTTGGCTCCCGTACACATGACTTCTTCAAGAACGGTATTGAAAAATGATCAATGCCCTGTCAGAGATGGATCGATAGCATAGATGCATATTTTGATTGAGAGAAAAAAAAAACACTTACTTTCTTTGTAAGCGCAATTTCATAGGTACATAAAGACCTAATATTTTAAAAGTTTATATTGTTGACTTCTTGGATTTTTTAAAAGTGAATGGTTATTTTTCATATTTTTATCATTGGCAACATTACCCGAGGGTCTTGTTTTCTAGTCTGCATAACAGGTACATTTTTTCTTATAAAAAATTACACTACCGGCCTACGATATTTATTTTACTCGTCTGTAGTAAAATTCTAGTGATACTCATATTTGGGAAACAAAGAATTCAGTCCAACAATAAATAAGTCCAACTCAACTCATAGAAATAATACAGCGGCGTGTACACGGACAGACAAAAAAACGTTTTATATGTTTAGGAACGTCGAAAAATTATATGTGTAAATACACCAACGAGTCTGTTGAATTTTTTTCTAGTTACGTCCAACTAAACAAACATACTGTACAAATAAAACGGACCAGCATTATTCTATTTTAACCTCTATTGTGTTCGTAATACAAACTATTATTTTTTACAAATCCTCGCCACCAACGGAGGAGTCAAAAAAGCAACTTTTGACAGGAGTGGCTGAAATTTCAATTATACAAATCGCACGTCTCGGCAAACATACCGGTGCATTGGTGGTTTATGACGAAGGAAGTAATTCTAGGAAATATTGAAACATCTATTGGAATATTTATGGCATTAAAAACGGTTTCAAACTTTGCAAAAAACGACATAATAAATTAGTAGACGAAGTAATTTTAACTTGTAAATACGATTCGCTTTCACATCCGATTTACTTATAAATACGCAAAGCACATGCAATCTTCTCGAAATATAAACTGGCAAAGCACTAGTTACATCGCATTTATTGTAAAACACTTGTATCCATCGTATTCACAGTAAAAACCGAAATACGCGTCCGCATCGCAGTTGTACCGTATCCGCAGGTATCCGCATACCCGACAGGTCGGTCCCGAAACAATTTCCTCTCTAAACCATTAAATGCTAATGTATTATTATTTGCTCAACTATAGAATTCAAAACACGGTTACACTGTATCAAGAACAATAGATTATTATTATAATAATAACATATTATGACGCGTGGCCGGTGGACAAAAACAGATGTTACATCTAAAGATTGTTTTGAACAGTTTTATTGCTTCTAATACTTAGTGAACAGAAACAAAAATCCATTTCAAAGCCGCTGGAGTATAAATAAATAAAATTCACAAGCAGGTTCTTAGGATGCTAATAACAATACCGATAAACTTTCTTAATAAATTTTCACTCGCTCGCTCCGGCAAAACAAAATCTATTAGTTCTTCATTAATGCTAGAG
Organism: Lapara coniferarum; assembly: GCA_949316025.1. Classification (NCBI taxonomy): domain Eukaryota; kingdom Metazoa; phylum Arthropoda; class Insecta; order Lepidoptera; family Sphingidae; genus Lapara; species Lapara coniferarum. The sequence continues at coordinate 15,050,640 of OX438933.1, read as the reverse complement.
TGAAAATGTTAAATTTGTAGCTAATGTTTCGCTACTTTAATACAGTCAAAGACGCTTTTAACGTTTTACCATTGAATGAACTGAGTTCTATATCCCTTTGCAGATTTCATATGTACTTTTTAAGATAAAAATACAAGATCCACAAGAACAATATTGTGCTATATTATAATGTAGCATCGAATTACTTCATCTGTCTAACTCAATCTAAGTACTGAAATCCCAAGCTGTTCCGTTTGACACTAATAGACACTAATCAACATTGGTCACGTAATTTCTGCCCGGTCAACTAATGCATATATGCATTTATAGAAAATTAGATCAGTGAAGCGTTCATACGATAAACTTTATCTAAATACCATCAAAATACTGTATTATTAGATTTTAGTATACTTCGCTTAATTATCATATACGCCTCATTTTTATATTGATTCACGAATAATCATAACGAGTTATTACTTCAATTCGCGTCACGAAAAAAATTGTAGGAAGTAGTCAACGAATGTAACTTCTACATTATGACATCTCGTCTCGTTATTTGTATTTAAGTTGCGCATAGTATTCTTAGAGGCTATAAAAGCGGAGTAATAACTGTTATCAAATATTATAAGTGATACAAGGCAATGACACAGGGTCAGCCGGGTACTATGGCTCCGCTTGCCCCCACTGCGGGAAAGCCCGCGCGACAGACAACACTGCGAGTTTTACACACTTTAAAAGTAAAGAATTTTCGGGATTTTTATCGCCGCCCGATCCCCTTGCGCCGGTGACGATCGAAGAAGTCACCACTCTGATCAAGGCACTCAAACGTAGGAAAGCCCCCGGGGGCGATCTAATCCCTACTCGTATGATTAAGATGCTCCCGGAGCATCTAGTTCAAATCTTAACATCCATTTATGACGCCGCGTTTCGTAACTGCATCTTCCCAGAGGTCTGGAAAGAGGCAGTTGTGATAGGAATCCACAAGCCGGGGAAACCCGCTTTCGAACCCTCCTCTTATAGGCCCATCAGTCTGCTCAGTACTCTGGGCAAAATCTACGAGCGGATCGTCCTCGACCGCCTTAAAATAGTAGCTTTTAATCAAAATTTGATCCCTCCAGAACAGTTTGGCTTTCGTCCTAGACACAGTTGTGTCAATCAGGTGCTCCGCATCACGGAGTACGTCCACGATCAATTTCGTAAAGGAATGCCTACCGGTGCTATTTTCTTCGATATCGAAAAAGCATTCGACAGGGTGTGGCACAACGGCTTGCTTTTCAAGCTGTACACTCTCAACGTGCCCACACAACTCGTGCACATCATACGAGATTTCCTGTCGAATCGCGGTTTCAGATATCGCGTGGAGGGAACTCTCTCTTCCCGACACACCATCACGGCCGGAGTCCCGCAAGGCTCCGCCCTGTCCCCCTTTCTATTCTCGCTGTACACAAGCGACATCCCTAGACCACAAAACGCCCATCTGGCACTATTCGCGGATGATACCGCAATATACGCTTCACGTATAGACCCCGACAAAGTGGTGCGCACTTTGCAAACCGCCGCCGACGAACTCGGTGAGTGGTTCCGCAAATGGCGAATCACCGTCAATCCCACCAAAAGTCAGGCCATCCTTTTCACTCGGAAAAGGAAAGTCCATGTCCCTCACTTTCCAGTCCGCATGTCCGACCAGGTTATTCCCTGGAAGGGCCAAGCCAAATATTTAGGAGTAACCCTTGATCAGAGGTTGACCTTCATCCCACACGTAAATGCGGTACGCGCGCGAGCCGCATTCGCGATGAGCCAGCTTCACTGGCTCCTAAACAAAAACAGTAAGATGTCAATCCGCAACAAGATTAGGATCTTTAAAACATGCATCCGTCCGATAATGACATACGCGTCGCCCGTATTCGCTCATTTACCGCCCGGTCGCCTTCAGCGAATGCAGGTGCTTCAAAATCGATTCTTACGACATGCACTTGGTGCCCCGTGGTACGTTCGCAATCGCAACCTCCACGTGGACACCAATATGCCGACCATCAGGCACTTTATGCAGTGCGCCAGCAGACGCTATTTCGACAGGGCGGTAAACCACCCGAACACGCTTATCCGTAAAGCGTCTATATATACTCCATTTGACCGCGCCAAATGGAGACGACCGCGATCAGTCCTGACCGATCCAGAGGACGAAATCACTCTAGCTTTACGCGAAAATAACGAGCATTTAAAGCTCATACACTCCACAAGACCGCTGTACCGTCCTCGCCGTCGAGGACCTCGTCGCGTTCCCCATAACCCTGCCCTCTCGTAGCAGTTCCGGCCCGCGTGCCGAAGACTACAATCAACACGTTAAATAGGATTAGGTTAAAAACCATATTCCCCAAACGTTGATGTCTTATCCTCTCAGTGGCCGCCCTGAGCCGAGGTCGTGACCCATTAGTGGGTCGCCCTCAGCGTGGTCGCTTAATTTAATGGGTTGCGAGCGCCTTCTGCGCTCACCCACAAGACCGGTGTTCTTGTATAAGCCGACCCTCGTCAGGCTAACAAGAGTTTAGTCAGGGACAAAAAAAAAAAAAAAAAAAAAGGGATTTTTATGGGTATTATACTTGATAACTTGAATAGTATTTTTAGGTAATAAAAATAATACCAGCCCTGTATTATATACTGTCCCACTGCTGGGCACGGGCCTCCTCTACTACTGAGAGGGTTTAGGCCATAGTCCACCACGCTGGCCTAGTGCGGGTTGGTAGACTTCACATACCTGCGAAATTCTTATAAAGAACTTCTTAGGTATGCAGGTTTCCTCACGATGTTTTCCTTCACCGTTAAAGCGAATGATAATTGATAAACAATACACACGTAACTTTGAAAAGTCAGAGGTGTGTGCCTTGGGTTTTGAACCTCCGGACATTGTCTCGGCAGACCGTTCCATTCCTAAGTAGGCTATCGTCTACTTTAGGTAAAATTACACTAAAAAGTTGTTTATTATTTGTTATAGCCTTCGAAGGTAGACGAGGAAACGGCCCATCTGATGGTAAGTGGTTGCCGTCGTCATGGACGTCAGCAATGCCAAGGCCACAGCTTGGTCGCTGCCTATCGTAAAAACCGTTTTTTAAACCTCGTTTAGAAAATTATAAGTCATAGCGCTGAGGAAACGCTGTGGGAGGAACTTCATTATTATAGTAGTAGATATTATTATCAATTTATACAAGTTATAATGTAAAATGTTCATGCAATCTTGGCATTTCGTTTCACCATACATGCGATTATAATGATTAGTACATAAGTTAATACTATATTTATGGTTCCATTATTTTTATAAATAACTATCTTAATATTTTTTATATTTTCTCCAGTTAATTTAATTCGTCACAAAAATATAAATGGGTCACGAAAAGCCAAAGTTCAAAACAATTTCATTGTGCAAAAATACTCAGATAACGGTCTCGCTAATTAAAGAAGTGATACATAACTGGATAATAACTAAAAACTAAACTTCTTTAAAAATATCTTAAGTCATACATCGTGTCATTCACAACGTTCTTTGGTTGATGTAGACTTGTTAATATTATATGCTATTTAATACTACGATATGGCAATTTCGAAAAAGGTTGAAAGTGTTTCATGTACCTAAATAGCATAATATGTGACCGGTGTCACCACTTTCGCAAACATTTACAGACACACTGCGTTAACTACATAAAATATCGACTTTTCCGCTATCTAATTTAACAATACACGTTAATACAGTCACAGTAGGAAAATTCACAAACTTGAATAATACAATAAGTGAAGGAATTCCTAAAGACTGACAAAACATATTACGCAGAATAACAATGAAGGTCAGTTCAAAAATTCAAATAGAATAAGTGGAAATAAAAGAATGCACGCTGGGCAATAGCACGGCGTGCACCGAGCTTCCCGCACCCCATTATAATAATCTGCGCGGGAGCGGGACAGCAACAACATTAGAAAGGAACAATCGTCGCCATTACGCCGAATAAAAAGAAAAGTTATTATATTTTTTATTGGAGAGGGCCTCCACCCTCACTCGGCCGCCAAGAGGGGTTACCTTTATTTTATTTGAAAAGTTTATTTTCCATTTGTTTTAACTTTTTTTGCAATATGAGGGGTGAGACTCGTTCAGCACGCACTCGCTCAATGAGTCACTAATGCGCGCCATAACATTATACATGGATATTTAAACTTTCATCTGAACAACATTAAAATGAGAAAAGTTTGGGTGTATTATTGTTAACGTGCGTTTGCCTCGCGACTTTGCTCGCCTACTGCGCTATTCATGGTTCATATCTCGGCTTTTGTAGAAAATGTTAATAGTAAAATACCAGCCATGAGAAGGCATTATGCATAATAATTGTTTTAACTTGAGGCGCGGTTGTTATATGCCAAAATACTTATCTGAAAATATAGAAATGTTAAACCCATATAGAACTTCGTAGACACATACTAAAGCCATTGTATTCAACACTTTAATTTTATAATATCTTCCATTATTGCAGTCACATAAATTATTAATGTTTGGCTTGAGACAAATCCAAAATAAACTTTATAACCCTTTAGTAGAACCCAAATTGATATTTCAAACCCTCCACCTTGCACAACTTGCTATCGTGGCTTGTCACAACACCATAAGGACACAAAACAAACTAGCGGTCAGCAAATCTCAATCGCAGTAGTTGTTGAGATGCAATATCAATTTTTGTCTTGACTGTATCAGATACGTTTCCAGATTATGGAAACAGTTGCATTGACACCTGTAGTCACAAAAAATACTATAAGGACGCACAGTGCGCTCGAATGCATAGGGTAGGCAATTATTTATTAAGATAAACAACTTGTATTAATTTACCTATTCCACACACTAAGACTTCATAGTTCATATTTTGTCTAGTAAAGCGTTTGCGTGACACCTAAATATTCACTAAATTCCAAACACGAATAAAATTAAAAAATCCTCCTAGCCAGTTTCGGCCACGGCGGCCAATCTCAACGGAGATCAGCCAGGTACGCAGGAGATATTATAGTGCACAAGCGTGTGCGCAACACACAAGTGCACTCGCTATTCCTTCACTCTCATAGTCCGATGAGACGGCAATCCGACATGACCGGAGAGAGATCAGGCGCAGGACCAACGGCTTTACGTGCTTTCCGAGGCACGGGGGTATCACACCGCCAACTTCCTGACTCCGAGCTGCGACTGAGTAATTTTAAAGATGGAAAAACCCAGTCACAATATTTTTGGCTCGACCCGGGATTCGAACCCAGGACCTCAGCGCGCAAATCGTACTCGTAACGCATACGCTTTACAACTACGCCACCGAGGCAGTCAAATTCCGAACACGAATAGACCTCATGTTAAGCGGGTCTTAGTTAATGTTAACAAAACCAGACCAGGTACATGTAACAGGTAGATGTTCTATGGTGGTGTTAAAATAAATTATTTTATAACGTAAGCCAAGTGGGCGTAGTTATTCAACGGCGTTTTATGCGAAAGCTGCACTGGCGACTTGACGGCTGTGGGCTAACAGAGGAACTCTCCAGTCTAACACAACCTGCATTGTATTGGCAATAAGATTTAATACGGCTCAGCAATATTATTTACATTATACATTAACCAATAAGAACTCTACAGAATGTAAAAAGTATTTTGTTTATTTTTTTCTCAATATATAATATGTTATTATGCGATAAATAAATCCGAGCACAATTTTGTATTGGTTAAATATTGCTCCTGCATACATAGCTTAATAAAATTCCTACAATAAATGTTTTCTAATTATATAAGTACTGCATTATAATTATAACGGCTGAGTTCCATAAGGAACCCAGCCGTTTCAACTATATAGTGTATACAAACGCAACCCACTCGTATTTATAGTATTAGGACATAAACAACAACTTTGACAGGTAGTGAAAGCTCTTAATACGCGTCGGGCAAACACAAGGAGCGATGTGTGGCCCGCGACCGCAGTAGACCACCGCCCGCTGTTAGCATTAGTTTTTAGCTCCCGGCCAGTGGTAGCCTGTTTGCCCCCCAAAAATATGGTAGTCTACATTTTTAACAAGCAAACCAGACAAAAATGTTCAGAGCCACACATCGTGGTGGGCACTGTTGACGCACAATCAACACTGCGTTACATAACAATGAGCCAGGGTAAAACCCGTCTAATTGTTATAAAAACACAGGGCCCTCGAATACAGTATGATTTAAAAGTGATATTCTCAAACCATAAAGAAGTTTCACATGTCCATGTGAAATATTTATCTTAATATTATAAGTAAACTTAAAGGTTCGGCGTGCCTTCAATACAAAGCTCAAACGATTTTGATACGTTTTAGAGAGCCCTTGACTTTTTATTCCCTTTGAATGTCTTTTATTGTTTACGAAGTTAACTTTGACCGCTGTTTCAGAAACCAAAACCATTAGTTTTTATGTCTTGTTCTTCATAAAGTATTTTACATTTTGAGCATAATAATATATGTAACTGAAGGAGCAGAAAGGAAAGAAAGAAAGAAACATTTATTGGTAGAATAAAATGTGACGTACACAAACATTTATAACAAGGAAAAAAAGTAAATAATACATAAAGGGTACGTGCAACGTGCAGCCCATGATACCGTCGAAAAGATTACTGTGACACTAAGTAGTACAGACATAATATACATTCTGCAAAGTAAGTTCATCCTATAAAAAGTAAATGCCTTATATATGTGATAATCTGAATAAATTATATATTCTATAAAGATAAAAAAAATTGGCACCCATGCAAAAATGAATCTTAATCAGAAAGAATTCTAATTCTACTAAACGCATAAAACAATAACCATAACCTAAGAACCAATCAACTGCAGGTCGTGCAGTAATTTTGTAATTCATTTCGTACAATACGAGTTTGTCTATGAAATTATTATTCGCGATTACCGCGAGCCAGCATTCTGCGATGTATTATTTTTATTAATAAACAACCGGTTTTTACGATTTAAACTATAAAAATTATCGCAAACAGTGGAATGGCGAATGGATTTATAATGGTCCATAAAACTTTTTACACGCATCATTTTATAATATACAAGTGATTTTAACATGATTTTTTGTTAACGCCGAAATATGGCAAGTACAGTGACACCAACAAATCTTAATGATATCTATAATATAAATCTTCGACCGAAGATCAAGTATAACTGCAAATTATTTAAAACTTAAAACGGAAGAAAAATCATTTAAAAATATTATTTCGCATTTTTTGTCTATTATTTGATTAAAAGTATCAATAATAGTCGGTCGCTTCGAATGGAGTTTCAATTAGGCACAATGCATAGATGTGGATGCGCCGAGGCGCGTTTCACACCAGCCGCTCCGTAGCCTTTGTTTGTGAACACATTTAAATACTAGAGGCGGATACCGGCTACACCGAAAAAGATCAATATATACGGATATTTGGGAGCCGCTCATCAATTTTGAGTTAGGATTTCATTAAAATCGTGTGAGGTGTAAAGATTCAGGTATGGTTGCTGTATGTAACTATGTGTAACTATCCTTCATTTGAGTTGGTGGATCTAAAGGGTTGTTTCTCTATGTCTAAACAATGTATTTTAATTGTGGTTTAATAAAAACCGACAACTGAGGAAGAACTTAATAAAAAAGATGAGTGCAGTAATTATATTTGCATCGTATTGGCTGTATGTAGGGCTGCCATCATCTAAATTGCCGACGCCGGATAAACACGGGAAAAATCCTGGACATTTGGGCGAAATATGGGTATTTCCCCGGACACCTGAAAAAATATTTTACGGTTCCTTCTTGAATGCGGGGAAATGCATGAAGTTTTAACTAAGATTTATTTCAATTTGTCGCTCATCTATAAAAAATGGATTTCCCCTGACAACAAAAGTGTCCGGGTTTTGCCCGGACAATTTTTAAAACCCCGGCCGGACGGCCCCCGGACGCCCTTCAAACTAGGACAAATCCGGGGAAATCCGGACGGATGGCAGCCCTAGCTGTATGTTAACACACTGTTTTATTATTTTCACTAGTAGTGCTCGCGGCTCCGCCCGCGTGAAAAAGTTTTTCCGGGACAAAAATATTTTCTCGGGATTAAAAGCCTATAGCACTCAGGAGTTATGTAGCTTCCTATTAGTGAAAGAATTTTCAAAATCGGTTCAGTAGTTCCTGAGATTAGCGCGTTCAAACAAACAAACTCTTCAGCTTTATATTATTAGTATAGATTTATACTTGCATGCTACTTATACTTACATGCATGGTGTATGGGCGTGCTTAATGCCGTAGGCATTCTATCATTCAACCCTTAGTACAGAGATACAAGAAGGCAGGTGCGTATATAATTGGATACCATAAGATTTTTTTGTGTTGTTACTGCATATTGCATAAGTAACTTTAACCAAAAATATGGTGCTAAAATTTTACATTGATCTTACATGAATCTTCGTCATTAAATGTTAGGATGTTTGTTAGAAGTACTCAGTAGCCGCTTTTCGTTTTTGAGACAGGTGGATAGACCATGTTATAGATTATAATATTAAGTCCTTACACATGAAATTGACGTTTTGACGTACTAGCCACTTTGATCTGAAATACCCTTTGGTTAAGAATTCCAAATTAAAATTAATAAATGCATTTAACGGTGCTGCAATTGGAATGTCTGCGACATCTACCGTGCTCCCCGAACCTTGCTCCAACACAGTACCATTTTTTCCGTAATTTGGATACCTTATTACAAAGAAAAAATTCAACTCCGATGTGGCAGTCCAAACCACCTTCAGAGAGTTTATTGATTCTCGCCCCCATGGTTTTTTAGTAAAGGGATCAATGAACGCAAAAGTGAAATGAGATGACAAAAGTGCATAACAATGGTGCATACTTTGATTAATTAACTATATTTTACAAAAAAATCGTCTTTGTATTCCTCCCATACAAAACGCCAATTTCATATGTAAGGACTTAACACACTACTTTTTAAGGTAATTTCTTCCCGTAGCAAGTTCATGAATTTTATTTACACACGGGCAAAACCGCGGGCAACACTCAGTATTCCATAAATAACTACTAAGTTACCTTCAGATATCCAGAAGTTGAAGGAAATCCATGAAACAACGTGCTCAGTAATTAGGGCAAAAATGCAATGTCGAAATTCTTAACTATCCCAGACAGTCCTTGATAAAAGCGGCGGACAGGTTGACAAAAGAATCTTTTATGGGGAACGGACATACGCTTCTATACTCTTAATGACTATGCAATATTTGGTATTATCAACAAACCAAACATGAGTGTATATCCGTATCGTCATGTTACAGGGGAAAAACAAAAATGTAATATACTAAAGGACAGAATCGATTCATTGGAAAGCAGTTACGAATGTACATATTTTTATGCTGATATTTAATAACGATTCATAACAGGTAATTCCTATGGTATCTTTACGAGAACTTTTCCACGTAATGAAATTAGGTTCGAAGAATTTATAACCGAAAATTGATATGCGATGCGCACAAAACTACATTCATTTTCAGCGTTCCGGTAAAATATTTTCTGGGAAATAAGTTGAACCATTTCTATGTAGCGCAAACAATAATTACACATTAGAGTTAACGCGGTTACAATCTGATCCACACTACTCTAAGGGTTTCACCGAAAACAATTAATAAGGTATTATGTGGAAATTTTACGTAATATGTGCACTACGTTTAAGCATATTGTTTTCTTATACAAATGAAAAATAATCAGGAGCGTGCTAAGCAGTTTGCAGATTTTTTTGAATTGGTGTATAGTAATCACCACTATTAGACGCACAAGCAGCAGCGGTGGAGGTTGAAGCGAATAGTGCTCGTGTTCATGTACAAAATGTTAGTCTTCAAGATGTTAAGAAAGCACTTGTAAGTCTTAAACCTAAATATTCAGATGAATATAAGGACCAGATGGTCCTTATGGTATGCCAGCTCTTCTATTCTTTTTTTTTTTTTTTTTTTTTTAATTTATATAAGACACATACAGAATACAATCAAAACATACAATAATAACTATAGCTAGGGTTAGTACTAAATCTAGATTGCACTCCAAAATTTGTGCCCAAATCATGACTACTACATACGATGTGTTAATATTTAGTTATAATTATAGTAATAAACCGCCTACTTAAGTTCTCTATAATATAATATTATTATTATTATTATTTTTTTTTTAAATCTAATTCTAAACTTTTAAAACAGTATTTGCCGTAAACTTATAATAAACTTTGCTAAGTTGCTGTGCATAATGTCAATTTGTGTATTTTTCTTAGCCAAATCATTGTACGAGCGACACATTCTAGTTATAGGGTTGTAATATGAGGTGTTGTTGTTGTTATTCAAGGATTGTGGTAGAGTTCTAGCAGAGCCACTACATTTTATATTTAACATCTGCTTAAATGCGACGTTCTCGGTGAGGTGGACGATAACACGAGTTACTCCGGTATCTAAGGGAAAGTCTGATCTGGATGTCAGTGAATATAGACCAGTGGTAGTGCTACCCACGCCAGCTAAAGTCTTTAGAGTCTGCGATCCAGCACAGTGTGTAAAGCCAGGTTCGCGCGCAGCTGTCAGACGAGCAGCTGATCCGACCGGGGCGTAGCACAGCTACTAGTCTGCTTAACTTTATGGTGAAGGTAGTATTGGCAGTCGACGTTGGCGTAAAGGTAGACGTGGAATACTTTGATTTTAAAAAAGCGTTCGACACAGTCGACAAGATGTGTTATTAAGGAAACTAGCGACTGTTGGGTATACACTACACCTGTTACAATTCTTTGCCAGCTACATGAATGATCGGTAACAGTGTAGATTATAATGGGCACGAATCTGAACCATATTACACCAGGTCTGGGGTAAGTCAGGGCAGCAGTGTGGGGCCTCTCGAATTTATTATAGTGATAAATGACTTGCCGGAGTTTGTCAGATGCATCATGTTCATTATTTGCAGATGACCTCAAATTGCTGCACGAGGTAAAGGGTAACTTAGATTGTGAGCACCTTCAAGAGGACATGAGCGGGGTGGTGGAATGGAGTCATAAAAATTAACTCTGCTTCAATGTAGCTGATGCTCGGTGATTACCTTTACCCGCGCGAGGACTCCTGTGCACTATGAGTACAGTGTGGAAGAGGAGCCGAGTGGAGGAGGAGAGGAAATAGCGCCAATATGCTACTAGGTTTAAGGGACCTGTAAAGATGAAAAAAAAAAACAAATGATAAATAAATAAAAAATACAGAATGTAGAGGCATGTACTGCATGTAGGTACCTCTACCTTACTCGTCGACTATCCACTTGTGGTTTCACAGATCTAAACAAGTAGCTCGAGGTTGTACCTATATTGAAAATAAATTAGTTTCACTCGAAACTGGTTATAGATAGTAATCTGGTTCATAATCAATTTATAAATAAAATAATTGTCAAACAATTTATTAAATATGAACTTGTTTTAAATAAATAATATTTGTAACTGTTAAGTAATTCGTTAATCTAAAGTCCCTTTTTGGGATTTCATACACAGTTACGCGATAATAAAATGTAATTTTAGTGACAAACATTTTGGTGTAACCACAAATAAATACATGTACATTAATAAAACATAAATAACCAATCTCCATAGTTGAAATTCCATTGACCATATATAAGAAAATTGTAATGGGACCTGTTCAACACCTGTGAGTTTTATTAAATTAGACCGTTGTACCACTGTTGGTTTACCATTACAATTGTTGGTGGCCACTTTAGCACCATATAAATAACAGTTTAAGTACGATAAAGGTGTAAGAAACGTCCTAAGTGTGATCGTCTGGCCCAGCCGGTAGAGCGCGGCCGCAACCAATTAGGGCCGTCGAAAACTCAATTTTGTAAGAGACAACAAAACGGGTCGTCTATGACCACCAATCCCTTAGCGACCGACGGATGTTACTATCAAGAGGCGGCCTCCTGGTATTGTCTATTTGAAAGTTCGGAGTTATGAAAGTTCGCAGGTTTAATTTTTTTTTTGTCCCTGACTTATACTCTTTCTAGCCTGACGAGGGTCGGCCTATGAAAGCACACCGGTCTTTTGGGTGAGTGCAGAAGGCGCTCGCAACCCTTAAATTTAAACGACCACGCTGAGGGCGACCCACTAACGGGTGACGAACCTCGGCTCAGGACGGCCACTGAGAAGATAAGACATCAGCGTTTGGGAAAGATGGTTTTTAACCTAATCCTATTTATTGTGTTGATCGTAGTCTTCGGCACGCAGGCCGGAACTGCTAAGAGAGGGCAGGGTGATGGGGAACGCGACGAGGTCCTCGACGGCGAGAACGGTACAGCGGTCTTGTAGAATGTAAGAGCTTTAGATGCTAGGTCTTTTCGCGTAAAGCCAGAGTGATTTCGTCCTCTAGATCTGACAGGACTGAACGCGGTCGTCTCCATTTGGCGCGATCAAATGGAGCGGTTTCAATTGCGTGTCAGTTTTATTATATGCAACATCCTGGTTAAGCGATATGGATATGTCAAAATGGGCTATAACTATATTAATAAAAACTTTTACAAGACATATATTTATAGAGGTCTAAAGAATTGCTTTTGTAAATTAATGTCCACATCACATGATATAATGAACTGGCAATTACTTGCTGTAATGATAACCGCGCAGGTGCTGTATTATTTCTAATATAACTGTTGAAAGATTAGCAGGTAAATAATATTGTCATTGAATAAGACAGTATGAAATTAACTATGCAATACACACGTACTTATCCGCTAGTTGCGTAACGAGAGGATAATTACAACACGCGGAAACCGTGACCGCATCCCAACACGTGTTTTAACTCGTTGATACAAATTGTGCAAACACAACAATACACCTAACCTAGACAAAACATACCCTTTTGTGCTCTAGACGAGTGTTATTTTAAGGGAAGAGATCAGATTAAGTTTCCGATGTTAAATGGCATTTTTAAATACAGATATTTTGTTATAATTGTTATAGTTATGAATCGTGTTTTTAAATCGGAATATTCAAAATGACAAAACATCTCTTTGAAATATACGCATAGATTAAATGATTGTCGGTCACAAACAACATGTAATTTTGCACAATACGCGATACACATGCAATCAACAATGCGCTACTTTGATAGAGGCTAATATCCATTAATATCTGAAGGGTCAGCTATGGCACAATTGAATCACATTGAAAGAGGATTACACGCGTCCATCACTATCCACGGTTTATTGGAGGCAAAAGGCTAAAATGTAATGATGCAATTGGATATTATCATTGAGAGGTGGGATATTCCTGGTAATGTATTTCGCGATGGCTTAGCAACTTGAATATGTCAATATCAGGATGATCTTAGTGATTCAATGTTCGGTATTTAATAAAAACATGATTGTATCAGACTGCCTCAGTCGCGTAGTTGTATTACGGTACGACTGCAATGCTGTAGTCTCGGGTTCGATCCCCGGATCGGGCAGTGATATTGGGTTTTTTATTCAGTATCAGCCTGGAATTTGCGCCTGATATGGCGATAAGCTTGCTACCTATCATATCATGGGACGAAATCGCATGGCGAAAAGTGGGTGCACTTGTTGCGCCTTTGCCTACCCTTTCGGGGATAAAAGGCGTGAGTGTGTGTGTGTGTGTGTGTGTGTGTGTGTGTGTGTGTATCAGTATATTAAAACAGTTAATACAAAGACCAGTACTCGTAGAGTCATGGTGTCCGAATGTCCGAAATGGCCCGCATTCCGATAAAGGAATTTTCGGACTAACGAAGAATTTCGACACAACAAGCGGTCAATACGTTTCCCATACTGTGATGCATTGAACCAAAATTGTAACACTACCTTAAATGACTATTCTTTGCAGAATACTGATGTGAAGTAACAGATTTTTTATTGAGATCACGTGAGTACTGCTCGATACTCAGTATATTCCTGTTCTACCGGACCCGATTAATTGTTTGAGGTCGCGAGGCACCCACAATAGGGTAGATTCCCATGTTTGATTTTGTAAATTATTTTACATGTAATGGAAAATAGTCCGAAATAGATATTCTTTTGTGAAATCAACATCAAAATTGTTTGAAAAATAAAGCTGTTATTAATATTTAAAATATAATATTATAAAGGCGAAAGTTTGTAAGAATGTATGGATGTATGGATGTTTGGATGTATGGATGTATGGATGTAAGGATGTTTGTTCCTCTTTCACGCAAAAACTACTGAACGGATTTCGATGAAATTTGGCACACGGGTAGATCATGTCCTGGATTAACACATAGGCTACTTTTTATCCCGGGAAAATATAAACCGGGACTTTTATCCCGGAAAAACTTTTTAATGCGGGCGGAGCCGCGGACAAAAGCTAGTTTAAAATATTGTTGTGAACGATAGTGGGAACGGTGAGGGGATATCGCGCTATCTCTTTCGCACGCACGCAGCGCTACGGTCGGTAACACTCGATAGCGTCACAGTTTGTTATTTTTGCGCCAATTTAAAAAAAACATTTTCATTACATTTTAGAGGTCTTAACATTTTTGATAAATGTAATTTTAAAGAGCAATTAGCTAACCAATACATTTGGTATTCTGGTAATCTGACAGTGATAATTTTTGTTTGTTTTTAGACAACTTTGCTCGTTTACATACCTTACCCACGTAGCCACATAAAAATAATTTCATAAAGCATTCCATAAAAAATGCTTTAAAAACCGCATCTTATATACAATTAAATTTCTTGTTTTCTTTAAAACGACATTTTAAAGTAGAAAATTAATTAAGTACTTGTTTATTTTAATACCAGCTTCTTGCGATCATTTAAAACGTTGAAAAAAGTAGTCATTTCAATTGTAACGTTGTGGAAGTATTACAACTATACAATGTAACGCTTTTTTGTCAGCTATAATTGTGGAGTTTGATAAATTAAAATCGAAAATTGCCGTTAAATTAAATTAATACCTACCTTATATTACAAATTAGGAATTAACCTTTAAGGTTGTTGACAATAATCGCTGTATCCTCTGTCATCGTTATACATTGTTTTGTCTAGCATCCTCTGACGGTGAATGTCACCCAACATAGCAAGACAAAACACTGAATAACTATCACAGAAGTATACAAGATTTATTAGTCAGGCGGTAAATATCGGAAGTAGAGTAAGGTAAGTACCTATTAATCTAAAATTTGTCAACCTGAAAAGAGACTTTATTTAAGAAAATGTCTAGTCTTAAACAAGATAGACTGTTGGGTGAAAGGCGACTCCATGGTCAAGACGAAAAAAGAAATGGCTTAAAATAATGTCAGTAAAAAAAACGTGATATTAACATTACGCATCCCGACCAGAAAATGTTTTGCGATCAGGGGATCTCTCTTTATAATTTTACTAGTATTGCTCGCGGCTTCGTCTGCGTGGAAAAATAATCCAGGATAAAAAGTTTTTCCCGGCATAAAAAGTATAGCCTATAACACTCAGGAATAATGTTATAATTCTATGAATAATTCTTCCTCTATTAGTGAAAGCATTTTCAAAATCGATTCAGTAGGTAGTTAGATTAGCACGTTCAACCAAACAAACTCTTCAGCTTTATAATGTCGAATGTAGATTACAAGAAACACTTTAAAAATTATCCCACTGAGAAACTTAGGGCGGTATTAATAAATCAATCTCAAGTTTGAGTTACATCTCAAGTAGACATAATGTATGAAGAGTCCAATACATTATGTCTACTTGAGATGTAAATCAAACTTGAGATTCATTAATTAATACCGTCCTTAGACTGAGCTTTGAGAGGGTCTTGGCTCCCACATAACGGACAGCAAACATTTTTGTGAATTTCGGTTTGAACAAACACACCTGAATTGTTTGAGATTCATATTATTATCTAACTAGATTTTGCCCGCGGCTCCGCCCGCATGAGTGAGTTTATCCCGGATAAAAAGTAGCCTATGTGTTAATCCACGATATGATCTAGCAGTGTGCCAAATGTCATAAAAATGCGTTCAGTAGTTTTTGCGTGAAAGAGGAACAAACATCCATACATTCTTAAAAAATTTCGCGTTTATAATATAAGTAGGATTAGGCGATATGTGCTTGTCGTCTTTTACAATGACGATTCAGTATAAGCTTGGCAAAACTACCGCTCACCCAGGCTGCTAAGGAACTTGTGTACAAAAAATCATGGTCTAGAGACACCAAAATAAACAGCTCTACGCTGTCAGTATTTAGAATAGTACTTAGTAGATTCGAAATATACAAGAATCCATAATTATGCTTTGTCTCCTCTAATCTTAGCAGTAACCATAACTGCCAAAATGCGGGTTCGAATTTGTATATTCCTTCCAACTTTGTAATTGTGTATGAAATGACGAACAATCACAGTAAACATTCACAATACCGAAACGCGTCCCAATCTGCATCCTTTACATTGTATTAAAAATAGTGTATTTTACAATTGTTGAATTATTTTAATGGTTTATCAAGGCCATGCGTATTCTTGCCAACATTTTGTCGCATGATTTATTTAGCCGTGTGGTAATGCTTTTCAAACAATTGCTAACGTTTTTAATGTTGTGAATCTCTGAGTAAATAAATTTTGGAATTGTGTCAATACAACCGGCGTGACGAGATCGTTTCAGTATGTTTTGTATTTGACCTTTATTTCGTTATTAATAATTACATAATCCAATGAATTGTAATTATAAACTATTTTTAACAAGATTAATTGTGGCCAGTTGTAAGCTAGTCAGGTTAGCGGCAGGCTAACATAAATTCAAATAGCCTTGTCTTTTTGAATGCAACAAGTCCCGCGTTCCTTAAACTTTATTGACCCCTTTCTGTCCACCTACAAAGTCGTGATGACGTTGACGAATACATTACTTCCTATAAACATTAGTAGTACACGCTTGTCGTGTCGGCTCGCACGGCGAATCGTCAAAGTGTTATTAAAGCCAATAATTGAGGACAAACACACGGACAAAATAAAGAGGAAGTGAGTAGTTAGAGAGCGTCTTCGCGGTAAATCGCGTCATGTCCTGTACTGACCTATATGGACGTATCTACTATCTATGCCGTATGAATTGTTTGGGAGTTTCGTATTTATGGGATTTTTTTATGGCATTGAATGACGAGACGAGCATGCCGTTCGCCTGATGGTAAGCGATACGACCGCCCATAAACCGTAGTAACACCATACAGCACCTTGAGTAACAAAGTACTGTGTGACATTCGACTGCGCTCGTCATCCTGAGACATAAGATGTTAAGTCTCATTATGTCCAGTAGTTTCACTGGCTACAATGTCCTTCAAACCGAAACACAACAGTGCATGCACACTGCTGCTTGGCGGTAGAAATAGACATTGGTAGAATATTAACGGCATATACCAGACTGTATAGGAAGCACCGCCTCTATAGTAGTTCCGACTAGTCGGATTACAGGGTCAAATGGTGTCTAAGACTTTCGTAAGACAGTCATCATTCCGACGATCGTTGAGAGAAGGAGAATCGTTTGTCAATATGCAACTATATATGATGATGGGGGGGGGGGGAGAAGTAATATAATATACATCACATACGAACACGCTGAGTCCGCAAAGTATGTCTTAATATGATGTCGGTAAAATATAAACCGTATTTTAATAACGATTTTTGTCACGATTAAACTTTTCGATGCGAAAGCAATATGAATAGTCATGAATTTTGTGTAATGAAAAATATTTCAGTGATTTATTTTGCTATTAAGCTCCCTATTCTCAGGAAACGGAACTTTAGATTGATATACGCGTTGTGGACAGTTACATTTCAAAATTTACAGTAGAAGAAAGCAGCAGTAGATTTAGAGAAAAGTAGTCAGCTTCCCCAAGTATTCCAAAATAGCCTCGAAATTTTTTGTTTATGTGTCATTCAGCAAAAGTATTGCTTGATACTTGAAGAATGAAAACTTCGGATACAAAGGGTATAATATTATACAACAAAATAACAAAATGGCACAGTATGTAATGGAACGCATATTTTTTGTGCGGACATAGGGTTGCTAGATATTCGATGTTATTATATTAAAATGTTTTCATTTTGAAATTTAAACCATATTCAATTAAGCATTTTTTAAAGAAAGGTATAAAATCTAATTAGATATGCAAATTAAACTATAGGTTTATCTTTTAATACCTATTAGAATAGAGAAAGAGCAACACAATACGAGAAAAATATGATGTTCAAAATAAAAACATTTGTAATTAACTAAGCAACGATATTTCACAAAATACAATAGGTACACTACATAATCCATCATAAATTCATACTAAAATAAATTATGCCAGTCGTAAAATAATTAACGTTTTTACACTCAACGTTATAATGTACGAAATAATGGTATTCCCATAGCCGACAACCCTGAGCGTGTACTGTAGCGGCATCTATAAAAAAATTGGGCACCTATTATTATAAAAATAAAAAAGCGGCTCGTTCCACATTTTTATTACAGTACGCTCATTTAACTGTTATAATTAATGTCCGCGATGTGTAATAAACATGACGAAATTAATACATACAATGTAGGCACTGCTGGAACGGGCTTCTGTTACTCCACGGGAAGATGAGCCTCGGTCAGATTTGATCCGAAACGAGACTGCGAAAGAGCTTTTGCTGATTTTCTGATTGCTATTAAGTATATGTTTGCCATAGGAAAATAGACTGAGCTCTACAACTACGATTGCGTTTTTATTTAAAAACATCGTTTTTTTTATTTAAATGTAAGTATTTTTTGTGTCTACTACTGCATCATAGCTGAATTCTATAGGGCCGATTTTACTCCTTGCTAATAAACGTTATTTGCCATAACTATAAGCCGACCAAATACAAAAGTGCATGCTCTCAAATATATGGCAATAAAATGAGTACATTAACTGTTCAATACGATAACTGTCAAACAAAATTTACTCGAAACCTGTGAAATAGGCCCTTATAGTTGCAAACACTATTCAATCTTTAAAGCAATACAATTCGGCAATTGATACTATCAGCAGGTCTCCTACAGTCATATAATCTTGTCACTAAAATGACAGACGGACTTTCCAAATATAACCCGTAGATTCGGAATTTGATTTAAACGTATAATTTGTAAATGAGGAACGCAGCGTGTCTTAAGTGTTGACTAAACAATGGTATCTGCCGGAATCTCGTACTAAACAGCACAGCTCTCATTAATGTAAACGTTACACACGAATTTAAATGTTCATACAACTTATGAATTCATTAGTCTTATATTCGTGTAAGAATATATTACCACGTTAATAAATATTTTATCTTCTTCAGACATTTTGTGTTGCATCTGATGAATATTTTCACTGCCTAATATCACAATATTATCAAATGAAATGAAAAATATGGAAGTTGACATTCACGACATTCGAACAATTTAAATCGAATCGGAATCCTTATCCCGGCCGGCCATCCAAATGTAAAATTTCCGGAAACATCGTGTAATTTATTGACAACCGGAGCCGATATTTAAAACCCTTGTGGGTCTCTCAATAGCCTTACGCAATCGTGTGGCGAAGCTTCTCTGTATCAAACGGCAGATAAGGACGTCTACGTACTGAGACAGAAATGGTGGCAGACGGAATCATACGTGTCGCTCTCTTGTAGCGTGTTCTGATCGTATGACAGTTGTGAGGCGTACTTAAACTACAAAATATAGTTAAAATGACAATACTGCTAGATGTCGCCCGACAACTATCAAAATAACTAATCCATTCGTTAAAACTGAATTTACATAAAAACATTCAGTAACTATTGTTTCAGGCCTATTGAGTAAGATGTCTGTATAATATTATTATGCGTTTTGGCTTTAAAAAGTCAATAATAAACGACCTATGCGTCGTAAACTGTATTGAGTAAAATCGTTATCTTAATAATTTGTAGAGCGTGTTTTTATATTATACGGCCATTATTTTACATTTATAGGACAATGCAACGTGATCGATAGATCAGAAATATTGTTCTCAAAGAATTTAAATCTTTATTTTCTAAATGCTTCCATATTATATTTCTGAAAATAGATTTGTATTTCTAATTTTACTATGGTTATCAAACAAATATTTTAATGATTGTGAGATGCTAACTTCCGTTCATCAAGATACTTAAAAAAATTATAGAAAATATTGGACGTATGACTCCTATTTTTTTATAATAACAGATCTACCGTATTTGGAAAATATTTAAAATATGTACTTACGCATCGATGGCTTAATCGTAGCCTTTGCTGCCAGACAAAATTTTAGCACAAGTAATTGTACTCACCTGAAATAGAAAAATAATGTGTAAAGTACCTAATGTGCATAATTTTTACCCTACAAAACAATAAAAAAGTCTTAAATGACGGAGTCACTCAAAAATAGCTAAATAATAACTAACAAGGACCGATTAACGATGAATTTTAAATTGTATTAGCTTACTCAATCATCACAATCATTTTCGAATGAAAAAATTAAAATGCTACTAGATTTTTGTGTCAAAAGTATTTAAAAAAAAGTGGAGAAAAAATAACGCTAAATTAGCAAAATACTAACAAAAAAAAAATGTAGCACGGTCGCATATCCTCCCTAGTTTAAAAAGTGTCATTACCCTCACCGCTTGAATTCATTGGGGTATATCAAATTACTATATATATCATTCAATATCAGATTACCCATAAAATGTAAGTCATATGAATGCGAAAAAAGGTGTTGATGTTAGAACGCAGATTTTGAAGAAATTAAGTGTAATGTAGCCATTTAGGGCCTTCACAAGTTTAAATTTATTTTGGAGTTATCGTATTAAACAAGTAATGTAAATAGTATTTTATTATCAATGGGAACATAGATTAGAGTGAGATTTTTGTATTTGGAGAACTTATACATTTATGTGACGCATAGTATTTACTCATTTGTCGTGAAACGGGCCCTTATAGTCTTCTTATCTATTCTAATATTATAAAGCTACTTACGAGCTTAGTAACAGTTTGTTTGGTTGAACGCTTGTTTAGTTGTGTTCTAGTTTGGTAAGCATAGTTTTTTTGTTACATAGTCTTGTATCACGAATGGTTGATGTTATGACTGCCTTAAACAAGTGGTACGTTTACGTATTTTGTAAATGTATTTTAATCGTTAGTATAAGTTTTATAGTACCTAACAACTACTAGCTTAAAAATAAATAAATAAATGCGCTAATCTCAGGAATCACTGATCCGATTTTAAAAATTCTTTCACTAATAGGAAACTACATTACTCCTGAGTGTAGACGCTAATTTATATATCAGGAAAATATTTTTATAGAGAAAAATCTTTGTCACGCTGGTGGGGCCGCGAGCATCATCCAGTTCCTACCAGATAATTTTACAGTTGGGCTCTTATACTAGGAAAGGTCGTTCCCAACCAACCCAACGACCAAAACCAAGTAAATAATTAATAAGAATGTCATTGTTTTTTATGCCTAAATGATTAGTACAATGTAATAGCTGCAGCGGGTTATAGCTAAGCGCGCCTGTCACTTGTAAACCAGTTGGCGACTCGCGTGACCAGCCCCACCGGTGGGGTGGTGTGGGAATACAATTTCCAACCATTTGCCGCGCGAACTACGCAGAAATTTGATATGATTTACAGTTAGTCTCAAAGGGTTAATTGTTTTATGTAGTTTCATTACGTGCATTCAAATCTCGTTGCTTCGACTGTATATTTACTATGTAAGAATTATTTGATCTATACATTTTATATCATCTTGGTAAAATTCATGATTTGTAATGTTGTTTTATTTTTGTCGGTTTATTGCACCGAGGCATTACAGTCCGATACCACTATGATCTACTCAATTAATTTTGAAGTTTAATAGCATTATAATAACAATGCATTTGCACTAACAAAATATCATAATATTATGCAATAACAGTGCAGAAATAATTTTCGTACGCAGTAATCGATCCTTTGGCCCCTTTATTGGCGCTAAATATAAACTCGCGCAAGAACGCTTAAGGATTATGATCTGCATATATATAATTAGCAGTTATTGTTTCGAATAGACAAAGCGGCAGTTATAACTGCAAAATGCATTCAAGTAGCTTATTGTAACGGTCCACTTCTCGAGGTCACGGGATCCACAGTTCATTAAACAAAAGAAAACAGCTGCGCCAAATTGCTGACTCGTTTGAAGTTCATATTAAAATTCTATGCGTTTTTGTAATGATATGACAAAAATGTAAGAACCTATTATAATGCTAAAAGTTATTATTAAACTGAAAGACAGGACGAGCAGGACGCTCGTCTGGTAGGACTACTTGGACGACTTCATGACGACCACCCTATAGGCAGGGTTTAAATCTTGATTGAAATCATCATCAAAATTGATTGAAAAATGAGGCACATTATCAGATTCGAAATATTGTTCTAGGCAAAAAAAAATGTGGTAGGGTTATCTTGCTATCTCTTTTTTACGAACTTGCAGTTATGGCCGTTTATTTTCGGTGACGTCATAATTTGCATCTGATACTTAATAGTTACCCTTTCACTATATTTCAAATCTTTTAAATATCTAACTGATTTATTATCAAGCTGATTTAGATTTTTTGTTTTCGTTAGGTATTATTTAACATAATCTTTTGATAAGCAAAAAATATTCTCTTTTTTACTAGGCACGATGCAGTATTCAGCCTGCGAACTACCAATAACGCATGACATACTATCATAAAAATTGTAATTGTGTAATTTTTTTGTCATTTTCAGAGTTGTCAGTTAAAAGAGTATAAATATACTATTTACGAAAAAAACATAATACTTATAGCAAAATTCTATCTTTAATTCGTGGCAAAATCAGACAAATAAAAAAAACATTATATTATTTTTCAAAAATAACAATATATCTGTCAGAAACAAAAAGATCATGATTTTTCCGCCCTGCCTGTAGGTACTTTTCTCACGTTTTAGGCTTTAGATGTCACCTAATAATGTAGTACATCCAGTATATTAGGTATTATACAATGGCTTTAAACTGAAACACAACACAGCTTTCAGAATATACTTAGAACCTTCCACCAGGAAGTCGTATGAACTCTACCATACAGTGTTCCTAAGTAGCTACCTACTATCTTTTGTGACTGGATTTGGATGATACTTTATCTTCAGATGTCATTATCGCCTTATTTCACTTATGCCGTTTCATTGTGTTGCATAATCTAATATATCTGAACTGCAAATTAGTCTGAACATTTCGTATAGTGATAATATGTCGGGCATCAATGTACGTCCATTAGTATAAACAATAACACAGAATATATAATAAATTTTATTGAAAACAATAATGTGTCGTTCACGACATAATAAAATGCGTACCGATTTAGAGCAAGAAAGCTAGAGGGCGTTGTCATACTGTGAGACGATAGCAGCAATACGATGTTATGCGCGATGTAATCATTACGTGAATATGTATAGGATAATGTGTTGGGTTTCCCCATACATCTATATATATAAGCGGGGTTTGACGGGTTAATGTAGCCATGTCCAAGCATGTATGTTAAGTTGATAAAGAAGATATCTCGAAATCGGTACAGACTGTGTTAAAAGTTATTGCCAATTCTGAAGACTCTGTAATTGTTTCAAAAGAATCATAGTTCCTGCGTATGAAAAATTTAGGTATATTAAGATAGCCATAGTATTTTGCACGTTAACTATTCCGTTGATATGATTTCTATTTCCGTAATTTTATAAATAATTTAATATAGTAAATATATTGAGTACCATACCAGCCCTGTACCCACTACATACCGCTCACTATGACTTCATATAATTACGCGAATGTTAGACATTGAAATAAAACTATTTTGCGGATTTTATCGCGGTTTAAAACCGAGATAAAATAAGCAAAATAGTTTTCTTTCAATATCGCTCACTGCTGAGGACGAGCCTCCTCTATAACTGAGAGGGCTTTAGGCCTTCGTCCACCACGTTGGCCTAGTGCGGTGCCCAGTACTAGTGTTAATTTAATTTTGGTTTATTAACATCAAGCTGGCAAATTGTTCTAAATTATAATTAATCATTTTACATAAAATAATACAAAACTTTTTTTTTTTAAGTATAATTATCGTATATGGTTCAGAAGTTACAATATCATTACCGAATATGTCCGCTTCTATGTATCTCACGAGATTATTGGTATGAAAAGACTAAGCTCGCAACGAATATCCTTCTGTCGTATGATATTTCGTTTTTCGTTATAATATTATGTTCATATGAATACGTATACAATAAAACACACAATAAACCAACAACATTACACCATAACAAACGTAAATATAACAATAAAAAAGCGAAACAGAGAAACTACTGTATCACAAATATATAAAACGCAGGCAGATTTCGTAAAAATCTAACAAACAAAGAATGGGTGTTATTTTTAGATGAAATTAACGCACATTATGAGCGTACGCGCTGGTTCAAATCGTGAATCATTTTAGGATGTGGTCACTCAGACAGCTGTGAAACGACTTCATACTGCACGGATTCTATCAATGAACAACGGTCTCGGACAAAAAGCGATTGCAAAACAAGTATCAGTGAATCTCTTCTAATCTTTTATTAGGACAAATAAATATGCTTAGGTATGTTATAGGTTTAGTGGTTAATAAAGGTAACTTGAGTAATCAGCTGAATCGCACACCAGTACCGGGTGATTTTACATTCTGTATGAGTGATGTATATACAACTAGCCATAGGAGCAGCATCTCGCTCTCCGCCTACCGGCACGCTCGCCCGCTAGCAGCGCGCCCCCGTCCTCTGACCGGCTCCACGTCATCGCAATAACAAATATTTTCCACTGATTCTATTGTATATTGTTGGTTTTTCTTGTTAAAACATTAGTTTTTTTTAACCTACATTGGGAGAGAGTTTAATGGTTTCCAATGTGAGCAAGTATATGCCTAATGTGCTACGTGTTACTTATTGGTCATCTATCAGCGCGTGACGTAAAAATAGCCTAATTTGGCGGTTTGCCAAAGTGCTAACGTCATAATGGTGCTCGGGTCATTATCTGACTGACAGTACATAATGTGCTTACTCGTGACGTCTCACGAGTCCCCATTGTCGATGTATTCAAAAATAGTAAACATAAATTTCGATTAAAGTGATTACATGACATTTGTTTTATCTTCTTCTTGTTTGGCGTTTCAATGTTCATCTTTTGTCAACATTCACGAAAAATATAATTTTTCTTTTTCATTTAGCTAGATAAAAGAATAAAGACTACTCAGAGGATTACAACCTGCATATTGCATATAACGATGCTGAAACGAGTAATGGCACATCCAACTGATTTGCGAACACATTTTTAACTTAATACATTAATGGAGTACCTACGATAGTCAAATGATTTAAATCAAGTTCGAATTAGGAATGCATATGCTGATAAAAGCCGGTAATGGTATTAACTTCATCTCTAGAGTAACGTTTGGCGTGTCCTGTTAAGAAGTAAAGTGGCGGCGGTAACTAGATGATCTCATTATGAATCATCGTTTTGCTAGATATTTTGTAAAGGCGGAAGGTACACGTCCGGCTAATATAATTAATGGGAAAGTTTCCACTTTTGTTTGTGCCGCTCTATTTACCGCGTCTCGATGTAGCTCCTGAATCAACTTTGTACTTAATTTATTATCTTGGGTCATCCATATAAAGATTAATTTTAAATTAATATAACCCTGATAAGCTTTAAGGATTCGAGCTTACTGGTACCTACTTCTAACGTTATAAAAAACCGGTGGGGGTAAGTTTATTCCGCTCCTTCGTACATAATTTGCAATAATTCATTAGGTGACCAATCAAAACTAAATATTGGGACGAGCTACATACTTAGTAGGTAAAAGGTACGTTTTACATAACATAATAACATGTAATAATCAAATGTATGCCTAAACTACTCAATACAGGTTTTTATACCAATCAGCATGCTAATAAAATAAATTAAATTTGAATATTAGTTATCTGTCACTCATTGATGTAAACAAACCCCATCAATGCTGTCACTACATGTTTTTGCGATTTTATCGCATAATTAATGATATATAATTTACCAAATTTGCACAACTATTTTGTATTGGCTATACTCGCCTATGGGTTTATGATTATGTATGTAAAAAATATGCAAAAATATTTTTATCATATGACATACTCAAATTGTTATAATACCTACATTTATAACTCAACCAATTGAGTTCCTGATAGTATTGTCCCCTATGTTAGTGCTCACTCACGGGGATATTTTGTGTGCAAATAAAGACTTCTTGAACCATAGGTAAAAGCTGTGCGTTGCGCATCAGTCACCATCTACACTAATATTATAAAGAAGTTTGAGTTTTTTTTTATATTTGTAACGAATTAACTCAAAAAATACTTTACTGATTTTAAAAAAATCTTTCACCATTATAATAATGCTATGCTTTTTATGCCGGGAAAGCGAGACTTTTGTACGGGCTAAACTTTATCACGCGAGCGGAGACGCGAGCACAAGCTAGTTAAGAAAACAGTCAAACAAACTTATCTATGCGTCCTGTTAAATTTGCACATACACACACACACACATACTCACGCCTTTTATACCCGAAGGGGTAGGCAGATGCGCAATTAGTGCACCCACTTTTCACCGTGCGTATGCCGTCCCATGATGTGATAGGGGCCGAGCCTATCACCACATCGGGCACAAATTCCAGACTCCGGAATGATATTGAATAGAAAAATCCTATATCACTGCCCAACCTGGGGATTGACCTCAGCATTTGCAGTCGTACCGTAATACAACTACGCCACCGAGGAAGTCAGTCAATTCGGAACCAGCATATTTTACTTACCCTAAATAAGATGCCAGTAGCTCCTCTATAAGCACAGATAAACGTGTCGTACTGCAATTATAGTAAATCGAAGGGTTCCGTTATCAAAACGTATTAATAAAATATATGAAGCAACATAATGTTTTCCGTACTTTGAACTACTGACAGGTTGGCGAAACGGAAATCCAGTCAGCTAACTTCCTAAACTAACAATTTCCCGTTCGAGGTCATACTAATTTCTTCGGTAAATAACAGATGGCGCTTTATTATTTTATGAACATTACAATGTTTGTTAATTTTTAGATATGAATCTACTTTAAAAAAAATACTCAACGACGTTTAAACAATAAAGGTATCTCCTTATGTTTCAACAAATCAGGTAAAGTTATAATGCACTTAATATAAATGTTGTTCGGAACAAATATATTTTCATCATCATCATCATCAGCCCGTTGCAGTCCACTGCTGGACATAGGCCTCTCCCAAGATACGCCACAGAGACCGGTCTGCTGCTTTATGCATCCAGTTGCTGCCGGCCCTCTTGTGCAAGTCATCCCGTCATCTAGCTAGAGGGCTAATAATGATATTTTATGCAGTTAAAATACCTTATCCAAAGAATATTATAAGAACTGTAGTGAGCGTGGTGCGTGCCCAGCGGCAATATAACGTAGAATACTTATAACGTTGTTTAAATATTTTAATAATAAAAATCACAATCGCAGCGTTGAAGAGCCGTAGCTAATTCATTATGGTCTACTGAACAAAAATATCAATGCACTCTTACAAAGTTTTTTGCTCACACTCGTTAGGGCTGTCGACTGATATATATCATTATTATTTATTTCTGTCATCACCTGAGGGCTATTTTCTCATCAGGCCTACGTAAATGAAATTGTATATTATAATATGGCAAACCTGTCTGTAAATAACGTTTCTCTCCATATTAGATTACTAGTAGTGCTCGCGGTTCTGCCCGGGTGATAAAGTTTTTCCGGGATAAAAAGTAGCCTATAGCACTCAGGAGTATAGTAGTTTCCTATTAGTGAAAGAATTTTCAAAATCGGTTCAGTAGTTCCTGAGATTAGCGCGTTCAAACAAACAAACAAACTCTTCAGCTTTTCAGATTCAGCTTCAGATTTCGATTTATTTTGCTGCAATTTGTCAGGTATCCTATAAAACTAACGTATACTATAGTCTTTTCTACTAGTAACAACTTCTGTTACAACTAAATTCACTTTGATTCCGTTAATGAATTTCTATAAAATGTCAACATTCCGCTAGTTCAAAGCCAAATTGATCGTTTCATCGAACAAGAAGAAACAATTATCATCATTTATACTTTCTTCCGGTTTCTCCGGTCCCAGCGGGACGCGGTGGCGGTGCCAACCCTGCTGTCGCATTAATGTGTGATATTCAAAGTGTTCGCATTACAATTTATAAGAAGCTATTATGTGAAAATGCAATGGAGCTCAATCAGATGTGAATAGATGTACCGTAAGTAGTGATTTGTGTGGATTATCTCGCGATGTAAGTAAATAACAAACATATTGAGGCCGAGCGTATTTAATGCTACTTCCTGTCAATCGATCACACATGCGTGTGGTGAAATTTATTTGACAACACCAGATAAAAACCAACCATTTAACAAAATTGAAATCAGCTATGCAAGTATACATATTCAAAACGAAATAACAATTTAGAAGCAAAAATTTAATTTAAACAAAAATGATTTAATTACTTTGAGACGTGCATTAACTTACAATCAATTTAAAACTTGTGAAATTAAGCCCTATTTCCTGGAGCCGTCGATATACCTGACTAGTGAGAAAACTTTTGAATGTACTGAATCAGAGACGCGCGGCAATATAAAAGTGATTCAAGAATATTCCGGTAATTAGGTGGATACGCAAATATCTTTTTTTATTCTGTCGTCTTGTAAAATTCACTCTGTAGATAAAAATTTACTTAAATGAAACTTCTACAACTACACTTAAACTTAATTATAAGGTACAATACCGTTGTTTACTGAAAATAGGTATTTTAAGGTATTTCACAATTTCTGGTCGCTTAGAACTTCTGGGAACCTGATATTTTTCTCGAACCTTGGTTATATGAAAAGGATGGTATAAAAATCTGTTACATAGAATTGTACGTGCAGAACAGTAAAAAATCATGAAACCCACAACCATTTGTATAACTTATGGGTTTTTTATACTTTGTCACTTTTTACCGACAGCTCTTGTCTTAACAATACAGTATTAACTGCATCAGAGAAATATAATTTTACTTCCTCTATGGCGTAGAACTGTATTACGGTACGACTGCAATGCTAAGGTCTCGGGTTCGGTTCCCAGGTCGGGCAAAGTGTTATTGGGTTATTCTACTCAGTATCACGGAATCTGGAATTTTTGCCCGATATGGTGATAGGCTCGCCCCCTATCACATCATGGGACGGAATACGCTGGGCGAAAAGTGGGTGCACTCGTTGCACCTCTGCCTACCTCTTCGGGGATAACGGGCGTGAATATGTGTTTGTGTCCTATATCAGATATGGCCATTGATTCCCATGTCACTCTTTCTTATTAGATTTTGTCGAGGATTATACTAGATATTTTTTTTTAATTTAATTATTACGGCTCTGGATACTAGTCCATTGAGCCCGTCTTTCATATATTTTCATCCTCAGTCCTAACTCTTAACTAATATGTCGAAGTAAAGCAGTGGCTACCTTACCAAGACTTTATCAAGGAGTTTTGGCGGCAACGAAAAAACACTTGATTGGCACAGTTATTTCAATTCACTTCATTTGAGCACTTTAATAGAACTATATTGGATAATATACCACCATAATTATGCAATATAACACTAAGTATCACCAAAATAATGAACTAAAACAAGAGCACCTCATGACACTTCCACATTCCCGCCAAAACTCTCTATACTAGATATGAAGGATATGATTGCTAACGTTAACAGTAAAATCTCGGAAGTGCTTTATTCTTTTATTTAAGCGAAGGAAGTAGAGGAAACAGCCACGGTTAGGTTTTTATGTAATTTGTGTATGTTCGGAAGCGCCGGCGTGTACCATCAGTGTGGGTAGTAATGACCATCCGGCCTATCCAACATAGCCATTAAGGCAAAACTACCAAATTAAGTGCATAATGCATAAGTGCAAATTATTACATCCACCGAAGACCTGTGACGCTCACATACAATAGAACACGGCTAAAAAGAATAACTAACGCGACGATTTACTAATAAAATGCGAGGTCGGATCCATCAATCTTGTTAGTTTTGTCACATTATGTCAAAGTGAATTGAGTGTTGACATGGGGCAGGCTTAGGTTCGCCGCGCACACGCGTTTATTTTACAGCTTTTGAAATAAGTTCGCCTTTTTGTAATTAATTGATTAAGTAGAAATTATTAATTTTATGCTTACCAAAATAATATAATAATCAACCCAAAAAAAATACGAAGGATTTTTGTGTATCTCTTTCCGGTAAGTTGCGACATAATGTGATATTCTATAGCAGGTATTGACAAAGTGAAAAACAAACATTTTTAAAACTGATGGATAGGGATCAACTAATGCGCACTGACAATATGGCCGTGAGTGCGGCAAAACAAATACAACAACATTTTTGCATCAAAAAAGTCTCTACCATCATTGCCATTCAAATTGATTGAATCTAGCAACGATCGAAACAATCCCGTATCGAAATAGCTAGAAATATGTAAAGTAAAAAATCGTTAGCGTGTTTTTGTTTCCAGAGGCATAAAATAATTAATATATGTAATCCAATTTGAAAAGTTCTTAAAATCAATTATATACCTATGGGTCGATGCAGACGCGCTAAGAAGAGGCAACTGTCAGTTTCATAGCAATTGTATGAAATCTAAATTTTAACATTGTGTTTACATGTTATAATGCTCGTGCAGCAATTTGATAACGTTTGCGCCGTGGTTTAAAAAGAAATACCATCGCTGTTTAAAACACAAAACAATAATACCAAGATACATAATCTAAAAAAAAAGACGTGTGGCACTCTGAGACGCCCGCGGTAAAGTTATTGCATAAATTCTAATATTTATAACCTCTTCGAACAGATATAAAATAAAATATTCATCGATAGATGGCAAAACTAAAAAAAAATATGAATGACGGGCTCAATGGACTAGTATCCAGAGCCGTAATATTTAAATAAAAACCTCTTTGAACAAATATAAAATAAAAACTTTTTAAAAATTCAAACTTAGAATCAAGTTTTTGAAAGTTTTGTAAATACAAAACTGAGTGAGTAAAGAAAAAGAGAGCAAAAGATAATTAAAAATAAAATACAATGGTTTTCCAATAGGTACTATCACCCTCTTATTATTATTCTCTATCCTATTATACGCCGCAAGGACCTAGGAACCCACATTAATAAACTATTACAATTAAGAAATGCAGCTATCATTTCTAAGTACGCAACGTTATTGAAAAAAGCATTTAACGCATAAGTATTAAACTCCGAAACAGAATAAATCATAAAAACGTCAGAAAAAAAGCTTGTATTCGTGTCGCTTAACGTTCCGCCTTCGTCGTAGGGCTAACAAAGTGTTACATGTCGGCAGTAGATAACGATCTACAGCGGTTCACGGTAACCGGTAGCACACCGGCTTGCCCTCACCTTATGTAGATGTTACCGACACCCACTAACCCATATAATCGTGGCTAAAGAAAAAATCTCAACAAAACAACCAGAATTACATAACAAATACTCAATATTTAATCGAAAATCTGCTTTGACCGCAAGACCGAGACACACCACACGTCGGTTTCAAACAGGTAAAAGATTAGCTAGTAAGTTTTACATACAGCAACGTAGAATCTACAAATTATAATCCTCTCGAGTCTGAATACTGCAAGGAGCAGCGCGTGCCCCCGACGACTACACGCGGTCGCGTTAGGGTTAACACGTATTACAACTCGGTCACAGATAACAATCGGTGACGGTTCACTGCCATACATAATATAGACGTTAAGATCCAACGATCCGGCTTATGGGCCTTTACGACCCAAATATCAAGTGTAAAAAAATTAAATTCTTCATGGAAGCAGAGTCCCGTCGCTTTCCGACGGGCCGTCGTAGGGTTAACACGTGTTACAAGTCGGTAGATAACAATCTACAGTACACGGTAGCACCTACGCTCGTAACACAGATGTTAGAAGCATCCAGTGACCCGTGCGCTGCTTCCTGACACTTTTGCTCTCTACTTAAAGCCGTCGGGGGATAACATTTTATTGTAGTTTTGTGTGCAACTAAAATGATTTTAGTAGGGTTGGTAGCATTCGGTTTTCTCATTCACTTGTAGTACTAACATGAAATAAATTATCTCACTCTGAATGAGATTAATGTTGGAATGCTTAAATATAATTTAAAGGTAAAAAGGAGTGTATAGTGATAAATTGTATAATCTTCAGACACCATAAAAACATACGTAAAGCCTTGAGCTAACGTAGGAAACATCTAAAAAGAAACAATTTAATCATACAAAAACCTACCAAAGATTTTTTTGAACATTACAGGTGCCTCCGTGAAAAAAATGTTTATATACATATAAACATTTTTTCGGAGATTGATCCGTGACATATTGATTCTGTCGGTTACATATTTAAATGGCAACCTGCATTTGTATTTACGTCAAGCTAGCGTTGCATGTATAAAAAATATTTTTCCATCTCAGAGATCATCTTTACATTCCCTAGACAACCACATACATATACAATAGCACAATTACATGTGAATTCATGGTAATGCGACAGCTCGCTAAATATTCAGCCAATTTATATTGATAGAAACAACGTCTGCGATCATAAATTTTGGAAATCATATTAAATATATTCCATTTTGAAGTCTGCTTCAAGAATTACAATTTTAGATATGTTTTAATGGCAACAATAAATGCCTATTTGAAAAGTTATTCTCACATTAAAATATTATTTGGTGGTTTATTTTTATTGTTAATGTAATGATGAACGACACGTCTCTCTCGCGTCCACAAGGACTTGTAAAATGGATGGCATGGGCAACTAAATCCGACATTAAAGTGACAGCTAATAACTTACAATTTCGTATTTTAATTTTAAAATCTCCACTAATTTCCTGAGTAGTTAGTACCATTATGAATTATAATTGGCATTATTGTGATTACTTCTGAGAACCTCATGCCCGGCAGTGAAATCTGACGATTTAAATAGTCTTATACTTAAAGAATACTCAACAAAGATCATAGTACAAAGACCGCAATACAGCGAAGATAGTCAGGCGTCTGCAATTGTTAAGGCTACGAGTCTTAGACTCGGCGCACAATATTTGCAGCGGCACGATATTAAAGCGCCGAATCACTGGCCACAAGCCCACAACACGGAATATTCTCAATTGTCATCGTTTACATTTCGCACGCAACCGTTAACTTTAAAAACGGTGGAACTTGGAAAAAAGTTTTTAAAAGGCGTTAAGTGGAACGACGGCTTGTGGCACCCCAGTGTCTACGGTCTTATTTATTAGTTTTCATAAATAAAAGTTGGATGGACGAGTGACGGTGATGATAGGGAGATTTAATACATTAGGCGGCATTTTCACACTTAATACACCGGCTGACAAACGTTCAACCAGGATACGTGGAGAATACTTTAATAGAAGAAGCAATACATGTTACTTGTTGATACACTGTGGATCTTTAAAACGTACTTTTAATATAAACGAAAATGAATGAGTAAATAATTTATAATTCAAACGGCATGTAATGTCTCACGAAGAATAACTACAAAAGATGTACGCCTACCTTAATGTTCCTGATATTGAGTACATTTTGACCCTATCTATTGGTGGAACAGTCTTCAAATGAAACCGACTTCATTGATTTAATACTCCAATAGGCTATTTGTATTAATTTATTAATACCGTTATATGCTGACGAACAAACTTCCGTTGAACAATTACCACTCAATAATGTAAATGCTGTAATATAATACGTTATTTATGTTTAACAGATGTTTTTGTAAGCGTAACTTTTGCGCCTGACCCTACCAGAAGACGTAAAGGTGAGTTAACATGTTACTGTGTCATTATTTTTGAGCGTGCCTTTCCGTATTACTTTTGGTGGACACCGGTGGTACTTTGTACCCATGAATAGCGTATGGTAATAACCCGTCAATATACCTCTAGTCGCATTCTGGGTCGGCCAGAACATTTATTAAGTTTGGCTAAATTTTGGCAACTTTCAGGATGCTGCAGTCATGCTATGTATTTATGTTATTAGTTAGTTACAAAACTTACATACTTATAAAGCTGCCTGACAGTCCACATTTGCAATACGCGTAAAAGTTTTATACAAAAGTATAAAGTGCGGTACGTACACAAATGGACTCAGCACAGCAATCGAATTAATATTTTTAAATATAAAAAATTATACATTCATACGTCGGCGCGCCGGCTGGCCACTGATCCCACAGTTTCTGAATTAAATAACTCGTAAGATGCGAAATCATAATTGAAACATATCCTTATGAATATATTTAACATTACGCACGTCAATATGGGCAAACATTTTAAGTTTTTTAAAGTCAAAATTTACATTTAAAATGTTAAGGATCGTGTATCGACATGTCGCATGGAGCTGATTAAAAATATGCGGGGTTACGTCATGCCTCAAGCCGAGAATCAGACGAGTATTAGGGTACTTGTCATGTTAAAAGGAAATTATTTTAATATAAAGCTGGTCAATGGCCTGCAAAAAACATTCACGATCAATTACATTATAAAATAAGTCAACTAAAGTTAATAATGGTTTACGAACCGTAATCTACATTATTCAAAAGTAATTAAATAGTATTATTTTTAAATATAACCCGTATTGCATGTAGAAGAGTAATTAAAGTCCATATGCATTATCCGATATAAATGCAAATCTGATACGTTATTTTGTTCGCCGCGCTTATCAAATTTATAAAACGACATTATACCAGCTAATTCATGGCAAAAAAATCAGTTCATCTTAACATTTTCATACATAGATACTATGCAAAACCGCTTTTAACATATTTTTTGGCATTAAATATGGTACGCACGCACGCTTTAATTAGGGCCAGGCGTAAGCGCAACTAGTGCACCCACTTTTCGCGATGTGTATTCCGTCCATATCGTGTTAGGGGGCGATCCTATCACTAGGTTGCGCACAAGAAAAACCTTTTATCCCTTTTTGGCTTTAGTATATACAAAAAGGAAATTTAAAAGAAATTCTAATGAATCAGAATTAGTTTAGGCCACAAATTTTCCTAGAATTTAGATATGGGATTGCTCTATTCAGTATCAGCCTGGAGTATGGAATTTGTGGCCGATATGGCGATAGGCTCGCCTGTCACATTATGGGATCGAATACATATGGTAAAAGTGGGCGCACTAATTGCGACTCTGCCTACCCCTTCGGGAATAAAAGGCGTAAGTATGGGTAAGACGGCGCCGTGACGGTCCAAAGTGAAAGATAATGTGACGATTTTCGTGTGACGATTATTTGTAAAACGACACGCAGGAAATTAACACAGAGTTTTATTTAAAACTAAATTCATCAAATGTGTATTCAGCTAATTTATTATCTAAAAAATAACCGCTGGCCTGACTATTGACGCGCATCAATAATGTATCGAACAAACAAATTTAATTTATTAACATATAATCTATAAAAAGTAAAATGCCGATTAGGTATTTCCACTGGCGGTGAAATCGGTATCCAGAACTCTGAATATAATATTTTATTTGATAAGATTGTTATATCATGTTGTGCTATTGGGTACCAATTACGGACCAATAACATATTTTTTAAATATCTATAACAGCAATCAAGATTTTATATAATAAATAAAAATATTTTTTCGAATTAGGAATTATATTTTAAATTTTAGAAATAAAATTTAAAATGTATATTTACCCGATACAAATGAGCCGATATAAATATTAACATGTAATAAATTACTGGCCAGATAAAAATTAAAAATACTCGATTTCCAGTGCAGTCGATGAGAGGGCGGCGCGTAATTGAGTGCGATCAATTAACACAGGCAGGTAACGGTAGCAAACGCAGTAGAAAGCGCGATGGTGGCTCGTACGGTGCCGGACGGCAATTAGTTCAATAACCATGCTATCGATGATGATTTGTCGCGGTAATGGAGAAGAACGTCTGCCACGCGTCGACAGCCCATGAACTTTCGTTCCGTGCACAAAAGCAGAACTCGCGGTAAAACGCGGTTTTGTTCCCTCGAACAGCTGATCATTGGTTGTGTTGGGAAGTGGAACGTTACATTGTTTTGTTTAGTCACACTTTTCGTGTTTATACAAATGGACTCGGATGACAACCATGCTAAATTGAACTCGACTTCTATTGTATATACTAATTATTGGACCAAATTAAGGCAATCATTCATCATTTTTCGAACAGTGACACCTCGGTATTTCTTAAACAAAAATTAACTGATATGTAAACCTGTTTTTATCGTTTATTTATTTCGAGTTAAACCTGCACTGTTGACTTGCACCGCCGTCGATCGTCGTCGATGGTAGTAGCAAGCTAATGCTAGAATTGGCTTCTCATTAAATTATAGAATTATTGAAATCTGGCTCTTAAGCTGAACACTCTCTGGCATGACATTTCTTAACGATGTAATATTATTGATTCATGTCGTTCTTTTCTTCTCTTTTTTTATTTATTAATGTTTTAATAACCGCGTTTGTTCACTCTTTTGGCTCAAGATGTGCTACTTTACTGTGGGAACTTTGCTGGATTATAATATATTTTAATGTAAATCTAGTTTAAGGAAATATTGTTTTGTTTGCTCCCCGAATATTAATAAATAAATAAATAAATTAAAGTTGTTGCTATTGTCAGCTAGAAGAGCCTTATGAATGGGCCAGCAGGAACGAGCTAGTGATAAGATTCTCTCTGTAATCTGTTAGGTACTTGCACGTCTGCAGACATTAACAAAATTTATCTTAATACGTATCCCACGAAAAAGTCCCGAAAGAAAAAAAAATCTTTTTAGTGAGCATGCGGAATACTTACTGTAAGAAAACGGTCAAACAACAATAAGAAAATAAAAATAGAAAGATATATAACAAAATCATCTTTAAGATTATTTAACCAAGAACACGGAGCTATGATTGAATCGTACTAGTACGCGTGTAAGGCTCAGATTGATTGTGTCCGAATCAACATCGAGACAGCAGCAAGCTAATTACTGTTACCGACGTAAAGATCATAGTCTCACCAGGAGCGAAATAAAACTAGTCAGCTGTGGTGAGGTGCCTTTAATGACACAAGGTTTGCTCTACACTAATGTCGTCTAAAGAGATTATTTTCTGTTTGTTAGAGCGAGCTAAAAATTCACTAATAGAAAGCTACATTATCTCTGAATGTTATTGTTGTGCTATTTATTTCCATAATTGAAGAAACGCGCTGGATGCGGGCCGCTTTTGACAGGTCCGTCTGGAAATCTTTAGGGGGAACCTATGTTTAGCAGTGGACATCATGTGGCTGATGGTGATGATGATGAATCGGACGTGAACAGCACTAAATTACTTAGATTTAATTTTCATTTATAAAATATAGTCATTGCGAAATTACAAAGTTCACTTTCAAATTATAAATTTTTCTCAAATCTTTTTTAACTTTCACGGCTTTCAGTTTATGTATTGAATGACCCTTTTTATGTAACTCGAACCAAATAAACCTTTAGCAAAGTTTAAAACTATACCCTACAATCGGATCAAGCGGCCTATATCACATTCCCTTACCTGTTTGCAAGTCGAATACAGATTAACAAAGTCAATCATGGAAATAGAATGCAAATCAAAATAATATTTTACAATAATTAGAATAGAAATTAGTCCTCTTTCGCAAATGGAAATCCGATAAGATTTAAGTCAACAATACGATCACATGACACAGATCGAACAGCGACAAAATATGAAAAATTAAATATATCGAGATCAAGGCACGGATTAGTGGTCGAAACATAATTAGGCGAGTTATTATTAGCCGAGTGACTTGTAACGCATCACGCAACACCTGGGGCCAAGTCCCGAGGCTCATTCAAGTCGCCCGAGCACAATAGGTCAGTGTGGAGCCGCGGCGGGTAGCGGGCTGGTGCCGGTGACGCGGGGGAAAGGGTGAGGCGCAAAGGTCACCGGGTCAATGACACGTGGAGACATTTTTGCTTTACAAGTGCTCGTAAGTTGTAGACCACTAGTTGATGGTCGATTGCAATGTAAAAGGACGTTTCAAACTTATTCACCTGGGGGCTCAGAATGTGAAAAAAAAACACGATGACTCTCTGCTTCGTTTTATTGTGATTTGTTGAGAGACTGGCGTGTCAGTTTCTCGATCAATCACAAATATCTAAATATCGATACGTCAGTCTCTCAACCAACCACATTCTTTTTTTCACATTCTAAGCCCCCTGAATTAGTTGAAAAACATTAAAAAGTCAGTTCTCCGAAGGGCAAGGCATAATTGCGTTGTTATGCCTGATTAAAACGGTATGCTTTAATCAATGACCACTTCAAATAAGATTTATAATGCAAATTGTACAAAAATAAATCATGCGATATTCGTTGGACATGATATACCCTATTCTGTCCATATAATATATACAAATAATGTCTAAAACAACGTGTACTCAGCTCCTTAGAAGAAAAAGTCCACTTAAATATTTACATAGAATGTGATAATAGCAATATGATTTCAGTCCTCTAACTCTCGAGACGACTGGAGCTTGGAAAATATTAAATATCCGCCCTTCAATCCAATCACATTTAAAACAATTTTCTGTTCATCTACCCACGATTACTTAGGTAATATTTTCGCACCTCTTGAAGAAACTTACATTGTTTATTTTTACAATATAGCAAAACAAACATACGTCTTTAACTTTTTGGACATAATATTAGTAATGTTAGCTAACTGCGAAAAAATCCATATCGTTTTGCGAAATACTTATTGAATCGTTATGAAGCTTTCTAGCGATATAGTTAAGAAAAGCAATACAAGTACCCGTAAGTAAAACAATTTTTTTTTCAACAGAACAATTTATAAAAAATAAAACAAAGATATTAATCAAATAAATATAGCAGTAGGACTTTCCATGCAGTGGAAATTATCGGTACACGTATGGTTTCCTAGCCAGTATATCTTCCTCATTTGCTATCCTTTGAGTATCTAGCAAAGCAAAGGAGATGGGATGACCAGGCGAAACCTTCGTTGGTCATACATGCGCAGCTGGTCATAAACTTTTATTAAAACCTATGTGACTTGCGATCGCTGTCATTACATTCTACGATAATGACATTAAGCGGTGCTCCACAGAAATTGTGATTTTTGTTGTGTTATTGTGTAAAAAGCGACCTTATATTCAGCCTTGCACGTGTGGATTTTTTGTTAAATGTGTGCTATCCGTGTGTACCTCGCCCCCCGTCAGGATTGGCAGAAAAAATTGTTTGCGCATTATTGCCATATCGTGTCCAATGGTTAAATAGTTTAAGGCTATATCTATAGTACCGGCACGGTATGATGGCCGTTTTGACGTTAGTCCGTGCTGTACATTATTGTCAATAGTGAAGTAACTGCCTCAGTGGCGTAGTTATATTACGGTACGACTGCAATGCTGAGGTCTTGGGTTCGATCCCCGGGTCGGGCAAACGATATTGAATTTTTCTATACAGTTTCAGCCCGTAGTTTGGAAATTTTTGCCCGATATGGCGATAGGCTCGCCCCCTATCACATCATGGGACGGAATACGCACGGCGAAAAGTGGGTGCACTAATTGCGCCTCTGCCTACCCCTTCGGGGATAAAAGGTGTGAATGAGTGTATGAAGCGCACTAAAATTTATTGGTATGTGTAATTTTACGACAAAACTCGGCATTTGATTTTCGAAATTCGAAATTTAATAAAAATGAAATCTAACACGATCATCACTTATAAGATCGCTGTCTATAGGTTGGACAATCTACGCTGGCTGGTACGACAATTAAAATTTTTCGTGACTCGATAACTTTGTGAGAAGGTCTGCCCAAAAAATTCATAAGTCAACAACATAATTAGAAATACTTATCATGTTCTCCATATAATATAACAAAGAGTATCATAATTATTAACATATTCGAATTACGTATTGTAAAAATATACTGAAATAAAGAATATAATCTTGAGTCTTATATCAATGCGATGCTTTTACAATGTTGTATAGTTTATGAGCGTAGTGTTGGGAAAGTTTTAAATCGCTTGACAAATGGCAACCAAACGTAACCGATTACTGAAAATAATCGAAACTTTTGATGTAAATAAAAACAGTGCTTTTAATAGCAGCACTATATTTGTTATTTTAATTTCAGTACACACTCGTAATTATTTCTTTGAAATGACTAATAAAGATGTAATGACTAATAACCAATTTAAAAGTTATGAAAGCATAATCGCCAAATTTGGTCGGAAAATCAAAATGAACGACTAACAACAACTTTTTTTGCATTTAATGACGAGACGAGCATGCCGTTCGCCTGATGGTAAGCAATAAAACCACCCATAAACGGTAGCAACACCATCCAGCACCTTGAGTTACAAAGTAATGTGTGGCATTCCACTGCGCTCGTCATCTTGAGACATAAGATGTTAAGTCTCATTATGTCCAGTAGTTACACTAGCTACAATGTCCTTCAAACCGAAACACAACAGTGCTTGCACACTGCTACTTGGCGGTAGAAATAGACATTGCGGTGGTACCCACCCAGACGGACTCTCACATATGAGAGACCTACCACTAGTGACATATGAGAGACCTACCACCAGTTATAGCTAACTATTGTAATAAAAAAAAACTCCTGATCTAACTAATCTAACTTTATTTACATACGATAATAAATTTCTTGAATAAAAAATCGATTGCTTCCAAAAATCGGTTATTTGGAGCAACCGTTTTTTGTTCTCTTCCTTACATATAGTATTCTGTGAAGTGTCAATAAATTGTCATACCGGCCAGCTAAGATTATCCGACCTATAGTATTTTTTTTTTCGATAATGAATTGAGATTTCACCTCACTATTGTAATCTGTCAAAACCGCCATCGTAGCGTGCTAGTACAATACGTTATCTATTCCATATTCAAAGAATTTTAAATTTAATATCCCCAGCACGACAAACTTGCAATTCGACCCGGAACACAGCGTTAAAGGTAAGTCGTCAAGGATATACATATATTTATTTTATGCTGTCCAATTACATCTATGAAAATTTTAGGTACTACTTATATTGCAAGTTTAGCTTTGTTACTACATGCGGATAGGTTTTCAATTATATTAGTAGTATTTGTAGATGACTACCTGCAACTTGACTGAGCATATCCCACGCTCTCTCTCGGGTCTCTTGTCATAGTTTAGACGGAAGTATACATTCAAATAGATAGTCAAGAATGGAAATATCTGGATTCTCGACCGAATGCAACGATTCTGTTTTTTTGCCTACCTCTTTGCGAAAGTTTTCAACCGTTGTCTTATAAATACTACTCACTATGTAATGACTAATTAATATACTATACAATGTCTAGAATTAGATGAGAGGAAGGGATTTAGAGAAAGGGTTGAATTATTTAAAAAAATCCTCATGTAAAACTGTAAATTATAGGAATGTATCAAAATCACCGTCATTTCCACACAAACGAAGCCGCGACCAAAAGCAAGTACATTATAAAAACTTATAAACTATGAACAAACAAATTACACACAATCCAAATATTCTTTTTAATACAAGTCCTAGTAATACAGCGCGCTTTTAAAAGGCCGAACACGTCCGAAATACGTGGCAGCCAGATAAGATTATGTTAACGCATTACCTACTTATCTTATGTTTAAACTGAGATACAGACAATGTTTATTGGCGCTAGTATTGACCTAGTGTTTCAAGTTTTGCAATAATGACTTTGTGTGAGAATATTTGGGGCGGGCGATGCGAGGCGGTAAATAGAGCCGGACAAGATCGGGCCCCGAGTCGCTCCGTGGTGCTGGCGGTCTTTTTTAAAATTATTTCTTTTTAAGGACAGCCTGTAGTGGTTTCAATAAAACTTATACTAACGATTAAGAGATATTTTACTAAATTATATAAATGTACCACTTGTTTAAGGCAGCCACAACATCCACCATTCGTGATCCATGTATGTACTAAAAAAAACTCAAAATTACCCAGAATGGAACTGAAACGTACAGGATTTTCATATTGATTCTGTTTAGTGAAGTAAAAATTATGTGAGCTATTTTAATTATCACATTCTAGTGTTAGGTAATAGATTGGATTAAAGTTTCAATTATTTCTTAACTTGTACTGTTTTATTTATTTATGTAAATTAAACGTTAACAAATTATTTTTTATTTGTACAACAGATGTAATTGGTTGGTGGCACTGGTTTCAAGCTATACCACTGTATAACTGCGTTCAAGTTCTAAGTATCGATGTCTAAGGGCTGTATTAATAAACCAATCTCAAGTTTGAGTTACATCTCAAGTAGACATAATGTATTGAACTATTCATACATAATGTCTACTTAAGATGTAACTCAAACTTGAGATTAGTTTATTAATACCGCCCTAATACTATTCCGTTACTTACGCCGGACTTCTGTTTCGCTTGATAACATATTGGCGCGTATGTAGGCGTCCAATGTTTTAAAACACTACTTATTGCAGAAATTGTTATATTTTCCTTTACAGTTTCATTAACTGGTAACAGAAACCATATAATTTACTACTAATTATCTACTGTTTTTTTTTTCATTTACAACAACCGCATTTACCCGTGGACTGAAAATTCGACCTACTAAACATTGAGACACGCCTCTAATGTGAGTTCTAATCTAAGGCCTACCAGATTACGTAGAGGTTAATAATCGGTTATCATATTATCGCAAAAGCCAATTTAGTTCTTGTTTCCTTCTCTTCTAAGATACGATCTGTCTGAGACAATTTTATTTCAGATGTATTAACATAGGTACTCGTTCCTCATCTACTGTAAGAATTCAGCTAAAACAAACTAAAGTGAAATGCAAAAAAAATAATCACAAAAACAATTAACGTTATAGTCAAAGCCATATGGTAAAAAATAATAATGTTTAATTAACTGCCTCGGTAGCGTAGTTGTATTACAGTACGACTGCAAAGCTGAGGTCTCGGGTTCGATCCCCGGGTCGGGCAAAGTGATATTGAGTTTTTCTATTCAGTATCAGTCCGGAGTCTGGAATTTGTGCCCGATATGGCGATAGGTTCGCCCCCTATCACATCATGGGACGGAATGACGGCGAAAAGTGGATGCACTAGTTGAGCCTCTGCATACCCCTTCGGGGATAATAGGCGTGAGTGTATATGTATGTTTAATTAACGATTAAATGTCAAACTAATAAATTAATGCTGTATAATATGTTTGCAATTAATGTTATGTTCTCGTGGGAAAATAAATAATAAAGATACATAACTAAATCAATAGATTTTCCGAGTGGTAGGCGCAATGTGTACGCGCATTATAAAGCTGTTTACACACGAGCGGCCCAGAGAACCGGCGTGTAAACACAAACTCAGGCTTAATTCATAAGAACTGGCACTTTTTGTGTACAATATGTTGTTTTAAATTAAAAGAAAAAAATGAGATAGCCGATGTGTGCCGAGGCTTAATGAGCGTTTCTGGCTCTCCCGACGTTTGCTTTGGACAAATTTCTTGAGATAACACAAAGCTAGTGTCTATTGTGTAACGTGGCTAAGTGTCGAATTTTATTACGGAATCCCCCTTCCCCCTACATCTACATGCCTCGCCTGCCCGCAGAGCCCGCGAGCCTTTGCCCTCCCCACTCGACATCGCACTGTTTTGTGCATGTGTGCGTCGCGGCACCGTTTCATAATTTTATGATAACATAAAATTACGTTTAGCATAGAATATAAAGATCTTTCATATTTTATGGTTATATTTTAAGTTTTGTTAATTCATTCGTTTTTTGTACCTGTGTAAAACTAGATAAGTTACATTCATAAACAAATGCTTTTATAATTTAACTCTATTACTCAAAGTTAACCCGGTGAGGCAGTGCTAAATTTGACACTTAAATATATGAATATATCCTTCACTTACATATTCTAAAGATTATAATTGGATTAAATAGCTATAAAGTTACACTAGTATTTATTTTGTATTTTCCACTATTATAGTAATATCACCACAAAAAATGGCGTGCAACAGAAATGAAACAATAAATTAAAAAACATATCCTTAATTAACCAATCCAAAACCAGTTCTTCGAAAAACTGCGTACCGCATTGCACACGTTTTTAGAAAATATAAATATAAAATATATATATAAACATTACCATCGATTTCGTTTCGTTCGCAACAAAAACAACATTATAGAAACAATCAATCAACGCCTAAGGAAGTGATAAATTCAATAAAATCAAGATTATGCTAAAGACGTCCCCCATCCACGCGCACACATCGCTTGCATAAAACGGGTACGATTCATATGAGGCGGGCTCTATGCCATGAGCTAGATGCCCGCGATTATTTGTAATCTGTTTGAACGGATGCAAAGGCCCTAAGGATCACGCGACACGCGGAATATGTTGTTGATTGTTGTTTGATGTCGCCAACTATCATAATTCATATCTACTGTAACCATATAAAATTGTATGTTATGTTTTTATTGACTGATATTCTTCCCTTACCTAGTGTATCTGATATGTTAAAAACTCTATGCTTCCGCTGTCGTTTCCGCAACCCGCGCATTTTTCGCCCAGTCAACAAAACACACTGTGGACAGTACCTGTCTT
Source organism: Lapara coniferarum (assembly GCA_949316025.1). Taxonomy (NCBI): domain Eukaryota; kingdom Metazoa; phylum Arthropoda; class Insecta; order Lepidoptera; family Sphingidae; genus Lapara; species Lapara coniferarum. The sequence goes on along the minus strand of OX438933.1, from coordinate 15,005,911 downwards.
TAGATTGAGGTACAGTTCGTCGACGCAAAGTAACACTTAGTCGAATTTAGTTGCAGTTGCTGGGTGCAACACACATTTCTTCATAACTAGGCTAGTATGCATGGCAATTTTATTATATACCTAGCTTTTATTACTCTACACGTATTGCTCTTCTCGGTTAAGAGTTTACATGCACCTTGCATATTTCCGGAATAAAAACTCCCGTGTCCATATACTATGTATGAACGTTGAGTTTACGCTCTGTTGCTGCATGAGAGGCCAAGACAACTAAATGCTTTTGTATTATATTAGGTCAGCTGAGTCAATGATACCCTAAGTGAATCTAAATTCAACTTCCTATGAAAAAAGTCCTATCAAATTCAGAGCGTATAAGTTTTATCTTTGATTTTATGATAAACATATTCCATTGTCTTCCCTGTCGTCTCTCCGTACTAACATCCTAAATTTTTTTGTTCTAACTCTCGCAAAGATTTCACAAGTTCCAAATAATACCAATATATTAAAAACTAATATTAATTTCCATAAACTTAACTAACCAATGGGCAAAAAGAATTAATGTTTTCACGCACCGTGAATATCAATAACGGTATTGTTTTTAATTTCACGCCTTAAAAATATTAATTGGAATTGTATTATTAATATTACTATTAAATTTTAATAAAGTTACGATAAAATGAAATACCTAAATCCTACAAAACCGTATCTGTATATAAATGTAACAATAAAATATACGACGTATTTTTTAAAAAAGATGTAGGTTATCTAAGTTTTTTTAAAACAATGATATAATTACAATTTAGACCAACGTCTTGGGAAAAAACAAAGCCAATTTTAATAATAATGTATGTTATAACTATAAATCTTAATGTATCAATAAGTGGTTGGCTAGTGCCATACATCCTAAAGTATAACAGGAGCATTGTGTTTAATCAGACGAGGCGCGAGCGAAGGAGTTCACGCACAAATCGGCCGGCGGTGATTCACAACCGTTACAAAAGTAATTACCGTTTTATCTTTATTAGCGGTGAGCAATCCCACTCGCCATGTTTCTTTGTGATGGTGAACGCCGCACGGACTTACAGACCGACTAAAACACTGATTGAGCCTCTAAGCTTTCATTAAGATGGCGTGGATAGCATAGGATTTCAGTGCAACAACCGCGCGAAGGGCCACCACATTTTTACTATCAGGGTGGTACTATAAGTGACCGCTGCTAATTTTTCGACCGCATTGACAAATATCTATCACATATTTATTTTTATATTCCAATATAAAAGATTAACTGATCAAAATCAAAGACTAAAACACTAAATATAAAGGTACGCCACTAAAACGACTTTACAATTGGTCGCTGATTTATCCCAACGCGTAACGTATCTCAAGTCACGTTGTGACACTGGTTTCGCGCGTTTGAACGTCTGGTTTCGGTCGGCGACTCGATTAAGCGACTAGAAGATACATCCCGTTGATCGCACCAAAGCAATCTTATATCGGTCAAATATGTGTGGTAGCAGTAAATTCGAATGCCACAGAGGCCATTGAAATTAGTCAACACCCTCCACTGTACAGTTTAAATAGGATAACTGTAACAGCTAGTTTTCGATGACAATTTAAGGTATTATAGATAATAGTGTGCTTATAAAAATTAAACAAATGTTTCAACCTTGCCATTGATTTTCTAAGTATAATTCACCAACGTGTAATTTGCTTTAACAATTAATTTTACACCTTTTAGTTAAGGAACCAAGAACCATAATGCTACTAATAGACTGCTTTAAACGATGCCTAAATGAACATCGAATTCAAGAATCACTCTTCTACCGGTCGTTCACATTGAACAATGATTTATTTATGATAAACCTCCGTCTGACTTCCATTCCGTTACAAACAAACAGTCAGGTAGATACTAAAATTGTAAATGCCACGCCGAGATGAGTTCAGACATGCATTATTCATAAAACATCTTAGACAAATCTAATTTTGTCACTCTGTATATCATACATAAGTTAAGGACGCTCTCATCCGCGTACAGTTTCATTGATACATATTTTAGCTAATATTATATTATGGATGGGAAAATTTGTCGTTATTTTGACAACATTTACCTACCTGCTAAGTATTTCATTTTTAAAAGACGTCATAAAATTTTTAGTACATATCTGAAAAGAACAGAGAAAACATTGACCCAAACACTAAAACCTATTTGTTGATTTTCTGTGATGTAGAGTGATTAGGTATCAGTTGTGTTCACCGACGATCAAAATATAAGTCAGAAACAGCAGTTTAAAACCCAACATCTTGAAACTTATAATAGTAATTGTCAAGCCATTGGAAGTAAAACATAAGCCATTAAAAGCGCTTATCGCTGCCCTCCCCGTGCCGATTTACCGAACAAACTACAATAAATCCTTTATCGTGTTAGCATAAATTAATCTCGCATATATATAACTATATATTTTTGTTATAGGTTTATTATTTCAAAGTGTTTGTACTTAATGATTTTTTAATTATGGCAAGTTGATTGCAAAACGTTCGGACGCGGTTATTTGTTGCGTTTGATAATTTGCTTTGCTTGCCGTCGCGAATGCTGCTAAAGAATGAATCGCAACTCTACTAATATTAACACAAAATTATATTTTAAATAAAATGTATAATTATAATTCGTATGTATAGGTTAGATATATTTGTTTAATAAGAAAAAAACAGCTGAAATCTAACAAAACCTATCTTCCTGTAGGGAACTGGCAGATCCTTTAACTCTGCGCAAGCAAATGTAACATAAAATGGTCCCTCGGCTCGTAAGTACGAGTCGGCAATACGGTTCTACGTGTGTTTGAAGTTAGTTGGACGGCGTAAACGCTAACGTACACGTTATCTATGTTGATTTGTTACCTAATTGTAAGTGCACAATGTGCTTTTGTTAAACGAACAAGACCCAGTTTTTGCGGCAAAACGCTAAATTATACAAGGCATTGTTAAAAGAGTACGATATCGGTGTATTATTCAACGTAACTATGCTAAATACTATATTATTGGCCTAACTATATGTAGGTATTTTTGTCGGAAATTATTGGCTAATTTTGATGGAGAAATAGATCATACAAAAATATTTTAATGAATTATCATTAATTAATTTGAAAGTAATCTTATTCTTATTTCGTGGAAGTTATAGCAGATTATAGTGTTGGGATAACTTAAATGATATTCTCGATAAAATGTCGACTGTTCGTTATTTGCGAATAAAAATCGGTCACCTGCATTCGACGTTAGAATTTCAAGATAGAGGTAAGTAGCGCCATTTAGAAATGATGAAAATGTGATTCAATAAAAATATTTCCTACGGGAATGAAATAGCATGATAAAATTTTGCCTTCATATTAGTCCAGGACACTGTATATGCCCAATTTAAACCAAATCGGTTCAGAGGTTTCTGCATTTACTTCCAACAAACATCCAAACATTTGCATTAATTATAATGTTAGTAAGATTATTACTAGCATTATAATTTCTACACTTTATAGTGTAGGGACTAATTTGGAATAAAAAAACATTACGATAAATTAATTGTGTTTTTTCTTATTTTTGGTTTATTAATAAGAATAATTAAAACGAAAATATCATTTCACCGCGTTCACACTATCTTCAACTGGACGGAAAAGGAATTGTTTTTCGGGTCTAGCAAAATGTTTCAGTATATATAGCTACTTTTTTTGTGAAAATTGTATGCCAAATATATTATAGATTCTTGATGATTTTATAACGAAAAGATAACTTGAGATTTGGCTTTTGATAATCTGTCAAGGCCCGCGACGGACACCGGTGTCCATATATATAGGGGTTTTCCATACATCTATTTATATAAGCGGGGCTTGACGGGTTAAATCAACAGTTTATGCATAAAAAGTGTCCGGTTACAGTGCACTGTTACGTATAATGAATGCAAATAATTTCATATTAGGCGTAGAAAGTCTTCGCACCAATAACTTCGTGCCTATATATTATGTAGGCAACAGATATGATGCATTGCCCCGGCCAGCTACTTGATAATTTCTACTCAATGGATAGCATATTAGTGACAGTTTTGCTTAAATACCTAAATGTATTCCATACGAGACTATCCCGCCCTCACACCCACCACTGCAACTCCTGTAAGCCAGGATCAGCAGTGGCACGAATTTTATGACACCGAGCGGTGAAGCTCGGCGAGTCTCAGGGAACACTAATTAGTCTTAACCCGCAACGAAGTTAATCAAACAGAAGAATAGGGAGGAGTTAGAAATATATTTTCCACTTCCCTCCATAGCAAAGCGGGAGACAAAATAATGTATTCCATACATATAAATACTCATACTCGGTGGCTGCCTTGGTGGCGTAGTTGTATTACGGTACGACTGCAAAGCTGAGGTCTTGGGTTCGATCCCCGGGTCGGGTAAAGTGTTTTTGGGGTTTTCTATTCAGTATCAGCCCGGGGTCTGGATTTTGTACCCGATATGGCGATAGGCTCGCCCCCTATCACATCATGGGACGGAATATGCACGGGGAAAAGTGGGTGCACTAGTTGCGCCAACGCCTATCCCTTCGGGGGTAAAGATGCTCTTTACCCCCGAAGGGATAGTGTGTGTGTGTGTACTCATAGTCGTACCCCAGTATCAAAATATAGGCGTTGTATGGCATGTAAAATTAAGAAATATGTTATCTAAGGAACCATCGCGAATTTAACACGAATGGAGCTGCGGGAGATAAGCTAGTCTTAAATAGTTTTATACAATAGAATGCATATTATTGACAAATTGTCTAATTCTGCTTCGAGAAGCTTTGATTTGATTCAAATTACGCAGAATAACATGTTTCTAGAATTGAAGGTAGGTAAGTAATATTATATTAAAACTAAATACATTATGCATTAAATAATAAATATTATACAATCATAAAATATAATACAAAAAAATATATTAATTTAAATTTAACTTAACAAAAAATCATTATCCTTATTTGATGTTTAATAATTAAAAGTAAAGTAAAGACATTTTATTATCAAAATATTATTTCGATTACACAGAAGCGTCAACCCTAGCTTTCGCACTTTGTAAGGAGAATAAGTCAATTGCAAACGTTTCATGAGAAACCAACCTCCTTCCGATACTAACTGCGACTGGACTAATCCTTACTAATGTTATAAAGGCGTAAGTAACTCTGTCTATCGCGCTTTCACGTCAAAACTACTAAACCGATTGTAATGAAATTTGGTACACAGATAGCCTAGAGCCTAAGAAAGGACTTAGGCTACTTTTTATCCCGGGAAAATACAAAGCGGGACTTTTAACCCGGAACAACTCATTCACGCGGGCAAAAGAAAAAGATCCAACTTCAATGTAATATATTATTACTTCGTCATTTGTAGTCTTTGTTTTTTTAAACAACTCTCTTTTTTAATATGCATGAACCCTACTAGTATGCGATAGTTGATTTTTGGATATTTTGAAAAGTATCTAACCGCTCCATTGATTCGGATGTAACTTAGCACACAGGTAAGCCAAGCCTTTAATTTAGACAATAATATAGACTTTTATGACTTTGACTTTGTAATAGTCGCGTCGAAATAAGACCTAAACAAGTCTATAATACTATTAAGTACAACATTTAATAAATCCCTCAATTGATTACGTATACCAGTCTACATATTATATATGAAATAATGTATATAATATGTATATTTATTATCACGTTTGAATTCCAGAATAAAAGGGAGTGACTGTAATAAAATATTTGTAAGTTGTAGAATTGTACTTCAGCTGATTTCCGTCCCAACATGTGATAAAATACAATACATCATTCTAGACACAACATCCAATACTGTAGTACCAAACTTTTTTAAAATAATCAGAAGTTAAAATATCCTACAAATTTAAGTAAAAAAAAAGAAAGCTTTGCTACAATGCAAAATTGCTAACAGGTCAGTTAGTATAGGTAATATAATGTACCCATTAACTTAAAGTTATAAATTATTGTTGATTATTTAAGAACAACGTTGCAAAAAACATTATTTTAATACCTTATATCTTATGTTTATAAAAACAAAAACCTAAATATCTACTAGAGGCGGCAATGGGTCCTGTGTTTCACCATCCGAAATAAAACTAAGGAAACTGCGCAGCCTATTCATCATAAACAATCGGTTGAATAACTCATTATTTTAAAACTGCAATATGAATAATACAGTCTAAATCAGTTTATATTATACATACATATTACATACATACACACTCACGCCTTTTATCCCCGAAAGGGTAGGCAGAGGCGCAACTAATGCACCCATTTTTCGCCATTCGTATTCCATCCCATGATGTAACAGGGGCGAGCATATTGTCATATCGAGCAAAAATTCCAGACTCCGGACTAAATACTGAATAGAGAAATCCAATATCACTTTGCTCGACCCGGGAATTAAACTCGAGACCTCAATGTTGCAGTGGTACCGTAATACAACTACGCCACCGAGGCAGACCTAGTATTATGTGTGTATTAATACCAAACGTATTATTTTATTAAGGATCGAGTCGTGTACCTATATTTTTATTTATTTTACGTTATATAAATAATAAAATTATATAGGCATTAGGTAGGTATAAAAAATACCTTTTTCTATTTTAATCATCATCAAACATAAAAAAGTAAAGTTTTTTAACCGACTTCTAAAAAATGAAGAGGTTCTCAATTCGTGTCTTTGTATTTTTTTGTGTATGTTCCCTAATTTTTAAATTGACATATGATAGTGTATTTTAAAATAAATCGAAATAGTTATAATGTAATTATATTGAATTTTTATATTGAATTTTTATGCTCTTTATATAAAAACAACATAAAATATGTACATATAAGCATAATGCATACAAAGTAAGAAGGAAGTACATTACATACCTACAACGGTCGTTGGGCAACGAGCTACATCTGCGCCACATAATAAATATTAACTATACAACTTGTAGAAACGTATCAAATACGAATCTTAACTATTATTTTACAGTTAGATAGATATACGCGATGTCCATGACAGATTCATGTATACGCAATTTTTTTTTTATATCATTGTGAATCTCTTCAGAATTTCAACATAGACTCATAACTCTATCTTAGTACCTCGCTCAATATTGGGTGCATACGACGTGCTCTATATTACTTCTAAAAAGTTTCCTATGCATTGTTGGTGGCGGAGAAACCCGAGAGTAACGCTCGGACGGCTAGCAAGGCCCAAACGGACCGAGCCGAGCAGCCCGACGACGCCAGAACTGTTTCTATTACAACTTTAACATTAGCGAGAACAATGTAAAACCTCCAAAATAAATTATAAGTAATGCAATGCGATATGGAAAGTTTAGTCCGAGGTAGGGGCGGTGCGAGGTGGCGCGGGTGGTGCGGGATGCGCGCGGGGCGCCGCCACCGTGCCGCCGCACCACCGCACCACCGCGCCGCCTCGCACCGGCGGGAAAAGTTTGAAGAACGGCGCGCGCCACGTGCAAACTCACCCTCTCCTCCTCCCGGATCATTTCGGCGATGCCGGGCCTGATGTCCGCGTCGTCGGTGGGCAGCGGCGGCATCGGCGGCGGCGGCGGAGCGTCTCCAGGTGAGCCACCACGGGAGCCGGATAGATCAGCAGGAGCGGTCGGCGGGGAACCGGGAGATCCGCGCCGTGCCTCGTGCGAACCGGCCGCCTCGCGACCTTCGGAAAGACGACGACGCGCGCGCTCCGGTTGGGGCGACTTCTCCCGGGCCATGGTCCTTTTGTGAGCACGGCTCTCCTCGTGCAGCATCGACTGCGAGGCGCTCACGTCCGTCAGGCCGCGGATTTTTAAAGCCTCAGCCACCTTTAGTAACGTTGGAATCTGGTCCTCAGACACATTTATTTCCCCTCGGTACATATAGTATACTACCGCCTTCAAATCGCAATATTTAATGTCATTATTCATAATAATTATTGGATGTTGACACGGGTTATCTATTAAAAGTTCTTGAAAGTACGGGCTGCAGGCGGAAAGCACCAGTTTGTGTGCTTTTAATTTTTGGCCCTCACATGCCAGGGTAACGTCTACAAACAATTCCGTCTGGAGTAATTGATCAAAACACGATGTTAGGTTGCTTTGATAGTTGTTCCATCGAAGGCAGAATTGCTGCGGCGTCTCCCTTCCTTCCATATTAACGGGCTCCTCCTCTGCCGGCATGCCGGCGGTTGCTGATTTTCCTGGGGCACGATGGGTGGCGGGTTTGGCCGCTAAGGCGGCTCTGGTGGTCCTGGACTGGCTTCGGGCGTTTGGTGTGGTAGCCTCCCGATTGGTGGTATTTTGAAACAATTCGTCTTCACGCAACGCGGCCCACGCGGCGCACGCCGCGGCAAGTCGTCTCCGGTTTTCCGCCAGAGAGTATGAGTGACTGTAACGTGATAAATGTGTTCTGTGAGCTCGCAGCACGTGCGACGCCGGCGAGGACTCGCGAAGCACTGAGCGGGAGCGACGAACGCGAACCGTGCGGGGCGGCCGGGGCGGAGGCGGGCCATGCTCGGCACTCGCCGGCGAATGGGACGGGCGCGCCGCCTTCGAGAACACGCCCCGCAAGCCACGAGCCGCGCGGGTCGCGCTCGCGCTGCCGCTCGTGCTCGCCGATGCTCGGTTCGTCGAGCTCGCCCGCTCAAGCCCGCCGCAGTGAGAGTTCGCGTTCGCACTAGCAGTCGCGGCGCCCGCGCACACCATACGCCGCGACACTCAGCTTACACTAGCGCATTATCGCATATTTAAATTATCAATTATAGTTAAATTGCAACGCGGTCAATAAATAGTGCATTAAAAAACTATTTTATATCTGGGCATTCTTACTGCGATAACATAAAAAGGTAATATTGAAACATTGCATTTCAACTAACTACTATCCCTGAGTCAAGGACACATAAATACAAAGCGATTTTGTCTCACTTAAAAAAAAACAAACCTCAACAAAATAAAGTACCTACACTTTAACCAAGTTAAATAATTAAGCCCACCAAACTACATTGCAATGCTTATCATTCCATAGTATGTGTTCAGGGCGTTTGCATAAAACATAAAGATCTGATCCAAAAATCTTGTCACGCAAATATTGTATAGGTAATTTCATGCATTAGGTATCAATACAATTAGCCTTACAAAACCCACTATAATTAAAAAAAACAGAATGAAAAAGTAACATGCCAATCCATTGTTTTTAATCAAGAATAACGGTGACGAATTCATAAAAACATGCTACGAAAAAGCGCTCTCAGATGTCCAAAAAAAAATCCCTTGCAGATTTGTTTGTAACTGATAAACTCAAAAACTATTAGACCGATTTTGAAAATTATTTCACTAATAGGAAGCTACATTACTCCTGAGTGCTATAGGCTACTTTTTATCCCGGAAAAATATTTTTATCCCGGAAAAAAATATTCACGAAAGCCTAGTTGACTGCTGACATGAAGGTCAGCAGGTTCAAAACTCGCACACACCTCTGACTTTACCAAGTTACGTACGGGTGTATTGTTTATCAATTATCATTCGCTTAGCGGTAAAAGAAAAATGAACCTATATACCTGAAAATTCTCCATAAAATTTCGAAGGTATGTGAAGTTTGCTAATAGACACTAGACCTGCTTGGTGGACTAAGGCCTGAACCCTCTCAGTAGTAGGGGAGACAGGTGCTCACCATCCAGCAGTATATAACACAACGCGGGTATTATATTTTGAAGGTCAATTTAATCTTATACAATTAAGGTACATATTTGTCTAAACAAGTATTAATACTTGATTGGAGAAAATATTTAGGCAAATAGCCTATCCTAAAACATAAAATTGGTTATTGTAAGTTAACCGTTGGAGATAGACATAGACTTTTTTAAAGTGTTTTTGAATATTATTTTGTTGAATCTCTAAAACTAGGTCCAGATTATTTCAATTTCCCCGAAAAGAAGACCGAACATGAGCTTCGACAACAATCTATGCCGGTATTTATGTAGATTAGTGGTCTTCCAGAGGTCGAAAAGACCGTCGAATAAACTTTGTAACACAATATATTATACAGATTTTTTTTGTTATCTGTGTGAACTTTAATTATACCAAGTTTCATACATCTCCGTGTGTGTAATGTGCTTAAAAATGGTTACGGAAGTACGAAAGACTTACATCACGTATTATCTCGACGGTCCCATAGAACAAAGTCGTATATGCAAAATGTTAGCTTTTCAGTAGAGCGCTTTGAAAGTCGTTAGTTTGTATTCATGTGCGAATTAGTGCTATTTTCACACATTAGGTTCAAAGTTGTTACTGAACCCTATAGAATATAATGTTTTGTTTACATATAACTTGTGATTTTCACAATTAACTTAGACTTTCAAAGCGCTCTACTGAAAAGCTTCATTTTGCATATACGACTTTGTTCTATGGGACTGTCGATCTGTATAGGTATAGAAGTTGACCCGGCAGACGTACTATGAAAGGCTATTGGACTGTAGCAGTCTACAAACTTATCTTTTTTGGTCAAATTTTGGTGATGGCGTCGCTTATAAAGTGAAGTGTATGATGACATCTATGGTGTTAGGGGTACACAAATGTATAATTTAAACAAAAAATCTAAATTTTTTGGAGTTGGCAGTTATAAGTATTAATTATTACAGAGTGATCACTTTATTTATATATCAATATACCAACAATGAATTTGCAATCTTAATAAATTTTTAAGTATTCTAACATATAATAAACACCCACTTACATTTTTTTCATTTCTATTTCATTAATATGCATCCCAGTAGGTACTTTAGTTACCCAAAAAAATCTATACTTCGATTAATCTAACTCAAAGCCTTATCCCTAAATTGTACAATTAGGAATAATTTTAAAGTGATAAGACTACGTTTTCCATGCAATTTTTCTCATGATAAAAACCTTCCTCGAAAGTCAATGAATACATAAAAAAATTGATTGTCCAAAGTTTTTATACATTTATTTTTGTTTATTCACTCAGTATTGCGACATTCCCTACGTTACGTGACCCATCCCGAACTCCCGAGGAAACGATGAAATCTTAGAATTACGAATATTTCGACGGCTCCGAAGAACAAAGTCGTATATGCAAAATGTTAGCTTTTCAGTAGAGCGCTTTGAAAGTCGTTAGTTTGTATTCATGTGCGAATTAGTGTTATTTTCACACATTAAGTTCAAAGTTGTTACTGAACCCTATAGAATATAATGTTTTGTTCACTATAACTTGTGATTTTCACAATTAACTTAGTCTTTCAAAGCGCTCTACTGAAAAGCTTCATTTTGCATATACGACTTTGTTCTTCGGAGCCGTCGATTTATTGTTCGGGGTAGCGTGTTACAAATGTGGGCGGTGACACCCGTTTATGTTTTTTACCATACCATACCAGCCCTGTATATACTGCCCACTGCTGGGCAGGGGCCTTCTCTACAACTGAGAGAGTTTAGGCCTTAATACACCACGCTGCCTATTGCGGGTTGCCAGACTTCACATACCTTCGTAATTCTCATAGGAAGCTTCTCGGGTTTACAGGTTTCCTCACGATGTTTTTCCTTCACCGTTACAGTGAGCGGTAATTCACAAAGAATACACGCATAACTTTGTAGAACAGTCAGAGGTGTGTGCCCTTAGGTTTTGAACATGCGGACATTCGTCTCCGCAGTCCGTTTCACCACCAACTAAGCCATCACCATTATATTTGTTTGGTTCGCATTAATGATACACGGCATGGGCCGATCTATTCCAAGTGGACGTTTTCAAAAAATGTTCGTGGCACGTACACATTAGTTGTAACGATTACGTGGTGGTATTCGGGGTTCGGTTCGGGGAATATTACATAATCTGTATCCAGTGGGGTTAGGATGTGAAAAGAAAGCACGACGCGTCTCCGCTTCGTTTTATTGTGATTGGTTGAGTTACTGACGTATCGGTATTTTGATGTTTGTAATTGATCGAGAGACCGACACGTCAGCCTCTCAACCAATCATAATAAAACGAAGCGGAGACGCATCGTGTTTTCTTTTCCCATCCTAACCCCACAGCACTATCTTTTAGCTAGGTTATGCCATGTAGGCGCCCGAAAATCGTTGTCTGTGAAGACGTTGTCACAATAAATAAAATATTCTAGAATATAAATCTGACAAACTTTATATACAATACACTGTAATATTTTCAATGAAAACCGGTTCCAAATTTGACTGGTTTGCAAGGATTGCCAAAAAATAGACGACGTGAAGGGCTTTTTATACTTTTAATAAAATACATAGTCTCAGCAAACCTAATATCTAAATTCATGCTACAAGAGACTGTAAGCTATCAAAATAAAAACAAAAATTATATAGCCACTCTGTAGACAAATTGTTAACAGCGGGAATGTGCCGCGTGAATATAAACATAGGTCTGATAATTCAGTTTTAATATTTGGTTTGGGTTTTTATTGTCATTCAATTCTTAAAAGCTACGTCGTACTTATACAGGATGCAAACATTCAATATGCTCATCTGAAACATTGATGTACTTTTTAAAATGAAACTAGAATATAAGATTTTTAAAAATACCCATTTTTATTCCGAGTTGAACCGGCACTTTTCATCTGTAATGCTCTAATGCCGCATCAATTGCAACCGGCATAACAATTTTTGCATATTGCAGAAAGGATTTGGGTTGGTTTTTTGAACAGTTAAGTACCTGCTCGAATTGTATCAAAACCCACACAGTGTTCCCGACTTAGGAATCGAGTCCGTGTCTCCCTGGTCCACTGCCCACACGCTCAGACTAAATCAAGGTAACAACGTTAATCGCATCAACACCAACAGCCGCATTCATAAACGTCAATACATTTTAATAATCAGTAGCCATTTGTTTAAATTTGATTAATTTAAATAAAACCAAAAAACATTGCACATACATTTTTCCTGTATTTAATAAAAATATTAGGCGTCCCTCTGATCGTGAAATAACCGAATTAAATAACTATCTAATGATCATTAAAGTTATAAAGTCACGTTTCTGAGGCGGTAAGGCTGTTATCACACTTGCAAATTACGAGCGGATTCACAGCGAGAAGGCGCAGTGAGCTCGCTGTGAACACGCTTTGGGTTCGTAACGTGTTTGGACAGTCCCTAACAAAATGGACTTCGGTGAGGAAGCATTGCTACTCGCTTTATTACTTCTAAGATGCAGAAATCGAGAGCTGAAGTAGATAAAACGACGAGTTTGGGTGGATCCATTAATAACTAAATCGGCTGGGAGACAGCGACTACTATGTACCTACTATATTACAAAGTAATAAAACTAAAGGTAAAACAATTTAGTTTATACTTGCAGGTAACAAGGGTTTAATTTTAAGAGTCACACCTGATGTTCGCTGCAGATTCATTTTCGCCTTACTATGAAATCGATTATAATTATAATACTAACCTAAATACCATTCAATATTTATAACCCTCAGGTAAATAATAAAAATTAAGAGCCAGTTTCACAGGTTTCAAGTAAATTACATTTTACTTGACAGTTATCGTATTAAACACCTACTGTTGATAGTATTATATTTATGTCACTTTATTTCGGAGAATAGACAATGACTTTTGTATTTGGTGGCTTATACGTTTATGTGAAGAGCAGTATTTATCAGCAAGCGATAAATCGGTCTTTAATGGCTTTAATAAAGGCAACTAACTTCATAAACAAAGAAGGGCTATATATCTACATTACTTACATTTATTCTACATTTTGAAAATTCATTATCTACATTTTGAAATGAACAAAAACACACTTAAGTACTCATAATATGTAGCTGTATGATAGGTCCGTTTAACCAATTAAACGTGGTAACACAAAATTGCGACTAAATCTTTCATTACCACCCTAGTGGAAACAATGATAAAACATCTGGTTCAACGACGTATGCATTTTTACAATTTATCCAATCTATGCAAGTGAGATCTTGGGTGTCTATTTCCTTTATGATGATTGATGTATGAGATCTCCCTCTAACGATGTGTCTAAATTACATCGCATCAACAACTTGTCACCAGGCTTTAGTTTTTCAGTCTGGTTCGAAGTGACTATTCGTTATCTACGCAAGGCTCCATTATACGTATTTTTTACAATTATTATAGCTCTACGTACTAATAACAATCATTCAATGCTTATTCGTTTTTACGTATAAAAAATTGTACATCGATTCCCGATTCTTTTTATGAACCCAATGCGCCTTGCTAACACGCGAAGATGAGTTCAAGTAAACTTATTGATTTATTGAAGCAATATCTATTAGTAATTAATATTATATAAAGTGATCAAACAACAACCTCAATGTTCCCATAATATATTATACATCCCACAAACCGAAGCACCCGATAATATTTTACACAGATTATATTAAATACATAGTGAGCAATAAACTGATTTTAAATAAATAATCTAGAATGCGTTACCTACAAAATATTTACTTACAGAATTAACGTCTTACAGCCGGTCTCATCAAGTTACTAACATTTAACAGGAGTTTGATATCTAACTCGACAGTAAAAGTTACGCTTACTATTACTGCTGTTTCAAAACCTTATTTTTTATAAACACAGAAAACCACGAAAAGTAAGCGTTCTAAATGTTTGTTATGTGTTAGTACCTACTTAGTAAGTTATTGGGAGCGGCCGTTAAAATATGGTGAAATTACTAATTAGTACAAAAGCTTCTTCGCAGTGGACACTAACGGCCTTATACATAAACAGCTTATAAACCTTTTTTGGTTATCGAATGTTTTGTCTTCTTCGAACGAACTTTGAATTAAGTTTGAAGGAAAAAGACAATACATTCTACAACAAAAATAGGTTTGTAAACTGTTTATGAATGAGATCGTAACTGTGTACCTACAAGTTTAAATTATTTATCGTTCTGTCTATATTTCGAGATCTCACGGACACACTGGATTAGTCAGTGCATATTACTAAGCTTCGAGTCTTAGTGAATGAAACCAGTGGATGATGCGCTTATAGCTCTCACGAATACCGTGCTACAAATCCGAATCGTACGGCAACGAAACGTCTTAACTCTACATTGTTACTCTGCTGAATGCTGTAGACACTTGTATGTCTCATGAGGTGATTTTTTAGAAAGGAGCTTCTCTATTCGTTTGTATAATAGTGTTATTCAAGTTGCTTATTAATTGTTTTTTGCATTTAGTTCAGTATAACTTTATTATCGCAGAACAAGATGATTATGGACAGGACTAAAACTCAAAAACTAACAACGAATCTCAACATCAAAACCTATATTCACATTGAGTTATTGCTTTAACTCTTTACTACGCCTAATTTCTAGGACGTACTTAAATCGTTAGAGAATTTTACTAAATTATAATATGAGTAATTCTTAATTAATATAAATTAATAAAATAACTGCGTCTTAAATAATTTTGAATTTATAGATGACTACTGTGAACAATCATTTAAAATAATAAAATAAAACAAACAACTAAAATCGTTATATCTCCTTTATACCTACTATTAATTGGGTCGCTGAATTGTGGATCTAAAACTGGGTTTTACGTTTAAGACCTAGCCATCCCGTTTTAGTCAAGTTCCTTGTGGTGCACATTCTACCGCTTTGTTCTATATTGGATGATACCCAGTAAATAAGTTATTTTGTAGGTATGTCACTAAAAGAGGCATGCAAGCAGACTATCAGCTATAAACCGGCTTGTCTAGACTTAAAATTTAATTGAGTAATTTTTAAAGACGACGCATATTTCAAATTGAATCACGAACGACGATGATGGTATTATTTATTGGTAAAAATGCAAGTAAAATTGAATAAAGAATCGGCAAAGCAAGTCATACAAGATAATGCCGCTCTCTGCCTTGCCACATTCTTCATTCACCACGTGCTGCCACACTGCCCGTAATTGTTCCATTAATACGACATCACATAGGTACATAAGTATGTATAAAACAAACAGACTAAAACTTAAACATATCACGAGCTTTATAAAGAAGACAAAAGGCGCTCTAAGTTACGATGGTAACATAAAGTTGTTCCCCGAAACCAGTTGTGTGTGTTTGTCCAGGGGCATTATAAAATATACAAAAGGGCCCTTGGCGCACGGCAAACAAATATTGGGCAACGCGAGGGTAACGTGGTCGTTATTAACTTATAGACACGGCAATTTCGAATGTGCATCACGAGTCAAAGTGAAATTCAAGTTTTTTCACGTTTCTTAATTGGTTACATGCGAATCGAGCCATTATTTCCACCGAGTCAAGTTATGGCTAAGTAGCGGCAGGTTGTTAATATTTTACCTACGTATAAAATAGAACGAAAATATATCTGTAGTTGTATTACGGTAAGACCGCAATGCTGAGGTCTCGGGCACGGTACCCGAGTCAGGCAACGTTATATTGGGTTTTTCTTCTCAGTATCAGCCCGGAGTCTGGAATTTGTACCCGATATGGCGATAGGTTCGCCCCCTATAACATCATGGGACAGAGTAGGTACGCACGGCGAAAAGTGGGTTCACTAGTTGCGTCTCTGCCTACCCCTGCGGGGATAAAGGGCGTGAGTGTGTATGTATATGTAAAATATATTTTTCATTTTATACTAAATACGCAGGAGCATTCTTCGCAGTTTATCCATCCGTATGACATTCTGCATAGGAGGATGCAGGACTTAACGGATTAGCAAGCTGAAGTGGCAATGGACGGGGAACATAGTTCGAAGAACTGATGGCAGACGGGGTTAAAAAGTTCTCGAGTGGAGTCCACGTATTGGCAAGCGCAGCGTCGTCCACGCCGTCCACCTGCAAGGCGGACAGACTTGATAAAGGTCGCAGGAACGCGCTGGATGCAGGCCGCTTTTGACAGGTCCGTCTGGAAATCTTTGGGGGAGGCCTATGTTCAGCAGGGGACGTCATGTGGCTGATGATGATGTGGATGATTAAGTTCAACGAGTAATAAATCAAACATATAAAAATAAAATGACAATTCTAGAAGATTATAATGACGACGATAGAAGTCGTGGAAAAAACGCATATGTACTTAAAATACATATATTAATACTTTGTTTCGCCATATATGGTTAGGAGTAACTTGTGGGGGCTGTGCTTGTGTAAATATCAGTGTCAGTTCGAATCCATTACAGGGCCCATACCTACTAGGTATATAAACGCTAGAAAAAATATTCCAAATAATTAGGGCACAATTAATTGCATAAACGTATTAATTATTTACCAATATTGAATACTAAATACCATTATTTAGGAGTCACTCATACACACACACACACTCACGCCTTTTATCCCCGAAGGGGTAGGCAGGGGCGCACCTAATGCACCCACTTTTCGCCGTGCGTATTCCGTCTCATGATGTGATATGGACAGCATCACCATATCGGGCACAAATACCACACTCCGGGCTAATATTGAATAGAAAAATCCAATATCACTTTGACCGACCCGGGAATTGAACTCGAGACCTCAGCGTGGCAGTCGTACCGTAATACAACTACGCCACCGAGGCAGTGTTTAGGAGTCAGTTTTATTTATTTCATGAGTAATTGATTTATTAGCTCAGAATTTTTAATTGCCGTACCGTAATTAACATTTCTATGATTATAGTGAAATAATAATATAGGTAGCTCTAAATAGGATAATCCACAGTTACTCGAGTCACACAAGATGGTTGTTGCCACAGGATACATTTTTTAAACGATTCCCTGCAAGTTTTATTATATCAACAGCTTACAGGAATAAAATAAAATAATTACTTATCCTACTAATATTATAAAGGCGAAAGTTTGTAAGAATGTATGGATGTTTGGATGTATGGATGTAAGGATGTTTGTTCCTCTTTCACGCAAAAACTACTGAACGGATTTCGATGAAATTTGGCACACGGGTAGATCATGTCCTGGATTAACACATAGGCTACTTTTTATCCCGGGAAAATATAAACCGGGACTTTTATCCCGGAAAAACTTTTTAATGCGGGCGGAGCCGCGGGCAAAAGCTAGTTATTTAATATTTTTACACGGAATGTAAAAAATGGTACTGTAGCATTAATATAGTATACGAAAAACTTAAAAGAGTGGCATTTATAAATGTATATTTTAATTGGCTTTTATCTATACTAATATTATAAAGCTGAAGAGTTTGTTTGTTTGAACGCGCTAATCTCAGAAACTACTGAACCGATTTTGAAAATTCTTTCACTAATAGGAAGCTACTTTACTCCTGAGTGCTATAGGCTTTTTATCCCGGGAAAATATTTTTATACCGGAAAAACTCTTTCACGCGGGCGGAGCCGCGAGCAGAAGTCTAGTTTAAATATAAATAAGCCATTAAAGCCTACACGAATAAAATTAAATAATAATTATTTATTTAAAACACGTAAGCTTAAAGCCTAATATACAGGGTGAGTTCCAATCGCAATATTGAAAAGTTTATACCAGTTATAAAGCTTTTTAAACATCAAAAGCGTATCACTATAACAAATTAGGCGCGATAACACGAAGATACCACAACAAAAACAAGCGTAAACAACGCAGCATTAAATCAAACATCAGAACATAAAAAATACAACGTTACATGGTATTTTTTCATTATTTTACATCACTCATAAAACTATGTGTCGAGTGAGGACAAAAGAGCGCTCTGCAGCGGTCACGCGACGCGGCCGGCCATCAATTAAATACTACCACATAAAATGTTCTAAATCATAATCTCGGCCGGTATAGTACTGGTTATTAATTAAGTTATAAAAGAGTCGTAGCCAAATTAGCATATTTATAGATCTATAAAGCGTAGGTGGTGGCCAGGGCGGGACCGACGCGCCGCCCTAGCGTCATCTGTGCACGGTATAAAGAAGTCATCATTTACATGTCTTTACCGATAGATGGCATTGTAAATACGTTTCTTGTGTTAGGAAAAACGTGGAAAGCAATATTATAATAGATCTGTCGTGATCTGGTATTCCATTTATTTGAACTTATGAAGGGCGCACCCAGCAAGAGCCGGTTGGGGCCCTTGTGCTATCTTGTTACGGACATAGCAAGTATTACGCGTGTGAACGTTTAATTAACTAATACCATTAACGTACCTAACCATTCCAAAACCTATATTTATTACTTAGAATCCGATATTACACTGGCAATATGAGGTTTTTTAAATGAATAACTGAAAATATATCTTTTTTTATTTTTGTATCTCGTTGTTTTTTAAGGAAAGTCGGGTCGTAGTTAAAATAAAATATTAGGGGTGATAGTGATATGGCTCAACAGCTATGTCTTATATTATCTTATCAATAAGTCAGCCTGTGTCAAACAAGCCGGCATAATTGCTTCGATTGGCGACAAGTAATTATCTATGGTTAGTCGACACTCTACCTGGTGCCTACTCCGCTTACCATCCGCCGAGAGGGATCACTTTGCAATGCTTGGACAATAAAAAATATTCTACTTACTATTACATACATACATACATACATATACACTCACGCCTATTATGCCCGAAGGGGTAGGCAGAGGCGCAACTAGTACACCCACTTTTCGTCATTATTCCGTCCCATGATGTGATAGGGGGCGAGTCTATCGCCATATCGGGCACAATTCCAGACTCCGAGCTGATACTGAATAGAAAAACTCAACATCACTTTTGCCCGACCCGGGAATCGAACCCGAGACCTCAGCATTGCAGTCGTACCATAATACAACTACGCCACCGAGGCAGTCAACCTACCAACCAAGTCTACTTACTATTACGCTTATAAATTATAACTTAAGTAAGGTAAATAAATGTGACTTATTTTTTTTATTTAGTTCCTTTATAACTGTGTACTCCATAAGTATATTGTAATTTTATTTATAAAAAATCATTAAAAAGCTTACGTTTTTGTACTGGGTCCGCTGTGGCAAATGTTTGCTGACTTTTATTAATTATATTAAAAATTCATATTAATTGCTTAATTTTTGTTTAAGTATAAATAATATTACGACGTATTATTACAAGTAACATAAAACAATCTCCAAACCATTAATTAGATACACAAAAAATAAATGAGCAATTAGGTCTGCTCTCCGATGCTACTAAGTGCAAGCATTCTAAGTACGGCCCTGATTGTGTCAATGTAGACCTATGATACTAATTTGTGGAGTATTTTAAAATATTTACTTTAATTATATTGAAGGAAGCATGGAACTTAGCTTGCGGTGCATAAGAAAATAGATCTTTATAGAAGTACTGGCAATAACTGCTTCGGTAGCGTAGTTGCATTGCGTATGCGGTAGGTATGACACCGCTCTGATGTCTCGGGTTCGAATACCGGGTCGCCCCGGAGTCAGGAATTTGTGTCCAATATGGCGGTAGTCTCGTCCCCATCACATAATGAGACACACGGTAAAAAAAACGTGCTCTGGATGCACCTCTGCCTACCGGGAACAATGGCATGGTGTATCTATGTTAGTATCGTCAAATTGTAGATAATTAAATTTATATTTACCGCGTTTTTACACACAAAGGAATTATAATAGTTCTTTTACATCGATTTAGTAAACTTTAGCGTATCGGTTGTCGTTTTTATGACGTGAGAGATTTTCGAAAGTCCATGTTAAAATATAACATACATACATCACCCCTGTTTCGCCTTTCATAGGCAGAAGTACATCACTCACATTTCACCAGCCATATTAGGTCCATTAGGTCCCATGTAATAGGGTCATGTACCATGCCTATTGTCATTACCAGGAACGTTTCAAGAGCAGAAAAATCAAATGTCACAATGTCAAACCCGGAGACATCAGCGCAATAGTCGTGTCGCGCACGTAATACAATTACGCACGCCATCGAGGCAGTCAAGACCAACATAAACGAGACTTAGGGCCGATTTGATAAATGTATCTATAACCCGACCAAATACAAAAGTCAGTCTAAACTATGCTTCCAAATAAATGGTGACAAAAAGAGTACTATCTAAATTAGTTGTTTAATACGAACGAACTATCATATAACCTACCCCTTCGGGGATAACAGGCGTGAGTGTATATGTATATATATGTATATGATTTGTTTATTTATTTACGACTAGCTTTTGCTCTGCCCGCGTTAAAAATATTTCCGGGATAAAAGTCCCGATTTATATTTTCCCGGGATAAAAAAGTAGCCTATGTGTTAATCCAGGACTTGATCTACCCGTGTGCCACATTACATAGAGTTCCGTTCAGTAGTTTTTGCGTGAAAGAGTAACAAACATACATCTATACATACATTCTTATAAACTTTCGCGTTTATGATATTAGTAGGATAAGTGAACAGTTTTCTAAAACACAAAACATTCATCTAAAACTATAATTTGAAAGGGTGCGAAGTACTTTTCCATCGCTTTTCCGATTCCGATGAAATAACTTTTTCCGACTACAAACCCTTAGCTTAATTTCACTTTACGAACCGACGGGCATTCAACAACAGGCGGTGCAGCGGCGATGAGCCAGCTGTGGAGTGAGACCGTGGGTTCAATCTTATGGATACATGTTTTTTTGAAATCTGTGGTGTATTATTAATGTGTGTTATACGAATATGTTTTCTGTATCGGGGTGTTGTGGTCCCTTAAGATCTAAATAGATATCGAAGTCTAGTTTTGTAAGCATCTTGAGTATTGATCAGCACATTTGTAAAAAACATTTTTTTTGCATTCAATGATGAGACGAGCAAGCCGTTCGCCTGATGGTAAGCGATACGACCACCCATAAACAGTAGCAACACCAGCACCTTAACTTACAAAGTACTATGTGGCATTCCACTGCGCTCGTCATCTTGAGACATAAGATGTTAAGTCTCATTATGTCCTGTAGTTACACTGGCTACAATGTCCTTCACACCAAAATACAACAGTGCATGCAGACTGCTGCTTGGCGGTACAAATAGACATTGCGGTGGTACCCACCCAGACGGACTCTTACATATGAGAGACCTAACACCAGTAAAACCGCAGTTTTTAAAAGTATATCGCAATATCTCTCCATATGATTTCAAAATTATTTACACAACACTTCGATAACTGTATATAAGTAGGTACTCTAAATTATAACAAAATCTGCGCAAACCTACCACGCTTTCTACACAATATGAAATATCAAAAGAAGTTTTCTATTCACAAGAGCTGGATTTATTTGCAAAATAAAACTATTTCCCTTTGACCATTCGCGCCCGTAGTTAGCCGTGACAGTCGCCAATCCAAGGGCGTTTCATCCGGCGAGAGATAGAGCTAAAAGTGTCGCGATCTACTTTTTGTGTAGTGTCGCGTGTTTGCGGATGTTGCGATGACAGGCACTGAATTGGTGTCGGACGAGGCGCAATGGTCACGTGCTAGGTTGTAAAACGAACTCACTTAGTAATAGTGTTTCACGTCATCATATGTCGGATTTCGATATTTTTGTTTGCCGACACAAATTCCTTCGGTTTGTAAAGTTTGGCGTTAGCGGTGGTCGACTAAAGGTCGGACAATCTTAGCTGGCCGGTATGACAATTAAGTGACACTTGACGGAATACTATGTGTAGGGAAGAGAACAAAAAATCGGTTGCACCAAATAACCGATTCTTGAATACAATCGATTTTTTATTCAAGGAGTTTATTACCGTATGTAAATAAAGTTAGATTTTTATTAAATCTTACACAATACAATCATGTGTTTTTTTTAATTAAAATAGTTAGTTATTGTTAGTCGTTCATTTCTGTATTCCGATAAAATTTCACGATTATCCTTTAATAACTTTAGATTTGTTATTAGTCATTACAAAGAAATTACTGTGTGTACAGACAAATATAGTGCTACGGTTTAATTATTTACTTTGGAGATCTTTGTCTTCTTTCATCGAGTATAAAATATGTAATTTTTTTAAAAACATCTAATGCGTTGTTCAAAACTGTATAAAATGTACTTTAAGCATGATTTTTATATTAATATCAGTGTTTTTTATTTACATCCAAAGCTTCGAATTTTTCAGTAATCGGTTACGTTTGGTTGCCAAGCGATTTAAAAGTTTCCGAACACTACGCTCAGAAACTGCAATATACAACATTGTAAAAGCGTCGCGTTGATATAAAACTCAAGATTATATTCTTTACTTCAGTTATTTTTATAATATTAATTCAAATATGTTACATAAGTATGATACTCTCCGTTATAATGTATGGAGAACATGATAATTGATAAGTATTTGTAATTATGTAGTTGACATTATTTTTTTTTAGGTAGACATCTCATACAGTTATCGCGTTGCGAAAAATTTGAATTGTCATACCGGCCAGCTTAGATTGTCCGACCTATAGTTACAAAATTATTTCAACGTTATATATAAAACATATCACGAACTTACTGCCCTATTGCATGTAATATGTAATAGACTATAGGTATCACACATTTCCCCTACGCGACTTTGCCCAACACTTTAATTATATACAATCACATTCATTCACTGGATCAAATCTTCTATTATAATAGTCTTCGATGATGATTAAATTATCATGACATCCGATCACATTGTGTATGCAAATTTCTAGTTCTTATACGAGGAGCCATTGAAAGATTACCCTCTAATGATCAGGTATGCAAAGATTATTACACAAGCGTCGATAATAGATGTCAAAGCAATGCCGGGTAGGTTTCCCGTGTGTTACGACTTGAAAGCGTTGGTGCCGTATCGAGCGGTCGCGGAAATACGTCACGTTCTATTATGTGTGCGGAGATTAAAAAAATTAAGTACGGTAAGTAATGCAGAAGTTAAAAAAGGTGAAATTTCGAAATTAGAACTTATTTCCATGGTCTATTATATTAAACATCATTGCTATATAGAATACTAGATTTTAAAAACAACAAAATTGTATTAGCCTCGTCACCTAGACACGTCTCAGTTCATAGATGACTTCAGATATGTCGGATATCAACTATCACAACATTCATCAATCTTGACCCGGAGTAAGTTTCAAGAGGCGAAGCGGCTATTGTTTTTTGAGATTAAAGGGTGGCAGGGAGCGCGAGTGAAGTAACTTCAAGCTTCTGTGTACTGTGCGGCTAATTGTACGAACGTGTGGACCGAAAACGTGACTAAAACAAAGCTGCGCAACGTTTCTGAGAATGCTTATTTACAAGTGGAGCAACATATAATGTGAATATCATTATCACTCATATTCTCGCTGTCCATAAAAAGTATCATAACTCAACACAAAGTGAGCTCAATGAGCACGTGCATGTTGCAATAAAATGTGGCCAATTAAGGCGCCACCCAACCCTGGACAGTTTCTTACTCGAATAGCAAAATGACGCCCCTCCCTTTACATTTCATTCCATAAACCATTTTAATGGAAAATCAATGGTGTAATTCAATTATTGGAAGCGCGGCCACGCCATCGCTCTTTTACTTTTTAAAACAAAACAATGTCTTCGAGAGAAAAAAATAAGGGAAAACTTGGTAATTAAGTTCCGCCGAGACAACTCCTAAAATGGTTAACGGGCCGTAATTAACAATAACTATATAAACGGTGCGGTTTGCTTTTAAATCATTTTGTTCGACGTTTCATAAAACGATATATTAATTATCCAAAGTGCGCCTAAATTGAATGTTATTCATGTGATGATATTAAGTTCCCATACCACACATGATTGGATTTAATAAAATTGTCGCCCTAGTGCCCCCTATTACTAGAAGTCCGCGAACGAAATGAGTTACCAACCTAATTAGTCCTAGGGTACCTATAGATATCGGCGCAAACCCAACAAACCACCAATAATGAAACTGTATTCATAGGTTTTTATGTCCGACATGGCGAAAGGACCAGCTGTCTGATACACACGGCGGATAAGCTTGTCTGGTTGCACTAATTGCTCTTTCAGTCTTCCGCAGATTCTGAAAGCGTGAGTTTATTTTACTTGATGCTATGTATTGATACACAGACCCCACATCGTTAGAAATATTAGCACTTGACTACCAAGCTAGATTAGGGTTCATGAACAAATATGATGACTTGACTCAAGTGCCAAATGATTGATAAATTACGAGGGCCCTCTCTTGTCTGACAAGTAATGCGCCTCAAATCAAAGCTATCGCGTATTCACCAACTAGATACAGAAGAATGGAAATAAGTTGGCGTACAGCAATTTTGTTTGGTGTTTTTTTCAGTTTTCTACCATATTTGTGTGTGAGAAATAGATATTACTAATCAAATATGAATCGGGATTTGTTTAAGATAAACTATGATTTAATTAAACAACTGGGTTAACTGATTATAATTTACCCAAACACATAAAATATTTTAGGCAACTGTTTTGTAATTTTAGCGTGTACTTAATTTGATAGTTCGATTTTCAAAAGCACAAAAATCAAAATGATGCAATACGTCATGTTTCTTTTAGAAGTTACCTATTTAAAGTAGTGGTCATATAATATGTACTGGGTCATTTTTACACTGCGTTACTAAATGAAATCACATTTTCGTCAATACATCTGCTAACATCGTGCTTGTAACTATCAATGAATAACGAATACTTTCGCCAAAAATCCCGGATGTAGTGTTTAATTTTTTTATCATTTTGTAGTTTAGTGCGAATATGGTGTGTTGCGTAAGTGTATTTCTGACTGAAAGTGTAATGTTGCTGCTGCGAGGAATTCTCATAGAGCAGTCATAGTGGCATTAGGGCGTGTAAACTTAAAGTTACATTTTATTGATATTTATTTTGTTCGAAACTTACACTTTTTTATTTTACGTCTATGGTTAAAATAACTTAATGGAAAGTATTATTTTCAACGAGATCAGTATGTGGTTTCATTTATTAAGGCAATGTCAAAATGACTCAGTGTTTATCGGATTTTTCAAAAGTCTTTCCAAACATATCCAACTGGACCTACTAATACAATCTGACAATTTTGAGAAATTTCAAGAGACACAGGTGAGTGTCGCACTATCGATACAGACAAATGTGAGACGGACAGACGTTTGAGAGATGGGAAGTAATGGAAAAAGTGCAGCGGGATGAAAACGTACGAATGTTAATATTGCGACCGCGGAACGGGCCACTGGCACTTTGAATGGAGCGGCGGCGCGGAGCTACCCTCGCTTAACATTGGATACGGTTGATCGGTCATTACTAAATTATTTTTTTACTTTAAATTACCCGTGTTAGTTAATAATTTAACATTTTCATGGATGAGGTCAATCACTTGTCTTTGACTAAAAATGTTATAATTTACGGAATTGTAGCATACCGGGTGGAAGGGAAACGCTCTTGGAAACGAATACAGGTGATAGTATTGGTGATTCCTGACGTGATGGCACTAAAAAAATCGCGATCGCATTGTTACAATTTTAGTAGGATTTTCTCAAATTTCTGTACAGCTTCACGTATGGATAGATAAATCAAACTATTATTCTGAAAAACATAGTGAAAAAGGTCAATAATAAAAAAAAAATCGTAATGAAACACGTACATCAGCTGACGGGTTAACGACCGCGTGGCCGGCGCAGCGCGGCGGCCTCCGCCTTGTCGGCGTTTGCTTTGTAGATTGTACCCTACCCAGTTTTTTGTACGCTTTACATTGCGCGCGTATGAATTACGGAAATACTAAAATCGTAAGTATTATCGCTTAGCTTTGCAAATGAATATAGTTTTTCGTTAATGTTATGGTTCTTCTCTCTTACCGTTCCGGTATAGAGAGCGTTTCCCTTCCACCCGGTATATAAAAAATATTTTTGAAAAGGTACTGTTCGTTTTTGCTAAAACAATATAAATCTATACTAATATTATAAAGCTGAAGAGTTTGTTTGTTTTTGCCTAAATGCTCTAATCTCAGGAACTACATACTCGACTTTGTAACTTCTTTCACGAATAGAAAGCTGCATTACTCCTGAGTGCTATAAGCTACTTTATATCCCAGAAAATATTACTCACGCGAGCGGAGTCACAAGCAAATACTAGTTCTAAATAAAACAAGACATTATACCGGCTCTATTCTTCAGATTTGGCCAGAGATCCTTCACACTACATATAGCTTAATATCTGTCCACTGGAAATTCTTTGCGCCAAGTTCAACAGTCCAATATATTTTACGTCACTATGTGATGAAGTTCGGCGAATCTTTGGGAACACTAATATATTTATAACCGCAACGATATAAATGAAAAGATAGGGCGAAGTTATAAATACCAATTGTCTATTCTGTGTCAATATATTATAGGAATACCAGTAGCGTTTTACAAATAAATAAAAAACAGTTCTTTGTAATGTCTCAATACAAATTTCAAAAATATACATGGTGTATGTGTAAAAATAACTTCGTACTACCATATAAATAACATTAAAAACTAATTTTATTTTATAACTTTAAATTAATATAATTAACCAGATTAATATTTATTACATAAAAAATTAAAATATTCACCTCGAAATGAAACTAGTATTCGGATTTTATCTTCGTGTAACTAGTATTTTAAATATTACAATGTCTACCCATGTTTAATAATTATATTATGTAGGTAGATACTGTCGCTTTTTCTTTGCAAGTCTGTTTATGAATTTAATGATATATTTCATAAATTATGTAATAAGTTTTGAAAAAGTGACTGACCGCTATTTTCAGTAATGGCCTCAACTAAAATATTAGTAGAGACCGTATTATATTACATTTGCATATTTTGTACATTTTTGACGATTTTTGCTTGTAATGCCTAAAATCATGGGATGCTGCATATTTTCGCTACATATATAATATTACTACTTTTCATCAGGATAACTAAAACGATGTAAAATACAAATAAATGCGGGACATTTTGTATATCTCACCTGAGGACCGTTTTTTAATTCACCACTCTGTTAAACAGACACAACGGTTTCATACGAATTAGTTGCAAACAAGGGCATTTTTGACATGCTTTTTATAAGCTTCAGACGTATGAATGGATGTATGATGTGACGGAAACTTTGAACATAAGCATGACTGACGTGATGACGACTCGCCGGTGGACTTGATCATGACCAAATTAATATCGTTTTTACAAGTACATCAATCACAATCCTCCCATCAATAGTACCTCATCCGCAGAGCACAGTCAAACTCATCGCTCAAAGGCAGTCCGCGCGGCGCACCATCGACTTTTATTCCGTTTGTTACCCGTTCACGTTATTATTAAAAACAATAAATCGCGGAGGGCGCCACCTACTACTATTGCTTCGCTTTCACTTCGCAACACTCCCCATGCACCCCGCTCCGGGCCCCCTCCCGCCGCACCACATCACTACCCCCCGCGCGCCAGTGCAGTAATTACTCGAGTGAAACACGCGGTTCTTATTTGAAAATACCACATCAATTGTTGATTAGTTCAGAATTTTTAATGTCGTTAGTATGACGGCAAATCGCGGTCGGTCTATAAATCAAGGCGCGCCCGTTTTCAAACTTTTATGTTATGATTATGGATCGGTTTTCGACATAAATAGTCATGCTATTAAATTTTTAGGTTTTATTAGATATCCATTATGGAAAGGAATGCGTATATGAGGTATATGCAATGCAATGTAATCAGCCCTGTATTATATACCGCCCACTGCTGAGCACAGGCCTCCTCTACTACTGAGAGGGGTTAGACCTTAGTCCACCACACGGCCTAGTGCGGGTTGGTAGACTTCACATACCTTCGAAATTCTTATAAAGAACTCCTTAGGTATGCAGGTTTCTTCACGATGTTTTTCCTTTAACATTAAAGCGATCGATAATTGATAAACAATACACACGTAACTTCGAAAAGTCAGAGGTGTGTGCCTTGGGTTTCGAACCTGCGGACATTGCCTCGGCAGACCGTTCCATTCCCAACTAGGCTATCGTCGTATGAGGTATAATGATAGTATAATTACCATCATTATATAATACTAGCTTTAGCCCGCGGCTCCGCCCGCGTTGAAAAGTTTTTCCGGGATAAAAGTCCCGCTTTATGTTTTCCCGGGATAAAATGTAGCCTATGTGTTAACCCAGGACATGATCTACCCGTGTGCCAAATTTCATCAAAATCCGTTCAGTAGTTTTTGTGTGAAAGAGGAACAAACATCCATACATCCAGACATTCTTACAAACTTTCGCCTTTATAATATTAGTAGGAAGGAGGATGAATTTCTACTCACGGCTCTGCATCGCGTAGAAGTATTTCAAAATTACTATTTACAATTTCCTCTACAATTCAAGTAGTCAAGCTCACCAACAGTAGGGGAGACCGGGGATGGTTGGCGATAGGGGCAGGATGAATAACCGTCAATAACTCGAGCTATTTTGAAGTGTTGCGTTGTCCTGATATACATGAAAAATCGTTAACTTTTTACGAATCTTCATCGCAAACGCGGCACCGCGGGCGCACGTAATACGGGAGAAAAAACGATTTATCGAAAAATGATACCTATGAGTAATTATTTACCTCTTAATATTATTTGTATTGAAGCCTTTATACTCAATGCTACGTACTTTCAAGCAATTTAAAGTAAGAGTTTGGTTATTGATGATTATTTTAGTGTAATTTTTTTAATATTTCGACACAGCTTTGAAGTACTCACATGTGGTTGAAATTTAAAACTTTGTTTGGGGCTGGTAGACGAACTTTGTATTGGGGCTAGTTGACTACCTAGAAAATGTACTACGTAATAATCGAAATATTCTTCACATGGAATAAAGTGAGTTTTTTGACAAATTTATCAAAAGTTTGTTATTTTAAAACCATGTGAATTTACAAAATAATAATTTATCGAAACAGCAAACCTTCTGCTAGTGGTGGGATTTTTTTTCCGTCCCAGTAACAAATATCGTACAAAAGTGACAAATTATATGTAAATTACGTAAATGTTACTGACGTTTTGTCTCAATAAGGCACATTGATAATAGTAAATAAGTATTTTTTGTGATTTCTTTTATATTGTTGCCTTATTTTATACCAATCACTTCGTAGGTCAATTTACCCCGAGTGGTTAGTCCACCAACCCCAGGCACGGGGTAGGTTGACATGATTTTCTTGTTCCACAAAATGGCTTTTGTACACTATGTTATAAATAATTGCGAGTTTTTTGGTATTTCTTTCGAAAGCTTATTAGTGTACCTATCGAACCTATAGGGTTTTTTGACATTTTATACTAAAACAAAAAAGTTATAAGCGTCCAAGCCGAAAATTGGTCAACTATCCCCGGTCTCCCCTATATGTGCCACGTTATCCGTATAAGGATAGATAGTCCTTGAGTTTCATATAGGGGGTCGTGGGATTTTCATATTCAATTTCTTTACCTCTCAAGATCAGCGCCGAACCCACAATGCCTTAGTGGGAGTTCATAAATAAGTGTTTTGAGCAAACAGTTTTAAAAATTAATCCAGAATAAGAAGTAATAAACAAACAGTGAACGGTAAAAATACTCGAAATAAAAACATTACATATACCTACTTACAAAGTTTTTAAAATTAAATATTGAACGATTATTACTTTGTTTTCTATATGTACTCATAAGTAGTTTTAAAATGTATTACTAAGAGTTAACTGTAATATCGTCTTAAACATTGGTCTACATTGGCACCAAAATACGACTTTTCTGATCATAATATGCAGTTCGGGAAAATATTATGATTTATATTTTTTCCCTTTTCAGGGGTAGGCAGAGGTGTAACACACCCACATTTCGCCAACTATGTTAGGTTTTATCTAGGGCTGTAGCTATGGGGGGGGGGGGGCATTGTTGTCAATACCCTACCTTAAATTCCAATGCCCTACCCTAATAATTAACTAATAATATAAGGAGTGTCATGCAGATTAAGACGGAAAAAATACGAACGTAAAAAAAGTTCACAAGTTAAGAAACCTAAAACTCGATTAACCAGAACATGACCAAAACTGATTATGTCACATTTTTACTTCCGCCCTACTTGTAACCACTGCCCTACCTTAATTCAAGTCTAGCTACGTCCCTGGTCTTATGTAACAGAGGGCGGGCCTATTGCCGGGCACATTTCCAGACGCCGAGCTGATACTGAGTTGAAAAAACCAATATCACTTTGCCTGACCCGGGGATCGAACCCGAGTCCTAAGCATTGCAATCGGACCGTAAAACAACCACGCCACTGAGGCAGTAAATGCGGCAATGACGGATCGCTAATTTCCTTTGAGTATCTAGCAATGCAAAGGAGATGGGATGACCAGGCGAAACCTTCGTTGGTCATACATGCGCAGCTGGCCATAAACTTTTATTAAAACCTATGTGACGAGATCGCTGTCATTACATTCTACGATAATGACATTAAGCAATGCTCCACACGAATTTAGATTTTTGTTGTGTTATTGTGTAAAAAGCGAGCGTATATTCAGCCCTGCACGTGTGGATTTTTTTGTTAAATGAGTGTTTGCGCATTATTGTCATATCGTGTCCATTGATTAAATAGTCTAAGCTAATTTCTTATGACCAATGGATTCTATGAATTGCATGAGATAGCCATCTGCTGCCATTCGCTACTCTATCTGTGTTCGATACACTTTGCCGTGCCCGAATAAAAAAAATATTCGTAAACTACAATTCCTCAAGCTCGCGTTAAGTCAAATGGCATCGATGACACCGCAATATGCAATAATGTATCCTTAATATAGACAAATCTACACTCAGATTCCCCATAACAACCGTGTGGGCGACACGGCGGTAAGCAATTACCAATATTAACGCTCAGGGAACATGAGACTTGGTGTCTGGATACCATTAATTTGCTTAATTAAGCAAATAACTAATTTATGTGATTAAATTCATTGAAATACTAATTTACGAGCACCCCATTACGAGATTTTTGTTGGAAACATGAGTTATTTTTTAAAATTGCAATATATTAATTGATAGCTAGATGTCGTATAGCAATAGCTTTTATTTTGATTGCAATTTGACGTTGCTGTGCTAGCGTTAACTTTTATAAGTAGCGACATCGGCATTGGTTTACTGCTGTGCTATGGATACCGCTGTTCATTTTACACGCAGAACTTATATTTTCGTGTTTCATACAGCTGCGTATTTTTTAAACGGGTCCGAGTTTTAAAACACAACGTTCATGAACCCGTTTTAGGCTTAACACTCAATCGATTAAATTCTAAGGGATTTACGTACCGCGTAGACGCTGTTAGCCTATTGCATACAAAATAAGATAAAAAGCAGTAAAGGCGTATCCCAAGAATATCGCCTGAAAGAATAAAGATGATACGATATTACATATACTAAAACCACATAAAATATAATCCATTAAACCGGTTGCTCATTCTTTAAAGTAACGGATAATTCTTCGACTATACTATATCTATAGGATACTTTAAGAACTGTGACTAAAGAGCCTCTCTTTTTATTGTCGTTAATTATAAACTACTTTGAACCTGTCACCTCATTGGCAGAGAAGTTCTAAATTCCGACACAGTGGACTATAAAAACATGTTTTCTGAAACATGATTCTTTTTGTTCAATTACGGTTATGTTATACGTAAAACATAATGTATGGAAGATTTATGTACTATGTATAAATGTAAAATTAATAATTATAAATCTCTAAACAATGTTACAGTTAAGCATTAACCTATAATACATTTAAATTACTAAATGGAACCATAACCTAGTAACACTAACACCGTTTAACTATAAAACCTCAGTAACGCTAAAAAATACTAGAAACTGCGACCGCATTTACCTGTTCCGTTTAAAATGTAACGCTAACAAAGTTGTTAATTAGTCGACAATCATCATGGCATGGCTTACAATTAATATGAAATTGTAAAGAGCTAATAATTCAATAGAATGTAGTTGTATACTACGTTGTTCCTATGCTTTAACAATTGAGCGTTTGTACCTACGTAGTCACGAACAATTATATGTTCTAGTGTTGGTAGAAAAGGCACGCAAGTGTTACGGACTTAATGAAAGAGAAATGAATGAAACGCAACAGTGATTATTCGGTCACCAGTCACTACTATTAAGTATTAGTACTTACACCTTGAAATTAGTCACATCGATGCACACGAATACTTCATAGTAAAAGAGAATGTAACTCATTTTGAACGAGAGCTGTAAATTTAGGTTTTTTTAATATAATCTATGAAGTCACTGGATCAGCATTAAGACGCTGCTATTCGAAGCCTCTTGCAACTATAGGTATACAAAATGTGAACAAACTTGTTACGCGGTTAAAAAATTATCAAAAGCCGAAGGAAGAATAATAAACAAAATTTATGTCGACAATACGTATTTGAAAATAATTTCAAAGCCTTATGATTGTTGAATGACGAAACGTAAAAACTCTTCAGACGAAATTCTTTTAAACTATCACAATTTTTTTAAGCGGCTCGTGCCGTTGGATTCTGATTACTCCCAGCCAAACATCATTAAAATTACAAACCTACGGACATACCTATGTACACATACCTCAAACCTATGGGGAAGGAACAAGGTAAATCCGGACAAACCTCTTCTACCACTTAAAATCGTATACGTTTTCATTAGTTTTTTAAGAATAGCAGTTGTCGGATATCATTGTTTATTAAGTCGATATTATTCACTCCTTGTGATTTATTCACCATTTCGATATTCGTCGTTTAAATACCGCTCGTAAGCAGTTTTATCTAGAGAGGATCCTCTGCCTACCCCATTCCCAACATACCTTACTCATTTTGAGTCATCTACTACCACCCTTAATCTTACAATCTCTAGTCAGACTATTCCTCACCCGACCTGCAAGTGTACCTAATTCTTCACACTTAGCATTTGAATTTCAATCTGTCCCAGCAGCATTATACATATCGCTGAGGAATATCCAAAACACGAGACTCCCAAAACAAGTTGTATAATATAATGATTAAAAACATTACATTATACAATTTACGAATTCATTATAACGTTTCTCATGCCACTTGACATCACGAGTGGAAGCCTATTCTCAATTTATGGAAATGCATAACAATTAAATAGCGGTTCCGATTTAAACTATTTTACAATATAAATTGATATGTAGAATTACAATCGTACCACTTTAGCGCGTGAGTGTACCTCCAACTACACCGCAGTTATTAATAATGGTGTGCACTAATTAAAGTTAACCTGTAGTTATGTGACATCCGATTATAATTTCTCTTTAGCTCATCCCCGTTTGTGTTTAGCGTGATGGCGTCGCACAGTAACTCAACGTTCGCGGTCTGCTTTATGTGACATAAGCGACATCATCATGATGTGTTTAGTGTAGTGAAAGCCTATCCCGGTAGATGTCACTTTATCATGTTATCTGCACGAGCGAGGTATTAATCACTGAATTATAATTTGGCTCTTTATTACATGCAATTTACGCTGCATTATAATAAATTCTTCCCTACCTTCGGAGATGTTAATATTGCACAATCCGTGTATAATAACCATAATTGGTGCTTAACATTCCCTTTATGCACAATGTTTGGCTCCGGTGAAATGAAATTTATTGAGCTTTGGTCAGTGCGAAACGTTAAAGCAACGATGGGCAAATACTCCCACTTTGAATCTGTTTTGGTACACAAAATGTTTTTTGGTATGTTTGTTAAATCCTGCAGTGTAAATAAAGTGTATATTTAAACATAGGGGATGGGAAGAGATGACTAATTTAGAAATCTTCATAATATGCCCCACAGATGTTAAAGAATTAATGTAATCGTGTATTTATTTGACCCCGTGAAATGTGCCAAATCTATAAACGGAACCGAGATTCCTCTTACTGATCGGTATTAGGATTTCAAGTAACAACAAATGGTTTACTCAGTGGGTTTAAACACTTGGTTGGTGTAAGTTTAAAAATAACTTGAATCATATAAAACTACATATTGAGTTAAATAGAAGAATATTGGATATAATACGTAATTATTCTGCATAAAAAATCTAAACTAATGTCTAAACTTCGACTGCCTCGGTGGCGTAGTTGTATTACAGTACGACTGCAAAGCTGAGGTCTCGGGTTCGATCCCCGGGTCGGGCAAAGTGATATTGAGTTTTTCTATCCAGTATCAGCCCGGAGTCTGGAATTTGTGCCCGATATGGCGATAGGCTCGCCCCCTATCACATCATGGGACGGAATGACGGCGAAAAGTGGGTGCACTAGTTGCGCCTCTGCCTACCCCTTCGGGGATAACAGGCGTGAGTGTATATGTATATATATGTATGTAAAATATCTAAGTACTGGGTGAGTTGGTAAACAATCAGAGAACCTTATGGTACACAAATTACAACCCAATTACGCGCGTAATCAGTTACCACTGAGCAAATGACCCTAACCTGTAAACTCTTCAGATTAACAACGCCGATATAATACAGTATCACAGGCTTATTTTTATTTACTTTAATACCCTAGTATTCAATATTTATACATTACATTTTAAAATTCAACGTGGTCCCGGGAAATTCCCTAGTTGAGCTGCAATGTTAGTTGCGGCCACTTCCTACTGTTCCACGAAACTTATACATAATAGGGCAATTTTGTAATTGTAGATTCGTTTATGACTGGATAATCAATAGCATTTTTCGAAGTCGCGTAGAGATCATGAAGTTAATCGTTAGAGATTGTAATTCAGAATACCATTGGTAGCTTTCTTTTGTCATGTTTTGTAACCTCAAGCGATCTTTAATACAATCGATCAAAATCGTGCATGTTTATTGCATTTCTACTTTCAGCCTGGGAGATAATTATCGCACTGCTCTAAAAAATAAAATATTAGTTTGAGGAAAAAGTTTCTTCGCATTTTATTAAAAAAACTGAAGACTTCTTGACTTTCTGCCATCTTGTAGGTACTGCCATAAACCTGTTGCTGTGGAAATTTTGGGATATTCGATAAAAAAAAGCAACAAGTAGTTTCGACAGTCCTCTCTTGATGTTAACCTGACACTGCCTAAAGAATTCTGATGAGACCGAAACACGTGGAAATCTGAAGGTGCAAGGTCAGGGCTATATGGTGGATGCATTAACACCTCCCAGCCAAACTCTCTTAATTTTTGCTGAGTGGCTAAAGCTGGGTGTGGTCTCTAGCGTTGTTATGTAGAAAGGGACACTCTTTCTATTGATAAATTTCGGCCGCTTTCTCTCAATTTATTGCTTTAATTTCATTAGTTGTTGGCAGTAGAGATCCGCATCGATGCTTCTGCTAGACGGTAAAAGCTTACACTAAACAATGTCCTTCCAATCCCACTATACACATAACATCACCTCATTGCGAATTAACTCAGGTTTTGCCACAGTCCGTGATAGCCTGACCGACCTTAGACCACACCCTTTTTCGTACGTTCTTGTCGTACATGATCCATTTTTCATCACCAGTTATCAATCTCTTCAAAAACAATTCGGTTTCATTACATCTCAATAAAGAATTGCAAATGAGTACCACGGTTCATTGGGCTTCTTTCAGCGAGCTTGTGTGGCGCCCAAAAATCGAGTTTTTTTTCAAATGGGTCAAAACTGTTTTGTGATCAATTCTCAGTTCCTCAGCTATTACGTAACTACTGATATGTCGATCTTGCTACACTTTTTAAAAAATAGCGTCTACTCTATCCGTATCCGGCGACCAGAGCGAAGTTTATCTGAACTGACTTTGTGTTACCTAGTCTTACTGCATTAGGTCCATAAACATCACAATTAATTTTCGCGGCTTACTGTGCATTTTTTCCTTCTTAATAATAAAATTCTAAAATCTATCCAATTTCTTCATTATATTCACTCATTTTGGCAGAAAAAATAATAATTAAAAATAGCTGAAAACAACATTTTCCTAACTTATTACTTTTTTTAAATGTAACCTTTTTAATGTCATCAAAACCAGCCAGATACAAATAGTACCAACAGCAAAGAACATTTTATTACAAGTTTATACATACTGTATGCAAAAAGACTTTTTCCCCAACCTATTAAAAAAAAACAAATAAATCTATGTCGTCGCAATCATTTAAAACGAATAGTCCAGTCCACTAATTAATTAATCATTAATTAATTAAGGAAAGGGAAAATTGACGTATACAAGCAGACACGTTTATCGCCGTCAAAACCTAATTTTACAAGCGCTTAATCGATCACATTAGAGTGGGACGAACAAAAGCGGTAATTAATACGATCAATTATGAACGGCCACGAATGATGGACCATCTGAAATCTCTCATTCATATGCGAGGAGCGACAGGAGGGTCTAGCTAGAATTAATAATCACCAACGGCCGCATGCTACCACCACGAATCTCATGGACAAGGCCTAATATTTAGGTATAAGCTTAGAGTTCATTTGATTTCAGATACGTCGTTTTTTACTGTCATCACTAATTTATTCTGTACTCGTATGCAGGTATCACGTTCTAAGAAATATTGGCTTAAATCCATGGTCAAAATTTTAATTAAATAAAGCGTATATATAAGTGTTAATATATTAAAGAGAAAGTGTTTATAAATACATAATGATTATTTGTCATTTAATTAGTACGTCGTGTACCAAATTATTTCATCAATATTATCAATGATCGGCCACAAAGCCAATTGATTAGGACTATAATCCTATCTAATAAACGATACAAAAATATTTATTTAAAATCATTGGAAAACATTGAAATACAACTTATTCTACGGATTTTATTGCGTTTTTGTTATTTATATTTCCCGTCGTTTGTTTAAAAACCATCATTGATGATATCAATATTGATAAGGAATACTAATCTTAAACCATTTTAAAAAGCAACCGTGCAAGAAACACTTAATTCATTCCCACCCTCGTGTGATCATGTAGCGAAAATAATTTACCGCATATTAAAGATTGTCGCTTCTAACACCGTCGATATGCATGGACGTGTAATATTTGCACTGTGGCACGGGCGCAGCGCAATCACCAATTATCGAGAACGCAACGCGCAGAGCACAGCCTCGCGTCTGCTGGCTGCGACTGCGCCACAAGAATATCGCATCACCTGACCACCGGGCCCCCGACCCACGGCCGCCCTCTGCCTACTGTGTCATTAATTAATAATCACTTCGTACAGCCCTGGGATTAGAATGTTTATTTATATAATTTGTCTGTGATCCATTTAGTTCGGTTATAATTAGCACACACACTCTTACGCCTTTTTATCCCCGCAGGGGTAGGCAGAGGCGCAACTAGTGCACCCACTTTTCACCGTTATTCCGTTCCATGATGTGATAGGGGCGAGCCTATCGCCATATCGAGCACAAATTCCAGATTCCGAGCCGATACTGAGTAGAAAAGCTCAATATCACTTTGCTCGACCCGGGCATCGAACCCGAAACCTTGGCATTGCAGTCCATACTACAACCATAACATATCAGTTTATAGAAATACTTGGACCTAGTATTACATAAAATAAATAACGCGTACACGCCTATATTAGTATATAATACGGATTAGAAACATCCGTAGAAACATCAGCTTACTGTGTACACATTTGTGGTTTTCGTAGAATCATTTCTGCTACGAATATGATACAAAACCTTGAAAATATGTATTAAAATTCGTTTCAGGGTTTCATAACAATTTTTATTTTTCGTAGTATGTTCAAGTACTTATAATATCTTGGAAATCTCGGTATTTGCTTTAAAACATAACCAAAAATATTTCGAATACTTTTGGCTAAACAATTAAGAGATAACCATTGATGTATTAAAAGGGTTTTTAATACATCAATGGGGATAACATTTAAATTACGCTACGAACGTACGCTTATTGTGCGTACATTCTACTGCTCATAAGTCCTATTATGGTAGTGCTCACCGAATTAATAAATCGTACCTATACCTATTTATAATGTTTGGATGTCAATATTACAAAATAACAAAAAACATGTAAGTGCAAGCAACGCAATGTTAGTTAAGCTAAGGTTGAGGAAAATAAATCCGAGATCACGTTCATAACGACCTTTGACGTGGCCCGGCTAGGAAGCTGTCAGGTTTAAATTGCGAAAGAATAATACATAATGCGCATGCCATGATGGTTTACCTAACAAGCTCGTTGCTTCGTGCCGTATAGTAATCCGCTCCGATATTATTTACTAGCTTTTGCTAGTCTTCGCCCGCGTGAGCTGAATTTTCCGGGATTTAAACCAGCTTTACATTTTCCCGGAATAAAAAGGAGCCTATGTCCGTCCCAAGATCTCAAACTATCTTCGTACCAAATTTCATCGAAATCAGGTCAATAGCACCAGTGATTAGTCCCCAGAAACCTGCGTACAAACTCACAACCTTTACCTCTATAATATTAGTATACATTTATAAGAAGTTTTGATACAATGTGCAACTCTAAAGCACACTGCTAGGGCATACACATAATTCCTGAAGGATTTAAACACTGTTCAATATATTATATATTGGAGATGTTTCGCACTGCGCTCTGATGCATTAGTTATAATTCGGAATGAACCGAGAATATTAGGGCGTGTTCAAATAGATAAACAATTAAAGCTATAGAATATATTTTAATGTTATTACGAAACGTTTGTTCTCCTTTGATTAGACGTAGTTCGCGACGCTTTTCCAATGTTATTTATTATATTGAAAATTTGACATCGAAAAATCGAAGTGATACAAATGGATACAGCATATAAACAAAATTAAACAGGTAAACCAAGTTTAACAACCAGTTGGAAATCATTCAGTTCATTCATAGTCTACATCTATCAGCCCTTAGCCTCCAACCCTAGAAGTTGGTCACTTCACTGTTTACACTTCTCACCCTTCATCGGTGGCTGCGACACCAAACGCAACTATTTCGCCGACCTAAATAAACATACTTGTTTAAGCATGTTCATCCATTTAGATCTAATGAAATCAAAGTCAGGCTTGATGCAGATTGCAACATTAAAATATTAGACATAACTTGCATGCAAGCATGATTAACTCGCTTGAGAAATTAGGCACGTCCTTTCTAATAAAGAAGTTTAACCCTTTCTGCATAACTTCAGTTTAAATTTATTTAGCCTGTTGATAATATTATTTAATTCAAAGCAGAATTACGAGCTCACATGGTTATAGTATACCTAAGATAATTTGTCAGGCAACATTTTTAAGACGTTTCGTCAATACCAGTGGACTGTTCAGATTTCTATTTAATATTAAGAATACGAAATTAACCATAAAAAATTAAAGCGACGAAAAATAATAAGCTGATAAATATTGCCAGTAACCAAGTATACAATATGTAATATAACTCATATCGTTATATTACCTACTAACTTCCGACTTCTCTTGAGTGATACACATTTCCACAGGAACCTCCAGAAGACCTCAGGAACTTGAGGTTTAGATAACCTAACCTCCGCCTTATTCCGAGCACATGATGCTTCCCACATGCACATTTACCTGTCTCTAAATGTACCCGAGTTGCCAGCTTCACCATGAATAATCCGGGATCTTCCTTTACGTTTAGTTGTACATAGACCTTAAGGACTGCTCTTAGGTTGCTCAGAACTCTTATAGTTAATTCAGCAGTTTTAAATCAATTAATGTATCGGATTAATATCAAAATGTGGATTTGCAACTTGTGTAATAGGGCGGGGAAAAAGTATTTTCGCATATAGTATGTATAAATTGTAATAAAACTTGTAACAAAAGAAAGTAAACTGCCGAAAAAACTGAAAAGCAATAAATAATTAACACTTTTTATTCAACCTTGACTCCTCAAGCTCCGCGCCGGACACCGGTGTCCATATATATATATAGGGTTTTCCCATCCATACTAATATTATAAATGCGAAAGTAACTCTGTCTGTCTGTCTGTTAAGTTTTCACGCCAAAACTAGGTACTGAACCGATTTCGATGAAATTTGGTAGGGTGATAGTTTAAGACCCTGGGTGGGACCTAGGGTACTTTTTATCCCGGGAAAATATAAGCCGGGACTTTAATCCCTGAAAATAGTTTTCTGCGAGCGGGACAATAAGAAAATAAGTATGGTGATACTTTAGAGATCCAGAGAAGGACATAGGCTACTTCTTATCCCGGGAAAATATAAATCGTGACTTCAACCCTGGAAAATAGTTTTCTGCGAGTGGAACCGCAAGAAAACAAGTATAGAGATAGTTTGAGATCCACAGGACATAGGTTACTTTTATCTATTTCAATAAAAATTTGAAAAGAGATAGTTTAAGACCCTGAGAAGGACTTAGGCTACTTCTTAAGCCGGAAAAACATTACCCGGGAATTTTATCTCGGATTTATTTTCTCGTTAGTGGAGCCGTCACACCCAAACCAATGAACGTATTGCGATGCAATTTGGTAGGGAAATAGTTTAAGCCTTGGGAAGGATCTAGGCAAAAGTCTTATCCCGGAAAAAAAATCGGGACTTTTAACCCGTAAAATATTTTCTTGCGGGTGGAACCGCAAATAAATAAGTATGGAAATAGTTTGAGACCCAGGGAAGGACATAGACAACTGCTTATTCCGGTAAAATATAAACCAGGCATTTTAACCCGGTTATTTTTTATCGCGTATTTTTATATTTTTATTTTTAAGAATATGTCCTTACATCACTCTTATTATAAAACGAAGTCCCTATGGCATCTGTTTCTCTCTTGAACGCGATAAACTCAAACACTACCGAACGGATTTTTATTCATTTTCACCAATGGTCGGTGTGATTCAAGAGAAAGGTTTATTTGTATCCTACTCATATTATAAATGCGAAAGTTTGTAAGAATGTATGTTACTCTTTCGTTAAATTTGGCACACGGGTAGATCATGTCCTGGATTAACACATAGGCTACTTTTTATCCCGGGAAAA
The DNA here is from genome assembly GCA_949316025.1 of Lapara coniferarum. NCBI lineage: Eukaryota > Metazoa > Arthropoda > Insecta > Lepidoptera > Sphingidae > Lapara > Lapara coniferarum. The sequence goes on along the minus strand of OX438933.1, from coordinate 14,964,092 downwards.
TATAAAGCAGGACTTTTATCCCGAAAAAACTTTTTACCGAGGGCGGAGCCGCGGGCAAAAGCTAATACGTATATGTATAAGCGGGGCTTGAAGGGTTAATAACTAATATATACGTATATTTGGAGTCGATGCCTAATTTAACTTGAAAATTGTTTTCGTATATTTATTGCTGTATTGCTTAGCTCAGCTGGCAGTTTAAATTAGGTACCTACTACAAACATACGTACTATATTAGTTAGTACCTGGGTGACCGAGCCTTGCTCGGGTGGTTATTTAATAATTATTATTAATACTATACCATAACACCTTGCTCAGCAGTGGGACACATATGAGGCTTAAAAAAAAAAAACATGACATACCATATCATACCAGCCCTGTATTATATAAATATATACTGCCCACTGCTGAGCACGGACCTCCTCTACAACTGAGTGGGTTAAAGCTTTAGTCCACCACTCTGGCCTAGTGCGGGTTGGCAGACTTCACATGCCTTCGAAATTCAGAGAAATTCTCAAGTATGCAGGTTAGCTCACGATGTTTTCCTTCACCGTCAAAGCGAGCGATAATTCAGAGAATACACACATAATTTTTTTGAAAAATCAGAGCCTGAACATTGAACCTGCGGACATTCACGCATTTTAATATACAATATAACTTTTCGCTTCAGCTGCATCTTTGAACAGGCTTCTAAATTTTCTTCCAACTGGTACAAAGATACCGCTGGCACAATCTTTACTGCTTTTTCTGTTTGACTACGAGGACGTCTGCTACTTAGACCTATCACAAATTCAACTTGATAAACTTGAGTGTCTCCAGAATTTATTTGTATGCGGTTTATATTTGGTTTGTGCAAATATGTGATGATCACATTTCCGAATTTCGCTATAAGCTCAAGTGGCTCCCAATTCGTTTCCGTCAGAATACTCACATTCTTTCTCTTCTACTAATACTAATCCCTCCTCTCCCCATTATCTTAAAGAACGTTTTAATTTTCTTTATAACTCTCATGCCCATTCTTTAAGGTCGTCAGAAAACCTAAAACTCAAAACCCCTCTACATGATAGCACATTCTATGATAGTTCCTTTGGTGTGCAGATTATTCGCTTATGGAATTCATTGCCCATCACTATATTTTTTTAAACAAGTGAAAGTCACTATCATTCATTAGGTAATTATTGAGTGATATTGTATTTTTATAGTATTTCTTAATAATATTAAATTATTTATTGTATTACGTTAAATGCTTATAGTTTATATATTGTATATAAGTACAATAATATATTAGATATATCTATTAATTTTATATTGTTATATAATATACACCCCTTTCATCACTCCATATGTCTCTAACAATCAGTGTAGGTTGTCTGGAAGAGATCGCTTTTTAGCGATAAGACTGCCTATTGTCGCGCGATTCATAGTTCCAAACCTATTTGTTATTTTTTTTTTATATTACGTGGTGTACAATAAAGTATTTTCACTCATTCATTCATTGTACTTTAAAGTAGGTCCGACTAATATATTACAATTCAAGAAAATATTCATGACTTAAGTCAAATGAGTCGATACTCGACATCTACAGTTACCTTACTAATAAAAAAACGGTTCTTCAGCGGTTCAGATCTAATATAAGATCTCAGGTTTCATAATTTTTCCATATTGAATAATTATATTAAATATTTATTATGGATCTATCACCTAATACAGTGTCAATAAGAGTAGCAAAAAGTGAGTTTAAGAGTTTTCAATCCGGAAATTTTAATGCCAAAGATGCACCTCGCCCTAGTCGCTCTGTTACGGATAAAGTGGACGCCATTTTTGAAAAAGTGAAGCAAAATCGACATATCAGTAGTTACGATATAGCTGAAGAATTGACAATTGACCACAAAACAGTTTTGACCCATTTGAACAAGTTGGGTACACAAAAAAGCTCGACATTTGAGCGCCACACGAGCTCAGTGAAAGAAACTTAATGATCCGTGTACTCATTTGCGATTCTTTATTGACACATAATGAAATCGAATCGTTTTTGAAGAGATTAATAACTAGTGATGAATAGTGAATCGCGTAGGTACGACAAGAACGTACGAAGAAGGTCGTGGTCAATATCGGTCAGGCTTCACAGACTGTGGCAAAACCTCGGTTAACTCGCAATAAGTTGATGCTGTATGTATGGTGAGATTGGAAGGGCATTGTTCATTATGAGCTTTCACCGCCGGGCAGAACCATCCATTCGGACCTCTCCTTTGCCTACACCTCCGGATATATGATGCGTGTTTATTTTAATATTATTTTATTGTCAAAATAACGACATACCACATGTGTACATACACGTTATTCCAACTGATTGCTGATATATTTCTCAAATAACTGATAGTAAAATCGATACATGGGTTCTAGTGAAGACCACGTTCAGGCAAACAAGGGGCAGAACGGTTTGCTACGCAGAACGATGACCCGGGGTAACCAGTGGGTAATAAACTCAACGCACCGATAAAATGAAGCTCGATAGCGTGCACTAGGAAGGTTTTATAACACATAAAAAAAATAACGGGGCAAAATAGTACAAAAAAATTCTATCACTTTATTGAGAAAACTATGTTAAACCTAAAATATTAGGTACTTTACCTTATGTGTAATTTATGGCAATTGTTATAGTTTACACCCACATAGACTCACGCCTTTTATCCACGAAGGAGTGAGCAGAGGAGCAAATAATACACCCACTTTTCGCTGTGTTTTCCGTCCTATCGCCATTGATGTAAAAAACCTTTTTTAACATGAATGCCGATCACCTATTTTGTAACAGGGACGAGCCTGTTGTTATGGCTATAGTTACAAAAAAAACTATAAAATACGCGCCTTCTCACTTATGAATGTGATTTGCTAAATCAACCAGTATAGTCAGTACTATCCTCCTCCTGGCTCCATCAAATCAGTTGTAGCATCATCTTTCAAAATAAATATATCAAAAGTTTCGAATACGATAAGTTGTAGTAAATTTACCTCCTAGATCTTGCAGCGTTGATTCGAAGTTGTTTTTTTTTAATGTCAATGTAATTAACCATTCAAGCCCCGCTTATATATATAGATGTATGGGAAAACCCTATATATATGGACACCGGTATCCGTCGCGGGGCTTGAGGAGTCAATAAACTTATGATATTTGAACTGCCGTTGTCCGAGCTTATTAGGATTTAGTATTAAGGTCATTTGCCACCACCTGAAGTTAAGTGAAATGGATTTACTAAAACGCTAATAATTTCCATTATATAGTAACTTTTGAATTTAATATCTTTGACGTCCTTTATCTTCCTTTCCCTAACCCATATTGGCAGTTTCCCTGCTTGCCGCTAAATCAACTCCTAACATCTTTGACCAAAAGGCATTTTGCCTACATATTTAAGGATGTTTAGTTATTCAACCTTTTGAACCTGATATCAACATAAACAATATTAATGAATTCCGAAACATAATATCTTTAATATGTACAACACGTTCAAGCAACATACCTCCCAAACAAAGCAGACATGCACATGCAGTATAAGGTGATCATCAACAAGCTTGTTCTACTGCAGACCTCTTATACCGTGCAACTTCAAATTCTCAAGTCGCATTCAGATACCTGTTTTATTTCTATAATACATGCTAAGATACAACATGCAAATCCAAGCCATCTACTAACGGATTGATCACTGAAGATAACTTGTAAGAATTATCTGCTATAACAATTAATTAAATTACACGTAATTATCCTGTCGCCACTTTATGATAACAGTTAAATTGTCGTAATTGATCGGGAACCAGTTCACATATAATTTGTATGAGCACTTCATATAATAATACGAGTTCTATATCATTTATTATTTATTATTAGGCGATGCTCGCGGTTCCACCTGCGTTTAATATTTTTTTCCTGGATAATAATATTTTCTCGGGATAAAAAGTAGCCTAGCACTTAGGAGTAACGCAGCTTCCTATTAGTGAAAGAATTTTCAAAATCTTTTCAATGGTTCCTGAGATAAGCGTATTCAATCAAACATACAAACAACAAACTCTTCAGCTTTATCATTTTACGTCGCAATGTTTTCATATTTGCTGGTGGTATCCGCCCAGATAGTGATCACACATACATAACATATTAAAACCCGCCCTAGTGGCCTATGTAACTGTGCCGCGTTATGGGGTCAGCCTGTGTATATTTAACTCAAACAGGCCGGCATAATTACGTCGACTGACGAGGGATAATCATCGCTCGTCAGACATTCTATCTGGACCTCTCTCCGCTTACCATCAAGTGCAGAGAGGACTCTTTGCTGAGCTCGTAGAAAATATAATAGGCTTGTAATAAAGAATATCCTAATGACAGAAATGACCACACCTTAGATTTTCCCTCAATAATATTTAAACACTCGCTGTTATAAAAATTAAATTATAATATAATATAGTATATATGAAAACAAAAAGAATGCCCAGAAATAGTTGTGTCAGTAAATTAAATCCACGCAAAGTAACACATGTGCAATGAAACACTCACCTTGAAATGTGTTTTGAAGCTAGCTCGAGTTTATAACGTGTGCCAGGCGTAAGTGGCGCCGTGGTGACGGTTTGATATAGTGCGGTGAAAGTGAAGCTCGTAGCACGGCGAGCAGCTTGGTCTGAAGCCTGACGTTGAACTCCACATGAAGCTCGGCGTGTAGCTCGGCACGTAGCTCGGTGTGTAGATCGACGTGAAGCTCGGCGTGATGCTCGACGTGAAGCTCGGCGTGTAGCTCGGCGTGTAGCTCGACGTGAAGCTCGGCGTGAAGTACGGCTTAGCTTGACGAGAAGCTCGACGAAAGGCTACAAAACAACTTAGTATTTAATTATGAAATGTATTTTGCCTAATAATAAAATTAACAGATTTATCATAACATACTAATTTTTCCCGAGTATTAAACGTAAAACGTCCATGTAAACGTGTACAAAAGTTACGTGAAAATTTCCGAGCATATTAATAATAGGTAATAGATATTTTGGAAGTACGGTAGTGGGTTGTACGGCTCTCAACGGGCAGTCAGATTAAATTCTATTTCTTTACTTCTTTGTCTACATAGATTGCACGATATAACGTCCCTCAGTTCGATTCCTAAACTTTGCTTTTTTCGATTTGGTTACTATTATGGTTGACTTCGCGGGACTAACTTATTTTAAACGAACAAGTTGTATCATCTTTAATGGTTCTTCAAAATACTACCCAGAAACAAGCGGAAGAGCTAGCACAGAGCCAAAGCACCTCCTCCGATTCCCGTGGCAATACTTGTGCACAATATTTGATAACCGGGTGTCACAAATAGCACTAGCAGGAGGTGCCTTCAGTGACTCTTAGACCGGGTATTTTGAACTGTTGTTAGGTTAATCATCGGTGTTATTAAGCTGGACGCGCTCGCAGAGCTCCGACTGCTACAGGTGCGACTGCGAGCGGGTCCAGCTTAATAAAACCCTCGCAAAAAGAGCATAAGCATTGCACTACGCTACTTGTTTATGATCTTTAATTATAAGCTTTAATATGTAACGTACAAAGGGACTACACCAATTATCCCATATAGAAATGGGGCAAAAAGTCTGACATGTTTGCACTTAGCGTACCTATATGGTGATGTGTGATATTTTTGTTGTTATTCTTAAAGTGTTTTATTGCGTTGATGTAAAAAATTTAATACTTAGTAAAAACGCAGACCCATCATACACGGCAGTTATAATATACACATATTAATGTACATTACATCTTTTAATGTAAGCTCAAACTTTCTTAAAGTATCACACACACAACGGGTAATGTAATTAATCTTTCTATTCATTCCATTGGTAACGCCTCGATTAACGGACTTATATTGAGATATAGTTATATATGTATATTTACGTTTCGCTCTATATCTTAAAGATGTAAAAATATACATTAACTGCACCTGTGGTGTGTGCTACGTACCTCCACATCTTTACACTATAACTTTCGTGTGTGATGCGCAGTAATGTAATTTCTACTCGTCAAAAACGTCATTGATTATTCGTCTTTATACAATAAAAAAAATTACATTTATAATAATTGTACATTTGCACATTACATTGCAACTTATAATAATTATACCAAATTAGTGTACGATCGAAACAAAACAGTGCAGTGTAATAGGGGTCACAGATTATTGATACCTACATGAAAATAATTCACTTTAAAACTTATAAGTAGTACATAAAACACTAGAAAGTCTAACGACAACTATTTCAGCGAATGTTGCATGAGAGATTTGACTCATGCGATTACAAATGCCGGGTTTGAAATCAGACTCCACCGAGGTTACGTCAGACATCATCAACATTTGCTGGTGGTAAGTCTCTCATATGTAAGCGTCCGTCTGGGTGGGTACCACCGCGATGTCAATTTCTACCGCCAAGCAGCAGTGTGCATGCACTGTTGTGTTTTGGTTTGAAGGACATTGTAACCAGTGTAACTACTGCACATAATGAGACTTAACATCTTATGTCTCAAGATGACGAGCGCAGTGGAATGCCACACAGTATTTTGTAACTTAAGGTGCTGAATGGTGTTGCTACTGCTTATGAGTGGTTGTATCGCTTACCATCATGCAAACGGCTTGCGCGTCTCGGCATTCAATACCATAAAAAAGAGCATTGAATATGTCAGGAATATTATAAACGTTTGTTTGTCAGTGGAATATTTCCAAGGGTAAGAATCCCCTGCAGATCTCTCGCAACATTTCAATTTGGAACGTAATAAGCCCATAGAGGGTCTGCGGAGACCGTTTAGATCCCGGACAGCGGCGGTCGCGCGGGTTAGTCCAATTATCCCTAGCCTAATCGATTTCCCGTGTTAGATCTACTAAGACGTGCACTAGACGATAAGTGACAAGTCGGTGCCAATCTAGACAGATCCGCAATCCAATTATACTCGGTCGGATTTCGGACATCAATTTTTAAATATATTTTGTCCGGTATACACTTTACGCACTACGTATGGTGTGTTTATAAAGCAAACTGATTAATCAATAGCTTCAAAAACTTCTGTCCGTCTGCGTGGACTTAGATCTATCTCAGTCTGTTGCCCCCTCAACACAAAAAACGTGCGACGCAGTGGTGGGACCCGGTGGCATGGATGAGATTCCCTTGCATCTCACACGCCAGGTACGCGATACAACCGCCCATGAATAGTAGTAGCAGTAGTAGCACTACGTTCGTCACCCCATGACATAATACGTAAGATTCCCATTTCCCAGTAATAACGGTTGCTACAATGCCTTTCAAACGGGAACATAAGGCTGCGTGCACATTGCTGCTAGGTGTCAAAAATAGACATTGAGGTGGTGCATACTATATTAGGTTGGAGAAAAAGTTTCTTCGCATTTTATATGAAAACCCAAGACTTTTTATTGGACGGTAATTTATATTCAAGTATATAGGTGCCATTTTGTTCGATGACTTTCTACCATTTTGTAGATAGTGTCATAATCCCGTTGCTGTACAAGTTTTGGGACTTCTGATAAAAAAAGCAACAAGTAGGTTTAGCAGTTCTGGATTTTAACTTGACACTGCCTAAAGAATTCTGAAGAGACTGAAACAGATGGAAATCTGAAGGATAAGTGCAAGGTCAGGGCTTTATGGTGGATGCATTAACACCTCACAGACCACCTTTCTATTGGATGAAATCCGGCCGCTTTCTCTCAACTTCTTGCTTAAATCTCATTATTTGTTGGTAGTAGAGATCCGAATGGATGGTCCTGCCCGACGATAAAAGCTCACAATAAACAATGCCCTTCCAATCCCACCATACCCACACACCATTACCTTATTGCGGGTTAACTCAAGTTTTGCCACAGTCTGTGAAGCCTGACTCTCTGACCACGACCTTTTTCCTACGTTTTTGTCGTATTGGATCCACTTTTCATCATATCAATCTCTTCAAACACGATTCGATTTCATAACGTCTCAATAAAGAATCGCAAATGAGTACACGGATCATTAGGTTTGGTTCAGTGAACTCGTGTGGCGCCCAAATATCGATCTTTTTTGTGTACCCAACTTTTTTCAAATGAGTCAAAACTGTTTTGTAGTCAATTCTCAGTTCTTCAGCTATGTCGTGACTACTGATATATCGATCTTGCTCCACTTTTTCAAAAATGGCGTCCACTTTATATTATGAAACAGGGCGACCAGAACGAGGTACATCTTTGACATCAAAATTTGCGGATTGAAAACGCTTAAACCCACTTTGTGCTACTTTTATTGACACTGTATTAGGTGATAGGTCCATAAACGTCAAAACTTTTTTCATGTTTGCAGTGCAAATAATTTTCGATGATGCAACAAGCACGAGCAATCAGAGTCGACGCTGCATTGATCGCTGATGTTTACGATCCACGCTGAAAGTTACATTGTTGCCAAAAAACGGATAGAGTATATAGAAGACATAGCGAGAGTGACGATGAACTAGGGACCTATGGAAAAATAATAGAATCCGGTCGGATCCGGCCGGACTGAAAATGACGCCGAATTGCAATCCCTAGCCGCAAGACATGCGCTGGATAAAACCGATGGAGGCAGATCATCCAGTCCAAATGCAACACTGATGACGCTGACCACGATCCTCAGACACGAGGGACCAGAAATTACATAGAGTATTAAAGCAAATACTCTCAAAAATGGTTTTGTTACGACAACCCTTTAATATCTAACTTTTTGAAATGTATAAGTTACTGTAAGAATAAAAAAAATTTCGGCGTATTGTTTTTATATTTCATTGTTTTCACTTCTGGCAAACTGTTATGTAACTTTTAAATGCCTTTTTTCATTGGAGAATTTTTTTTATACATCAATGGAAACAAAACCAAAACTTTATTTTTTGATGCAATTGTTTCTAAATTCTAAACGAAACCAAAAAAGAACAATTTAGCATTGTTCCATTTGTTAACTTTGATCGTACTAACATTTTTATTTGCAAAAGTTTGAATATGCTGTTTCGACACTTATCATAAGTGACTTATGTATGTTTGCCAGAATTAAGGACAAAAACTGCTGGAAAATTTAAGATGAAATTTGGCATATAGATAGATCATGTGACATGTCCTGGATTAAAATATAGGCAACTTTTTATCCAGGAAAAGCATAGTGCGGCTTGGGAAAAGTTCTTTGGTTTTTCCGAAATGCAATCCAATAAAATTATAATTTTACACACAATATTACCTAGGTAAGGGAGATCCAAATTATTGTAAACTGTCAGAATTGATATCACCTGACAAAAATCATCGAACAGGCGTAAGGAAAAGAAAAGCTCTACAGCCACGCAGATTGCAATATCGAATGCAGTTCATAACGAATTAGTACTTGTGTCTTTGAAAATCTACTAAAATTAATACAATACAATTTATTATAGTAGATTTTATTTTAGTAGCGTATGATACTACATACAACATAAAGTTTCTAAATGAAAAAGCATGGAAAGCTGAATTTCACAAGACAGAGAAAATTATAAATACTTCTATTGGAGTCTTAGACTATTTAACCGATGGACACGATATGACAATAATGCGCCAACATTTTTTTCCGCCAAGCCTGACGGGGGGCGAGGTAGACACGGATAGCACACATTTAAGAAAAAAATCACACGTGCAGGGCTGAATATAAGGTCGCTTTTTACACAATAACATAACAAAAATCACAATTTCTGTGGAGTACCGCTTAATGTCATTATAGTAGAATGTAATGACAGCGATCGCAAATTACATAGGTTTTAATAAAAGTTTATGGCCAGCTGCGCATGTATGACCAACGAAGGGTTCGCCTGAGAGGCTACTGCGAAAAACGAAATCCGTAGTTTCGGGTGACGGATCGCACGTTTTCTTACTACGAAGTGTTACGGATCCGACGACGGATTCGAAGACGGATCCGATGTTCGGATTTTGACACTAATGACATTTTTACTTTCGTTGGCCCTACTTTGAAAACCAATTTGACATAAAATACGTCGTTTCTTCGTTCGGATCATAATACAAAAAAAGAAAAAGAAAATAATCAATAAAAATAATAATTGGATCCGAAAGTAACGCTGACGGATCCGAAGTAATTTGGTAGTAAGGTTAAATCCGAAGTTCGTCGTTTCTTCGTTTCGGACCGACGTTTCGGATTTCGTTTTTCGCAATAGCCTCTCTGGTCATCCCATCTCCTTTGCATTGCTAGATACTCAAAGATCTAGCAATGCAACGGAGGTGGAGATGCTTGATTAGAGTAAAATTGGTGAAATGAAACCCTTTCGATGTGAGACTTACGCGCCTCACGTGATATCTTTTTTATGCTGCATTATGTTCTGTATTAAATATATTCGTTTCTTTTTGTAGACCTGTTTCTTTTTTCAGTATAACCATCAATAATTATTACAACTCGTATTTTATTCATCACAACAATTTCCAATAAAATAACTCAGATTTGCGCATAATCCTAAGTAACAAAGTCCTACTTCCTACTAATCTCCTTTCGAACATCGCGACTTTAGGTCGGTATTAATAAATACCCCGTCCCGTAACTCACAGGAAAAAGGGCATTTATTCTCTCCTTACTATTATTATGTGTGTAGAAGGTAGTTAATAATATTGGTAAAATCGAATATATATAACACTATAAATATACTAAATCTAGGTAATCGTGTTGCCTCATATGTTGTTTAGCTAATTTTATGTAGATGTGAATAAGTATCTTCTTCCATTGTGCGATTTGTATTGTTTGAATGTGTATTTAATAATTCTTGAGTGTCCGGTGGTTGTGGTAAGTTTCATTCGTGTTGGTCTTGTGTGTTGTCTACAAATACGGTATCGCCCACTAGTACTTCCTACTAGTATTATAAACGCGAAAGTTAGTAAAAACGTGTGGATATATGTTTGTTAGTCTTTGGCGCAACAACTACTGAACGAATTTCGATGAAATTTAGCACTAGGGTAGATCACATAGGCTACTTTTTATCCCGGAAAACATAAAGCGGGAATTTTAGCCCGGATATTCTTTCTCGCGAATCCTCGACAAAATAAGTATGCAGATACTGTAAAACCCAGAGAAGGGCAGACTACTTTTTATATTTTTAACCCCCGACAAAAAAGAGGGGAGTTATAAATTTAGGGTGTGTATCTGTGTATCTGTGTATCTGTATGTCTGTCTGTGGCATCGTAGCTCTCAAACGAATGGACCGATTTAGACGCGTTTTTTTTTGTTTGAAAGCTGATGTGACTGCGATGGTTCTTAGCTATAATTTATGAAGATCTGTTCAGGCGTTTGAGGATTATCAGCTCATTTCCAACTTAAAAAATCCGATTGACTTTAAATTTGGTGTACTGTAACATTCAATATATTGGTAAACATGAGCTGATGCTGCGGCATTAAGTAGTCTGCGGGATACCCAACTCCTTAGCAACTTATAGCAGATATAGTGTGTTTGGACTCATAAGGATGGGCTCAACGAGTAGGTGATAGATAGTTAATTATCAATGCCCCATGATGGAGAATAAAGTAATTTAAAAAGTTTGAAATAAAAATTAAATTAAAATTTAAATAACCCCTGACACAAAAAATCTCTAAAAAGTAAAATAATAATAGTGTCTTTATCGTTTAAGTACCTAGTAATGTTTTGACCCAAGCGTCCTCACGTCGGGGTACCGAACTCCGGACCAGGGAGATGAAAATACTTCTTTAGCGGTGCCCCGACGCGACGACGGTTGGGTCAAAACATTACTAGATACTTAAACGACAAAGACACTATTATTATTTTACTTTTTAGAGATTTTTTGTGTCGGGGGTTATTTAAATTTTATTATTTGTAAGGATAATGACTTTGTTCTATAATATTTAGTGATGCTAGTATAATATACTTACATCAAGTATATTATACTTATAAAACAAAGTCCTCTATCGCATCTGTTTGTCTCTTGAACGCGATAAACTCAAAAAATATCGAACAGTTTTTTCACCAATGGACGGAGTGATTCAAGAGGAATGTTTATGTGTATAATTCATAAATATTTTGTATGATAGAAAAAAAATGTACGTACATAATAAGTCCGCCTTTACATAAATATGTATAAAGTGCAATAAATAAATAAAAACTATTCATTGCTACCTGTGCGAAGCAGGGCGGGCCGCTAGTTGTATTATAAATTAATAAAAGAGCCGTGATTTAACGTATTTATTGCGCTGATCGATGTACGATAACCAGTGGCCTACTCAAGCCTAGAAGGGCTGTGGGCAGGGGCGGCCGCACTGCCCAAGAGGGCTCTATGCGCACAGCGGGGGCTGGCGTCACAGCCGATCTGATTAAACGGTTATTGTGTTAAGTGTCCGTTGCAAATGTACAGGTGAGGTGCATCGATCGATAATCCCGATATCGCACGCGACTTTTAGGCGGACCATGTTGGGAATATAAGTTGGAGATCAATGATTGTTATTTAGTGTCATAGTTATTAAGATTGGTGACTGGGGTAAAACCTTTTTACTGTACAAACTTTATTCCGTAGATTTATATATAGTGTGATTCTCCCATCCCCACTAGGTTGAGATTTTAGTAATATTTGACTATGTTATACCTTTATGTGTCCTCGATCCAGGACATAATATTTATAAAGTATAAGGTCTGGTTGACGAGTTAATAAGCTCTAATCACGAGCGTGAAGAGGCTCCGGGGCCGTGGCCCTCGAGACGACCACTCCCAAACACACATCACTATCAAATTAGATGGTATTTTTGTATTGGCTTTACTATTGTTTGTAGGCAATCGTAAAATAAATATACCATCAGACACGTTGTACTTCACATGTTTCGCGATGAAGTTTATTTTTTAAATTACTGATGAATTAAAGTAGGGAAAAGGATTTCTATCAAAAACCTGATTCAACACTTTTGCTACTACATGTAACACACCCCATCTACAGTTTATTGCGAGGTACCTTTTGCTAAGTTAAATATTGACTGGCCACCTTTTGCGGATATAGTGTTTTACTTCAATAGAATTTTAATGGGCCACAGCTGATTGTCATACTCAGCATCACTGAATAATACCTTATTACGTATTTCGAATGGAACAATATTGAAATATGTTTCAATAGTGGAGAAATACACTAGCATACAATGAATCATAAAATATAAGTACGTAATTTGGCCACAGCATCTTGTTAAAGTAGTTGCGGAAAAATATAAGTAATTATGATTATAATTGTTAGATGGTATGTAACCCTCGGGGCTCCAATGGAGAATTTCTTCTTATTCGGTTATTTTTTAGATATATAGTAAATATAACTAAGGCTCTGAGCAAACGCTGTCAACTTGTTGGATATACACGACTCAAATCACATAGGTATACTTAGTTCAAAGATCAATCACAAGTGAAATTTGTAGTTCTAAGGATATTAGTAAAAAAAAACAATCAAATTACGAAATGAAAATTATCTTGTTACACGTCCGCCCAGAAGAAAATATCGTCGATGAAGTACCAATACCTCCTAAGTGTTGAGAATCTAATTTTACACCAGAAGAAAAAAACTGTAAAATACATACGAACGAATGAATTCTGTTACTAAGTAGATGTTTTCACATAGCTCAAGAAGCTTACTGGTAAAGAAATTTCGGATAGAAGTTAATTCAATCCATGCGAATATGAGTTTTATGTCTATTGTAATAAAAAAGTAATTTTGGACTAAATTGTCAGTTAGGAGGTATTGGTACTTCATCGACGATATGGGAAGAAGAATATAGAATATGAAGGTACACTATACGATATGTTGCCTGCTAACATCAAAAAATACTAAAATAAAACTAGTTAAAAAATACTTTAGGAACATATTATGGAAAACGACGTGTAAACCAACACATAATAATATTATTCTGTGCGAGAACACCTACTATCTATACATATCTTTTATCTACGAACTCATCTATAACTATTTAAATATATAATTTAATAATATTTAACCCATAATAATAATATTAAAAGCTATAAAGCTTAACTTCATTGGTTATCAATCGATACTACATCCAGTCGTTGTACTTTATATGAATCCGTGCTTCTCGGTTTGCTTTGTACTTAGGTATTAAAAAATATCGCGATGTGCATACCCTCTCGTGGATGAATAAAAACAGTGTCTGTTTAATACGCTCACCTAAATGATTGAATTATAATTTCTCAGTGCGTGAATTATTGTATTATTAATGAAAAATAAAGTCTTCTAAACCCAAAAACATATTCGAAAGTAAAATCCAAATTGATGCATACTTTATGCGGCGCACCACATAGACGCAGGGGCACGCACACAAGGGGACAAATGTTACCAATCAACGATCAAATGAAATCGTGCTAAAGTGTGGTCAGCGTGTTGTAATTCCCGACACGTGACAGTCGTGCTTTGCGGGACTCGTGAGGCCCAGACGTGCGCCTAAACTTCGACCAGGGTTGCCCCATGTGCATTTATCGTAAGGTAGTGTAACCGAAGATAGCCTATTTCCGATCTAAAATGTATTTGTAGTTGGAACTGAAAATTTCGAGGCTACTATTTAATAATAACAAAAATTACAAACCAAACCAAAAAAATACTTATATGCTTGGTTTCACAGTTCTTATACCTATCATGGAGAGCCTACACACTCTCAGAACACAAATTCGTATCACTTTCTATGATAGACAATTAATTACCATAATGACTTTTTAAAATTATCAAATATTGGTGATCGGAATATAGATAACGTTTGGTGTCAATATTACCTTAATATTATGCTTATTATTTTTACATAAACATACTGAAAAATAGCTTTGAAAATTAAAAAATGCTTTGCATATTAAACACCTCCAGAACCATAAGCAACAACGCGAGTAATATTATCCGAATACAAAACACAAAAGAAATATTATGTTTAATTTAATCCGTTCGTAATGAGTACGCAAAACACCTTTAATCTACTTTATGCTACGCACAAAAGTATAAATTATCAAATAACTGCCCGAAGCACATTTAAATAAAAAACAAATAAAATATTTTAACATAAATAAAATCTCATTCGTCAACCCTACTCAGCCTGAACCTGCCTGTCTTTCTGTCAAAAATACTACTTTACCTATGCAGTTTGTTTCGCTCTTATTTCATACCAGGTAAGGTCTTGTATTTTTATTATCTGCCATAATCGCACATTGTATGAATCGGCACAGCACACACGCCCGGTCAGACAATAGTCTACAGTATCAAAGACGAGTCAACTCACTGGGTAGGTAACACACTGTACAATTGACTGATATTCAGGAGTTTTGTTGAAACGGTCGAAAGTAGTTGGGACCTCTCTGATTCAGCTGAAATGTGCAGCTTAAAGCACAGTACGTGAAGTGTTAACATAATGATATACGCTAAGTACCCCTATTTTCAGATCTGTTTAATCACCAACTATTGACTCAACGAAGACAACGAAGAATTAATATAAATAAACTTAATTTCAAAGTAATATTTGCTAAAAACAGATGTTATGTGATAAAAGGAAGTACAGGAAGTTTAGGATTAACAAATAAACATTAAGCGCAAATTGTATTTACTTGTCGGCGTTTGAATGTAACAGAAGAACCTTGCACATAAGTATCTCCTATATTACAAAAATTTCAAAGTAAAGTGAGTGCAATTTTGATACAGATCCTCGCAGTTTCAATATCGAATAATTCACCATCTTATTAATATAACGAAAGCTGGCGTATAACGTAATATGAGATTATGTTTTCTCTTTGAGGAAGCGAGCGCTTTTGTTTTCTAAGCACAGACTTCAACGAAGATCTTATAGCGTTCTAATATTTTCATACATTGTAATAATGAAAGACCACCGTTTAATAAGATTTTCTTTATATTTTTCAAAGACGAACTACCAACGGCAATATCTAATTTAAATTACAGCTCGCTGACATATAATTTTTTCAGTTTTATGAAACTAGCAGCCGGTAAACATATGATGATGAAATTCTACGACGTGTCAATACAATATAGATAGAAAACTACATAATATGTGGATAATGCCTTGTCAAGACTACATTTATCAAAGGAATTAAAAACTGTAACTATCATGCTATCTTCTAATTATAATATAAAAGAGAGTTCTGTTAGTTACACCATTTGTAACTCGGGAGCAGCCGAAACTACTACAATGTTCTTTGATTTTTTGGATTTGTATCCGTTTTGAATAACACAATAACTATAAAAATATGGAAAGAGTTTACGATCAAGGAAATTATGAAGAAAATTCATTTTCATAAACCTACATTTCATAAAAAATGAATATGGCGTTATGTTTTTTTTCCTTTGACAGCTGTTCCAGTTGCGCGCAGTCCCTGTAACGGTCACAACGAGTATAATATTATAATTTCATATTATCGTCCTTTCATTGAATATCGTCGCACGATTTATTAGCATTCTTTTTTTAGTTTTCACCAATTTTTATTCAGTTATCGACCATGTTTATATTTACAAGAAAATACTGATGATGATATAGAGAAGGCCATCTGAAAAGGCAAGAATGGCTATTCACGATGGTGTGTTGTTGCCGATGCCTACGTATGGAAGTGAATGCTGGGTTTGATAGAAGAAGCACGTGGGTCAATGGAAATGCACTCCTTCCGGAGTATATGTGGATGCACTATTGCTGATCGCATGGGGAACATTATGACAAGAATCGTTTTAAATTGAAGAATGTTGTGGTTAAAAGAAGTATGTTGAAATAGTTTGGGCACGTAGAGAGGACGCGGGTTGAAAGACGAGTCACGAAATATATTTCGCACCTTTAGAACGAAAACGAAAAAAATAGAAAATTGAGTTTTCAATTTTAAATGACTAAAAACTAGTGCTTTATTTATAAAAATATAATAAAAAAGGGACCGGTATAACTGATTGTCCTCTTCCTGCTTGAATATGGCTGTGTTTGAACTATTATTGTATTGAGAACTTCGTAATAAATAATTTTATGACGATAGCTCAATTTTTTGTCTTTTTGAATTGTGTCGTTTTCATCCTAAAGGTGCGATTTATCGAGTGAATGTGTATAGTACGGATAGAGGGCTTGCCTTTAACTGGCAAAAATCTACGAATGTGAAAGAGGCATGTCAAGGCACGTCGCACTCTGTGTCTCTTGGTGTATATGTATTTTTTATTTTTTTGTATAATTTTTTCATTTTATATCTGTACATTAATAAAGGTTAATTCATTTTGAGTATTCATTGAATGATAAGAAATAACTAAATCTAATTCAACTTATAAGTTAGCACATAATTAATTGATGATAAAAAGTTCACCGGGTCAGCTACTTATAAATAAATTATTTGTTTTATTCAAAATACATTAAAATCATTGAACTAATCTAAACTTTTCTTTACAACGTGATACGTAGTCTTATTGTTACATAATTAAACATTACATTAAATTATTACCCTGAGATACTGAAACATTGACTGTGCTTATTTCTAGTCTAGCAGTCCACATTCATTAAAAATGGAAGCTCTCTCAGCCCGAGAATGGGACCCGATTAATGTTGCAAGCCGCCCAATGCGGCCCACTAGATACCTGTACTAAGTAATTGGATATAGCGGAGCACGGAATACAGATCAACACTCCTGCTTTGATTTTAAACCTATTCACACCAAATAAATCATAGCATTCTGATGTAGCTGCACCCTTTGATATGCACACAATGAAAATTCTACGTTCGAAACATGTCTCAATACCAAAATCGGATGAGTTCATAGTACGTTGGCCGTCAGAGGTTAACGAGTGAATGATTTTTGCGACCATCAATATAAAGATCATCTTGATACTATTGAAGAAAAGCAACTTAATGAAGTTAGAGTTAGGCGCGTTAAATTTATATAAGCGCGTTATATTTATCCTATATTAATAACTGTGATTTCGGTATCACTTTTCATAAGAAAACTTTTACGTATATGTTCTAATTACAATCTCAGAGATACCTACTGTATAGACAGAAAGTAATATAATAATAAATGCCGGAATGATTTACACATATGTATTACTGATTTTAAACACTCCAAATTGCAATGGGTTGAGGAACTAACCTGAGTAATTAATTCAGTTCTGTATGCAATTAATTATTCCTATCCGGGCCACGGATTTATGTGTTTATTTTTGGCCAAATAAATGGGATCTGGAATATAATGGGGATACTTTGTAAGATCAAAATATTATGTCTAAAGCATTGATGTAGACTTTTTAATACACCAATGATCAAAGGGTAAAATTAGATGTAATGTCTTGAAGTTAATATTGTGTTATTTTTTTTGTATCGAGTGACACCGATGTTATGCAGTATCTTAATACTTCTTAAACTAAAATATACAACATTGCAGAAACTTATTGCTTAGTTTCATACATGAAAAGCAGTATTCGCACCCCAACGACGCGTCGCGACGCTACGCGCGACCGTACTTAATTAATAAGGAAGCGCATCCATATTCCTTAGGTTAACGCCCCCGTTAACCAAGGACGTAACAATTAAGGAATAGGCTCCCCAGACTAGATATATTTTGAACATGGAAGTTCACCTATGATCTCAAAGAAGTAACATGCATTTTTGCAAAATAATAGTTGTCAGTGTGATCTATATTACCTTCTTCCAAACCTTCCAATCCTTCCAAGATGCACTATCATGTATACTTCGTCTAGCTGTACTATACTTTGAACTGACACCATTATGTACCTTATGTTTACTTATGACATCAAGCCAGAGTTTTGGTCTCGTATCCGAAATCATTATGGGATCTTCTTATTGTAATAGCTAATGGAACTGTGATACTGGGTGACCTCTGTACGACCTGCTATGACCGACGTACTTCTGTATCAACACGAGACGAAACTACTTGATGCGTATCTTTTTATCTGCCACATCGCCTATCATGCCCATCCATCACATGTCAGGTCGACGAGTTTAAGTCTATGAAACTACATATCAGAAATCATGGCTTCAATTTTAGTATGTAAGGGTATTTGCCTACTATAAATTGTCCCTAAAGTAAAGCATTTGACTCGCGGGAACATTGAGCGCATTGAGCGCAATGGCACTGGTATCGCGGCCAAAGTAAATAACCGTAAAGCGGGTACGTCCGAGCCAATGTTTAACATTGCCTAATGATTGTTAAGGGCGGTGCCACAATAATGTAATAGTTTACTGGAGCCCTGTTTGACCGTGCGTGCGTCATAGGCGCACCCGTTTTCACTACAACCTTATTTTTGGGCTTTGCTAATCTAAATAGTTGGAAGGTTAAAAAGTTGAAAAGTACTCCCAATTAGTGACGAGTTTCATATTACTAATTGGGAGTAGTTTCCCGTTTTCTACCGGGTTTTTATTTTGTAGTTTGATATTATTCAATACTGCTCTATGTCAAGCATTAGAGTCGTAAGTGATTATTACATTAGAAAAAGAATAGTACTCACGTTAAACCGTACAATTAAATTATAAAAAATAAAATCTAACGCGCAAGTAACAATCAATCTGTAAACTTCACAGTTTTTATTTTTGACGTAAGCGATACTTAGAGAACGAATATGTTGCACAAGTACCTAGTCGGCGTATAATAAGTTTAATGTTTAGCAATAACAATGTATCCTTTTGCACGGGCACATAAAATGCAGAAAATTTATTTACCACCGCAGTAAAACGCAAGGCGGAGAACATTTTTAATAATATATTTAATAACAATGTAGGCGTCTGGCTGGAATTACGTTCGGCCCTTTTCCGACAGGGTGTGAGTGAAAAGGACGGAGTAATATCCGAGAGGGAAACTCCTTAAGGAAGTGAGACCGGTAACTCAATACTATAAAGGAGGTGTTGGAGGAAATCGAAAAGTCTCTGGCGGTCGAACGGCATTTGTCAGTGCATTGAAGCTGAATGCACCTTTTTCTTATGGCCAACTACGGAACAGAACTAAGGTCTGCGCCGGAAAAGCCTTTTCTTCGGGAAAAACTGGACTACCGTTTTCCCGGTTTGTGCAGTAATATAATAGACTCGTCCTTAACCGGCCCCCAGCGCTGCTGCGCTTCCTTAGTTTTACATACTATACGATTTTGTTATTTTTTAATCGTTTATCACTAAGTATGTATGAGAATACTGCGTCATATAAATCAAGTGGAATTAACCCGATATGCCCCGCTTATATATATAGATGTATGGAAAAACCCTATATATATGGACACCGGTGTCCGTCACGGGGCTTGATAGACTACACATAATGTTTTTTTTATGTATGGAACTACTACAAAGATAACTACAGACGACAAAATGCTACAATGATTACTTAATAGATACTTATGCTCAATAATTACATTGTTTTACTGGTGGTAGGACTCTCATATGTAAGAGTCCCTCTGGGTAGGTACCACCGCAATGTCTATTTCTACCGCCAAGCACCAGTGTGCACGCACTGTTGTGTTTCGGTTTGAAGGGCATTGTGGCCAGTGTAACTACAGGACATAATGAGACTTAACATCTTATGTCTCAAGATGACGAGCGCAGTGGAATGCCACACAGTACTTTGTAACTCAAGGTGATGGATGGTATTTCTACTGTTTATGGGTGGTCGTATCGCTTACCATCAGGACAACGGCATGCTCGTCTCGTCATTCTACGCTATAAAAAAAGCATTATAAACTGCCTCGGTGGCGTAGTTGTATTACGGTAGGTACTCCTGCAATGCTGAGGTCTCGGGTTCGATCCCCGGGTCGGGCAAAGTGATATTGAGTTTCTCTATTCAGTATCAGCTCGGAGTCTGGAATTTGTGCCCGATATGGCTATAGGCTCGCCCCCTATCACATCATGGGACGGAATAACAGCGAAATGTGGGTGCACTAGTTGCACCTCTGCCTACCCCTTCGCGGATAAAAGGCGTGAGTGTGAGTGTGTGTGTGTATTATTTTCAAAATCTATGAATTCAGATATTAATGTCTTAAAAAATGATAGACAGTCTTTAAAATAAAGTTTTCTATGGTTTACAGCGGTTATGGTAGTTGCGCTTACTGGCGCGTCTCAAACATCCACACAGTATACGCCATAGCATAAAAGTAAATATGAACCTACCTTAGGCAGATTTTTCAAATTCGTACCACGGGCTCGAACTCCTTTTAAGTGAAAGGCTTGCCGTCACCACTCAATAAAGTTGGCGTCTGGAAAAAAACCAGGCAGGGTATTGTTAGATGAACGAAGTAACCATGTCATGCAGTAGTAAAATATGTATCATATATGTACCTAATAAGATATAACAAGTTGAGTAGTAGTGTCGATAAAATTAAATTCGTAAAACACGCGACGTTTGCTGCCCACCATCCAGTTATAGTAAGGACCTGAGAATAGAAACACATTTATGTTAACAGGTTATCTATACTAATATTATAAAGCAAAAGAGTTTGTTTGTTTGAACGCGCTAATCTCAAGAACTACTGAACCGATTTTGAAAATTCTTTTACTAATAGGAAGCTACATAACTCCTGAGTGCTATAGGCTACTTTTTATCCCGGGAAAATATTTTTGTCCCGGAAAAACTTTTTCACGCGGGCGGAGCCGCGAGCACTACTAGTAATAATATATATGTATACCTATTTGATTTTATCGTAAAAGCAGAATACAATACCATACCATACCAGCCCTGTATTATATACCGCCCACTGCTGAACACGGGCCGCCTCTACAACTGAGAGGGTTAAGGCCTTAATCCACCACGCTGGCCTAGTGCGGGTTGGCAGACTTCACATACTTTCGATATTCAGAGAACTTCTCAGGCATGCAGGTTTCCTCATGATGTTTTCTTTCACCGTTAAAGCGAGCGATAATTTACAAAGAATTAACGTTAATGAAATAGAATTAACGTGAAACAGTCAAAACCAGGAAACCATGTTATATTATAATCCATTAGGTGATTCAAATAGTGCAATTTTTAGTAGAATATAGAAATTATTAATCAAAATGTTTAGGATGGGATATTCACATGAGCTCTCGAAGGAAAGTATCATAAATAAATCATTGGAGTAAGGAATTTTCCCCCTTGTTTATTTGTTTTTTTTTTAAAACTCGTTTGGATGTAAAGATTTTTAAGGCACTTTTTTCAGGTGACAACCCAACCGATACTAAGATAAGAATTTATAATCAATAAATTTAGATATATTGATATAAGATGCAATCAACGTATATCTAAGATCAAGAAATCCGTGAAAAAAATGATTATGAGTATCCATACTGACATCTAAATCGGCTATGTGTTTAGTCTTCCCCTAGAGGCACTCGATACGATCAATTATCGCAAGAAATGTGCTCTTTTGAGCGTAAGAATTCGAAATTCAAATACTTAAACGCCATTGGCGGACAGAAAAACGCTCTCACGTGCCTCGTCACCCCATTGGCCATTGACAAACTGATATAATTTAAAATATTGTCACTTGGCGAAGGTTTTGCCTTATTGCAATTTATTTTCGGGGGGAACGTTATTTAATTTTTCCCCGACCTCTTGATACATTAATAAACAGTTATTGGATGGAGCCTCGCAGGTATTTTGTTGGTGGATTACGATTTGTAATCTAAAAATAAATTGAGTTTTATTGTCGAACTACCGGCAGATATGAGGCATCAACAGTATTTCCTATAAGCAATGGCGAAAAGGAATCGTTTATATGTAACACGATTGCTGCTTAAATTACCAAAAATGAAACCAATTGGTGTTTAGGTAAGGATACCCTTATGATATTGTAGTAAATATGAAGTAAACTCACGATTTCGCTCGTTTGTGATAAATTTTAAATTAGAAAATATTTAAATGAAGTCAATAAACACGAAAATTCAAAAATTTATTAAAATATCAAAATAAATTAGATCTTCTTGTAATAAATTTCTACAACCAAAAATTAATAAAACTTTAGCAGAACCGTACTTAATATCCTAAACTCGTCGTGCCTGATACCCTGCAATATTAATTTAAGACTAATAAGATGCAAAGATAATTTAATTAAAACATAATAAAGTTAACAAAGACCGGCATTTACGATATTCTAGATAATATATATTAGCGTTTATAGACCTAAAGTTAATTATAACGGGTAATGGCGCGGGTACAGCGGTCTACGTCTCTTCCGCGCGGATATTGAAACAGCTGAAATCTTATCCAACTGAGCATCGTCACCCATGAGACGCCATACTTTATTCACGTCTTTGATTCAATTTAAACGAGGATACATATATAGGCATACGAGTTGTTTAAGTAAAACACATTATATATTTGAATGTGTCTATTATAGAAAATTCAACTCATCTTCCCATCTTTTGGGTTTTCTTCCTCGTTTCCTTTTTCCATCTCTGGGATACCAGTCCGTCAAAATTTTGCTCCACTTTTCCTGGGTACTTGAAGCTTACAGCGGGCCCCTATTGGAGAAGGGTTGCCAGAGATTGAACACAATGGAAAATGTTAGAGGAGGCCTTTGCCAAAAGGCACACTGAACTTAGAGATATCCTCTAAAAGAGGAAAACAAACACTTCAAAACAGACAGAAGTTCAGGATAGAGGGCTTATTGATTGATTGATATAGAAAATTACATGGTGTTTGCTGGAAAGAAGGTAACAACTTCTGCTTAACTTCTTCAGGCATTACTAACTGTGACTGTATAGTGGTTTTGAAATGTATTGTGCTCCTTCCTCATGTATAAAATAAAAATCTTGCTTCTTACTTAATATTATAAATGCGAATGTTTGCGAAAATGTATGCTAAAAGTAAACGCAGAAACTACTGAGCGGATTTGTATGAAATTGGGCACACGGGTAGATCATGTCCGGGATGAACATATCGACTATATTATTCAGCAGATTTATTCATACAAAAAGGTCTATAATTAGGTTCTACGATGTTTATAAACTTTGCGCTAACAGAATCGCGGACGAATGCAGCTAAATAGACTATCGTGAGATACAGAACATCTAAAATCCGCTACAAACGACATAACAATAATAACCCGTTTTTAAAATGGCAAACACACGGCACATTCAATAAACTCCCAATTTTGTGTACTTTTTAAAGCGTTTTTTAATTAAAGCTATCGTTAGTTTCAGAGTCCGCGGGCCAATTCAGCATGCGTTGCGCCGTGTTCACGACACCTCAATTAAAAGCTACAAGAGCTTTGTGGTGTTTCCATTTGTGACGCTACAAGTCGCCGGTCGCACTTCTCTAAATAATAATTGCGGGTTGGAATAATAACGTCGCCGTAGCACTGCCGGTATCCGTTTGCAATAAAAATGTAAAACGCCGCCGATAAGGGCGGACTCGAAATGCTCGAATGTGTAGCGAGAGGGATGGGGAACACATGCACAACACAATCTCGATATTATTATTTATTTAGTTTGTTTTCTTTAGTTTCACTTACAGGTGTATCTATAAATTGCAATGTTCTTAAAAAAAATGTAACGCAGTGACGCAAATTCTAGAACCATGGATCTCGTTTTTTCGCCTGAACACAGTATAACCAACTTCATTAACGGTTAGATATATATACTATCTACGTAAATTAATTATCAAAATATAATATATGTAGGTAACCACTCGTAGGTTTATAGCACTCATTGCCAAAAACAATCTACACACCCACAAGGCTTACCAGATGCCTATTATGGGCCGGTCCTTTTTTGTAAACCCCAAAACTTTTAATAGTTATGAAATTCATAAACACATTTACATCTCTCATCGTAAAAATACCGGACAAGTGGGAGTTGGACTCGCCGACCGAGGCTTCCGACAAACTCGCAGGTAAGATATCAATGTTTGTAAGTTGTGTGTGGTATGTAAGTTGAATAGTTCACCAACATTAATTAATAAATTAATCTGATTTAAAAAGTTTGTAAATTAGCTCTTTTGTTTTTGAACTACATATTTACGGTTTTCAGCAAATTTCATGATTCTAGTTCAACGGGAAATATCCTATAGGATTTAATTCCCTTGCGAAATCGCAAAATATACGACATAAGCTGTCATCATATCTTTTGATCGCGTTGACTTAAAAAAATGACATTTTCACAGCTAAGAGGCACCGTAGACCCGAGTATTTGATCAAAATTTCAACTTGGTATCTATAGAGATAACGTATACAGACAGACAGACAGACGAAAAACAAAATGATTTTATAAGGGTTCCTTTTTACCTTTTGAGGTCCTCCGGAAACCTAAACATTAATCCAATACTCTATTGTACAAAAATTAAAGACCGGTCTGTGGGTCATTTATCGATATCGACACATCATCGGCATGCAACGCAAGCACTACAAAGGCGGGCTGTTTGAGTTTTTACGTCCGGATCAAAGCCGCTAGGTATTTTGTCACACAAAATATAAATGTAGCCAACTTCCTTCCTTCATCGGTGCGGGGCTATCTGAATGATTAATTGTGGCACGGCGTAGCGGGCCGCTTTCAACAACCTATTAACTTAACAGTTTACGTGTTCATTTACAGGGTTTTTCAGCGTTTACGTTGGATTAAACACGACGTTCGGGATGTTTTTGTTAACGGGTTATGTTAATGTTATGTCTTATCTTTGTATCGGGTTTATTGGCCGCGGTTGGCGACTGATTTCACGAACATTGTTAGATACTATTTTATTTTATTTGGCTCGGTGGCGTAGTTGTATTGCGTACGCGTTACGAGTACGATTTGCGCGCTGAGCTCCTGGGTTCGAATCCCGGGTCGAGCCAAAAACATTGTGACTGGGTTTTTCCATCTTAAAATTTACTCAGTCGCAGCTCGGAGTCAGGAAGTTCGCGGTGTGATACCCCCGTGCCTCGGAAAGCACGTAAAGCCGTTGGTCCTGCGCCTGAGCTCTCTCCGGTCATGTCGGATAGCCGTCTCACCGGACTATGAAAGTGAAGGAATAGTGAGTGCACCTGTGTATTGCGCACATTCTTGTGCACTATAATATCTCCTGCGTACCTGGCTGATCTCCGTTGAGATTGGCCGCCGTGGCCGAAACTGGCTAGGAGAAATTATTATTATTTTATAGGGTGTGTAGTGGATAGTCAGATGCGTTATGGAAAACTTTATTAATTGTATGTGGTTATATTGTTATTCGCTGCTGGATTGTGTGAGAAGAAATTCTGAATGAGATCTATTAATTAGAGAATTTAAAATAAATAAATTAGATGTTGGAATATTCCAAACTATTTTAGCAAAACCACATACGAAATTGGCAAAATAAAATGTCACCTGGCAACTGATATTGATTAGTTTTTGTATTTACCTGTGTAGCCATAGCACTTAGGTACATTACTTGTATATTATAGATAACATATTTACATATATTGTGCTTGTCTTTAAGCTCCGATGGAGTTGACATGTCCATATGAATAAAAACCCCGATATAAATTTAGATTAAAAAAAGGCAAAATCGAAAATGCAGGTATACAATATTATGTAAAATTATTACGATATAAAATTATTTTATTTTTCATATAGAAACCTAAATAGCGAGCGTTTTAACTTGAAAGGGACAGCTCGGGCAACGCTTTATAGATTTTACCCAACTATGGCAAAGGTTTTCGGACACGTGTTGGAACTGATAAAAAAAAACTTTACATGATGTATAATTTAACACGAGATGTTTAAAACTATAAAAACAAAATAAGAATTGCTTTAAAAAAATATGTAGGTACATGCATGTTTTATCTGCCTACATATTTATTATAATTAATTGTGTCTACGTTGTAAGGAATCTAGAAAGACACATCAACTTCTTGATAAACAATGAAACGCAAATGAAAATATTTCCCCTAAGTACCATTGATAAGTATCATAAAATTAAACGCGGAACGTGACTGGCGGAGGCACGGGAGGTACGAAAGAGGCGAAGAGAAGGCGCACAGGAGGCTCGCCGGCCGATCACGGTAATTCATGCAAATGTTCTACATATAAAACGTCTAATTCACGACGATACAAACAAAAATCCGCGTAATAATATAACAACGCGAGCTACCGAGTTGCACTCGCTTATTATACACCACAATCAAATTGTAAGTAATTTCAATAAATATAGTGAAGGTGGTACCGGCCGGCTATAGTTTCTGGGCCTTTTTGCATCGCAACTAATAAACAGTTGAACATCACGAGAAAGCGATCCGCCAATCGATGTGTTTTATCGTTACTTTCTCACGATCCTTTGATAGCTACAGCATTTTTGCTATGCTCGTCTTAGACCATCAGTTTGTAACATCTATTTTTGCATGCAATTGAATAGGCAATGGGCTATGTTTTATGTTAAAAACGTGCCTGGTTTCAACTTCCTGAAATGACAGGGTTTCTGAAGATAAAATAGTCGGCTGAATATGTCTATCCCCTACGGTTGACTAGAATTAACCAATTTTATCTTTAAAACATTAATTAAAAATGTTAATTAATTAAGATTTAATTAAATATAAAATCATTATCCAGGCACTACATAGCCATTAACATGTATAAAAAATCATAATAAAGGATTAAAAATGTTAGTTTATGGTTAAACTATTTGCTCTGTTATTTCAATGGAAGTATATCTGTCATGCCTGGACTCTGGAGTGAAATCAGGCACTAAGGAAGCTAATACTTTATAAGCTAGGTACGACGAGGTTAGGCGTGGGGATATGACACCGCCAACGTCCTGCTCTGACCTGCGATGCATGTCTTTTACATGACAGAAAAACCCGATTACCATTTTATTGTCTCGACTTGTGGCTCCAACCCGGGAACTCGGCATTGTAAGTAATACAACTACAACATCGAAGCAGTCTTTCCAGCATCGAAAATTATTCCCAGATAAAGGTAGAAAATCATAAAGCTTACTAGTAATTTTCTTAAAAACAAATATAATGTTTTTACTCATTCTTTACGTAATTTAGTCCTATTTTATTATACTAGCTTGGCCCGCGGCTCTGCTCGCGTGAATGAGTTTTCCCGGGATAAAAGTCCCCCTTTATATTTTCCCGGGATAAAAAGTAGCCTATGTGTTAATCCAGGACATAATCTACCCGTGTGCCAAATTTCGTCGAAATCCGTTCAGTAGTATTTGCATAAAAGAGTAACAAACATCCATATATCCATTCATCCATACATACAAACTTTCGCGTATATAATAATATTAGTACGATAGTAGAATTAGCTTTTGCCTGCAGCTTTGCCACCACAAAAGTATTATTCCTAGATAAAAATTCCGCTATAAATTTTCCCGGGATAAAAAGTAGCCAAATGAAATTTTGTATGGAGATAGTCCAAAACCTTCCCAAGGTTTTGAACTATCTCCATACCAAATTTCACCGAAATCCTCTGCAGTTTTCGAACTTATAGCGTACAAACTTTACCTCCACTTTTTCCCCCTTAGGTGTAGGATTTCGAAAAATCCTGTCTTAGTGAGCACCTACGTTCTAAAAGGAACCCCCATGCAAAATTTGAGACTCCTAGCACTTGTGGTTTCTCAATTTTGAAAAAAATGTTATTAGCTAAAATCATTGATAAAATCAATAGTTTTGACAGTTGCCTGTTTTTGTCATATCACATGTGTGATGGGCGACTAAATATCGTTACGATACAATCGGCACGACTTAACGACGATTTCGATCGTATATATATATATATATACTAGCTGACCCGGCAAACGTTGTTTTGCCATATAAATAATTTCCTAGCAATTTCTAGAAACTAAAATGGCTATTAAAAAATAAGGGTTGATCGTAGAGGCGTGAAAATTTAGGGTTGTAGGTATTTTTGTATGCTGTATCATAAAAAAATTAAAACAAAAAATTTTGTCTGAAAAATAAAAAAAAATATTTAGGGGTGGTCCACCCTTAACATTTGGGGGGATGAAAAATAGATGTTGGCCGATTCTCATAGATACCGGATAAGCACAAAAAATTTCATCAAAATCGGTCAAGCCGTTTCGGAGGAGTATGGCAACGAAAACTGTGACACGAGAATTTTATATATATAGATATAGATTTTTAAGCATGTCAAGACTATGCCTGTATTGGTGTGAATTGTGATATTAGTGACATCAGTTTTCCACGCTTGTATTGGTTAAGCCATAGGCGGCTTTGCGTAAGGATGGCGGAGTTCGCACATTTATCATGTATTCAATTCGGTACAAATTACCTAGGGTTGCTACGCAAAATAAATATATCCTAAAAACCATAGTTTATCTACCATCTGTACCTACTTGCTGATATTTTAGAAAGAAGTAAAGAAAGTTTATAAGCCTGGACCTCTAAGATCGAATTTCACTAATTTATTTTATTTAACGGGCGTTAGTTAATCGAACATTAAAATGAAGTCGGTTAATTAACGCGAATGTTTAAGTATCGTGCGTCCCATGAAGGCCTTGTTAAGGAAGAAAATCACTTATTAGGGCATGGTGGGACTCTCAAACACCTTACCAGGTGAAGATAGTTGAAGTGGTAATTTGATTGTGTTTCTTTTTTCTTCAATAGGAAGGTACGTTTTCCTTAGTTGTTGTATACATCATGCTGCACGGGGTTACTCCGTTCGACCGCGCCAAATGTAGACGGCCGCGTTCCGTATTAACCGATCCAGAGGACGAAATCACTCTGGCCATCCGCCGCAAGAACGAGTTCTTGAAACTCCAACACTCCACAAGACCGCAGTTCCATCCTCGCTGTCGAGGACCTCGCCGCGTTCCCTGTCGAACCCCCCCCCCCCCCAAGGCTGCACGGCTAAGTTACTGTTCTACAACTAATTTAAGTAGCGTGGCGTAAAATACAGTATTAATTAACGAGAGAGATGAGTTTGAAACCACTTTTCTACCGCCAATCTGTAGTGTGCATGCATTTTTGTATTTCGGTTCTAAGAACATTATACCCAAAGTACTTGGCATAATGAGACTTTACATCTTATGTCTCAAAGTGACGAGTGCAGGAGAGTACCACGCAGTACATTTTTATTTAAAGTTCTGTACGGTATTGCTACTGTTTATGGGCTTATTACGGCTGTCTCGTTAATTAAGAAGAAATATGAATAACAAATACCGGGTGTAAGGGACATACGTATATCATCCTTATATATTACATTATATTATGAGATAAACAGTAAAAATAAATAATATTCTTTAAAATCTATTCCTTGTCAAGCTTTATAATTACTGTTGTAATTATATCGACAATATTTTATGCACTATGATTTAGTCTATGTTTTAACCCTTAGTGTATCCTGTTATCTATGTTTTTTTTTTTAATAAAACTGTTTAAATCGTTCGTTATCACTGAACACGTATAATTTATTAATTACCACACATTTTTGTTACATCAGAATACATTTATCCAACGAGTTATAATAGTACAGAAACATTTATCCAATTGACATACCCGCAACCACATCCTTATTGTTACCACCGCACCAGCCCTAATATGGCTCATGTGATCGGTTTCCGCGGCACAGGCTTAAACAACAGCCGGTCAACGCGGATCATTGCTGTAGAGAACGATCATTATAGTATTGAACCATTGAACGCACTCAGTAATTGTTGTAACTATGAACAATGCTTGCATGGGAATGTACTTTGAGCAGTATAATTTTCTATATGGATATTCCTATTAACATGCATCAGCGTGACGAGTCAGCCATGCAGAACGTTGCGAAGCACGACATATTCGCAGTAAGTGTCTCGTATTGAAACCCCGTGCCCTACTGCCATAGTTTACAAAGTCGTCATGTAAGCCTCATTTAGACGGTTCAATTATTGGTAGCAATAATCGTTTTTGGGTTCCATACCTCAGAAGGAAAAAGAAAAAGTTATGTGTACATTCTTTGGGAATTATCACTCGCTTTAACGATGAAGGGAAAACATCGTGAGGAAACCTGCATAGGCACGTTCTCCATAAGAATTTCGAAGGTATGTGAAGTCTGCCAACCCGCACTAGGACAGCGTGATGGACTCAGGCCTAAACAATTTCATTAGTATAGGAGGCCCGTGTCCAACACTGGGACAGTATATAATACAGAGCTGATATGATTAAGTCGCATAATAACTAGTCAGTACATTGGCTACAATATCCTTCAAACCGGCACACCTCATTTCATTGCTAGCACATATATATACATACATATACACTCACGCCTGTTATCCCCGAAGGGGTAGGCAGAGGCGCAACTAGTGCACCCACTTTCCGCCGTTATTCCGTCCCATGATGTGATAGGGGGCGAGCCTATCGACATAAAATATAAATAAAATCATTATAACAGTATAAAACTCCCTAACTGTGCAAAGTTTATTATCAATTCTTCATATTAACCTTTCTTTAATCAAACTGAGTAATATACACGAGCTATGTATGATATAAAATAAAATGGACTCGAAACAATTTAATAAAATGCATTGAATATTAACAAAGTAAGGGCCGGATTATGTTTTATAATAAGAATGCCTTGTTAATGATTAAATATAATTAAATGAGAACCAATAAAATTATAAAAAATTACGACTCACGTTAAAGACGCTGTCATACTCATGAGTGGACAGCGGTAACAATTATGAAATTATTGACTCATAAAATACCAGTGCTCTTGCCCAGTATCTAAAAGTTTTTTTTTATTTCTATTGAAACTGTTATATTTAACAGTACGCCAAATTTCTAAACAGTCGAACTTGTAAAAGTAGGAAATCAGTTGATTATTTTCAGGTGTTTCAAAAAAAAAAAAAAAAACAGCTAAAAACCGTCTCGATCAAATCAACTTTCAAACAAAAATACCGCATCGCAACGATACGATGCAACAGACAGGCATAGCGATTGACACCTTAAACACCCCTCTTTTTTCGTCGCGGGTTAAAATTTTTGGTAGGTACTATTTATATTCAATACTCGACATGGGTTTAATTCAATAATCCGAAAAATATGAGATGCTGAAATTGATTCTCATTTGTTCGGATGATTATACTATGCCGTGTTGGTTGGCAGTTTAGTCATTTTTTTTTATTAAAATCAGATACTTCAGTCAATGTCACTCTACACAACAGTACAATGCTCTACATAAGTAGAACAAATAACTACTGCCTCTTTTCTCGTCATGAATCACCGCCTTACCTGATAATTAATTTTTATATTATTTACCAAACTTGCTCACGCCTCCACCCATGTGAATGTGTTTTTCTGGGATAACCACATCGCTTTATATTTTCAGGATAAAAAGTAGCCTATGTTACTCGCTGATAATATAACTTTATATTGGCGAAAGATTTTTTTAAATCGGTCCAATAGTTTTTGAGTTTATCCAAACTCAAAGACTTTTGGACCGATTTAAAAATATTATTGGATAATACAAACAAAAAATCTAATCTTTCATCTTTATAATATTTGTATAGATATTCTTTATAAGTTAATATAGAACAATTTACCATATACCTCTAAGGACAAAAGCAATTAATTTTTTAATTGGCCTGATTTGTATTTGAAAATCATCTTACCGGTGTTATATCTAGCAAATATTATCCATCATTATTCAGTCTGTCGTTTTAGAATATTCAAATTACGCGTGCAATTAGAAACAAAACCTCAAAATAAATTTCATGTAAGTGACAATATTAAATGTGTATTCGTGGTGAGAGTGTGAAATTCAATTGGAATGAACAGTTCGTTGTCGGAAATCGCACAAATAATTATCGTGAAACAGCAATTGTGCCATAACACAATAATATGTTAAATTAT
The DNA here is from genome assembly GCA_949316025.1 of Lapara coniferarum. Lineage (NCBI taxonomy): Eukaryota > Metazoa > Arthropoda > Insecta > Lepidoptera > Sphingidae > Lapara > Lapara coniferarum. The sequence goes on along the minus strand of OX438933.1, from coordinate 14,931,348 downwards.
CATGATAACACAGGCGTCAAATGTTATTCAGAGTTGTTTGGAAAGCATATTATGATGTGATAAGATTAGTTTTAAAACAATATATAAATCCAATAAAATTGTTATCACTCGCTACCGCTTTACTCAACAAGACCCGCGAATCATGACCGCAGCTTTTTAATACACAACAATTTAAACGGTAGCCGTGCATCGGCTGATCGTATGAAATAAAACGTTGCGAGAGCTGTATTTATTATATTTTTATAATTCCTAATGAAGGTGTGCGCACTCGGTCCACCGCCGCAGCAGGGCACAAATGAACGGGTGTGTGTAACAATGTAGCGGCCGAAACTCCGACCCGCCGCATTACGATATCGTCGAGTGAGTTATTTTCTTGTCATATAATTATGTACAATTTATACATTTTTATATTTATAAACTTACTGAATGCTTACAAGTTGAAATCGTGATTTTGAATTATCAAGTTTATAATGGGCAAGGGTCATTTAAACGGATCAATTATTGCCAGCAATAATCGTGCGCATTATTGAGCCCCGCGTCTGAACATGCGCAATTGTCGCCAGCTTTGACGTTTACGAGCCTTTTGACAGATATTCAAAAGATTGAGAGCAATAATTATGTAAGATTATTGCTAGTAATTACTGTGTCTAAATAAGGCCTAAAGTGTAAGTCTTATAATAGTTGTATGTCTACACCAACAGAAATACATAATTGAGCTTGTTTTACAAAATTTGTTTATAATTTGGTATACTTATATACGCTTTTATGACATTACAAGGTACATGTTTAATTATGTTATACAGTATAGAATTATTATTGATAGATTAAATAAATTTTAATAATAAATCGTCGTATTAAACTACTTACAAAATAACATCTTGCTTTTGTTTTCACTTGTAATGTACCTAACTAGATACAAAACACCTATAATAACATGACATACGTATTGAAACCTAAAGGGCCTAAAAGGTGCCAAAAGATAGCGACCAATTTTATTCAATAAAAAAAGAAAAGCAAATGAACATACAGAACAATAAAAGTAATATTTATCCACACCGCTAACACGCAAAAATCTTCCAGAACTCGAATAAAACTCAAATGCAATTCTAGCTTAATGAGAATTAAATAACAATTTGATTTTTTAATTCGCGGCGCTGCGGGCGCCATTGAAATTGTTATGTTACGTTTAAAGTTTGAATAACACATTAGAGGGCCGCAGAGGACGCCCTGCGGTCACCAAGGGCCGCCTCGGGTGACAACTGTTCAATATAACCCGGTTGTCAGTGGGGGTTCCTGTCGTAAGACATTGGCTCCCAAAACTAACTGACAAAATATGATATTTAATAGTGAATACTTTGACTAATAACGTGAATTTATACACTGTATTTAGATTTTAGACAAATTGCCTAGAAATGAAATATATTTATACCGTTTATCTGTAACTCTAAAACTATGTCGCGTTTGATTAACTCCTGGAAAAATAGTTCATAACTATTTTATTAACTGAAACCACCATATTACATATGCCTTAATACTTGTCACGACTAAATAGAATGCCTGCTCAATTCTGTCGCCACTTGTATAACAAAAAAATACATTTGATGTGCATATGGCTATACACATCACAATTCATAATATTACAGTTAAGTGAATTTATACTCCATCAATATGAGAAATGACATACTACTAAATATACATACTAATATGAGAAATGACATATTAATAAACATTTCTACAAAATCATACATGGGTTGAACTTTGGGAGCCACTGATGCAAATAACACAAAATGTGGGTACTCGAAAGTTTACCGGCGGTTTTCGGGCGTGGTAGGTACTCGTTCACCCCTCAAACGTCGTGGGGACTTACTAAATCGAATTTGCCAATTTGCGTTATGATTTTTGGTTATTCCTTAACGTGAAAGAGACTTATCGATATTTTACTGTAAAACCCCGAGTTGCGGTGTATCTTATGATTTTCCAGCAAAACCTAAGATTTACGGACTAAATGGTAAAATTACGAAATGTTCTGAGATCATCGTTCATTTTGAACTTTTACCACCACCCTCTCGGTAAATCTTAGGTTTCCGTAGTATATATAATGCTCTTTGATCGTAGCTTTTTTTTATTGTGGCATCCCCGCATACGCCAATCATAGGCTTTATCCCAGAGATTCGGTAAATATCAACTTTAACTGTGACACACATTATGATTATGAGATATGACCATGCTGCCAAGTCATAAGTAAAATTTGCTTCATTGCAAGTTTCCATCCAAACAATGTCTTCAGTACTATTAAACATGTGATGTTCGTCCCGTCGTTTGGAAATTAATTAAATTTAAAAATTAAAAGAATACTTTTGTTTATTTTTTACATTGACAACAATTTCTGGGCGTAAAGGTCGCGTGGTCTCGCTTGAATTATATTTTTGACCGATTTCAAAAAGGAGGTTCTGTATTCGATCCGTATGTACGTATGTATGTATGTATATAAATTTGTATGGCCGCGAGTTCCTCAATAACTTCTGATCCGATTTGGATGTGGTTTTCGATATTCAATTGTATAGTTTTCAGGGAAGGTTTTAGTATATAATTTATGAAGATCTGATGAAGATCTTCAGAGATATACAATGGAACTCTTCAATAACTAACAGCAGATGACTCGCGAATGCTGCAATCGTATATCTATGATGTATTGTTAACACCATTCTATAATTTACTAACAAAAAAGCAATAAATAAAAACTTTTTAACTAAAAATAAACCGACTTCAAAACCACTGCAAACCAAAAAACAATTCAACTTTATATTTGCTTAGTATATACGTATATTTGGAGTCGGTGCCTAATTTAAATTGAACAATGTTTTCGTATATTTGATCTTGTAGTTCCTTGGCTTAGCTGGCAATTTAAATTAGGCATCGATTCCAAATATACGTATATCGAACATAAAGTTGAATTATTTTTTGGTTTGCAGTGGTTTTGAAGTCGGTTTATTTTTTGTTAATTATGTTCATAATACGGTTTAGTATATGAGCGTATCAATATCATGCAGCAAATGTCTGTGTTTCTTTGCAGCCATTGAAGAATTCAAGCGGGAACACCACTGTCTTACGTTCAGATTGCTTCAAAATTGTACTTAGTTAAGTCAGAGAGCTTTACTTTCTTGATCCTTTGTGATAGTGACACTATTTACCGGTAAGTGCGCGAGAACTTTCTTTATTTGATTATCTACAATTTACAATACCAAGGAGAACCTGATTTAGGTCGGCGAAGTCAATCAAAAGTGCGAAGAGATAACTCACTTGCTAACCGCACTGATATACCAGCAAGACAAATAATGAAAATAGTTGTATCGCTATGTTAAAATTGCGTTCTAGAGTGAGTGAAATTGAAGTGAATAGCCTTAGAATGCAACAACATTTTTTACAAAGTTAAAACATTCTGCAATTGTCATTTAGCTTTTTTTTTTATAGATTCTGAGGCGGTACGAAGTTTGCCGGGTCAGCTTGTTAGTAATAAAAAAGAAGTTATTTTAAAATTCAATGAGTGAAATTAGGTTAGACGGATTAACGTAATGGAGCGATTCTGGAGTTGCCAGTACCCTACAAGATGATTACCGAAAAAATACCCTAACATAATCCACTTAGAGTATTTGTGAAGAGAATAGACTTTGCCAACTTCGATAATACCGCTTTCCTAGAAAGAACTGATACCGAGCTGTCAAGTGTCAGTCCCACCCACAAAGCCGTCTAAAACAACCCACCATGCATTATTTACAAGATAAATCTCCAAACAATTTGTCAACGAGCAAGACAAAACAACGAGTATTATTATAATAAAGCACATTACATAGCAACGTGGACGTGCACTACATGCGCACGTAATGTTTGCGCTTCGAGCGGCGCGTGTGGGGTTCGACGCCGGACCGTGTAATTTCTATGTCATAAATATTGGCCGCAAATAATACAATATTGAAGTGGAAAACAATTTGATTGATGTAAATTCACCTATAAACACGCGTTTACACCGATTTGACACGAACGCCGGGTGATGGGAAACGCGCGCCGTTTCGGCTTACACGACCGCGGTATACTATATATCACATTTCAAATTTAACACCAAAATACCCAGGCAAATTGAGCATTGTTTTGAGAGGGAAACAAACCGTCATTTTATAACAATATTATGCTCCTGCTTTTATGTGCACTGTGCACACTGCACCCAACAATCCGTATCGAGAGTGGACACAGTTTCGTCATGGTAAGAAAATGTGTGAACAGGATGAAATATATTAAAATTTATTAGATTTTTGTAAATAATTAATGCATCTCTTGTAAAGCAATAATAACAAAAACTTTATAAGCAAAAATAGCACCGACTTCAAAAACCATTATAAGGTATAAAATAACTCGTGCTTTGCTTATGGGTTATAATAAGTTTTTCCGCGATAAAAGTACATATAAACCTTCTTCTTGAATCACTCTATCTATTAAAAAAATCGTATCAAAATCCGATGCGTAGTGTTAAAAATCTAAGTATACATAGGGATTAGGGACATAGCGACAGACAGACAGCGGAAAAAACTTTGTTATAATATCATTACGCAGTTGATTAGATTTTGGTTTGTAGTATAGATTCCCCGAGTTTCTAGTAGATCCTGAAATCAAGTGGAAATCTGAATTCTCCATTATGTGGCAATGATTAATGATTTGATAATCAGGAGTTAAACACTCCTTTCTTTGTAGAATCGCAAATTTGCATGGACGTTTTGCGTCGTATAAATAATATATATTTATTACATTAATATGCGTATCTATTAAAAGCATCCTGCTCATTATCTTAATATATCCGTTCTGACGACTAAACAGGTCATATTTAAGATATTTTGAAGTCTGTTAGAAGTCTATAAATATATATTATAGTTAGAAATTAACCACATTCTATCGAATCTGTTGAAAAAACACAAATACACGAATTGAGAACCTCCTCCTTTTTTGGAAATCGGTTAAAAATCTCTGTGTTTCTTAATTTAATATACTTCAGCCGTTTTATGTTGGTCGCCGACAAATTCTTCGTACCATGGCTATTACTATTATAATCTTTCCTTTAAGCCCGAAGGGTTAGGAAAAGATGCAACTGCGCACCCACTTGTCGCCTTGTATGTTCAATCCTATTGAGGTAGGGGGTGAGCATATCGGGCACATATTTAAATCTCCTGGATCATACCTATTGTGCACGAATACTCATTACTTCCCGACCCGGGCCTCGAACCCGAGACCTCAAAGCGGAGCGTACGCAATACAACTACACCACCGAGGCAGTCAAACCTGATAACCGTATTCATAAACAGCTTATAAAGCTATTTTAGCTATCTTAATGTTTTGTCTTTTTTGAATTGAGTTTCGAGTTTTTATTCCATACTGATCTGCCAATGGTAGACCGCAGTAGACATACATGATATATCACACCAAGAACTTTGGGCAACCGGGGTAAAATGTGCAAAAATTTGAAATAATTTTGTACTATATAAAAATGCATCGACGGAGGTCTTCAAACCGCGCTAGCAACAATTAAATGGTCGAGATCTCATATTTATCAGAAACACTTAAATATCCCGCGATATTTTAAATGTTACCCTCACATCTATAATTTCGGCTGGCCGATCGTTAAATTTTTGTATTTATAAAAGGTAAAATATAATTTTTGCGTCAGGAGAGAACAATTTATTTATTGTAAAAAGAGCAGAGAGATTGCGGACGCAACATGTAATCTGTGATGAATTAAAGCCGAGCTCAAGCAACGTTTAATATTCTTAAGTATTATATGTATGTAGCAACATAGGCTGCGGTGCATCTCCACTAACTCAACAACATTATAATATATAAATCTTTTCTACTGACGGCAATAACGATATAAGCAGCGAGAATGTTATTTTTTTCCTTCTCGGGCGTAGGAAGAGATGAGTACGTACACGGCGACTCGAGCATAGTATGTAATCAAAGACAAAGAGAATATGAACACTATCAAAGGTACGTACATAACCACATTTCACCATCAGTTTTTTAACAACTATTAATTCCTATACATGTTCATATCCCATACAATGGCCATGTAGTGCCTGGACAATCCTTACTAATATTATAAATGCGAAAGTAACTGTCTGTCTGTCTGTTGCGCTTTCACGCTAACCGATTTAAATGAAATTTGGTACACAAATAGTCTGGAGCCTGAGAAAGGACATAGGCTACTTTTTATCCCGGAAAAATATAAGCCGGGACTTTTATCCCGGATTATCTTTTCGCGCGAGTGGAGCTATCACGGCCAAACCACTGAACCGATTTCGATGAGCTTTGGCAGGGAGATAGTTTAAGACTTTAGAAAGGACCTAGAGTACTACTTATCCCGGGAAAATATAAACCGGGACTTTTATCCCGGATAAAAATCTGTAACATTGACATTGGTAACATGTTCTCGAGAGTGTGCAAATTTCATACAACTTTTACTTGAATACAAGTGGAGACGTTCAAAGTTAAGTAGGAAATCATGTGTAAAAGACGCAACTTACCTGGGAATTAAATAAATAAATAAATAAAAATGCACAAATACAAAGTACCCACATGCAAGTTGTAGCTTGTATGCAGGTTTGTTCAATTTGCATGCAATTTGTAACTTGCATACAAGTAACTTGCCTAATGGAATAGCGCCTTAAGGGGTGAAAATATCAGAATGCATAAACCGTTGACAATTTTATAAAGCAGGTATAATAGTTTATTAATACTTTAATCCTAATAATCTGCTTGGTATATTGTTTATTAGTAGATATACCTACACATAAGACAAATAGGAAAAGAATGGACACATAGGATCTTGAATCCTAAATAGGACTATATATACTATATACAGGAGAGAAACTGAACGTCATTTCTTAAAGCGACATTTTTACCGCTATATTTGTTTCAAATCTTCCTTCTGGAAAGTGAAATAGTCAAGGAATTGATCTGCGGTGTCGAGTTAAGCATAGAATCGGGATAGGTCGCATCCTCCGTCAATGTTCTATGACTTGTTCATCAATTAACGCTACAGTGAAAGATTCAACTTTTGCTGTTCATCAAACTGCTCCCAGTCTCTCCACAGTTGAATTGATTTTGTTTCATTGACTCGCCAAGCCGCGCTACGGAAGCCGGCGTCCGAGTATATAGGGTTTCATCATACATCTTTATACATCACTGCATAGAACTAAATATTAGTTTTGAGAGTGGCTCAATTTTCCATAATTCCATTTTCCATTAAAAAATTTCGCCATTCGGGGCGCATACACACACCGCGCCCGAGGAACAAAAGACAGTAAATAAAAAAATAACAAAAATATGTTGTAGTATCATACACAAAACATAGGTTTAAACAACTTAAAGATTTAAGCACAACTATAATTATGCGACCATTTATTCAAATTACGAAACGCTCCAAAACGAATTCAGCATGCATTTTACATCTCTCATTACGATGTTGGTATTAAATTCTCTCGGTAAACAATGAATGTAGAAAGAAAAAGTTAAAAACACATTAAATACCATTGTGGACATAAAGTTTCACAATGGTTAATTAAATCTTGAAGTTAATTGAATCATACTTAGTAGGTATAGCTGCCTGGATATTGCCTACTTCTTGTTTAGTAAAGCTCTCATAGACAAATTATTACAAAAGAACGGACATTGTATCATCGTTCGGTCAATACCTACTGTGATACAGTTGAAACGATGTAGGTTCTCGTCCAATCGCGTTAAGAAAATGGTAAGTCATCGATGCAATTGACGGGTACAGGTGCCTTTTATTGCAATTTCCTAATGAATTAATAAAGAAAGATTTTGCCAATTCCTGATCTTAAAAGTACTCAACCTCTAAAGGTCCCATAAAGTCTTTTAGTCTTTATAAGAAACATGATCGATTGGTATAAAAAAGTTATTGCATAAATTGCCTATTTGCTTACTAACTGTAAAAAATAAATAAAGCTGTGAATGGACATCTTAATTTCTTCAAAAATGATGGACAGTCTCGTAAGAAAGTTTCCATCTTCATCTCGAAAATGCACCCTGTTTCATTACAATATCTATCTTCAAGTTGTCACCGTCAAGCCTCAGCTTAACTTTATAATTTAATGCGATCTTATTGGTTTGACAGCACGACTACAGCGCTGAGGTCACGGGTTCGAATCCTAAAGTTGGTTAAAAAAATCAGACTCGTTTTTATGTCATGAAAATTATTGTATGGCAGCTCGGAGTCAGGAAATTAATGGTGTCATACCCCCGCGCCACGCTTCGGAAAACAATAAAATTCGTTCGTACTGTGCCTGATCCTCTCTAGTCTTGTCAGATTGTCTATTCGAACTCTGAGAATGAAAGAATAATGAGCGCAATGCGCACCCACTTGTGCATTATTATTACGCCCAGGTGCAATGCTAAACTCCGTAGAATTACTGCCATGGCCGAAATTCCGCCAAGAGGATCTTTTTACACAACCTCATCTAAGCCTAACAATTTTACGTAAGATACCTAAAATTTTTTCAGTAGCCATTAACAATAAATTAAGATTGAAAAATATTATTCGATTTAACCAATAATTACCTAGGTACATAATATTTCTCTTGATGTGCTTGAAAGAAGCGCGATAACCAACTTTTAATTATTATATTAGATAACAAATAAAGACGTTTTTAATTTTTGTGGAATAAAGACGTGCCTACGCAATTCATTGTTGTTCGGAGCAATATCGGAGCAATATAAATCAAGTGGCTACTCTCATTAACTTGATCTATGGAGCGACGATGCAAACCTACCTGGGTAGGAGGCGACGCGGCGGCGAGGCGGCGCGCGGCGTCCGCGTCCCTTTCTCTCAAGGCTACTTTGTGACTCGCGCCAAAACCAACTTTATCAACAAGCCACAGAGTCACGTCTTTGTTGCAAGACGTAGAACTTTTTTTGACTCATGCATACCGGACAATCAAGCCTTGGCAAACTTAAGGAATAGTGAACGAGATTCGAGAATTACGATACAGGAATGCGACAACAAAATATTTCTCGTAACAGACATGTTTACATTCTAAAATTATCACTATTTGTTACTCTAGAATTGGTATGAAAACAAACACAGGTCGTACTGGAACATGACATAAACAAAAACACCGGTTATCTGTCACTGTCAAAGCCTCGTGCGCGGGCGCGGTTGCTCTGCGCGATGCAACGTCAATTTTTATCATAACATGAATCATAAACTTACCCAGTCACATTTTCGTGTATAAGTTAGCACCCACAATACACAAATTCACAGTGTTAACACATTTTCTGCACATTTTTGCTGTTGCGCAGGATTGTTTGTACAGGCGTCGCGTCGATGTAAGTCCCTGTGTCATAACGGAATCAGGCGCCGTCGCAGGTGACTGCCGCGACGGTGGCGCCGCGGCGCTCGACGGCGACCCTATAGAAACGTCTGGACGCCCGCTCCCGCCCGCCACTCACCCCACACCACCCCGCGTTTCCATACTGAGCGTACGGAATCGGGACCTCGACTTTTTGAAGAAAAGTCTACGACGTTCTTTGCATTTAAAACTTCAGTAAGTACTTAACTTTAAATGACATAGTACCTGGGTGATCAAGCCTTGGTCGGGTGGTTTATAATGCTATACATGGTATTTATTAAGACTTTAACGTAGGTCCTTATTGTTTTACATTTCAGGAAAGAGTCAAGTGAGTCGATACCTAATAAAAAATACGATTCTTCAGCGTTTCATAATTTCAATTAATTTCGTAATTTCAGTTTCAGTTTCATAATTTTTCATATTGAATTACATCATGAGCAGATACAATGTTGAGTTCTCATCCCTTGTCTCACTTAGTTACGAATTAATGAAAGACGAATGTCCTATAATATTTATTACCTTGGTTTGAGATAATTATATCCGCACCGATTTGGTCTTCCTAATCTGTTTCATGGTTAAGCTTCTCCCCAATTTAGCTGCCCGAAGTTAATCTATAATATAAAAATGAAAAGCAAAATATGTTGGTAAGCGCATGACTCAACAACGCCTGGACCAATTTGGCTAATTCTTTTTTTTTAAATATTCGTTGAAGTTTAACGATGGTGTTTACGGCGAGAAAAATTCGAATAATTGCCGGAAAACCCCTAAAAACCGCCCTTTTCTATATTCCCATACAAAAGATTCGTAATAATACTTTTAAAGTCATGTTGAACTTTAACACCATAACATAAAGTTTAAATGTCAGTGGAGGGGTTCCGGGAAAGCAAAACAATTGAGTGACATTAGTAGTATCGTATAAATAATGAAATTTTTTGCGAGTCTTCAGGTAAATTCGAGAATGGTTTAGATTAACAATTAGACCCAATAGGTGGCGCTGTACTCGGGTTCTAGGTTTTATTCCTTTTTTAGGGCAGGACAACGTCTGCCGGGTCGCTAGTTGTTAATAAATATCTTAGAGTAAGTATAACTACATACTCTGAGATAAATATGAATATCTTATATTTATACTCGTGCGTAAAGATAGACGAACACCTCACTGATTATCTGTCAGTAGAACACGGCGTGCCCCAGGGTAGTATTTACTTTTCCTAATATATGGCAATAAAATGTGTAGAATTGATCTAGAGCATTGTAAACTACTGGCATTTGCTGATGACACTGCAGTAATATGTACGGGACATACATGGGAACAAACGTTTAATGCTGCGCAGATTGGATTTAATAAATTAATGCATTGGCTAGCTGTTAATTCCTTGTCTCTTAATGTAGACAAAACTAAATACTTGACATATCGCATAAGGAAGCCAAGGGCCTTGGACTCTGCAAGTTTTTCTATTACCGCACATAAACACGCACAAAATTCTAATCTGACTTGTAACTGTCCTAAATTAGATAATGCTAGCACCATAAAGTACTTAGGCGTGATTGTGGACGACAGATTAAGTTTCATACCACATATCAATCTGCTGTCGGGACGAATTCGCAAACAAATTTATGTATTTAAGGCATGTTGCAGAGCATAAAACACTAAAAAATTGTTTATTATGGTCTTTGTGAATCTTTGATAGGGTACTGTATTTCTTCTTGGGGAGGCGCATCTAAGAGTCATCTTATACGAATCGAACGTCCACAACGAGCAGTACTAAAGGTTTCTAATTGTAAGCCTTTTCACACACACACACACACACACCCACACGCACACGCACACGGACGCGCACACGCACACGCACACGCATACGCACACGAACACGCACACGCACATACTCAAGCTACATCTATATCCAAGTTCACCTTAATCGGTTCAACGGTTTCTTTTTTTCCCTTTTAACCTTCTTATTTTCAGAGTTCAAGATATCCCCAATCCCCATACTGTGCAATACAATCGGACCAACAGTATTTTGTCCCCTCTATTAACACCCTTACTTAAGAGTTAAAAAAATTATATCCCATAGTTCTCTTTAAGGTTATTGATATCCCCATACGAAACTGTTCAGGGGTTTAGTTTCTCCCCCCTTTTATCCCCTTCAGCTAGGAGTAAAATAAAAGAATTAACATCCCATATTTATCCCCCCCCCCCCCCTCTAGTTGGGAATGTTGTGGACCATAGCCTAGTTGGGAATTGAACGGTTTGCCGAGACAATTTCCGGAGGTTCAAACCTAAGGCACACACCTCTGACTTTTCGAAGTTACGTGTGTATTGTTTATCAATTATCGTTCGCTTAAAGTACTTCATTTTTATTGCAATTGAATGAAGGAAAACATCGTGAGGAAACCTTCATAACTGAGAAGTTCTCTAAATTTTGAAGGTATGTAAAGTCTGCCAACCCGCACTAGGCCAGCGTGGTGGACTAAGGTCTGAAACCTCTCAGTAGTAGAGGACGCACGTGCTCAGTAGTGGGCAATATTTATTACAGGGCTGATTACATTGCATTGCATTTATTAAGTGGCCGAATTCACAAGATTTAAAATACAATATCTCATTAACACGGTTTTATTATTTTATACTTGAGTACCTACAAATAAAAATGAAAAATATCTACACACTTAATTATCTTTTAATTCGTTTGTTATTCATAACATATAAATCTGACGTAGGTACGCTAGATGTTTCTCTACGCTATCATCAGAAATGATGAGATCCATAGAAGAATGAAAATCACCGACATAGCCCAGCATGTTAGTAAGCTGAAGTGGCAGTGGTCAAGGTACATAGTTCGCAGATCTAACCGGAGATACGGGAAAAATAACACGAGTGGAGTCTGTTGACAAGCGCAGCGTTGGTCGTACACCTGTAAGGTGTATAGTCAGCAGCATAAATATCTGAACAAAATCTAAATTTCAAATCGCCTTTATACACGTTAAGTTAAAATGAAAAAAAAAATCCTGGTACGAAGTTAAACAATTATCTTTTATTTTATTTTTGTGAAGAGGAAACAAAGATTAGTAAGAACACAAAAGTATGTAGGCAATTTGAAATTTTGAATTTGTTCATCTACTTATGCTGGTGACTGTACTTGATGAAGGTCGTTGGAACAAGCTGGAAGCATGCCGCTTTTTACAGGTCCGTATGGAAATCTTTAAGGGAACAACTATGTTCAGTGAACTTCATTTGGCTGATTATGGTGATGATGAAATCTGGCATGAGGTGCCAAAAAGGTCTAGGTGTAAGTAGGTATGCATCACATTTGAATAAAGAAAAGGTAGGTACATTGGCTGAATAAGATCATTATCTAAGATTAAAAACTCATCTGGTATTCACTATCGGCGCCGCGACTCCCTGTAGTGGACACTGTACAGTGATCATTTATAATTCAATTACTTACGATTCCTGTGAATTCTGTGAGCCTTGTTGAAAATGTATGAAAGAAAACAATCTAGTAAAATACATGATATAGAGAACGTAGCCGTTACGTAGCCTCGGATATGTCATATGTTGAATACAAAAAAAAATAAACTATGCAGACGGCATATTAAAGTAGTGTATACCACGCGCGCGTGTTTTCAGTGCGCACATTTAGGTATGAAAATGTATTTATTTATAGGTACCCCAAGCCCGACAGTACTTAATGCGATTACTGCGCGTATTAGTTGCGTTTGACGTGCGACGTAGGCGCATATAAAATAGTTGGCCTGCATAGACTTTTACCAGTTTTAAATAAACTTTCATCCATAATTAATTGTTCCGTCCATGGTCAAGCAGACGTCGGATTTCATTTCAAATGCTCGTTTTATAATGCTATAGGTATCGCTTAATGATTCCTTATGTTTACGCGAATGTTAGACATTGAAATTAAACTATTATAACGGATTTAATCGCGGTTTTTATTTTATTTTTCTCCCGACGTTTCGAAAGCTTTTCAGGACTTCGTGGTAACGGGGCGGACTATATCGCTTGTTAAAAATGCCAAATATACCCGTCTGCATCGCATCTCATCTAATGTTTCATCGATCGGGCGGCCACTAACACCTTATCCACACTCTTGTGGATAAGGTGTTTAGCTTCGCGTGCGTGGACTTTACGCGTATTACCCTTTTCTTTTTTTGCCGATTCGTTCGACCGTCGGATATAAATGCAAATTAATGTAAGCTGACTGCCTCGGTGGTGAGATTTTATTACGGCACACACACACACACACACACACACACACACACACACTCACGCCTGTTATACCCGAAGGGGTAGGCAGAGGCGCAACTAGTGCACCCACTTTTCGCCGTTATTCCGTCCCATGATGAGATAGGGGGCGAGCCTATCGCCATATCGGGCACAAATTCCAGACTCCGGACTGATACTGAATATTAAAACTCAATATCACTTTACCCGACCCGGGGTCGAACCCGAGACCTCAGCATTGCAGTCGTACTGTAATACAATTTTATTACGGTAATACTGCAATATGATGACACCGAGGTCTCGGGTACGATCCCCGGGTCGGGTAAAGTGATATTGGGTTTTTCTACTCGGTATCAGCCCAGAGTTTGGTTGTGCCCTATCACATCTTAGCACTTCGTGGATAAAAGACGTGAGTATGTATGTATACATCGAAGAAAGCAGAGCTTGTTTGATACAATCACTTGCCATATTTCCACATGTTGGTGCGTTGTCTGTACTTGGTCAAAGGTTGGTAATTTGCGGCAAGTCGTAAGCAGTAGGTATTATTAGGTACGGCCAGAGCTTATTATCCCATAGTAGGTACGGTAGAAACTTCATGATACCTACCTTTTTCTTTCACCAAACTTTATCTCTTACCAACGAGGTGTCGGTGTAATAAATTTGTTCAAGCATGTATAATGTTGCACAATAATTAGGCATACTATGACCAGCCATTACAAACCCCCGGTCGCCTACCTGACTTCAACCCCTTCTATAGGATGCAGTCTCCGGCGAAACTTGGCCTAACCTAGAAATCGAAAGCAGAACCTTTTCGTACCTACATAGTAGCCTATTTCGATTAGGCATTCAAATGTTGCTGAGATTAAAAACTACCTTGATTACATATTATGTAGATACTATTGTTTTGACCCATATCCGTTATATTCCATGGGTTGACATTCTTTTGGAGCTGTAGGTACCTACAACAGATAGCTATGAACATTGCATTGCATTGCATAAAAAAATGGCATATTATGTGTTAGCCTATTATTATGTAACAAACTATATTTATATATATTATTATTATATTTATTTCATATTATGTACAATATTATCTTCTCGCTCACTCCTCCACTCAAAACTGGTCGGAATTTAGTACTCCTAGAATAATAGTGTTCTGTGATTTAGAATTCCTTCAAGCGCTAAGGAGAGCACGCTTGCTTTGCTATTTTGAAGCGCGCTAACGCACAAATTAATTACCACTTCACGAAGTTTAGTAACTGTTTAATTTGGGAAATGCTAAATCTCCTTTAACATGCTAACAATTAATGCTAATGCTAATTAATCCAGCACTACGTGGCAAACGTCAGCGCGACCGCGCACAAGTACGCGCGTAGTTTTAACAAGTTTAAGAGCCTACCTTAAAAAAATTAACCTTTCATTTAGCGGCCGCTATAGATATAATAAGGGTCTGTTCTTTTTTATCCACATGTGGCCCTTGCGTCAATTTTGTGCTGCCCCGTATAGTTCGTACACGCTCCCTATCGCTATTTTCGGTGCAAATTCCAATTCCGGACAAGTGAAGTATTTTTATGTATCCAATATCCCCGATCTGGGCCTGGGTTCAAACCCCGAGGCCCGAACATCACAGACTCAAATTCAGTCCAAGTACCTACATATACGAAACCACTACGGCAATATCTAGAGAAAAATAAATCTATTGCCGCATCTCTTGAAAAACGGCCCGACCGATTTGGCCGATTTCTTTTTAATGTGTTCGAAGTGTCCGAACAGTGTTTGCATGAAAGAATAATTTTGGAAAATGACTGGAAAGACGGGACTAGCTTTCGCCAGCGCCTTCGCTCGCGTTAGTTTTTCCGGGATAAAAGTACCACTTTATATTTTCCCGGGATAAAAAGTAGCCTACGTATTAACCCAGGATATGATCTACCTGTGTGCCAAATTTCATCGAAATCGGTTCAGTAATTTTGCGTGGGAGTGACAATAATTAATATACATCCATATTATATTCTAATAACTTACGCGTTTATAATATTAGTAGGATATAACATCAATAAATAAAACTATTTTATGAAAAAATATTTTATTACAACACAATTGCTTAAAAAACGGGATTACGTTACAATACGAGAAGAATACTTAATAATCATTACAACTAGACCACCCTAAATTACATTTGAATAAGAACTAGAAAACTTTACATTAACAATATATGTTATTAGGTTCCAAAACTTAAGTTATGTCTCTATATTAAACATATTTACTAAACATTAACCGCCTCACTTATAAACTTTTTAAAACAGTGTTTTGCCTCTTTGAAACATTTGCAAAGTAGAAACTGGCAAAACAATGATTGGTTAAAACACTGATTAAAATTGTTTATAAGCAAAAAGTGGTGTTAAATGACGAAGTAACCAAGCGTCCGTATGGACGCTGGGCGTTGTTCAGTCGATCGACTTATCACTATGGGCGGTATTAATAAATCAATCTCAAGTTTGAGTTACATCTCAAGCATACAATGTATTGAGCTATTCATACATTATGTCTACTTGAGATGTAACTCAAACTTGAGATTTATTTATTAATACTGCCCTATGTTTACGTTATAGCCCTAAGTACTGCAGCCTGTCGGGCTGGTCGCGCGAACTCTTCATGCAGCTCGATGTACGCGGGACCAGTACAACAGACCCCCGTTCTTGTGGAGTAAATTCCGCATTATTATTTAGGTGCCGCGCGTTTCACACCACCCCTGCAATTTCAAATAAACTAAGCAACCGATCTCGCGTTAACACAGCTATCCAACTTTACATATACTATTGTAATTACTTCAAAGGTCAATATTTAATAGTAACAATGTTATTACAATCGTTAACCATAAATAACCACATAACGCGTATTTGTCTACCTATCATAAAGCGTGATGAAAATTTGCGCGCCAGTGTCGCGTATCATAATTTATAACAAAAAGTGCACGTTTAATTTAGGCATCCATATTTCATTTGACAAATCAAAGCAAAGTGTTAAAACTATTTAGGTGAGCGACCATGATGCAGAGTAACTAGAATTTTCTATTAAAAATTTATCAAGCCTTCATGGACCCGACATATTTCATGAACTCTACAAGTATACAATCATTTAAACTATGAAATTGAATTACATTATAACATATGCCCACAGGGGACAAAATTTTACGCAATTGTAATAAAACCTTGACGATAAATCCATAACAATATATCAATAGTCAAACAGCTTAAAATATTTTACAACTCTCTATCACTCGAGACACTAATTTCACAATATAGGGGTCCATGGCTAACAACAACCTTTAGGTAGACAGACCAATTCATCATTAATGTGCACACAACTGTTTTGAAATCGTAGCTCGGATATCAACTTAGGAATTTTTAGGATGATTATATCTACGGCTTCGCAAACTTGCGGCAAAACTTATTAATATTAAGTCACAAATCCAAGAAAACGTTTCACATGAACAGGACAGCTGTACGACCGAAACAACACTGTTTGAACTATTATCAGATTTAGTTATTATTATGATGAAATTCCATTTCACGCATTACAATTGCTCTGTACGGATAACTGCGCACGTGTATTTAGCGTTTAAACAGTTGATTCCACAGGAAAGCTGAAGTTCCAGCTGAAGTAGAAGGCTGTGGCTGGGTCGGGGGTGGCGGAGGTGCTGGCCTTGCAGCCGCCTCTGCTTGGAAGTCTGCGCCAATAGACAAACAAGTTACACAACTAGAACACAAGACATATGCTCGAAAGCGATGATCAGTAAGAATCGTTTGTTACCTGCCAGTGTCGGACCAAGGAACACGGTCTGGAACGTGACAGACTCCCAAATGGCGCGCCGCTACTCGGCTATCTCCCGTTCAAGCCCTCCGCCACCGGCCTTGTCCGAGATGCACGAGCGAGCGACAGACGCGAACAATCTGCGCAAACACCAGATACATCAACGTCGGCACCACATGACGTGATGCTGCGGGAGGACCATGAACACAGGTGAGCGATATGAGGTTAATGTATGAACATAGATGATAGATTGTTAAGGATTGATTCGACGTATGCAAGTGAAACATATCGCACCTTCAGGATGAAAACGACACAATTCAAAAAGATAGAAAATTGGGTGATCGTCATAAAATTACTTAAAACGAAGTAATCAATATAACAATAGTTAAAACACAGCCATATTCAAACAGGAAAACGTCAAAACTGTTATATAAGTCCCTTTTTATTATATTTTTATAAATAAGGGACTAGTTTTTAGTCATTTAGAAATGTCAACTCAATTTTATATATTTAGAATTGTCTCGTTTTCGTCCTAAAGGTGCGATATATAGGAGCGTGACTTACTTCTCAATCTCTGGGGCGCAATGCACGAACTCATGAGTCCAGAACTTATAGATGGGGTTCTTGATGAGCTCTATGAACGTGATGAGCAGCCCCCATGGATGCGGCCTATTGACGATGAGCCTTTCGAGCAGCATACGCGTGATCTGCTCCTGCACAGCCTCCGAGTTGGCCTCCGCGAACAGGTACAGCAGGCAGCACGAGAAGTAGTGCGTGTGGCTATTCGGGTACCGCAGCTGATTCGCGATCGCGTTCAGGAACAGGTATCTAGAGGAGATGGCGGTAAGTTACGTTAATATATACTGAGTGTAAGGATGGAAGTGATAGCTAGGAGTTGAGGGTTGATCTTATTCGTCGCGATTATCCGCTATGATTAAACGAACGATAAATTTAATTCTGCGCATTCAACATTAACAGTATTCTACGCAAGTGCCTATAATTACCTAGGACTATCGACACAGCATAATAACTTCCAAAACGGAAACATTCCATTTCATCGAAATATCCTTGAGTTTATGACGTCTCTGTCTACAATGTCGCTTTTATATGAAGCTTCAACATCCGATAAGTAGCATAGTACGAAGAGCGCAGCGCAATGATATGAATTTCAGGGTGCTTAGAATGTCTCAAAAAAACGCAACTCGTAAGTCGATATCGTTTAACTTTGATGCATGTATTATAAATAAGTCAGTCACGTGTCTGTCTCAAACAATCCCAGTAAAACGGAATGGCGTTGTGACGTGTTTTTACATTCTAAGCACATTGAGTAATTTAGCTAGTTTATATGCTTAACATAAAGCGAGCGAGTTGCTCGTATTTTTCATTCAAAATTGGCCAGCGTTATTGGTGAATTAGGAACATCGCATTGGCTAAGAATAAGAATCATCAACACGAATTTTCCCTTTCCAGGGGTAGGCAGACGTTTAACACACCCATATTTCGCCAGGTATGCCAGGTCCCATGTAATAGGAGTTGAGCCTGATACTGACATCATTGTACGACCCGGGATTCAAACCCGAGACCTCAGCGCGACAATCATACCGCGCACAACTACGCCACCGAGGCGGTCCTCTCACGCCAAACATTACACTTACCGTCAACGCACAACGGCCCGACTCTTTACGGGCTAAGTGCGGAAAAAGGAGCCCCACATTGGCACTTACCGTCCCTCGTAGTCGAAGTCGACGGTGAAGTTCTGGAATATGTCCATGTGCGCCGAGTGAGCGATGGTGGACATGTTCGGCGTCTGTCCCTTGGCGCGGATGTGCGCGATCGCCTGCGTGCCCACGTACAACACTACCGCGTTCATCAGCTGGCTGTTGTACCGCCTGCCGGGCTCAGTCGCCGCCGGATCGTCGCTGATCTATATCAAATACAAATACAAAACATTTATTCGCACAACACCGTGACACAAACAAATTAAATAAACAAAAAACATACAAACACACATACACACACGCCTGTTATCCCCGAAGGGGTAGGCAGAGGCGCAACTAGTGCACCCACTTTTCGCCGTCATTCCGTCCCATGATGTGATAGGGGGCGAGCCTATCGCCATATCGGGCACAAATTCCAGACTCCGGGCTGATACTGAATAGAAAACTCAATATCACTTTGCCCGACCCGGGGATCGAACCCGAGACCTCAGCTTTGCAGTCATATTGTAATACAACTACGCCACCGAGGCAGTCATAAACAAAAAATTATATAAAAAAGTAACATTAAAAATTAAATCTAGGCAAACACCTAGTACATACAAAAAAGCATTTACAACTAAAGAAAAACAAAGAAACGCAGTACTAGTGTATCGTCACGAACGTCATGGTGTGAGTGCGAAACGGGACCCATTCAGCACAAGCCGCGAGAGAGACACAGCGCTGGTCTTCCATGGGCCCGATATATAATATTATATATATTATTATATTTTCATCAGTATAGTATTGATACAGTAAAATCTAGGTACAGAGTACCGTTATAAGTGATATGTTTGTCGAGAAGTTGTAATTGTTTTCTTTTTTATTTTACTTCAATGAGATTTGCATGGTATTGCAGAGTAAATATCAATCTGTTTTGGGACCAGTATGACCTGTACGGGTCTTAGAGTATTTATCAAATGGAGACAATATGGCAATAATGCGCGAACAATTTTTTCTGTCATCCCTGACGGGGTGCGAGGTAGACACGGATAGCACACATTTAACAAAAATAAAAACCACACGTGCAGGGTTGAATATAAGATCGCTTTTTACATAATAAGACAGCAAAAACCACAATTTCTGTGTAGCACCACTTAATGTTATTATCGTAAAATGTAATGACAACGATCGCAAGTCACATAGGTTTTAATAAAAGTTTATGACCAGCTGCGCATTTATGACCAACGAAGGGTTCGCCTTCGTCCCATCTCCTTGTTAAATGCTCTAAGGTACAGGTGCAGCACACTTGTAAAGGTAATTAATACCCACACTAACTTTAGTAGAGCCACTAAAAGCCAAAACTTATTGTGACAGTGATAAATATATTACTAATATTAATTTCGTCTTCAAAACACAATATAGAATAAGTAAAATGATGCACTAATAATATATTTACCTGCATATTGCTCCTCAATTCTGATAGGAAAGTGACAGGAGCACGCGCCTTCAGATACGCGTCCAGATCCTTCTTGAACTGCGACGAGGGTATCATTGTAGCGTAGTTGACGACTGCGCGTGGCGACAGCGTGATCTCAGCCAACAGATCCACCTTCAGATTGGGAGTGAACGGATCCGGGAGGCGCATGTTCCTCGGGAACGCTGAGAGTATTAGGTTCCTCATCTGAATACAGTTGGGCGGTATCTCGTCACAGAAGCCGTAGTGGTAGTCGCACAGGAACTCGGGGAAGTCGTGAAGCAGAACCAATAGCACTTTAAGCGTGCCCTTGTAAAGCATCATGACTGGTGCCGCGAGCTCCGTGTTGCGCAGGAACGGGTCGAGGAACTTGAATAGGTCGATGAGAAGCGTCGAATACATGCCCCAGCCCTGCGCAATGCCATAGTAATCGTAAATTAGCTTTATTGTACACATCTTAACTTTATAATTTATTGAAAAAATGGTTATTTGAACTAGTTAGTTACCTTTTGCTGTGGCGTGACGGCAAGAACTCGGTTAACGAAGGCGCGGTGTGCGACCACCTCGAGCCAAGCGTAGCAAAAGCCAGGGGCTACACCGGGCCTGATAATGCGTAGTGTATGGCAGAACGCGGTGAGAACCTGTGGAAAAATATTCATTCGTCAATTTAGAATTTAAACGTTTTATAATATGTATAAAACAGACTTCAAAACCACTACAAACCAAAAAATAATTCAACTTTATATATACTTTTATTTGGGGTCGGTGGCTAATTTAAATTGAACATTTTTGTCATATATTTGGTTTGTAGTGGTTTTTAGTTAAAAAGTTATTATTTATTGCTTTTTTTAGGCAATTATGAAATGGAGTAAACAATACATCATCGATATACGATTGCAGCATTCGTGAGTCATCTGCTGTTAGACAATTGAACTTGAGTTCAATTGTCTATCTCTGAAGATCTTCATCAGATCCAAATAAATTATATACATTATAGTACCATTAAAAAAATATACATTTTGAATAAATACAACCCCATCCAAATTGGATCAGTAGTTTTTAAGAAAGTCGCCTCCATACAAACTAACATACAAACATACAGATAGAATACAGAACTTCCTTTTTCTGAAGTTGATTAAATATACAAATGACCAGATTAATTACCTGATAGTTCATAGATTCAAGAACCGGCTCAGCCATGTTCATGTCAAGGAAGAGGATTAGTAGCAAACGGTGGTATGGGAGCTGTTGGAAATTGATACCGTGCTCTTCATGGTCTTGCAGCAGACAGCCAGCAATGATGCCCAGAATCTAGGTGAGAAATATAATTTGATGACTTTGCTTTTCAATATTTACCAAATTGTTTTATTAAAAGTTGTATAAAACACAATAAAATGTATGTTTTATTACACATTCAGCATTAAAACGCACCTTATTCAAAAGATTCAACTTGGGCGTAGGGTTGCCGCTGTCCGCAGTGTTCTTGATAAGCAACGACACCAGTTTGATGAAGGAGTCGCACATGGTGTAGTACTTGTCCCTCTTGGGCGGAACTGGTGGTGGGTTGAGCCGATCTTCGTTTAGCTGCTGATAAACATTCTCTATGCACATTTGCGTGGCGATTCTGAAGAAGCGCGTGATCATGTCGTCCGACTTGAGTATGCCGTTCATGTTCATTCTGTGCACGTACAGGTTGAAGTTCTGAGCTAATTCGATCTCGGTCAGCGGGCTGAGCAGGACGTTCCTCCACTCGCGGAGGAGATTCTCAGTCTTCTCCTGCAGGCCCGGTGGGTCGTCGTAGTTTTGTGACTGTGGGTTCAAACATAATAAGTTGTTTTATTCAAAATAGCACGAGATTCCATTTTACATTCATAATACTATTGATTGGTGTCACGTCACGTAAATTAAAAGTAAGTAAAAGGAAGTAAGCTTACCCGAACTTGCAAAATTCCAGAGTGTATGTGCGCAGTGGGGCCCAATGGCGATCTTTCGCCTAGATACGCGCTTGGGTCCTGATTGACCCTCAGGATCTCGATAAGCGAGCCGAGGCCCTCTGGCGGCGGCTGTCGGGACATGGACACAATCCTCACGAGTGTCTCCGTGGTGTGGTACAAATCGGATTCGTTCACATACATGTTGTTTCTGTCATCAACGAGGTACAACTGAACCAATTGCATCGCAAACGCTACAGCCATGTAGTTGTTACCATTGTCCATCATGTGAGCCATTGCGATGTCATACTGCAAACAAAGCAAATTTAAGTGTTTAGTGTGAGAGAGTCATGTAACCACGTTATAAAACGATGTCTTAGATCACTTCACTTGGTACAATTCGACTTTTATATTCAACAAAGAAAAAATGTGTTTTGTTATTAGCAATGACAAAATACCTGAGGCATATTGACGAGGTGGTTTCTGATGAGGCAGTCCACTGCCTCGATGTTGTACCGCAGCTCCTCGCGGCACTCGGTGATGCAGCAGGTGATCTGCTTGGTGGTCCACACATGACCGTACACCCGCGCGTCTTCAAGAAGCTTCAGCACGCGCAGATGAATGTCGCGATAGCGGCCCATCATCTCGATGTGTTCGCTACTCACAGCAGACTGGACAATGTGACCGTCCAAAATACCTTCCACTGCCTGCAAAGATTTATACACTTAAATCAATGCTTTACAATATTCTTCTACAATCTTTCCTTTAATAGTTCTTCTGGTAGGCAACTTATTTTATGAGTTTATGATACCCATATTGAAGCTTTTACCACAATCGGACTAGACGTTTCCGAAAAACAAATAACATAGAATTATTTATTATAATATAAAAGTTCCGCGAAATTAAATAATAGAAACAACAAAAGTAAATATTATGTTACAGGAAAATACTTCTACCTTCTAATTAATGCCTTTTAAGTATATTTGATAAAGAACAATTATAATGTCCATTACAAAACCATTTAATTTGATAAAGTCCATAAATGTGTTTACCTTTTGCAATAATGTACATCCAGAAACAATATCGCGATTCCTCCGTGCTATGAACATGCACTCGAGCAGAGCATGCATATTGGCTGACTGCATGGTCAACGAAGCCATGCCTAGCGAGTTAGCCAAGAACATCTCTGCCGAGGTGATCAACGCGCTCATCTCGTCAGTGCCATACAGTTGCGCCGGGTTGATCACCTGACTGAAAGTCAACTGCGGCATCTGTTCCTGCGCAGACGGCTTCGGGATGAATATGCCGGCATCCCTCACAGGCACGAAGCCGGGGATGTTGCAAGCGAATTCGTCGTAAACAGATATCTGCAAGTCGGCGGGTCCACCGACACGCAGTCGAACCCTTTCGGGTATCCTCTCGGTCTGGTAAGACACCACCATGGCGTCGTAGTACCGCCGGCCTTCTTGGCGGGCGATTTTTCTCATTTCGTAGTCGTTCATTAACCGTTTATCGAGTTCGGGTAAGGCCTTTTCCACGGCTGTTTTCTGAATAAAAGCACAAGCCAACTCCATGTTTTCTGTAGCGAGTACTGCAGCCGCGCTTTCGATTATTTCCTTCTGAAAATAATAAATGTCGTTATGAAACAATTAAGACATTGAGTGAATATTTTAGTTAAATTAACTATATGTATACCTGTTGTTGAGTAGAAGGCATCAAAGCAGTGATGAACGCAGTTTTCAGGTTGGCACTGATCGTGCTGATGATCTGTTCACGGCAGGTGATCATCGCCATGCCTGCCGTCAGATTTCTCATCATGTGATGCGCGCACGTACGCATACGCACCTCATCAGGATCAAGTGCGAAATCTTTCCTTATAATTTGTTCGCAAGTCGTCAATGCGTATTTTATCGATCTGTCTACGACAGGGTGTATCCATTCTTGGATCGAACGCTCGATCGCGGGCTTAACAAACTGTTTCAAGTGTGGATAGTTCTGGAACAGTATGATGTGGGGATTGAAAGATATCTTCTGTCCGAAAGCAGAGGTGGACGACACATTCACGTCCAGGTAGTTGAACCGGGGCTCGGGTAGACCCAACACGCCCATGAGGTTGGGGTCGTTGGGCACGAGGCCACTTGCAGGCATGGGTGCTGGGACCGTCATGTCTTCCGTCGGAATCATCGGCGGGGGCATCATTGGCATCTGCGGAGTCGGCACCATTGACTGATTCACGGGCATCGCTGTAGCCACTTCCTTGTTCGGTTTTGGCTGCGACAGTTGGAATTCGATCAGTCTCAGTTTCTCCGGATCTTTTAAATAGATTGCCGGCTTCAAATTGGCAATGTCCAAGCTAAGATTCTTACAAAGCACTTCAATTTCAAACTTCAAGTTCAATTTCAAGTCGGGCTCCTGATGAAGTTCTGCTAGAACGTTCATCAGAGCCATGGTCCACGGGTTGGGAGGTTTGAACACGACGCTTTTGGCGCAAGATTCTAAAACTTTGGCGACGAAAGGTACGACGTATAACAGTTCCTGCTGTCCTTTGTGATAAGCTTCCAGTAGTAGAGCTTTCAAATCAAGGTCCACTTGGAGAATGGGCTGGTTTCTCGCTAGCGTCAGCATGCCAAGCCAGTGACCAAGATTCTTGAGCAACGACCGATCCGAGAAATTAGCTATACCCTTGTCTGAGCGCAGTAACACTCGTATATTACGATACGTTTCTTTTGTTACCATTTTATTCACTTCGCGTATTTTAAGAACATCAAGGAAATTGGAATATAATGCATGGAAATTGAGCTCTATAGAAGCTCGCTTCATGACTAGATATTGGGAAAGCCATGGGAAATATTCATCGGTGATAATTTCCTTGAGCTCTTCACATTTCGTCTGTAAATTTAATTGACTGAGGTTATTGAAAATGAATGCTGTCTTGTCCTGAACCGGTTCTGGAGGCGAATTGATCTTTTCTTCTCGATCCGTAGCTGTCAGGAGAGTGTCAATGTTGGTGGCGTTGGCAATCGAAGGTCTACTGCCCAGACTGCCGCCGGGGCAAACCGCCACTTTCGACATGACGGATATCGCCGACGGCGCGCACACCACCGCCCTGAAGGGAAAACAAATATATTTTACTTTTTTTTTTCATTATTCCACCAACCATATTACAATAACATAAGGGCGTTGCTCATTAAAACAAAACAACCAGCACTTTTGTTTGAACTTGAATTTAATATGCTTAAGGA
Organism: Lapara coniferarum; assembly: GCA_949316025.1. Taxonomy (NCBI): domain Eukaryota; kingdom Metazoa; phylum Arthropoda; class Insecta; order Lepidoptera; family Sphingidae; genus Lapara; species Lapara coniferarum. Next base: position 14,905,550 of record OX438933.1, on the reverse strand, counting down.
TACATCTGTAAATAGTAGGGCCAAAGTACTTTTCAAAGCCTAAATCGAGCACGGGTTATTTTTATATTCATTGTGTATATATAACGTTATAGTTTAATCTATAATTTACTTACATTAGCCGCAATGTTTTGAATATCTCTATATTTATGACAGTTTATACAATAAGCGGTCGAAAAATAAAACAACAGCGTTACTTTACAAAAATTTACTTTATTTATATAATTATACAATTAAGCTCACTTATATGGCAATTTTAAACTGTAGTTCTAATACTATTCTCTGATAAAGTTTATTTAAACTTTGAAATTACCAGTTAAATGAAATATCTTCATAGTTAAGATCACTAGGTTACCTGTTTTCAAAAATAAAACATTCATTAGTACGAAGTAGCTATAGAAGCTATAGAACAATGAATGTTTTATTTTCAAAAATAAAACATTCATTAGTACGAAGTAGCTATAGAAGCTTTGAGTTTTAAAGACACATATGAAGAGAAGAATTTACAAATAAATATTACTATAAATACTATTAAAAAATTGGGGACAAAAAGTAACATAGTAAACTAAGTGACACGGCAGTATCTTACGTCTTACATAAATAGTACTTTATAAGTTGATGAAGTAGATCTAATAAACTTCATTTTTATTGTAATTGAATGAAGGAAAACAATATCGTGAGGAAACCTGCATAACTGAGAAGTTCTCTGAATTTCGAAGGTATTTATTTATTTTAGGAAGATTTACAGACAAGGTATGTGAAGTCTACTAACGCGCACTGGGACGGCGTGGTGGACTAAGGCCTTAACCCTTTCAGTAGTAGAGGAGGCCCGTGCTCAGCAGTGGGCAGTATATAATACAGGGCTGGTAAGGAATGACGAGAGGAGCACCACTCGCCTAATGGTAAGCGATACTACCGCCTATAGACAATAGCAGCACCATATAGAACACACATACATTACTGCTTGACTGTTGAAAACAGACAATGCGGTGGTACCTACGTAGACGGCCCATCGCATACTAGAAACCTATCACCAGCATTTAGCAACGTTGCTTTTCTGCGGATGTCAAAGCCAGGTATTGTAGAAGCTTCTTGCTGAAAAAAAAAGTAATGTATGAGTATTTTGGTTTACTTAAACATACACCTACAACAACTGCGTTACCAACACATTGCGTTGATGTCATAATAACGTAGAGCAGCAGTAACGCAGTAGGACATATTTAAATTTATCATAAATTTTGTCAAACATTATGTTACTGTCAAAATTAAGACCTAAATAACAGTCTATAAGAATAATAATAAAGCGTATATCGTCAGTACTTACCTTTCAAGAGCGGTAGTTCAGCGGTCACGCAATAACACACGCACCTCCCTCGAGGACTGCTTCGCTTAGTTTATTCACCATGAGCAGCGGCTATCATTTATTTTAAGGCTTAAGTTGCACCTCAATTAAATTATAGCACACTCACTGTAATGTTTACTTTCATATACCAAGGCAAGGCAGTTAAGTCAAAGCAATTTTTTAATTTCGTTTATTTAATGTTTAAGGTAAAATTGCTTTTGAATTTCTAACGAAGTTAATAACTTTTAACAGGAAAATAGTGTCAATTAATTTGCGTATTGTCTCATAAATTTGTATCGTTTCCTCATTACAAGTGAAATTCATCCGAAGGCATGGCATAGGCGTCGAAAAGTATTTTGGACCATAAATTGAAGTCGCGCTCCGCGTCTGGCTGTTGTACTATGTGAGCGTTCGATTATCTTATTTTTTAATACATTATTCATTTTCTCTACTGTATAGAAAAAAAACTTAATTAGAATGTATTATACCTAAAAACCCTCCAAAACACTAAATGACAGTAAAAACGTATCTGGTTTAGAAAAAGAAAACTAACGTCTGACGCGGGAAGAGGTTTATATAATACAGGTACTATTTAGCGATCCTAGGTGCACTTTTCGTAACACTAAACTTATCTTCACCAAAGCAAAAAACTGATCGAATAATGTTTTTGATACATGTACTTGACACCGCAATATGAATTTTGCTAATGCAAATAAAGTTCCGTAGTTTTAAATAATTTGTTAAATTTGTAATAGGTTTGCAATGCTAATGAAATCACTGCAGAAGCTTTAATTGAAAATGAATTAACTAACCTGTATGGAGCTGTGACGGTGACGACGGCAGTCTGATTCAGCATGGCGGCCAAACTTGCAGGGAGCACTGGACCCTGGGGCTTGGTCGGTGGCTCCTGGCTCTGCAGACCGTACTCGACGTATTCGATTAAATGAGGTGGAAATTCACTAAAATGCGGTATGGCCCGCACGTGCTCACAGTATTTGTGGTAATCTTTCAGGCGCGACTTGAATCTATCTAGGGCTGCTATACCAAAATAATACATCTTCGAACCTTCTGCCTTGCGTAAGGCATCAAGGACGAAACGCAATGCAAGACCCAGGGATACGTAACTCGGCACCAATCCTTTCTCAATAATGCCACCGAATAACTGTGCTGTTATGTGTAACTCTTTATCAGGGTACTGTGGAAAAAATTTATATTCTTCGAACAGATTTCGAAGCATGCACGAAAATACTTCACGTTCTCTTTTATTGGGCGAATCTTGAAACTTCTTAAGCATATCAAGTACCTCGTCTATAGACAATGTCGGATGCGGAGGATGATTGTATATTCTTTGAAAATATCCATTGGCTTCATCTTCTATCTCCTTCGCAACATTGTGCATCATTTCTGGGAAATGTATAGGATCCGGTAAACGCGGCTTGTCCATCAGCGGAGCCGGGGCCATTCTGGCAAGCGCCCCAATGTTCGCTACGTTAGGATTATGTTGTATTGGCATCATAGTGAAGGGGCTATTGGGGCCAGCACCCATCAATCTCACTGGAGACCCAGGCGTGGTCACCAAAGGTCCAAGTGTTCCAGGCATAGCAAACGCTGTATTTCCAGGTGCTCCTAGACTCAAATTCGCCACATTTGGCGTTAAATTGACTATCGGATCCACATGCGGAGTAAACAGCTGGCCTCCAAGACCAGCCGGATTGAAAGGAGTCTCCAACATTCTGGTATGAGGCCGAGTTATGCCTGCGATATTTGACCTTGTCTTACTGAGTATTACGTTCTGGCAAGCGGTTATTACGTTGTATATTGCTTCCTGCAACTCTGGCTGCACGTTAGGAACACATAGCTGCAAGCAAGCTAACATAGTAGTGATAGTGTCTGGCGGTAGCTGTGCGGCCTTTGGCAATTGCTCCTCTGGAACTTTGCCCATTACTTGTGGGCAACGCCGCTGTAAAAACTTCACCATAGCGGAGACGAAAGATTCGCCGTGATCTCTTATTTTATCGGTCAACCACTTGTCCAATTTGAGATACTCTCGCCGAGACGCTAAGCACGCCAGGTCAATCACGAAGGGGAATGATTGAACGTTTAACAGAAGGGAAAGAGCCTTTAAATCTTGTGCAACATCCAGAATCCTGGACAGTTTGGACTGATCACTCTCACCACGCAAATACCAATCGGCCATTGCATGCATAATGAGAGGCTTTACATTAGGATTTTGTGTATGCCAAGCGTGGTGCAGAACGATGCCCGAGTTTGGATGGTTCCCCAAGAAAATAGGAAAGAGCGTTGTCAACAACTCCGTCCTGAAAACAGTGATAGGGGGGCCAATCTGTATCAATGCCAAGAGCAGAATGTCGGGACAATGCTGGAGTGGCATCTTGAACAGTTCGTGAACTTGCATGTAATAACCACGCTCGGCGGCATGTATTAGTAATTCAATCAAATACAGGCAACGCCATGTTCCTACCTCCTTGTTATCTACTTCAGGAGGCGACTTCAATATGTCGATTGATACAGGGTGATAGGGGTAATCGGCGAAACTGAAGATGTCTGGATGCTTTAGTACGTGGGTAATAAGAGACATCTGTCCATCCAGATTTGTCCATCTACGATAAAGATATTCTGTGGGAAATACGTTTGCTGGATATCCAGCACTCTGCAAACCCATCCGTAGAATAGTAAAAAGTAGGCTCAAGCCAGTTCTATCGGGGACGTGGAACTCTGGATGATCCAGCTGTAATATTACTTCTTTCCAATTAAGATTTGAGGCGAGATCTTTCAATGTCTGTACAAAAACTTCGGCATTCCACTCATTCTGTAGGTCTTTTTTGGACTCGTGAGTCATCCAATAGTTGCCAGGCGTCTGTATGGGTGGAACTTCTGGTACTGGTATGCCTGACGTGTGATACCTGATCATGACAGATATAATCCTGGCTACATCTATAGCCGTCGGCTCCCTTGCGCCGAAATTCAACATGTGATTCTTGCATTCTTCCACCGACGACGTGAACGCGTAGCCGATTTCTCGGATAATCTCAGCTAAGGAGTTGTCCATCATGGCTGCGGCCATATCGTCAGCTGTGGTCATCTCCTCAAGGGGAGTCTGGGTATCGTCCGGGTACAACAGAGGAGCGAGTACGATGGGCACAACTTCTCTGGGAAAGTCACCCCTCAACCGCTTCAGAAACAAGTCCTTGGTCACTGCTGCCAATCTAAAATTTTCGTGTGCAAGGCTGGTAAGTAGTGTTTGCAAAACTTCAGGGCTGCATTCCTGAAGTCCTGCACGCTCCACTTGATGACCCCGTTCTGAAAAAAATATACTATCAGTATACAAGTAACAATGTTATACCTATAATGCAACCATGTGACATTTTGACTGTCAGCGACTAGATAGCCCCTAGACACCTCATGCCCAATATTTTTCTTCAAATCAATTCTGTCCATTACTTAAGGTTTAGTTGATGATAGCCTAGTTGGGAATGGAACTGTCTGCCGAGACAATGTCCGGAGGTTCAAACCCAAGGCACACACCTCTGACTTTTCGAATTTATGTGTGTATTGTTTATTAATTATCGTTCGCCTTAACGGTGAAGGAAAACATCGTGAGGAAACCTACATGCCTGAGAATTCTTCATAAGAATTCCGAGGGTATGTGAAGTCTACCAATCCGCACTAGGCCAGCGTGGTACACTAAAGCCTAAAACTGTCTCAGTAGTAGAGGAGGCCCGTGCTCAGCAGTGGACAGTATAAAATACAGGGCTGGTATTATTATTTATATTATTATATTTGAGGTTTGAGGAAGCGGGGTACCTGCATTACGAATGGCCGTGCCAACATCATTACGTTTGACATAGCCATAGAAACGCTTTTTTTATTGGGTGCGTCCCTTGTCGTGTAATGCTAAACAACTAAGAAATAGAGACAGCGTAAAATGCACTTAAGTCAGAAAGAAAAGCGAATATAATTTCTCAGTAACATTACTCAATGCTAAAATTTTAAATACATAATGGCCAGTATAAGGTGAATTTCGATAATTTTTAACCCGCTTTTAAGAGCTTCAGACGTATGTACGTATGAGTGTGTAACGGAAACTTTGAACATGATTTTGACCCCCTTCAAACTCCGGATTAGATCGAAATTTGGCATACTTATCAAGGACTGATGATAATTCAGTATTTTAAACTAAAAACATACTTGTATAAAAAATCCAACTAAAAAAATTATAAATAATAGTATATTTATTTTTAGTGACATCTGTTGGACCATAACTAAACTGGCTACTCTCTTGTGTAAAAAAATCCTACTTGTCACAAGGTGGCGCTTTCGTTTATTTTTAGTGAAGTCTGTTGGACAATAGTAGAACAGAACTAAAACATCAAAAATATATAATAGTTAAAAAAAGACAGGCTTTATAGAAAATACAACTTTAATATAGAAAATAAATTTTATTAAATTTGAATTAAGAATAGAGTAAATAAAAAAAATAAATATTTTATTTAATATAAAGCGTGGGGTGCTTTTTAAGATCTTATCAAAATGATTATAATTAATCCTTCTACTCATATCATCAGTCAATATATTTTTTTACAACTATTGACACCATGCATGCCACGCTTTTTTTTACAATAAAATACATTTTATTCTTATTTTTTAAATGAATTGATTAAGTCAAAGTATTGAGATAAATATGAAAAAAAAAAATTTTCTGAAAACCCAAAGTCTGTTTGTTTTTATAACACCACTGTTTTGTGCAACGGACGATTATAATGTTTGTTAAATCGACAATGTGGCAGTGTTACGACTCACAATTGTGGTCGCAACTTGAAGATATTGAACGACAAGCTACATCTGATCTATTACTCAGATGTTACCTGAAACCGATCTCCTGTTATTCGACGTCTAGAGGCTATATGGTCGCTGTTGACTGTAGTCATTAAAACTCACCCGCGTCGAGGTAGCACTGCACTAGATCCAAAAACCTTTTCTTCAAATGTTGTTTTGCAAGCGATACGATTTCACTCTTAGTTGAATTACGTCTCAGCACCAAGGAGAAAGCAACATCCTCTGCTGTGGTTAATTTTAACAACCTTGATAATCGATTAAGTAACGCATTTGATGGTTTTAATACCTGAAAATCACAAAACAATGAGAATCAAAGTGATATTGCTTAATATTTTTCAAATTCAATACAACTTTGCAACAGTTCCATATCAAGTTATTTGCATTAAAACTTATCGTTCTAAGAAATTATCTCTAAACCAATGTTTATGTACATCTGTTTAGCAGCTCATTACCAATTTCCACTTTTAGATATATTTTTTTTATTATTTTTTAAACTGAATTTATTTATGGGACTGCTGTTACTATCACAACTCGGTAATATAAAGTAATGGTTTAAAAATAGAGACTAAGTATATTGAATTTCCATGTATTACAAACTTTATCAAATGTGATTCACAACTTAAGTCAATATATTATAATCTTTATTTTCTTTTTATCTCAATTGATTTTTGATACAACTATTCACATATTACATGGCTGTTATGGCCAATAATGCAGTGAAGGCAATAATAAACAAGACATACCTTCTGGAGAGCGCGGGCGGGCTGGTCAACTGCCCTGCAGACTACAGTGGACTTTGCTGGATGGTGGAGCAGAGAAGCCAAATGCTGTCCTAAAAGCGACGCGTGGATGCTATTGTACGTGGAGCTGGGGCGGTCGCTGTCCCAGAGCGTCTTTGCTGCCTCAGAAAGCAGGCACCTCAAAAGTTGATTTTCCGCTTCCAGCCCATATAGACTGACAAGCTGTTGGGACAAAATGGGCATGTTATTCGCTTTAATTTAGTAAAACAACATTAAAACAAAGACATGAGGTGAAGGAATAATTTCAATCTTAAGACATTGACTACAGTACAATTACTGTTTGCCATTAAATAAAAGCATATTGTTTCTTACTAGTAGTGCTCGCGGCTCCGCCCGCGTGAAAAAGTTTTTCCGGGACAAAAATATTTTCCCGGGATTAAAAGTCTATAGCACTCAGGAGCTATGTAGCTTCCTATTAGTGAAAGAATTTTCAAAATCGGTTCAGTAGTTCCTGAGATTAGCGCGTTCAAACAAACAAACTCTTCAGCTTTATAATATTAGTGTAGATTAGTATAGATTCAACACAACTGAAAAATATATATATCTTGTCTATTAATTAGCCAATTACTTTAATCTAAAATAAAACATCAGTCAAAAATGCAAACAAAGAATTCCATAATTGTATTATGTTCCATCAAATTGAACATTATTATCACTCGCAGAGCAGAAATAAAATAAAACACAAATTACACACTCGTACAATAAACACAACTTTTCACTTTGTTATCAAATATCACATAATTCAAAAAGAGTCTTATAAAACGTACAAAGTCTTTTAATCACTGTTCGATCACGCCGTAACTACCTATATGCATATATTGCTATTCAAATTCAACCTAATTATAACTATTTACCATCACGAATTTAATATAAGTATATATTTTACATTGTTAGTTCAAACTGTAATTAACAACAAGCGATATTAAAGAACAAAATTTTACGAATGAGTTTACGATATACCCTCATTTAGCGATGGGTGATGTGATACGCCAATGCGTATTCGCCAGGACAACTCCTGCTACGGTTCAAACATTTGTTAATAATTTAAAATATCTTTACTTCGATACAATGTATCGGTTCATATTTTAATAACCATGTATATGCTTGTAGATTGTAAACGATTTTGAACACATGTATCCACTCCAATAATATAACAATAAATTTCGTACCCCATGTGCAGTAGACAGTGGAAGCTTCACGATACAATACAAGACAGAAATAAGCTTTTTGTTGGCACCACCGTATCCATGGCTCCACTACGTAAACATACATGAACGTATGAAACTTTAATGAATTCGAGGCTAGTTTTAACTCTAACAATCGACGATATCGAACACTACTAATGAACGCTGATTGTGCATTAACTACAGCAGTATTGAGTTCGACTATACGCAGCAGGATGTCGGCTGCAAGCATGTAGTGCTGACGCAGCGCGTAGCAACACCTTACAACTGCGGCCATCCGACACGTCTGACCAATGTCCATAGCTTATCGCTTTCAAATTATTCGAAAAAATTTACAACTTCAGATATTATGATTGCGCAATCGGGCATAATTACAGTCCCTCTGGTAGCAATGGTAGTTAGTACTTGAAAGGTGGTGGAAGCATAAGATATTTTTTACCCGACTTCTTTAGATATTGAAAAAGGAATCAGAAAATATTAACCTTATACGTAGGTACTTATCAGTGATTCAAAAATGTAAATCATTTTAATAAATTAAATGAATAATAGTCTTTATAACAAAATACTTTTATCATCCTACTTCCTAAAATAGATAACTCCATTCCTCTCCATACCTAATCGAGACTTGATTGTGTAAAAAAAAGACAATCACACAAAATCATCTGACTGTTCCAGCTCACTAATCAATGTATCAAAATCGATCCTAAATCCTTTCTAAAATGCCTGTTTCCAAATGCTGATTTCACCATACCGCTACTGGGAATACTATGGGAAAAAGTAAAGATTCTCACCTGAGAAGTCTTCACAAAAAGACGCGTAATTATTCAAATTATAATATACATACATATAGTACGAGCAGTCAAGGAAGCGTTTTTTTATTGCATTGAATGACGAGACGAGTATGCCGTTCGCCTGATGGTAAGCGGTACGACCACCCATAAATAGTAGCAACACCATCCAGCACCTTGAGGCACAAAGTATTGTGTGGCATTCCACTGCGCTCGACATCCTGAGACTTAGGATGTTAAGTCTCCTTATGTCCAGTAGTTGCACTAGCCACAATGTCCTTCAAACAGAAACACAACAGTGCATGCACACTGCTGCTTGGCGGTAGAAATAGACAATGCGGTGGTACCCACCCAGACGGACTCTTACATATGAGATACCTACCACCAGGTCAGGTATTAACTATTACACTACGAGTAACGATTGCAAGTAACAAAACACCCTCACATGCAAAAGTACATGTGCTTTCTGTAGTCTTAGAAAAATGTGTTTTTTACACAATAATTTGCTTTAAACACCCTAATATTCTGGCCGAGTAATAAATGTTCCAATTATTGTAATGCATCTGAAACAAAATTGTTAATTATATTCAATTAACTGATAACTTAGCACCAGAATTCATTTCGGGGTAAAGTGAGAGAGAGACAGCATATTATAGTTTGGTTTGAGAGGCAAATAGTAGTTACCCGGATATGCGATTTTCCTTTAGAATTAATACACACATAGTAAAAGTAAAAACGATATACGCACTACTGTTTAAATTTGAATACTATATTCGTAAATTGTTATTGCACTTTGGCACCTCTGGTAACGGTAATATAGGTACGGTTTTACACTATAAAAATGATTTATAGTGTAAAACCGTACCTATATTTCGAAGAAATTTGAAACCTTTTTTAAATTACGGCGTACTATGTCACGTACAATCCGCTCGGACTTTTACACACACAAGACTGACGCTTTTTATCCCTGAAGACGTAGGAGGCGCAACTAGTGCTCCCACTTTTCGCCGTGCATATCTGAATACCTCATGCCTATCGGGCTGATCCCATGATGTGATAGGGGGCGACCCTATTGCCATATCGGGTACAAATTCCAGACTCCAGGCTAATAATAATAATAGAAAAACCCAACATCATTTTGCTTGACCCAGGAAACTAGCCTGTATAAAAATCACTTTATATGTAACATACTATACATTTTCCTGGACCGAATTGTAAATCTGAACCATTTTAGAATCCACCTGAATACACAAAAAAAGTGCTGTAGGGCGAAGCGCGGCCTTCGACATAATATACCATCGCGGACTTTTTTGTAGACATTTAAGGAGTACTATACGGTAGTGCATTATTTTGATTTGCTTTTTATTTTTAATTACGACAACACATGAGAAAACGCTAAATTATAATCAGTGTATCTCTATTATGTTATACATGTATTATACACTGGTAGTGCTCGCGGCTCCGCCCGCGTGAAAAAGTTTTTCCGGGACAAAAATATTTTCCCGGGGAAAAAAATTAGCCTATAGCACTCAGGAGTTATGTAGCTTCCTATTAGTGAAAGAACTTTCAAAATCGGTTCAGTAGTTCCTGAGATTAGCGCGTTCAAACAAACAAACTCTTCAGCTTTATAATATTAGTATAGATAAGTATAGATATAATTATACATATAAACCTTCCTCTTAAATCATTCTATCTTTAAAAAAAAACCGCATCAGACTGTATTGCGGAGTTCTGAAGATCTAAGCATACATAGGGACAGACAGCAGGAAGCGATTTCTATACTATGTAATCTATACTAATATTATAAAGCTGAAGAGTTTGTTTGTTTGTTTGAACGCGCTAATCTCAGGAACTACTGGTTCGAATTGAAAAATTCTTTTTGTGTTGAATAGACCATTTATCGAGGAAGGCTATAGGCTATATAACATCACGATGCAACTATTAGGAGCGAAGAAATAATGGAAAATGTGAAAAAAGCGGGGAAAATTATTCATCCTTGAGGGGTTCCATTGCGTGCGCTGCGAAAACGGTTCAAGATATCAAAAATATATGTATGAAAGAATTATTCCTCTTGAAATCATCTAAAAAAATGTTCGCAACAGTATATGTCTATCTTTTAAGATTAACTTACTAGAACCGTTTTTATGGTAATGAAATTTGGTCGAAATTAATGCATTATTTGTTAAGAGTTGTATCAACGTCATAGTCATAGAGTGATTCAACGGGAAGGTTTTTATGTACTTTTAGCCCGGAAAAACTTATTAACGCGGGCGAAGCCGTGGTCAAAAGCTAGTGATAGTTATTTTTCAGAAAGAACTGGTCCTATGGCCGATACTACTCAAATCCAAAAGACAATGTGTGATGACAATCCAAGTGCTTTGAACTGCTATGCCTTTTATAACCTACTTCTTTAGCCTACAAAAGCAAGAAATAGCTTCAGCTATTACTATGTAATTTAACATCATCCGGAGAACATGGAATGCAATTAGCTCCAAGTGCTTTGCATTTGCAGCTAGAAAATAGCGCCCTAGATTAGAACGAAGAGAAATAAGACGACAAGCGAACGCTCTCCAGAGTCTCGGATATAGTATAATATTGCCTTCGTGAAAGAAAACTCAGTATACCAACCGTCCATACATACACACTCATACCTTAATTTATCCCCGAAGGGGGGTACGCAGAGGCGCACCTAGTACACCCACTATTCGCCATGCGTTTTCCGTCTCATAATGTGACAGGGGGCGAGCCTATCGCCATTTCGGGCACAAACTTCAGACTCCGGACTGATAGTGAATAGAAAAATCCAATACCACTGTTCCCGACCCAGGTATCGAACCAGAGACCTCAGCATTGCAGGCGTACCGTGATACAACTACGCTACCGAGGCAGTCCAAGCAACCGTAAGTCATATTCAGATTAGTCACTCAAGAGTCAAGAAAGTTTTGTTTTTTTGTTTTGGAATTGTCTGGTGTATTTAAACATTCATCAATATAATTAACTATTATATATGTCCAATTCAAGTGTAAATGAATGCAACAATTTCAGACTTACAATATCAAAATTGAACAAAAGGAGAAAATATTTGAGACCCTTACTATATTGCTAGACACACTGTGATGGAATGTACAGGGAGGATGGAAAGATCTTGAACCATGAAAGTGAATTAGAGATATTCATATATATAATCAACAGCCAAGGATATGAAAAAGAAGGTATAACTTAATTAAGGAACTGATTATGGTACTCTATGTATCACAATAAAAAATGAAAAAAATAGAGATGTGAAAAATGTCCATCATGCACTGAACTGAAATGGCAATGGTAATGGTCAGGCAAGGTAGCAAACAGAGTTTTGATGAAAATGGAAAACTAAATGGATAGTTGGAGAGTACTTTACCGAAGAGAAGTAATGCATATAAATTACTAGTAGTGCTCGCGACTCCGCCCGCGTGAAAACGTTTTTCCGGGACAAAAATATTTTCCCGGGATAAAAAGTAGCCTATAGCACTCAGGAGTTATGTAGCTTCCTATTTAAGCACGTAAAGCCGTTGGTCCTGCGCCTGATCTCTCTCCGGTCATGTCGGATTGCCGTCTCACCGGACTATGAGAGTGAAGGAATAGCGAGTGCACCTGTGTATTGCGCACACACTTGTGCACTATAATATCTCCTGCGTACCTGGCTGATCTCCATTGAGATTGGCCGCCGTGGCCGAAACTGGCTAGGAGGATTTCATTTCAGCTTCCTATTAACCCCTGGAATGCCGGGCTCAGTTTGCGTAAAAAACGCTTGCGTGCCGCCCATACATTTGAAAAAATCGTATTTTAGGTGTAAAGGATGTTCCAATTTATACACCATAAAATTCTTTTAGTACGAATTTTGAAATTATTTATTTACTTATTTATTATGGATCAAAGGTCACTAAAATATTTAGAAACATTGTGAGAATTGGCATAGACGGCCGCCATTTTGAATTTCTTCGTTTTAAGGCCAATTGACTTCAAAATCGATATCTGGGCAGGCCTGTAGGTACAAAATACGGATCCAATATTAGAGTTGAAAAAAGTGGCCGCCATTTTGAGTTTCTTTGTTTTAAGGCCAATCGGCCTCAAAATCGATATCTGGGCAGGCCTTTAGGTACGGAAGACGGATCCAATGTTAGAATTGAAAAAAGTGGCCGCCATTTTGAATTTCTTTGTTTTAAGGCCAATCGACCTCAAAATCGATATCTGGGCAAGCCTTTAGGTACAGAAGACGGATCCAATGTTTTTTTTTTTTTTTTTTATTATGGCCATCTTCGGCTCATTAGGGACGGCTGCGGGCTTCCTCCGACTCACGTCTAAGTTGTCGTCCGCAACCGCCCCTGCGCGTACCGCGTTTTTGCGGTCCTTTTTCCTGTTGCAGGGGCTCAGAAGCCCCCGAAACACCGTACCGTGTCCGCCTTTTGCTGTCCGAGGCAGCGTGAGACACGCTGCCTCGGACATGTCCATCACGGGGGCCACAGAAGTTGGCTAGACTAATGGGTGGGCGGCACGTCCCGCCCACCCGTGACCCCCGGAGGCCCCTATTAGTCGCCTTTTACGACAGGCAGGGGATACCGTGGTGGAATTCTCCAAACGCCCCCAATCCACAGGGCGGGAGACGTCGGTCAGTCGTCCACCCGACGCCTCCTACGTCTCGTCTGGCGGCGGGAGGGATCACCACTGCGCTGGCGATCCCTCTCGGCACTCTCCTTCCGCGAGAGGACCGCCTCGCAGAAGTGGGCCACCGCCTGCCAGGCCTCCCGGCCGCCGACCATGGAAGCGACCACGGCCGGCAGCGAAAGGTCTTCTCCGACGACTGTTCTGAGAGCGCTGCGCTCCTCATCCCAGGCTGGACAACACTCCAACGTATGTTGGGCCGTGTCCATTGGGCAGTTGTCACAATAGTGACACACGGCCGACTCCTCTATCCGTACCACCCGAAACAGGAACTCACCGAAGCAGCCATGCCCGGTGAGCACCTGTGTCAGGCGGTATGTTGCCGCTCCGTGGCGCCTGTCCAGCCATTCGGCAAAGACAGGACGCACTGCCTCTACGACCCGGTGCCCCCACGACGGGGCCTCCAGCCTGAGACGCCACTCCTCCACGGCGGCTCGCCGTAAGGCGGCCCTCTTGGCCTCCACCTCCTTCAGGGCCGGACGCTCCCCGCGACTGAACGCCTCCTCCCGCCAATGGAATACATCGGCAAGGGATTTGGCGTCCAGGTCCCAGGGCAGAAATCCGGCCAATAGGCAAGCCGCCTCGAAAGAGACCGTGCGGTACGCCCTGACCGCCCGCTGCGCTAAAGCTCTCTGCGGGGCGCGCAGAAGGGCGACGCAGGGGCGGCCCAGGGAGTCAGCCCAGACGGGGCTGCCATAAAGGGCTATGGACCGCACGACTCCGTGATACAGCCTCCGGCAAGGGAAGCCAGGACCTTCCAGGTTGGGCAGCAGGCGGGAAAGAGCGCCCGCTGCCCGGGACAATTTCGTCCTCAACTCCTTAAAGTGGGTGCGGAATCGCCATCGGCTATCCAGGACTAAACCTAGATACCTCATGCTAGAGCCGATGGGGATCCGCACCCCCCCAACGACGATGCCGGCACCGGCCGGTGGCCCTCTCCGAGGTCCGTGAAAACACACGGCCTCGGTTTTCTCGAGGGCCACCTTCAACCCTAGACGTTGTATTCTACCAACTACTTGGCCGGTGCCCGCCGCCGCCAGAGTTGCGGCGTCCCGGAAGGTCCCAGCAGTCGCTGTGACTAACGTATCGTCGGCGTAACAAGTCACGCCGACGCCCCGGAGATTGGAACCACGGAGCACCCAGTCGTACCCGATGTTCCACAGGAGAGGGCCCAAAACCGAGCCCTGTGGAACACCGCACGACATCGCTCTTCGGTGCCACCCATCGGCGCCCGGATACACCACGTGCCTGTCAGACAGGTACGCGTGCACCAGACGCCGGAGATAGGGCGGCACCACGTGGTACCGCAGTGCCTCGTGGATGCAGGGCCAGGGCAGCGAGTTGAATGCGTTGGAGATGTCCAACGACACCGCGATTACAACATCGCCCCCAGCCACTGCATCCTCCGCCTGTGCCTTCACCCGCAGAATCGCGTGGACAGTGGAACGTCCCCTCCTAAATCCATACTGCTCGTCGGCCAGATTTGGTCCGACCCTTTCAAGGTGCTCGACGAGGCGGTTATGAATGATGCGCTCGAAGAGCTTTGCCACCTCGTCGAGCAACACGATGGGCCGGTAGGCCGACGGCGACTCTGCGGGTCGTCCTCCCTTCTTCAGCAGGACGAGCTTCCCGGTTTTCCAACGCACCGGGAAGACGCCCTGCTCCAGGCAGGCGGTGAATAAGCCGCGGAGCCTCGGGCCCAGGTACTCGAGGGCTAGCACCCAGGCTTTCCCGGGGATGCCATCGAGCCCTGGGGCCGTGTTTTTGCTCCGCAGCCGAAGCACTGCCGCCCGCATTTCAGCGGGCGAAACCTCCGGGATATCCCTTGCCGGATTCTCACTCGACGATGACGCCACATCCGGTGGCGCCATCGGTGGAGGAGTGAACTCCTCGGTGGCCGGGAACAAGGCCGCGACGACGTTGGCCAGTAATTCTGGCCGGAGACTCTGCGACAGCGGGGGCGCCGCTGGGCGAAGCTTCGTCATCACCAGACGGTAAGGGCGCCCCCACGGGTCCCTGTCGAGAGTCCCCACGAACGCCTTACGTGCCGCGACCTTGGCCCCATGAATGGCCACCCGCAGCGCTCTCTTTGCCTCTTTGTAGAGGCCATAGAGCCGCCGCTCCTGGTCTGCGTGGTTTTCGTCTCGGAGCCGGCGACGACGATGCCTGGCGTATCGGCGGCGCGCAGCAACGCACGACGCGCGCAACTGCGCTAGCTCCGCCGACCACCAGTACACCTGTCGCACCGGCGAACGGCGGAGAGCTCGGGGCATGCCGGCGTCGCAGACATCCGACATTGCCACCCCGAACCACTCCGCCTCCTGCTCAACCCGTACCGGCCCGTCCGGCACGGGGAGCCACGACATGACCAGAGCGGCCAGCACTAGGGCCTCCCCATCGAGGCGACGAAGCGCCCACCGCGGGCCGTCCTGATTTGGGGCACTCGGTACACCACCGGACTGGACACTCGGGGACGCGGAGACGCCGAACCTGATGTAACGATGGTCCGACAACGTCTCCACGCCCACGAGGACTCTCCAGTCCCGGACACGGCGTGCGACGGCGGCACTCGCCAACGACAGGTCTATAATAGACCCGCCGTTGTGCCGCACGCACGTGTCCACCGACCCCCTGTTCAGGACGACCAGGCCGACAGAGATCGCCCATTCCTCCAGGACCCGACCACGACCGTTCGTCGCCGGCGAACCCCAAGCCACGGATTTGGCGTTGAAGTCGCCGGCGACGACCGCCGGGTGAGGTTGGCCTTGTTCCACCAAGGCCCCCAGCCGAACGAGGAAAGACTCAAATTCGGCGAGGGGTCTGTTGGGAGAAAAGTACACTCCTACTATCCAAATGTCTCCCAACAGAACCGCCACGCATCCCCTGTCCTTCGCTACTTTTTCGAAGGGTGGGGAGCCAGCGGCGCCCCGGCTGATGATGGCCACCAAGCCGTCAAGGTCCCCCGCCCAGTTATCCCGGGGGGGGACAAAATACGGCTCAGCGACCACGGCCACTTGCACCGACCACTGCGCCAGGCTTTGGGACAACAGGTCCTGGGCACTGGCACAGTGGTTGATGTTCGCCTGGAGGAAGTTTAGATCCATTATTGGGCGATCTCTACAACGTCCATCGCGGCCTCTTGCGGTGGGCTCGCTGACTGCGGCTGGGTCGAGGCCCCAGCGGCAGCAGCACTTCGTACCCCGTCGCGACGCCTGTCGCGACGGGAGGGGGCGGGACACGCCTTCCCGCCCACCGGATGTTTGGCGGGCCTCCCTGCGGCCGCGCAGACTGCGCAGTTCGGCGCGGCCTCGCATTCACGGGCTTTGTGGCCCGGTTTACCGCAGCGATAGCACAAATCGCTGCGGTCCGGTCCTCCGACGCAGGTACTCTGCGTGTGACCGTGCTCCAAACAACGGTAACAGCGCATCGGGCGCGCCCCGAGCACGGTCACCCGGGCCACAGTCCACCCCACCTTCAGGCGGCCCGCCTTTATTTTTTGTGCCGCCCTGGTCGGCACCTTGGCCCAGACGGAGCCCAGGCCGGAGCGATCGGGCCGGATTTGGCCCACCTTTACTGCGTCCGCAGCACACTCGCCAGCAAGGCAAAGGGCCGCCGCGACCGTCTCGGACGTGGCTGCGGGATCTAGCTCCGACAGCCGCAGCTCCGTGCATTTGGTGGGCCGGGAGATTTGAACATCGTCCGACCCGCCAAAGCATTCCCTCAGCCTTGCAGCGAGGGAGTCCGCCTTTCGCTCCGACTCAGCCCCGGGCACCTCGTACAACATGGCACCCGTGGCTGCCACCTTGGGCCTCAACCTGTCGATGTCGAGGCCGGCGAGGTCTACTCGGTGCTGGGCATCCGTCAGCACTTTGGCGTAAGTGAGCCCTTTGGCCACCGCCGCTGGCGTCAGCGACAGCACTATGGCTGCCGAGCGTGGCTGACGCAGCTTGGGCTCCTTACGCCTCTGCCTCCTCTGCTGGGGGTTCCCTGCAGGCGCCGCGGCGGGGGTGTGCTTCCCCCGCTTCTTCTTACCCACCACCACGGTCCATTCAGCGTCCATGGACGCTGGGGCCGGTGGCAGTGGGCGGGGCTCCCTCGGAGCGGACTTCGCGACGGGGGGAGCAGGAGGACCACCTTTCCCCCTCCCCTTCTTGGGCACCCCAGACGGCCCAGCGACCGCCACGGCAGCAGAGGTGGAGGGCCCGGCCACAATGGCAGGAGCCTTGAGAGGAGCAGGCTGCACTGCTCCTTTCCCCTTCCCCCTCCCCTTCCCCTTGGAGGAAGGCTGGGGAGCTCCCCCAACGAAACCACCCTGAACGGGGAGTGGTATGTCCCCGGGGGTGGACCGTCTCTCGTGGGCCAGCGGAGGCCTCTGGGCCGGCCCTAGGAGCACCGACTCCATTCTGGCCTGCCACTTGGCCTCCACTGCTGCCAGCTCCTCCAGACGGCGAAGGAGAGAAGCGTTTTCACGCTTCAGCTCCTTCACCGCCTCCTCCAGCTTGGCGCACCTGTCCCGCCACTTCTTAGCGTCGCCTTTAGGGCGAACGCTCGGAGCCGGTTCCTCGGCTACTACCGCCTCAGCGGGCACCTTCGGCTTAGCGGCGGAGCGAAGGACCATGCCCTCACCGCTCTCTTCCCTCCTCGCCCTTTGGCGGGCCTCCCTGCGCTGCAGGAGATCGCGCGCCTTGGCTTTTTTCCTTTGGTCGACGGAATCGTCGACCAAGGATGGTCCTCCCCTGCCGCGTCCGGTTGTCGCTTGCGACTTCGGGACCGGCTCCTCAGTGTCGCTCCCGAAGGACGACCTGCTATTCCTCACCTCTGAGCGTTTCCTCCAGAGCCTACGGCTCCGAACGGAGGAAACGCTCCCACTCGACTCAGAGTCGACGTCTACGGACATCTTGCCCGCGCCGACTCTCTTCGCTCTATCAGTGGGCTTTCGCCCACCGATCTCCGCCTCTCCAGCCGGAACTGGAGTAGGCACCCTCGTCAAAGTTATTTTCGGTTGTAAATTCATATTGAATCCCACGAGTATGGGGGAAATAAGAGTCCACCCAGGCAGTGCCCCCTGTACCTGGGTAAGCCTAGCGTAACCCGCCAAGAGGGTCGGCCGGTACTCTGGCGGGGGTCGCACTAGTGACCGAACTACCCATCGGCCATGCATCCCCTCGCGGTGCGCCGCCGCTTGGGATTCGGGGAACTTTTTATAGAGGTTTTCTCCCTCGTGGTCCGGGCGATTAAGCCAAGACCCTCGGTCCAGCAGGAGCGCGAGACATGTCCACGGACCTCCATACTAGATTTCGATCTGCAACGGTGACAGCGGAGAGGAAGGTTCCCCCCCGCTGCCTGCTCGGGGCGGTGTTAGCGCACACCGAGCCCGTCGACACTCCCGGATGAACCGGGAGCCGCCCGAATAAACGGGCCCACCATCTAAAAATGCGGCAGCCACCGCAAAAAGCGGCGACGACCGCCGAGACCACTGTTGTCAGGATATTGGCCGTAGCGCCGATCAACTCGACCGACGCTCCGTTGCCCAGGGTGCACCACGTGGAGGTTTCCTGACTTCGCACCCCCGGATCCAATGTTAGAATTGAAAAAAGTGGCCGCCATTTTGAATTTCTTTGTTTTAAGGCCAATCGACCTCAAAATCGATATCTGGGCAAGCCTTTAGGTACAGAAGACGGATCCAATGTTAGAATTGAAAAAAGTGGCCGCCATTTTGAATCTTTGTTTTAAGGCCAATCGACCTCAAAATCGATATCTGGGCAAGCCTTTAGGTACAAAGGACGGATTCAATGTTAGAATTGAAAAAAGTGGCCGCCATTTTGAATTTCTTTGTTTTAAGGCCAATCGACCTCAAAATCGATATCTGGGCAAGCCTGTAGGTACAAAAGACGGATCGAATGTTAGAATTGAAAAAGTGGCCGCCATTTTGAATTTCTTTGTTTTAAGACCAATCGACTTCAAAATCGATACTTGGGCATGCCATCGTTTTGTTTTGACACTAATGGGATTTAAGATAGATATTTGGGCTTGTCTTTAGCCAAACAGAATAAATCGAGGTTGTAATTTTACTAATTTAACAATTTAAATACGCAATCACATCAAAATTAGATACTTTTAAAAATGAATAAGGTAAATCAACCTGAGTAGCCTTTTAAGTCTGGTGATGGGGGGTAAATAAATAAAAAGATACAGTAATTTAATGGCCAACCAACAGGGCATAACGATGTGGGGGAAGAAAAATATAATAAGATAATTTCTACTACGCGGCTAATTATTCTTATAGCAATCGTTGAATTGTTAACGACTCCCTGATTTTTAACCGATTTTGATGCTTTCACAAAGGAATTTACTTTATTTGCTGTTTGCTGCCACGGGACACTTTTTTCTTCTTCAATTCTTAATTTTGCGACATAACAAAGCTGCGTAATTGAAGAGAAATGAATAAGCATTGATGGTGGCCATAATATTTAAAAAATCTATAATTAAAACGTACTATAGTTTGTGGCCATGTCCAGCGGGTTTTGATTTTAAAACCAATAGCCCTTAAAACAAGAACATTTAACATGGAATGCAGTTCTTAAAATTCCAACCTCGAGTTATTCTACTTGGCGAAAGACAAGCCCAAATATCTATCTTTCCTCTCGCGGAAGGAGAGTGCCGAGAGGGATCGCCAGCGCAGTGGTGATCCCTCCCGCCGCCAGACGAGACGTAGGAGGCGTCGGGTGGACGACTGACCGACATCTCCCGCCCTGTGGATTGGGGGCGTTGGAGAATTCCACCACGGTATCCCCTGCCTGTCGTAAAAGGCGACTAATAGGGGCCTCCGGGGGTCACGGGTGGGAGGGAGGGGCCGTCCACCTATTAGTCTAGCCAACTTCTGTGACCCCCGTGATGGACGGCAGCGTGCCTCACGCTGCCTCGGACGCCAAGGGCGTCCTTCGGTGTACGGGGGCTTCTGAGCCCCCGCAACAACAGGAGACGGACCGCAACAGCGGTACGCGCAGGGGCGGTTGCGGACGACAACTTAGACGTGAGTCGGAGGAAGCCCGCAGCCGTCCCTAATGCGCCAAAGATGGCCACCGCGGAAAAAAAAATCTATCTTAAAACAAAGAAGTTCAAAATGGCGACCACTTTTCTTAAGTCTTAACATTAAATAATTATGACTTTTACTATCAATGCCATGCCCAGTATCGATTTTGAGGTCAATTGGCCTTTAAACAAAGAAATTCAAAATGGCGACCACTTTTTCAATTCCAACATTGGATCCGTCTTTTGTACTTAAAGGCCTGCCCAGATATCGATTTTGAGGTCCATTTGCCTTAAATCAAAGAAATTCAAAATGGCGGCCATTTTTTTCAATTCTAACATTGGATCCGTCTTTTGTACATACAGCCTTGCCCAGATATCGATTTTGAGGTCAATTGGCCTTAAAACAAAGAAATTCAAAATGGCGGCCACTTTTTTTCATTCTAACATTGGATCCGTCTTCTGTACCTAAAGGCCTGCCCAGATATCGATTTTGAGGTCGATTGCCCTTAAAACAAAGAAATTCAAAATGGCGGCCACTTTTTTCAATTCTAACATTGGAACCATCTTCTGTACCTAAAGGCTTGCCCAGATATCGATTTTGAGGTCAATTGGCTTTAAAACAAAGAAATTCAAAATGGCGGCCACTTTTTTCAATTCTAACATTGGATCCATCTTTTGTACATACAGCCTTGCCCAGATATCGATTTTGAGGTCGATTAGCCTTAAAACAAAGAAATTCAAAATGGCGGCCACTTTTTTCCATTCTAACATTGGATCCGTCTTCTGTACATAAAGCCTTGCCCAGATATCGATTTTGAGGTCGATTGGCCTGAAAACAAAGAAATTCAAAATGGCGGCCACTTTTTTCAATTCTAACATTGGATCCGTCTTTTGTACCTAAAGGCTTGCCCAGATATCGATTTTGAGGTCGATTGGTCTTAAAACAAAGAAATTCAAAATGGCGGCCACTTTTTTCAATTCTAACATTGAATCCGTCTTTTGTACATACAGCCTTGCCCAGATATCGATTTTGAGGTCGATTGGCCTTAAAACAAAGAAATTCAAAATGGCGATCACTTTTTCAATTCTAACATTGGATCCGTCTTCTGTACCTAAAGGCTTGCCCAGATATCGATTTTGAGGTCGATTGGCCTTAAAACAAAGAAATTCAAAATGGCGGCCACTTTTTTCAATTCTAACATTGGATCCGTCTTCTGTACCTAAAGGCCTGCCCAGATATCGATTTTGAGGTCGATTGGCCTTAAAACAAAGAAATTCAAAATGGCGGCCACTTTTTTCAATTCTAACATTGGATCCATCTTTTGTACATACAGCCTTGCCCAGATATCGATTTTGAGGTCAATTGGCCTTAAAACAAAGAAATTCAAAATGGCGGCCACTTTTTTTCATTCTAACATTGGATCCGTCTTCTGTACCTAAAGGCCTGCCCAGATATCGATTTTGAGGTCGATTGCCCTTAAAACAAAGAAATTCAAAATGGCGGCCACTTTTTTCAATTCTAACATTGGAACCATCTTCTGTACCTAAAGGCTTGCCCAGATATCGATTTTGAGGTCAATTGGCTTTAAAACAAAGAAATTCAAAATGGCGGCCACTTTTTTCAATTCTAACATTGGATCCATCTTTTGTACATACAGCCTTGCCCAGATATCGATTTTGAGGTCGATTAGCCTTAAAACAAAGAAATTCAAAATGGCGGCCACTTTTTTCCATTCTAACATTGGATCCGTCTTCTGTACATAAAGCCTTGCCCAGATATCGATTTTGAGGTCGATTGGCCTGAAAACAAAGAAATTCAAAATGGCGGCCACTTTTTTCAATTCTAACATTGGATCCGTCTTTTGTACCTAAAGGCTTGCCCAGATATCGATTTTGAGGTCGATTGGTCTTAAAACAAAGAAATTCAAAATGGCGGCCACTTTTTTCAATTCTAACATTGAATCCGTCTTTTGTACATACAGCCTTGCCCAGATATCGATTTTGAGGTCGATTGGCCTTAAAACAAAGAAATTCAAAATGGCGATCACTTTTTCAATTCTAACATTGGATCCGTCTTCTGTACCTAAAGGCTTGCCCAGATATCGATTTTGAGGTCGATTGGCCTTAAAACAAAGAAATTCAAAATGGCGGCCACTTTTTTCAATTCTAACATTGGATCCGTCTTCTGTACCTAAAGGCCTGCCCAGATATCGATTTTGAGGTCGATTGGCCTTAAAACAAAGAAATTCAAAATGGCGGCCACTTTTTTCAATTCTAACATTGGAGCCGTCTTTTGTACTTAAAGCCATGTCCAGGTATCGATTTTGAGGTCAATCGACCTCAAAACAAAAAAGTTCAAAATGGCGGCCACTTTTCTCAATTCTCATATATGATTAAGATTTGCATCCAATGGAAACAAAAAATAAGCTAAAAAGAAACCACCTGTAGATGTTCAGTTTTCATACATTTTGCAGAAATCGGCCCGAGCGTGGATCCACGCTCCCGGCAGAGTTTGAACACTTTTTTTGAGCGTGGATCCACGCTCCCGGCACGCGAGGGCTTAATGAAAGAATTTTCAAAATCAGTTCAGTAGTTCCTGAGATTAGCCCGTTCAAACAAACAAACTCTTCAGCTTTATAATATTAGTATAGATATAAAAAGTGTTATTTTTGACTAACACTGTTTGAAAGTAGCTACTAATATTAACCAAAACAATCAATCATCTAAAAGGAGATGTCCGGTTTTTGTATGGGTGCTGGGCCTCAAAATCTAAACAGCCTCAAACTTTAGGGATGTTAAAGGGGGGCAACATATGGAATTTAGATCCATTAAAAAAATATTTTTAGAGCCCTCCATTCATGACCAACTTTTATGATAACATCCATAGTTTTCAAGCCAAACAAAATTACATGTATGTATCTCAAAATCCGAGTTCTTTAAAATTAAACGATTTATTGCAAAAGGCTAGCCTTCAGGAGTTCTATCCAAATATGTATAAAATGTCTTGTTTAGATTTTTAGGCCCATTTTTGGACATGTCCTTTATTGTAAACATTTTATTTTTAAACATAATATATGGCAATAGAAATTGTTATCATTATTGTCTTGGATACTAATTCCTGAGAATAATTGAAACACCTCACTCCTGATTTTAAGAGGAATATCACACCAGGTTTGTTTGCCAAATAGTTTGCATGATATGAAGTTAGTTTTTATAGTGAGCTTGACTGTACTTATACTTTTGGAATTAAACAATACAAATACAAAAAAAGGAAATACATGCACAAAAGTTGCCAAGTTTATGTCAACGACAGTTGAAACAAAACAAAAAGTATTGCAGCACTTAGAAGCATTAAAGGTTTTTATTAATTGTTACTAGGGCTGCCATCCGTCCGATTTCCCCAGATTTGTCCTAGTTTGAAGGGCGTCCGGTGGCTGTCCGGCAGCGGTTTTAAAACTTTTGTTGTCAGGGGAAATCAATTTTTTTATAGATGAGCGACAAATTGAAATAAACCTTAGTTAAAAATTCATGCATTTCCCAGCATTCAAGAAGAAACTTTTCAATTCAATGGTGGTAGGTCTCTCCTATGTAAGAGTCCGTCTGGGTGGGTACCACCGCAATGTCTATATTCTACCGCCAAGCAGCAGTGTGCATGCACAGTTGTGTTTCGGTTTGAAGGGCATTGTAGCCAGTGTTACTGGGCATAATGAGACTTAACATCTCATGTCTCAGGATGAAGAGCTCAGTGTAATGCCACACAGTACTTTCTCAAGGTGCTGGATGGTGTTGCTGTTTATGGGTGGTGGTATGGCTTACCATCAGGCAAACGGCATGCCCGTCTCGTCATTCAATGCCATAAAAAAAAAAGAAACGGCAAAATATTTTTCAGAGGTGTCCGGGGAAAGACCCATATTTCCGTGTTTATTTTTGCCGTGTTTATCCGGAGTCGGCAATTTAGATGATGGCAGCCCTAATTGTTACAAACCATTCCTAAATAACCAATACATGGCGGCAACTAAAATACTCTTTTATATTTACCCTCTTTATAAAAAAAAATGAGTTGCTCGCATCTCCACCTGCGTGATTTAGTTTTTCCGGGATAAAAGTCCCGCTTTATATTATCCCTGGATAAAAAGTAGCCTATGTTAGTCACTGATAATGTAGCTTTTTATAGGTGAAAGAATTTTAAAATCGGTTTTCAGTAGTTTCAGAGCCTATTCAATACAAACAAACAATCAAATCTTTCCTCTTTATAATATTAGTATATCTATACATTTATATATCTATATAAAGGTCGATTCATAGTCTTACACAAGACATGTTTTTGCAAATGATAGTGATGAATATACATAAACTGCCCCCTTAATCACTATGAGACGCGTTTTATCGCTCGTAACAAGCGCATAACGTAACTCATCGCGTTTATCACTAAGGAAATTGGCATACGGAATACAATTTAAAGCCATTTACACGAAGTTAACGTAACGCAGCCGCGTTAAGAGTTAACATAGTCATGGAGAATAATGGGGCTGATGTGCACATTAACCCCTTTCCCAGTCAAAGAATCAGCCCTGTGTCATTGTTCATTCCAACTACCCTTACGATATTATCATAAACATAATCTTATAAATTATAAATGCGAAAATCTGTGAAAATAGATGTTTGTTAGAGGTAACACAGAAAGTGCTAAACGGATTTGGATGAAATTTGGCACATGGGTAGATCATGTCTTGGATTAACACATATGCTACTTTTTATCCCGGTAATTTTCTCGCATGGGACATAATGAATATGTGCTGCCGCTGGCGTCGTAGTTTATAAGGGACTTTTGTAGCCGAAAAGGTTTTTCACGTGGGCGAAGTCACAAGCAACATGTAGTAATATATAAACCTAAATACTCCTTTAGACGGTATAGTATGATGTGTAACTAGTATGATAAATGGTCGAAGGATATTTCTGTCTGCTAGATTTGGTACCTAGTAAGCATAGTCTATAGCTTACATTCAGTCAGATAAATAGTGACTTTCCTAACAGAGATTACTAGTTTTTTTAGTTTACTTTTATGTTTAAGCTTTAATTTGTTGGATATTTTATCATTTGCATTAGTTGTGATAATTTCTGAGACACGAAATTAAAAGAATTAATATTATACTCAGCTTTTTAAATATAATATTATGGTGTTTGTCTAAACATCAGGGTGGTTTTTTTATTGAGCATTAAAAGCAGCAACCTTAGCCAATATAGCTATAAGAAAATTGTCTTTGTTTTAAGATATTATGAATTACAGTAATATTTTGAAAAAAAAACTACAATCAGCAAAGAAATTAGTAATTTAGAAATAAATGATAACAATCCATCCTATTGACCAACCTTAAATACAAATTTTTGTAATATTTAAAAGTAAATTGGAGTCACATTTCAAATAAAATGTGTAGAGAATGCTTTTAGCAATATCTGAACTTACAAGTACTAAAACAGTTAATGTTCCGATACAGAATTTCGATCCATATAAGTAATCTGATTAATTGGCAACAAATTTAAAAAAATATATGTATGCTCATTTTTATATCTTCAAATATATAATGATCTATCTCCCAAATAATTTATTCTTGTAACTACAAGGAACCTACTCTTACTGTTCAATCCCTAAAATCCACCTAGGATATAACTTTCTATGATTGTAACATATACAGTAAAACAAAAAATTTAATAATAACTACATTCGCTTTGCATAACTGTGCTCTTGCATATAAAATATAACTAGCCGATGGCAAAAATTAGCATGCAATATTATATAATATAATCATTAACAAACAAAAAGATAAATTAATTATTAAAATTGCTTATATCAGATTACATTCCTTGAGACTTTTACCTACAAAAAAATTTATAACTGGTTTGAAATCTATAACAGCTATAGAGTTATTTTATGATATAGTAGTATTTGTGATTGTTTGTTTTATATTACGCAACAGCAAATATATTATGAAAATATAAATGTCATCAATACAATACAAAGAATACAAATTATGTTATCTTGAAAATATAAGTATGGTGAAGACAGTGGTTACAAATTATTATCTCTTTCTCAAATATTATGTGTAGGATCCAAACTTAAGATTAAAGAATAACATTATTTCAGTTTAAAAGAATGACAGACATACCAAAATAGAGGATTTTATTAAATATAACTTGCTATTAAAAATGTTTTATAACGTCACCAGTGAAATGAAACAATAACATATTTATAAATCATGTGAAAATTAACATTATTCTGTGTTTAATAAACATCATTGATGACAATTATATTGAATAGTCATTGAAATAAATCGCAAATGCTAGAAATATTAAGTTATACAAGTTTGTACTACAATAGGTAATATTTTGTTGTTAACAGTATTAATTGATGTTATTATCCAACTATGGCAAAGCAAGGAAAAGGTAATGATTTTAATTGAAGCACTAATTGGAGGAACGGAATAAACGTCACTTTTTGACATAATATCAAATTTTTTATATTCTATAGACGTAGCAATAAATTGTGAGTTCAGAGAAAAAAAAACATTAACTTTGTATAGATTCATGCAGAATTAAAAATGGTAAATTGGAAGAACGTAACAAATCCTGCCTTTATTCCCTTCTTCCAACTATCAACATTATGAGTATATAATAATTCATAGCAGAAATGTTTCAAGAAAAGCTGTAAATCATTAGACAAGGCAACAACATTCAAGATCTTGCAATAGCGAAGGTTTTTGTATCATTCAAGCCATTAAGGTTACTTGACATGTTCCATTTTATTGATGGTTTCGTTAAAGCTATATTTTTGGTTCTAAAACCGTCTACAAACCCGAAAATACCAGATATTCTGGCATATGTTACTAAAATACCCATAAATGAGAAAAAAATTAAAGACATTAAAAAATAACCCAATACATTCCCAAGGAATTCAAAGATTTTAATAATATTATTCTGTCTTGGCCAACCACAAGTTCTGAAAGTGAAGAAATAGATGTATAATAGTGTTCTTACGTATTTCTAATAAATAAATAGTGTTTGTTTTCATAATGTCTATTTTCTATTTCTTGTTTTAAATTATTTTGTATATAGATCTTATAAATTGGAAGGGAATTAATCCAACACATTTACATACATAAATATAATTGAGTACTATATATTTCAGCCAGATTTATTACTAAATAAGTAAGAATTGATATTTTCTTTAATATCAGTATCAGTCATCTCCATTCTCGTTTTTTTGGATTTATTCCCTTCTGCAAATTGGTGGTTCCATTAGTAAAGTACTTCTAGTATGCTCTTAAGCAATGCTTAACTTTCGACACACAATCAGCTGTAAGTCAAAACCCACAATCTTGCATTGTAGGTTGAAAATAGGCTACAGCAATGTTTAAATTTAAATTATTTAAGGAATGCTTACCCACCTCTTGACGCTAAAACCAGTTTATAAGTGAAACTGAA
This sequence comes from Lapara coniferarum, assembly GCA_949316025.1. Lineage (NCBI taxonomy): Eukaryota > Metazoa > Arthropoda > Insecta > Lepidoptera > Sphingidae > Lapara > Lapara coniferarum. Next base: position 14,877,373 of record OX438933.1, on the reverse strand, counting down.
AATGTGTGCAACTAATAAAGATAATAAATATTCACAATTACTTTCCAATTATCAATGGAACATCAATAATGTTCCTTATCTGTTTAAGACAAAATTTTGCAATTTATAATACCAGGTGAGTAATTCATAAACTCAATCTGAATAGTAATTTGATGTTAGGTATATGATAAAATAGAGAACAAAAAAATACCCACAATTCACACTTTTACTACATTTATTTGACAATCTTACTTGGAAGTTTTAAACATGGACAGGAATGTTGGGGTCATATTTTTTTTATATTGGTATTATAGGACATTGAATAAGTACATTATTGCATTAACATTTCATGAATTAAAAATGTATGTAATATTACACAAATTTATACACCTGTCTTAAAACAACTAAGGTCATCATCTTGGTATCACCAATTACCTATAATCATTTAGACATATTTATAACCATAGTATTGAGTGATGGTTTGAATTCATATTGACTAAATACAATTAATTATATTTCCCCTTGAATAAAAGTACCCTGTGAATTGCTGATAATGTAGCTTTATAATGAAAGAATTTTTCAATTCGGTAAATGCATAATATGTCTATTAATCAGGTTTTATAATTCCACGAGTCCAAAAAGAAAATTAAAACACAAAGAGTGCCACACAATTATCAAATCAATTACTTCATGCGCCTGAATATTTTATTTGCACTAATTATAAAGAAAAGTGACTATTTCTCAATAGATGAATATTGATAGTATGGTTTTGTGGTGACTCACTGCAATTGTTATGAACTAAATTTACCTCTTATACTCACTAATTGACAACATTCTGAATAACCAAGCAACAGGAGTAAGAATGTATCTTCCAGGACATATACTCGGATAATATAAGATAATCTATATACTTAGATGTAAGAGACAATGGGATTGATTAGTGATATTATGTTTATAAGGAGCATAAATAATTACATGTCATTTATAAAAACAGTTATCTAATCTAATTATACATACTATAACAAAATTCACAAGAGTATGTGAAAGTTTGTGAACTGAAATGTTATTGTACTCTTGTGATAGAATAACACATGGTGAATGCGATGTAATTGTTTTGGAGTAGAACATTTTCGAAAAAATAAGGCCTTTACAAAACCAAAATTACCTCCAGATTGATGTGTCATCGCTAAAGCGTACCGATCGGACTGTATAAGCAATGTCTGTGGATGAAAACGTCGGCAAGGAGACACGGTAGTGACGATCACGGCCCCGCAGCTCGCGGCCATTACTTGCCGACACGCATCGCTACATCCACGTAACGCAACTAATCACGCGCAAAGCATCATTTGACTATAATAACCACCACAACAAACACCATTTACAACAACATACAGCTATTTCGTCGCTCACTCCGTATTCACAATATGGCGACAACAGAAAACAAAGAATGAAAATTGCACCCACAAAGCGGTCGTATCTCACCTGACTCAACTCTTGACTCGTCTGCTTGAAGTTCTTCTTGTTTAAATTTACGACAAGATAATTGATTTGAGATAAGCTAAACGTTAAAGAGTCCAGGTTCATAGTTCCATTAATACAAAAACGAAAGCTTCAAACACGTTTGAAGCTTTCTCGACTTTTGACTGATTACTACAGTAAACGTATGCTGTTTTGCAGTTTTTTCGCGAAATAACAATAATCCTAAGCCCAACATCACCAAATCTATTGTTCACTTCTTTAGAATCAACATAATTTTAGCACCCCATTCTATAAATATGGTAAAAAATCTGCACACGATGACGAAGGCACACGCTCTCTCTCTACGTCTACATGATCGCAACGAAATTTAATCGTAATCAGTGTTGCCACTCAAGTATCACAACCGACAAAATGGGAAATAACGTGAAAATTTTAATATTTTCTCACAATGCAATAAGAATAATAATAATCATAAGAGGGCTCAAATGAAGTGAATTGAAATAACTGTGCTAATCAAGTGTTTTTTTTGTTGCCGCCACAACTACTCGGTAAAGTCTTTATAGGTAGGTAGTCATTGCTTTACCCGTGGCTTTACCTAACGTAGTGTTTATATCCTCTTTGGTAAAGCCAAACTACTGAAAACAAAAAGAAGCAAGTTTATTTGTATCCATGGAGAAGAATAAATTAACAAAAAAAAATACTCAATGTTTGGTAGAGTGCGTTTCAACTTTAAGTTCTGATGGCGTGATGTTGGCAGCAAGGTATATGCCCTATGCAGTGCTGCCACATCATACAAAATGTGTTAGCTTGAAATAAAGTTTTTTTTTTTGTAATGTGAGCATGTTTTGTCTAAGAACAAAACACTAATATATTCAAATCAAATTTTAAATAACTTATTATTAATATCATTGAATTCTGCCGTAAGTACGTAATAATTAACCAGCTTTGTAGTTTCCAATAAATACTTATTTTTTGTAAAACGTATGAACCAGGACAACAAAAAGTTATGTCACGAAATTAAACTATGGAATGAATCTGCAACTTACGGAAGTAAATCAAGCACTATAATTATAATTGACGGGTGGGTAGATATTAAGCAGCCAAATCAACTCCAATGTGTTTATTTACTAAACCATTATTAACTACATTTATAGATTTAGAATAATACAAGAATGACAAGAAAGAACAAGAATGTTTCTTTATCATAATAGTTTTACATTATCATAATATATTATAACACTAGTTTTTTAATGAGTGATAGAAGTAAGTAATTAAAAGCAATTATTACAAGTCAGCACAAAAAAACAAAACATATTAACAAACATATAATTGTATAATTACACTGGCCATTTATTTAATACAATTTTTAATCGATTCTGTACAATTATTGTTATTCTTTATTATTTTTGATTATGGTATTTTACTCAAGGAAATATATCGATCCTCTGACAGCCCCATTTCTTAAAACCAAAATGGCGGGAATTATCTTCATAATGTCCACCATCTTGCCGGACAGGGGAGACAGGAGTGCCAATTCACGCCATCGGTATTAAAATTTGAAACGAACTATACAGATTTAACGCATGATACAGATATGAAATGAATGTTACAATTCGTGAATAATTTATACAGATTTAGGTAGTTATATTATAAACTTCTTGGATTTAGATGTACTTTTAGGTTACAAACTAAAAGATAATTTATTGTCTATCAATCGTGTCCATTGGTTAACTAGTCTAAGATCACGTCACAATCTTTTTGCAAACAAATAAATATACAACAGTTTGTTAAATCGGTAAGTTCGTTTGTTTTTTTTATTTACATAATTCATTCCCTCCTGTCAGAATAATAACTAAAGCAAGTTATTATTCTGAGTCTTAGAGTAAGTATAACTACCTATAGAGAGCGTGTATGCAAGTGGGAACAATAGGCACGGGTGGGAACATCGTCCTGCGCCGGCCGCAAGCGCTTGTAGTCACTCGAGTAGGAACGGTGTGAGCACACGCGAGTGAGATCTATGTGAATATTTAATTATTAATACTGCAAAATGGTTAAATGTTCTGTGGAATCTTGTAAAAACGACACTCGGAAACACACTAAACAGAATTATCACATTTCACGGGCAAGCCATATTTCAGTATATTTTTAGGTAAAATTGAAATCACGTGTCGTGGTATGAAAGGTGCACGGGAGGCGAACACTTGTACTCCCCGCACTGCCCCGAGTCCCGCTTTTTCAATAGTGATGTTACGCGTCGATACCAGAATCGATGTAATATTTTCATATTATAGCATACGTATTTATTACTATCGAAGTCGATGCTTATTATAATCTAGCTTAGGTAACTGTTTTTGTCTGTGTGTGATTTTTAAGCCAATTAATAATTGCGTTTTTGTTTATGAGTTCCTAAAAATTGACCGATTACGATGATATTTTTAAGCTATTGCATAGCTTCTATCGCGGGCCTTGACAGAATAAGTTAGCAATTATTAAGTTTTTTTTTGTAATTTTTTTTAACATTGGTAATAAATATTTCAAAAACTGGACGTGACTATTTTAGGCTTGGGGAGACTAGCTAAGAAATCCATGGTGCGATGCTCGGTTTATATCCAATGGTTCAAATTATAATGGATATCCATTAATATTCTTGGTTCTTATTGCTTGTAAAAACTGCTCTTGAGGTACCGTGTTTATAAATCATTCCACATGGCACTACACTAATTTGCAGCATAGCTTTTATCTATATTAACGCAATACGCTTAAAACTACTCACAAGGCCATATTTTGTAGAACCACGTTTTTTTAACAACAATATGTACCACGCCGCCGCCGCGCCGGACCTGTACTTATCGATAACTGTTGCGTTGGTGCTGCTCGCGTGCCCATCTCTAGCAGTCGCCAACATTTCTATATAAGTAGCTATAGTTCACCTGCCTACGCTGGGTAGTGGGCGCACGGTGCGATATTAGCACTCTATAGGTACTTATACATACTCTAAGTTCTGAGTTCATTCCATGACCTATATTTTTATAATCTACGAAGAAGCGTTTTATCCAAGAAGTTTATATATATGGGTATAAAATTCTTGGTTTTATCTCAGAATAAGGACTATGAGCACGTTTTATAGTCTATTATAGCGTTTATTTGTTTATGTATTATATGTATAGCGTTTTATTTTATATTACCGACCGCGTGATGTTGGCACGCCTGTCTGACAAGATGGTGGACATTATGAAGACACTATCTAGATTTTTCAATTTATTTAAAGTTCTGTTTCGAAAAAATAAAGATCTGGTGAAAGACGGACGGCGTCAGTTTCGGCTCGTATTGCCGTTATTTCAGTTTGCAAAAGTAGGATTACTAGAGGTTCAGTGTATTTACTTGAATAGATTTTAAAACTTATCAAAATAATAAACAATATAATAATAATAAATAATACCAGCCCTGTATTATATACTGCTCACTGCTGAGCACGGGCCTCCTCTACTACTGAGAGGGCTTAAGGCCTTAGTCCACCACGCTGGCCTATTGCGGGTTGGCAGACTTCACAAACCCTCAAAATTCTTATGGAGAATTCTCAAGTATGTAGGTTTCCTCACGATGTTTTCTTTCACCGCTAAAGTGAACGATAATTGATAAACAATACACACGTAACTTTGAAAAGTCAAAGGTGTGTGCCTTGGGTTTCGAGCCTCCGGACATTGTCTCGGCAGACCGTTCAATTCCCAACTAGGCTATCGTCAACTACATGCTACCAGAACTAGGCTATAGGCCAATGTAATACAACGTATAAAAAAAGTATTTTTTGGAAACTACGTAGCTATACTTCATCGGTTTAGATATTTAACTAAATGTCAACAAATCATAAAAACGTTTTTGTTACGCGCGCTAGTACTCGCCGATAAACAGCGCCATCTATTGGCGAGAAGCGGACTATCTGACTGTGGAAGGTTCGGCGATGGAAAGTTCTCGAAGGTGCCTCGATGTCTCCAGAATGTCGTGGAAACGCAATCGTTGACCCTAATTTGCGAGTGAGTTCCCGACTGTTCTGGAGCCTTCGAGAACTTTCCACAAACTACGACGATACCGGCGGCCGGGTATAAAAGGCGGCGCGTGGTCTCCGCCGGGCATTCAGTCTCGGTTACAAGAGCGAGCGATAAGCGGACTACGAACGATAACTCCAAGCGATTTTAAGTCAAATATTGTGGATTGCGTTTGAACGTATAGTGAGAAATTTTAATAAGTGTACTTGAGTGTTTAATTATAGCTGTATCAAGTGCAGTGGTTTTGTTACTTTAATAGAGATCTAGTACTAATAAAGTCCTAATTGGTGTTTTATCGTAATACCGGTATTTTAATTGTTTATTTTGAACCCCAGCACGTAACATTATTTTACCCGCCTATTTCTCTTTAAAATACGATGTAACTAAAATAAGCGTCATCAGAACCTACACAACACTTACTGGTGTTATTCCCCTTTATTAAAATTATTTGGTTATTATATAATTATTGATTAATATGCGCGAACACAATTACTTAATTACAAAACATTTATATAAGATCTCGATCTGTCAACTATAAAAAGCTTCATACGACAAGCACGTTTAACATTTTCCCAATGGATCGTAATAGATAACCCTACAAAATTTGAGAGAACGAATGTCATGTATCATGCGATTAAGGCTGACTGTCATTCAGTTTTATCGGTTAACTAGACGACAATTATCGAAACATTGTGGATTGTTGAAATTTGTTTTATAATTAGGGACGGCTGCGGGCTTCCTCTGACGAAAAGTCTCTAAGGTGTCGTCCGCAACCGCCCCTGCGCGGTGCCGCCTGGTGCGGCCCATCTCCTTTTGTGGGGGGGCTCAGAAGCCCCGCGCACCAAAGGATGCTCTCAGCGTCTACGGTAGCGTGAGGCCAACCAGCCACGCTGCCGTCCATCACGGGGGTCACAACAATGTGCTAAAAGATACTCAAAACTAAAGACGGACAGCCCCCTGCCGCCCACCCGTGACCCCTGGTAGCCCCTATTAGTCGCTTCTTACGATAGGCAGGGGATACCGTGGTGGAATTCTCCAAACGCCCCCAATCCACAGGGCGGATTCGCTCCATGACCTTGCATACCACTGAGGTTATGGCGATTGGATAGTAATTGATAGGGTCCGACGATCACCTTTTTTGGGGATAGGTTGCACATTGGCCTCTCTCCAAGACTCAGGCACAATACCTGAGAAGTAGGACGCTTGGTAGAGGTGGGTCAGTGCAGGAGACAACTCCACTGCACATTGCTTCAAAACACCGTCGGTATACTATCCGGCCCGCTGGCTTTCCGAGCATCGAGAAACCGCAGCTCCCGCCGCACGTCACACTGTCTGATGCGGATATCAGACATTACGAATCCACAATCAGGCAGCGCCAACGGCGGCTGGAAGCCACTGTCCTCCAGCCAGGTATTGCACGTAAAGATTTTTGCCAACAGAGAGGCTTTCTCTTGCGGATTGTGAGCCAGCGATTTGCCAGAACACTGTATTATTTATATATATACAGGGTCATTTTGTAACCGAATACATAAATTTAACTGCGATAAAATCAATTTGAAAGAAACACCATGCAGTTAATTAATTTAACCATAAGTGTAAAATAAAGAAGTACATTTTTCAAACAAAATAAATAACAAAAAAGGTCTTTTAATTTTAGACATCCTATTGCCACTACTAGTAAACGAGAAATCGTCGGAGCGTCAACATCGCACTGAGGTTGTGTGTTTCATTGATAATATGCTCACGCACACGTGAACAAGAGATGCACACACGGAGCGCAACGATAAGCTGTCACATCGCGCCATCGTAACCAAGAAGCTTTATTCCAAACCGAAAAGATGAGGTCGCTATTATTACCAATGCGTCTGTGTCAGGTCACATAGGTCAATCTAAACAACAGTCACTTACTAGATTCTGTCAGAGCCAGTTATGTCTCCTTCAGAAGACTGAAATCATTGTGGCATCTTCGATAATGGTCACAGTCCGTACACCGCACGTAGCTTATCAAAAAGCCTCACAACCCTAAGATTCCATCAACTATCACACGATACATCAGCAAGAATCGCACGCTCAAGCCGTCAAATTCGTCGATCGATTTCGTGAAACCGACTATGATGCTACCGTTATGATACGAGTGTCAGCGAGGTTCTGGAAAATTGGAATTTTGAACATTTACTCAGTAATCCCTAAAAGTACAAAAGACATTTCAACGACCTTCTCGGAAACATTAACACTTTATTCACGAGCTTTGTAAATGTAAATCATAGTTTACCACAACAGAAACTTAAAAATTAACACAATAGAATAATAATTACAATTAGAGAACATTTGATCGTGTGCGCATAAAAGCCGAAACTAAAAACCTACACATGGCTCGCGTCTCCCGAAGCGATGTCAAAGGCAAGGTCACTCGGATCGATACAAAACGATATAATAATAAAATTACAATAGTTACGAGTAAGTACATAGGGCGCATCGGCCTAACATTCGGTACATAAATCAACATACGCCACGTCGTGTTGCTGCCGGGCGAGTGGCCGCTAGCAAAATGACAAGTGCCGAGTACTGTGGCCGAGTGGCGACTGGCGGGCGGCGCGCGCGGCGCGCGCCGTCCCCCGCATTCCCGCGGCGCATGCGCCTGAAGGAGCCAGTGCGGGGCAATAGGCATGAAGTTCACGAATCCCGGACCGGGAATCTCGATGTATTTCGACACGTTACATATTTTGATAAATATCACTTGTACTTATTTATTGCTATAATGGAATTGTCGTAATTTACTAGTAGGGTAAAAAACGTTTAATTTTTACCACTCCATAGAATACACGCAAACGTTTGTCAAGAATAAGTAACATTTACGTACGTATTGGAAGCTTTATTATTTACTAAAGCTTCCAATAGTGAGTAATGACTGAACTTAATTTAAGATAACCAGGATATTCAATTGACTAATGACCAAAATTATTGTAAGTAGGTAAAACATAGGTATTTAGAAGGATTTTTATGCACTTGTTCGAGTCACTTTATAAGTGGTTAGTAAATAACGCCAGTTTTAGGTATTATTACTCAGGCAGGAACAATTAAAAATTGCGATTGTTATTGCGGTGCGGAGATACTGGGGTACTCTGTCAGAGGTGTCCGGGAATAAACCCATATTTCGCCCAAATGTCCGGGATTCTTGCCGTGTTTGTCCGGCGTCGGCAATTTAGGTAATGGCAGCCCTATACAAAGAACATGCCGACAAGTGCGCCGTGCGCCCGCTGGCGCGCGCGATCGTTGGCCCCGCCAGCTGATGTTCGTGTTACACGTGCTCCCACAGGGATACCAAGCTTTGGTACTATTACCTTATTCTGCAATATCTTGCAATTTTAGTTTTACATTGTTCTATGCTATTTAAACCGTACCACAATGCATATTGAAATTAAATGATGTTAGAGCTCTGGTATGCTTTATTGCTTAAAAGTAATGTTATTTTTACAATACAAAGATATTGCTGCGTATTCGTTTAAGTAGACTTTTCATTAGCATAATTACCCTAGTTATTTTATTATTTAATACACTTATTTAAGTGTGTTAGAAATCCATGTGATAAATAAACTAATATCCGATTCTTTGAAAAGCTGTGTCATTTTAGCAAACTTGTCGGTTAAAATGTTTATACTGGCAACACAGCGTGTTTGAGTGCGTGTTTGTAATGAATGGCGTGCGAAAGAGACATAACATGTTGGTATCTGCACGTTAGTTTCAATGTGTTAGTAACAAGATCAGCGAGTCTGACGCGATACAAAATGTAGCTAGAGATTAGAAGGTACAGAAGGCATAATAAGGCCTTTGGTAGTATAAAGTATTTACGTAAACCTATTTTAGGCATGACGTCCAGAAATGTTGATGTTAAAATTAAAATGAACGTTGAAATATCATACGGAATCTAAAAAATATGATATCAATAGATTAAAATCCTGTAACTTTTTTTAATAACTCGACTGCGAGTTGTTTAGTACCTACCTATTTCGGTAGGTAAACTTATTTATTAACGAAAACAAAGTTTATTATTAAAGAATTAATACTTTTCTTTACAGCATAACACTTAAAAAATAATTAGTTCCTTTTCATACAATAACATGACAATTTTTTATTTCATGTTGATATTTATAACGTATTAGTTAGGGAGTAGGGACTGCTCTAGTAGCAATTTAATTATTTTATTTCAAATTCCACGTCTCAAGCGGTACTGCTGCAGCTATGTGAGTGAATGTATTGAGAGTGAATTTGTGAGTTGCCCTTCTTAATCCTATAGGTTTTGTAATAACATCGTCAGCTGTGAAGTGATTCACTGAATAAAGTCAAGCGCGCTAAAACACAGCGTGATCAAAAAACTATAAAACTATAATCGGGATTATTGGCGAAAGTATGCGTTACCCATGGATAATATTTTGCACGATGTTGGCAGAGGTCACGCTGAATATGTGGTTTCATTTAGTAACGCAATGTTGAAATGACACTGTACCGGGTGGAAGGGAAACGCTCTCGGAAACGAATACAGGTGATAGTATTGGTGATTCCTGACATGATGGCACTAAAAAAATCGCGATCACATTGTTACAATTTTAGTAGGATTTTCTCAAATTTTTTTACAGCTTCACGTATGGATAGATAAATCTAACTATTATTCTTAAAACATAGTAAAAAAGGTCAATATTTCAAAAAAATCGTAATGAAACACGTACATCAACTGACGGGTCAACGACCGCGTGGCTGGCGCAGCGCGGCGGCCGCCGCCTTGTCGGCGTTTGCTTTGTAGTTTATAGTTTGTACGCTAGCCAGTTTTTTGTACGCTTTACATTGCGCGCGCATGAATTACGAAAATACTAAAATCGTAAGTTTTATCGCTTAGCTTTGCAAATGAATATAGTTTTTCGTTAATGTTATGGTTCTTTTCTCTTACCGTTCCAGTATAGAGAGCGTTTCCCTTCCACCCGGTATATGTGCGGGGCTCAGACTGGGCCAACACCCCGCAATGTGTTGTGTGTGTGCTGGATTGCGTGAGTGGGAATATGGCGATACCAGTGACAAAGTAACAAAGGCGAAAAATCGGGAAATAGCGTTTATTTCACACACTGAATCGAAAGTTACAAAGTTCAGCCACAACGGTAGCCAAATTCTCCCGGCGTTAATATTCGGCGCGTAGTCTCTCGTTGCTACGCCGTAGCTATGCGACGTAGCTGGAAGTCGTCCTCGTAGCACCGTGCCACAGCTGATGAGGAAGGATGGTCCACTCTGCATAAGCGCCTTTTTCCTCTTCAAACTTGCAGACTTCTTCTTTCTTGCCGACTACTTGCTGTTTTCTTGATGTCCCGAACTATTTCTATTAAACAAAACTCCTAACACGTTTTAACTCAAAAATACAAAAAAACAAATTAGCTTAAGTACTCCGCGGCTGTACCGTACGGAGCACTAAGAGGGCCTTCCCTCTTTCTAGGACCTCTTTTTCACTTTCAAGACTACACTTATTTTCAATTCGCGCCTAAGTTAAGCCTATATGCCTAAACTATAAGTGTCTTGGTACATAGACACTAAGTGGCTCTATATACTAAACATCATAAAACAACCTTATGTGCATTACAAAGAAAGTTATCGTGATTTACTTACTCTAAGTTTAGCACAAACGATGCACACAAGCAACATTTCTAAAAATAACTATTTAAACTTTATACACACGTTCATCCCGCTACCGCAGCGGGGTAGGCAAAGTTCTAACCTACACTATGACACTGAATGAAACACTAAACAGTTCATACCGGGTGAGTTATAAGCGTTCAATGACCCTAACGATAACACGATTTTTTCACTAAGATCACTCGCTAAAGTCTATGACGTCACTAAGAGGTCCGAGTTCTATTACGAAATCGCGCATGCGCGGTATGCACTTTACGTTGTTCTCTCTTCGAGAATATGCGTCCTGCACAATATATATAATGAGTAACGAAGTGATAAAAAAAAAAAGCTCTCCAGTAGGCTTACGACTCGCTCTCCAACCTTGTACTAGTAGCCAGAATCCGGTTCTGTATTTGATGTTTGGGTTAAGTGTATCAAGTAAGTTAATCCTACTAGTATTACAAAGGCAAAAGTTTGTAAGAATGTATGGATGTTTGGATGTATGGATGTATGGATGTTTGTTCCTCTTTCTCGCAAAAACTACTGAACGGATTTCGATGAAATTTAGCACACGGGTACATCATGTCCTGGATTAGCACATAGTCTACTTTTTATCCCGGGAAAACATAAAGCGGGACTTTTATCCCGGAAAAACTTTGTAACGCGGGCGGAGCCGCGGGCAAAAGCTAGTATTATATAAATCTGTGTATTGTTTTATTTAACATTACGGTTACCTACACCATACCTACCACCAGGTTATGCTTTTAAACAGTTTATTTATCTGCTAAACCATTATTAACTACTTTTATAGGTTATCGATAATATGCTGATAAATAAAACAAGACGAGTTTTTCATGTCCTGAAAGGCAATTATGAGAAGTCAGCACTCAGTGCAAAAACCACGAAATATATTAAGTAGCACATAAGATATTGTATCGTTACACGGGCTATTTATTTATTGTTATTCAATTATTGTTTATTATTAAGTTTGATATGTTTTAATTTTTATTTAAGGAAATACATCAATCTTCTGGTATCTCTATTTATTTCATTGAAATGGTGGCAATAGGAACCTGAACGCATTTAAAAAGAATAAGTGGAGTTTCTTTACGTTTTTCACACTCACACCGGTTTTCCACTTTTGAAGCCATCCGTCTTTCACGATTTCTTAATATTTCAGACACAGAAATTAATTAAAGGACTTGTCCAAAAATGGGCCTGAAAATCTAAACAAGACAGTTTATATGTATTTGGATAGAACTCCTGAAAACTAGCTTTTTACAATAAATAGTTTAATTTTAAAGACCTCCGATTTTGATATGCTTGTGATTTTGTTTGCCTTGAAAACAACACTTAATATGAATGTTATCAAAAATGTTAGTTATGAATGGAGGGGTCTAAAAATATTTTTTTAATGAGTGTAAGTTCCATAATATATTGCTTCTTTAATATTTCAAAAGTTTGAGCCTGTTTAGATTTTGTGGTCCAGCACCCATACAAAAAGCGGACATCTCCTACAAAACCAAATCTACATAGTTGTCTTCGTGATGTCCACCATCTTAATAGACAGTAGTGCCAGCACCACGCCATCGGAAGTATAAGTCGAAACGCACTCTAGAGTCTAGCATCTATCATCAGAGACAAATAATCAGCTCTAGTTTATTTGTCTATACAGTTTGCTATCAGTAGAGTTTTGGCGGGAACGTGGAAGTGTCATGAGGTGCTCTTGTTTTAATTCATTATTTTGGTGATATATTGCATAATTATGGTGGTAGAATCCAATACAGTTCTATTAAAGTTATAGTCCTTATTCTGAGATTAAAGTGCTCAACTGAAGTGAATTGAAATAACTATGCCAATCGAGTGTTTTTGTTGCCGCTAAAACTTCTCGATAAAGTCTTGGTAAGGTAGCCACTGCTTTATTACGACATAGTACATATAACATACGTTAAAAAAAGACAACCAAAAATATCACATCAGGCGAGGCTGTATGGGCTTAAGCCTTTTGCCTTCCCTGTAAGGGAAAATTATTAAAAAAAATATTTAGTTCGTGACTGACAGTGACTGACAGCGCCTAATGTCTTGTTCGTAAAACGAGGTTAGTTTTTTTATTTGTGCCGTTTTATCTTAATTCAATAGATACATAATTTGAGAAGCTACCTTTATGCAATAATTCTGGTGTTATTGTTATACTTCCTGCTTATTTTATTAACCAAAGCAGTATCCCAACACTTGTGTAAGACTCATTTCATTTTTATCATATCGTACTTTTGTGTTACCATTTTTCAAATCGTTTCATATAATGCCTCATATTTCGTATTAAAACAGTACATTATGGTTATAAACTTATGTATTTGTGCAGATGATCTGTTATACAATGTTTACTGTGTATTATGTAACTATGGCGACCATTTTTATTCACACAATAATAAGTACCTATTAAAATTCAACTATTATAAGCGCATGTCACTTACATTATAAATTCGAATAAATTATCACATGTCTTAAGCTTTATTTATAAGCTATGATATTGATGTAATAAATACTTGAAATACTTGAAAATGAGTGTGTGTATGTATAACTGAACCATATTTATATCTTACAATGCATTCATTGGTTCACTCTCTATAATGCCAAAGTTACTCTATAGTCTATATTATGAAGGAAAACATTAACACATTCCCTGTGCATGACCCATCGATGGGGCATTTTGATATTCTCATCATACATGAATGCACCATTGGAGGGTCATGAGCCCTCGCAAGTTTAAAGGCTTGTTACTCTATACATGTGTGAGTTTATGCACTTATATCAGCTTACACATGTGAGTAATGAACTAAAAAGAGATTGACATGAAAACTGGATGACTTTTTTACATATACTTTTATGTACGTAACTCCTCATTCGAAAGCTTTGTTATGGCTCTGAATCGTTTAATAATTAAACCAAAATTAAAGAAAACACTAATACTAGTCCAATAACACAAAATTATGTTACGAAAACTCCGACAGATTACTAATTTTGACACGAAAACTAGCATCGATCAAGAGGTCATACGTGCATGCCACATAGCAGGGGCATGAAGTAAAGACGTCGTACATGTATGACCCACGGATGGTTCATCCATTAAAATATTTTTTTTATATAAAGGGGGGTATTTAAATAAATAATAAGAGGCCCATTAAGCCTCATAAAATGCCATAAATAAAAGTTCTAAGATCTCAACAAAATATTTTTAGTTACTTTCAGATTTCTTGGCACTTTCGCCCGAGTGAATGAAAGCTGCAAAGAATGAAGATCTCTTTACAGCTCGATTTCTCTTTTTTAAATTCAGCTACTCGGTAAAAGGTCAAGGAATATGATGAACCTAAGACTCTTGATGTTTCTAAAATATCCACAGAAATATCTGTTATACAATTTTATTTTAGGTTCAATTCCAACCAAAGGAAAACCGCTTTTCTTTGTACTTCGTGTTTTTACCAATTTTATGCCCAAGCAATTTTTTAAGAGAGCCTCGGTGGCGTATTTGTGTTACGGTACAACTGCAATGCTGAGGTCTCGGGTTTGATCCCCAGGTCGGGCAAAGTGATGTTGGATTATTCTATTCAGTATCAGCCTGGAGTCTGGAATTTGTGCCCGATATGGCGATAGGCTCGCCCCAATCACATCATGGGACGGGAAACGCATGACGAAAAGTGGGTGCACTACTACCCCTTCGAGGATAAAAGGCGTGAATATGCGTATGCGCACAAGTGAAACTTCTTTGCCTATGTACTGCGAGATAGTCAATCTTCGGTAAAAAAAAAAATAATTGTCCCCAAATGGGTGAATATATGCACTTCTAGGATCTTTTTGGTTCACCTAGTAATTTGCTTGACAGTAGCTATTATTTTAGGGAGTAGATAATAATACTATTTTAACTATGATTTATACTAAAAAAGTAATACCAACTCTGTATTATACTTTACTGTCTGATAATTGTGCACAGAATTCTCAAATGCTGAGTGTTTTTAGGGCCTAATGCAGGTTAGCAAACTTCACATACCTCAAAATTCCAATTTAGAATTGCTAAGTATGTTGGTTTCTTCAAGATATTTTCATTTACTGTTAAAATGAACGGCAATTATCGTTTGTTCAATTGTAATTATTTATAAACCATATACACATAATTGCAAAAAGAAATAAGTATGTGCCTAAGGTTTTCAACTAGCAAACCTTCATCTTGGCAGTATGTGCCATTCCCGACTAGGCCGAAATATTATATCTTGGTCATTAATGTTTAAAAACCTCTTAACAATTATTGTAATATTATTGTACGATGTAATTCGTTATTACCATAAACAATATTTGTATTTGATTGGTGCCTTACATTAATGTTGTCTTTTACTCCTTCACAGTTTATGGCGTTGGCAAATTTCTTACGTCGGAATCTGGTGAGCATATCCTTCCCGACATTGACTGCCGTATTCATATTCCTTGACTGGAATCACACCAGGAAGTGGAAGCTGGCAAACAAGCAGAACTAAAATGGCCATCTTTGGTATTACCACTCGCTTTGCGTGGGTTGCACTGCCGATGACTGGCTTTTTCATCGGAAAATATTTGGATGACCAGGAAACGCTAAGGATGACGAACTTCCGAGATAAATCTGCCCTGTACGGTGGCAATGTGAAGGAGGGAGATCCACCATCCTGGCCCTGAATTTAACTTGAAGTCTTTTTTGTTAAGTGTCAGTTATAGTAAAATTAGTTATTCCGCCAGCTAGTTGTTTATAATTGCTTTATGTCAAGGAAAAAATATTTGTATTAAAGATATATTATATCCTTTATGAAACCAACAGTTGTCTGAATAAACAGTTCTATGTAGACTACTGGTTGTTTGTCAACTATTGTTCGTTATATTTTTGCCCTAGATTGGATAATATTTTTTAGGGTATAATGAGGGCATATATGAGGGTATTTATTTATATGTATGTAAGTATTTTAATTTGAATAGCATTTGCGATCTTGTGATAATATCCAGGATCACGATGTTATTGACCGTGTAATATACCCTAATCTGTTGGGCATTAACACTCAAATTATTGTGTAGTATTAACAACCCCCAGTGCTTGGAAAATACACACAGTGGCGTAACTACAGGGTGGCAGAGGTGGTAAAATGCCACGGGCCCTGGGCCCGAAGGCGCCCCCCGGCCCCCCGGCCCGACAGGCCGCGAGCTCAGATATAACATAAAAAAGTTATGACGGGGGGGGGGGGTATATGTGACTTATTTGAATGATTTGATGTGATGTTAAATAAATTTCATAGGCCGTAACAATTTTTACTTGGGTCCCATCCAATGAATTTGCCACGGGCCTCATATGATATATACCTAGTTACGCCATTTAAAACTAGGTAAATTATTAGGTAGGTATATTTGCACAGGATGGGTAAGGCTATTTCTTCACAATACTTAGGACAATTTAAATAATAAATGGCCTTTTATACAATCTATGGTATGTTATTGGTATTCTGTGTATTTCTTAGTAAAAAATAGGACGTAATGATTGGGTTATGGGTATGCTGATTTCTTGTTATAAATAATAAGAAAAATGTATCAATTTTTTTGTGAAAAAAATAAATCAATGTTTCAATAATGTTTATATATCTATTTAGGTAGGTGTACTACAAAGTTTTCTTTGCCATCATATACCAAAGAATTGCAAACGGAGACCACAGTCCGAGACCGAAGAATATCGAAAAGAAGACTGTTGCGAAATATCTGAAATTAAAAGATAAGTCTAAGATTAAAAGATAAACTAGTTCTTTTGCTTATAACAGTGAATGAACGACCATACAGCCGCTGCAGTGAAATAAATAATAATGTCCAATCATTACGAATAAGCCAAATATAAAAAAACCAAACAACCCCAATAACATGGTACAACAGCAATTTCATAAAAGTATGTTTACCAGAAACCGAAGCAACAGTCTACCATTAGCTGCAACAAGCAAGTGTAATAATAATAACAATAGTCTAGACAAATCAAATCCATCAGAAGAAATTGAACACACAAGCAAAGAGGACATCTCCTTAAAATGGCAAAATGATAATGTACCACCAAAACGACTGAAAAGAAAAGAAACAAGCCCAACACACAATAATAACACAAAGAAATCTAAAAACGAAACAGCTTTTACAGTGCCTACTAACAATAGATTTGAGATACTCGATGAAGAAGAATCAGTAAACCCAACAATAGATTTTACACCGAAGCCTGAACCAATCTTTGTGACAGGGGTAATTGACATTACATCTTTAAAGAAAATATTAAACAACATAGCAGACTGTAAGTCATATACAATAACGACCATGAGATCGGGTCATATAATCAAATTAATGCCAGATAATATATCAACATATAAAATAATACGGGAAAATTTTATTGCACAAAATATTTCACACTACACTTATAAGCTCAAGAGTGAAAGAGCTTATAGAGTAGTGCTCCGAGGTCTGCATGCTACAGAAGACACCTCTTCAATCAAAGAAGAATTAAAACTGCAAGGGCACGACGTCAGACAGATAACAAATGTACTACATAGAACAACCAAAAAGCCATTACCACTGTTTTTCATCGACCTAGAACCAAAGAGTAAGAATAAAGACATCTTTAAACTAAGATACTTAGGCCAAATGAAAGTAACGTTTGAAGCCCCCTACAAAAAAAAGGAAATCATACAATGCAAAAGATGTCAAAGATTTGGACATTGCAAAAACCAGTGCTATAGACCTCATAGGTGCGTCAAATGTGGTAATGATCACCGCACGACAGCATGTACTAAAACACCCAATACAGAAGCTACTTGCGCCAATTGTCAAGAAAGCCACCCTGCTAACTATAAAGGCTGTGCTAAGTATAAGCAATACAAGGAAAGAATACTGAAAATTAAATCCACTAATAATGAAAAACCCGCAGCTTCTACATGCGAAAATGATACAAAAATAAATCATACAACTAGCGAAAAAAACAATACACATAGACGCAATTATGCTGACGCAATGAAAGGTCAAGTAAAAGAAAAACCTAAAGAAAACTTCACTGACATACTAGAATCGATGTTCGCGAAATTTCAAGCTATCATGATAAATATGATGGATAAAATGATGGATCGCATGATCCAGCTCATTTCAAGTCTAGTAGCGAAATGATGCACACAATCCGAGTGGTTACTTGGAACGCCAATGGCTTGACGCAACGTCGTCAAGAACTAGAAACATTTTTACATACAGAAAAAATTGACATAGCACTAATCTCAGAAACAAGGTTTACGTCTAAGACACATTTCTCAATAAATAACTTTATAATCTACACAACCAACCACCCGTCAGGAAATAGTCACGGAGGTACTGCAATCATCATTAAAAATAATATCAAACACTTTGCACTTGAGGAATACCGCACTGATAAAATTCAAGCAACCTCAGTAAAAATTATAGTACACGATAAAATCGAGACTACCGTATCGGCAGTGTATTGCCCTCCAAGACACACGATTACTGAAAACGATTTCGACACCTACTTTGCATCTCTCGGCTCCAGGTTTATATCTGGCGGTGACTGGAATGCCAAGCATACACACTGGGGCTCACGACTGATAACCCATCGAGGGAGGCAGTTATATAGGGTAACTCACAAACGTGGACTCGAATGCATAACTTCCTGCGTGCCATCATACTGGCCAACGGACTGTAACAAAATTCCCGACCTTCTTGACTTTTTCATCACTGGGAATATTAGTCGTAATTATATTACCATTGAATCATGTACAGATTTGTCCTCGGATCACACACCAGTCATTTTAAATGTGACCTCATCAATAGTTCTTACTGAACCAGCAAAAAAAATATATAATAAAACCACAAAATGGGAACTGTACCAGGACATAATCTTGGAAAATACCAATCTTCGAAGTAGAATAAACACCACTGAAGCAGTGGAACAAGCTATAGAAAACTTCAACCGAACTATCTATAAAGCGGCGGTATACTCCACAAAAGTGTAAAAGAAATTACCCACAATGTGCAACACTTATCCCAAACTTATAAAGGATAAAATCTTGGAACGTCGCAGCCTAAGAAAAGAATGGCACAAATCTCGGTATCCAAGCGACAAAACTGCATTCAATAGATCCTCAGATGAACTGAAAAATCTAATCAAAACCCACAATAACACCAATCTCCAGAATTTTCTTTCAAATCTATCACCTACGGCAGATAAAAACTACTCCCTCTGGAAAGCCACAAACAAATTAAAACGCCCTAATAACCAGATACCCCCTCTTAAGAAAAGTTCTGGGGAATGGGCAAGATCAGACACAGAAAAGGCCGAGATCTTTGCCAAACATCTTAGCACTGTCTTTCAGCCATTCCCGCAATCGAGCCTTGAGCGCAACATGGAAATAAAATTATATCTGGAGAGCCCACAACAGATGTGCCTGCCAATAAAATATACCAGCCCTAGGGTAATCACTGATGAAATAAAACATTTAAAAGATGGCAAAACTCCTGGGTATGATCTTGTCGATAGCACTCTGCTGAAGAAGCTACCTAAAAAAGGCGTTGTTGCAATGGTACGCATATTTAATGCCTGTTTGCCATTATCCTACTTCCCAGGACAATGGAAGATTGCACAAGTAGTAATGCTACCTAAAGCTGGAAAACCACCACACGAAGTTGCCTCATATAGGCCAATAAGTCTACTACCTATCATGGGAAAACTATTCGAGAGGATTCTCTTAAAAAGGATGAAAGAACACCTTAAAGACTTAATACCAAATCATCAATTTGGCTTTAGAGAGAGCCATGGCACAGTAGAACAAGTCCATCGTATAGTAGACGTAATCAGCAGAGCAATGGAGGAGAAACTATACTGTTCAGCAGTGTTTTTGGATATAAGTCAAGCCTTTGATAAAGTGTGGCACGAGGGTCTGCTTTATAAAATAAAAAAAACCCTTCCACACTCGTTTCTATGCATACTGAACTCATATCTTGACAAGAGATGCTTTGAAGTAAAATACAAAAACGAACTCTCGGATTTGCATGAAATAAAATCAGGCGTACCGCAGGGCAGCATCCTGGGACCAGTATTGTACACTATTTACACTGCCGACATACCCATGACTGAAAACACAACAATTGCAACTTATGCAGATGACACAGCTCTACTTGCAATCCACGACGACCCAAATACTGCATCAGAATACCTACAGTGCCATATCACCAAAATAGAGGAATGGCTCAGTACTTGGAGAATCAGAGCTAACCAAAGCAAGTCTACGCAAGTAACCTTTACGCTCAGAAGAGACACCTGCCCACCAGTAATTCTGAACAACGAAGAGATTCCTCAGGAAGACAACGCCAAGTATCTGGGTCTGCATCTGGACAGAAGGTTAACATGGCGGAAACACATATGGACAAAGCGCAAACAGCTAGATGTAACCCTTCGAAACCTATACTGGCTGATTGGACGGCACTCTCAAATGAGCACACACAGCAAACTTACAGTATACAAAGCAATATTGAAACCAATTTGGACTTATGGCATTCAGTTGTGGGGTACGGCCAGCCAAAGTAATATTGAAATATTGGAAAGATTCCAGTCAAAGATACTTAGGCTCATCTTTGATATCCCTCAATATATCAGCAACAAAATTATATCAAGACCTAAAAATTCCAACAGTCACACAAGTGATTACAGAGTACAGCTTGAAATACCAGGAGAGACTTGCCAAACATCAAAACGAACTTGCTCTACGACTTAGTGGTGACGGTGGCCTGCATCATAGGAGACTAAAGAGACACAGCATCCCGACTCTTAAAGATAGATTTATCAGAAAGGATTGAGGCACTCAACTTAAAATTGCCCACCCTGCTAAAATAAAATACAGACCGGACAAAGAAGTGGCTTATTGTTAAAAAATTATGACAGATTGCCACGACGCAGATATAAACATAAAAAAAAAAAAAACGAATAAGCACTAAGCGGTATTTTAGAGCATTTTTTACCATGCGGGGTGAACAAGAATAATAATAATAATAATAATTTATTTATTTTTCCCACATAAACGGATTTATACAGAGTTTAGGATACAGAGACTTAAATAACAGAAATGAAAATTAAGTAGGTTCCTATATTGCATGGATTATGTAATAGTGGGAGACAGGAACCTAAACTAGGATACCCTGTGCTATAGACTTCTGGCTCCCCAGAATTAGTAAACATTGTGCAGTGGATTCAGACTATTGTCTGCATGGAAATTTCAAAATGATTATTACGTTTGCTGTTGTTTAACTCTCTCTTTTACCTCATATACAATGTACACAAGGATACTATAGATTAATTACACGTTGGCTAACAATAACTTTCCTATCAAGCTGTTTAGTTATAAATTCTCCATATGTATACATAGTTATAGGTGGGCATAGTAGGTGGGTATGACTAACCGGTTAGGCGGTTCGAATGGCATATTATCGAATGGCTGAGGATTTCCTTCATGGTTCCGTCTATGTTTCTGTATTAGTGCAGGGCTCTGAATCCTATTAAGAATAGCCCTGGTGTGGGTAATTCCTGAAATCAAAGATCGTATTCCAAGCATTGCAAAAATTATAGAAAATTTGCCTGCTTGTCTTTCTATAGCAAGATGAAGTTTCCGTAGTATTATTATTAATGCTCTTTGAGATGAAGTGTCGCACAATATTTAAAATAAAGAGGCCAGTACGTTAATGAAATTATGATGTTCGAATTAAATATTATACAGCTAGTAACAAAAATCGTTTTCCGATACTAGCGCCATCTGTGCTTACTATTTAAAACTACGTACTGCGTTATTTATCCTCAAGTGTACTCATAAGCGACATCTGCACGTGTAGTATTAAAACTTGTTTTTGGCTAAACCCAAATAGATGGCACAACTAGTTTTACATGAGCAGTGCTTTGAGGCCTTCATGTCTTTAAGTATCTAGCAATGCACTTCATGTATAAAAATAATTATAACATCTTTGTCCAATTTAATAAAATCGGTTTATTAGTTTCATTTCGATTTTTGAATAGAATCATTTTCGGATTTAATCGTATTTTTTTTCGTTTTATTTTACGCCGGATATTATTTAAAAGGCACGGTTCTTCGGTCACGGTTCACGGTCGTGCTTGGACGAGGGAGTTGGCGCGATGTCCAAGTTCCAACTGAGGAGCTTTTTTTTATGTGATCAACCTGTATTTCAACGCATATCAAGCACCTTATTTACAAAATTATTAAAATTGGGGAATTGGGGAAACCTCTGATTCGTTTATCTTAGCTCCCGCTCGAAGCCTCACGCCGCCTAAGGCTGCCACTGGAAATAATACAGGCACATGTTTGCAATTCAACTCTGGTCAATTCTGGTCCACGAAGTTTGTTTAGATCTTTATTTAAGGACTGCAGTGTTGAGGTCTCTCGGTTGGATCCCCAGGACGGGTAAAGTGATAGGTACTAGATTTTTTACTCAGTATCAGCCCGGGGTCTTTTTTTTTTGTTAATGGTCCTACTGCCAGTAGCCTGACGCGAGTCGGTTTTTCTGACCACAACGGTCTTTAGGGTGAACGCAGAAGGCGCTCGCAACCCTTTGAATTAAGTGAACATGCTGAGGGCAACCCACTAACGGGCTACGAACCTCGGCTCAGGATGGCCACTGAGAGAGGATGAGACATCAACGATTAGGGAAAGATTGGTTTTCAGGCCTAATCCTATTAGATTGTTTTGTTATCGCACGCGGGTCCCGGAGTCTGGTCTTTGTGCCCAATATGGCGATAGGCTCACCCCCTGCATAGCAAGGAACTGCTACTCGCATGCGAAAAAATCTTATTGTGTAACTTCGGCTAGTCTATTAAAACCGTCTTTTTGTCAATCATTGCACTTTTATAAGATGGTATTCAATACTGTGGAATTTATCATTTGTATTTCTTGCCCGAGCGTCTATTCTCCCATATAAACTGGGGTGTCTATACTTTAGCCTAGGTGATATGCCTCTTAATAAAATAGTGCTTGTAATGAAAGAAAAAATATATGATTAATAGTACCTACTTAGGTTTCACATACTTACCTATAATAACTACTTTTTTGTATGGCATTGAATGACGAGACGAGCATGCCGTTCGCCTGATGGTAAACGATACGACTACCCATAAACAGTAGCAACACCATCCAGCACCTTGAGTTACAAAGTACTATGTGGCATTCCACTGCGCTCGTCATCCTGAGACATAAGATGTTAAGTCTCATTATGTCCAGTAGTTGCACTTTCTACAATGTCTTTCAAACCGAACCACAACCACAGAACATGAACACAACAGTGCATGCACACTGCTGCTTGGCGGTAGAAATAGACATTGCGGTGGTACCCTCCCAGACGGACACTTTCATACGAGAGACCTACCACCAGTAATTACTACTAGTTTTACATACTAATAACAATAACTACTTACTATTAAACAAAAAAAAAATACAAGCTTCATAAAATCCTTGCGATCCGTAATTCTCATTCGATATTTACGAAGTTCTCTTTCCTTAGTCGACACAGAGGAGATCTAAGCCAATCTGCTGGGATCCCCGATTGCTCCAATGCAGGTGCGTACAATACTATCTTAATACAGCGTGAGACTTGTTTCTAAATAGGTAATACTTATCTTAGATAATGTTATCACATTTCCTATAAGTAACTAGCGGCCCCGACAGACGTTGTCCTGCCCTAAAAAGGTAACTAAAATGGCTATTAAAAAATAAGGGTTGATCGTAGAGGGGTGAAAATTTAGGGTTGTAGGTATTTTTGTATGCTGTATCATAAAAAAATTAAAACAAAAAATTTTGTTTGAAAAATAAAAAAAAAAATTTAGGGGTGGTCCACCCTTAACATTTGGGGGGATGAAAAATAGATGTTGGCCGATTCTCATAGATACCGGATAAGCACAAAAAATTTCATCAAAATCGGTCAAGCCGTTTCGGAGGAGTATGGCAACGAAAACTGTGACACGAGAATTTTATATATATAGATAATATGCATTATTCATGCTTGTGCAGATGGTGCGTGGAACGCATTATTATTAGTCCAGTCAAGATAAACATGCGTTTTTGTGTTAATTCCGAACAAGATGGATTTTTGTAGACCTTAAATACGTCATTACAAATGCTTTGACAAAAGTCCCCATCGATCCCGCTTGTGCGTTGTTTTTTATCCGAGGTTAAAGATCCTAACTTTTAGTTTTTTGCGTATATCTCTGAAATGGTGAGAGCTATCGGAAAATGATTCAGAGAATATTTATATATAGTAAAATTGTCTACAAAAAATCGGGATCGATGGGGACTTTTGACATAGCATTTGTAATGACGTATTTAAAGCCTGTACAAAAATCCAGCTTGTTAGGAATTAATGCAAGCTCACCACGTTTTTTTGCTTAACTTGACTGGAATATACCACGAGGTTCGTTACAATAAAGCAATGTATTTTCGTTTCTTTTTTATTCATTTCCAAATACAATAACATCTATACAAATGTAATCTCTACGACTAAATGATTCCGTTATTGACACAATATGCATTAAAATAAATTAAATTTAAATAAAAAAACAACAAAAATGTAAATAAAATTAATAAATAAAATATCGTAAGCTTTCATGAATGGAATCTTATATTTCATCACATTTATCATCGGTAACTAATTGTATATTTAAAATTAAAGTTGTGTGGAATAATTAGAACTAAGTAATATATTTTTATACATTATTCTTGCGAAATTTGCCATTTTATCTCACTCAATAATATGATCATCATACTAAGCGGGCTTGAAATCGAAAACTAAGCTCAAAATGTGTGAATTTTACAATTTGAGAAAAACAAATACAAAATATTTTTTTTTATTTGTTCGTTCTTTGGCCATTGAAATAAATATTGAAAGCTTAGCATGATGTCATTAAATAATACAAACAAAATTAATTGAATAAATTAATATAAACATATGAATAAATAAATAGTTGACGATATACACAATAAATTAGTTTATAATTTTAATCACTTTAATCTAGTCTAACCCTATAAACACTATACGATTGCACTTTTAAATAATCTAACATATATATACATATTATTAAACAATTCACAATTACTGAGTAGGTACCATACCAAAACCTATGCGTCTGAAACTGGTTTTATAACATCTAGATATTTTTATACATTTTTCTTTTTTTTTTTGCATCTAGATTAGTGGAGCACTTTTTTCTTGATAGGTACCTACGTTCTTTATTAAAGTAGTGAATAAAGTATTTTCTGGAAGTATGACTCGAATTTCTTAAATTCAAAATTATAGCTATGGACTAGTAGTATGTGCTCCAAAACATAATAGTCACATAGGCAATGATTGTTCATCGATACGTGTCGCGTGGCGAACTAGTTTTGATAAATTTTATATGTGGTAGAGTATATTATAAATGAAGGTTGATGTATGCCTATTTTCATTTTCGTACGCATACGAAGTTTATTTCTGCAAGAGGTAAGCAAATATTCTTTTATAATTCCTGTAGTTATTGATTGAGTATTTCACAAAATATAAAACATTTTATTTATTTATCGCTTTCCTATTATTTTTTGATTCAGTGAAACCACGGTATAAATAAAAAATATATGTTAGTCATTTACGAATCCATTTACGTGTAAATATTATTCAAATATAAAATGGAATATTGATTGTCATACAATTTTATTTCCCATGAATGTATAATATTCAAGGTGTCAAATTACTCGATGATAAAATATAATATAATTTTACACACTTTTTGACAATCTTTTATTTGGTAAGCTTTTATCGGTTCCTAATTAAACTAGTTGAAAAATTTGTTAAATTCCATAAAAGATAACCACTACACAATGGTATAATAAAAGTTTTTTTTATTACAATGTACGTACGTTACTGCTAAAAAATTTTCGGTGTTTGTTATATTTTGCCATGGTTATAGGAAACCAAGAATAATTTTGCCAACCCGCACTAGGCCAGCGTGGTGGACCAAAGCCTTAACCCTCTTAGTAGTAGAGGAGGCCCGTGCTCAGCAGTGGGCCGTACAATACAGGGCTGGTATGGTATAGGAAATTTATTAGAAGTTCTTTTACGGTTTCAATTTAAAATATTATGTTCATTTCTACTAATTAAATTAGCACCCGATATATTGATAATAATATTAAAATTGATGTGTTTTATTACTGTATGTCCTAAAAGATATCACACGCTTTTGAAAGTTATAATAATAATTATTATAATGGCACAAATCATATTTTGAGCTTAGTTTTTTAAGTCTCTTTTTGTAAAATTGCTTTCGGTTTCATCTTAATGCTGATCGTTTTCTATATAGTTTAAAATGTATTTTACATATTATTTAATACTGAATAATTTATCACCTATATTCTATTTGGTGAATATAATATTTTTGACTAGCGAGAACCTGTCTGCTGAGTATTTTTTATTTAGCTAAATAAAAATAATTTTATTTATAAAACCAATATAGAAATCACATCAATTTAGTTCGGCGCTGGAAATACAGGATATTGCTGTAAATAAATTCTAAAATAATACTTACTACACGGCTATTCCAGCGAGTTCATGTAGATGTTGTGTTATAGACTCTTACATAATTACTTAATATCGCGTATCGAAGTTAAGGGTTGCGAGCGCCTTCTGCACTCACCCAAAAGACCGGTGTTCTTTCATAAGCCGACCCTCGTCAGGCTAGAAAGAGTAATGTCAGGGACAAAAAAAAAACAAAGTATCGAATTATTCATACTTATTTGTGATGTGAGCTTAATCAAACTGATTAAGATGCACGATGACAAACAATCTGCTGATTTCAAATTCTATTTTCAAATTTCTTTTTTGAGTACTGTTTAAAAATAATTATATTTAACGCTTATAAAATCAGGGCCAATAATCTCATGTAACCTTTTGAGCGTCATTCACTTCGTTTTTCAACTTAGAAAGATTTTATGGATGAAACATAATTACGAAAATTGATCATTAAATAAGAATAATAAAATAGGCAGTCATTTCGTGGTACTACATCTGTTAATTTAATTTTGTTGATACAATATTACGTGTTTACTTTATTTTGTTTCTTTGTAAAAACAAGTTGAGTTCAAAACTGGTTATAAGCTATGATTTCAAACAATATTTTGTAAGAATAAAACATAATATCACCATGAATAAACTAAGAAAAATAGTTATAAACAATTAATTAAAAATACTGTATGATCTTATGTAATTGGTTGGAAAAACAAAGCGATAATTTTTATTTCATGCGACAGATAAAATTTTATTATTCATTGGTATAATTATACCCTAAATAAATATTTCTACTTAACTTTATGAGTATCTATTATTTACAACAATATCATTTTGATAAAAGACTAGCCTTCACACTTCTGCAGTCCACTTTGAAAAAAATATAATAGTTATTAAATTAACGTGGACATGCAGTTTACATTCATTTACCATTCGGCTAAGAAAAATGGCAGATGCCATTGTTTTGTTTGGTTCAAAGCAAATTCAAATAAGGATTACAAAACAGTATACTTTGATGACTTTGATGCTGAGGAATCGACTAGAGACCTTATTTAGACGACTGATCGACACATTACCTACTTGATGATTTTATACTGTATTGTAGTTATAATTCATAAAAAAAAAATATTCAGCATATCACATTCGCTTTTTTTCTTTTTCAAAATAAGACCGAATCCATTATTTTCTATGAATATAATTAAAATTATAGCTAGCTTTATCGATATGCGCATAAATTGTCGATTTCTTTTTTATGCCACAAAGTCGTGTAGGTATCTTTTTATAGAAAAAAATTCATTCCTTTCATAATTGAATCAAAATTTCACTGTTTTACATAAATATACCAAAACGTTTTCGATAGTTACTTCTACACTTTGAATTTATTCATCCCCCGTATCAATGCGGTTTAATTTATCAACTGACAATTAAAATATCATCAATTTCATCAAAGCATCTATTTTATGGTTATCCATTTAATGTAAAGTAAACAATCCTTCCATTAGTCATTTATATGACTGGTCATGCGTAGTGGGGATATGATCCAAGGTGTGACGTCACGTGGGGGGGCGCCATTGAGTGCGGCGAATAGAGGTTGCTTCCACCACCGCCCCAGTTACCCCACGAGGCTGACGGGAATATCGACGCTGTAACAATAGAAGGCTGGGCTCAGTTAATATAGAGTTATTGTGATCCTTGTTAACTAATCTTAACCTTCCTGTTTCGGCATAAAGTTGATTTTTCAATACGGGGCATAATGCAGAAGATCACCTGATTTTAAGATATGATCTATGAGTTAAACCTGATAATATTAGAAAAATATAGGACGCTTTGTATGTCTTAAAGGAAAGGAATTTGGATCGGGAGGCAAAGAAGGGTATCAGTCTCCCGATATATTACATATCATATATAACACCACAAAAAACTTTCAATTCATTTTTTTTTCGGATACTATAACGGTCTAGCAGGTCCTCTCTGTAAAAAAAAATATGTCAACAATGTGGCTCCACCTTTTGAAAATTGCTTTATCAAATCCGACTTTGCTAAAATTCAAAAGTTCCAATACATTTTCTATTTAACACACTTTAATCCACTCATACTGTAAAAAGTAAAGAAATAAATATTTCGTAAATCGACATAGAAAAGGTAACAAAACGTTCGCGTGATGGTACATAAAAAGTAAAAATGTATGTAGTAAGATATAGAAATGATTTCTGTGACCACCAAATACATCAGAATGATTAAAATACATTTTTTTGGATTATGAATATCTTTATTAATAACCGTACTCTAAGTGTATAATTAGTATTTTCGTAAAAAACAAAATGAAACACTATAGCGGTTACTTCTAATGAAATATCTAAGTATCGAGATGGGCAATTTAAATAGGTGTACATACATTAAGTCAAGTGGTCCGGGCCGGCGCGGCGCCCGGCGGTGACACGCCGTTTCGAGCGTCGTGCAAATATTTGCAACAGACATGACAGTATGCCGACGCATTAGCACTAAAATACGGCTTACTGGAGCCACTACTGCGGGTGAAGGGTTCAATATTCGTATTTCGAAGATGTTTATTTAACATTTTAAATGTTTAACTGTTTGTAGTTTAAGGTGTTTAAGAGTTAATTAAAAATTTATAAGAACTTAATTTTACGTTCGTGCCCGTTGCGGCTTTTTTGTGTTTTAGTTTCATTGACAACGTATGTGGGATGTCTATCGTACGGTTAAAAATCTAAGACAAGTAAAATGAAAATAAACGTGAATGTAAATGCATTGTTTGCTCCTTGTCCCCCTGCGATTACAAACCATAATATACAAGGTTGATTAAACGGTGAGGCTTTATTTCTAGCTACATATGTAATGTACCATATACAAGCTCTACACCAAATTTCAGTTCAATAGGAGGAATAGTTTAGCCACAGTATAGATTTTTCGTGATTGCAAAACTACATCGGGATGTATATCTGCCCTAACAGCTGACCGAGAGTCTAAACATAGTTATCTAAGGTCATGTAAGGTGCGTGACCTTAAATATCAACAAAATTAGGAGACGTTGCCCCTCTATCAGCCAATAATCACGTCAAAGTGAGTCTTAATCTTAGTATAATAAGAACGAAAACACAATAACATTACATCATAACTTTGTAACATAAACAAAGAAGCGATTAATACATAGACCTGGGTCATTCCAATCTTCAAAAATTCAAAGAACTGTTTTAGTTTTTTAGTGTGTCGCCGTAATTGCTCCGGGACATGAGACGCCTTGCGAAAGCGCCTGAGCCGCTTCTTAGGTACAATGTTATTATTGCTTACGCGCCATTTTGAGAATATCCAAATATTGCTTTTTGTTTATGTAATAGGACACTAATGTAAATGTATTAAAAAGTGATAGTGTTTATTTATTTGTTTGTGTGATACGAGCACCGATCTTTTGTATGTTTGTGTTTGGTTTCTGTAACTTTGTGACAGCGAAAATTTTTAAATTTGTACTTGAGACCCACCCGAGCTACCTATCTATTTGTATTTGCCGGTCGGCTCATCGGCGACATGAAAGACAACAGAATGCGACGTTGCCGTTTTGTCACGCAGATGACCGCATGTTAGTGTAAATATTTATAAATGGTGTTTGCGTATTAAATTGATAGAACTTGTTAGAAAAAGGTGATTTTCTATTTTTATCTTTATCGAGTTTTTGACCGTTTCGAATTATTTCCGAGCTGATATCGAGTACTCTGTCCATTTTAGTGC
This sequence comes from Lapara coniferarum, assembly GCA_949316025.1. Lineage (NCBI taxonomy): Eukaryota > Metazoa > Arthropoda > Insecta > Lepidoptera > Sphingidae > Lapara > Lapara coniferarum. Next base: position 14,846,858 of record OX438933.1, on the reverse strand, counting down.
CCCTGGATCATAGCAACCTTGTATAGAGCTGTATCTGTGGTTCGCGGAAATAATTTCAATATCCTAAATTCGCAGCGGCCATAGCTTAAATACAAAACAACACATTACCTGTAGAAGTCGGCATAGCTGCGTGTGGGGCCATGAAAGACGAGAGTTTAGCTGAGTGGTGGTACGAGCTCATAAACAAATCGCTCTGGTACTTGTAAGCAGGGTCGCTCGCGGCCGGCTGCGTGGCTGCCGCAAGTCCTTGGAAATCGAATTTGTACGCATATCTCTTCCCGTGGACTTTGGTCATTATATTTTTATCGTAGTAGTATCTGCGCAAAGTTTACACACGTTAAATATATTAAAATTCGATATTTGTTGAGATGAGATCGTACCTCGGCTCACAAGTCTATAAGACCAATGAGTCACGATTAAAGAATTATAATTTTAAATTATAACTATTTAACTATTGGAGATAAGTTAGTGCAATTTTATAGATAGTTCTTGTATTATATTTACTTTTGTTAATAAATAAAGGTCTCACGTAGTTTCAGCTTCATACGATCCCACCTTTGTATATTACAACACAGTACAGAATGCCATCGCATTAATTCTCGCGTATACTATCGCAGAGCATAAACGGGTACCCGAGCAATCGCAGTGGCAAATACGAGGTCGGTAATGTTACCTCAACGCCCTGCTCAGTTTGTCGTAGTTCATGTTCGGCTTGGACTTGCGCTCGCCCCATCGCCTCGCCACCTCGTCAGGGTCGGTCAGCTTGAACTCCCCGTTGGTTCCCTCCCATGTAATGCAGCCGGCGTTGCTCGAATCGCTCAGCAGTTCAAGCAGGAACTGCCATAGCTGAATCTGGCCTGAACCTGAAAGGATAGGAATTTTAGTACAGGAATTATATTAAGGTAATTTTAAAATCACTTTGTAGTTTGAATATGGTTTGTTGCTAAAAGCTTTAGCATTTGAAATTGCTTCAAGGTTTTCAAATGCTTCTACTAAGCAAAAAGAACATCGTGAGTCGTAACTTCTAAAGCATACTGCTGCGTCAATTATATTTAATATCTTCCGTTTAGCAGGCGTCGTCAATACGGAAAGCCTGGAGCTAGGAACTTCCTACGAGTCATAATTTACAGAGCTGGAATGTTCAACGTAACATATTATAAAACATTATAAATTGATAGTAAGTACCTTTAGGTATCTAGAGACCGGCATGAAATTACTGAAGAAGTATGTATTATGATTTCCGTAGTATATATCAAAGAGCATTTGGGCTTTTTCTTTATAGTTCTTAAAATATTTATGGTCTTTATTTTAGCTACCCAGTATTTTTATAGAATGGTTATATTCGTAACAAAATACGGCCTATATATACCAAAAATATTTAAAAATCAACGAACAACAAAAAATCTACCTTAGTAAAGTGTGTAATGTCGCTTAAGATGTTCTTCCTCAAAAGGCTCAATGTTATGGTTAGGTACTTTATTTAGGCCAAATTTCTTGTACCATTAATAATCAAGCGACCGGTACGGCTATTTTCAAGCTTTTGTTATTTGTTCCAAATAAAATGATAAACAGTCAAATGTTTAGTGCTGTAACACTTTACACGATAAAAAATAATGTTCTAAATAATGAAAAATAAAAGACTGATTATAATAATAATAAATTTATACGGTCACGGCTAAGTGACCTCATTGTATCTTAACATAAGTGGAGTAGGGTTTAGTTACAGTTTCGACTGACAAGAGATGACTACACTCGACACAATTATGCCTGTTTGCAAACTAACCTTAAAATGTTTATGAATGTCTTCTTGACAAAACCTAAATGTAACTCAGTGAAAAAATTCCCGTCGCTTCCCTCGTTCACAAAAAACATTTCCCTGGTCGAAATAAACTATGGTTTAAACAATGGCTACACTATGCAAGGGCTGTGCGAGGGGTGTCGCGATATTGCGCGGGCATGTTCCCGCGCGCACGACCGACTCCGGGCCGGTCGCGCGGAACGCACAGTACCGTCCGCACAATATACTCCTGCATTAAAATTTATCAGATGTATCCATGTTATATGATATACACAATTTCAAATACACAGGTTAAAAATGTATTAAGACGTCTCGGGCAGTCTAGGTATATCTTCAAATTAGGCCCCTAAGGGCACTTTTACTCGTAATTTTCAACAATGTTGTTTTACTAAAAGATTCTACTATTCTATCTTATGAATGTTTGAAAATGATGGAGACTTAAAAACTTGAGTTTACTATAATGCTATGTTATGAGGGCAGAGGGCATAAGATTTACTTGATAGATTGTATTTAGGAAGTCTTTGAATAATTGATTTTGGTATTAAAATATTATATTCTGTGCTTAAAAATATTAAAGCCCCGTTACATTGGCGGTTTCATACTACATCTAATTGTTTGAAACTAATGGTGAATTTTAAGGTACATAAGTAAAGTATATAAGCTGTTATAAGTATGTTCAGTATGTAAATTGTACTATCAGTCAAATACACTTTTTCTATAACATGTGGAATCCAATACGATAGCGCAAATAAATATTTTTATGCGTACCCTACGCTGTAAGGCCAAGATCGCATGAGAGAAACATCCCGTGATTTATACCCGAGTCTAGTTGGATGTCACAACGTTTGTACCGGGATCATTTCGCTCCATTCGGTCCGTTGTGCGTCACGGTTCATCGGCTTTACGACGCACAATTAATGCTCTGATCGCCAAAATATTGTGCCCTCGGCCTTATTGCGCGGGAAGCTATTTGAAACATTGCTGACAGTTGAGGGGATGAGCATAGAAAATTACGTTTGCTGAGATTTGATTTTAAGACATACAACAACGTTATAGTAAAAATATCACAGTTGAGAATGTTTTATACCACTTGCACAGAGAAATGAAGATATATGCAGATCAGGTTATATTTTAGAAAATTGTAAAAGGAATGTATACCTTGTATTTTACAAATAGACATAAAAGTTTACAGTTTGTGCAGAAAAAGTGTTTAAAATATCCCCGTGATATTACCAAAGGGTCCTTTTATATTCCGTGTTATCTATACTTGAACCCACAATCGTGCACGTCGGCTAATTGTTCAGATTACTCATAACCTTACCCCATGTCAATAAAGTCAGAAGTCAGGTAAGAAAAGACCGTGTGACTGTAATTATTAGGGTCGGTCACGTGCCGACAATTGTTTCTGGCCGGAGCGTGGCGCGTGCGCACCCACCTTTATATCACTGATTTAAAATGTGCGTGCTATTGATTTGTATAATGGCTGGTGTGAAAGTAAATGAAACCGTAATTGCCGTAGTTGCCATTTCGATTTGTAAGGTGAAAGTGTAAACTATATTTCCACGGTTATGATTATGGTCTATTTGTATATGTTATTAAATTTAAACCTTTGAAGAGATTTTGAAATATTTGAAGAATCTTTGATATTTTTATCGTCTTACTGAAACTTTTTTTAATCGAACCAATACATAGAATTTTATGAATAACTAATAATAAATAAATATATTATTTATTGCCAAAAATAAGTTTGGCTCAATAGGAAATTAGGCTTCGAATGACTATCTTCTCCATTACACTTATGTATATCATAAATGTTACCGATAAAGTACATTCGTATTAGTTATCGCAAAGGGTTTCCCACACAATTGCACGTAGTATCGGGCATACGTATGGCGTGACGCGGCTTGGCTTAGCACTGCCTATTAACATTTTGACTTGGAGGGTCGATTAGACACCGCTTGTTGAGCGTACAGAACGTAATCGTTATAGAGGTTAAAAAAACCATTAAGGTGGGGTTATTGAAATGTAATTCTAATTAAATGTTTCGCATATCGGCTGAGTTGAAATAATATGATAAAAATTATAAATTGATCGCGCTAGAAATTTTTGGCTGAGGTCTATGTTTAGCAGTAGATATTCTGCAGGGGCGGTTGCGGACGACAACTTAGACGTGAGTCGGAGGAAGCCCGCAGCCGTCCCTAATGCGCCGAAGATGGCAATTGAAAAAAAAAAGCAGTAGATATTCTGTAGCTGATAATTATGAAAAAATTGTTATATCTTGTAGCGCAGTACGCAATGAGCCGATTGTCATCATCATCATCTTCCTGCCCTGGTGCCAAATTACTTGGGGTCGACATGTTTTTCTCTTCCATTCTCCTCTATCTTTCGTCATCAAGTCATTCACGCCCTTTTCTTTCATATCATCTCTTAAACAATCCATCCACCTCTTCCTTGGTCGTCCTCGTCCTCGCCATCCATCAACATTCAAAGTCATCACTCGTTGGGTTACATGCCTTTCATCCCTTCTCCTCACATGTCCATACCAAGACAGACGATTTCCTTTCAACTTTTCTGTCACTGGTGCCACTTTCAAACTCCCTCTAATATACTCATTTCTCACTTTATCCATTCTCGTCACTCCACACATACATCTCGTCATTCTCATCTCTGCTGCGTGTAATCTTCTTTCATCTGTCTTTTTTACGGCCCAGCATAATGATCCATACAGGACGACAGGTCTTATCACGGATTTGTATATTTTGCCTTTTAGTTTTACAGGCATCTGTTGATCGCAAATTGTGCCTGTGACGTGCCTGAGCTGATTGTAAAAGAGCTTATTGTTCGATCATCGTCTCAAGGAGTTTGTAAGTTTTGCAAATGTGGGTGCTATTTATAACTACCCATATTAATTCTCTACGAGACCAACATTTAAAAATTAGGTCACAAATGCATTATTAATCTTTATAAACTTGATAGTTCACATTTCAGTAAATGATGTTATAGTATAACTTTATCTACGTAATAAAACTTTAGCATCAGTAAAGTTATAATGCGATGTGATTAGTTTTGAAATGTTTTGTAGTTTTATAATATTAAAGAACGTTCAAAGGCATCTTTTCTTTCTAGCTTCCAATTATTTACTGTTGTTTTCTAATGTCCGAGCTTGAAATAGCATTAGGCTAAGAGACTCATCAATCAACTAAATATGCTGCATCAAGGCGTTAACTTAAAATAAATAAATAAAATATCGTGTTTATTTGCTACTGACTAGCTGACTTAATTTCCCTCCATTGGAAACTATTATTTGTTTTAATTCTTGTGCCAATAATTACTCAGCATTTACTCGTAATTAGCGTACTTTTATGGTTCTAAGTAGAATATGTATTAAAATTCCAGGTATAGATTGTGGCCACTTTGAGTTTTTGATAAAGTTGCCGCACGTAAACCTTGACGTGTTTTCCGTCCAACACAGTGGCGCGGTTATCAGAACTATCTATCTATCGTGACACGGTCTTGGGCCTCGGTGCTTTGTTTGCAAGTTTTTCTATCATCTTTGAAATTGTAAAGGAAAATAAATGAAAATGCCAAAGATCTAACGGGGATGAAAATAAATTTCAATTTTTTTTATTATATGGTCTTTTCTATGGATATGGCGATAGGCTCGCCCCCTATCACATCATGGGACGGAATAATGGCGAAAAGTGGGTGCACTAGTTGCGCCTCTGCCTACCCCTTCGGGGATAACAGGCGTGAGTGTATATGTATGTATATGTATGGTCTTTTCTATGGCGCATACGGAAAACGGATTCAAAATAGTTTGCAGTATGAACTACTTAGCGAATATAATATTCTGTCGTATTTATAATTATCATTTTATTATCACGAAAACTAAGTATGTACTGTATACGTAAACGATAAATTATATTTTTCGGTTAATTCATAATTATGAGGAAATAATATAATTATAGAGATAACTGATGAGTGCCCAATATATTTCGAAGAGAACAAACAAGATTTTCTAACAAAGAAGTACACGGTCTCGTGTTTTGAGTAACTAAAGGGTCTCCGTAGATGGTATCGGATCGCGTGTCAGACTCTCGGCCAGCGCGGCGGCGGTCGACGGTCGACTCCGTTCTCCTTATAAGCTAATTATTATACACTAGCCTTTGCCCGCGGCTCCGCCCGCTTTAAAAAGTTTTTCCGTGATAAAAGTCCCGCTTTATATTTTCCCGGGATAAAAAGTAGCCTATGTGTTAATCCAGGACACGATCTACCCGTGTGCCAAATTTCATCGAAATCGATTCAGTAGTTTTCGCGTGAAAGAGGAACAAACAACCATACATTCTTACAAACTTTCGCGTTAATAATATTAGTAGGATTCATTTGTGTGCAGTTTAAATTATTTTAGTATTCGGAGCTAAATAAAGTTAGATTTAGTGCAGAAAGTAGTAGCAAGGTTATTTGTTTTATTTTGGAAATTAATCGTGTCATACACAGAACATGATCGATAGCAAATCACACATCGTATTGTAATAGATTTGATTACCCTGAACCATTGATGTATGGATTTCATTACATATCAATGTCCTGAACTAGAGAAAAATGTATTTAAGTTAAGCATTTTTTGGACCGTCAAAATGTTTGTAGAATGTAGAGCTATGGTGCATCCATTTGATGAGCTGAAAATTAAGTCTCTGACCTTACTTAAGAGACCCGAGTACAAAAGAGGTATGCGGTTTTATTTACACACACACGCAGTTTATTTTTTAAAGGGTTAGGCAGATCCGCAACTAGTGCACTTTTCGCCGTTATTCCGTCCCATGACGTGATAGGGGCCGAGCCTATCGCCATATCGGGCACAAATTCCAGACTCCGAGCTGATACTGAATAGAAAAATACTTTGGCCGACCCGGGGATCGAACCCGAGACCTCAGCATTGCAGTCGTACCATAATACAACTACGCCACCGAGGCGGTTTTATTTAATCGGTGCAAATAGACGTTATATTGTGATGTTGATGAAACCTACCACATTAAACAACATTGTATTAGTACTTACCCGAATTCGCTAGCCGACTGCTTGTAGGTCCAAACATCTGATATGGATCTGAAACAATAAAACGAATTGAGTCTTCGAATTGAGAATAATTTCAGTTATGTTATTATATATCATTAAAACAATAGTTTGAACCCCCGACGTAAAAAGAGACGTATTAGTTTATATGTGAAACTGTTGGACCGATTTGTGTTTTTTTTGTAAGAGCAAGGATTAGCAGTAATGATAACGGATATTAATTTACGGCATCTAAAAATGTATTATTTATTTATTTACACTTTGTACACATGGTATACAGGCGGACTTACTGCCGTCAACCTTAGGATGGTGTAGAGAGGGACGGAAGGGAGGCGCAAAAAATAATATAAAATATATATAAAGTAAGGGTAATAATAAAACAAATGTATGAAATAAATATATCACATACTAAGTTTAAAACTATAAACTCACATATCTAAAGATATTATATATAAACAATTTAAAACAAATAAAACAAATTAAATTAATTAATTTTTAAATAAAATTAAAATAATAATAACTTTAGTAAATTTTTTTCTTATAATTTTTTGTGTGGGGTAGGTATACATAAACATATAAATACGCTAATAAGCTAACGAGGAGATATTGCTACTTCAGCTAGCAATAATTGCCGAACTCTCATTTTAAAAGCCAGTCGTATTGCGGACGATCGTATTTTATCAAAGCTAAAAAAGTAAGTACAAGTTATACTTAGCTACACCAGCGACATTTGTAGGTAGAAAAGGAAGATTATAGGATCTTTGGAGATAGAATAAGAGACAGACGCAAAGAATAATAAGAAAAGGGCACAATAATATAATTATGCTGCATGTATCTAAGGTAAGGTAAAGTTAGTTTGGAATTTGTCCATTTTATTGTAAGGCAGTAAAAGAAAGAAGAAGAAACCCCAAAGAAATCCCGGGCTCTAACAAGGCCCACCATTCATGTTCTAAGTATTTTTTTGTGTTGTACTGCTGAAACTACGATTATTTGTTAGTCCTTTCCTAATTAAAATTTAAAATATATAGTGATTATTTGCAATTTTACTAGAAGTTTGTTATTTTATGCATCGATTTCATGAAAGTTTTAAAATTAAATTATTTTGAATTTTGTCCTTCAAGGGTACCTTTAACTTTATTTTTTAACCTACGTTAAAAAAAGGAAGAGGTCCTATTTTCCGTTGTATATATTATCATAGCGTGCTTATTCGTGCAAAATTTTAAAGTATCTGCAACAAACGTGTCAACGGTAGGCTCAGCTCGCTCCGCCGCGTCGTATATCAGGGTGCGGGTGTCGTAAAAGATAACTGTTGCCATGACAACGCAGGCAACAACACGGCCGACCGAAAAAAGCCAGATATATTGCATAGATTGCATCACAATCAGAGGTAATGAGGCCCGTTCCCCCCACCAAGGTATTTGCATAGATACGTGAGCACTCGCCTGTCGGCATCCACCGAGTTATACTGCTGGGGTCGTGCAGTGACTGACCAAGAATAGATTGATGACTAACTTGTTACGAATGAATCAGTCACATGGCCCTTATTGGCTCGCCAGTTAATATTCTAGAATCTGTTGACCCGTAGAAGAACAAAAGTCACTGATATAGTCCAACGAATTAGCAAGCTAAAGTGGCAGTGGACAGGGCAAGTAGTTTGTAGAATTGACGGCAGTTGGGGCTAAAAAGTTCTTGAGTGGAGGCCACGTATCGGCAAGCGCAGCGTTGGACGACGACTTGATAAAGGTTCGATGGGACTGATATTCCACCTCTGGTCAAACGTCCCTTAATAAAAATAGAATAAAAAAAAAATACTTGATAAAGGTTGCAGGGACACGCTGGATGACTGATGGATGACTGCCTCGGTGGCGTAGTTGTATTACAGTACGACTGCAAAGCTGAGGTCTCGGGTTCGATCCCCGGATCGGGCAAAGTGATATTGAGTTTTTCTATTCAGTATCAGCATGGACTCTGGAGTTTGTGCCCAATATGGCGATAGGCTCGCCCCCTATCACATCATGGGACGGAATAACGGCGAAAAGTGGGTGCACTAGTTGCGTCTCTGCCTACCCCTACGGGGATAACAGGCGTGAGTGTGTATGTGTGAGTGTGACACGCTGGATGCAAGCGTCTTTCAACAGGTCCGTCGGGATATCTTTAGGGAAGGCCTTTAGCAGTGGACTTCATGTGGTTAATGATGATGATTGGAGTTTGAAATTATGATATTGGATGCCTTTGGCTATCGCATTGCTATTAGACGTATACAAAAGTCATCTATGCTACTAGGCTATATGGTCGCTGATACTACTAGAATAGACTCTGACATTTGTGTTTGGTCGGCTTATAGATTTACTAGCTTTTGCCCGCGGCTCCGCCTGCGTTAAAAAGTTTTTCCGGTATAAAAGTCCCGCTTTATGTTTTCCCGGGATAAAAAGTAGCCTATGTGTTAATCCAGATCATGATCTACCCCTGTACCAAATTTCATCGAAATTCGTTCAGTAGTTTTTACGTGAAAGAGGAACACACATTCATACATCCAAACATCCAAACATCCAGACATCCATACATTCTTACAAACTTTCGCCTTTATAATATTAGTAGGATGTGACGAATAGCGTTTATCAGCAAGCGGTGAATTCGGCCCTAAGTCGGTTACGTTCAGTCAAATATTCATAATATTGTACAGAAGTTCATAGCGGGTGTTGCCATCGGCTGATTTGAGACATATAAGAAACTCTCCTCTTTTCTTCAAAGGTCTTCGGGTCACCATATGGTGACCTCATTGTTCGCTGGCCACCCCATTTTATAACGAGAATCCATTGTTTGTCTTTGTTATTTTTCATACAGAAGGACGCATTTATCAAAACTTTAGTAATATTCATTTTTATTTAATAATAAAAATATAAAGTTTCGTTACTATTTGCAACCGTTATACTTGCAAGAAATGGTGATCGTGACGTCATCAATACGAACTTGGAAAACAGTCACATGTACTTACTAGAAATTGTTTTTATGTATGATATATCACAATGTGCCTTCTTTATTATTTAATTCTTATTTACATCTGATTTATTTGCTGTAAAGAGTGGCGAATTAGTACCATTCAAACTGCAAGAGGAAGTGTATGACCTCAATCGACGCATTCCTATGAGGCGTTTCCAGGACGTAATTACAGCTTTATATGGAAGCGGATGGAAAGACAGGACGGACACAGAACGTCGCCGGATTGACTAGTTCAAAACCATGATATCTCTTGACATCTTTGCGGAAATGATGTAGCTGAGAAGGATATAGTTCAGTAAACGACAGATCATAGTTCTTATAATACATTTCCAATCAATCAGGAACTGTCTTCTTGTACTGTGATTGGTTTTGTTCGCTTCCGTACAGTGTACAGTCAGCAGCATAAATAGCTGAACAATATCAAAATTTTAAATCGCCTATACGCGTTAGGTTAAACTGAAACATTTTTTTTCTTCGTTTGGTATATAGTATTTTTTTTTATTTATTTTTGTACAGAGAAAAAAAAAGATTATTAAGAACACAAAAGTATGTAGGCAATTTGAAAATTTAAATTTGTTCAGATAGATACTTATGGCTATACATCAAGCCGTGTATTGGGTTCGTTTTTATCGATATAATTGTGGAACTACACAGTTGACTATCTACAGGGTCATTTTGGCATTGCGTTACTAAATGAAACCACATACTTATCTCGTTGAAAATAACACTTTCCATTAAGTTATTTGAACCATAGATGTAAAATAAACAACTGTAATTTTCGAACAAAATAAATATCAATTAAAAGAAATTTTAAGTTAACATGTCCTTATGCCACTACTACTGCTCTAAGAGAATTTCTCGCAGCAGTAAAAATACACTTTCAGTCAGAAATACACTTACGCACACAGCATATTCGCACTAAATTACAAAATTATCAAAAATTTGGAAAACTACAACCGGGATTTTAAGCGAAAATATTCGTTATTCATGGATGATTTTTGGCAAGATGTTAGCAGAGGTAAAGATGAATATGTGTTTTCATTTAGTAACGCAATATAAAAATGACCTTGTATATTCTAAACAGGAGTTCCTATCGAAAATAGTAAAAATACAGTTATTTAAACAGAATATATAAGAATGTTTAAATTATAAATTTTGTCCATACAATATTACAGATCATATCACTGTAGGTCACGGGTCTCACTAGTGAAAAGGTCTTTGTCCATCATACAAAATGTTAGATTTCACATACCTTTCAAATTCGAATTGAAAATCGTCAGGAACGTTAATAATTACAGTTCATTCCACATTATTGTTACAAATGTTTATAGCATGCAATATGTTCCTGGTAATATCTAAACGATTGATATTCACGTCAATTTTCTTCGCTTTCAACTAACCAATTTTTGTATGGAGACCATTATGAACAAGGGGAAGAGAATTCGTCACAATGTGCCCGATTAATAGCCCGCGCGATAATTCGAGTGTCATTAAGTATTATAACTTTATTATAACATTAACAAAGGCGAGAAATAAAATTAGGGGCGTCGCTATTGTTTCAAAACGAACCACGCTTGGAAATTATGAGTGTGATTTGCATAGCCACTATTGAACCTATAAAATATTATGAGGGTCGCATTTGTTTCAAAGTGAACCGTTGGTTACGTCACGTTTTGTAAATATCTTCGGGTGACACAGAAAGTTCGAATTCCTTTATTTAAAAAAAAAAACAACAACCACACGAATTGAGAAACTCCTTCTTTTTTGGAAGTCGGTTCAATACTTAGGTGCTTCTACAAATTACATTATTTCGTAAAAAAATTGTGGTATAAACAAAAAACAGCAGCGGCGGGGAAAGAACCAAGAAACATTTTTGCTTGTTTTTTTTATTGCATTGAATGACGAGTGTATATTTCATAATTTTACATACAACCCATAACATGCTCCCTTACAAGCAACACGATGTACAAGTTAGAATTCAAATTGAAAACGAGTTCCTAATATTAAAGGTCCGATTGGATAGTATTTTTATTCCCGTCACCTAACCGGGATTGCTAATTTCCGAAGTGGCTCTAGTCGCCCAAACGATTTCATACGCAAACAAGTTTATCAACACGTCGGTACTTGATATTCATAGATATGATTTATTCAGGAAAATACATTTCTATTAAGGTTTTGCATATTATTATTGATATGAGCACCATAATGCTAGATCAACCGTGGATGTGGGTTATTAGGTAGAAATAGTAAGCGATGGTTGTTAGCAAAGAAGTATGGACTACTTAGCTTTTGCGCGCAGCTCCGCCCGCGTTAAAAAGTTTAAAAGTCCGGGATAAAAGTCCTGCTTTATATTTTATGTAGATAGAAGTAGCCTATGTTTTTTCTCAGGCTCTAGACTATCTGTGTACCAAATTTCATTTAAATCGGTTCAGTAGTTTTGTCGTAAAAGCGCGACAGAGTTACTTTCGCATTTATAATATTAGTAAGGATTTATTGTTGAGAAGTAACAGCAAATGTACTGCTACATGTTGAATTCCTGTGAGAGATTGGTACTAATCTTATCGGGATAGTAACTCCTGTGCGAATAATTTGCCACAGCGTAACTTTACGACGCGGAAGCATATTTTTTTATTATTTCGTTCGTTTATTACGTATACAACATTTTTATTTATATAGAAGAGCAATGATTTTGCGATATATTTGTCTAACGAATAGAATATCGATATAACATTTTACCAGAAGCAGTTAAGAAGTGTCAGGGAAAAATCAGAAACTGTTAAAGTCACAAAAAATACAATCACGGAACGGTCTTTATCAATATAATAGTGTTTTTGTTATGCAGCTACAACATAATGAAAAGGAATGATTTGATTTTTGTTTGTTTCTAATGGATACACGGTTACACGCGGGTGGAGCCGCGGGCAAAAGCTTCTCTAATATAAACATTGATGACATTAATGAAACCGTATCCTACTAATAATATAGACGCGAAAGTTTGTAAATATGGATGTATGGAAGTATGGGTGTATGTTACTCTTTCACGCAAAAACTGCTGAACGGATTTATATGAAAATTGGCGCACGGGTAGATCATTACCTCGATGAACACATAGGCCACTTTTTGTCACGGGAAAATATGAAGCGGGAGTTTTATCCCGGAAAAACTTGTTACGCGAGCGGAGCCACGGGCAAAAGATAGTTATTTTATATTTTTTAGATGGCGTTTTTTATATATTAATGCATGTAATACAATAGTAATTAGCACATAGTTCATATGTTCCTAATTTCGTGATTGACTTGCCTTTCGTTTATAACGCACTAAAACTATTATTAATTTTATCGTTTTGAATTACTAAAACAATGACTTTCTTCATTCAGAAATAATGGATAAGGTCACATTTTCTACAAAGTAAGGGGTGTGCTTTCACTGAATCGTTTTAAAGTAACAGATACAAGAATGAATGACAAATCGGACGTGAAGCCCATCGGGGGCTGTCAAAGCGCTAGTTACTATGACTGATTCGGTCGACGGTGCAAGTCATCTTCGTCTTGCCCTTCGATTGACTCGCGACGAATGCACTATAATAGGTATTGTAGGTAGAAATACTTACCGGTTTTGTATGTGGCTATTTGATCTTATTGTTAACGTAAATACCTCATAAATAATTCATTATTAGGCAAGTTAGCCAAATTAGGAAAAATATATTAAATATTTTTGTGATTTTGATTATTTTCGAGGATATGATCGGAGTCTGATATATTATGTGAGAGAATCAATACATTGTAATCCATAAATTCCACAAGCACGGTAATAATTGTCACAAGTCACTCGCCAAAAGACTTGGCTCGTCGAAAAAAATATTCACAACAGCAGTTAAATCGAGGGTAACTAAATAGCCGTTCGTTGGGGGCGAGCTGCGATATAATCGAGATGATTATGATTAATGACCCACCGAATTCAGGGGAGTGTTTTCTACGGAATTACCCGTGCGGTGCTACGTGCAGCGCTTGGAGACTGCGCAGAGCTGCGTAAGTCGTAACTTGTCGTAGCGCTGCGGCCTGCGTAGCGTAAAGTTACGTAGATCTACGCGTAGCTATTAGCTTCATAAAAGGTTTTATGTGGAGGCGACGAGTTATGAACTTTTTGACGTCATCTTAAGGCTGCCATATCCCAAAACACCTTCTTTTCTATTCAATTTTAAACCAAGAAATAATCAACATTTCGGTCCGAGAAAAATATATGTTATAGTTAAATAATCATTCTATATTGCTATGGATTCCAAAACACGATACTTACAACTTCGCTCGATCATAAAAAATCACGAAAACAGAGAAAATTCGGATTTTATTTCTAAAAATTAATTATAGTATATTAAACAATTACTTTAAAAATATAAGTCAATAAAAGGGTAATAACATTTAGCAGATTGCTATGCAAAAAAAATTTCACAAAAGTAATTCGCACTTTTCAAAATTCAAAAAAACACGAATTTTTTAACAATTCTGCACAACGCGTCTCGTTTCAGATGCGCCCGAGGCGCCGTGGAGGTCGGACCTACGTCAATTTTTCGCGCTTTCTGCCACTAATTTATCGAAGTATTTGACAGCTTTTGTTTATAGTTGGACCGCGTTATGTAGAAAAGGAACCAATTACTTTTGAACAACAATTATGGATTCTTATTTGTAATAGATGGATTTTTCTATGAATCTTTCCTATTCTTTTTCTTTCTTCTTTAAACACGTTGTCATACTTGTTTCAACTCTTGTTTGTTTTTGCTGAATAGTAAAGGATCACATTTGAATTTATTGCGTGTAAAATATTAAAATAATATATTTGGATAATATTTTGGCATTATACATACAAAGGAAAATAATGTAAATAAAGAAAAATGTACTTTATTGTAAAAAAAGCGTGGGATGCATGGTGTCAATACATATAAATATTTTATTGAAAGATAATATGAGTAGAAGGATTATCATTTTGATAATATCTTAAAAAGCACCCCACGCTTTTTTTACAATAAAATAAGTACATCTTTTTCTTATTTGCACTATTCTTAATTCAAATTTATTGAAATTTATTTTCTATTTTTGTTGGATTTCCTATAAAACATGTTTTTTAGTTTTTTTTTTCTAACTGTTGTTTATTTTTCATTTTTTAGTCTTGTTCTACTATTGTCCAACAGATGTCACTAAAAACAAGTAAGATTATTTTTTTACATAAGAGTAGCCAGTTTAGTTATAACTCTACTATGGTCCAACAGATGTAAAAAAAAAATGAGCTATCATTTACGTATTCATTTTGAATGTTTATTCATTATTAGTTGGATTTTCTATAAAATAGTGTTTTTTGTTTAAAATATTGAATTGTCTTCGGTTCTTGATAAATATGCCAAATTTTCATCCGACGTTTTGAAGGCAGTCAAAATCATGTTCAAAGTTTCGGTTACATAGATACATTTAAACGTACGTTACATAGCTTAATTGAAATTTATTTTCTATTTTTTAGTTGGATTTTCTATAAGGCTTGTTTTTTGTTTTTTTATTTGCTATTTAATATTATGGATAGAAGATCATAGTACAGAATAACACAAAACCTTATTATTGATACAAGTAATTCCCAATTATTGCGATATCAATACCGGTATTTTTAAGTTCTTCATTTGGTCCAGTAGCCCACAATTTTCATGAAAAAATCCCGTTTTGGGTCCCCTAAATTAAGTATCTGCTTATAAATATGCATACGAGCTCTGCAGACCCTGGAGGTATCGGTATAGGCTTCTTTGTGTAACATCTATAAAGCAGTACTAGAACCCGGTGTGTCTGTACATAGAAAGAAAAATAAAATAAAAAATAAGGGGACGACTAAATAAGAGTAATAGAACACAAATCACCGTTTTTTTATTTCATTCTTTTCTCGCTGTTTGTCTGCGTATCTGTTTTTCTGTTTATTTGTTAGCGCACATCTCCGACACTTCTAAACGGATATCTATGAAATGGTATGGAGATAGCTTGAGTCCCTGGGTAGAGCATAGGTATACTTTTTAACCTATAAAAATTATTTTGTGCGGGCGATGCTGCCAGGAAACAACAATAAAATAGTATGAGTCACAATAGTACATACTAATACAAAATAATAAGTTATTTTCAGGATTTTACGGCAATTTGGACTTGACTACAATTTATATGAAGACCATACTATTATGATTTGAAAAAATACTGTCCGACATATTTATAGGTATATGGAGTAAATTTTTCAGATGGGACAGCAAAGTCAATATTTTCTATTATGAACCACAGTTCAAACTTTAAAGTAGGTAGTAAACAAATACGAAAATATCATTTAAAAAATCGCGATAAAATAAAAAAAATGGTTTTATTTCAATGTCTTACCAAGTTTTTTTGTATGTCGGGTAATTCCTTTTTATTGATCTCATTGAGGGTGTCTGAATATATAACGTCGCGTAAGATAAAATAATAACCGTGAAAAATCCATTTGATTTGTCAGACTAGTAGTAGTCGCAAGAGTTGGGTATATAATAAGGCTGCCAAATCATATAAAGCAACTACTTCGGTGCAGTTCAATACTAATTACTAAGTAGTAACTATTGCAGTTTTCATATCGGTCATTGCTTAGTTGAGCGGTTACTATGTTAACCATTCCATATTCGCGTCTTCCCCGGCGAACAAGACGTCACTTTTCATTCAATGGAAATCGTCTTTACGCGCCTACCCATAGGGTTCTAATAAAAAAATCTGAAATGACACCTGTCAAACTCGGAATACTGAAAGGGTTTCGGGTTTAAACTTGAGGTCATATTCAGGTTACTGGACTAGTCGATTATTATAGTTAATATTGGTTAAGTAATTGTCTCAATCACCAATATTATGTCACAATAACTAAAGATAATAATGAATCATGATTCATTCACCACGTCAAGACGTGGTATTGTACTCTGCGAACATTTGATTACGTAATCATTGATCAACGAACAATAAATCGTGACATCAAGACATAATTCATAGGTAACTTTTATTATGTATGCCTACGTATATGCCTATTTCTACCTGCGACATACATATGTTTGGATAGTACTCCCAAAAGTTAGAACTTCGCAATAAATCGTATAATTTTAAAGTCCTCCAATTTTGAGATGTATGTAATTTTATTTTGCTTAAAAACTACATCTACACTTATCTATACTAATATTATAAAGAGGAAAGATTCAATTGTATGTTTGTTGGCATTGAATAGGCTCCGAAACTGCTGGACCGATTTGAAAAACTCTTTCATCAATATAAAGGTCCATTATCCCAGGAATTATAAAGCGGGACTTTTATCCCAGAAATCATTCACGCGGACGAAGCCGCGAGCAGAAGTGTAGTTTAAAATATATTAGCTATCGATGGAGGGGTCTAATTTTTTTTTATGGATTCAAGATCCATATTTTTGTCCTTTTAATATTCGTATAGTTTGAGCCGTGTTAGATTTTGAGGCCTAGCACCCATAAAAAAGCGGACATCTTTTGTCGTAAAACAAACTGCTTCACTATCGTTTAATTGTTTATTGTGACGTAGTCGCGGCTCATCGGTGTCAAGCGAGTTCATTTGAAATTCAACATCGCGGCACCTGACGCGCCGGTACATTAGACAGCTGTAAATGCCAACAGCGCTCAGATATCCTAGCCTTAATGGAACTTGCAGACAATGTTAACAATATCATTGATCTGCAATTTTATGAACTAGCTGGCTTTGTGTAAACTGTAAAATGAATGTGAAGTTCAGGATGAAGAAATTGAGGTTACGTATGTAAATAATGAAATTTGATTACTCGAATTATTATAGAGTCATAAAACACGTCGTATTCAGTGAAATATTTATCAGCGTTATTTAGAAATTCCGACCCCTACTACAAAATATTCTAATTCATCAGCGATAACAAGGTATTTTCCAAACGATATTGTATTTGCAAATCCCATATTTAATTTGGTTTCATGCAGGAATTAGATAAAGTTCGTATAATGATCAAGGATGACGAAATAATTAAATAGCGTCTATGGCAACTCAGTATAATAGAAAAAAATCTACTACTGGTATCATCTATACTGGCAATCGCTATACTACTACTTTTTATTTATATTTTACTAGCTTTTGCTCACGACTTCGCCCGCGGTGAAATTTTATTCCGAGATGAAAGTCCCACTATATATTTTTCCCAAATACAAAGTAGTCTTCTTTCCGAGGATCTTAAACTATCTCCATACTAAATTTCATTGAAATCTGTTCGGTAGTTTTTGAGTTTATCGCATTCAAATAGACAGACAGACGTGGCTGGAGGATTATGTTTTAAAATTATAATTTTCAAGGAATCGACTTTCATCCACTCGTTTTCC
Source organism: Lapara coniferarum (assembly GCA_949316025.1). Classification (NCBI taxonomy): domain Eukaryota; kingdom Metazoa; phylum Arthropoda; class Insecta; order Lepidoptera; family Sphingidae; genus Lapara; species Lapara coniferarum. Next base: position 14,828,595 of record OX438933.1, on the reverse strand, counting down.
GCGGCCGGCGTGACACGAAAGTTGAGAAATATTCGTAGTAATCGCTTTTATCGTACAAATGGATGGAACAATGTTAGCACAATAGCTGAATGTAAGCTGCTAGCGTTGGCACGCGCAGCGATTACCATCGGGACGACTCGGGAATCGGGCGCACGGACCGCGAGCGAAATGATTATAATTATTTGCAACATCTAAATCGACACAACACCATTTCTTTACGATTTTACGACTGGAAATAGTGTCTATTTACCATGATTATACAGCGGTAAGTGGACGATAGCCTAGTTGGGAATGGAACGGTCTGCCGAGACAATGTCCGGAGGTTCAAAACCCAATGCACACACCTCTGACTTTTCAAAGTTATGTGTGTATTGTCCATCAATTATCGTTCGCTTTAACGGTGAAAACATCGTGAGGAAACCTGCATACCTAAGAAGTTCTTGATAAGAATTTCGAAGGTAAGTGAAGTCTACCAACCCGCACTAGGCCAGCGTGGTGGACTAAGGCCTGAACCCTCTCGGTAGTAGAGGAGGCCCGTACCCAGCAGTGGGACAGTATATACAGGGCTGGTATTATTATTATTATACAGCGGTACGAAGGTTAATGTATAACGACTGTAAAATCAAATTTCGAATGTCCATCTAAATAGCAAATTATTTGCCTAAGCCCTATGCCAGAGAGTTTTATCTCAATTGTAAGTATTTATGTAATCCAATTATACGATAATTTATTGAAAGTTTACCATGCCTATCTGTTTTACACAAAACAAATCTACCATATCGATGTATTATGCTCTGAATGCACTATTTAATACAATAGTTGAATCCATATTGGCGACCATTTCGCAATATCCCCCCAAAAAGCCGCGATTCACCTGAACAGTAACAAATTAGGTTACATCTCGCAGCCAAATAGAATTGACGAAACCGATTACGTTTTCCATTTGCTATCAAAATTGGTGGGATGAACGGTCGACGAGCGCTTCTGTTCTGCTTTATTGCACGCTCTGATATGATTGTTTTTGTTCTGATTTATTGTATTGTTTCATCATTACCCCCGGAGATCGGCGACGTGCTGTTGTTTTTTTTTGGTATTTTGTATTGTTTTTTGCTTTTTAATTAACTTTCAATTTTTATAATAACCGAATGCGTTGAAGAATTAAATTCTTGCATGATTATTACTTTAAAGACAAAATGTAATAATTGTATGTTTAGTAAGTAATGTGAATTGACAATACAGTTAACGATCAGTTGGAGTGTGGTTTTTGGGTTACTTGGTGCGGCATGGAAATATAGAATACCGGTAAAAGTTAAAAAAAAAATCCCAACATTAAGACAAATATTACAGAGGTTCATATTAATTATAAGCTGATGAAACAGTTCCAATTATTGTATCTTGAACATCTAACAGAAATAAAGAATTATCCGTACATCGTATATCTCCAAAGGGTTCCAGACATCACAAGCCGTCAGAAAAACGCAATTCGCGGTCCTGCTAGTAGTTCAATAAATTTCATCTGGCGCATTATATTTGCACGGAGTATTGTTGACGCAGTGCGCGTCACGGGTCGCGCGCACGTCGAGACCCGGCGCGGGGAGGCGTCGGACCGACAGATCAAACACAGCGGGAATCTATCCCTTGTGTAGAAATATGCTCCTATTCTCGTACTTCGGTATTGGCAATGTTAATCTTAATCGGAGTGTGGAATTGGGTCACTGAATTTTTTCAACAATATAACATTACCAGCACTGCATTGTTTAATGCTTACTGCTGGACTCGGGCCTCTACTGAGAGGGTTTAGGCCTTAGTCTACCACGTTTTTTTTTTATTTTTTTTTGTTTTGTTTTGTTTACGCGGAGAAAGTGAATTATTACTACCGCCCAGTGTTCAAGGGGAACGACTGAGCGGTTATGTTGGGTTCACCGTGCCTTACGACCTGACGTTGAGCCGCCCGGAGAGATGGAAAACGTCGGGCGACCGCCGGGCCGAGTCCCTAACCTATGTACACCGCACGGCATACCAACCAAAACTCCGCGGTAGCCATCTTCGTCGCATTAAATTATATAATTCTGTATACTAACTTACAACTAAAATTTCTAAATATTATTTATCTCGAATGTTGGTTTCCCAAGATACAGGCCTTGCCTAGTTTGGGAACCCCTGGTAATTTTTGTATTTAAGAACTGATTCTTGTGATATTTATGTATTTTTTTGTATAATTTTTAAGTCTTTGTAAGTCTAAAATTTTTAATTAAAATTTTGAATTTCAATTTGAATTAGGGACGGCTGCGGGCTTCCTCCGACTCAAGTCTAAGTTGTCGTCCGCAACCGCCCCTGCGCGTACCGCTATTGCGGTCCGTCTCGTGTTGTTGGGGGGGGGGGGGGGGGGGCTCAGAAGCCCCCGTACATCGAACGACGCCCTCGGCGTCAAAGGCAGCGTGAGGCCTAACCGCTACGCTGCCGTCCATCACGGGGGTCACAAAAGTTGGCTAGACTAATAGGTGGACGGCCCCTTCCGCCCACCCGTGACCCCCGAAGCCCCTATTAGTCGCCTTTTACGACAGGCAGGGGATACCGTGGTGGAATTCTCCAAACGCCCGCGATCCACAGGGCGGGAGACGTCGGTCAGTGGTCCACCCGACGCCTCCTACGTCTCGTCTGGTGGCGAGAGGGATCACCACTCCGCTGGCGATCCCTCTCGGCACTCTCCTTCCGCCAGAGGACCACCTCGCAGAAGTGGGCCACCGCCTGCCAGGCCTCCCGGCCGCCGACCATGGAAGCGACCATGGCCGGCAGCGAGAGGTCTTCTCCGACGACTGCTCTGAGAGCGCTGCGTTCTTCATCCCAGGCTGGGCAAAACTCCAACGTGTGTTGGGCCGTGTCCAGCGGGCAGTTGTCACAATAGTGACACACGGCCGACTCCTCTATCCCCACCACCCTAGTCTACCACGTTGGCAGTCTTCACATGTCCTTGAAATTTTTATGGAGAATCTCAGGTATGTAGGTTTCTTCACGATTTTTGATAAACAACATAATTTCGAAAAGTCAGAGGTGCGTATCTACCTTGGGTTTTGACCCTGCGGACATTTTTTCCGCAGACCGTTCCATTCCCTGGTCTGTCGTCTGTTGTCTAGGCTAGGCTGTCGCCCACTTCATTATTATTAATTAGTTTGTATTAATGACTTCTCATATTTTCTATATAGTTTATATTAATAAGTTTTTTAATAAAATAAAGAAACCGTTGTCACTTCTTTGTGCAACGATTTTTTTTATGGCCGGTAAGGAGTGATGGTATTTAGAACACGCGCTAAGGAAACTGATGGATAGCATTGAATTACCTATAGGGGAAAAATTTAATTTTCAGTTTGTAATTTAAAATAATGATTTGAAATATAAATTCTTATTAATGTCAAAATTAAAAGCTATCTATGACAATATGAACAAATTAACAACAGGAAAAGAACGATACAACTACACCCATTATTATGTTATAATTAAGCAATAGTTGATCCGAAATATTTTTCCAGCTGAGGGAATCTAAGATACTTTTTATTTCCCCGAGAAAACTATTTCCTCATTCACCAAGAAATTACCGAGCTCAAGTGTGCTTCCCATTACTCATGGGTAAGTGAATTTAAGCTGGCTAATGTCCGAACTGGTACTCAAACTGAAACCCCTTCACGACTGATTGGCGCGTACCAAATGAACCTCACCGTGTTAGCCTTTTCTACCGTAATTGCCATCGCCGACACCAATCTTAGCCGCCGGATCGAATACCACAACGGGTAACGAAATAAGTCATACTGCTATAAAAATAAGGTCCAACTTTCATTGACCGTTTATTCTATGCGAAAACGGTCTTATTGCGTTTGCTTCGAATCGAAAATCGTCTATGTGGGTTTCGATGTGCAAAACCATATCTTATTGCGTAGCCTGAAGGTAGTTATTCCTGTGCGGTGAGTGAAGTGTGGGGTGCAGGGCTGAAGGAGTTAATGCGTGCCGCACAAAGGGCCAAATCACTGCCCTACAGTCGTGTAGCGTCAAAGAGCGAATTTGTATTCCAATTATAACGCTCGCTAGACAGACGGTCGATAATATTGAACATTTAGGGAACTTTTTCTAAAAAACATTTTTTATTATGATATAGTTTTTGACGCACGTACATGTATAATAAAATATTCAGTACAGAAAAAATATTGCCAGAATTATACAAGTTCATAGGTAGGGCAGAAAAATAAAATTTATTTTTTACGGTCGAATTTTGACCAGTGATAACATACCATTAAACTACACAAATCTATGATACATTTAGTGAAATAAAGGACATAGAATCACTTAGACCCATTCACAACGAAGATGAACCCGCAATCTGTACAAAAATTATGTGATTCGCAAACAATAAAGCAGTGCTCACGCTGAGGCAATAAAATAATAATAAAAGGATAATTAATCGATTTTAGTGCATTACTGGCGGTCCCCTAGCGGTCGTTAGTGCAATTCCATCGCCCCCTGACATTAGCAGTTTGATTGCGATGCGCCGTGCTCTATGCCCCCATCTCGAAGGCGATTTAATAATGTACGCCCCGCAGATGTATTTTGACATTTCTATTTGTTAAGACATATGATTATTGGTTGGTAATTGTTTTGCGATGGATTGGAATGCGGATTAGGTTTTTGATCAAGCTACAGATGTAGATGATGAAGTTACAGAAATGAATATTATATCGACGTTCACTATTAGTTATCTAACTTACAGACATAAACCAGAAGAAAGGATACTATTATAGTATGTAATATGCACTCATTTGTTTATATATACAAATCTAGCAAATGTCAGAAGGGAAGTAAGGGGGGTGAATGGCTTCTAGAGTCCCCAATTGCCAAGCTCACCTGCGCGTGGTGCACCCTGCCGGCTAACCGACGAGCCTCTGGCGACCGACCAGTGGCGATATAACCACTCCAATATGCTGGAATGCCTTCAATACCCGTGCCATTGGCGGGCAGCAGCGCCGACGACGGTAAGAAAACATTCCAGCAACTGCGGTCACCAATCCGCCTGCCAAGCGTGGTAACTATGGCAAAACCCCCAAATGTCATATTATAGTGACAATTTAAACTAAATTCTAATTTCCAAAGATGCATCTGTTTTCTTCTTCTGAATTCTTCTTCTGAAAGAACTTTTCTCGATTAAAGTCTCACTGAACTTTCCCAGGCTAAAATTTGCCTATGTTAATCCGGGACATAGTGTATTTTTGTGCATAATTGTATCCGTAACTATTGAGAAGTTATAGCAATTATAATATTAATAACATTACAAAAAAAAAATTACAATGCTTAAAGTAATGATACGGAAAATACACAAACATTCTACAACAAAAAGACTGGTGTAAAAATTAGTAACATAATATAATGATAGGGTAGGGGAATGCCTTCACACGAATCCTTTGCTTCCTCCATTATCTTTTCTACGGAGCGTCAACTGCGACGGCTTTTATCACTCCATTAGTCACTTATACTATTCTGCAGAAATTAGCACCGACTATGCGACACTAGTTTGAAAATATGAATTGGAATTTTTAAGTTAAAAATACTATTTTTAGTGGCCAAATTCAAATTCATATTTTATTTATACCTATTGTATTGTAAAATAATATCGTTATAATACAATACAAACGCCAATTCCAACTACATATAAAGAAAATTATTGTAGGACTAAACTACAAGAGGTGAGAAAACAACGGTGCCCCAAAAAAGCCATTTGATGAAAGGAATGAAAGTGATAAATTCTGAAATCTGTCCCTAAGTACAAACAGGACAAAAAAGACATTGTCGGCTGTCGCACGCACGTCGGTGAAATAACATAGTGATTTTCTTTGGTTTTCGTCATGCCCTTGTTTGCATGGCGCGTTGTTTTAGCGGTGGGTCGCTCGACTGGGCGCGTCCGATCAAACTTTGAGCAAACACTCTTTAACCTACAGAGGGTTTGTCACGGTCATGACATTTACTGTCACGTAGTTAATTGTACAATAAAAAAATGGGTTTTAAGTTATAAATCATACTGAGATTAGCTTCTGAAAATGCTTTAATTTTTAACACAAACGTCCATGAAGATGTAATAAGTGGTAGTGGATTTATACACGTTAGAATGGATCTTATTTACGCAGAAAAGCTTACGATTTTACGCACACTCTACGTTTTTTTTGCATTGAATGATGAGACGAGCATGCCGTTCGCCTGATGGTAATCGATACGACCACACATTAACAACACAATTCAGCACCTTGAGTTACAAAGTACTGTGTGGCATTCCACTGCGATCGCCATCCTGAGACATAAGATCTTAAGTATCATTATGCCCAGTAGTTACACTGGCTACGACGTCCTTCAAACCGAAACACAACAGTTCATGCACACTGCTGCTTGACGGTAGAAATAGACATTGCGCTGGTACCCACCTAGACGGACTCTAACATATGTGAGACCTATCACCAGTACGTACTCAAGCTTTTTATGCCGATTGTAGACCAAGAGCTAAGCTAAGTTAGTTTAGCTTAGCTCGTATAGCTAAGATATTTTTACATACCACTGTGCAAACTGCACACTATGTAAAGTAAGCTATGTCCTATGTGTGATTTATCCAGCCATGCGAGCTAAGCTAAACTAAGTTAGCTTAGTTCTTGGTGTGCATCCGGCTTAAATTAACTTGTAGTTACGTCATAATATGATATTTGAAAATGCGGAGAATTTTTTGGAGGTATAACCACAACAATTTTGTGAGCTTAATTTTTTATACCCGACGGAGAAGAGTACCATATTTCTACTAGGCCTATTTGCCTGCCGTTCTTCCGTTGCCTGTAAAGTAGCTAGGAACGATTCCTTTGTAAGTTGTCTTCAAGAACCAACAGTATATGGGTAAATGTCGTGGATGGCTTGCGTGTCTGACCTCAGTTTCACCAGTTCGTGTTTACAATTTACCAGTGTACAGAGGCGCCTTGCGTAACGCCACCAGCCACCTTATTTTATGGTGATCGTAATTGTGGGGTGCACATATTTCGGTAGAGCACATTTTTGTTCGTCTATAGTTGGAATTTTATCGTATGAAATTTTAATAATGTGGTTCGAAATTTTGTCCAATAGAACTAGTTTATTGAAAATTAATAATTGAAAAGATAACGGTCTTAAAGTGGTATCTGTTTCTGAATTAAGGATCGAGAATACTTTCTAATTAAGGGAAATACGTCGATCACAGCGAAATTTTGTGCAATTTGAAACATTGCGATGGGTACGGATGTCTCAAAGTGGTATATCAGAGCTCCAGAATACCTTCTAGAAGATACTAGTCGATCGACCGGTGGCGTCGCGCGTAGGTATTCGTAGACTTTAGTCGAAAAATATCACGGGTTACCTAATATTTTCAAATAAAATTTCTATACGACAGCCCATATCCGATGCGGCAAGAGAATTGCGAAATCATGTACCTGCTATACATCTAACAGAAGTTCTAAAGAGATCTAGATCTAAAGAGATTTTAACATCGGTTAGATTCCGATCTAGGGATGCTCCTGCAAAAGATACGAGGGAAGTAAAAATTCATTAAATAACAATATCGATTTGTTCAATGTTTAATTCGACTGAATTTTTATACACCACAATGAAATGGGCATATAACTGAGGTAACCGGAGCCAATGTAGTTCGCTTGGCAGGCACGCGCCGGCCACGAGCGCAAACAATCCCACTCAATGTTTTCTAATGAAATCGAGAAGTGACGAATGTCGCCGGCATTTTGCGACGCCCGCTTTATTAAAACGTACGCCATGGGCTATTGACCGTCGTTTTTGTGGTGGCTTTTGAACGATCTCGAGTCCAATGAAAACGATATTGGAAGCTCAGGCTATCTGCTGGAACTTTACCACTACATTTATGCTTTACGGCAAGTTGAACAAGTGACTTAGCAGGACAGATTCTTGGAATAATAAACGTTTATTATCACTTTAGTATAAGAATGGAACAAACCAGTGTTAATAATGCAAATGATATCGATAAACATTATGTAACAAAGTTGCCACTGCGTATAAATAAGTGAAGCTCCACGAGCGCCTTATCTGAAACTAAACTTAGAACGAATTCTTTATCAACCGAAATCATTCCCAGTTGAACAAATGAAAATGTAACGAAGTATAAATTCTTGGGCAGCGAGGGTCGGTCGTCAAACATTCGCGCCTGATGTTTGCACTGCACGGTCAGTTACACGGGCTACATAAAAGCTTATTTGTGTCTCCAATGGACAATATGACCCTGTGCTCACCGAAACACTTCTGTTTGAAAGAGAATTATTTTGTTTAGGCCTTTTTTACTGAAGCAGATTTTACATAAACGACACGGAGAGTTAAGGTAAATCCAGTAAAGTTTATTTAATATTATGAATAAAATACTGGCACTAGTTTATATTCTTGACCGCCTATTATCTTTACTAATATTAATATTATAAAGGGGGAATATTGGTTTGTTTGTTTGTAATGGATAAACTCAAAAACTACTGGACCGATTTTGAAAATTCTTTCACTAATAGGAAGCTACATTACTCCTGGGTGCTATAATACTATATAAAGAGAGCTAAATAAGCGATGACGCCAGTTTCAGGGTCGAGAGCCAAAAAAGCTCTTGGCAAGTAGCTGATCGTTTCAAATGAATTATTTGCCACCCTAATAAGTACACTCGACACTAATAAAGTCGGTAATGAGAAGTGCCCGTGATAGCGACCTCATGGGCCCCACTTCGAACATTACGTGAGAGTTTTACTTGATAAGCCTCAAGGATAATCTTTGCTAAGGGAGCCATGATAGGGATTAATTACAAGCGTTTCATGCTGTGTTCCCAGTTCCGATCATAAATTGCAAAAAATATTTGAAAGATAATGAAATAGTCACGTGAAAACATTGATGTAAAAAAAAACGAAAATTATTATTATTTTTAATTGACTATAAAAAGCGAATGGTTCTAAATTTGACTCGTTTGTATTTTTAAAACTGTCAATTGGTAATTAAAGGCTGCTAATTCTAGAAAAATATTCTAGCTAATGTCCAAACCGGAGTCCGAAATTGCTTCCATAGTCCATACTCTGCGATAGTAATAGACTCCGCGGTGGTGTCTACCCTGTCCAGACCATTTATAAATATGAAATATATATATACATAACATTATCCACATAAATATGAAATATAACCTTATAATAACATGTCATAAATTACTTATGCCGTTTTTTTAATAACAAAAACCGATCCTATGCGGTTGGCATACCACTTACCTGGTTGACGGAGATGCGTGTGCGCGTCCAGTGTCGATTTCGACATGGCCGATAAGGAATTGGTGCCATAGCCTGCAAAGATATAAAATGGAAGTTATTTACGCGGTAAAAATCTCAGACAAAACAGCAATTATCTCATTTCAAATTTTTGTGTGAAAGCGGTATCACCGATAAAGCCAGCCAATTCGTAACTTAAATTATTAGTTCAAGCCCCGCTTGTATATATAGATGTATGGGGAAACCCCATATACTCGGACGCCGGCGTCCGTAGCGGGGCTTGACGAGTCAATGTATGTTTGGGTAAGTTCGGATACTCTAGCCAAAAAACTGCTAGTTGCCATAGCATTTTATAACACGGGCACATTTTTATAATTCAGCAGCCACTAAATTAATTTATTAGGATCTTGCGGTAATTTTAAATCACTTGCCTTCCTTCGATCCGACCTTACCCCATAACGGTTCTACCCCCAAAATCTAGCTATATCAATTACAAAAATCTGCGACGTTCATACTGTCGTACGGTGTATGTCCATTTTGTGTATTATTTATGTTTACCGTGGTAAATGGATGCTTTCATCGCGTTAGTCGCTCAACTATTCGGTTTCGTTTGATCGATCGCGTCGGATAGTGCGCCGGATTTTGTTGACCGTCCCAACATGTCAGTAAATATGTCACATTCATTACTATTCCGTGGAACTTTGTATTTTTCGATATTTGTGATGAATGTCGCATAAAATATATAATAATAAGTAATATATGTTTTAAATTAATACATTATTACTTAGTGTAAGATTTTTATATGAGGATACATGAGTCTCGCATTTTATACTAAACTTCTTTATCTTACTTTTCCATTGTTTGAAAACTAATACTACTCAATAAATTCTGTATAGAAATATAAAAATTGTGGGAAAAATAAAACATTCAAAGCAACACTATTCACAACTACAACACATCTAAATTTTGACAATCCCAGTTACTGTAAACATCCGAGCCCCTATATCGTGCAAATACCGTGAAACATGAAATCAAAAATACACCAGGAATCAAAGGAGCTTCCACAAACTTGTTCTAGTACTAACAACGCGTGAAATCGCGTTCCAACCATCAAAGACATGTTTTAATCCTATACTAAAGCCGTACGATCCGCTATGTGCCTTATATGTTTGATGTTAAAGTTTATATTTGATGCGAAGTAGGGAGCGCCTCAGGCGTCGTTCACCCCTAAAAAGAACAAATGCCGGGTGCCTTAATGTCCTTTTGTCCGTTGGATCGTACGTGTTAATTATAAAACCATTTGTGCGTCTGATTTAAAGTTGTAGGTACTTAGTCGGTGTTGGTGCATTCGCTAGAGACTCAATAATAAAACTCTTTAAAGCAAAATGTATGAGTCAATGTATTTTTTTCGGTGGTGGGGTTAAATGGTCAAGAAATGTGCACTATTTATAATTCTGGCTTGTAATAGGAGTGAATGAATGAAATTGTCCTAGCTAATTTCGGCCACGGCGGCCAGTTTCAATGGAGATCAGCCAGGTACGCAGGAGATATTATAGTGCACAAGTGTGTGTGCAATGCACAAGTGCATTCGCTCTCATATTCCGGTAAGACGGCAATCCGAGATGACCGGAGAGAGATCAGCCGCAGGACCAACGGCTTTAAGTGCTTTCCGAGGCACGGCGCTATCACACCGCCAACTTCCGGAGTCCGAGCTGCGACTGAGTAATATTTTTAAGATGGAAAAACCTAGTCACCGAATTTTTTGGCCCGACCCGAGATTCGAACGTAGGACGTCAGCCCTAATAGGAGTATTAGATGGATTAATGAGCAAGTCGGAGAAACATAAGCATTCCTGATATTAAACAAAGCTGTATCGAATGATACGAAGGAGGTATTTACCGAAGGAAACTTTTCTAAGGCCGATATATTTTTTTTATGGCGGTAGGTCTCTTATATGTAAGAGCCCGTCTGGGTGGGTACCACCGCAAGCAGCAGTGTGCATGCACTGTTCTACCGCCAAGCAGCAGTGTGTATGCATTGTTGTGTTTCGGTTTGAAGGACATTGTAGTCAATGTAACTACTGGACATAATGAGATTTAATGTTTTAAGTCTCAGGATGACGAGCGAAATGGAATGCCACACAGCACTTTGTAAGTCATGATGCTGTTTCTACTGTTTATGGGTGGTCGTATCGCTTACCATGCAACGGTATGCTCGTCTCGTCAATCAACGCCATAAAAAAAAAAGAATTCTGTAAGGCGACAATTTATTTGTAACATTGATGATGGATGATTAAAAAGAGAATATAGGCATCATGCTTTTCATTTCTAATTATCAATGGGTCCTCTGATCTTCATATTATTATAACCGACCTTGTAAATATATTTATAAAGTATAAATATTTCTTATGTATAAGAAATATTTTTACTTTATAAATATTATAGGTAGGGGATTAGGTTTATAGCGTTCTTATTGTAATAAGAACCCTATAAACCTAATCCCCTACCATTGACTCTTGAATTCTCTGAAATGATCCCTTATCTTAACATTAGAGGTCCGTTGTATCAGCTCTGTTCCGAGAGTACAAACATTTAAATGCGCAGTGAATTAATTAAGTCCCTAACACTAGGGGTGACGCCCTAAGGGGGCGAAATAGTGTTTTAAATCACTGTTAAGCGGTGTGATAGCTCATTTAGTACCGACACGCCTTGTGGGATCATTGGGATATGGCAGTATAATTATTAAGGGACTAAGCGGTCAATAAATAATTATAATTTGTTTATTCAAATTGCACGAAAGGGTATTTGACAATTTTCTAAAAATATTTTTATTAAAACTGCCTGACTGCCTCGGTGGCGTAGTTGTATTACAGTGCGACTGCAAAGCTGAGGTCTCGGGTTCGATCCCCGGTTCGGGCAAAGTGATATTGAGTTTTTCTATTCAGTATCAATCCGGAATCTGGAATTTGTGCCCGATATGGCGATAGGCTCGCCCCCTATCACATCATGGGACGGAATGTCGGCGAAAAGTGGGTGCACTAGTTGCGCCTCTGCCTACCCCTTCGGGGATAACAGGCGTGAGTGTATATGTATATATATATATGTATTTTTATTAAAAATGTATACCATCCAATATCTAACGATAAAATAATTATCAAAATCGGTTCAATGACAAGTAAGTTATAAAGTTTTGAATTTTGGTGGATGGGGAAGTTGTCAAATAACAGAAATATCAGACTGTGACGTAATTGAGTATCACCGGCCATAACACTGCGTGCGTCCGATAGAGACAGTGCGATATCCCCGCCACGTTCCCACTGTTGCTCACAAAAATATTTCAAATACGAATAAATGCTTTATTTTTTAAGCAATTCTGATGCTGATTTCACCATGGAATTTCTTTTTCGTACTATTTTCAGTTACATATAGAATTATGTACCAAATCAAATATAGGAAGCTACCCTTAAGTGCACTAGTTTTGAAAACAGTAAGAGTTTCTAAATGCTATAGGCAGTTTTTTTAGTGGAGTATGGCGATTTGATTGGAAAATATTCTGATGGTGACCTGTCTTATGTCATTATTCATCACACAAACACACACACACACACACACACACACTCACGCCTGTTATCCCCGAAGGGGTAGGCAGAGTCGCAACTAGTGCACTCACTTTTCGCCGTTATTCTGTCCCATGATGTGATAGAGGGCGCGCCTATCGCCATATCGGGCACAAATTCCAGACTTCGGGCTGATGCTGAATAGAAAAACTCAATATCACTTAGCCCGATCCGGGGATCGAACCCGAGACCTCAGCATTGCAGTCGTACTGTAATACAACTACGCCACCGAGGCAGTGGGCTTTTTGAGGCTTTTTAATTTAATATTAAACTAGCGGCCCGCCCTGGCTTAGCACAGGTAGCAAAGCATAATACTGTATACCTACATTTATTTTTCTGTCGTACAAAATATTTATGAATTATTCCTCTTGAATCACAACATCCATTGATGAAAAACTTATTAAAATCCGTTAAGCAGTGTTTGAGTTTATCGCGTTCAAGAGACAGACAGATGCGATAGGGGACTTTGTTTTATAATAAATAGCTTTTGCCCGCGGCTCCGCCCGCTTTAAAAAGTTTTTCCGGGATAAAAGTCCCGGTTTATATTTTTCCGGGATAAGAAGTAGCCTATGTATTAATTCAGGACATGATCTACCCGTGCGCCAAATTTTATCGAAATCCGTTCAGTAGTTTTCGCGTGAAAGAAGAACAAACATCCATACATCCAGACATCCATACATACTTATAACTTTCGCCTTTATAATATTAGTAGGAGTAGGATAGTAGGATAGAGATGTAGGGTCATATCCCTAAAAATAAAAAATAAACCGCGAGAAAAAAATCCGCAATAAAATTCCCGGTGTCTGTTTTCCGGGATAATAGTAGCCTATGTCCTCCTTTGGATCACAAACTATCTCCATACTTATTTTAATACGGTTGCACTGGCAGAAAACGATTTTTCGAGATTAAGGTCCCGGTTTATATTTTCCCGGGATATGAAGTAGCCTAGATTCTTCCCAGGGTTTAAAACTATCTCCCTGCCAAATTGCATCGCTATCGGTTCAGTGGTTTAGTCGTGGCGGCTCCACTCGCGAGAAATTAAAATCCGGGATATAATTCCCGGTTTATCTTTTTCCGGGATAAGAGTAATTATGTCCTCAACTGGATCTCGAAATATCTCTATACTTGTTTTCTTGCTGTTCCACTGGCAGAAAACGATTATCCAGGATAAAAGTCCCGGTTCATATTATCCCGGGATAAAAAGTATCCTATGTCCGTCTCCTGGTTCTAAGCTACCTCTCCACCAATTTTCAGCTAAATCCGCTCAGCCGTTCTAGAGTTATAAGTGGTGTAACTAACACCACTTTCTTTTATATATATAGATTAATACGTTATAATATTTTAGAGAATGTGTCTAAACTCTGAGTATTGTCTCCGATAGACGAATTATGTAAGTGATAACTGATAATAATACCATTAATATAATGTTACGAATTGATTATGAATTTAAAACGCATCTCGGTGTTTGGTTATCATCAAGGTTATATGACCGCCATCATATCCATTTTGATAATTATTTTTGGGAATAAAATGGTTGGTTAAATATATCGAGTCACCTTTCAATTTTCCAGATGAGGAGTGCCGATGAAAAATTCACACCATCATTCATAAAGTCGATTTGTTATACTTAGTAAGCCTTCTTAGTAATCTGCTTTTGGTTTCTGTTAGCCCAGTAGAACATGGTAATGTTTAAGATAACAAACACCGTAGAAAATTATATTCAGTATGTACTTAAGGATAAATCAAAATACTCCCTTATTTGTTAAACGTTGTTTACTTAATACCTTAATAAACATCGTCTATGATAACATTTGTAATAATATTCGACACCTGCTACTCATATACTCTGTTTATATAAGCGTGGAGATTTCATTTAAATCACAATCCTCCGTATACTATAAGTATATCTCTCATTTTCGCTTCACAGAGTACAAAACAATGGGGTGCTTACGGTTTCCCTCGTCACGCCTGAAGCGTTGCGGCTGTCTCGCTCACCCCAATGGGTTTCACAATGGGTGCGAGTAGTGAGGACAATGGCGACGAAAGCCACTTTCAGCTAATTTCCACTGCCGCCGTTCGTATCGTCCCATTTCGCTCCAAACTCCAGTGAGATTTAAAAATACTGGTTTATTTTTTTCCAGCGCTTTAATTTTTTTTAAGCATTCACAACGTTTTCTTATGCTTTTCCATTAGACACATACAAATCTGAAAATATCCTTTATAATACTCCTTTTACACTTGGGTATTCTGTAATTTGGATATTGATCTTTAGTCTAAAACAGTAATATGAGGCCTAAAATGTAACTTAAATATACTTTGCTTAAGCTGAAGCGTTTAAGTGAACTAGTTCTATTAATATAAGTTTTAAATACATTATAATTAATTTCACATCATCGACGAGAGAAACAAACGCAATAGACAAACCAAATCCTTTATAGACACGATAAACACTTTGATAATGTTTAGAGGAGCAGTCGATTGAATAAATCTGTATACAATATTATTTGTAACACAAACGAAAGCTACATCGAGAATGTTCTATTGTGGTAAATGCACACGGACAATGGAATAATGCTTTAAGAAGATAACAATTTCTAAGGGAAAATTTTATTTTTTCTAATGTACATTAAAGTATTATAAATAAATAACAATAAATAAAATAGTTTATGACTAATAATTGGTATGCATATTTATATGAACTATATAAAGTGTGACAGAGATATTTAGACATATTGTAGTATGTTTAATGAACCAGATTACCAATTAAATTTTAAGCATAATTTTAAACTACATAATATTATGCATTATGATTCATTGTGATGTTTTTAATTTTTTTTCTTTTCATCTTCAAGTTCAAGTAATACCAAGTACCGCATTTGTCATTTAACATTATTCATATTAATAATAATATCAAATCTAGTTGAATCAAATTATGAATGTGCTTGAAAACTTGGGACACTAAAACGACGACTTAAATCGTAATTTGTGTGTTCAAATTCGTTTCGTATTTGACTCTTACAAATAGAGGTGCAAATGTTGTGATTAATATCAATTACTTACATCGAGGCCCACAATCGTTGGCTAATGACCGAAGTTGACTTTATACATACCGTGGTTCAGTGTTTAAAGTTCATTAATATTTTATAGATAGGGGACGAGCGAACTATTTTAAAAATCATTCGAGATGTCAGCGATTTACTAATGGCTTCTGATTAGTATAATATTATAATGTATTGTTATTGCTGTCTTATATTGAACTTGAATCGAACCTAATTTCAAGTATAGTGCAATAAACGCACTTGTTTAAATACAACATAACTATTTAAAATGAATTAGAATGCCATACTTGTTACATGAAGTTATAGTTGATATCCTCGAGTATTAATTGTCGCATTTCCCCATCTACCAATACGAGCCAAGCCTGCATATGGCTTTCGTAGGTTGGTATACCACATGATCTATATTAATGTGGTTTTCAATTAATCTAACGGGTTTGTTGTGAAGGGGAAATTAGTTGTGGTGTCTGATTGCTGGGGCCAGCAAATTGCTGTGGATATAGAGATATTGCGGCGTTTGGATATTGCAAACTAAATGTTGCCTGCGTCCATAGCCGAGTATAATTTGTATTTATTAATATGCTATATTACATCAAGATAAACTTAATCTCTGTCCTTGGAGGGCTGGTAGACGTAAATCTGCTGTTTTCCGAGTTTATTGTTCATTAAGTATGTGACAAATTAATGTAATGTAAGCATTAGTGGATATGAATTTTAAATTGTATAACGCAACGATATTTTAACATACGAAAGCTTTCAAATGTTGGGTATTAAAATAGCTAAATATTTAAATATGTGATTTCAGAATTCTTGTTAGAATTTTAGTAATTTCTCAACCAAGGCCCTCGTGAGCCTTACTTTTGTTTTATTACATCAAACTAAAATGAATTTATTTTCAACGTGATCGCCTAAAAATTGTGTTAAATTACCAACGTATAAATTGAATATTATTCATTTAAATAATTATTTATATTACGAGCGTGTATAAGTATCGCAAGTCATTAGATGCGACCTACCACTAAGTGAGTTGAAAATTGAAAACCAACACCAACTACGAAAATCCTTTAAACTTTCAACACTGGGAAGCATAAAACAAGTGAATATTTTTATTTAAAATTGTAGCCTGGAGTAACTATGGCAATGGCCAGAAGCCACCGTAATAATGTTCTGTTGGTTGGTTAGAATAAAGTTAAATACTTTATTCCTTTCGGCAACGAAGAGAAACATCATTTTAATCACCATGTAATAAACATAAAATAATCATAAAATTATTTAATATATCAACACCAACATCGCTCGTATTTTTCCGAATGTTGAGCGGCTAATATCGGCCGGTGCGCGCAATAAGCCCCTGGGGAGAGTCGGCTAAATGGTAATGAGTGAGCGGGGGTGCAAGTCGCCACGGTTCGGCAAGCCCCGGCTTCCCAGCGGACCAGGGCGCGACCGTTTGCATGTTTTTCACATTATAACATCATTGCTTTAATAATTTATTAATATTTATTGTTTACACACATACTGTTGGGGTCGTAACATATTTTTGTGTAATAATGCGACCTTTTTTGAGGTTAAACATGAACGTGTTAAAATTATTGCTTGAAAAAAAGTTCTTTTTTATGATATAGGAAGCAAACGAGCATACGATTCACTTGATGGTAAGTGATCACCGCCTCCCATGAATATCTGCAATACTAGGGGGTACAGAGATGCGTTGCCGGCCTTTTAGGTGGGAATACGCTCTTTTTTTTAAAGTCGGCAGGTCGTATCTGTCCGGAAATGCTGCTGGCGGCAATTGGTTCCATAGTTTAGTTGTACGTGGTAGAAAATGTCGGCTGAAACATACAGTGGTGGATTGCCAACCTCTGGGGTGATGTGGATGGAATTTGGAGTTCTGCTGCGTTGTACGGTGATGGAACTCAGCAGCAGGGATAAGTCCGAACAATTCTTCAGAGCACTCCCCGAGGTAAATGCGATAGAGAATGCAGAGCGATGCTACATCTCTACGCAAAGCCAGGTCAGAAGGCTTTATCTAGATCAAATGTTGCTATATGGTATTTGCCATAATAAATTTGACTGTATTAACATTAACGACGAGATCTCATTATCGGTTCCCCTACATATTGCCCGTTTATGTAACAACCATTCTAATGATGTATTCCATACTAAATTCTGTCGGACTAATGCTGGTGAGCGTGCACCTTTACGACGTCTTATGAAGTCATACAATGAATATTTTTCTGATATAGATTTGTTTGCATTAAAGCCCCACGTGTATAAAAAAACATATATTGGAACTATCAACAGAATTGTAATGATTTATTTCACTTAACTTTTTTTTATGCATAATTTCTATTCTACAGTTTCTTATACTAAATGTTGGTATAAATAAACTGGAGAAGTGGAAATTCTGCGGTGTAGGCACAAATTATTAACATAATAGTTAATCTGGGGACAACGGTGTTGGTTAGACAATAAGTTAGACTATTTTAATTTATATTATACTTATAAGATCGATTGTGTAACTGTTTGTTGTCCTAAATAAATTTAAAAAAAAAAGCCAAAGGATCAAGCCTATCGGAAAGAATACGGTCGTCAACGATACGAGCTGCCCGACGTTGAACACGATCAAGAGAGAGAAGTTAGTACTGGGGAGCCCTTGCCCAAAGATGGGAACAATATTCCATGTGAGGCCGAACCTGCTTCTTATAAAGTTGCAGGCAGTTTACATTAGAAAAAATAAAATTTGGCCCGACGTCAAATATCGCTTTGATCTGTTGAGCACACCAAGCTTCTTTGAGGCCAATTTGGCCTTACCCTCATGGTGAGCGTGGAACTGAACGTCACTCTATATGTCGAAACCAAGAATTCCGATACTGGCTGAGGCAGTTAGAAGAGTGTCTTGGAATTGAGGCAACACGAAAAATGGCGTTTTTTATGCGGTAAACGCACAAACTTGCGTGTTTGTGGGGTTGAATTGAACCAAGTTGTACTAGCCCCAATCCAAGACTCCGGACAGTAAGGTCTCGACTTCAGACACAAGTTTGTTTCGGGACTTCGATATTTTCTCGAAAGATGTTGGCTCGGCCGATATACAAAACATCACCCGTGCTATCATCTGCATAGCAATGTATACTGCCAATTTGCAGCATATCATTGACATGCAGAAGAAATAGCGTGGGCGATAGCACATAGCCTTGTGGGACACATATTCATTTTAATTTATAATTATTAGTTAATATTGTTGATTAGTATAAATGTAAACTTATTTTATTAGGATACTACATCATCATTAGTTTATAAATATGTTTATAAATTAGAATTCCACTAGACTAAAAGAGTTAAAAATAAAGTCTCAGCAGTATAATTCAATATGACACTTACATTATTATTATATTAAACTTAGTAAGTTTTATAGTGGCGTGCATGTGGCTTATATTAATTTATGTTTTAGTAGTAAACCGATAATATTCCAAACTAGTCCATCCCCGTCACATTTTGACATAGAGCGTATCGAGACACCTAAACAATTGGTTTAACAATCTGTAAGTCAAGAGCTGATGACAATAGGACGCGACGAGCGAAGCGTGTCCGATTATACTCCCCTGCGTTTGATAATCATCAAAATATTGCATCACTTATCGAAATATTGTAAGTGTCAATCAAAGAATTAAGTCCAGTATTGTGTAGCTATGCGGCCGCGTGCGTGGCGCGCGTTCGACGTTCGCCGCTTGGCTGAACGCTCGTGTGCGCCATTTTAGCCGCCCCATTGTTTTGATTTTTGCGCGTGAAATGTGACGTCATGCCGTTATGTTAGTGAGAACTTGCATAGTTACAATTTATATTTGAAATTCTAAATGTAAGGTACATTCTAAAATGGTTCTTAAATAAAAATAGTAAGGTCTCAAAATTGAAAGCAGTTGTTGCTGAAGATTGTGGCGGTGAATTTGAAAAGCACACGTAAATGAAAGGTACAATAACGAAATTATAGCTGTTTTCTTTCTCGGCAAAGTTACTACTCTGCAGTAGCAAAGGGTAAAGTTCTTCAAATAGGAAGTCGACGCTTCAGCTATTGCATATATGATAATTTTTTTTATGTAAAGCAGTAAGAATCATGTTACGATTTAAAACGAATACATTGACTTTTATGGCAAGTAATACTATTACGCTAAGCTCATAGAAACGGCTGCGCTGTATCCCAAATGTAACGACTAATAGAGATACTGTTCCTAAAATAATTCCGAATCGTTTTATTTTATATTTAGCATAAAGCATAGATCATAAGACCGAGTTTTCTTTGTATTTTAGTATGCGAAATATTAAACAAAGAATTATATTTACCTTGCGTACCCTGTGATGTCGCGTGAGTAGACCACGTACTTTTGTATGACGCATCTGGAACAATAATGTGTTTTGAATAATCACCTTAACCTTTTATAATGTTTTAATTAACCATGAGCGTTGCACAAAATTCATGCTAAAATATATCAATAGTAGTTAATCGGCAATAAAGTTAAATAGGCTTTATCACTTGATTAACTTGCTTTTAATACAGGTGTATTTTGTTTACAAGAGGATTTTATGGCTTTGTTACCCTATTTCCTTTTCATATTTCGCTGGCTGATTGCAACAAAACCATAATTTTTTTTTGTCGAAGGGTCGACAAAGTGGCTTCACTGCATCTGATGGTAAATGTAGTGAATCCCAAAAAGTAATGTCGACCGGTAAGAGATAAACATCCCTGGTCGGTCGGCACAATTATGCCGGCCTGCTTAATTGCTTCTTCACGCTCCGCTTGAAGGACCCTAAGTCGTAGGAAGGAGGGAACACGTACGCTGGCAAACTGTTCCACAGCTTAATGGTGCGGCAGAAATATTAATTACTGAACCTTTTGGTTCGAGCCGGGATGGAACATTTTATCCAGGCGCAGATCCAGCCCTCGAAAAAGTTGTGGTCATTGGTCACAGCCACCCTAAAATCGGGCCAGTGAGAGTTGAGTGTGAATCAGCTCATGATCGACAATAATCCTCTATTCCAGATATAAATAACATACTCTATTCTATTTGGCCATCCAGAGTCTGAATCACGCACGATTAAATGTTTTTATGTTATAAATGCAATGGATATAATATCACCAGCCTATCGACTTCAATAGATCGTGAAAGTATGAGGTCATAAGTCCATTAGACAGTACCTCAGTATTATAAATATAATACCTGACATACATATTATCTATACCTATGTCAACAGAGGATAACGAGAAAATCGATTCTTAAAAATCTTGAACTAATAGAAACGTATACAATTACTAAGTGATAAAGGCAAAACTCTATTTTGAATTACAGTGGTGCCGCGTAATCCGACGAACATTTTGCGAGACGGTGTCGAATCTTCAAATTGGTCGGACTAGAGACTACAGGGTACTACCTCTGACCCCTGTAGTCCGAGAAGGAGTTCCTTGTAATCCGAAAGATTACAAACTTATTAAAAAAATACTTATAAATTGTACAGTCAGCCACATAAGTAGCTGGACAAATTCAAAACTACAAATCGCGTCTACACTTTCGTGTTCTTACCAATTTTTGTTTTCCCTTCACAAAAATAAAATAAAGGTGGTTAACTTTACTTCCCATAAAAAAAAAATCAATTAAACTTAACGCGTGGAAGTGATTTGAAATTTTGAATTTATAATGACTTCTTCTATTTACGCGAATATTAGACATTAAAATAAAACTATTTTGCGGATTTTATCGCGGTTTTTTAATTTATATTTTCTCCCGTAGCTTCGAATGCTTTTCAGCACTTCGTGGTCACCTCAAGTGGGACCTCAAGACACTGTGAGCTCTTTCTGCGTAGACCAGACCATCAATAAGAACTAATTTAAAAAATTGTATAATTAAAAAATGAAGGTAGATATTGTAACATTAACTTTTCGGACCACCAACACCTCAGTCCGCCCCGTGACCAAGAAGTGCTGAAAAGCCTTCGAAACGTCGGGAGAAAATATAAATTAAAAAACCGCGATAAAATCCGCAAAATAGTTTTATTTTAATTTTGAATTTATTCCGCCACTTATGCGGCTGACTGTACCTATGGGTACTATATAATTGTGCCTTGATAAAAATGTCCGTCATAGGCCTGTCGGATTATAAGGGGCCCGTGTAATTGTTGTTAAAGACATTCAGGCTAGTGAAGCCGCTTTACGGGCTATGTGCGGGATTAGAAGCCCACAGCCAACAGCAATACCAAAAATACTAACGGTCTTATACATAAACAATTTCTAAACCTTAATTCAAACTTCGTTCGAAGAAGACAAAAAAAAAATAGATACCTAAAATAGATTTATATAAACAGCTTATCTGTTTATGAATAAAGCCCATTGATGTATTAAAAACCCATAAAGCCCTAAGTATTTAGATACCCACACTACTTATAGCGCACACGAACGACGCACATTTTTTAATAAGTTAAAATAAATCCTAGACGTAGCTGTATTTCTTATGTCAAAATTGTATAACATGGATTCAATAAGCCTTGTCTATACTAATATTATAAAGAGAAAAGATTTGATTGTTTATTTGTTTGCATTGAATAGGCTCCGAAACTAGTAGACCGATTTGAAAAAATCTTTTACCAGTATAAAGCTACATTATCAGCGTGTAACATAGGCTTTTTATCCCGGAAAAAGATAAAGCGGGACTTTTATCGCGGAAAAACTCATTCACGCGGGCGGATCCACGATCAGAAGTCTAGTATAAAATAAAATGCAAATCTAGGCGTTCTCTTCGTATGAAGCATTTATATAAAAGTGAGATGTATTGACACTACGTTATTCATGCTGTGTTCACGCTATACAACATACATTGACGCGTCTGCTGTTGTACCGCAAAACGGTATTCAGCTGTCAACGGCAAGGGATTCGTAAAAAAGAATTCGTATAAACGTGCAGCGTGCGTTGTGCCGGCCGGGGCTCACTAATCGAATTTTTGCGTTGTGAACTCATTGTAAACATCTGATACTAACTTTACTTACAATTAATATTTTTTGATATGTGATAAATCATTACGACGTAATTTTGTTAAC
This sequence comes from Lapara coniferarum, assembly GCA_949316025.1. Classification (NCBI taxonomy): domain Eukaryota; kingdom Metazoa; phylum Arthropoda; class Insecta; order Lepidoptera; family Sphingidae; genus Lapara; species Lapara coniferarum. Next base: position 14,805,544 of record OX438933.1, on the reverse strand, counting down.
ATTTCTTAGCGCTGCCGATACATAGTGATTTTTTTTCATCTCTATCTAGATTTTTTTTACTCACTTTATCTGTTAATATTAGAATAACATTATTTCATTCGTGTACGTAAATTCATAATTCTAGAGCCAATACTATTACTAGTACTACCAGCCCTGTATTATCTACTGCTCACTGCTGAGCACGGGCCTCCTCTACTACTGAGAGGGGTTAGGCCTTAGTCCACCACGCTGGCCTAGTGAGGCTTGGTAGACTTCATACACCGTCGAAATGCTTATAGAGAACTTGTCATGTATACAGGTTTCCCCACGATGTTTTCCTTCACCGTTAAAGCAAGCGATAATTCACAAAGAATACACACAATATAACTTTAGAAAAGTCAAAGTGCCCTAAAAAGCGGCTATAGTCTACTTGGGAGTGGGACGGACTGCCGAGACGAATGACCGCAGGCTTTAGAGCCAATGCAACGGTTGAAAATGTACTTTCCGGTAGTTAAAAACGTATTCTCAATTTTATTAAAATGTTCTGTTCCATTCATGACTTGCATTAAAATACTGTAAAATACAGTTGAACAACTAGACATAACGAGACTTAACATCTAATGTCTCGGGATGACGAGCGCAGTGGAATGCCACTCAGAATTTTGTAACTCAAGGTGCTGGATGGAGTTGCTACTGTTTGTGGGCAGTCATACCGCTTACCATCAGACGAACGGCATGCTCGTCTCGTCATTCACTACAATAAAAAAAATTGTATATATCAAGATACTTGTTGAACAAAATACCTCATCGCAGAGCATTTGCGGAACTAAAAAATACGCATATTATGCACACACATGAACATCTCACACACTTAAAAGATTATACGCGTCATAAACTCTCATCTCCTTTCTACATCTGATTGCACTTTGGGGACACTTGCGGTGCAATTATGAGACTTGAGTCGTGACACCTAACTCGAGTGTCGGGTAGACTCGTACACAAATGTGACACGTTTGAGTACGGATTTGCGCGCTGTTGAAGGACTGTCTTTCGGTTTTAAACACTTCATTTACTAGGTATTCATGAACTATGAGAGCTTTTGTGTTTTTTTTTTTTTTTAAACGGCCATCTTCGGCGCATTAGGGACGGCTGCGGGCTTCCTCCGACTCACGTCTAAGTTGTCGTCCGCAACTTTGTGTAAGGTGACAAAAGTCGTGGCCACGTGCCATTATAAAAAAAGCAAGTATTTTATTAATAATGCATACATGTCGCATAAAGATAATATATTTTAATTGCAATATTAGTGTAAGGGTCGATATCGACAATATTGATTTTATTCTGTTTTAAAGTATAAGAGATATACATTTTATATTGATTAGGCTTTGGAGATACCAGTAGGCTTTTTATGATGCAAAACACTGTGCACTGTCTTAAAAATATGACTAAATTTGTCCTGCTTACCGTCTTTATTCAAATCAATCAATGAGTGAACCGATCGCCGTCCACTGCTGAGTGTAGACTTAATGTACAGCCAACCATCTCGGTCTTGAGCCGTTCGACCACGCTCACAGAAAACGTGAGAGAGAAAGTTTATTCAAATGTTTTTTATAAAATCACTAGCTTTGCCCGCGGCTTCGCCCGCTCAAAAGAGTTTTTCCTGGATGAAAGACTCATTAATCATTTTCATGGCATAAAAAGTATCTTTCCAGGGTCTTAAACTATTTCCATACCAAATGTCATTGAAATCCGTCCGGTAGTGTTTGAGTTTAACGCGCACAAACGCGGTCGGCGTTTGCCACCCCTTTATACCCCTTTAGGGGCTGAATTTCGCAAAATCCATTCTGAGTGAGCATCTACGTCCTAAAAGGAACCCTCACGCAAAATTTGAGACTCCTAGCACTTGTAGATTCTATGATTTTGTGATGAGTAAGTGTGTGAGTGACCTTTCGCTTATAAAAGCGAATAATGTAATCTGTATGTAATATATAAATATTACATATAGATACATGACTAATTTCTAATTAAAATGTTAAATACCCCTAATTAGCTATGACACACTCAGTTACCTTTGATATCCTACTAATATTATAAACGCTAAAGTTTGTAAGTATGAATGTTTGTTACGCTTTCACGCAAAAGAGCTTTCTCGGAATCCGATGAAATTTGGCACACGGGTAGATCATGTCCTGGGTTGACATATAGGCTACTTTTTGTCCCGGGAAAATATAAAGCGGGACTTTTATCCCGGAAAATCTTTTAAGCAATAGCTAGGAGCTACTATTAGTAACTATAAAACATGTGGAAGCCTGGCGTCCTAAGAAGTTGTACACTTTAGTTTGCATGCTTTAGATCAATACAAAAATATGTGTAAGTCATATAGATAAGCCCACATTTTTGTTCGTAGGGAAAAAACGCGTTGTTGCTAACACCACTGTGGGGTGAGTGGGATGGTTATGTTGTTTTCACCGATCTTACGGCCCAATGTTGACACTGAGGAGTATAGCATCATCCGAGCGAGCATTGAACAGATCCCCTAACACTATGTACACACTAAACCGGTATAGCATCAAAAGTGCTAGGGATAAGCCCCCTGTGTTATGGTCATAAAATCCTAAGAATCGAAAATACATACATACACACTCACGCCTGTTATCCCCGAAGGGGTAGGCAAAGGCGTAACTAGTGCACCCACTTTTTGCCGTTATTTCGTCCCATGATGTGATAGGGAGCGAGCCTATCGCCCTATCGGGCACAAACTCCAGACTCCGAGCTGATACTGAATAGAAAAACTCAATATCACTCGACCCGGGAATGGAATCCGAACTTATATTAGAATTTAGAATCGAAAAGTAACAGAAGAAAATTAAAATAATATTTGTTAGAAATGAGCCCCTTCCTCTAGATTGCCATCTGTCATTACCTACTTAATATGATTTGATCCTTATTAGCGGCACTATCGATAATTGTAATGATTCTGTGTGTTGTCGTTTTGTCAAAATTCCTGGCTACGATATAGATTTTTAAAAAATTCAATTATACAGTTACCCTGTATATTGATAAATGTTATGCTAATATATTATATGTAAAATTTTAAATAAATAAGCCTTTATTAATATTTGAAAATGTTTACAAATTACTATAATTAATTTGCTTGTTTATCATAGACGATCGGTACATTTCCAACAACATCTTGTCCTTCGACATAGGCCACCTCTAAAGATTTCCATCTCTTTCTATCTCTTTCTATCTCTAGCTATCCTCATCCATTGTCTATCTTTAGAGGCTTTGACTGCCTCGGTGGCGTAGTGGTATTGCGTACGCATTACGAGTACGATTTGCGCGCTGAGGTCCTGGGTTCGAATCCCGGGTCGAGCCAAAAAAAATTGTGACTGGGTTTTTCCATCTTAAAATTTACTCAGTCGCAGCTCGGAGTCAGGAAGTTGGCGGTGTGATACCCCCATGCCTCGGAAAGCACGTAAAGTCGTTGGTCCTGCGCCTGATCTCTCTCCGGTCATGTCGGGTTGCCGTCTCACCGGACTATGAGAGTGAAGGAATAGCGAGTGCACCTGTGTATTGCGCACACACTTGTGCACTATAATATCTCCTGCGTACCTGGCTGATCTCCGTTGAGATTGGCCGCCGTGGCCGAAACTGGCTAGGAGGATTTCATTTCGTCTTTAGAGGGTCGCGGTAATTTTACTATGAAATATTAAAATTATTTTACTGAGGACCTACTGATGTAACGAATATTGTATTTTTCATATTGGCGAACACGAATATGAAATTCATCTCCAGTTTTAATGAATACGAATATTCTTTATTTGCTTTTTTATTATAACGACACCAATCCTATATTATGATTTTTTATACATGTTAATGGCCATGTAGTGCCTGGATAATGATTTTATATTTTTATGGAAACTTGAAAAAGAACAGTCGAAGGTGGGACTCGAACCCACGACTGTTGCTATCATCTCCTTTAAGAGATTTAAAAATAGGGATCTTGAAATTGGAGAAAAGTAGGAGTCGAGGTGGCTCAATCGGAAGAGCACCGGCACGGTACGCCGGAGGTCGTGGGTTCGAGTACCACCTTCGATGTTCTTTTTTAAGTTTCCATAAAAATATAAAATCATAACGACACCAGATAACAGGTAGGTATACAAATTCATAATATAATTACAAGCTGCACAGAGCATTAGGATCCTATATGTGCTTTAAGCACGTTTAAGTCGTTATTTAATTATTGTATACTGGTTAATATTGATAATATTATGTAAAATTATAATATTTTGGTTTTTACCCCTTTGGAATATCCCCAAGTGAGTCTTTTTAATTCAAATTAGAAGTAATAATGACCTGCTCCTGGTGATCTAGGAAACATATTAAATAATTTTCTGCCTCTTTATATATTACACATGTAGTATCATGAATATTAAAAAAAAAAAATAAACAACTTAAGTAAGAGTAGCTCGAGAAGATCATCGTGACCGGCAAGTAGATGTGAGAAGGCCTCGTGCAGTCAGGCCAATGCGTTGGTCTGAGCAGATCCGCACCGCTCTTGGCTCTACAGTTCACGGCGCCCTCCGTACCGCCGGAGACAGAAACAAGAAGAAACTCGTTCGAGAGAAAGTGACGCAGAAGCCACGACCTTCGATATTGAAGAATACAAGTAATCCGGTGCCCATGACACGTTAATTCTTACCATGGGCACGGGGGGTTACTAATTACTTTGCCCTGTACACAGTTATGTCAATGTGGTCTTTATAGTGCATAAATTAACCTGTATTTTGTTTTTGTGGAAATAAATTTATTCTATTCTATTTTTATTCTATACGACGCAAGAAGAAGAAAGAAGAGTACCTAAAGCTCAAACCTACTGGTGGCTTCACTATACATATTCAATTGTAATAAATAAATCAGTTACGTTGATCATCGTAGAACACAATTCATAACTAAGGCCCCGTTTTTTCAACTGTAGTCATATTTTCCGGGTCTTATTAAGCTGGAAGCGCTCCCAGAGCTGCGAGTGCGCCAGGCGCTGTGAGCGCGTCCATCTTAATAACACCGAGGATTACTACAGTTAAAAAAAAAACGGAGTAAGCATTGCACTTGTCATCCAGAGACATTGGTTCCACCGCTTGCTGATAAATACTATTCGTCACATAAATGTATAAGCTGACTAAATTAAAAGTCTCACTCTAATCTATCACAATTAAATTGAGTTTATATATTACGTATTTAATACGCTGTCAAATAAAATTTACTAGAAACCTGTGAAACAGGCCTAGTCGCTAGTGTAATAATTCATGATTCATAGTATAGTCAGCATTTTAAGTATCTGAACATAAAGTTCCAAATCGCCTATATACGCGTAAGTTAAACTGAAACATATTTTTTCTTCGTTTGAAGTAAAGTGAATTTCTTTTACTTTATTTTTGTGAAGAGAAAAAACACATTAGTAAAAACACAAAATTGTTTAGGCAAATAGAAATTTTGAATTTGTTGAGCTACTTATGCTGCTGACTGTACTTTCAATCCAACTTTAGTTCATAAGCTGTGCCGTCGTCTTGCCTAATACAACTACAATCCTACTAATATTATAAAGGCGAAAGTTTGTAAGAATGTATGGATGTTTGGATGTATGGATGTTTGTTCCTCTTTCACGCAAAAACTACTGATCGGATTTCGATGAAATTTAGCACACAGATAGATCATGTTCTGGATTAACACATAGGCTACTTTTTATCTCGGTAAAATATAAACCGGGACTTTTATACCGGAAAAACTTTTTAACGCGGGCGGAGCCGCTGGCAGAAGCTAGTGTAAAATATTATTAACTACCCATTCTGATTAAATTTTTCATACACGACTACAAGTTTTATTTAAGTGTTAAATTTGAAAATAGCGTTTTGTAATAAGTTATCGTTAAATTTGAAAACAGCGTTTTGTAATAAGTTACCTTGTGATTAGTTGTGTTTATAATAAATTAGTCGTGGATTGGGACCGATTTGGATACTTTGGATTTTGCTAGGCTCTATTGTCAGGGGAACACCGTTCGTTTAGTTATATTCATAATCTCAATTTAGAAATAAGATTAAACGGAAGATTTCTAAATGCATTTTATTTTAGTTAAGATTATCACACACGCGATGCGCTGTAATTTTATTCGTTTTAAAACAAATAAAATTATGAATACTTTACAAACTAAGTTAGTATTTTTTTAAATTCTTATTAAATTAAAAATACGAATGAAAACAGATTTACAAAAAAACACTAGTACTGTGGAAAAAATACGGACACAAAATAGGTAGTTATATAAATTGTTGAACAATGAGTAGGTATTAAAAGAAAAAAAATTGTCAGTTTTTCCACAGTAGGTATACTTATCTACGTCCATGAAAAACTTATCGCCCCATCACTTATGTACTAAAGAAATCAACGAAAACCGGAAAAACAATAACACGGCACATGAAACACCACGCTTTCATCACAGAGCACGAACACAATAATATGAGAAGAATATTCACCGGCAAATAACATAGAGAAGTTGGTAAATGTGCCCGACCGACTCAGATAGTCGGCGGAACTCTTAATGTCTAACATGGTGCTAGCGACGCGGCGGCATCACGGGCGCGTCGGCACTCGCTCCGAGCGGCGGCGGCGGCAGGGTGCCGGCGCCGGGGCGGTGGGCGGTGCCGCGCCGGCCACGCCCGCGCTCACCCTGCAACGCCACCCTCCAATCGCGGCACACTACGGCTAATCTTTATCTCAGAAAAATAAACACGGTGGGCGTGAGATAATGACGCGCTCCGGCGGCGCTTGTAATCAAGAGGCTTTGAGCCCGCGGCCGCTTGCCACAGAGCGGCTTATCCACCGACGCGCCACGCGGAGCCATGCCGAGCTACGCCGCACCGCGCCACACCACATCGCGCCGAAATTGAACTTCGATTCCATTTCTTTTTTTCATTAACCGTCTATTGAGCGAAGTTGGCGCTCCGGTCGAGGCTTGTTTGTCGCGGTCGGGCTTTGTGACTTTTTTTAATTTCGCCCACAAACAATGTCCGCTCGCCGAGTGCTTTTATATTTTTTTATAAATCGGCTGCTCCGACAGCCGCTTCTTTCCTATCTTGATAATTGTCCATATAATTGGTCGGGTTTAGGCATATTGTGCATTGAATTTCAGCGCTATTGTTTTCAGATGCTCACTCGGCAGACGAATGAATTTTTCACAGCTTTCCATTCTGATGTAAATGATTGCTTTGTTCTATTGACATTTTATTACACGTCCTACATAAAATGGAATTATTACCAGATTTTCCAAAAGGATTTATTGTTGTGTAATATTGTTCCAGATATTTTGATGATGGAATTTAAGATTTGAGTTGGACATTGTCAATTTTGTTTGTATAGTACCTAAACATTCTTCATTATACCATTGCAGACACTCTAGGTACTTTACAATTATATACATTAAGTTAATGATATTATGAACTTTTTTTATGAAATTCACTTAGGCACACTGTAAAATATACCATCCTGATCTCTCTCCGGTCATGTCGGATTGCCGTCTCACCGGACTATGAGAGTGAAGGAATAGCGAGTGCACCTGTGTATTGCGCACACACTTGTGCACTATAATATCTCATGCGTACCTGGCTGATCTCCGTTGAGATTGGCCGCCGTGGCCGAAACTGGCTAGGAGGATTTCATTTTTCAAAATATACCATTAGCAAATCTAAGACTACTTTATTATCAGTGATTCGGTATGCGCATTATTTAATTTAGTAGCTTATCATATTACACTAATCTCGGCATTTTATGAATGTATAAGCAAGCATTGATTAGCTGAGATTATAGCCAGTTAAGCGACTAGAACCACTTTGAAGCTACGTTTATTCGACATGACGAACAGTCGATACCTACACCATAACACTGATAGTTTGTTCAGAATATATTGCGACGCTGAGCGAATCGATAACGGCCCGCTGACATAGACTTTGCTGTGCTTTTTGTTGCAAATCGATTGCTGATAAACAAGTTGTCCAGTAGAAGACAATACTAGTTTGGACGCTCTATCATTCTACTGTCCTAGTTTGATTTATTTTGGATCTGGTTTAGTTTTCCCATGCAAAAAGCACAGATATTTAATCAATAAGTTTTGTGAGTAGTTTCTTATTTTTCTTCATATATCTTATTTCTGTAATTCTAAAGATTTTGAAGTTTCATGTTGAAGAAAATTTGGTACCTACATACTTGGTCACCATATCCTCGAATAACATGTAGGCATTTTTAAACCGATTAATTAATTGAACTTTTGTTCCGGAACATCTTTACGCCTATACTATTAAGAATAGTATATATTGACCTAAGTGGACATTCATATACCTACTAGTGGCATTGTTCACATGCACCACTATAATAGACCCCTTGTGACGTGACAATGCGTCACGCGCTGTGGGAACACGGGGCATTCGCGTGGAGCGTGTTGCGTGACGACACGCTGGACACTTACTGAAAGTTGGGTTAGGTATCAAAACCTAATGAAAAAAATTATCGTAGATCGGATAAATATGGTGATTTTAATTGTGAATTATAATTACTTTCAATACTTCATTACTTTCTGTAAATGCTTTATATTGCTTTTGTTAATTAAAAAAAAAAATATATATTTTAATTACTCAATATTTTATTACTAAGAGTAAGATATAAGTGACTGTAACCAAACACCTTCAGTTTCCATATTATTTATTATTACTGTATTAGTCAGCGATAAGTAGATTTACAACGACGTAAAATATTGAACATAAAAAAAGTTATGAGAAATGCAATTTAAAACTTCCCGCGGGTTTATGGCGGGCAAGACGTGAGACCTCATATTAATTACTGGATTATCTTCTATTTTCATTATTCTATATGTATAGTAAATAATATAAACGAAATTATACGTTAGAGAAAACAGTGAACGCCAATTTGGAAGTATTGTTTATCGCAGTCATTTTCATCCACTGTTATCCTATCCCAGTCACTTAGAGGGTATAAGTAAGTACTATTTTGCTATACCTAATCAAGGATTTATATGTGCTGTAATATTTTTTTCCTCGCCCTGTACTTGATAGATTGTTATTAATTCAACTGTCTCTACTCGCATACTCTATAATAGCACCAACTCAAAAAAGCAATCATTTCTTATCAAACAATAAAAAAAATTCAACAATTTGAAATAGCGATATCTGAAAGGAGAAACATACTATTTGAAGTGAATTCGAAATTGACTTTATTGCGTCCATTCGAAACTTCCAATTTTCTCTCGTGACATCACAGCGGGCAGCGAGCTGGGCCCGCGAGCACAAAATGAGCAATACATCCGCAACGCACACTTTCCAGAGCTTAATTAAACGGGGATACCGCTATCTATTTCATAGGATTTCTCTTCGTTATAATGGAACTATTTTTAGTTATTACAATGCATACTTTGTACTTAGAAGACTGAGAGCCGCGAGTCGGAAGGCTACTTAGCAAAACAGGGTCCAGGGAACGTGCTTGTCGTAAACTCTGAAATCTGGTGGCAATCTGAATCTTTCAGCCTATCGATACTTGGCATTGACGTAAAATATTCATATTAAAAAGTTGAAAAATAACATTTAATTTGTTGATAATGTATTCCTGTTTATCTGAATGCTCTAAAACATAATACACACATCAAATGGTGTAAAATTCTTCTACGTTCACAAGAATAATACTTAAGTACTTACATTGCATGGTTCTGTGAAAATTTACAAAAATAATAAAAGCTATAAAAACATACATAAGTATGAGTTCCAAAAGCATTTGGAAATGTCTCATTACGTAATTTATAAAAATAAAGAAAGGTATGAAGATATTATTCAATACGAACAAATCTGTAATTAAAGGAACATAACCTACAAAATTTGCTTCAATAACATCAAAATAACTAGCTTCCATATAATAAAAGCATATTCTGGCCACGCTGGGTATCAATAATGTTCGGCCGGAACGCATATTTTGTCATATTAAGGGAATATATACATAAATTATTGTTCTAAAAAGCATATTTTTTTATCCACATGTAGCTCTTGTGTCGATTTTGTGCTGCAATAGTTCGTGCCCGTTGCCTATAGTTTCTAGTCGTAGCAACGGTTTTGGAATCGCAATCTTCCAACATCATGTAAGTATAATTTTTTTAGCGTAAAGAGCTGATAATATTGATGTTCGCTTTCCTAACATTTTATGTCACATATCATGTTATCAGTGATGTCAGGATAGAAGTAATAATCAGTGCCGGATTAAGACAACTTGATGCCCTAAGCAATTCACGCCTGTGGGGCCCCCTACCATAAGTAAACTAACATCAGTCTTTAATCGCGTGGATTTTCAAACAGCTTTACTTTTATGTGCTAGCATTTTTTTTGTGCTGTTTCTGGTGCCCCCCAGGACGTGATGCCCTAAGCAATTGCTTAATTTGCTTATGGGCTAATCCGGCGCTGGTAATAATGAGAATGATATGCCGGGAAAGCAAGTTGAAAGATTCTCAAGCTTATACTAATAAGAGCGTACTGATAATATTAATGTTACGTTAATCAATAGTTATCAGCCTAGTGAACACGAGCCCTTATTCCATCGATAATATCAGTAATTTAAAGCAGAATGCTCGCTTACTACATGCGTATGTTATCTAATTCATATAACTCATTCATGTGTACTCAAATCCTGGGACATCTATACTATAAAAAGCAGTAGACGCCGGTGTGTCAGTACATTGAAAGAAAAATAACAAAAAAGTGAGGGGACTACTAAAGAAGAGTAAAATAGGTCACAAATCACCGATTTTTATTAGAATTCTTTTCTGTCTGTTTTTCTGCTTGTTTGTTAGCACACATCTCGGAAACTATTAAACGGATTTCTACTTAATTTGGCACGGATATAGTCTGTTGCCCTGGGAAGGACATAGGCTACGGGCGACGCTGCGAGAAAAGCTAGATATTTAATATACTGCATCCCTATGTCGTAACATCACGTCGAGCACGAGCTCGAGCATGAGGAACAGCGCCTATATGCGCGGTTATTTGTTTATTATGGTGTTAAGATGTGATCCATTTTAACACGATTTTATTAGCTTCAGACGTATGTATGTCTGCATGTATGTAACTTACACATTGAACATGATTTTGATCCACTTCAAAACGTCGGATTAAATCGAAATTTGGCATACTTATCGAGGACCGATGGCTATACAATATTTTAAACTAAAAATACTTTTTAATAGAAATCCAACTAAATTAATAATACTTAAGTTTTCCTTGTGCTTCAATAGATGGCGCAAGCGAAACTATATAAGTTCGCATTTTCAAAAATCCTACTCTATTTAGTGAACAAAAAAAAGAAAAATAAATAATAGTTCATAAAAACTAAAAAACACGCTTTATAGAAAATCCAACTAAAAAATAGAAAATAATTTTTAATAAACTTGAATTGAGAATAGTGTAAATAAGAAAAACATGTATTTTATTGTAAAAAAAAGCGTGGGGTGCATGGTGTCAATAGTTATAAATATTTTTTGACGGATAATATGAGTATAAGGATTATCATTTTGATAATATCTTCAATAGCACCCCACGCTTTATTTAGAATAAAATACATGTTTTTCTTATTGGAACGAAGTTCCTTATTGCGCGTTGTGAAAGGGGGCTAGACGGAAAAAATTCTTACGAAAAGTTGTTACGACACTTTTGTACTTGCTCTGTGAAACCAGCCAGTAACAATAAAGAACTGGGCGTAAAAGTGACATTTGAAATTTAAATAAAAAAAGACAATTTAAATCTTAGAGTATGTATACGTAGTTATAATTACTCTAAGATTTAAATTGTCTTTTTTTCAATTCATGCTTTTTAGAGTAGTATTTTTTTTCGTTAGTTGTATGTTAATTTTAATGTCAATGCTTGCTTAGGTGATGATCGTGATTCGATGACATATCTATTGTGTAGGTAGAAGTAAATGTTTTCATTGATGTGGTAGCGTTTTAATGAAATATACAATTATTATTATAACTTAAAAGAAATAAAATTTTATTACAATATCTTCACTAATTAATCGAAAACAACTTTGTTCCATCCGGGTGTCCCTTGACACCTCTCAAGTTTTTTATACTATTCTCAATTCAAGTTTATTAAAACATATTTTTTATTTTTTAGTTGGATTTTCTATTAAAACTTATTTTTAAGTTTTGAAATTTGAATTTTGTTCAGCTACTTATGTGTCTGACTGTACACATAAGTAGTTGAAATTTGAAATACCAACAGCTCTGTAAGTTCTATGTGATTTTAACTCAAACTAATGTTGCTGTTTAAATAAAACTGGTAGCGTGTCGTGTGTTGTTGCGTTCGTAATAACTCGTTATTTTACTTGCTTTTGATTAGTTGATATAGTTTCTCGACTTATATTCTTCAGTTAATTATGATATAATTATAGAGTAACTATAAAACACACAATTTCACGTGTTTGTATGTTACAACATTTTGAAAAATATTGACGTAGCCGTAAATCATATTTATGACAATATTATTTAGTAGTCTTTTAACAGTTTGTAAATTGTACATTAAAGGATTTATTTAAATTTCGTGATTTGGTGAAGACTTTCATAGAAATAAAGGGAAAATCTCACACTTGAGGTGATGCAATTTATACTTCGAACATTTAACAAAGCAAAAATGTCATAATTTTGGTTAATATTGTCAATGCCATATTATAAGGAATGATAAGGAATTATTGTCATAATTAAAAATTTGAAAAATACTGTCCTTTATTTGGGGTAATATTTTTTACGTACCACAAAATAGTTTATTCTGCTCTTGTGTAGATATGGTGTCCATAACATGTTTTTTTTTATATTTTACTTTTAATAGTAATATCGTGTACTATAGTACAACACTAAATTAATTAGAGCATCACATAATATTTATAAATAATACGAATATAACCTTTTATACCTTGGAAATGTATGTTAAAAATGCGGCCTTATCGCGTACTGCTAAACTTTTACTAAAAAATGGTTAATTTTAAGAAATATTATAAAGGGTACCTAAGTAGGAATCTGGTATCGTAAAATGAACAGCAAGTAATACAAAAATAAAAAAAATATAAAGTGTCAAAAAATATGTAATTATTAATTGTATTGAAATGATATGATATGATATGATGATATTGTATAATCAAAATAATATTTTTAAATTTTTATTAGCTTTTAGATTTCTAATAAAAGGTACACACGGATCTCAAGACAGGCTACTAGGTGTGCGTAGTACACGCGTAGCGCTACGTCGGCTACGTAGGCAGGCGCAAGTGTGCGTAGCACCGTGATCGATGGCGGCGCGCCGGTGCCGTGCCGCCGGTCGCGGGCTTTCCGTTCGCGAGACGTTGCCGCTCCATCCTTTAGGCCGGCTACACACTCAGCTTAAATCCAGGATTAAAAGGATGCATTTTAGTCTAACTCTGAACACTCTTCTACTCAATGCTTTGACGTCCCTTCTGTTTTCACTACGCCTATGGTGCCAGTCACGTCTTGTTTGCTAAATTTTGATTGCTTTTATTTCCTTCAAAATGATACGAATGCTTTCAACTATTATAAGCTTGGATTGTAGGCTCGAGTTTCCAAACAAACGTGGTTTTGCGTTATTTTACACTCTACATATCATCATACGTTGCGAATATACTGTGGAGAGACGTATGTGTTCTGAAAATTAAAATCGACATAATATAGCGTATTGAAATTTTAGCATCTGTAATAATCAGAATATTTTCAATGAATATTATAATAATATGACATAACAAAGCCGTGAGCTTATTAGAATACAGCAATATTATACTGTTGCGCTTCCTGCAACTACTCTCTCACACGCAGGGAGGCTGGGGAGCAGAACGAGATGCACGATGGGAGGTTTGGCCGTTGCATTACAATGATCTAAACAGAATGTTAAAGCATAATATTATTTCGAACAAAAAGGTAATTAAGTGTATTCGTGAACGGACGCTTTATCAGCAGTACTGACGTAGCTGGCCTTACTTTTTTGTTAGTTATGTTGTTGAATGATTTGGCGTATATTAAGACCAGCCTTCTACCCGCTTCTAATTTTAGCTAATTTATTTACATAAAAGATCTAAACAATTTAGAAAAATTGATAATAATTACTTGTCCGTTACTACGGTCGCATAACAGAGTTCATGAGTTAAAGAAGCTTTGATTCCAAATGTTTATTTAAGTGTGAATATGTTATAGCACATTAGTTGTCAAAATTTGGTAGTTTAATGTACAATTATAATAATTGTGTAAAATACTATGACAAGACAAGGAACCAAATGTAACAAATATTATTCATTATATCTCATGAACAAGCTATTTTGAAATTTAGTAGGGAAGTATAGGGAAATCTATACTAATATTATAAAGCTGAAGAGTTTGTTTGTTTGTTTGAACGCGCTAATCTCAGGAACTAATGAACCGATTTTGAAAATTCATTCACTAATAGGAAGCTACATAGCTCCTGAGTGCTATAGGCTACCTTTTATCCCGGGAAAATATTTTGTCCCGGAAAAACTGTTTCACGCGAGCGGAGCCGCGAGCACTACTAGTATATCATAAAGCCGAAGAGTTTGTTAGTTTGTTTGTTTGAACGCGCTAATCTTAAGCACTACTGAACGGATATTGAAAATTCTTTCACTAATAGGAAGCTAAATTGCTCCTGAGTCCTACAGACTACTTTTTATTTCGGTAAAACTTTTTCATGTAGGCGAAGCCGCGTGCAATATTACATAGGCCTTTTCATCATCACAATATCCATATATGATATTAGTAAAGACAACATTTCAAAATCTGAACGTGCCTAAAATAAAAATTCATTTTCTTTATTATTCAATTCCGAATATGATTACATTTTTAAATATTTTTTAATACGTAAAAAAAAATAAAAACTGTTAAATTATTGGTGACATACAGTTGAATGTAGTAGTTTCATACTATTTATGTAGATACTTAAGTACTGAGTAGTGGATTCCCAATGTATATACTCTTTGGTAGTGGGTATATCGTAAATCGCCTACTAGATGACAGATTACCTACAGAAGCTACTGTCGTTGAGCTATCTCTTGTCACTTTTTGGATTGTTAACCAAAGGCTATTACGTCTTGGCTGTACATATGACGTCATTTGGTGCTTACGACGTTTTGGAATAAAACAAAATTCAAAGTTAAAGTCACGAATGAATGAAAAAATAAAAAATATGGGTCTCATAATTTTAGATCAAGTATCATATAATATAAACATTTGAGTATATTGAAAAAATGAAATGTCAATTGTAATTGATACATGCGACTTGGCGTCGTTGTTTCATCCGTGGTCGAGTGGAGTTGTTTTTTTTTATAGCATTGAATGATGAGACGAGCATGCCGTTCGCCTGATGGTAAGCGACACGACCACCCATAAACAGTAGAAATACCATCCAGAACCTTGATTTACAAAGTACTGTGTGGCATTCCACTGCGCTCGTCATCCTGAGACATAAGATTTTAAGTCTCATTATGTCCTGTAGTTACACTGGCTACAATACCCTTCAAACCGAAACACAACAGTGCATGCACACTGCTACTTGGCGGTAGAAATAAACATTGCGATGGTATCCACCCAGACGGACTCTTACATATGAGAGTCCTACCACGAGTACTCAACTTTGCTATACAAATACTGTAAATAAATGGCAGATATTTTGTGTCATATCATACTTGAATATGTACATAAATAATTTTGCATATTTTCGCAATTAGTCGCATAGGCTAGTTGGAAAAAGAGTTCCAAATAAACATAGTACCTACATTCGATTTCAAACTTTGACCGTTTGATTGATGAATGTTTGTGCCACTAGAATGTTGTAAACTTTGTTTCGAATCGTTTGAACCGTGATTCGATGAATTCCGGATATTTGTATTTGTAGAAAGTTCTAGCGCACCACGCGTTTGTATAAATTATCGCAGAATTTGACGTTGGTAAACGGTAATTTCCATACGTGAAAATTTCTATCATGCTTTGTTCTCTATGCTGGAATATAGTTTACGCTCTTCTTCCTCCGTGAGTTTACGCCATTAAACTTTTTCAACGGTTAATTAATGCTCGTAACAACCACTAACAAAAATTTAAGCATTCAAACATCTTCAAAAACTATAAGTAAGCAGTGTCTTGACAGACCGGAATAAAAGTCCCGCTTTATATTTTCCAGGGTTAAAAAGCATCCTTCATCCTTTCTACGGTGTCCGTTCCGTCCTATCCATGGTTTCAATTCAACAGTTTCGGAGATGTACAGTAACCGACAAACAGAAAAAACAGACAGAAAATAATTATAAAAAAATGCTGATTTATTTTCCATTACTCCTCTTTAGTCACCCCCCTTCCTTTTTTATCACATTTCTTTCAATGTGCAGACACACCGGTATCTACCGCTTTATTATAGTATTAGCTTTTATTCGCGGCTCCACTTGCCCGAGTAGATAAGTTTTTCCGACCTTGTAAAGGTACTGACAACCGCTGGGGTAAACGTGTTCTTGAGTGGAGACCGCGACTGGGCAAACGTAGTGTAAGACGCCTTCCGGCCAGGTGGGATGACGATCTACGAAAGACTGCAGGCAGATGCTGGATGCGGCAAGCTGAAGACAGGGCGCTATGGCGCTCATTAGGGGAGGCCTATGTCCAGCAGTGGGCTGATAAAGGCTGATGATGATGATGAAAGGTAAGGAACTCGTTCGATGCAGGTGGCTTCTGACAGATTGGTCTGGAAATCTTTGTGGGAAGCCCATGTCCAGCAGTAGACTTCTAAAGAAGGAGAAAAAGAAGAAGAACGTCGGTCGGTCCACAGTCTGTACAAATTCTTCAGGATTCGTATATTTTACATGAGACGACGCGAAGTGCGTCTTGGAATGGGCGCCTCTGCATGTTACTCCATCGCATTTAATGATATTTTAATGAAAATATGTTCAATAAGTTCTAAGCTATTCGATGGGAAACATCAAGAACCAACAATTTTTCTTTTTAGGGAGACTAGCTATTAGTGATAGGGAGACAGGTAAAAAACTTAAGATCATATTTTGATGAACGTTATACGATATACTATGGACAGCGACTATTAAAATTTGCCACACAAGAGTTAACAAGAGTTTTAGTGATTACCGTTTGTCATTACCTTCCCTATCACATAATTATATGTTTTTGAGAGTGGCAGAGTTTTAATAAATTTAGATCCAATCAAATATGTTTATAAGTAAGTTGTTAGTCGTCAAAATTGTGTTGCTAAAGGTTGTTGTGACTGCTTAAAGAACTATGAGTTCAACACTACATTTTTTTTTTTTTTTTTTTTCGCGGGGAAAAACGCGTTATCGCTACCACCACCGGGGGGTGAGTGGGACGGTTATGTTGGTTTCACACAGTCTTACGGCCCAATGTCGACACTCGGGAGTATAGCTTCATCCGAGCGAGCATTGGACCGAGTCCCTAACGCTATGTACACCCTACACTGGCATACCAACCAAAACCTGCGGTGGCCTTCTTCGGCGCGTATGGGACGGCCCCGGGGTATCTTGTTGCACTAAGATAGCTGCACGGGACCACCCCTGCGTAATGCCGCATTGCGACCCCTCTCTAATCAGGGGGGGCTCAGATGCCCCCGAACTCTAAAGGACGCCTATGGCGTCTACGACAGCGGGCGACCAACCACCCGCATTGTCGTCCACCTTGAAGTCACTAAAATTGGAGCGAGCAGCCCCCCACTGCTCACCCCGTGACTTTCTCCAAGCCCCATTTAGTCGCCTCTTACGACAGGCAGGGGATGCCGTGGCGGAATTCTCTAGATGCCCCCGGACCACAGGGCATGAGGCACCGGTCAATCGTCCACCCGGCGCCTCCGTCTTCTCCTCTGGCTGCGGGCGGGATCGTTCTGCTCACGATCCCGCTCGGCACTCTCCTTCCGCGAGATGACGCACTCGCAGAAGGAGGATATCGCTCGCCATGACCTCCAGCCACCGACCATGGCGCACACCATGGCCGGCAGCGAGAGGTCTCCTCCGACGATTGCTCTAAGAGCGCTGCGTTGAAGGTCCCAGGCTAGGCACTCCTCGAGAGTGTGTTGGACCGTGTCCTCGCGGCCGTTGCCACAATGGTGGCACACGGCGGACTCCTCTTTTCCGATCCGACACAGAAACGAACCAAAACACCCATGGCCCGACAGCATCTGTGTCAGACGGAATGTCGGCGCGCCGTGGCGCCTGTCAAGCCATCTTGAGAAGACAGGTCGCACTGCCGCAACAGTCCTCAAGCCCGCACTCGGGCTCTCCAGTCTGGTATGCCACTCCTCTACGGCGGCTCTGCGGATGGAGGCCAATTGGGCTGTGACCTCCCTCGGAGCCGGTCTTCGCCCGAGACGGGATGCCTCCTCTCGCCAGAAAAATACTGATGAGAGGTATTTGGCATCCAATTCCCATGGCAAAATACCGGCCAAGACGCAGGCCGCCTCATGGGAGATCGTGCGGTAGCCCCTTATGAGTCGCTGCGCCACTAAACGCTGCGGCTTGCGCAGTAGAGTGGCGCATCGAGCATTCAGGGACTTGGCCCAAACAGGACAACCGTATAGAGCCATGGACCGCACAACTCCAGCGTACAAACTTCGGGAAGGGGTACCGGGACCTTCCAAGTTTGGCAGCAGGCGTCCAAGCGCACCTGCTGCCCGCAGTAATTTCGGCGACAACATCGCAAAGTGGGCGCGGAAGTCCCACCGGCTCTGTAACACCAGACCCAGATATTTCATTGTGGAGCCGATGGGAATTCGCACCCCCTCCACTACGATATAGGCCTCCGAAGGTGGCCTCTTCCGAGGCCCGTGAAAATAAAGGGCCTCAGTTTTGTTAAGGGCCACTCTGAGGCCCAGTCGCCGAATCCGGCTCACCATCTGCTCTGTGCCAGAGGAGGCGAGCAGAGCAGCCTCCTGGAAGGTCTTAGCCGTCGCTGTCACCAGTGTGTCGTCCGCATAGCAGACGACAGCGACGCCTTGGGGGTTGGTACCACGGAGCACCCAATTGTAGCCGATGTTCCACAAGAGTGGGCCCAGTACTGAGCCCTGTGGAACACCGTAGGTCATTGCTCTTCGGTGCCACCCATCAGCGCCTGGATACACAATGTACCTATCAGATAGGTACGATCGCACCAAACGCTGAAGATATGATGGCACCTCGTGGTACCGTAGTGCTTCATGTATACACGCCTAAGGTAGTGTATTAAACGCGTTGGCGATGTCAAGAGACACCGCCACGACCACTTCACCCCGGGCGATTGCATCCTCCGCTTGTGCTTTGACCCGCAAAATCGCATGGATCGTGGATCGGCCATGCCGGAAACCGTATTGGCAGTCTGCCAAATCCGGCCCGACCTTCTCAAGATGCTCGACGAGGCGAGCGTGAATAATCCGTTCGAAGAGTTTGCAGACCTCGTCGAGCAGCACGATAGGCCGGTAGGCCGATGGCGACTCTGCGGGTCGACCCTCCTTTTTGAGCAGGACCAATTTCCCAGTTTTCCACCGAGAGAGTTCAACACTACATGGACATTCTAGTTCAAAAGGAACAAACGAATTTTGAATAATTATGAATTATCTGCATAACGTTGAAAGTGAGCACTTAGCTTCGTACGAACGTGGAACAAACGCAGCATAAGATATAAGTAACTAAAGAATAAAAATCCAACATAAATATAGGAGCGACAGTCAATGATTAATACAAATGTATAAAGACACACAAATATATTAATAAATGTGTTTACATCCGTGTTATACATGGGCTCGCTTTAGCCGTCTTTAATTTAAAATTAATACAGCCAAGCGGCGCACAGGAAATGAGCTTAGAGTTGAGCGGGTGATGGGCGGGTTGCTGAAGGAGGAGAGGGGTCGAGAGGGATCCAACGGGGACGAGGGGGGAGTTGAAGGGGAGCGCAGGATGGCGCGACCTCCAAATTAGTTAGGAACCGTAGCAATAATTCGATAACTGTCAGTTATTACGCGTCAAATTCCAGGTTTGCTTGTCGTTTTTTTGCTTCTTATTTTGAATTCGAGTTTATGTGATTTGAAGTTAAATAGCTGTTGGGTATACTGTTGGGTGTAATTCCGTCATACGTAATGTGAATATACGTCAATCATTATGATGTCGACGTGAGGTCGCAATTCAAATGGTTGTAGCTGGTATTAATACTCCGGATATGCTATGTTTTTGTATTTCTCGTTTATTTTTTATAATGTTATACTCTTGAATAAGTTGTGTAAATTGTAAAATATTGTAATTGAAATGACACAATGGTAGGTATGGTATAGGTATATACAAATGGAGTGATATCAAGAAATGTTTTGTGGCGTAGTTCCCACTATGTCGGTACCTCAAAAAAAGACACAACCCGTCCTTTATAATTACTAGTATTGTCTTTATTCAGAGCAAGAGAGACAGCAATGGGTAATTAAAATATTAATAGTAACATTAAGTATGCCCAGGCTGGCCTTTACGAAGCGAGACCAAAAGTACAATTGGGTTTGGCTTTATTCAATGGAGATAGAACAATAATATTCAATTTATAATATCTATTGCATGTAATTGAATAGAGAGAACAAAGTATCATGGATATAAATAATTACAGCGGATTTGTCGCAAGAGGAGGGACTTCTGTGACTCTGGCGTGGTACTGTAGAGTTTCATAAAGTGAAACATACGGGGACTATTTGCAACCTAAACCGCAGCGTTAACTTCCAATATTTAATTTACCAATTGATATTAACAATAGGTGTACGCTTTTCAATACTGACCTGTATAACCGACTTTTGTATATACGTTATTGGTTAGGTGGAAGCCTATGTCTAGCAGTGGACAACCTGTAGGTGGTCTTCGTGAATAGTTTATTAGACTTTAAAATGTCGTATTATAATAGCGAAATTAATTAATTTAATTGAGGATTTATGTATTATATAAAATCATATATAGGAATTATAGGACCTAGGTTATGCTTTTTATGTCAAATGTAACGGCGGATACTCAAGGTCATTGTTCTGCTATATAGAGGTCAAGGTCAAGCTTAGTTAAATAGTAACTGGTTATCATGCTATAAGGGAGAGATAACTAAGCACAGTGAGAGCCGTCAGTCGAACGAAAGAATTCTCTTTCTCAGAGAGGATAGAGATTTTATTAATATCGACTATGTTTTATTTAGAAGTTTATCAGCGATATTGTTAGTGTACCTCAAAATTCTGCACGCATTCATAATTAAATCTTCGTGAATTCCCAACGGATTTTGCAAACCTTTGTTCTTTTATCTTGACCACTTATGAGTGATTTAAAAAAATAATAAATAGGTAGGTGTGCACTTTTAGGATTTAAATTTTAACATATCAAAATATGGCATCAGAGATAATCTAATTCTGGCTCTAATTATATAAAAAATAAATCAAGAAGTATAACGTGTCATACAGTTTGTACCAAATATCGAGAAAACGTTTAAATTATATAACTGTATGTTTACATTGAAATTAAACTTACTGTAGGATTCAAGTTTGCGCTACCGATTGTTCCTTTTGCGTCTGTGACTTCAGTTATTATAAATTCAATGCACTGCAATGTGTTGAACGTTATGGCTTTGTTATATTTTCGTATTACTGCTAACAAAATACATGCTCATAGAGGGGCTTAAGATACGAGTCTTCAAAAAAGAAGTTTTAATTGTATGCTTAGATATATATAAAGATAAGTTATAGATCGGTTGTATGCACAATTCTTATAGAGTCTATGGGGTTACTATTTTACTGGTAAGCAACAGTATAATTCGCTCTAATATATTCCTCGTCGATGGATTTTGTAGCTGTTATAGTTAATAGATATTTTGGTAATACATCAGGGTGTTAGAGCTATATACTGAAATGACAAACTCTGTGCAGTTTTGGAGCTTACCGTTTTTACCGTGAATTAAAATAAAGTAAGCTACTGATAAAAAAAAAGCCACTGACCTGTGGATATCTCAATTGTAGCACCCCCTAAACACAGAAAATGCATTGATCTCCAATTGTATGAATATCCTATTTTCCTCAATTAAAAGTATACTTCGATCGCTCTTGCGAGATTAATTCGATCGGTATGAATATTTTTACACCGACAGTAAGTAATCCACACGATAGCAAACATGTAGAGCGTTATTGAATGAACTCCCTCAAATCTCCACACGTATAAAGCAAACACCGAGGAGTTCACGATAACATCGGCGGTAAAACGCGCTAGGAAATTGTATTCATGCGTTCCACGGCTACTAAAAGACGGCACCATTGAAAAAGTTTGCGCGATGTGTACTTTAATTAGTTCTGTATGAGCCAAACGGTTGTGTTTTGGGAGTGTGCCGCCGGCGTCAGACGCTTTGACAAAGCAATTTCAACTGCGCTTGGCGTTTACTATTGGAAGTAATTTCAGGATTGTGTACAACATAGGCGGTAATGAGGATATAAACTGGATTAACTGGTACGCTTGGTCTTAGTGGTATTAAGTTCCGTGAAATTATTATAAGGAACGTCCATTATTCCTAGAAGTCGATCAAACATTAACTACGTAATTGAACGTTAACACGCGCTACGAGTTACGGCTTTAATAGAAATAAGTGATACTGGTACTAAAACACGCATTTTCATATCTGCATATACGTAGGTATTTTTAAGCATGGTCAAAAGAATTAGTGGATAGTCTGTTATGAGTAATTTTCACAGTTAAATATCATAATCATGGCGCTAACATTAGTGTAAATGTGTAGGTGACAGAGTTATCTGAGCCCTCACCAAACGAAACGCAACAAAAAGATGTCACTTCACCTGAGTTTTCTGTGATACAATGGTTCTAATCTGGTTGGGCGCCAGATCCAAGCGATTAGTAAATAAGTATCTACAATATTGCTTTGGAATTACTACAGATAAGATCCACCAACGTTTTTCAGTTCTTAGGTATGAACATTTAAGATATGTGTACAGAAATATTAAATACTTATATCATAAGTTTTTAATAAAATGTCATAGCTTCTTACGCAAATATATCACTCGTTGGTATAGACTACGAAGTGGCATTAGAAAATAAAGCGAGGTAGACGAACAAAGAGCGCGGAGAACTAATCATATTATCAACTAGATTAGCGGTAGGAAGACATAAAGGGCCATTGTAGTTGCGGCGGTGTCGGCGGAACCCCCGCTTGCCCGATCGGCCCCGCTCGCCCCCGCTCACCCCCGCCCGCGTCCCGCTCAGCCCCGCCGGCGGAAATAGCGGCGGGGCGCGGAGACAGCGGCGTCCGGCGAGGTGAAGGCTTGTCGGCTCGTTGTGAGCTCAGGGTTACCAAAATGTGATCGGCGGATTTGTGGTCAATTGAGCTCCATTTGTGTTTTGTTTGCATGTGAGGCTTTAGCAAAAAATATGATTTGTTGCTTTGTCTTTCAGAATGATACTGCAAATACTTTATTTAAGGATCTAATAAAAATTGTGGACAGACGTATTTGTGGTTCAATTTAATGCAATCGTTATCGTAAATTTAAGGATAATGATGTCATGGACCTACATTTATAACAATTCTTAACATAAATGTATGATAAAAAATACATAATAAGTCGTTTATTTATAAACAAATAAAATGATCCTATCCCATAGATAACAACACTTTCAACAAGTTTTATTAAAGGATCGGTCGCTAATCTTGTGTTTACGTCTGGTAACCCTACCGCAGCCGGGTGCGCGGAGCATTGTTACCAGCCTATGGAGCGACCCACTTTTGAGACGTTATTGGTCACCCCGGTTGGCGTCATGACGAACGGCGTCGCTTCCTCCACAATTTTGTCTATTTATAAAAAACCTTGCAAATCAATGATAGTTATCTAATCACAAATAGTATAATAGTAAGTAATCTAAACACTACATCAAATTAATGTTTTTAAAAATAAGTATTCCGGTTCCTAACTTCGGCACAATTTTAAATTTTGCTTAATATTTTAAGTCGAAAATGACTATAATAAAGTATAACAATATGTATTAAGTATCTTTTTTATTCTATGACCATACGATGCAATGTTACCAAAGTGGACAAAAGGAACCTTTTTTGTCCGTTTATTCCACCCGTGGAGTGGTTTATTATTCGAGGCACAAAGCTTCCAGTTCTTTGAAATTTTCGAATTTAGCAATGTACAATCGTCCAATTTGGTGCTAGTACACTTTCTCAAGCTAAACGCTTTACCAATCAGGTGACATCGTTTCGAAGATTTACAAATCATACAGCAGATAACTCTTACTGTCTACTATCACAGAACAAACAAAACAGCTTCGTGTCTACTATAGCTATAAGCTGCATGTCGCTGACAGATATTTATAACCTTAAGATGGTTGTGCATACACTTTTCTGACTGTAAACAAGCGAAGACAATCATCATTCGCGGCCCGTACCAACAATAACGATCTGCGAATGGCAGCGACCACACATAATGGAGTTTTAACAATTACACGGGTGTGAAAGACAACTTCATTATTTATGGCAAATTTGGATTTTAAGTATGTTCAGTAGCATTTTTGACCACTTTGAAATGAACCAGTAGGTTATTTTTATTACGATGGACTCTATATTATACGCTCATTTAGAATATATCAGAAATAATTAGGTAAAAGCCAAAACAAAGTCATAGAAGCCTTTAATTTATCGTACAAGAACGATCTATATTGATCGTACGCTCTAGGGTATGTTCAACGATAAAAACGTTCCTCCGTCAAAATTTAAAAAATGCAGATCTTTGGGAATGACAACATCTAGATAAGTACGTACCTACTAGTGTTAAATTATTGAGATTACGTAGAGTAAATGTTTGCTTTGACAGATCATAATTTGAGATTTTGTCTCCCCCCTCCTTCTGGAGTTGGGTACTTCGTTACCACTGTTGTAGTTCACCAGCTTACCAGCAGGGCAGTGGCTGCATTTACAGTGTAGAGTATATCTACGTACGTATATTATATTGCTAATACATGTACGATTACCTTTAATTAATCTTTGGAGATATTGGTCGTATATAGCTTCAGCTGATACTTGCAATTGGTGGACCGCATAAATGAAGTATTAAGTTTAAAAATATAGAAGAACTGATTCTTAAAGTCTAAGTTTACATGCCAGCATTAAATAGAACTAAAATATTCGACTACATAGTTATGAAATTTTTAAATTTTACGTCTATTATGCAATTTAGTATAAAGTAAGTATTCAAATACTAATCTTAATCACCAGGAATTGTGACATACTCTTAGTCCTAAGGTGTACAGAAAACAGATGCGAAATAAATAGGTAATTGCCGATCACGCAAACGTTTGTCCCAGCCCGGAAACTAAATCTCAACCACTTCATCCACTCCATTCTTTCCATTTACACGTGTCTTATATAACCACCGTGTTCACTATTCAGTTAGTTGTTTAAAATTTTAGCGCATATTTCGTAAAGTGCAATATGATTTCCGACGCTATCAAGATGCTCTAGGGGAATTGGTACTTAAAAAAAACTTTATGTAGACTCACATAATCTGAATTCCAAAAAGAATGTTGAAGGTGTGTTAAGTCTCGTAACCTGTACTGGGCCAGCGTGGTGGACTAATGTCTAAAGCCTCTCAGTAGAAGAGGCCCGTGCTCAGCAGAGAGCAGTTTATTATACAGCGCTGGTATTATGAGCCCGCAGGGGCGGCTTTGTGGCGAGCCGACGGTGAGTGGCGACACCGCGTACCCCGATTCCGTGGGGGCTAAATGAGCCCCTGACCCTTGGCTTGCCTTAACTGGCCGGCTAGGGGTGGAAATCGCAAGAGCTAAGAACCTGAGCTATAATCAATACAGCGCTGGTATTATTATTATGTTTATAGTTTTAGGCTAATACTATTTCTAATGAACTTAAAACGTAACGTATAATTACAAAAGTTGTTAAAGTTTCCGATATTTTAAAAATTTTATCTGAATGCTATCGACCCTCCCCAACCCTAAATAATTTGAGACATTTATGCTATTGTGCAGTGTGTGACGTCGGAGCAAACCCGCTGATCCGGCGCACTTGCTAAATATAAGGCACTTTGGATTTTTATTAGTAATACTCGATTGCGTTTTTATAACAACATGTTGCATTATAATAGTATTCTCATTAGTAATAGATTTTATAAGAGTGCAAAAGCAGTTGCTAGTTTGTGATAAAATATGTAACTACTGCCAAGTTTTTTGTGTGTTATTTTCGCAACAAAATATAGCCTAGCGTTAATACAAAGCATTCGTAACACAATTGTTATGGTTTTTTATTGTAACATTTTATGCCAAAGTCATTACGGTTTAAGATGCGATAAGATTTTTATTCAATCAAATTAACTAATCAATTGTGAATAATACATTTTAAGTAAGTTGCTATGAATTTCTCATTTTTTGTCAAAACTTTTGTTAGTATAGTAACGCCATCTATAGATACACTATGCATTTTATATTTCCTACAGAGAAATAGTACGAAGCAGCGCCATCTGTATTAATTATCTTGAACTACACATGGATTGGGTTTAGTAAAGCTTTGAGAATGGTGTCGAAAAACTCGTCACGCGCGGCAGCTCGTAGCATTAGGAAAAATCTTCGTAGACGTTCGTAGCATTGGTGCTGCCAATTTTACCTCAGTGTAGAATAGATTATTTTCTATTTTTTTTTTATGGCATTGACGAGACGTCCATGCCGTTCGCCTGATTATAAGCGATACGATCGTCCATAAACCATAGTAACACCATAATAATTGTTATGATAACAATTAATGTAAAAGTAAATGAAAAATGTTTTTTTATTAAATTAATATTTGCTAGGAAATACCGAAACAAAGCGTTATACAAAACATATAGTAAAATGATGTATGAAGTATAATATTGATAGAACTTTAAATTTTTAAAAAGGATTTGTCGTGTTTTTTTTCAATTCGTCACAGCTCAATTGTTCTTTTTGTCTTGTTTTAATTTGTAATTATACTGAGCTTCAATCATACGCGTATAGTCCAAATACTTCTGTCCCCAAGGAGTATAGGATTCATACCATTCTTTAAACATAAGGTAGTCCCAGTCGTCGGTGAAACAGGCTTCTTTTTCGTCTAACACTGCTACCATAATTTCAAACGGGTCCAGCGGTTTATGATACAGTTCCGCCACCCTTTTACCTGACAATAGAGTTTCAACAGCTTTTCTGATAGACTTGATATCGTATCCTCTTAAAGCTTGGGCCACACTGTGCACATTAAATTCTCTATCAATTGCATGATACTTCATTAATATTTTCTTTAATATTAGCGATATGCTACCGTAATCAGTCCTTGGAATCAAAATTAACGATGGAAAGGCTTTGTACATCTGTGGACCTTTCGCCAACCACGGTTCACTGGCTGTACCTAAAATTAATATTTTATCGTGAGACCCTAATGGTTTTACGATTTCTTTAAAAAAATCCTTGGAAAGTCGTGTCGGATCAAAATTCTTCTCCTCTTTTGGAACTTTCTTATAAAACATTTTTTCTGCGCCATCAACCATTATAATAGTTGGCTGCATTAATCTACTCACTCTATTTACGTAATGGAACATAGTTTTAAGATTTTTAGGACCTGGAAATTTGTTATATACGTTCAATGGAGAAAGATCCATCAGAATTGAATTTGTTTCTGTTGCTACCGCATATATTAATGTTCTTTTGCCGGCTGCTTTTGGGCCAACTATTAATTGCGACCTTTCCGAATATGGACAAGATGATCCGAGGGTCAAAAGACAACGCACTCTAACTTGTTCTCTAACATCACCAATACAGGGCTGAGGGAATGAAGGTGTCCACAAAATAGCTCTCATATCTGCTGCAGCATAATTTTGGTCACCCCAGTAATCATCCAGGGTAGTATGAGGATATTTTTTCACGATGCCCTCGTCAACTAAACATTGAAACATTGCAGCTGGACTAACTTTGTCTGGTTTAGGCGGTTTTTGAATCTTTGGTTTTTTTCGTTTCCTACTTTGAGGTGGTTTCATGATTCCGGCAGCTTGGTAGTCCATTTTCAGGGAATTCTTTAAAAGATTTAATTCTAACCGCATCATTTCATCGACGATTGGTCTTAATTGAAGATGTATATCTTGGTATACATTTTCTGTAATGAGTTGCATCATGTACCCCTTCATAACTTCTGCAGGTGCATTGGGCAAATCGATTTGTTTCCACTGATTTTCATAGTCATTCCAAGTTTCTTGTACTGGTAAAATATTGTGTCCTATCGATATGTAGACACCTGGGTCGTTGTCTGGATTAAGGCGTGATTTATTGTAGTCTAGGAGTCGTTTCTTTTCTTTCTCTTTAGCTTCCAATTCAATTCGTTTTTTCTCTTCTTTTTCGGCCTTCTGTTCAGCTTTTATTTGTTCTTTACTTTTGGCTTGACCTTCCTCTGCCTTTAGTCTTTTTTCTTCTGCTAATCGCCATTCAATGTATTCTTCAATAGAGAATGTTTCGCCTTGTACCACTAAGATAGTGCCACCTTCTTCGGCATAAGGAAATTCGTCGAATAATCGAACTTCTTGGTACCATTCCTGATACCATTGTCTAATCTCCGCTGATATGTCTTCCATTATATCGTTTTCTCTTAGTTTTAATACGCGAGTTTTCTCCTTTAAGTGTTTTTGCAGCCACTCTTCATAATATTTTCTTCTAAAATCTCTACGTGCTTCCTTTACTTTTTCCAATTGTTCTTTAGCTGATGGCGGTTTCCATGACGGAATAATCATTCCTAGCTTTTGCCTTAATTTAGTTTCTTTTACGTGTTCTCTTTTAACTTCCATAAAACGTCTGTATACCATTTGTATTAAACACGCTGCTCTTGTTCTTAAAGCTTCTCTTGCAGGTGTTTTTTTCAAGCCAGCGAGTTCTAAATATAAGTTTAAGTCTTTGTTTACTTTATGGGCAATCGCTCTAGTTGCTGTTCGAGATCTTTCCATTCTTTGAATATTATTTATGTTTCTATTATATTCTTCTTTCTGCCGTAGTTCTTCCATTTCTTCAGGAGATAGTTGTACAGAAGGTTCAGATTCAGTTATGTCTTCGCCCATAGCAAGCTTTCTTTTAATTTCCATCTCTCTTTCTTCTTGGCGAATTCTCTCTGCTTCTTTCGTTTCTTCTTCTTGCTTCAGTATTTCTGAGGTCGTAGGAGAAGGGTCACCGATACGGTTTCCAGCGAATATTTGATCAATAACATATTGCATTTCTTGTTGACGTGTCTCAAAAGGATAGAAAAATGGGCAAAGTACCTGAATGTCTTGGGGCACCATAAGCATTTGTTGCAAAGCATTCTCCGGATAAGTGAATTCAAAAACTTCTACTTCTTCCAGCGTCCTTTTTAGTTCAAGTAGACGACATGTAACTGCGTCTATAATCTTTTTAATATACGGCCTTCGTTGAACTTGTTCCATTTGATCGTAGCACTCGCAAAGATTATTGTAAAGTTCACTGTATTTACAGTAGACTCTGGCTACAATCTCAACAGCGGTCGCTTGAGGTTTGATTCCCACGAAACCAATTGCTAATTCTTGAATTTTTTCATCTTCAGCTAGTGTCAATTTTAGTTGCTCCTTTAATTTTAACCACCTTTCGTAGTAATCTTTGTTTGCCATGATGCCTTTATTATGCCTAGACCTGTTTATTGCATAATCGTATAACTTTTATGGATCATTAAATCAAATTTATACACATAACCAACCTTGAAAATATTAAGATGTGCTTTATATTATCTAATAAGGACATGACAAGGGTTGACTTTGAATTAAGACAAAGAGTATTTATAAACCAGTTAATACATCTCAAGGAGTATTTTATAATATGCAAATCTAGGAGCGCTATGTTCTTGATTATTGAAGTTGATTAGGAATTTATTGAAAAATATTTTTTTAAGTACAAATTATACTTAATAATTGACATCTGAGCATTCCATGCAATCTCATAGCATTGGCAATTTCTCATACCCTTTCCGCGAGATGTATCTATTTCTTGTCAAACTTAAGGGGACTGTAACAATGCGCGATCCCCCGTCTTGCAACAATAAAAATGTTTTAAGTGCGCCTCCGTACGTGCCATTGAGCGCTGCCATCGCGAGCGCACGCGCTGCGCTCGTTCGCTCGTCGCTCCCTTCCGGTGTATGACGCGTGCCGCGCTCTGTCGAGCGTGCGTAATGAGTGACAAGCGGCGCGCGATTATCGTAGCGAGAGCGTTTTATAATAAAGTTTTTTGCAACTGTTATTTTGTTAGGTAATTGTAGGTATGTGAGGTTTGCCAACCCGCATTAGACCAGCGTGGAGGACTAAAGCCTGAACCCCCTCTCAGTAGTAGAGAAGGTCCATGCTCTGCAGTGGGCAATATAATATAATACAGGGCTGATTGCAATACAATTAGATATACTCTATATTTTGGTCAATTATAAGTATTTTTTTGTTATGGGAATAACATAAATATTATATTCGATGATGCTCTTTATGGGAAAATTCATATGCAGATTTTTCTTTCATGTATTAAATAAACACAATAAATCCATACATCCATATCCAGTGCGTATGAAAAATAACGTAAAATTGGCATAATTATTCAAGTTTGTTTTATGATTACTTTTTTTCGGCCGCCAGTAATATTTCATTCAAAAATATCAAGATTTTCAATAACACGCTGTTTACTGGCTTGTATTAATATTCATTTTGATAAGAGAAAACGAACATGATAATAATGTAGTCTTTTCATAAACTATATATTTATTATACACAGATGTAATACTATGAATGCTTAGACCAAGTCTAGTATTATGTAGCTGAGGCATAAAAACAAAAGACAAGCGTGATTGGATGATTGCTTCCTTTACAGATGCCACGTTGTCTTTTACAGGGGTCTGTCAATCTTTGTTATTCCATGCGTTTATGATACAGAAAATAGATGACTTTTTAACAAAGCAAAATATCACTTATTCAGTCATAGAGTAGTCGCAAATCTCAGCGTCTATCTAGTTGCGAATATGGAAATTAGGTTACATTAAGTAAGCTGGCGTTAAAGGCTATTTAAATAAATGAATACAGAGCAATTTAGTACAAATATTGTGGAAATTAATTGCTTTAGTTTTTAACACATCTCCTGTCTGTACAAATATCCTTCTTGAGGATCCAATCCTGAGCAAATTCTAATCTAGCACAATCCACATAAAGTGGTTATTGAAATGGGACCATTAGAGTATGTTTAGGGTTCCAGACGTCAAAAGGAAAAAGGAAGCCTTATAAGATCACTTTGTTGTCCGTCCGTCTGTCTATCTGCTTATACATCAAGACCCTTTTTCTCAAGAACGCGCAGTGGTATCAAGTTGAAATATATATCATTTACTCGAGTCTACAATCTCTTTTAGCTGTGAAAAAATTTACTAGTTAGTCAATACGATCAAAAGATATGATGATGATATTTCGCAAGGGAATCAGTCACTATAAGGTACTTCCCGTTGACTTAGAATCACGACATTTGGCAAGAATGAAGGTACTTTTAATAATAAAAAAGGCTATTTACATTTTTTTTAAATTTGATTAATTTATCAAATTATTGATTTTGTCGTACAATTCAATTTTTATACTTAGATACCTTAACTATCAGTTTGTCGGAATCCTAGTTACGCGAGTCCAACTCACATTTGCCCGGTTTTTTTTATTTAGAACTTACAAAATACGGGACGTGAAAATGTTTTTCAACACGCTTTTATTAGCTTCATAAGTATATATGTATGTATGTATCGGAAACTTTGAACATGATTTTGCCACTTGAAAACGCCGGATTAAACTAAAATTTGTCATAATATCCTACTAATATTATAAAGGCGAAAGTTTGTAAGAATGTATGGATGTTTGGATGTATGAATGTTTGTTACTCTTTCACGCAAAAAGTACTCAACGGATTTCGATGAAATTTTGCACACGGGTAGATCAAGTCCTGGATTAACACATAGGCTACTTTTTATCTCGGGAAAATATAAAACGGGACTTTTATCCCGGAAAAACTCATTCACGCGGGCGGAGCCGCGGGCAAAAGCCAGTTTGTCATAATTATCAAGAACCGATGAAAAATATATTTTTTTTGTTTTTAGTGACAACAGTTGGACTATAGTAGAATTATAACTAAACTGGCTACTATTATGTGTAAAAAAATCCTACTTATCACAAGATGGTGTTTATTTTTTAGTGACCTCCGTTGAACTATAGTAGAACAAAACTAAAAAACGAAAAATAAATAATAGTACAAAAAACTAGAAAACACGCTTTATTGAAAATCCAACTAAAAATAGAAACACATAAATTTTAATAATTTGGAATTAAGTATAGTATAGATAGTAAAAAAAAGATATTACAAAAAAGCGTGGTGTGCTTTTTAAGATATTATCAAAATGATAATACTTCACTCGTATTATCTGACAATAAAATATTTCTAACTATTGACACCATACACCCCACGCGTTTTTTACGATAAAATAGATTTTTTTTCTTATTTATACTATCCTTAATTCAAATTTATTTTCTATTTTTAGTTGAATTATCTATAAAGCGAGTTTTTTAATTTGAAATTTTTTTTTTAGTAAAAGCAAGTAATAAAACATTGAACAACGTTTACTCTTATCATTTAGGCCACACAAATGTCCAAATGCAACACAGAGCTATGTTTTATAGATCAACCCTCGCATGTAGTCATTAAGGGTGTAGAAATTTGAGTCATTTATTTTGTTAACTCCTCGCCGAGCCATAAACTGCAGAGGGACACGAGGACGGAGGTATGATAGGCGGAGGGTTTTGTTCAGTTTTGTAATCTTAATGTTTGTATTATAATCTCGTAATGTATGTGTAAACTGATGTTAAGTCTATTATTGAATATAATATATTCATAAGAGCAAATCGTATTTTAGATTATGAATTATTTCCATTCCTGATAATATCGGGTTTTGATTGATGATCGTTGTTGATAAAGCATCCAGCGCTTTTCAAATATTAATTATTTAATTAAATTGGATGTCACCGTTGATATATAAAAAACATAAATATATCAATGGATGTAAAACAATGAAATACTTTCGTGTAATACTGCTATATTTTTCCCCTAATTATTGATAATAGGTCCCCAAAAACATCTATTCATATAATTAGTTGATCAAATTCAAAGATGTTTGTTTTTGGCATCGGTGCTGGGCCTTAAAATCTAACCAGGGTCAAACTTTATAGATATTTAAAGGGCAAAAATATGGATCATGGATACATTAAAAAAATATTTTCAAACCACTTCATTTACAGCTAACTTTAAAAAGTTCTACTTAAGTAGTTCTTAAGCTAAATAAAATTACATGAATCTTAAAATTGGAGGACTTTTTAATTATAAGATTTATTGCATTTAGGTATTGTATTATGGTTGGGAATGGAACGGTCTGCCGAGACAATGTCCGGAGGTTCAAATCCCACGGCACACACCACTGACTTTTCAAAGTTACGTGTGTATTGTTTATCAATCATCGTTCGATTTCACGGTGAAGGAAAACACCGTGAGGAAACCTGCATACCTAAGAAGTTCTTTATAAGAATTTCAAAGGTATGTGAAGTCTACCAACCCGCACTAGGCCAGCGTGATGGACTAAGGCCTAAACCCTCTCAGTAGTACAGGAGGCACGTGCCCAGCAGTGGGACAGTATTTAATAAAGGGCTGGTATTATTATTATTTATTATTATATTGCATTTAGGCTACGTTTTTAAGAGTAGTATCCAAATATATATAAAATATCTCGGTTATAATTTTAAGCCCGTTTTTGGACATGTCCTTTGAAGTCGCCCATACGCATTTAATTTAATTGAAACATTTTTTTAAGAAATTAAAATATTAGTAAAAACACAAAAGTGTATCAGTGATTCTAAATTTTGAACTTGTTCAGCTACTTTTGTGGCCGACTGTACCTATCATATTATTAAATCCTTATCGTAATTTAGATTGAATTAGACAGAATTCATTTAATAATAATGTGATACCGTATTTGTTATTTTCGGAATAACGTATCTAGATATATTTGATCTATATTTTATGTCTATAAGGTGCAATATATCATAAAAGAATTAAACAAACGTGGTTTCGATACAGGACTAAACTTTTGAGTGATAATTCCATAAAACCCTGGATCTCTAAATTTTCTCACGAATGGAACGCACAATCAAGGTTAATGCGTGGCGAATGTATGGTTTCGGCACGCCGCCGCCCGGCCGGTTAGCGCGCCGTCGCACCAGGAAACGAATGGCAGAATGATTGACTGTCTAATGGACTGAGGGCCATCCCCGATGTGTAAGTGTGACGAATTCACGCGGCAATTATGTTATACCGCTGGTGTCTGTGAATGTGTTTTAGATGGTGGAAATTAAAATCATCATAAGTTTGTAATACTACACATTTTCTTAAGACTTCTGATCAACTTCGTATATGTCAATATTATAAAGATGTAAGACGTTACGCTTTATGTAACAATTTCTATTCGTAATCAAAAGGGATTTTTTGTTTAAATGTTTGTAAGATAACTTTTGGAATTCTATTTGCCTTCGTTATGATGAAAAAAAATATTATTTTATTCATTGTACCTGCTAAAAATATTTAAATCATAGTAAGGTTGTGTGGACAAAAAGGACCATAATAAGTGGCATTATTTGTATCATTTTAAAGTCAATTGACACAAAACACATACGCTGTATCATCTATGACGAATTGAATAAATAAAACGGAACCATTAAAAATTGAGTGAAGTGCTGGTAAACTATCCATACTCGTGAGATAGCCCCTGTAGATATGTTCACAATCAGTGCCGATAACAATTAAACCATCCCTATCAATGAAGCTATGAGAGCCGCACGGTTGTCACCGCAAATTGGCGAGCGCGGCGCACGCGCTGCCATCCGACACGCTTGGGGTTGACCCCAGCTTCATTGAGCCCTCTTTGTTATATAAACTAATAAATTTGTTAGTGTAATCTCTATTTACATTTAAAATGTTTGTGCGCAGTCGATTTCGTACAGAGATGATCCTTGATTTGAGTTGTTGAACTTCAATTCACTTAAATTGAAGTGGAAAATGTAATTAGACATATTTAAATCATCTCCTCGCTGCCTCGGTGGCGTAGTTGTATGACTGCCTCGGTGGCGTAGTTGTATTACGGTACGACTGCAATACTGTTGTCTCGGGTTCGATCTCCGGGTAACGTGATATTGGGTTTTGTATTCAGTACCAGCTCAGTATCAGTGTATGCAGTATCAGAGTCTGGAATTTGTGCCCGATATGGGGATAGGGCCGCCCCCTATCACATCATGGGACGGAATAACGTCGAAAAGTAAGTGCTAATAAGTAAATGGGAGCTAAGTGGGTCTGGTAATAAAGTGGTATAAAAATATTTTACTTCTTTGATTCACACGTTGTTTTATTAATTATTAGGAGATGCGCGCGGCTTCACCCGCGTGAAAAGCCTTTACCGTTACAAAACTCCCAAAACTCCATAAAACACACTACGACGATAGATAGCGTCATCTACTTAAAGAATTAGATTGAAAATACCCATTATTTTCCATGAGTGCAAATTGCCGGGGTAAAAAGTACCCTATGTGTTAATCCAGGACATGACCTATCCGTGTGCCATGTTTCAACCAAACTCGTTTAGTTGTTTCTGCATTTACTTCTAACAAACGTCCAAACATTTCACAAACTTTTGTTTTTAATAAGACATATTTTGCTCGCGACTCCGCCCGCGTGAAAAAAGAATCCAGTATACATAATTATATTCCCGCTTTCATTTTCCTGTGATAAAAACCTTCTCATCTATCTATCCTATCTCCATACCAAATTTCATCGAAATCGGTTCAGAAATTCCAGAGATTACTTCCTTTAAACAAACTCGCAAACTTTACCCATATATAATACTAGCTTTTGCCCGCGGCTCCGCCTGCGTGAATGTATTTATCCGGGATAAAAGTCCCGCTTTATATTTTACCGGGATAAAAAGTAGCCTATGTGTTAATCCAGAATATGATCTACGCGTGTGCCAAATTTCATCGAAATCCATTCAGTAGTTTTTGTGTGAAAGAGTAACAAACATCCATACATCCATACATTCTTACAGATTTTCGCCTTTATAATATTATTATAGTAGGATTAGTATAGTGCAGTGGTCGGCAACACGCGGACCGCGGTCCGGATACAGACCACGGAAGGTCGATCCTTGGACCGCCGAATAATTTTAAAGAGAATTAATTACCTACCCATTAAATTTAAATCTTGATTAATAATATGCCTCAATTAATTCAAATTTCATTTTTGTATAACTAGCTCTACATTCATGTAGTATTATGAGTTTTTATTTTAGCACTCGATACAAATTTTCAACAGGATCTATAACCCGTTAGAAATTACTTGCCGGCCCCTGGTATAGTGTATATGTGTATAGTATGTTACATACTTTGTTTTGAAAAAAATCATAACTGTTGATTAAAAACATAAGCCCGGTGTTTCTTTCTTCTTTTGGGTCGTCATCGCTTAGGTAGCTAATGATGGCCTTTATTATCCTCGCCGGTAAGGACCGTGGCATTTATTTTACTCATAATGTTAAGATATTCCTTCCCTTTCTCTTATATCAACACTTCTTGTCATTCGCTGGCCCTATTCCCGTTCCCAAAGTCCGTGTACTCTGTGCCTCCAGTGGTTTGTCGTAGGTACTTTATATTATTTAATTGGTATATGTACTTTTGTAAATTTGTTAGTCTTTACCTTGTCATAAGTGCTTTTTATGGCCTACTTGATTAATAAATGATTTTAGTATAATGTATGTTAACATAAAAATCCGTTCATTCGTTTACTGCTAACAAACATCTAAAGATTTGAACAAACTTCCCATTATATAGTAAGATGTGAAGTTTTCAAATGACGTTCGACGTACATTTTAATAACCAGAGGGTGTGACAGAGTTATTAATTAACCAACGGCTCTTGGACACGTGATCCCTTTTTGTAGAGAGCTCTTTAAGTCATTATTGGATTCTAGTGGCTCAGTATTGTGAACAAAAGTATTGCAAAATCTGTCCGGCACGAAAATTGTGCTAGAGATTTCAAGTGTCATTACCATTTATTAATTTATCATACCGAAAGTACAAAATAATTGATTAGTTCCATGTTAACCATTATCTACAATAATAAGTAATAACAACGAAATGTTTTAATTGGAAATTCATCATACGCAACAATTGCTAGACTCGCAATTACCTATGCACGAATACTCCTTAGTGCTTAATAATTACGTCAAAGCATCGGCATAAAAGTGTTTTAAAACGTGAAATCACGCGGAATACGTGAGGTTTCGCGATGAAACTTGTAAAGGGACAATTTAGCTCTCTCGAGTAACCCAGCCGTGAGTTCAAAGGCGTAGCGAGTGTCATCAGTCCACAATTAAAAGTTACACCAAAGGAACGTTTACGGTTGACGGCGGCTTCGAACGGCCATTGTGTGGAGATAATATCTCGAAATACCACGTTGGAAATTGTAAAATTTTTGCCACTAGTTTTTGATGCGATCTCAATTGGCGACGAGTGATACGAGCCTTCTTGCAGTTTACAGTTGAAATCAAGTACTTTGTCATATTTTTTAAGACATGTTGTATATATTTTTGAAATAGATACTTGTTTTCATTGGATTTTGATGTTTTAAAAACCATTCCTAAGCCATATATTGGATGATGTAATAATGTGCGAGAGTACCTATATCGCTAATACGAGCTGATAGAGGAATTATATTAATTACTTAACACTGATATAATATAGACAACAAAGGAAACTGGCAATTAAAAGTTATGCAAAAGAAGCGGATAACGGTTGAGTGAGTAGCGTAGAAGATGGTATAACTATGCAACCGCAGATGAATAAATATTTAATATTTTGCTTTGTATGGAAAGATTGTATTGTATCGACTGTATAATATTTTACTTAATTTAAAGTTTTATTCCATGCTTTTGTTCGAATAAAAATATGTCATGATGGTTATAAGAACGGAATTTACGAAGGTATTTAACAAAACATTTATCGTCTCCCCAGTCTAGTCTATGGGCCAAGAACCGAGAGTGCCTGACATCGCTACCTCGATCATGGCCTAAAAATTTCAAACTTCAATTAACAGTTCAAACTGTTTAATAACATTTGGAAACAGCCAAACATAAATGTTTTCCAATTGGGAATTGAACCCTTTCTGGGCTATCGTTTACCTCTACATTCAAAAAGAAATACCATACACAAATAATCAAATAGGTACCGTGTAAGTTATTTACATTAAAAATACCTAGGTATAAATTTTCGGGTGACGTTTATGGCCCAATAAACAACCCTGTTTATGGATAAATTGGCTGATAGTGTTGTGTTTTTCCATGATATATCACTGATAACGTTGGAATCTGTCCAGTTGTGCTAATTCCAACACTGGGCTAACTGACTGGGCAATGCGATTTACGAAGTGATTACCTTTTATTTATTTTGTAGGATTATTAGGAGACATTTTTTCTTGGTTATGTTTCTTTGGACATTAATATAATTTTGATGAATTATTCAGGGGCCTAAATTAAGCAAAATCTGCGTTTTGGCGACAGAGTATAACTGACAAACAATGTTTTTCACATATATTTGATTAAAAGGGACACGTGCAATCAATGTATCATTAAAAATGAAAATTCGCAATAGCTATCAAGAGAAATAAATATAGGTAGCACTTACCTGTACATTTAGTCCCTCGTAATGTGTCTGTGAGTGTCGGTGTGGAATATCCCTTGCTGAGACCGCCTGACAGCTTATCTGAACCTGTACAATATAATATTAAAATGTATAAATAAACACACTGCCTCGGTGGCGTAATTGTATGGCGTGTGTTATACTACCGCCACTTTGAAGTTTCGGGTTCAAATTATAGTTTTTTTTCTCTCAGTATCAGCTCGGAGTCAGGAATTCATGCCCGATGTGGCGATAGGCTCGCATATCCTATATCATCATTGGATGTAATATACAACACGAAAATTGGGTGAACTATAGGCATACCCAACCCTCAGGCATAAGAGGCGTGTGTGAATAAACAAAAATATGTATTATTAACGACGAACGTAGTGTCACGTAGTCAATATCCTGTAAAGAAAATCTAGCGCTTTTTCGAGCTATATCCAAATTTGGCGCGCAGCGTTCAGCGCTTTTAAAACTCACAGGTGGCAACACTAATAGACATGATAATATGAGTCAAATGATGTTTTATTACTTTCTGTGTGTAAAAAATTTACAAAAGTCTATTTATGAATTGATACGTGAAAAATAGAGAGGGTGTCTTCTCACATACTACGGATGGTCACCAAGGCGAGGGATAGGGCTTAAAAATTACAAAATGGGTCACGTAGTATGGATACGTTCCCTAACCACGATGGTTATAGTCGCGTTGGATGTCTATTTGTCTGTCAATGTCTTACAGTGGTTCAGTTATCTCGCAGATACCTACATTGCATAGACTGAAAGTGTCAGACTTGGTGAGATTACAAAACATTCTACTACTGTCAATAGCTGTCGCACCCAAGATCCTCTTAAACTGTGTATGCCAAAGGTATACCAATTTACAAACAGATTAAAGCTCACGTTTGTACAAATAAAATATTTAACCAATTAATAACACAAATAATAAAACTGTTTGACATGCGATCCAAAACAAATCTCCCACTGGAGTTTACAGGCAATTGAATGCGTACAACGGTAAGCTCATAAGCCGCCACTTCTCAGGCCATCCCTCGCAAACAAACAATTAAGAGACAATCGTTTGCCACTCGTGCGCGTCATAAATCAGCGGGTGATAATGACGAGCGTTGCGCAGTGACATCTCAGTTTCGATTGACCGGCAATAGATGGTGTTGGGCACGCGCACGCGCCTGCGCATCCAGTAAACAACGTTCGGGTAAATTATGAGCCTTGGGAATAGTAATTGTGATCATTTGATTAGGGAAAGTTATTCGATAGATCTCTTTATTATTATTATCATTTAGAATTAAAATTCTTGGGAATCAATATAAATGGAAAAATGTATTTGTACGTTTTGGGGACTCAGCATTGTATAAGTTATCATCCATCAGCTAATTGAAAATAATTTCTGAAAAGTAGTAAATCGTTATAATCGTTTATATTATGTTGATGAAATGTAGAGTTCTTAATTATTATCGGTTGATCTACAATACACTCAATATATAAAACAGTATTATTTCAATTTCTTGCTAGAATATCTAACAAACTTTTCTATTTAACTTTGCTGACCATATATACAAAGAAGATTCGTTTTAAGTTTAACTTACAGCAGTGGAATAACTATAAAACTTAGCTCATACGAAGAAAGACTAAGACACTTTAATATGATAACTTTGGAAAATCGTAGAAGATTATTAGATATTTCTTTCCTTTCCAAATTGTTTACTTCTAGAATTGACTGTCCTCTATTAATACAATTTTTTAGATTTCGCGTCCTCAGAACAATCCCGCGTTCCGCAATAACTCCGCTATGTCCTCCTCTCCATAAATCGGTGCTGGGATATAACTCACCTACACATAGACTTTATAGATTAGTAAACAGCTACAGGGACACGATTGATATCGACGGAGTTACACACACCAAGCTCCATAAAGTGATACTATCACAACAGTAATTTGCGCTTAGACATAAGTTTGTTATTTCTTTTTTATAATATCTTACTCCAAAGGTT
The DNA here is from genome assembly GCA_949316025.1 of Lapara coniferarum. Lineage (NCBI taxonomy): Eukaryota > Metazoa > Arthropoda > Insecta > Lepidoptera > Sphingidae > Lapara > Lapara coniferarum. The sequence continues at coordinate 14,764,645 of OX438933.1, read as the reverse complement.
GTAAATTTATTGTAATTTTGTATGTTGTGTTTACCTATAATAGTGCAACATACCTACTTTGTAACTATATGTATATTACTTTTTAAGTATCGGTATGATAAACGCTGGTAAGCTAAATAAAAAAAAATCAGTAAAGTAGTTATTAAAAATAGATTATAATCTGACAAGTGAAATTATAAAGTACCTACACGACATGATAGTGAATCACCCGCTGTTACCACTTTTACTTATCAAATCACTTCTCTAATGGGCCGACACTTTATCTGTACATTTCATGGGAACCGTGAACCATACAATATAAACTTAATTGCGCGATAGATAACAGTAATGATGCGACCCCTCTTTTTAAGATTTATGGATGAACTGTGACCGGCCGAAAGTGCCCCCTCAATATTTATTTCAGCAGTAAGCATATTGTAACGCTGTGATTTTGTGTTAAGCGTGGGAGATTTTTTTATGTGTAATTATATTTCCGATTTTGTTGTCATTTATAAAAGTTGCCTTTTTAATGTTAACGATTAACAATTATTAAGATCAAAAGTTTATTGTAATCATGTCACAGTTTACGTAATTCAGTAGGTATTCCTAACACATATTATATTAGCCTATTCCTAACTCATATTTACTGGTGGTAGGGCTCTCATATGTAAGAGTCCGTCTGGGTGGGTATCAACGCAATGTCTATTTCTACCGCCAAGCAGCAGTGTGCAGGCACTGTTGTGGTTTCGGTTTGAAGGACATCGTAGCCAGTGTAACTACTGGAAATAACGAGACTTGACATCTTATGTCTCAGAATGACGAGCGCAGTGGAATGCCACACAGTACTTTGTAACTTAAAGTACTGGATGGGGTTGTTACTGTTTATGGGCGGTCGTATCGCTTACCATCAGGCGAGCGGCATGCTCATCTCGTCATTCAATGCAATAAAAAATAAATGAAAAAACTTACTTAGGCGCTCGATCAGTATCATTGTGATTTGAAGTATTCATTATTAAAATATACATACAGTATGTATTTTTAGTCGAGCGACCTATTAAACACACGGCAGTTCATACTTGCACGTAACTAATAGAAATTAAAAAAAAGGCTCCCGACGTGTAGTCACCCTTGAGATATCTACTTGTTTGAACTATCTTATTGGTCATTACGAATGAATATGGCCTTTAAATATAATTTTGTATGTGGTGTTTACTAGTTTTTTAGTTTTCCCCTCACACTTCAAACCTGGCTTAGGAAGGCAAAAATACCTATGTGCTAAAATTCTTATAAAAATATGATTAAATATTTTTGGAACGAGTCCTCCTTAAACAGTTAAAGCCTCCTTAAACGACTAACTTTACATACTGTATATATAATGACCCTCATTACAACACTAACAGTCTTATCTTATCAATAAACGACGCGGGGTGTTAAATGTAATCATAAAGTTGAGGAGCCCTACCCGTCAGTCACGGAGCGAGTATAATTCATAACACCTTACGCTTTATGGGAGAATATTCATACTAATATTATAGATGCGAAAGGACCTGTCTGTCACGTAGTCACGGCTAAGCTATTGAACTGAATTTGATGAAATTTGCTTAAGCTTGAGCACGTAGAAGGGGAAACCAATTGTTTTTTTATATTTTTATTTCTCATGTTTATCAGATTCCCAAAAATATTATTTCTTAATAATAATAATTAATTGTAATCTATACATATAAAATGCTTTGTCCTGAATGACCGACTGACGGATCAACGCACAGCATACACAGCTGATCGTAGAGACCTGAAACTTGGAGGGTGTGTCCTTCGTATGACGTATCACGTATTAGGCATCCAATAAGAAAAGATTTTCCAAAATTCTATCCCTAAGGGGGCGAAAAAGGCAAAGTTTGTATGGGACAACGTGATTCGTTGGTCCAATCTACTTAAAATTTTGCAAAAATCTTTTTTAACGTAATTGATGGAAGACGTGTTTCGTATTTTATTGAAATTCATCCCCGAAAGTTTAAAAAGGGGTAGAAAATTATTTTGGCCCTATCAAACCCTGAGCTTCGTGTTAATAAAATATAACTCTTTTTTCGTGTTTATTTAACCTTTAAATCCCTACACTATAATAAAGATTGTTATATTTTATAAGTATTCAAACATTTGAACATAATAATTTATACGTTACAACAAAATGAATAACGTAAAAAAACAATTAACAATTCTATTAGAACTATTTTCGACTTCTACGCGGACGAAGTCGCGGGCAAAAGCTAGTATTACCTATATAACAATAAATTATAATGGGTAACCTAAATGTTAATTTTATGGAGTCCACTTATAATGTAAAATATCTAAAATAATCTAAGAGTAAATGATATAAAGTAAACAACATTGTTATAGAGAGTATAGCGGTAGAATCAAAAAGTCTTTTTACCGAATAAAATTCTTACCACTCATTGACAATGGTATGACATTTTGCACACAATTTCCTCGGGAACTAAGGAAGAATTTCTGATAATTCATTTCCTTAGATTACGATGTTCCCAAGTGGCTATAGTCTAGTCAGGAGTGGGAACGGACTGCCGAGACAAATGTCCGCAGGTTTAAAACTCAAAGGCACGCGCACCTGGCTTTTCTTAAGTTGTGTGTGTATTCTTTGTGAATTATCGCTTGCTTAACTAGTGAAGGAAAAGCCATGAGGAAATCTGCATACCTGAGAAATTCTCCAAAAGAATTTCGAAGGTATGTGAAGTCTGCCAGCGCGCACTAGCCCAGCAGACTAAGTGGTGGACTAAGTCCTAAACCCTCTAAGTTGTAAAGGAGGACCGTGGCCAGCAGTGGGACAGTATATAATACAATGCTAATATTATTGTATACTTGCTTTTGCCCGCGGCTCCGCCCGCGTGAATGAGTTTTTCCGGGATAAAAGTCCCGCTTTATATTTTCCCGGGATAAAAAGTAAACTATGTGTTAATTCAGGACATTATCTACCCGTGTGCCAAATTTCAACAAAATCCGTTATGTAGTTTTTGCGTGAAAGAGTAGCAAACATCCATACATTCTTACAAACTTTCGCGTTTATAATTTTAGTAGAATTATTGGACTTTGCAAATGTTAAATACCATATGAAACATCAGCCATTTAATATTTCAGTAACAAAGTCTAACCGACATACGTTGCTAAACAACCCGTCCATCGATCGTAGCTCGGCTAATGAAAACAAATTAAACCACCCTTTGGTGTAATAAACATTAAAAAAATCAATACGAATATCAGCAGCGTTTGTGATTTATACATGTATATATTACCGTGATATCATCTAAAATGCGGCATCGTAATTGATGACGTTTGCAACATAGAGATCGGCCGATAGCCGGCGCTCGTTATGGACTGATTTTCGACTCAACTCCATTGTCGAATTATTTAATGAAAACGGGTTGGGGGTTTTAAACCTTTGAATATAATATGTTTGTTTCTTACGTTGTTGCTGTGATTAGTATTTAAGATTTTGTTAATAGCATATAGAACATCTTGCTACTTCTAATTAGAGTTATGGAGATACTCATTATGTAATTATTTTGATAGTACATAAATTAGCATACATATTATTTAAAATTACTGGTACATAGACTTTAATTTAAATAAAATGTTTATTCGCATTAAAAATAAATTGGGTTTACTATTCGTTATAAATGCGTACGTTATACTTCTTAAAAATCAGTTTGCTGGTTACTACTGTGCAGTGTAGATAACCAAGAAATTTAGTTTTTCTGAGCAAATGTTCTCCGTGACCCTTGCGTGTTAGATCTCAAAACTAGAATGCTAAACAAAACCGTCGCTGCGTACAAAAGAGAGGAAATAATTAGAGGCCAGAAGCAAATCTTTTTTTGATTAACTGACTTCAAAAAAAGGAGGAGGTTCTCCGTTCGGTGTTTTTTGAACCATATAGCTTATAGGTGGATAATGGATTTGAAAGCAACTAACAACATATACTTATAACAGCATTTTTATTACATAAGTATATTAGCTCAAACTTAAGCTTAACAGCGACTTTAGAAAGGTTTAAATTGGAGGCAGAATTTTCGCCATTTTCGTCTAAATATTCATTTTATATTATTCATTTTATCCTTGAAGGGTAGGCAGAGGTGCAACTAGTCCACTCACTTATCGCCGTGCGTATTCCGTCCCCTGATATGATAGGGGGCGAGCCTATCGCCATATCGGTTATTTATTTTATGTGTGTGTGTGTGTGTGTGTGTGTGTGTGTGTATGTGTGTGTGTGTATGTATATAACTTATAATATAATACATATAATAAACCAGAAGAACTGATGTGTCTGTTCATTTACAAAGAAATGTGATAAAAAAAAAAGAGGGTGACCAAAGAAGAGTAATGGAACACAAACCATCGATTTTCGTAATTCTTTTCTGTCTGTTTGTTACAGCACATCTTCAAAATTAATGAACGGATTTCGATGAAATTTGGCAGACGGGTACATCATGTCTTATATTAACATATACGCTGCTTTATATCCCGGGAAAATATAAACCGAGACTAACCGAGTAAAATAAAAGCTAGTTATAAGTATAATACAAAATTTTGCACAAATACATGGGTATCACCATGTCTTCCACGTGTTATAATGTTGGCGAATGGCGATTAAGAGCGTGTGCCGCGGCGCCCGTATTGTTGCATTTATTACTGTATTATGCAAACTAAATGGAAGATATTGTTCGTTGTTAATATTCTTGGCTGCTCTATGTCGATTTATCATGGTCGGTTAATGGATGGCGTTGTAAGTTGTTTAACAGCAACTGTATCTCAATTATAGAGGTTTCGTAAACAATTGTTTTTTTTTGCATTTGAAAAGATAGTAGAAATAATATATAAGTTAATCTCCTTAATAATAAGGTACATGTATGTCATCAGAGACCACAACCTCTCCTCGCTTAACATGGATAACCGCACATTTACCTACACCAAACTCCATATTGATTGAGTTGCTAAATCTTTCAGTTATTTTTAATAACTCAATAAATTCTGGTTGTGTTGATGAAAACAACTTGAGATCATCCATGTAAAGCAAGTGAGATATAGGCGCACTCCCTCTCCGTAGACGGTATCCTAATCCTGAATCCAACAACAGAGTACTGAGAGGATTCAGGGCCATACAGAACCACAATGGACTCAGACTATCATCCTGGAATATACCCCGCTTGATTTTAATCGGCTCATCACAATCAAGAGGACTCGAAATGATTTACAAGACCCAAGAAAGGTGCATAAATTTGTATCGATCTTATACAAATACAACACCCTCGTGAGCCAAGCATGGGGCACCGAATCATAGGCTTTCTTATAATCAATCCAGGCAGCCGATAAATTCCTTCGATTGTAGTGAGCCTGTTGGCAAATGACCATATCAATGAGAAGGAGCTCCTTCGTACCACGTGACCCAATTTTGCATCCTGTTTGGCCAGGAAAAAGGATATTATTGATTGTGAAATGATTTGCAATTTTAATTTCAATTTTAGGTACTTGTATAATAATTATCACACTAAACATTGGAATATCATTGAACAGTAATAGCTTTTTTTCCTTGTGATATTAAAGCTTCATACAAATATTTAGTTGCATTATAATATTAGAAATGTAAATGTAACCACTGCTAGTGACCAAATATCAAGCATAAGTTTTATTTACAAGGAATGCGTAAAGAATAAAAATGTAACACTCATAAATGAGATTATATATTATTTCACCTTCTGAACTGTATTTCAAAGGAATTTAAAACGATATTATATAAAGACCTCGCATTATTCTTTGCAATTCCACGTTCAGGGAAAGAGCGCAGATCGAACTCTCAGGATAAAATCGTTAATATTTTCGCGGGAACAGAAGGCCTCTCACCTCTGCCAACCCTGATAATGGATCTTCAGTTTTAAATGTAAAATTGTTTTTTCAAGTGAATTGTCCACGTTTTGAATGGAGGAAAAGTTTATTGTTTCTCGTCATTATTTCGGCCAACTCTTCTACCGGAAGCTTGGAAGGTTGCGAACAATAGCAATCAACAATTTTTGAACTCCGTATTTTATGTAAATATGCTCATGAATGTTTTAATTTATAGTAATAAAATTTAATGTTCGCTTTGTGCAGTAGAATTAGTTTAGAGAAGATGTATTTTTTACACGGAATGTCGGGAAACGGGCATTGGCCCGTTTCCTAGACGACAGGAATTGACCTTTTTTTATTGCACTGAATGACAAGACGAGCATGCCGTTCGAATACGACCACCCGTAGACAATAGCAACACCATCCAGCACCTTGACTTCAAAATTCTGTGTGGCCTTCCACAGCGCTCGTCATTCTGAGACACAAGATGTGTCTCAGGATGTGTCAAGTCTCAATATGTCCAGTAGTTACACTGGCTACTATGTCCTTCAAACCGAAACACAACAGTGCTTGCACACCTACGGACTGACTTATAGTACCTACTAATAGGTAACTTTTTTTCTACCATTACAGTGATAAACACGGAAGTCAGAGGTGCGTGACCAACCTAGATCGCACTCGAACCTCTGTCCCGAGTCCCGACGGTCGGTTTCACTCCCGCCGATAGTCGCTTTTTCATTATGCCCCTACCAATAACCATTATTAACCAGAGTATTAACCAATATTGTTTTGTCACATTTATTCAATAGAATTTATTAATATTATATATGATGAGTTGTTCTATGACGGCTCTATAAATTTTTCAAAAGTTTACATATTCAATGATAGCGGAATATCACATTTAACGAGGATCAATTCAAAAAACAACTTCACATAAATTAAAACTCGTGATATAAATTATTTTTCCTCCAAAAATGTATAACGGTGGAAATAAAGGTCATTTGCATTCGCCTAGCAACAATATTTCTTTGTTGTCTTTTCAACTCACCTATATTGCATTGAAAAATGCACCTCGGCGATAATTTTTAACTGCAAAAATTTCCCTATCTCGTTAAAGCCGAGGGCGAGTCCCCTGTCCCCCCACCTACCCCCGGTGGCACCCTTCCAGCCCCGGCTAACTTCACGAATAATGAACTGTACGCAGATAATAAAATTTTATTTTCACAACTAGTTAAGGTTGTGCGCGATGATCTTTTGGGCGGAGAGTGGGCGGGGGCGTTGTCATGGTTACCGCGGGGGAAATCCGCACGCCCCCGCTTTCCCCCTTGAGATTGTTATCTGTGGAAGACGCTCCCCACCATCTCTTTGTACCTACGCAGCATCGCAGCGCCTTATCTAAAAGGGTTTGCATGCAGCATCGTTGGAATATCATCTTACTGTGTTCAAAATAAGGTTGTGATTTGTGTGTGGGAGTATTGTCACGTGGAGAATCGATTTTCTTTGTGAATACACGCTGTGTGTCATGATAGGTATCGGTGTTCGCACAATGGATCTGAAAATGTTGATGTCTCTGTATAAAACGGTTGATGACGTAAAATTTAAGGTCAGAGTGCGATCAGGTTCGGGCACCGTAATGATGTAGGTACTCGAGGCATATCATTATGTTTATTGAATACCATTATACCATTTCAAATAAGGCTGGGTTTTATAAATATGTTTTTATGTAGGTTCTATAATATCATGATATTAAATACAAATCAGATCTACCAGTACTTGAACAAGCATAATAATATGAGATTGAGAGACATTAGAGCTCGTGGCATGTTGTATTATCCTAAGATTTTTTGGATGGTTTTACAAGTATCCGCTGAAACCTGATTTACCACTCTATTAATTTAGATTAGTTGTATAGATAATTCTAGATTAAAGTATTATTAAAGTGTACTTTGTATGCCGCAAAAGTAAGACTTTTATTTTCTCCCACGAACGGAAGCGCGTGTAAAACCTATTTTAAACAGTAGATGATTTAGAAGAAAGTAAGCTACCAAATTTATAATTTGATATATTATGTCTGAGAAAACACTTAGTTACGAATATTTACGATTATTATAAGAGAAGTGTGATTTGCATCAACGGGGTGTAAATTTAAAATATGAAATATAAAGTTCGTGTATCGGAACGGTTTTGAGTTTTTTTCGCAATGGCGTCGATCGAGGACGATGACGAGCTGGAATTGTTAGGCGTTACTATAACTTTGAAGAAAAAGATACAAAAGAAAGAAAGCGGGGTGCCCAATGTCAATATACATTCTAGCACTGTCAGTTCCTATGGAAGTTTTTTGTTCTGTGGGCAGATCATCAGAATCACGTGTGACTGAGACAGATGCTAGAACAACCTCTCCAGTATAGTAATTAATCTATGGGAACAACTGACGCGACCTGCGCAGGCGACCAGACTACGTGCACACACGCACACCTGTACACCGTACGGTGTCACTTGAAAGAATTTATTTTCGATTTTGCGCCTTTTGCCTGCGCAGTTTCAAAGTCTATTCCCATATACGTTGCGGTCTATCTGCGCAGCCATACCTGCACACATAGACCTATCCGGTGGACAGTGGCGTGTATAGCAAGCTTAATTCACATCCTTGTCTTTATTCGAGAGGTTACAATAGAATGGCAATTTCATGAGCCTACTATATTTTGTTTCTGCATGCATAGACAGGTAAAGAATGGATCTGGCATTAAATTTGTCTTTAAATACTTTGTATAAAACAAATATCTATTCACGTCACACAAAACAAAATTAAATCTTCCACTCTCTTTAAGGTTTATTTAAATACGAGAATTCACAAGAATTATCATCAATACAGAAATCAGTTTTATTGTGGGCATGTTTCATTTTACCCGAATAGGCCATCAGGGACTTTATCAGAACGTGGTGCCTCGAATAGAAATATCTGGCAGATCAATGTCGTTGTGTTGTTAATAGCGCTATGTCAGATAGTTATTTGGAAATTTATCAGGAACCGTTGAAACTGGCCCACAATATTTTTGATTATTAATTTAAAGTTTTCCTAATTAGGGAAATAAGCGTAAAATCTAAAACACTTACCAATTGTTTTGTTTTTGTCCATAGATCCAAGCATAGAGTCATCAGTGCGTGCAGACCTTCCAAAACCAAGGGTTGTGCTCGCCGCATCTTGACCCAACTGTCCCCCATAGAAGTCACCGAAGGCGCTCGCTGATCCTAACAATCCTGATCTGTCTTGTAGCGCTGCCTTTGCCTTCTCCACGCTCTGTTTCAACTGTTCGAAGGTAGATTGATGCAGTCTGTAGGGAGGCCATTCTGCCGCCGGCCAAGGTTCCTCTTTTAACGCACTCCTCTTCAATTCCAGGGCCCCCGCGTAGGAGCAGCTGCTTTCGTACATTGCAGCTTTGAAACCAGCCCGGAGTGCTGTTGCACACTTGATACCGCGTAGGTCAACCCTGGAGCAAAATATTACATTATTTTTATAAGAACCAGGATGTTAATACATTTACAGCATCTGGATTTATTTTTATAGCCGTTGTATGACGAGACAAGAATGCCGTTTACCTGATGTTCATCGATATAATCGCCAATAAACAGTAGCAAAACCGTACAGAACGTCAATATATTTTCCCGGGATAAAGAGCATCCTTTGTTCTTCGCAGGACCTCAAACTATCTCTATATAAAATTACTCGCGGCTCTACCCGCTTAAAAGATTTTCCGGGACAAAACTTCCCCTATATATTTTCCATGGATAAAAAGTAGCCAAAACCTTCCCTGGGTTTCAAACTATCTACATATCAAATGTCATTGAAATCCGTTCGGTAGTTTTTGAGTTTATCGCGTTCAGACAGACAGACGCGGCTGGGGGACTTCGTTTTATAATATGTATGTAAGGATAGGGATTATAATTGTAATTATCATAATTCATAACCAAATTAGTTTGTTAAGGATACTTGCTGAATTTGTGTTTAATTATATGATCAAGTGAATGTGCCGCGTCTAATGTGTTTCCATTCAAACTGTGCCGCCACTAAGGCGTCGTACGTCATTTCCTAATAGGCACTAGAGGGCGGTCTGAATAGAATAACAATATATGCGCTGCGAAAAGGAGAGTTGTGTAGTGCGGTAAGGGTTAGACAAACGTACGAGGTCATTGGTGCAGGGAAGGCTTTTAAGTAACTTTATATCAGGTGTAATTCTTAATTTAGACATTGACATTCACAGGTAGGAACAAATTTTTAACACGTTTTTATTAGCTTCAGACGTATGTATGTATGTATCTATATAACTGACACTTTGAACGTGAATTCGACTCCCTTCAAAACGTCCGTTTAAATTGAAATTTGGCATACTTATCAAGGACCGATGGCAATTCAATATTACTAACTAAAAACACGCTTTTATAGAAAATCCAACTAAAAAGTGAGTTAATGTTCGTTTATTTATTTTTAGTGGCATCTGTTGGATCGTAGTAGAATTATAACTAAACTGGTTACTCTTGTGTGTAAAAGATTCCTACTTGTTTTTAGTGATTTTTGTTGGACAATAATAGAATAGAAAGAAAAAAATGGAAAATAAATAATACTTACTTAAAGATAACTAAAAAACACTTTTTATAGAAAATTCAACCAAAAAATAGAAAACAAATTATAATAAATTTGAATTATGAATAGTGTAAATAAGACAAAGAAGTATTTTATTGTAAAAAAAGCGTGGGGTGTATGGTGTCAATAAATAGTTATAAATATTTTATTGACAGATAATATTATCATTTTGATAATATCTTGAAAAGCACCCCACGCTATTTAAAAAAAAAAAACTTACGATTGGGATTCTGACCTAAATTAATACTAATACTGGTGGTAGGTCCCTCATATGTGAGAGTCCGTCTAGGTAGGTACCACTGCAATGTCTAACGCCAAATAGCAGTGTGCATGCACTGTTGTGTTTCGGTTTGAAGGACATTGTAGCCAGTGTAACTATTGGACATAATGAAACATCTCAGGATGGCGAGCGCTGTGGAATGCCACATAGCACTTTGTAAATCAAGGTGCTGTTGGATGGAGCTGCTACTGTTTATGGGTGGTCGTATCGCTTACCATCAGGCAAACGGCATGCTCGTCTCGTCATTCAATGCCATATTTTTTTTTGTTTTTAATGCTTTAATTAATAAATAAAATAAATCAGATGCCAACATCAAACACGATAGAATATATTTTTTTGCTATATTCACCGATTTAGGATCTTTTAGAGCTATGTCAAAGATTTTACGCAATCAACATAGTGTGGGCTTACTGCATACAAGAAATTAAAATTTTTATTCGGTTGAATGTGGATGAATTGTGCTGTATTGAAATCTCAGTAGTTCGCAAGAGTAAATTGCAAATCTAAATGCTTCCAAACGATGATATTATACTTGCGAAATACATTGTTAATAATAACATTTTTATAAGTAATTCACTTAAATGTTAGTTTCTGAGTCTCGATTTATTTTATGTGGGGAAAAAGTAGTGGAAATACCCATTAGTAACGTCTTATAAGTGTATGAAATTATTACACAATAACTCCTTTCTGGTCTAATTCGTTATTCAGAACTAAAACGATTTTGACGATTATAATACTATCACATTACATGGTCACCATCCATTGCCTCACCTCATGTCTGATATTCTCTTCCTTTTTGGCCGCTTATTATCTTTCTTGTCTTTCTCCGTCGTGGCTGCTGGTACGTGGTATCACATTTCAGTGATACCACTTAATATGTACGATTTATTTACACTTAAACCACAATTTTTTTTAAATCATTTAATGCAATGTCGGTCAGTATTAGTTCATTGCATCATCAACATCACACATATTATTGGCTGGAATCATTCCTTCTACATTTAAAAAATGAACACTTGGTGATTGGTGTGAAAGGCGTTATCGATAAGCCGTGTTATCAATATTAATTTATAATCGGAAACAATCGATTGGATATATCCGCGATGATCGCTTCGCAGTGGCCTTTGGTACACTGTGGCTGTCGCGTCTGCGCATTGCCACAACGAACAAATTGAAAGCATCCGGCAGAAGGGAAATATGACATATGACCAATTTATATTTACTGGTCGATTTGACCACGGACGCGAATTAGCGTTTTAAAACGCATTTCAGTTTCTGTTTAAATATGTTAATTGAATTATCATTAAGCGCGGTGCCGGTTATCATGTCGAAATTTCACAAATACTGTTGCAAATGGAACGATATAATAGCGTCTAACGCTATAAAGATTGGGTTAATTTCGATATTGTTTTTTGCCGCCATAAACGACTAAGAGAATGTTTCAATTTCTGTAGTCTCTAACTATTGAAATTTAAGTAATTGTTAGGGTAAAGTTTTCAAAACTGATACTGAAGTTTTAGGTTGGTAAACTTATAATGTGAAAAGTTTCAAATGCTTTACTTACTTTATTGTTTGTGTCGCATGTTTATAGGCACATTTACTAATTTTAATAACTACAAAGTTGTATTATTTTTACAATTATTTACATCCTTTTTATTTTAAGTAATCATGTAAGCTGACATAGCCATACAGACGATCAATAGGATGAAGTTTGAAATACTTACATCAGAAATTCACTACACCTCATAGGAAGTAAGTTCTTAGGTCCTTTATCTCATTTACTCATTAGGTAACATTAATAAGATATTGGTTTTGGTTATATCTTTGAATTAATGAAAACGAATTGTTACTTTTATAAATTTTCCCGTAAATGTAGAGCCGCTAAGTACCTAAATAGACGATTCACCACATATTTTATAAGTCCAAATTAGTCGTCCTGCTAGAGAAAATATTGCTCATTGTGACTAAAACGTTACAAATACACATCTTATAACACTAATGCCTTGATGACACGCGCTGCATGCGGTCGCAGACCGCCATTACCTGATAATCCTGACATGTTGTATCCCGTCAACAATTCTAATACGTAAATAATTATGCTCATGTATACATATAACAAAATGTTTTATGATTACTGAATTTTGCTACTAGAATACTGAAGGCGCAGTGTCAGCGTTTTAGTTTTATTTTTAAAAAGCGTTTAATAGGTTTTCCGGTATAAATTCCCGGTTTATATTTTCCCGGGATACAAAGTAGCCTATGTCTTAATCCAGGAAAGATATTGTAGCCAGTGTAACTACAGGACAGAATGAGACTTAACATCTTATGTCTCAGGATACGAGCGCAGAATGCCACACAATACTTTGTAACTCAATGTGCTGGATGGTGTTTCTACTGTTTATGGGTGGTCGTATCGCTTACCATCAGGCGAACGGCATGCTCGTCTCCTCATTCAATGCAATAAAAAAAAGTATAAATTAAAACCACTGTATTTTCTATGATTACTGAAAACTAACCCATGCTAACCTAACCCCGCTCAGCCATCGCAAACGAGTATATATAACCAAGCTGTACCTGTTGTTGCACCATGTACCTGCCGGTGTCGTGAAACGTGGTATGTGGGCGCGGTGACGGCGCGCGCGCCACTTAGCCGCAGGATGTCTGTACATTACCTTATTATATGCGACAAAAACTCACGTCCGGCTATAAATACGACGGCATTCATTTCTCTTAGCAGGTATTTGACTTTGCAATATTATTGTTGATGGATGTTTAGTGGTACATGATATCAGACTGAGTGTTTTAGATTGAACATCTAAGTAAGTTAAGTATATTATGATTCGTAATATCCATTTTGTTTCCATTATATGTTGTTCTAGTAATTGTGTTTTTTATTTTAGTATCTTGAACAATTTTGTATCAAATTTTAGTATCTAGGAATAATCTAGAGTTTTCAGTCTAGACGTAATTCTATACCATGAAAAGCTGTTTAATTACGCTACTTAACTAAAAGAGCAAATAAGGATATTATATTTATAGCTAGCTAGTTACAGCGCACTCCTAAATAAAAGTATTTATTTTCACCCCTTCGTAATCTGACTACCTCGGTAGCGTAGTTGTATTGCGTACGAGTTACGAGTACGAATTGCGCGCTGAGGTTCTGGGTTCGAATCCCGGGTCGGGCGAAAAAACATTGTGACTGGGTTTTTCCATCTTAAAAAAATTACTCAGTCGCAGCTCGGAGTCAGGAAGTTGGCGGTATGATACCCCCGTGCCTCGGAAAGCACGTAAAGCTGTTGGTCCTGCGCCTGATCTCTCTCCGGTCATGTCGGAATACCGTCTCACCGGACTGTGTGAGTGAAGGAATAGCGAGTGCACCTGTGTATTGCGCACACACTTGGGCACTATAATATCTTCTGCGTACCTGGCTGGTCTCCGTTGAGATTGGCCGCCGTGGCCGAAACTGGGTAGGAGAATTTCAATCTGACCGGCTTAAAAATTGTCCATTTTACCATTGGTGCTTTTATACGATGCGATGAAGAACAGAGCAAACCTCTCGCCAGCTGGTAAGTGACATGACTGCCCGTAATTAATAGCAACTCCATCTAGAATGTTCAATTACAAAGCGCTGGGTGGAATTGCTTGGCACAGTACTGAACTCTTTAGTTCAACATCATCCCAGGACTGTATTTTTTAAATTGCAGTTAACTGATAAGATCAGCATGCTATCTGCCTGATGGTAAGTGAAATGACCGTTCATAAACAGTAGCAACGCCATTCAGAACTTTATTACAAAGTACTTAGGTACAGCGTGGCACTCCCCTGCGCTTATCGCCTGAGACATAAGATGTTAAGCCTTATAATGACCAATAATTACACTGGCTATAATGTCCTTCAAACAAAAACACAACAGTGCATGCACACTGCTGCTTGGTGGTAGAAATAGATTTTGCGGTGGTAACTATCGAGATGGCTCTCTCATACGAGGGACCTCCCAGTTTAAAAGTCGTAGATTCCAACGTCTTAGCTCGCCTTACCAAGCGCTTTCTTTGCTTCCAGATTTCTGAGAACCTAGATGTAAGTGATTTCATGTAGTTTTGCTTTAAACACATTATATGATGTAGCTTAGAGGTACCAATCCGGGCTTTGGCTAAAAAACAAAAACTAACAGGTGTAACGTCGACTGCTATGATGAACCGCCCATTTTTGCTTAACATTTGTCTTGGATCTCTCCTAACACCTCGTGTGGAAAACACTTTGGGCCTAAATGCAAATACAAATAAACTAGAATTACCAACTTTCCTTTGTCGCCTTTCCTATGGCCGTTAAAATTATTAACAAACACCTGATCATCCTACCAAATATCTTATTTTTATATTGTCTTTACTGGTGGGTAATATCTGTCTTATAAAATTTTATACATAGTCTATGTTTATTGGTCACAAGTACTATATTAATTGGTGAACATAATATTTCCCAAACTCTATCTATGCACCTTATTAATGAGAATAAATAAAAATAATAATGTCAGACTATCAGTGAAGATTATACTTAGCATCTATCTATGTATTAATACGCGAAGAAAAAAACTTATACCCTTGTTAAAGCACACTGCACGCGAGGAGTGTGAAATTACGCAGGAGAGAAGGAATTCAGAAAAATAAAATTTACGTATAAAATGTGTTACAAATATGTTATTAAAATCGACCGTCGAATTTGGACCACTGGATGAGCACTAGTTCTAATTTATACAACACCCACGGCAGGAATAACTAACGGAGCCACAGAAGTTCTCGTGGATATTGTAATAAGAATCACTTTTGTCCGTATTTTCGTTTGTATGTGTATAAAATAAGAGTTTTAACCGTCCCCGAAACCCTCGCAGACTACTTATCAGGAAACTAATCGTCTGAGAAATCGGACGCGAACTGGACGTGCGTGGATACGTACACATATGTACGTGTCACATCGATTTGGCCTGATATAACATTTGTTTTGTAAGCAATAATTCATTTTTATTGCGAGGTCATCTACCAAATCCTTCATACATTTCTTATTCAATCTAGAGGTTAGAGACTCTACATGGGGTTTTTATATATGAATGAGTTAGACTCTATTAAATATCAGCTCGGAGTCTGGGATTTGTGCCCGACATGGCGATAGGCTCGCCTCCTATCACATCATGGGACGGAATAACGGCGAAAAGTGGGTGCACTAGTTGCGCCTCTGCCTACCCCTTCGGGGATAACAGGTGTGAGTGAGTGTGTGAGTGTGAGTTAGACTCTAATTTTTATAATTTTGGAACGAATCTTTATTACCAGAGCTGTTATATTTCTATTTGGCTCAATTCACATTAGTACTATTGATATATTCATCACATAAAAGTGGCATTCATGAATCCTATCTGGAGTGGAGACCGCGTCCTGGCAAACGTAGCGTGGGACGCCCTCTGGCCAGATGGCGGAACGACTTGCACGAGAGGCCAGCAGCGACTGGATGCATAAAGCAGCAGACCGGGCTCTGTAGCGTAACTGGGCTCTCCCAAGTGGTCCTATGGCCATCAGTGGACTGCAACTGATGATGATGATGAATCCCATTTAAAATAATTTCGTATTTTAAGTAGTAGATGTCTAGATCGTGTCAAAGGTACATTCGCTGTAATTAATTCGCATTTGATGGACACCTATTTCATATATTCGCATATCCCACAAACACGAGTGTCCGTCGAGTTCCGACAGATTTATGCAGCTATGCTAATGTTGATGCTATATTTAATGTATTCACATACATTTGAATGGAATTTAAAAATGTTATCATCATTTTATTGCTTGAGCGTACTTGACATCGAATTTACATATTGACATTAGCAAGTTCGTTTATGGGACTTACATTTACGACGTATTTGTAAGTTAGTAATTATTAGGGTCCGGATTATATTATGCAATATAAAAAGCTTGATATATGCATGCAAATATGCATGAACTATGCACGAAAACTGGTAGAATATGCAACATTAAATGATACATTTTAGGAACAAAAAATGAAAACTAAGCTTTACTTATTTATATCAAAATCAGCATACTTTAATTAATTAGTTAAGTATTCATTAATATATGATAAATAATAGGTGCAGTAACATTATTTGATACTTTTGTAAACTTAAACAATTAAGTATTGTTCTAAATGTTCAGTAGTAAGATAGTGCACAAAATATTTTTCTCACAAACTCGGCAATAATTACCGTCGTATGTAAATGTTCCCGAAAAGTCAGTTTTCCACGAAGACATACTTTTTTTTAGGGAGGCATGGTCCACTATAAAATCTTGTCAGGTCAATGAGCGCGCACGTTAACAATGAAAGCAATAACTGCAATAACATGCGCATATAAAATAGGTGGAAGGAGTACTGCGGTAGGCGCGTGCGACGACTTTTGTTTCTTTCATTTGATTATCGTAGGTACCAAAACAAAAGAAGTGCGGTTGATGAATACGCTGAGCTCGCAACATATTGAAAATGCATCTATAATATGCATCATAACTATACTTAAATTAAAAGAACATATGCTATTGGCGATAAGAATGACTAAAATATGCAAATGCATATGCAAATATGCATGATATAATCCGGTCTCCAGTAATAATTTACGGTCTTGAAACAATTTACGTAGTATTTCATTCACATTCTAATAAAATGTATACGCATCTTCACACTATTTGTGCTTTGTGGTACAGGAATGCTTTCAATATAGCTACAATTCATTAAATGAAAAATTTTATTATAGGTAAGTTAAATACGAATTAAATGCCATGAGAGAGTTTTTCAAAATTGTTCGCTCAAAGAGTGTGTAGGTTTGCGTCCTGAGCATAAGTACCCACGTGAATATAATTAATTAATATAATTTTTTAAAGACAGGAAATTTTTTTCTATTGCTTTTTAGCGGTTAATGTGTTATGGCCGATACATATTTTTAAATAAAAGCTGATTTTCTAATAACGTAAATACATTGATTATTGCTACAAATAATAGCAACTAGGGTAAAACTGTTTGTGGAGAAATTATCTTCCTACAGATTTTATCTTTATATATAATTCTTCTGTGCGTATATCACTGAACTCCTCCTAAACGGCCGGTTCGATTTTAATGAAATGTTTTTGTGTGTCTTCAGGTAAATTTGAGAATGGTTTAGATTTACAATTCAAAAAACCATTCGTGCGGGCGAAGCCGCGGGTAAAAGCTAGTAACAATATAAAAATGTTAGTATTTAGGCTCTGTCAATGCGAAGATCATAATAACTTTTGAAGATGAGCAAGTAAATATTTACAATCCTGACACGGTTTGAGATCAAACAGTTTTGTATAATACATAATTAATGGTGTGAATGAAGCAAGCTTTTGCAAAATGTTTGTGTCATTTACGAATGAATGAAATCTTTTTTAGATTTTAACCGAATACAAGGCAGATCTGATTTAAAGAATCTAAATAAAATTATTAGCGTCACAAAACTTAATAAGTTTCAACAGCGGTCCTTTGAAATATATTGCCAGAATAAAAGAAACCAATTGAAAAAAAAGTATAGCTTTTAGCACAGACTCAGTAAATTCAGATATTCAAAGCATATTAAAATATTTCATACATTGTGCATAGGTAGAAATAATCGTAAATCATTCATGGCAATTTCATTGTTTTGACCCATAACTAAAAATACAACATGTATTAATTGAGCGTTATTTAACTTTCTTTTACTATACCTACACAGTCAATACAAATAAACTGTTTGTAAATTTATTAGGGCACATTTGTGCCGTTATTCGTGCCAAATTTTTGGCAAATGCATACACGCACATTATACATACATTGGGCACCAAGTCACAGTTCGGGGGCCTTAAAAACAATGTTATTTGTTTTAGTTGGCGAGTTACAAAGATTATTTCACGTGTTGCTTTTTAAAATTATTTTTCACTAGCTTTTGCCTGCGGCTCCGCCCGCGTTAAAAAGTTTTTCCGGGATAAAAGTCCCACTTTATGTTTTTCCGGGATAAAAAGTAGCCTATGTGTTAATCCAGGACATGATGTACCCGTGTGCCAAATTTAATCGAAATCCGTTCAGTAGTTTTTGCGTGAAAGAGGAACAAACATCCATACATCCAAACATCCATACATTCTTACCAACTTTCGCCTTTATAATATTAGTAGGATATGCAATCACTTTGTACAGATGCCCGAATGTAAATAAATGTTTCCGCTTTCAAATAGTTCTTCTTGAGGACCTGAGTATTGCCTATTTTCTCAAGAGAATCGTAACTTAGGTATTATGCGTGTATTGATTTTAAACTATTTGACGGTTGCTTTGCAATAATTTGTATAATTGTTACGCCCGACGTTTCGATCGCGATAAAAATCAGTTATAGATTTCAATGTCAAACATTCATCGTGTAGTTATTACAGTAGTGTAGATATTCCTTCATTTAATTTAGTTTGAAATATAAATGTTAGTCGTAAAAAATGCAATCATAGTTGAATGCACATAGCTTATTACTTAATAATGAGTTTAGTAACATAATTGAGTGATTGATGCAATTTTTACTTGGTATCTCTTAAAGGACTCCATTTCAAGCTCTCAAGTACCTATGCATACGTTTTTACGTAGGCAATATAACAATATTCCTAAAATCTCAGCTTTGCTAATATTATGTAGGCAATGGGCTCTGGGTTCTTGTACTATATCCTCATTATCAATACGCGGGAAAATATGTACGTATACACACGTATTGGTCAATATTAAAATATACACAGACTCATGAAAATTAAATTACTAAACTAACGAAAAAAGTAAAACTGAACCATACCAATTTTCATTTTTCTAAAATCCAAATAATTTTGGGCATAATATTATTATTTTTTTCATTTAAATTTTATAGCAAATTATTTAGGTCATAAACATTCACTGTCCAGGATTTGGTCAACCAATGGGCACGCACTTAAATTTGTAAGTAAATATTATATACGTTAGTCACAAAATGTGACCATGAATCCATAAAAGTCTTCAGATGAAAGCTTTCAGCACTAGCACCGAAAAGAAGCAAGGCCTACGAATGAAACTAGCGGCGACAGCCTGGAACTTGAGGTGGAAACGCCGTGTGCCGGCACCACCAACATTACCGACACCCCACAAGTTATGATGATTCACAAGTTAGATGTCCACTCACCTTCGTTCAGCGAGCGGCTCGGACGCGACGCGCCGACCGGACGCACACGCTCCGGACACCGGCCATTCTGTCCGCGACCCGCTCCGGACACGGTGCAGACGCCAGACGCGACACGACACTCGGAAAGGACGTGTTCCACCGCCTAACACCACGATCTCCTATCTATTTGTCTTGTTGAAAAAATAAACAGATGTATTGCCGGGGCAAGCGAGCGTCCGTGTACAGGAAGCGAGGATAATAGTGAGGTGCTCCGTCCGGTGGTAGGAGACTCGTCGCGGGGGTGGTGGCGGGAGGAGCGCGCGCGGGGCGAGGCGGATGGGGTGCGACACGCCCGTGGGCGGGGTCTTGGCTCGCGTGCGCGGGATAATCGCCACGAGACGTGGGGTTGGATCGGGTTGGAATTTGTTCGCATTTGGGATACATTCGGCCCAGCTGTGGGCAACGCGATAACGCCGCTCACTTAGCCGCTCGCTCCCGAGTTTAATGCTCCAGCTGAGTATGCTTACCAAACATTTAAACCTGCATAGATACGTGCTCTAAGCTTATCTACAGTCAGTTTTAAATTGATGTCTACGTGTATCGGTATTTTGCCGCCAGAATAATCTGCGACATTTATTAGGTTTATGAAATATGAACGCTATTTATTATATAGATACTTATTCAGCCTATATTATTATTTTATAAAATTAAAATGTTGCTTGTAATGTTTATAAGCTTTTTTGTTCATTTGCGCGGTACCTCTGGAATTATGGCACAGTTATCTATTGAGTTTTGTCGGCAGTTGCGATTAAAAATTCTTCACGGGATTATATTTCCTGCTGTGGACTTGCACTGCCTCGGTGGAGTAGTTTTATTGCGTGAGCGGTACGACAACCGCTCTGAATTCCCGGGTTCGAATCCCGGGTCCAGCAAAGTGATATTGGATATCAGTCCGGAGTTTTGAATTTGGGTCCGATATTCCGATAGGCTCGCTCCCTTATCACATCAAGGGACGGAACACACATGGCGAAAATATGTATCCTACTTATACTTAAGGGAACCCCTTCGGGGATAGAGGCGTGATGTGTGCTCATTTTTATTTTGTGTAACTTGCTAGGATTAAATGGTTTCTAGGACGTGTGAAAAACTTTACAATCCATTCCACGCTAGACCTCGTTTTCGGAGAGGCACGGCGGGGCGTCTCGCGGCACGTGTGGCGTGGAGTCTCGCGGCGCGTCGGGTGATTTTTCCATTTATAGAGAGGCGGTGCGTGCAGCGATCTGCGTCATATCACGCGTAAACACAAACATATGGCAATGTACGATGTAGTTGATAAAGACTCGGGGCGTGAAGAGTGGCGGTGCTTGCGAGAACGGAGGACTTCCGCAGCGTGCGCCGCTGCATAGGACGCGTCGTTGCCAACCGCGGGCTCTGCCGTAAACATCGCTGCATTTTTTTCAAAGGCGTGTTAAATCGCTTCTTCGTGAACGCTCCAATATAAAGCGGGCACACGCGCCGCGCGACGCCCCGCGTCTCCGAAAACGATGCGCTTATTTTGCAAGTATAAAAGAAACATTGTCACTAACTTTCAAATTAATTAATTATTAATGAGACAATTTCTTTCAGGTAGCTTTGGAGATTGTTTAGAGATTTCTTTATAGTTAAGAAGATGTTGAGGACCATAATTATTAAAGTGCTGGTACTCTAACGTAGTCGCTCGTTCTACAGTTGTAGTCAAAAGTTGATTATTAAGAACCATTTATGCTCGGAATCTTTGAAAAACATATTGCACTTCAATAGACCTTTGAGTATTTTTACGCGCATACTAATCATCAATTTTTACGTATCTATTTTTACGAGGACGACCAAGGAAGAGGTGGATGGATTGTGTAAGAGATGATATGAAAGAAAAGGGCGTGAATGACTTGATGACGAAAGATAGAGGAGAATGGATGAGAAAAACATGTTGCGCCGACCCCAAATAATTTGGGACCAGGGCAGGATGATGATAATGATGATGACTAATCATCATCCACTTCTGAACGCAGCTTAGACCTCCCGAAGTGAGCGCCAACCATACCGCTCTTGAGTCCTCATCCTTTACCTACCCGCGGCCTTTATCAAGTCGTCAGTGCATTGTACAGCAAAACATATTTACGTCTACATAATAACGGCCTCCAGAAATAAAAATAAAACTTGAGAGGTGTCAAGGGACACCCGGATAGAACGAAGTTCTTTTTGATTAATTAGTGAAGATATTGTAATAAAATTGTATTTCTTTTAAGTTATAATAATAATTGCATATTTCATTAAAACGTTACCACATCAATAAAAACATTTACTTCTACCTACAAAATAGATATGTCATTGAATCACGATCACCTAAGCAAGCAGTGACATTAAAATTAACATACAACTAACGGAAAAAAAACTACTCTAAAAAGCATTTCAATTGTCTTTTTTTATTTAAATTCCATACATATTATATTCGTTCCAAAACTACTCTAAAAAGCATTTAAATTGTCCTTTTTTATTTAAATTTTGAATGTCACTTTTACGGCCAGTTCTTTATTGTTACTGGCTGGTTTCACTGGGCAAGTATAAAAGTGTCGCTCAACTTTTCGTGAGAATTTTTTCCGTCTAGCTCCCTTTCACAACGCGCAATAAGGAACTTCGTTCCAAAAATAACTGTTTTATCAAATAGCCATTGATATATTGTGTTAAAAATACTTATTATGACTGATCGAGTGACTGCCGAAACCGTAAACATGGCAGCAAAATCCAAGTTAAACACACCAAAGCCCCTTTCAACAACATGTAAAGTGACATCGGTAGGCAAACAAGGCGGTAGATGATTAGCTATGCTCAATGAATGCGCAGTAATCGCTGGGGAGTTGAAGGGCGGGCCGGAACACCCCGTTCCGACACCTCGAACGATAAACGACTTTAATAAAAAGCTGTGTTGTAGGACAGCTTAATGTAATTATAATTTCTCAATGAGTCAAGGTCGATTGTATACTTCCTATGTATATTAGTACTTTAAAATTACTTTTATCTTCTTCGTCACCAGACTTCCTACTTTAACGCGGGATAGACAAAAAATTTTTTTTTATGCAAAACCGTGGTTTTCAATTCCTTTACCGTTATTTCACCAATGTTTGACATATTGCAAAACTCCTTTCAGCGTGTGTTTTGCAAATGAACCACGTCGCCTCGAAGTTCTGCTTAGAAAAAAATATATTTCTGATGAGAATAGGTCATGGTCATCATCTGACAGTGAAGCTGGTGGTAACTAATAATAAGTAAATGCTCAATAGGACAGACAAAAAAGAGCTGCTTGGTTGTTAAAAAAATGAGTACGGAACGGTAGTGATTTTAATTTATTTTTTAATATTTTTGATATTTTTTTATAGTTCCTAGAGCCATTATTACAAAGGCTGATACATAATAGAGTTAAAGAAATGATAACCATTTTTATATTTTTAAATTATAAAAAGCCTTAGCTAGTTTGAGTGGTTTAAGGAATATGTATTTTTTGTGTCTTTATAGTGAGATCCGATTTATATATTAACACTTATTTATGATTATTTGACAATAATACATGCTTTTCAACACCCTTTTTAAATAACTTGTACGAACAATTATAAGGAAAAACTAGGTTGAAAATCCCGGTTCCTGAGACCAAATCACAGATGTTCAAATAGACATCACGAACGGTGGGTAAATTAATTCTCCTTATTCGATTGCTCTATATGCCGTTTGATGAACGGTCAGTGTAGAGCTTTTTGCCCAGTGCGGTACAGAAAACATTTGGTATAATATTTACAAACTGTCACTTGCCTAACGTTAACTTACTCTGCAGGATTGTATTGGACTAATCGTGTGAAAAAGCGGCGATAGCCTGGTTGGGAGTGGAACGGACTGCCGAGACGAACATCCGCAGGTTCAAAACCCAAGGGCACACACCTGTGACTTTTCTAAAAGTTATATGTGTATTCTTTGAAAATTAATGCTCGCTTTAACGGTGAAGGAAAATATCGTGAGGAAACCTGCATACCTGGAGAAGTTCTCTGAATTTAGAAGGTGTGTACAGTCTGCCAACCCGCACTAGGCGGGCGTGATGGACTAAGGCCTAAACCCTCTTAGTTGTAGACGAGGCCCGTTTTCAGCAGTATATAATATAGGGCTGGTATGGTATGGTGGTAATCGTGTAAGGAAAACCGTCACGAATTTGTGCTTGACAAATTTAATTCGAGCCTTGAACCTCCCGGTTTCTAATAACATGCTTTCATTAGACCAAGGAATAAAAAATATTCTGTACTGAATACAAATTAAAAATCAGTATCTCTCCACTTATAACAATTACAATATCCGATTTCATTTAAATTACGTATCGTTGGTCATCCACATCAACTATAGAAAGCAAAGCAACCCCTATAAAAACAACCCCTAAAACAAAGGATGACGAGTCAATATAATTAATTGACGTTTAACACAACCGACATATTGATTTGATAACATAACATGACACCTGGCAGCCAAGGTGTGGCCTCACGCATGGGCCTGCAACCATTTCCGATAGATCCGGATCTACTCTGAACTTATATGATACATTGCTAAACGCAGAGGTCAAACCTGACTGGTTACTTGTATCGATTTCTCAGGGTTATATAAAGTTAATAATGGTCAGGGAAAGGAGAAAGCAATGCAAGGCAAAAATCAATACAAAAACAATTTTAAATAAAGCGTTAAAATTTGTAAGACTATGCTCATTATTTCACAACCAACGACGCATCACACACGAAAGGTATAATGTATATTGATGTATATTACATATTTTTAAGTATGACGCACAAGCAGGAGTACCTGCTCCATATCGAGATGTATTCGAGTAGTATCTTTCCCTTCATTTCATTGGAATACGTCTCGAATGACGCGCTAGTGACGAGATATAAAATATGAAAGTATCATATCGGTGTGTATCTTAACATACAAAGATGTAAAAATGTAAATTATTGCTATCGTGTCTGATGCGCTATAACATAGAAATATGAGAATATACATTACAGCTGTATATGTGCGCTTCTGACAATTTCTGTGGATAAATGTATTATACTCTACGATTTGCGATTTTGTTTCTTGTATGCATTTATTGTTCGGATATCTTATGTTCCATAAGGAGCGACAATCGCCTAGTTGGGAGTGGCACGTACTACCGAGACCAATGTCCCCAGGTTCAAAAGCCAAGGGCACGCACCCCTGACTTTTCTAAAAAGGTGAATATGAAATCTTTGTGAAATAAGCATTGCGAGGAAGTCTGCATATCTGAGAAGGTCTCTATAAGAATGTCGAAGTCTGCCAATAAGATACTTCTTTCTATATGTCCAGATGTATTGAAATATATTGCATTATAATATACATCATTACTTTATAGCTGCTGTGTGATGCTATAGCCAATGTGTTATAAAATTTGATTTTGACGATTTAATTGAATCTTTGGAAGCATAGTTGAGAAGTAACCATTTTATTAGATCATATTAATTATTACCTACATTTAACAAGCCGAATTTACTCATTTTTGGATAAAGCACAATGATTTACGCAAGATATTGTAGAGTAATCGAATTGAAAAACCATATTAAAACAACTTTTAATATAATAATACGTCACAAACACTTCCAACATTTGTTCCATATATTTGTTTTATAACGTGAACCAATTAATCAATCAGTAGACTCTCGGCACAGGCGGGATGCTCGCCACGTCGTCGTTCAACGGAGTGTCGATAACCGGACGGTAGCTGATGGTCACTTTACCGGTGCACAAGTCCACGGTAGATATAGAGTGCTTGCGCCAGTGCTGGTGTATGGGCTTCTTCGTCTAAAAGATAATTACAAACGTATCATACTTTTCCCTTTTCTGGGTTAGGATGAGTTTCATGATACCCACATTTCGCCAGGTTTGCTATGTACGAATACAGCTTATTGCTGTTTACCGAGAACAATTCTAGCCTCCCGTCTTTTTTTTTATTCCGCAGGATAAATCCTTCTTATGGATACTTATTCTAAGCCCGGGGAGGGAAAGAATAGTTATGTCGAACTCACCGGCCTTCCGAACCAGATGCCATCTAAGTGACCTCTGGAACGGGTCCCTCAAATCATGCCAGCATACCGACTAAAACCCGCGGTGGCCTGCTTCTGAGCATGTGAGACGGTTCCAGGGGGGTCGTGAATGCATCAGAATTCACCGGCCCCGTCTCCGCGCAATACCGCTTCGCGGTTCATCTCTTTGGGCTCAAAGGTCCCCTTCTGTAATGGTAGCACGATGATTCCGTGCTGCCGTGGACTTGAGACTGCGTATTCCCCGCTGCTCAGCCGCAATTCCCAATAGCCCCCATTGACCCCAATAGTATTTTACTCGAGAATGAAAACCAAGACTTAAGAACTGTCAGGTTTGTATCTCGAGTTGAGCAGTAACATTTGGTTTTTGGAGTCTGGTATTTGTGCCCGATATGGCAAAAGGCCGTTTACAGCGTGTGCCTATCATTAGGAGGTAATGCCCTTAATCGCCAGGTTGGGCAAGCGGGTTGGCGATCGCAGTGAATGGAGCATACCAGAAAACGCTGCTGCCCATTATCTGGTCTACGGAAGCTTCAGATGTTCTGCCTTAGATATTAGTCGCCTTGTA
Organism: Lapara coniferarum; assembly: GCA_949316025.1. Taxonomy (NCBI): domain Eukaryota; kingdom Metazoa; phylum Arthropoda; class Insecta; order Lepidoptera; family Sphingidae; genus Lapara; species Lapara coniferarum. Next base: position 14,737,990 of record OX438933.1, on the reverse strand, counting down.
CGACACCCGAAAGTGTAATGGGTTGGTGCTATTCTACTCTGCCGGACACCACAGATGGCGGGATGACTTGCACAAGAGGGCCGGCTGCAACTGGATGCATAAAGCAGCAGACCGGGCTCTGTGGCGTATCTTGGGAGAGGCCTATATCCAGCAGTGGACTGCAACGGGCTGATGATGATGATGATGAATGGCAAAAGGCTTGCCCACCCATCACATTATGAGACGGAAGATACGACAAAAAGTGAGTGCCCCGGTTGCATTTCTACCTACCCCTTCAGAGAAAATGGGTGATATGTGTATTCTAATGGTTTGTTTTTTTTTTATATGTCGTCAATGATATTCCAAAAACATACATAATATACTAGCAAACCCAATTTGAAGAATCAAAAGTAACCCAATTGGGAGAGTTTATACACTACAGTTAAATGAATGAAAATCTTTCACATACGTAACGTCATGCATGTGCGTGTGGAACACTTTTTTCTTATAATTTGTTAAGCTATGGCGCCTCTATAGCTTTCAATATCATTATATGAGGTATTCTATTACATGACACACCATCGACAACATTTACCTGTCCTTTAGTATCTTTGCTGTAGTCCATCTCATCTTGTCTCTTCGGGTGATCATCTCTGAAGTGTGCGCCGCGGCTCTCCGTGCGGTTCTTGGCACACGCCGTCACCTGCACGGCAGCCTGCAGCATGTTCTGCAGCTCCAGGGTCTCAATCAGATCGCTGTTCCAGTTAAGCCGCCTGTCTGATATCCTTACGTTCTCGAAAGCTTTGAACCAGCTCTGAATTTCTTTATCGGCTAGAAATTTGTCGTTTGTTTAATCCTAGAATTATTTTTTTTATAATAAAAAAAACTAAAAATTTAAGAAGTGTGGTTTTTTAAAAATGATGAATAGAAGTAAAGGTAGAACGCTGAACGGAATTAGAATTTAGTACGCAAATAGACCATAACCTTGGACATGTACACTAATTTTCATGTCGAAAAAAGAGACAGATTAAGTCTTGCCTAGGAGAAGCCGCGAGCAATACCAAGTAGATGTTAATATACTTGTGTAGGTAGTATTTATTTTAATTCATACATTACACGTTACATATATAAATATTTTAATAGTAGGTACATAAGTGATGAAAAAGTCACATTGAGATTGATAATACTAAGTTTTTAGGTCACTCCTGCGGATATGTCCGCCTAGCATATCATCGGGGATAGTGTAATAGCACTATATATGTTTACTCTTCTTGTATTGTAACTTATATCTAGCATTTCGAAAGTTAGAACAAACACTGCCATCATTATCTCCCTAGAATAGCTTAATAAATAAAATAGACTATGAAAATGTACGACACGTCAAATTGTAGCTGAGAATCAGTACCTACACTACTTTTTTTTTTTTTTTTTATATGGCCATCTTCGGCTCATTAGGGACGGCTGCGGGCTTCCTCCGACTCACGTCTAAGTTGTCGTCCGCAACCGCCCCTGCGCGTACCGCTTTTTGCGGTCCTTTTCCTGTTGCGGGGGCTCAGAAGCCCCCGAAACACCGTACCGTGTCCGCCTTTTGGTGTCCGAGGCAGCGTGAGACACGCTGCCTCGGACATGTCCATCACGGGAGTACCTACACTACTAGGACTGAGTTTTTTCAACAGCATCTGCGTAATTTGAATGACGAGACGAGCATGCCGTTCGCCTGATGGTAAGCGATACGACCACCCATAAACAGTAGCAACATCATCCATCACCTTGAGTTACAAAGTACCTACTGTGTGGTATTCCACTGCGCTCGTCATCTTATGGCTCAGCCATAAGATGTTAAGTCTCATTATATCCAGTATTTACATTGGCTACAATGTCCTTCAAACCAAAACACAAAAGTGCATGCACACTGCTGATTGGCGGTAGAAATAGACATTGTGATCGTACCCACCCAGACGGACTTTCCCATATGAGAGATCTATCACCAGTACTTTAAGAGTCTCTATTGCTATATAAACCTACCTTCTTCTAACAGCTTGGCCTCTCTAAACACGCCGCATTTGTTTTGCATTGTATTCCTCATGGCTGCCCTCAGCTCGCTGGTCGGCGCGCACCCATTCGCGTTCCGTATTTTATCCAGGTTATCAAGGATGGGCTCACAAATATCCTGAAAAATCCACCACATACCACTAACCCGTCAGTAAAAGGAAAGTAATTTATAACATACAAGGAGTAGATGTAAAGGTATGGAATGATTGATGTCCACGACTACGACAAACGAGGAAAATAGATAGAAGGATATTAACGAAATATCAGTTTCTTCAACATCATATACAACAGAATAACATAAAACTCTAACATCTTTCAAATTTGGTTGTTTGTCGCCAGGTTTGTGGTTCTTGCCTATGTTGAGGCTGATGGCCCTTCCAAATATCACGACGTCAAGGATCGAGTTAGCTCCAAGTCTATTCGCCCCGTGGCAGTTGCTCACCGCTTCGCCAGCTGCATGAAGTCCTGGCACTACACAATCTTTGCCATCCTGGTGCACTATCACCTAGGAAATAATATGGTTTTACAAACGGGTGAGGCTTTTTATTCAAGCGCATGTAGAGGTGAGGTAGAAGACACTTGATTGATGATAAATTGATAAGCATCGCTGTAACTTGTAAAAATTACCAACACCAGAACTTATACTTCAAACTTCGAGAGGTCTCAACATTTTTGACATATTTTATTATTCGATAAGATTTTGATTAGAAAGTTATTCTAAGTCTTACCTACTTATTGCGTTGTTTGATTTTGCATTAGCATTATCCCTAAAGCTTGTTCTATCATTTACTCTTATACAATACCTCTCCTTTATAGTTAATGGGTATCCCTCCCATGGTGTAATGAACGGTGGGTATAACAGGTACGGGTTGGGTAAACACATCCACTCCTGTGAATGTCCACGCAGTCTCGCTGATGCCAGGCAAGCGGTTTCTAATCACCTCAGGCTTAAGATGATGAAGCTGTAGGTATACATGGTCTTTCTTTGGTCCTACACCACGACCTGTAGTAAACGCCAAAAATTAGTTTTTTTTTATTGCGTCGAATGACGAGACGGGCATACCGTTCGCGTGACGGCAAGCGATACGACCACCCATAAAGAGTAGCAACACCATCCAGCACCTCGAGCTACAAAGTACTGTGTGGCATTCCACTGCGCTCGTCATCCTGAGACAATTATGTCCTGTAGTTACACTGGCTACAATGCCCTTCAAACTGAAACACAACAGTGCATGCACACTGCTTCTTGGCGGTAGAAATACATTGCGGTGGTACCCGCCCAGACGGACTCTTAGATATATGAGAGTCCTACCACCAGTAATATCACTTTGCTCGACTCGGGATTCGTACCCAAGGCCTCAGAGCGATCGTCGAACCGTGCACGCATGGCAACTACGCCGAAATGGCCATAAGAAAAACCCTTCAAATGCTACTACGTGTTTTCAACTATTGATTGTTTGACCTTGACGAATTTCAGTCGCCATAGATCTGGACACCACGTCTCGACTAGCCAAGTCCTTGGCTTTCGGCGCATATTGCTCCATGAAGCGCTTGCCCTCGCTATTTACGAGGTAGCCACCTTCTCCTCGGCATCCTTCTGTCATCAGACAGCCGGATCCGTACATTCCTGCGGAGACATTTTTATTAGATTAGTCTGTACAAGTATAGTGATCTCTAAGAATAATTGGGTAATGTTAAACATTATTACAATAACAACAATAACATTACAACAATATCTCACACAACAAAGGACCAAACTGTTATATTGGACCTTTTTTATTATATTTTTATGAAAAACGGACCAGTTTTAAGTCATTTTATGACGATAACTCAATTTCTAATTTTTTTGACTTATGCCGTTTTCGTTCTAATGATGCGATTTATCCAACTTGTTTTTGTTTGGCCAATTGTGTTGTCCAACAGCCACATGAGTGACATCGATAAGAATTTTCACCTGTCGGATGGAACTGTATGAACTCCATGTCCTGCAGGGGTATGCCAGCTCTCACTGCCATGGCGCATCCGTCGCCGGTGCAAGTGTGTGCCGCAGTACACGAGAAGTACATGCGCGGGTAACCACCCGTCGCTATCACAGTGTTCTTAGCTTGGAATCTACAATAAAAAAATCTGATAATGATTTTCTTAAGCTTGAAAACAAATTGGATTTGTAAATGAATGTTGAATATAAAAAAGATTTTTTGTTTAGCTATTATAGATATACAATTATCAAGGTCGGCGTAAATTGACAACTATAGAGCGATGCGTAGCGTCAGGATAGTGCAATAGCGCGTAAGTGAAATAAAAAAGTTAAAAAAAAGTTACAAAGAGGATAGAAATGTACTGAACAAAAAACAAAATATAATATAGTAGGTACATCAATGTTAGGTGCAAGGAACAAAACGCGAGTAAAGGAGAATCTGGATGAAAGATTATTTAAAAAAAAAACAACCGAATAACAGAGTACCTATTGAAAGGTATAGATAGTGTTGCCAACTCGCATTTTGAAAAGGCGTAGACCCGAATAGAAAGTTACGTAGATTTAGTAAAAGTTACATAATATGAAAAGTTCGTAGATCTACGTACTTCTTAAATAATGCAATAAAGAAAGGTAATATTGCATGAATTTGTTCACTTGTTAAAATGTTGATTAGGTCCTTCGATGGCTCACGGTTTTATATACACAATTTTCGTAAAAGTAAACCCGTAATTGTTTCACTGAAAAGTCCGTTTCTTATGATTTCAACAGACGCTCCACATTCGCATTTTGCTCTGCTATGTGACAATGTTGATTAAATTTGTTAAAATTGGGTCAATAAACGAAATATTGCAGACGAATCACTTGTTCTTATTTAATATTTTTTTTTAAAATATGGACCCTGCAAGTTTCACAAAAAAGAACTAGACGAGACGTTTCATTTTACACAGTCAGAGCCAAATACTGTTCTTTCAGTAGACTGTATTACGCTCTTTGTAGTTCTACGCGAGGGGCATTTTGTTTAAATTTAATGAATGAGGTCTATGTGACACGTCATTCATTCACACGTGATGTGGAGTGTGGCGAACCGAGCGCATGTTAGCATGAAACAGAACGTTTATAATAATTTTTTTCACTGTTGAACAGGAAATATTTCCTTTCTGGTATTTAATAGAAAATACGTAGATTCTGGGACCGAAGTTCGTAGGTTTTTAGGACAGGCGTAAAATACGTAGATCTACGTAAAAAGACGTAGAGTTGGCAGCACTGTGTATAGAGCTACACAAAGACATCATTTAAAAAAAAATAGTGGAGCCAGAAATTACGAAATAAAACGGTCACTATCGATATTGCTGAAATAAGATTTGTAATGTGTACATGTTTTGTGGCCTAGATTATTGTTGTTGTAAGCTGGGAGGCACACGATGGGCGTACATACGCTGTGGAACTAGTTTCAGCGCATACGTTATTGCATGGTCTATGGTTGCTCAAGCATACTTGGAAAAAAGACGCTAGATGAACAGGAGCGCGCACTGGTGTAGGCATTTTTATGTGAATTTTAATTACAAGCATATCGTTTGTAACCGTCACTTAGTTTAAACATACATACATATACACTCACGCCTGTTATCCCCGAAGGGGTAGGCAGAGGCGCAACTAGTGCACCCACTTTTCGCCGTTATTCCGTCCCATGATGTGATAGGGGGCGAGCCTATCGCCATATCGGGCACAAATTCCAGACTCCGAGCTGATACTGAATAGAAAAACTCAATATCACTTTGCCCGACCCGGGATCGAACCCGAGACCTCAGCATTGCAGTTGTACCATAATACAACTACGCCACCGAGGCAGTCACAGCACTTAGTTTAAAGTTATAACTTTTATATAATGCACGCTGTATTTACCTATAAGTGGTTTGTCACATTTAGATTAACACTATAACTATATTTAATATAACACTATGTAAAAATGTGAAAACTGTTGGTGGACCTAATTAAAATAAATAAATAAATTAGCTGTACTTCACTGCTCTACAATGTAAAAATATGCTGTATATTCAACCTGTGTAAACTGCTGTCGTCCATATCAATGGCCAGGGCACCCACCACCTGCCCATCTTGCACCAATAAGTCGAGCACGAAATATTCTGTGAACAAGTCTATGTTCTTGAACTTCGTGCTGTACCCGTATAGAGTGTGCAGGAGAGAATGGCCCGTTCTGAAAATATTAACAATTAGGATTTATTATTTTATGTAATATCATATTATTAGTCACTTCCTTTCCGTCCATCAATAATATTTATTATTATAAATATGAATTAAGCTTTGTTTATTTGTCTGTCTGTTAAGTACGCTTTCACGATTAATTAAATTTGTTATGGAAAAATAATGATTAGGAAGAATTTTTGTCATAAACTAGGATTACATGTGGGCGAATACGCTTGTAAAAGCTAGTTTGAATAGTTATTGTAATATGATCACTATAATTATACTTGTTGGCTGCTATTTCTAAACGAGAACGGAAGTAATGACCTCTAGTTTTAATTCTTATCATCGCGTCATCACCTGGTGCACTGCGTATAGAATTGGAAAATGAACTGTAAATTAACGCCCTCTAGTGTTAGTTCATACTTATCTAGAACAGATTTTTGGACCGTTCGCGAGTGCCTAGTGACATCTAGGTCGCACCCTGTTTATCACGTAGTGTATTAACATAACCATGGAATGTAAGTACTTGGGTAGGTACCTTTCTTGGGAACGTAATAGAATTTTACACCACTTGATGTGTTTATAATTTATGTTTTTGAGCATTCAGATACATTATTAACAAATTAAAATATGTTATTTTTCATCCTTTTCATATAATTATTTTACGTCAATGCCAAGTATCTATTGGCTGAAAAAGAGTCAAATTGCACCATCAGATGGCAGAGCTTACGACGTGCAGGTTCCCTATGTTTTATCATTTTTGTCCAAAGGCATTTAAAAGTATAGGTATAGACTGGATACCAAGCCCAAATATTTCGTCCAAAAGTTATTACCAATTGCTAACAAGGCGCCAGTTTATCTGACACATCCATGTGTGATATTATGACAAGACACGCATACAGTGCATATTTTGTAAAGAATATTCTGGAAGGAAATATGCCAATTTGCGTATTACGATCATACCAAAGTATGTTCTAATGCATTTTACATAGGTCTTTTGCTATTTCACTGTAGATTCAGTTACTGACCAACAGGCTCAAAATTTTTATATCATAATTTTCCCAATCTCCGCTATTTATAATCTTAGAGCTCTTTCTCTTGTGTCGATTTTGTGCTGCCATCTATAGTTCGTGCACGTAACTTAGGGCCTCTAACATGAAAAATCTGTTAGAAGGGTCATTTCAATTACTTTTATGTTTGGGACCTAATAAAAACAATTAGTAAATTTTATAAATTTTTAGTGCCCCTTGTTGCCTGGACTGCACCCCTTAGGAATTTTGCCCATCATGCCACCCACGAATTAAAGATAGAATGGATAGAGTTTAGCATCAATTTACTAAGTAAACCAGTGTCGCCAAACTCACACATGCGTATATTCACATACTATCATCTTTTCATTATGATTGGCCAAAATCAGCAATAAACATAAAACGTATAATACAAAATCATTTGCATTAAATTTAACCTTAATGCCATTCCATAAACTTCATATTTTAAAAATTCACATAAGTTCATACGATATTATTCCTTCAGCCTGAATTTTGATTTTAATTCGATTTCATTCCACTACTCCACGCTAGATGGCATTCATAAGATCTCTATGGCTGTCGATTTAAGAAAAGTTATTGATTGACACCAAGTACGCTAAGCATGCGTTAATAGTGTTGCACCCATATGATACCTTTTTGTAAACCTATCGATGTTTTTTTATTTTATGGCTAAAAATTATAAATAACATTAATTAATGAAATTGACTTATTACAAAAATATATAATATTATTTTGATAAGCGCCGGAAAAGATGTTGAAAATATCTTGAATAAAATTTATTTTTAGTATAGATTTTAAATTCTTAATTTAAAATTTCAATACTGCAAACATGTATGTTAAATTACATAATGTATTACCTACACAGTATTACAGTATAGCTAGTTTGCAATAAATTATAATGAGTATTTATACATATTATAGTAATTTCACTGCCGGAGTTAAATAGAGTAAAGTTTAAGGAAAATGTCAACCGGTAATAATACCAGCCCCGTATTATATAATGCTCACTGCTGAGCACGGGCCTCCTCTACTCTTGAGAGGGTTTAAGGCCTTAGTCCACCACGCTAGCCTAGTGCGGGTTGGCAGACTTCACACACCCTCGAAATTCTTATGGAGGATTCTCAGGTTAATAGGTTTCCTCACGATGTGTTCCTTCACCGTTATAGTGAACGATAATTGATAAATAATACACACGTAACTTAAAAGTCAGAGGCCTTGGGTTTCGAACCTCCGGACATTGTCTCGGTAGACTGTTCCATTCCCAACTAGGCTATCGTCCACTGTCAACCGGTAAGGGAAGAAAATATTTTTTAACGGTTGGCACAATTATGCCGGCCTAGTAGGCCGGACAAAAGACATTGAAGTTTGTTCCACAGTTTAATAGCACAATTACGAACTTCTTGACCTTTTGTTACGGGTTGAGATAGAAGAATACACTAAGCAATGGTTTAGCAAGCCAGCAGTCAGCACGTGCTTCACCTCAGGAAGTGTGAGGATGAGCAAAGGTTAAACTTGTATTCAGTTATACTTTTGATATTTTTCTGTATAACATCGTTAGCTATATAATATGTATCTGCTACTATAACAGTGGGTTAAATAAAACAATACACACCTTTGAAGTTGATATTATATTTATTTACTTATCGGCTAAACTTAGCTCAAGACAGAAATACAACAAAACCGGGTTCCGGCTAATAAGGTAAGTTCTCCCACCTTACCTTATTAGCCGGAACCCGGTTTTGTTACATACTTTTTTCGTAATTTAAATACTTTTGTTGTTTAATTTCGAAAAATACCTATAAGAGTGTGTGGTCGATCCTCTAATGCAGAGTCAGGAATCACTGAGGCTTCATGCAGCTGGGGAAGATATCCTACTCTCTGGTGATGCAGGCAGTTTTAACTCTACCCGCGATAGACAAAGTGAATGAAAATTGTGCCTGAGGTAAAACTCCCGGGAATGAATAGAGAACCCGCAAAATCGGCAGGCCGGCGAGTATTCTCCTGTCAACTTCCGCGAAGGATTCCTGATATGTTCATCGTGCACTAGAACAAAACGCTCTTCGCCGTCACGGGGTCACTGATACGTATAGGACGGCTAAGCGGCTACAGGTACAGCTGATCATAGCGAACACTCCGCGGGGCCCTTGGCCAAGCCTTCGTAATTTATGGGCACATACGAGTCGGTGACGAAATTACGTGCTCACACGCTTGGTGCTGCCGCTCAAGAGGTCGAAGAGATGTCGTTCACCGGTAGGGTTGCAATCCCAACCAGAGATGAACTGAAATTGATATAACCAAAATTAGAACCAGACCACTCACAATTCTCAAATGTACGTTTCAAATAAAACTAATTTTATTACAAATACTGCACACGCAATCATAGTTTTAATACGTATGTAGCATTTATTATTGTATACAAACAAAACAAGCAGTTGGAAAACTGACAACACTACTCGCACTTGTTTTACAACACACGACTTGTAGGCCAAGGTACACAACCATACAGCCTTCAATCCGTTCATGTTTTACGAAAATAATTAGAGTATGGGGTTTGAAAGTTTTTATGCTACAACATAGCGCTTTAGTGAAAAATTGATAATTATCGATAACATTTTATCGACCATGCATGCACTAATTGAGTAGCGGTGACACTGTGAATTGGTGACAAATCATTCTAGAACAACTGATTTTCGTTTTCGAAAATAACCTTATGATGAAAGAAATAAGAAACACTTTAAATTGTAATTTTTGTGCCATATTTGACATAGAAAATCAATATACATTTTTCAGCTAAATAAGCAATAAACCAGAAAATATTACTTACCGACGGTATGAAATACCTCTGTGGGACACATTTTTGCTATAGCTATGATTTCTGCATTCCAGAATAGCACAATAGGGCATTTTAATATTTTTAACTATTTTTTCTAGTTATTAAAGCTTTGACAATGCGTAATGACGACTGAGACCGCTCAAACGGGAGTTAGTGCTGCCTTGCTAACTAGAGGGTGAAAGGTTACGCCCACATTATAGTTCTATCTCTATCTCTGTTCTGTGATGCCACCTATTGTTACGTCACTGCATAATATATCACGTCAGCGTATCGTCCATCCCCTTTAGTTTATGCGACATCTGGTGAGCGCAAAATCCTTTGCCGGTACTACTTTTAATACGATATGTTTAAAAAGTTCCGCATATATCCTAAAGATGGCGTTATAAACTGTATCACCAAGTTTATAGATGGCGGTATTCTCTTATACGCGATAAAAGGGTGACATCTCGGTACACAGAACACTTATAATAAAGAATTGCTTCAAGTATTCGTATCAAGTAAGGTAACGTTTGAGCATTTGTTAATTAGGAACCCACCTCTTTTTAACACGCTTTTATTAACTTCAGGCGTATGTATGTATGTATCAATGTAACTGCCACTTTGAACATGACTTTGACCCCCTTGAAAACATTGGATTAAATCGAAATTTTGCATACTTATCAAGAACCGATGATAATTCAATATTTTAAACTGAAAACGCACTTTTATATACAATCCAACTAAGATAAATAATAGTTTGACATCTTTGGTAGAATTATAACTAAACTGGCTACTCTTGTGTAATAAATCCTACTTGTCACAAGATGGCGCTTTCGTTTACAATATATTATTTAGTGATATCTGTTGGACAGGACAGAAAAAAATAAAATAACACGCTTTATAGGAAATCCAACTAAAAATGGAAAATAAATGTATATAAATTAGAATTAACAATAGTGTATATAAGAAAATATTATTTTGCAAAAAAAGGGTCGGGTGCATTGTGGTAGCAGTTATAAATATTTTATTGACATATAATATTAGTAGAAGGATTATCATTTTGATAATTAATTAAAAAGCACCCCACGCTTTTTTTGCAATAAAAACATTTTCTTATTTATTTCTTGGGATTCAAAGCAGCTAATAAGGCACCAATTACCTATCCGCAACGCAGCAGGTCCTTTTTGCTACTTCCTTGCCGTTATGTGTGGTGCCACCTCCAAATGATCTCTGATAGATTTTCCCCTCTGCAGTTCTTGAGAAAGGCATGCCCATGTTCTCAAGTTCGTATGCCACTGTAGGAGCTTCTTGTGTCAGATATTGAATGGAATCCTGTAAAATTAGGTGTAAGGACATGGGTTACATGATCATGTAGGCCATTTAGGTACACACGAGGATTTTAATTTATTCAGTTATTAACATTCAATTAGAGTTTCTTTTAAGACAGTATCATTTTATTAATTTGCTATAGTACACATTGAGCGCTACAAGCCACGGTCTTGACTCCCGGTCTTGACTTTTCGCCACTTCCACATTCATAGTTCTCCCATACATTTTCACCGGTTAAGTGTACTCCTGGCCAACCCTTTTCGGAGAAGTTAATTTATTTGTTCTCTTCCATCCGTACCATCCACATTCGATAAATACCTTTCGTGACTAATCTTTAAACCATACTCTCCATGTGCTCAAACTACTTCAGCGTACTTCTTTTAATCTTAGTCTAAAAAATACACAGCCTAGTGAATTGGCAGACCATAAAAAATATCGAATACCATAATACGATTTAGGTTCTGCAATATTGTTTAAAGCTGCATATTTACAAATAATGACTTTTTTATTGCAGTTAAATGACGAATGATTTGCTTATTGTGGAAATAATTGGTCTGTTCCTAACATTCAATTATATGTTAGTTTTTTGAAAAACAAACTATTTTACTTAAGTTCAAGAACATTTGTTCGTTGTGATGTTAAAGTGTACTTTGGAAGTAAAACTTACATAGGTAGTTCCCGCCTATGATAAGAATGCAAAATATTGTACCTAATCTAGAGCTATATCAACACTCTATAAATGAATACATTACCTGGTCTCCAAGCCAGTCTGATCCTTTCACGGTATCGTAGAAATGCCAACGCCAGTCATCCTCGTGCATGCTACCTGTGAAGATTTTTTAATGTATAATAAGATAATTATAAGAGCAGCCTCGGTAAGAATAATAAGACTGCCTCGGTGGCGTAGTTGTATTACAGTACGCCTGCAAATCTGAGGTCCCGGGTTCGATCCCCGGGTCGGGCAAAGTGACATTAAGTTTTTCTATTCAGTATCAGCCCGGAGTCTGGAATTTGTGCCCGATATGGCGTTAGGCTCGCCCCCTATCACATCATGAGCCGGAATGACGGCGAAAAGTAGGTGCACTAGTTGCGCCTCTGCCAACCCCTTCTGGGATAACAGGCGTGAGTGTATGTATGTATAAGAGCAGCCCTGTTCTGTATACCGTCCCACTGCTGGACTCGGGCCTTCTCTACTACTGAGAGGGTTTAGACTTTAGGCCTTTTAGACCAGTCCACAACGCTAGCCTAGTGCGGGTTTGCACTTCCCATACCCTCGAATTTCTCATGTAGAATTCTCAAGTATGTTGTAAGATTACTAGCATTTTTTTAATTGATAAACAATACCCAATTGTAACTTCGGAAAGGCAGAGGGGTGTGCCTTGGGTTTTGAACCTGCGGAGTGCGGACTTTCGTCTCGGCAGACTGTTCCATTCCCAACAAGGTACATAAAATGAATCACCTAATTTAAATCCTAACATACCTACACATGAGGCAATAATTAGGGGAAACTCTAGATATTCATGTCTATAGCTTCCTACCATATTTATACTTTAATTATATAACATAATATGTTTTCAATAGAGTTTTTTTTAAGTTTTACTTAGTGGGTACATCTATTTATAGATGCCTCGATTCGTGCTACTACGCTCAGAATCTGGAATACTTATAGACCGTGGGCCAGTAGCAAAATTTCGTCAGTCATTTTCTCCCGAACGATAATTGGTGAGATGCTTCAGAGACGTGTATCATAAAGCCTCGTGAACGTCAGCTTCGGCTCCGTGGGTGCCATGAGCGGTGGTAGCCTCCCAAAGATGTAGAAAAAAATATATTATTCAGTCATTTCCTCCCAACTAAGAATCATTTTAAATTGTAGCTAACCCGATACCTTGAAGAAAAAAAATAATCAGCTGACTGTAACTTGGGGCATTATGCGTCAGCTGGTCAATCAAACATGTAAAAAAAATATATCATTTCAGTGATTTCCTCTCAACTACAAATTTACCTGATGATAGCTTATACGCAACTATGAATAAATATATATGTCAGCTGGCTGTATGCCGGGGCAAAAACCGTCAGCTGATGCCTTGAAAGTTATAACGCAGGTGTTAGGCGAGAGCTTCTATTACATAATTACATGCATCAGCTGACAATGTTTCCCTCGAATTAATGATAGTAGATTCTCTTTATTAATTACAGCATTGTATTATCAATCTATACATGTAAAATGCCTTGTCCTGAATGACTGACTGACGCACAGCCTAAACCTCTGACCGTAAAGACCTGAAACTTGCAGGGTGTGTTCTTTGTATGCCATAGGCATCTAATGAGATTGAATTTTCCGAAAGTCTACCCCTAAGAGGGTGAAAAAGGGGGGCAAAGTTTGTATGGGCCAACGTGATTCCTTGGTCCAACCTACTTCAAATATTGCTTAAACTTATTTTTAACAGAACTGATAGAAGACGTGTTTCATGTTTTATTGAAATTCATCCCGTAATATATAATATGTATAAAAACGAAAGGTCATTAACTCACTCATCACGAAATCTGAGAAGCTACACGTGCTAGGAGTCTCAAATTTTGTGGAGGTTCCTTTTAGGACGTTGGAGCTCACTAAGACGGGATTTTGCGAAATTCAACCCCTAATGGGGTAAAAAGATTGTACGCGATAAACTCAAAGACTATCAAACGGATTTTGATTAAATTTGGTATGGAGATAATTCGAGCATCTGGGAAACTGGAAAGTTTTAGGCTACTTCTTATCCCGTGAAAATGTATAAGTGGGACCTTTATAAAAAAAAACTCTTTCTTACGACCGCGGCTGCGGGCAAAAGCTAGTCAGCTTATAAATTTTCATCTGGGAAGATATAATGTATCTTAAATGTTTGACTTTACGCTCAGATATGAGTTTTCCGATGAAATGTATAAATACTTTACGACTAATACGTATATAATTAAATAACTGAAGAAATATTAAGAACAGTGATTATGAATTTATAGTTTATTGTACTCTCCGGAGTAAGATAAAGTGGTCAGCAGAAGACTTTTCAGATTAACACAACCTACTGCAGGTACCACCTTTGCAACACGTTTCTAATCTAAGGGTTAGAAAAGTGTTGCATGCCTACATCGCGTCATACAAGGAACACACCCTGCAAGTTTCAGATCTCTACGGTCAGAGGTTTGGGCTGTGCGTTTAACTGTCAGTCAGTCATTCAGGACAAAGCATTTTACACGTATAGATTGATAATACAATGCTGTAATTAATAAAGAGAATCTACTATCATTAATTCGAGGGAAACATTGTCAGCTGATGCATGTAATTATGTAATAGAAGCTCTCGCCTAACACCTGCGTTATAACTTTCAAGGCATCAGCTGACGGTTTTTGCCCCGGCATACAGCCAGCTGACATATATATTTATTCATAGTTGCGTATAAGCTATCATCAGGTAAATTTGTAGTTGAGAGGAAATCACTGAAATGATATATTTTTTTTACATGTTTGATTGACCAGCTGACGCATAATGCCCCAAGTTACAGTCAGCTGATTATTTTTTTTCTTCAAGGTATCGGGTTAGCTACAATTTAAAATGATTCTTAGTTGGGAGGAAATGACTGAATAATATATTTTTTTCTACATCTTTGGGAGGCTACCACCGCTCATGGCACCCACGGAGCCGAAGCTGACGTTCACGTGGCTTTATGATACACGTCTCTGATGCGTCTCACCAATTATCGTTTGAGAGAAACTTGGTCATCGAAATCTGTCACTGGCCCACGGACCATTAGTAGGTTTAAAAAAATGCGTTTGCTTCAAAAAACTACAAACAAAAATCAAATATAAAAAAAAACAAAGACCCGACTGCGCCAATCTGCCACCTTTATTAAATTCATTGAAGAACTGAAAAGATAGAAACGAGATTTAAATTCGTAGATTTCATTTTGGTTTTGAATAATCTTAGTTCGGAGGCATCTGCTCACTCCGAGATTTTGTTGCTCTACCAATATCACCAACCAAATTATGAGAAATGAGCGTGTTATGCCTCCGACAGCGTTTGTGAACACTGTAAGTCACCGTTAAAAATTATTTTTTTTTGATACCACAATCGATGAATTTTGAAAACATTTTTAGATTACTTTTTACCGCCAAAAGTCCTTATATTTCTTTTTTATTATTTCAATATACCCAGTATCACTCTCACGACTAAGACGAATCTATTGATACCACTTACATAAAAATACGACAAGCCGTTTAGGCTCTAGAGCATGTCAAACAAATACACATACATACGCTCGAAAAACATCACCCTCCTTCTTTCGCAGTCGGATAAAAAGGAGTTCTCGGGGATATTCTTATGTAAAATTTATACTAATATTATAAAGCTCAAGAGTTTGTTTGTTTGTTTGAACGCGCTAATCTCAGGAACTACTGAACCGATTTCGAAAATTCTTTCACTAATAGGAAGCTACATAACTCCTGAGTGCTATAGGCTACTTTTTATCCCGGGAAAATATTTTTGCCCGGAAAAACTTTTTCACGCGGGCGGAGCCGCGAGCACTACTAGTTATTAAATATCGCAATGTGATGGCAATTCGTTGTTGATATTATTATTACCAACTAATCTTTTGAACATGTCTCGAAGGTTATACTCTCATTCTAGTTATCCACCCGTCTCACCTAACTTTGTTATTCCCGTAAACTGTTTCGTGAGCCTATGTGATACGACGCGCGCCGTCTGGATTTTACTTTATGTCTGTGTTAATTTACTTTTGTACTAGCAAATTGCATACGGGCAGATCGTCTTCTTCATCATTGCTTATTAATATAAGAGGAATTGTGTACATTAACACCATCAAAGAGACGAAGATTGAGAAGAAAATATATTAATTTGATATTCGCTATGGGGCCAATAGTACAGCTACCACTTAAAAACGCAGATTTTCTCGGGTTTTGATGCGAGGTCGTGCGTCCGCGGTCAATATTTGCCATGTGTGTTTCATAGCATGACCCCAAATTATACATCGTATATATTAAACCTTTGATGACCGTATACATCGACTTTCCCCTCCATCAAAGGGTCCGTCAAAGAACAAAACATCAGGTCACAGCGATCCAATATCAATCAATATAAACGTTTCATTGTGTGTCTTTTTATTTGTGTCCTCCATTGAATTTACAATTGACATAAAGGAACATGTTTAATAATTTATTGCTGTCATCAGATTAACTTTAAACCTTATATAAAATCCCGCAAATAATTTTGGAATGAACATGAAAAGAAAATTATTTACGAAATGCATCAATACAGTTAAAACCTGATTTCGACCCAATATCAATAAATTGAAAAATTTAATACATAATATGATATTTTTTCAAATCTCTGGCGCATCCCGTTACTGCTTGTGGCAAGGTAATTAAAAACCAATCACTTTTGAAATGACGGCATTAATAGTTAACTCCAAAGGAAACTGTCCAGACATTTCATCATACTTCTTATCTTACTTTTACTCATTATAAATGAGAAAGTTTGTGAAAATGCTTGGATGTTTGAATGTTTGTTAAAAGTATGCGACGAAACATCTAAACGGGTTTGTACGAAATTTGGCACACGAGTAGGTCATATTATTCTGGATAAATCATAGTGCACATCAACCCTTTATGTAGGTGATTTGCTGCCATGAAAAATAATGGATATTTTAAATCTGATTTCTTAAGTAGATGGCGCTGGCATCGTACTGTGTTTTAGGGACTTTTGTAGTGCGAAAGGCATTACACGCGGGCGAACCCGCGACCAACACCTAGTAAAGAAATAAGTTTTAGCGCGCCACTTCCTACTAATATATAATATTAAAAAGGCGAAAGTTTGTAAGAATGTCTGGATGTATGGATGTTTGTTACTCTTTCACGCAAAAACTACTGAACGGATTTTGATGAAATTTGGCACACGGGTAGATCATGTCCTGGATTAACACATAGGCTACTTTTTATCCCGGGAAAATATGAAGCGGGACTTTTATCCCGGAAAAACTCATTCACGCGGGCGGAGCCGCGGGCAAAAGCTAGTAAGCAATAACAATATAAAATAACTAGCTTTTGCCCGCGGCTCCGCCTGCGTAAAAAGTTTTTCCGGTATAAAAGTCCCGGTTTATATTTTCCTGGGATAAAAAGTAGCCTATGTGTTAATCCAGGACATGATCTACATGTGTGCCAAATTTCATCGAAATCCGATCAATGGTTTTTGCGTGAAAGAGGAACAAATATCCATACATCCAGACATCCATAAATTCTTACAAATTTTCACGTTTATAATATTAGTAGGATATGCGAGTCCATATAATAAAAAATGGCGGAGTAATCTCTGATGAATATGGCCTTAGTAGTCTCACAGCAATTTTCTTCGTAACGAGGAAGACGTCGACAAGGATGTCGCTATCCATAGCTCTCAATAGACGTCATCCATAGCTCTCAATAAAAATACACTACTAGTATAACTGAACAGATTTTAATGCAGACTACTAGAGACTATAAAAAAGTGAAGTAGAGAACCACCTCCTTTTTAAAGGTCTGTTAAAATTTAGAATCAATGTAATAAAAAGAAAACAGAGAAACTCGATCAACTAAGGAAGGCAAGTCTTATTTAGTGAGATGACAGCAGCATTATTAAGTATTTTAAACTATAAATGTCTTTGTCAATTGATACAAAACAGGCAGTTATAAATATACATGTATTCGCAAAAATTTACGCCCTGGGGCTCAAAATACCCCTGCAAAATAATTAAACAGTGAGGGGAAGGCAATAATTGCCCAAAAGTTGAGTTTTAACACGACCGGACCCTCCGTCTGAACTATGTACGTATTAGCAGCTTTACATAAATTGTTTGGAGCCGTGAAAGGTAGAGACATAATATATTATAGACGTAATATTTTTAAAAGAAGCTTGACTGCGCTCCGATCAGGAGCTGTAGCGGAAATCCGATTGATAGGGAGTTGAAATAGGAGTGTATATTATATATATTACTAGCGGCCCCGACAGACGTTGTCCTGCCCTAAAAAGGAAATAAAATCCTAGAACCCGAGTCTAAATCATTCTGGAATCCACCTGAAGACACGCAAAAAAATTTCATTAAAATCGGTCCAGCCGTTTTGCCGCGCAATTTTATTATTTTTTTCTTTCATAAGAACCTTCTCCTGACAATAATAAACACATCAAAAAAAGAAATAACGAAATCAGTCCAGCCGTTCACGCGTGATGCCGTGACCAGGAAAATAGGGATTCATTTTTATATAATAGATTATAAAGTGTGTGAATACTCAAAAAACTTGACAAATGGTAGAATGGATGTAGGTCGATATTCAGAAAAGTTATGAGGGGGTATTTAGGAAGACGAATGATTTATAGCGTCTTTCCAATTGGAGGAGAAAACTCCATTCAGAATAGAAAAAATAAGGATGTGACCGATCGAAGACAGCAAAGACGAAACGGTACAACGTGTTTTAAACAAAACAAGGGTTATAGGGAAGCGGATTTATATAAAGAACTTTGCAAGAAATCAAATAACCCATTTACAATGCCTGATATTACGTATTTAGTTCAAAATTTATTTAAGTATTTTAATTACATCGTGAAATATGAATGAACATATTATTTCAGGCTGTGTCTAGAAAAAAATACATATTATAGTCCGTCCAACCATTTATTTAACTTTTGACATTTGCACGCCTATGAAATTTTATAATGCTTGACAAGGAATCGAAACAAAATAATTGAATACTTTATGGACGCCAGTTTTTGTTTTCCATAGTGAAGGAACTTGCTGTTCAGCTCCGATATTAATTATCAATCCATATTCGTTAAGCCCACTGATTGTGTAACAAAAATAACTCAAAACTTTTACATTGAAAAATAAAATGTCGCAGTGTAAATAAAAAAATAAAACATTTCATATGTATATGCGTATATAATAACAGATAAACTAAACTATTCAAGTTAAATTTGGACAAAATGGTATTGGATATAGAATGATAAATTTATAAACAGAAAATATACACATTTAAACGCTTAGGCATGTTTGTAAAACAATACAAAATGTTGAGCTAAAATAACATTTCAATGAGTTTAATCGATCAAAACTTCTGCATAAATTAAATCGATTGCTACAAGAAATCGAATCGGTAACGCATTAGTACATCCCCAATGGATTAGAAACCGAATTGTCAAAAGTTAAATAAATGGTTGGACGGACTATAACATAGCAAAAAATCGCATTGTACAAAAATATATTGGCCTGTTTTAATAATTTTCAGGGTTATCTCGTTATATTCATAAAAAAAATAAAATCTAGAGTTCTTAAATCTAGACCAAAAGCAGATAATCATGTAATAGTACAAGTTACTCAATATACCAAGATGTATGTATTTGTATGTATTTAATAACATTAAGTTACAACGACAGTTTATTTATTTTACAGCGTAGCTTCAATAAATCTAAACACAATAAGGATACCTGATACATGAAATAAGCAATATTTATACATCTCAAATGTGCTGGATATTGTGTAAAAATAGATGATGATAAAAAATTAGTAGGGTGTACCTATGGAGGCATTCATGCCACCTTGCGCGGCGATGGTGTGAGACCTAGTCGGGAAGAGCTTGGAGACCAGAGCCACGGAGAACTGTTGCTCGGCCAGCCCGACGGAGGCGCGCAGGCCGGCCCCTCCAGCGCCGATAACCAAGCAGTCATGGCTGTGATGCTCGATGGTGTAGGAACCATTGCGGACAGGAACTAAGTTTGTAGAGCAAAGTGTAAATGTTAGTGGAATTCATCAAACCAACCCTACATTATATGTGCCCTACTGAGCATGGCCTTCCTTAAATACTGAGAGGGTTTACATCGTAGTTCACCACGCTGGCCTAGTGCGGTTTGACTTGATTGTTGTTAAAATATTTATCAATATAAAAACACAATCTTAACTTATTGTGTGATTGTTCCTATTGACCGTAGGGTATTGCATCTTTACTCATCCTATTTTACGTAAGTTATGATGATGAGTTTGCACACAGTTATTGAATGCGGACGCGAAACAGTAAAAATATGTCTAAATTGCTTCAGAATACAAAGAAAATGGACCCTATATGACCTAGAGAAGGCTGAAATTTTGCTTTTTATGACTAATTTACAAAAAAGTAAAACCATCAGACTCGGCGACTTAGGCGGCGATTCGCAGCTGAAGTTTAGTAGTATTTTAGAAAGAATGACGTCCTTACATTAGTTCCCTTATTGACTCGTTAAGCCTCGCTACGGACGCCGCCGTTCGAGTACATAGGGTTTGAGGTTTCCCCATAGGTACATCTATACATATAAGCGGAACAATTGTAAATAACTGTTTGAAACGTACGTTGTGGCTTCAAATGACGCCCCTAGACAAAATTATTTAGCATACACATCACATGCACAGTTTAACTGTGGAATTATGTATTGACGACTGTTAATTAATATTTCCCCTCCGATGTTCATCACAAAACGGGAGAGGTTTTCGATGTAGCGACAATTAAGCTTAAAACGAACGAAAACGACACAATTCAAAAAACTCGAAAATTGAGTTATCATTATAAAATGACTTAAAACTGGTCCCTTTTTCATATAAATACAATTTTAAAAAGCTCGATATAATAGTTTGGTTCTTTTCTCGCTTGACTATAGCTATATTTGAGATGTTATTGTATTGAGAACTTCGTTTTAAGTAATTTTATAACGATAACTCATCTTTTGAGTTTTTCAAATTGTGTCGTTTTCCTTCTAAAGGTGCGTAGTGATGTGTGTAAACTACTAGTATTTTTTTTTAATTAATCTCTGGAGGTATGAAAAGACGAATCACTGTGTAATACGAGATTTTTTCGCATTTAAGATCCACATTTAAAATTGAATTTGTACTGTTACTTGCGATTTGTAATATATATTTAAAAAAATAAGATGACCATAAAAGACCTACGCTGAGTTTCTTGGTGCTTCTTCTCAGGTCAGTGGGCGTTTCCGAAGCACTGGTAGAATCTTTTAGTTGTAAAAAACATTATAAAGAATTACGCGTAAAAGCGCCCTTAGAGGCCTCATTTTACTTAATAAATGAAAAAAATAATAACATACATCCACGCCGTTAATCCCAGAAGGGTTAGGCACAGGCGCAACTAGTGCACCCACTTTTCGTCATGCGTAATCTGTCCCATGGTGTGTTAGGGGGCTAGCCTATCGTCATATCGGGCAAAAATTCCAGACTCGGGGCTGATACTGAGTAGAAACATCCAATATTATTTTGCCCAATCCGGGAATCGACCCAGAGACCTCAGCACAGCAGTCGTACCGTGATACAACTATGCCACAGAGACACTCAATATAAACATTTATTTGCCATTCTCAAAAGTAGGTTTTTATACAAAAATACTAGTTCATATAAATTTCCCGTGACACGACGCTGCAACTATAGCTGCATCGTAGTCATAGGCGAAACTTCATTGAGTAGTGAAGCTCGCCGTGTCTACGGCACAAGTTACAACTAACCCACGCCCCGCCACCCCACATAGTTTACGCTAAAAATAACTCTACCACTACGAGTACCTGATAATATACGCTTTCGGGACAGTTTCTTCGTGAATTCGATCAGCTTCTGTAAAAATGGTTTATTATTTATTTCTTTTCTGAAAAGTGTTTCGACTTGAAGATAATTTTGATCTTTCTTTTTCGATATTAGGTATAATCAAGATCTCAGAGCGATAAGCTATAACTTATTTTCGGGAAGATGTAAGATGGAAGATTAAACTCTCTCAGTATTGTCTCATGTGCTTTGAATACCTGCGTACTTGTGGGGTTCACCCTGTACCACCGGGGCAGGTACCAAGTGAGAAACGTAACTAAAAATAAGAGTTACTTAACTTCAATTTGGATGCAAAACATAATTGGGAGCAAAACAACAAAATCGAACAATAATTTTAGTTCCCGCTAATATTAATTGACGTTTAAAAAAAACCATTCATGGCAAAGGACACACAGTATACAGCCTCAGTCTTTCAAATATATTTATTTTTATATATTTTTTTTAACGAAACGTACGTGAACATATTATTTGTTGAAAGAGAAATGAATTTTACTTATGGATAAAGGATTTCAACCGGTTATTGCTAAATTTTTGTCCTTAATGTTTGTTTTACTGATTTCTTCGAAGCTTAGGACATCTCTAATGTAAGCTAATTTCACTTTTAAAGACGAATCCGTTACCCATAGACAATGCAATTCTAATTATAATCCAATTACAATAAATTGCGTTTCAAGAGTACGAACTCATATTGTGATCTCTTATTATTTTACCTAATGTAAGTTTGTGTTGTTATATAAGTCTCGTAACGATTATTCGCACGCCCAAATCAATACTGAAATATATCGAAAAAATCTGTGAATTGTGTTTTTTTTTGTTTAATTCGGCAAAATTTGCCGATTCACATTATACTAGAACACGATTCACAGATTTTATAGAGATAATTCAGTATTGATCTGGGCGTGCGATTTCTGTACATTGTAGATGTCTAATACGGAGCCTTGTACAGTCAACCACATAAGTAGCTGATCAAGTTCAATTTTTCAAATCGCGTTTAAGCGCTAAGTTTAAATGAAACATTTTGTCTTTTTGTGTGAAGTAAAATAAATAGCATTTATTGTGTTTTTGCGAAGAGAAAATAAAAATTGGTTTTGAAGTTTCGAATTTGTTCAACTACTTATGTGGCTAACTGTACTTACTAGCAAGCGATTTTCTATTCTTTCCAATCAGTAGAAAAAACAATTAGATTCGATAGTGACCTGATTCCTTAGATATCACTTTAAATGTATTGCTAAATAATTGAAAATGAAATTCTCCTAGCCAGTGTCGGCCACGGCGGCCAATCTCAACGGAGATCAGCCAGGTACGCAGGAGATATTATAGTGCACAAGTGTGTGCGCAATACACAGGTGCACTCGCTACTCCTTTACTCTCATAGTCCGGTAAGACGGCAATCCGACATAACCGGAGAGAGATCAGGCGCAGGACCAACGGCTTTACGTGCTTTCCGGGGTACGGGGGTATCACACCGCCAACTTCCTGACTCCGAGCTGCGACTGAGTAATTTTTTTAAGAAATAATTACCATGATATTGAGATAGATGTACGATTTTAAATGTTTTTCGACGCTTACAGCGCAAAGCGAATTTGCTTGGAGCGTCAGGCGCGTTGCCTTCTGGTTAATATCAAAGACATTAGGCCTCGTTTTCGGAGACGCGAGGCGTCTCGCGGTGCGTACGGCGTGGGGTCTCGCGCCCCGTCGGACGATTTTTCCGTTTATAGAGAGGCGACGCGTGCAGCGACCCGCGTCATCGCACACGTAAACACAAATATATGTCAATACATATTATATTATGATGTAGTTTATAAAGGCACGGGAATAAAGAGCGGCGGCGCGTTGCACGCTGTGGCGCACGAGGTGAGCACCGATTCGGCCGCAGTGACGAGGCGTGCGACGCCGCGTGTGTTACTAGAATGGGATTGGCGTTGCGTGCGCCGCCGCGTGGGAAGCGCCGTCGTCATCCGCGGGCACCGCCGGAAACACGTGTAAAATTGCGGATGCAATTTATAGTCTTGTATCAGGAGTTTGAGGTCGAAATTGGCACTATTTGGGTTAGTTTTTGTTTTCACTTATAACAAAACCATTTTTGAGTATAGAACCGTTACTTTGTTTTGGATACTAATATTAGTTTATTTTTATTTTTATATGGTTAAAATACATAAATAAATACGCTAATAACTGAAAAAGTAATGTTTGGTTGTCAAAATTCATTTTGCGTCAATTTTCACTTTAAGAAAGGCGAAGGTATTCGGTACCATATAGCCTAGAAATCGTTTTTATGTTACGCCATATGTTTGAAATTAGTGCGTGACGCCACGCCCAACGCCACGTGCGACGCCTACGTCTCCGTAATGCTAAGAACTCACGGAGCGGTTTTTAACCGCGTCCGCCACGGTTGCAGACCCGCAATTTCTGTAAACTGCAAATATATATGTCAAAAAAGAATGAACATTTCACAACGCGTTTTACACTCTCGGCGTGTGCGGTACGCGGTAGCCGCTGTACAGGCGGGCAACTAGTAGAATCGCGCGGGCCGCCGTCAGTATGCCGCACCTGCAGCCTCTGCGGTTTGCGCCCGCGCGCTCTGCAATAGGTGTGCGACTGAAGTAGGCATCGGGACGCGTCTGTGCACGTTTGTTAACAAACATTTCAAAATGGATATTGATATCGATCTACTAATTCACTAATTAGAGTAACAATATTCTGTGAAGTAGATATAACGCAACAGCTCGTTTCTGGTGTGTGTCTATGGCGTTCTGGAACTCAACCGTTAATCGCCCATCATGCGATAATCGCCCGCCAAGTTTGCGGGTGATAATCGCAACCGCGACGGTTGATTCGTACAGATCTCCGGTCTTCATGAGTTTGGAAATAAAACCGCTGTTTCTTGACCGCGGCGGGCTCGGTTAAAAACCGCTTCGTGAGTTCTTAGCGTTACTCGTTGCACCTATCCATATTTATACGATTTTGATGAAACTACGAGCAATCTGATCGATGACCTCTTAAATAATTATGATTGTAAAGAGATGATGACATAAGCAATTAAAGATACTTACATTACAAGCAAAAATCATTGTTTACCAATATATATAAAAATACACGTATTTAGAAAATCGACAAAATGTCAATACTGTCAACGATTTTCTTTGTTTTATGATTATGTTATTCAACTAATTAGGTTGCATGCTTGCTGCCACTAAGTGGACGTGCAGAGAATCAATATTTTCATGGCAATTTAAGGCGGGCAAGTAAAGTTTATGGAAAGTGGTCAATGTTACAGTAGCATTGCGGCAAATTTGCGCCATTTGCGATCCATATCGGTATAATTTTTCCAAAAATATGGCGTGACCAAAAAATAGGGTAGTTTCCTTTGTTTGATTTTGTACATTATTTTATATGTAACAGAAAATAATACAAAAACTAAATTCTTCTGTAAAATCAGAATCAAAATTGGTTGACAACTAAAGCAGATATTCATATTTGAAATATTGTTGTGAGCAAAACTAGGGACGTAGTGGGAATATCGCGTCATTTGTTTTGCACGCACTTAGCGTTATGGCTGGCGACACTCAGTGACGTCACATTCTGCTGTGTCCGTTATCTGACAGATGCCCCTTCCACCAAATTTTAAACCTTTATAACTTATTTATTATTGCTTGTATTTTAAAAAATATTTTTCCTCTTAATTTTAGAAACATTCATTTTTGGTAAGTGTATTTTAAAAAAGTAATGAACTACCCTATTGCAAGCTCGACTTATCGTTGGATAATAATAGGATTATGATCACAATATATGACACAGACAATCGACCGAATAATAACATCACAAAATAAATCGTTTGTATGTAATGTAGAAAGCGTTTGTATCCTCGGATGTACTACATATTTCATAAGGCATAGTTATATTGCAACCAAGCCTTTAAAGTGGACCAATTGAAATGAAAATAATTATTGGCCGAAACATCCTTATTTAAGGGAGGTCATATTTATATGAGGTCATATTTATATGGATACGTAGTCATAGTAGACATATATTCTACCGTTTGTTTCGTGCGTTTGAATTAATAATCCAGATGTTCTCGCATATACCTCTTTTGCCATAAGTATACTCAATCCCGTGGTCTCCAACCGCGACATACACGCTTAATTCATGTACTGCCATCTCAGTGACACTCATACATCTTTGAACATAGACTTTAGATATCTTGGTCTTTGTATACCTAGGTCTGTAGCATGTACGGATACCGCCGATATCTTCCGTCAAAGTGAATGCGATTTCAAACCTTCAGCTCACATTTAATTGGATCATATTATATCCACCCTTAGTTAGGATAACTCTGTCAGATGAGGCCCATACCCAAGAGTAGGACAGTATATGAAAAATAATCATGTCCTCGGTTTGCCCCATTATGGGATACTTATATAGTGGGAGCAAGTCACCGTCTGTCTTGAATGTAAAAGACTGAAACAATTTACTTGACATGCGTCCCGTTGTCTTAATCAACAGTTCAGCAAGATCCCATCCATAGACCCAATATTATTCCACCTACTCTACATTAATCCAGGCACTTCGCGGTCGCTGTCTTTGGCTGTATTTTCCCCATAAGTGCAGTCAGAGATAGTATCTAAAAGTTATTCCAAATAAATGAAAGTATCTTAAACGGTACGGACTTATTGGATCTGTATCCCCACGCAAGCCTTTAAAACGACCGGCCTTTATGCCGCAATTTCCTGCAGGCAAGATGCAATAAACTAATACCTCTTTTACTTAATAAGTATATATTATGTATGTCAACGGAACCCTTTTTCGTTTGAATAACATCGCTCGACACGCTCCACTTTATCGAGAGCGAAGCCACAATGGCAAACTTCAGTGTGTTCACAGTTCAGCTAAATCTGAAATCCGCATTGACGTCAATAGCGCTTTATCAACCTTCCCGATGTGACCTCTCGAGCGTATACTTCTTGTCTTAGCATTTCTTAACAATAATATGTTATAGCTGGTTAACTATAATACTTGTTTATTTATTCTAATAAAACCTATCTATAATAAAGTTGCAGTAATTGAACTCAAATTCATAATATTTATTAATTTATAATATCAACTTTAAGTACAGGAATTACACCCAATGCGATATATAAAACACAATTAATAAACAAAAAATATATCACCTTCCATAGAGAATCCATTCTAATGTTTTTTTTTGTGGCATTGAATGACGAGACGAGCATGCCGTTCGCCTGATGGTAAGCGATACGACCACCCACAAACAGAAGAAATACCATCCAGAACCATGATTTACAAAGTACTGTGTGGCATTCCACTGTGCTCGTCATTCTGAGACATAAGTTGTTAAGTCTCATTATGTCCTGTAGTTACCCTGGCTACAATGCCCTTCAAACCGAAACATAACAGTGCATGCAAACTGCTGCTTGGCGGTAGAAATAAACATTGCGGTGGTACCCACCCAGACGGACTCTTACATATGAGAGTCCTACATTAGTTAGCATTTCTATAGTCACCCTTTTGAATTCCGCCAGTGTACAGTTAAATATATCTATTCGCAGCCCAACCTCGTTAATTATATTTATGGCAGATAATGTCTAGCTCACATTAATTTGCAACCTTTCTTTTCGATTGTGAAAAACGTGTTATCGCTACCACAACTGGAGGGTGAGTGGTATGGTTATGTTGGTTTCAGCGGTCTTACAGCCTAATTTCGACACTCGGGAGTATAAAATCATCCGAGCTTGCATTGGGGATGGGACGAAAAAATCCTCGAGTGTAGACCAATTCGCAGCGCTGGACGTCTACTTCCAAGGTGGACAGACTTGATAAAGGTCGCAGGAGTTTGCTGGATGCGGGCAGCTTTTGACAGATTCGTCTGGGAATCTTATGAGGAGGCCTATTGTTCAGAAGTAGATATCATGTGGTTGATGATGACGTTCCATTTAAACGTGTGTGCGATATTAACCACATCGCAATATTTTCTGGTCTACATCTTGTTGCTGCGATTTTTCCAACTATCGCACGAAATAAGACGTAAAAATATTGAGTGAAACAGAGTGTCTAGACTAGGTTTTTTGATGGTTCCACAATTGTGTGGATTTTGTAGCTTTCAATAAGATATTAGGCATTGGCCTAATGCCTTATTGAAAGCCGTTGTAAAGTTATCGCGATGAAAGATGTTTTGTATTTTTCATGCATACACGTCCATCAAGAAAATATATACTGGTGTATAGAATATTTATTTATTTTTTTCAAGCTTTATTGTACACCAAAAACAAAAACACTGTACTTGAGATTTAAAAAGCAAACTCAATTTTCAAAGTTCTAGAATTTTGACGAATACGTCCACTTGTATTATCTCTATTCTCTCTTATGTATTATCAGTAATCAGTATTCAGTCTGGAATTTGTGTCCGATATGGCGATAGGCTCGCCCCTAGGCCCTATCACATCATGGGACGGAATATGCACGGCGAAAAGGGCATTAGTTGCACCTCTGTCTACACCTTCGGGGATAAAAAGCAAGTGTGTGCTATGTATGTACATATTATTTAAAGTTTCCAATGAAAAGCATTGACATTAACCTTACTGTAGCACGAGTATCGGAAGTGGAGCAATAACCGTACAAAATATAGGTCAAAGTGCGTTAGACGATTCAAAATGTAGGTATTTATGGTACAATGAACACAATATTACTATAAATAAAAATGTAAAACACATTGGTCATATTTAAGTTTCTCATAAGTTTCGTTGTGTATTTTCGTGGCAGAATTCAGTCTCCAGCCCAGCACTTCCTTGATCATTGACATATTTTCTTTTCCCCTCTTAAGGCAGTGGTGGTCTTAGGGGGGAAAGGGAGGCGATGGCACCGGGCAACCACCCAGACAGGGCCGTGCCGACCCAAGGCAGCGCCTGTGTGCGAAATCTTCGAAGCGCCTCTGATTTTTGTTGTTCTTTTTCGACATTAAGCTTAAATATTTTTATTGTTTACCTTTCTTGGCTCATTGTGCTCGATTTTAATTGAGAAAATGACCTTTTGTACGATATTTGTAATAAGATATGTAGTTGGCTATTGTGGCGACTGCGGCGGTTCTTTCGATTGCATACATTCATAAATATTGGAGTTAAAATTAAAGTATCGTAAAGTTAAACTACAGGCGTGAGTATTGCTTTGGGAGACTTGGTTTTACATAATCAACTATAAAGAATATGTTGTAGTATAAAGAATATGTTGTAGTATAACAAATATAAGTCCTATAATTAACGCTGTCGTTTCATCCTGATTTCGGAGCCCCTATTGCTATGGCGCCTGTGATCGCCGCCGGTTTATTGATACTGCCCCCAGTGTTTCTCGTGTAGTAGTATGTGGTCTTAAGAGCGCTTTCACAGAAAGATGTCTAGCTGTAAGATTTTTGTAATTCAAACATGTTGCATTGGCTTCATGTTTATGACAACTATTATATAAAAAATATTGTTCATTTTATCTTCTTAAATTATAATAGAGCGATTTTTTGGTAATTTACACATTTATTTAATAATCATCATTCTCCCGGTGTCTGTTTCGGCAAAAGCACACAAAGGACCTGAGTTGAGAAATGCAATTTTCAAATTCCGTTAAATATAAGCCACCCAAAAGAAAATATTCTACCACTTTTAACACCCTGTTCATGAATAATATCACAGAAAAAAATGTGATTAACTTTAAAAGAAATCAACATTTTAGTTTTCGATGAAAAATGCTTCGAAGGAAAATTGAACATCTCCGGATTTTGAAGTCACATTGACAAGATATTAATACCGATATAAAATTTAACATTTCCTTAAACTACTACTTGTAATTTTATAATTTTAAATCGATGATTTTATTCTTACTTCAGACAATAAAGGTGGTATATATTTGGTTGCCCCAAATTTTAGGGAAAACAAACTTAACTTTGCGCGGCGCAAAAATGTAAAAGCGCTGCGTTAGGAAACGCAATGCAGAGGAAATCGCTTCATAAACAAATTATCCCCCAACAACAAAGTACTCAATATCTCATTGTATTTGGACGTCGCCTAGTAACAGGAAAGCAATGTCTAATGAAAATGGGTTAACGTCCTGCTGGCACCACCGAAGGCCACCCCGAAACAGTGCAAGGAGCTCAGTGCCCACCGCGTTCACAACGACGAAATACGTCCCGCGAATACCTGCGGGTCGCTGACCTCCGCTAGATTCGAATATATCCGCCTTACGCTAGTGTTTAAGAACTAAAATATTTATTTCACATATTATATTAGTCAAAAATTACGTAACATTCGACATAATCAATTAATGATGAATGATTTTTGGGGATTCAAGGGGGTCGGTTAAGAGACCCTTTTAAAAATCAAATTGCCGAGGCGAGGTCCACAAAGGGCGCATGCGTTACGTCTGCACGCTATTCAGTGAACTCGTACGGTGCGAACAATCGAATCGCTGGTTGTCTCAATGTCCGACGACAGTAATATATCAAAAAGTTTGCCGCAGATCGTCTTGTGATAAAAGTGTTAAAATGTACTCAGACCAATACATTTATCTAATTAATTTATAATGTTAATTTAATATTAAAAAATGTTTAAATGTTAAATTCAAATCAATTATAGGTAATTATAAATAATTAATAAGGCACTTAAAATTCTAATAAAAAAGACATACATTGCGTAGAATCTAAACATAACAATATACTTATAATTCAAAAGTATTAATCTTAAATGGTTTTATATAACAAACATGGAACACCAAAAACAGCCTCATAACGCACTATAAACAACGAATAAAAATGTTTAAACCAATATATGAAGTTTAAATAATTAAATAATTAAAATAACAAGAAAGAACTGCTTTGCGCGATCGTGTTGGTGCTTACATCACTTCACTACCTCAACAAACGGCGTTGCGCTACGACACCGTCCGCATGTTACTCATAGCAATACCACTTGAACAGTGCCTTACATCGTGATAGCAACAAAATAACGCCAATAACCAAGAAACAGAATACGACGTGGTGGTGAGTACATAATTATATATTAAACTTGGCAGGTTATGTTACGGTTTTGAAGGCTACCGCAGTAATTACTGCTGTTGCGGTCTTGTTTAAGGTTTAATATAGCTTAAAATTCAATTCGTATTGGAGTGAGTTACCTCCCTGATAATTATTTATCGTATAATTTACAAAACCTCATCGAGAAACACACATAACCTAGAAATTATAACCTCCACGCGGCACCGGCTGCACTGTAATTTTCTCTACGCTACGATTTTCCTGTCGCTTAGCGTTCGCGATACACTCTACGCAGTCAATATTTATTTGCATTTTGCAGAAAATTTACACGAGTAAGAATTTCCATGAGTAAGAATTTCCATTTGTAACTTTTATATTGTAATTAATCCGCCAAGCCCCGCTTATATATATAGATGTATGGGGAAACTCTATATATTATATGAACGGCGGCGTTCGTTACGGGGCTTGACGAATCAAGATCTGTAGTTTGGTTTAACTAAAACGTTTTATATATCTATATATATAAAAGAAAGTCGTGTTAGGTACAAGATTTATAACTCAAGAACGGCCGAACCGATTTGGCTAATAAATGGTGAGGAGGTAGCTTAGAACAAGGAGACGGACATACGATACTTTTTATCCTGTTCGACCGCGTTGTCGTGTGACGTGACATAAAACCTCAAAGAGAATCAGTGTAGCTAACTTAAGGGTGGAGGGGGGGGGGGGGTATGTTTAGGAGTTTTAAAATTTCGTTAAATGAAGACTCATTTGTTGAAAATTTAAGAATACTTAACCACCATATTAAACGTGTATGTTACTGATCTCCTAAACAGCTGGATCGATTTTAAAGACATGTTTTGTGTCTTCAGATGGATTCGAGAATAGTTTCCATTAACAATTGGATCCGATAGGTGGCGCTGCGCTCGGGTTCTAGGATTCCATTTCTGTTCTTCACGTCTCATTAGTTCGTTCCGTTTTAATACTCTGTAGCATTATATGGACCGCGTCAGCGGCGCAATGTTGCGGGATCAAGGTAGATGCAGAATTATTGTTTGGGTGACCTACATAACTTGTTTGGAGAGTAGTTTCGAAATACAGCGTGGTAAAATTATATGTAGACTCTCTAGTCCGTAGGCAATGAACTCTGTCTATGGGAACATTTTTATCGGAAGGAAGAATTGGATACTGCCCGTATTAGTATTATATTTTATTTTATACGTTTTAAAAGTGCATAAAAATCTGTTTGTGTGAAAACTTATTTAATATTTATATAATTTCAATATTTTTTGGCTCTTCCTTAGGAAATTTAAATAAAACGAACACTTCGAGGATTATGATATAACACACATATTTTAAATACTTTTATTTTACAAAGCTCCCTTGACTTAAGTATATTATAACTTTGCTTGCCAGAGTTTTTAACAAAAATGAAAAAAAAAATGAGAAGCATTACTTAAATAAAGGAAAATCGTCGAGTTTAGGGGTTCCCTACAAAAGCTTATATTTTGTAATTATACTGTTTCTAATTATGAAGTACTATCCGCCACCCGTTACGGCTTGGCGAATATTGAAAACCTAATTTCATATTCACGCAGATATTTTAATCAAAATATTAAATTAATTCATAATAAATTCGGTAAAGCTGAAACCAAGCTCATTAGGGACTTGAAAATGGATGAAATCTGTTGAAGATAAGACAAAGCAACGCTGGGAAAAATAGGTAATGTTACTACATCTAAGCGAGAAAGAGATGAGAACATCATGTTGAGTAAGTGCGAGCTTAGTGCGCATGCTACAAACCACACTTGATTTTTGGCAATAACATTTATAGGTACATTTACTACGTTACGAACTACAACAAGAATACAGCATATAAGAAACCTACTAAGTATAAAAAACCCGCTCTTCTTTTTATACGAACGCTCAATTTCGCTGGTAAAACTCCGCTTATTCTATTTTTGTCAATACTTTTTCGGGTGGCCTTGAGCTCTGGCTCATTATGCTGGTCGGGGTTTTATCCGCAACCCTCGGTGAACGCTCTAATCGCCCCAAATACGACTTAACTTTATCGATCACTATGTTCGGTGTATTTCACTGATTTCTATGCTACTTTACCGACTTAATACGTACGTTTGTGACAGTTGTAGTGTCTTGTCTTGCAATGTCCAACGAAGTGTTAGGACAGAGGAAGTAAGACAAAATATTGTGTGACATTTGACACGTAGGTATACAACTATTAGATTGTGCCAGGCTAATTATTATTCTCAGTATTATGTTATTACTAGCTTTTGCCCGCGGCTCCGCCCGCATTAAAAAAAATTTCCGGGATAAAAGTCCCGGTTTATATTTTCCCGGGATAAAAAGTAGCCTATGTGTTAATCCAGGACATGATCTACCCGTGTGCCAAATTTCATCGAAATCCGTTCAGTAGTTTTTGCGTGAAAGAGGAACAAACATCCTTACATCCATACATTCTTACAAACTTTCGCCTTTATAATATTAGTAGGATTACCTAGAGTGTTATAGAGAGCATGCACTGTAAAGGTGCTTCTACACATTCGCTATAAAATGTTTTAAAACGTAATATGTTACGCAACATTTCATCACAATCTATAATAAAAGCTTTAGATTGTTATTCTGTTATATAACTTTCTTAGACATAATTGTGTTGAAATTATTTATTTTTATGTAACAAATGAAAATCACATTCAACCGAACATCAGCAGAACATTTAATAAGAGCGCTTTTTTTACACTATTTTTTTCAACAAAAAAGTAACGGCAGACAACGAACACAGCGTCTTCTATATTGTTCACGACTTGCCTTCTTCAAACCTCACTATCCGAGGAGGTTATGTTAGTCTGTAACAGTTATGTTACAGACTGTTATGAGATATAGGTAGTAGGGGAGACCGGGGATGGTTGGCGATAGGGGCAGGATGAATAACCGCCAATAACTCGAGCTATTTTAAAGTGTTGCGTTGTCCTGATATACACGAAAAACCGTTAACTGTTTACGAATCTTCATCGCAAATGCGGCACCGCAGGCGCACGTAATCCGGGAGAAAAAACGATTTATCGGAAAATGATACCGATGAGTAATTATTTACCTCTTAATATTATTTGTATTGAAGCCTTTATATTCGATGCTATGTACTTTCAAGCAATTTAAAGTAAGAGTTTGGTTTTTGATGATTATTTTAGTGTATTTTTTTTAATATTTCGACACAGTTTGAGGTACTCACATGTGGTTGAAATCTAAAAAAGTTGGTTGGGGCTGGTAGACAAACTTTGTATTGGGGCTAGTTGACGACCTACAAAATGTACTACGTAATAATCGAAATATTCTTCACATGGAATAAAGTGAGCTTTTCGTCAAATTTATCAAAAGTTTGTTATTTTAAAACCATGTGGATTTACAAAAGAATAACTAATCGAAACAGTAAACCCTCTGCTGCTGGTAGGATTTTTCTTTCCGCCCCACTAACGAATATCGTACAAAAAGTGTCAAATGATATGTAAATTATGTAAATGTTACTGACATTTTATCTTAATAAGGTACATTAATAATAGTAAATAAGTATTTGTTGTGTTTTCTTTTATTATACTGCCGTATTTTATACCACTTACTTCGTAGGTCAATTTACCCCAAGTGAATAGTCCACCAACCCCAGGCATGGGGTAGGTTGACTTGATTTTCTTGTTCCACAAAATAGCTTTTATACACTATGTTATTAACAATTGCGAGGTTTTTGGTATTTCCTTCGAAAGCTTATTAGTTTACCTATCGAACTTATAGGATTTTTTGACATCGTATACTAAAACAAAAAAGTTATGTGTCCAAGCCGAAATTTGGTCAACTATCCCCGGTCTCCCCTACAAGGTGCCGTACAAGTATTGCTTAAGCAGAATTTTAGTATTATAACCCCACCCACCCCTCCTTCCCCTTTGCCTGCAAAAGTAAGCAAAGATCTTACTCCGCCCCCCTCCTATACTTACGTAAGCATAGGTATAATATGTAAAAGATCTATTCAAATTTCTTTATTGTTATTTATTTAACTAAAAATAATAAATTAATGTTGCTGAAGTAATCACTATTCAGACTCCTCCGTCCCCCATGTCATCAAAAATAATCAAAGCGTAGACCCTCCCACCCCCCTTTGCTGCTTACGTAGTACTTGCATGACCCCCAATATGTTATACGATATTTTATAACATGTTATACAATGCTACACCACTTCTTATACATCTTTGCTAGTGAGGGAGCATTTAATATCTAAACTATTTTATATTGCTACTAAAGTTATTAAATATATAGTATTATGAATAATGTTATGCTGCATATAATATAGGTATGTGTGGAAGCAGCTTAAGGTTTGAATTGGCCGTTGGATGTCAGCTATGCCTACTGACGCCCGACACAATACGATCTATATGCAAATCGTATCTGAATATATATCGTAGTGTTATCTGTTTCATACTCATTGAATGAATAGAGTTGCAAAAATACATGGCATCGTGCCATGCATCAGATATTCGATTTGGTTTTCTGGCACGAAAGCTCCTACTGAGTATCTGGGTTACGACTTACATCTACTAATGGACATGAAAATAGGTTAAATACTAAAAGCCAAAAACCCAGAATTGGGTCAGTTTTTTTATTATTCAGAAATAATCACTACTGAAACTAACACACAAAATTGAAAATATCGTCATAACCTAAAAGTTAAATTTGAAAATGCAACAGTGAGTCTACTGTTTGAAAAAATATTTAAAGTCAATGGGCTACATCGATTTTATAAACTATCATTCCACGGTTGTTTGAACAGAACGTGTGGAGCCATGGCGGCTTCATTTTTTAAACAGACTCTTCGGGGATTGAAATACTGAATGAATGTTAAAGGTATTATAATATACTAGTAGTGTTCGCGGCTCCGCCCGCGTGAAAAAGTTTTTTCGGGACAAAAGTTTCCCGGGATAAAAAGCCTATAGCACTCAGGAGTTATGTAGCTTCCTATTAGTGAAAGAATTTTCAAAATCGGTTCAGTAGTTCCTGAGATTAGCGCGTTCAAACAAACAAACTCTTCAGCTTTATAATATTAGTATAGATATACTGAATCTAAACCCTTAAGGCAGGTAAAAAGGATAACGAGATTATTGAACCGATATTAACGACATTTATTACGAAGGCAAATATAAATCTGGGAACGAATATGGGATGTAAAATTTTGACACAAACCCTTAAAAAATTGATTTGAGAGAAAAGCAAGAGCATCGTTGAAAATTTGTATACTATACTGTCACTAACAACTGTTGCAACCAAAGATATTCACATTTTTACTCGGCACA
The DNA here is from genome assembly GCA_949316025.1 of Lapara coniferarum. NCBI lineage: Eukaryota > Metazoa > Arthropoda > Insecta > Lepidoptera > Sphingidae > Lapara > Lapara coniferarum. The sequence continues at coordinate 14,701,564 of OX438933.1, read as the reverse complement.
CTTCAATGCGTCTACAACTGTTACGTTCACACCATACTCTGCATCTACACCAGCGCCATTCTGCACGCTTTTTGAACTGTTATTTACAGCTTACAGCTGCATACTTTGTCAACCTCTTTCCGATTAGAAAACGTGTGCGAATTATAGATGGCAGCATAAAATCGACACAAGAGCCACATGTGGATAAAAAAATAAACTACACTCCTATACTTTATTTATCGCACTTGTAAGATTATAAATTATAAAAAGTAATTATTCTTCATAACACGTGATTATTTGTGAAAATAATTGTAGACAAACTCACTTAGGTAATTATTATATTAAATTGTATAAAGAGTCATTAGTACGATAGTGTTTTTGACTTTTGAAATGGTATAAATACCCGTCGCTCGATGGAGGACGGCACATTCGAACATTCTATCGTGGGCCGCCGAGCTGAGCAGTACTAGGACACTGGCAAGTTAAGTAATTTATTTTATTTGATGTTCATTTTCTTTGTATATAAATGTTAAGTATTTGTATAAATAAACATTTAATTTAGGGTCATGTGATTTAGAAGTGGTACCTATGATAAGGTACATAATTGTTATATACACATTGATGTGTTATTGATTATAGAGCTATGCTTATTGGATTATAGTATCTAATAAATATAATAAATATATTATGTAAAGAATATAGTGGTTCTTGTATTTTACCAAACTCATCCGCCCTTCCACCCTTAAAACATTCTATTTGCTAGTATCCTGATGGTATATTAGCGATTCGATGTATTAATACATAGTTATATTCTTTTAAATGTAATTTGCTTATATAAGCGATTGCTGTAAAACATATATATTAATACATATATATGTCCTAAAATCTAACATCAGAAGTGGGATTCACTATCGCCTTATATACTAATACCATGAAGTCTGTTTCAGAATGGATCCTATTATCTTCGAAGGTCTACTCAATGCAATCAGTGAGGCTGCCTCGGGACGTCATCGCTTGGATGACGACGTGGCGCTCCCTGTCTTTGACCTAGCAACAATGATGCCGACGCGACGGCTGGTGCCACAGTATCGAGGACCTGGATGGAGCAGTATCTAAACCAATGCAAAAGCCGGCAAGGCTTTTAAGGGGTCAGTGTTATCATGGCTTGAATCCTGGGAACCATCTGGAACCTGGAATAACTTCCGTACGGAAGAAAATTTTCAAAAGCGGTAATGTATACCTCCGATTCTAAAAAAAAAAAAAAAATGCTGGTCAGAGCATAATGAACACACACCCCTTCTCTCTCATTTAAGACCAAATTGATAAATTAGGTAAGGCTCTTTCTTTATTTCAATAGACATGAAAAATGGGTTTTGTCAAATAACAGTCTCTGATGTCATATAAGTATACAGTTTTCTCAACCCATAATGGCCATTAAGAATTTATAAAAATGTCGTTCCGTATTGGCAATGGACCATCCATATTTCAAAGGGCTATTTCAAAAGCCGTTGCATATTTAACTTACTTAAGTGTATTTTTTTGTGAATAATATTTACTATTTGTATATTGGAAATATCATAAGGTAGCAGGCCCATTGCATCCAAAGTTTCTGCACTGGTAAATACACCCATTACTGTGTAACATCAAACAAGTCCGCCAGGTTATGGCGCTGGCTTCTTATTTTGGGAAATTCATTCCAAATTGATTTTTGGTCCTTATTCGAAAAAGGAGCTTTACACCGATGCCAGGACATGATTCCATTTTAATTCAGGTATTCGGTAAAGAGTTCAAAGTTATCTCTTATTTTAGTAGAAGACCGACACCCGTAGAGTTGAAATATATTAAAAAGATTTATGGGTTTATCGCTAGAAGACACATATGCAAGATTTCCATTTTAAAATTACTTTTATCCATGTTTTCCTCAGCCACAATTCTGTTGAGACCCTTTCCAGGACTGTTACGAAAACTGTTAATGTAATAAATAATCCCCAATCTTGGTTAGAGGTAGCACAGCAAAGTGACCCTGGAATATTATCTATTATGAACAGAGTTCAGACTGGTGAGATTTTAATAAAGCAGTACACTTACGTCTGGAGAGTGGTACCTCTGAGCTAACCTATGTGTTACCCTTGAGCTAACCACGGATCCTTGATGCATCCACAAGTGAACCTTGAGATACCGTAGGGACGCCTTGTGGAACTATGGGTAGACATGTACACACCACAGATTCTAAATTAATAAGGCAGTACACTTGAGATGTCTTTGTGTACTGTTGCAGCAACAATAACTATTTGCTAACAAACTAGCTAGGGGCTAGCTTGACGCCAACTACTGATCAAGGGCTATACCTATATTTTTTTAGGAAAATGTCTCCTTGGTTGATAAATGTTTGGTCTGGGGTCAGATTGGCCGAACGTTTTATGGAACACAATCACTGTCAGAATAAGCCGAGCTATGTGATGCTGCTGTGTTATTTTTCTATTTGCAGGTTTCTACGAGGTTTCTTCAAGGATTCTGTGGGGATCCCACGAGGTTACCATGTCGTTTCCACGAGATATTCCACGAGGCATCCACGAGATATTCCACGAGGCATCCACGAGATATTCCACGAATATTTAAAAAAAAAATATATATAAAAAAAATGATAAAAGACCTACGCTGAGTTTCTTGGTGCTTCTTCTCAGGTCAGTGGGATTTTCCGAAGCACTGGTAGAATCTTTTAGTTTATAAAAAACATTAGAAATCACATACAAAAGTGCCTTAGCGGCCTAATTACTTAATAAATTATTTAAATTTTGTTGGGCATAATCCAATAAGCTGATAACTAGACCTTTTTCAAGTCTCAGTCAAATTCAAAAAAACGTTTAGACATTATTCGTCGTAATATAAATAATAACCTAATATGTCTAGGCAATTAGCAAAACATCAAAAGTAGTCTGATGAAAATAAATGAGGTATCTGATAATTATAATAAATGCTGTTGTACTTGTTTGGTGTTGGTCTATCTCAAAGCAGCAATTGAAAGGGACCAACATGGCTATGCAAGTACTATGTTATTAGCTGCTAGCCACACGTTTGGTGTCAGTCGGTCTCACCTGCAGCTGGTGAATGTGACTGGCATGTCTAGGCGTTTGGCAAATAAATTTAAATAAATGCTGTTGTACTTGTTTGGTGTTGGTCTATCTCAAAGCAGCAATTGAAAGGGACCAACATGGCTATGCAAGTACTATGTTATTAGCTGCTAGCCACACGTTTGGTGTCAGTCGGTCTCACCTGCAGCTGGTGAATGTGACTGGCATGTCTAGGCGTTTGGCAAATAAATTTAATATTACCTAGAAGATAGAGGCATCTCACTACCAAACCTTCGTTAGTTGAAGACACTACTTGTGGTACTTCGAGGACGAAGTAGTGTCAGTATGGCCGTGTAAGATTATAAATTATAAAAAGTAATTATTCTTCATAACACGTGATTATTTGTGAAAATAATTGTAGACAAACTCACTTAGGTAATTATTATATTAAATTGTATAAAGAGTCATTAGTACGATAGTGTTTTTGACTTTTGAAATGGTATAAATACCCGTCGCTCGATGGAGGACGGCACATTCGAACATTCTATCGTGGGCCGCCGAGCTGAGCAGTACTAGGACACTGGCAAGTTAAGTAATTTATTTTATTTGATGTTCATTTTCTTTGTATATAAATGTTAAGTATTTGTATAAATAAACATTTAATTTAGGGTCATGTGATTTAGAAGTGGTACCTATGATAAGGTACATAATTGTTATATACACATTGATGTGTTATTGATTATAGAGCTATGCTTATTGGATTATAGTATCTAATAAATATAATAAATATATTATGTAAAGAATATAGTGGTTCTTGTATTTTACCAAACTCATCCGCCCTTCCACCCTTAAAACATTCTATTTGCTAGTATCCTGATGGTATATTAGCGATTCGATGTATTAATACATAGTTATATTCTTTTAAATGTAATTTGCTTATATAAGCGATTGCTGTAAAACATATATATTAATACATATATATGTCCTAAAATCTAACACACTCTTAATAAAACAATGACGTAATCCAAAATTTTGGCTCGATGAGTTTAAGCAAATTATGGACCCTTAGGGGCAAGCTACATCGACTAAGAAATAAAATTCGTCTTTCAACATTAGGAATAGAGTCAAAATTGTTTGAATTTATGTTCGTTCCCCGTTCAAATAAAAAAAAATGTCGTATAGTTAGTTTTTGTGACGATTCCCACAAGTCAATGATTTTGGATTAGGTAATTGTTTTACCAAGAGTGAGTTATATATTGTTTTAATATGATAAAAATATAAAACATGGGTTTCGGACGATTGTTGTTGATACGCAGCGTGACCAGGAAGCTAGTTATATTGATATTATTGGACGAAATTAGGAGGTTATATACCTTTAATTACAGATTTGTTTGTATTAATTATTATCCTCAATACTTCTTTATTTTTATAAATTACATAATGAGACGCTTCTAAATGCTTTTGAAACTCATATTTATGTGTGTTTCATATATCTTTTATTATTTTTGCCGATTTCCACATGACCATGGAATGTAAGTACTTAAGTACGTTTCTTGGGGACACAATAGATTTACACCATTTGATTTCTTTATTTTTATATTTTGGAGCATCCAGATATACAGCAATACATTATCAACAAATTAAATGTTATTTTATGAATATTTTACGTCTATGCCAAGTATCTATAGGATGGAAGATTCAGATTGAGCCAGCAGATGGCAGAGCTTACGACGTGCACGTTCCCTAAAGACCGTTCTCTACCTTTACCCTCCATATGTTTTAATAACGAAATGGCGGTAAAATTATATCATTAGTTCCATCTATTTCAGAACCATAAAACTACCTGATACACCAATTTGATGCGTTTGCATCATGCCTTGTCAATATACAGATGGCGTTATACGGAAGTTTCGCTTTCATGTTATAGATGGCCCTGTAAATATTTTGCAAACTGTACAAAATTCACATTAGCGATTTCTTTATTCTTGTTACTTATACTACGTTATACTATTTAGTATTCATATACGGTATATTACTGCGTCAATAGATGTGTCATATGACTATTGGTAGTTCTATCACTTATGTGTTGGCTTTTATTACTGATCTCCAGTCCACATGTTACTTTTATCTTTGAAACCGTACACCGGTTACTGGGGGTAGGTAGGAGTCCGTCTGAGTGGGTACCACCGCAATGTCTATTTCTACGGCCAAGCAGCAGTGTGCTTGCAATACAATTTGATGGACATTGTAGCCAGTGTGGACATAATGAGACTTAACTTGTTTCAAGATGTCGACCGCAGTAGCAATCACATAGGTAAAATGACAGAATGTTATTGAAATATGGGGCTGGAATTAACCCCCTTGACCTACATACATTTATTACTACGACATAGAAGGACGTCGATACAGACTACAAGCATAATAATTACACACTAGATAAGTTATACATCAACAAACACACCGTTAAGAAGGGAAAGAAATTAAAGCAAAACATATACAATTAGAACTCTTTACTTGTTAAACTTTAAAAACAAAATCTATATAAGTATTTTGATAAGCAGGTGACAAATATTTTCACAATAAAGCAAATAGGACCGATAATATAGCCGCCGCTACCATACTTTTATATGATGTATCGTATACATCTTTTATAGCGAGCATTTTGCCAAGGGTCCACATGCAATACCTCATCCCGTTGAAGTAGTGGAAGCAGAAAGGAGCACCCAATATTATTTTTATCAGGAACAGTGACATCCTGGAGAGGTCCAAGCTCTGGATGATGGTAACGTAGGTTTCAACCCCGTTGGAGAGGAACAGCGTACCACCAGACAACAGCAGAGCGTAAAACGTCAACATTGAGCCTGAAAATGAGAAATATTGTTTTGTTAGGATTCGTTTTACTGACAGTAGTATTAAATAACTTAAATTTAAGTAATATCTTTTTCCAAAATTAGGTTCGAATTTTAACATGCTTTATATTTTATGTAAGAAAAATTAGGAAACTATGAACAAAGGCAAAAATTTCAGTTATTATATTTAGGGATAATTTTACCAAAGAACGATTTTTAACGAAGACTTCATTGCATATACCACTAAAATTCACTGCCATATATTTTTAGATGTTGCCTACTGGTTAATTTTTCCTACTATGCTAAAATAGATGGTGGAAATGCAATCTTTTTATTATCGCTTACGCACTATATATCCCTTCTATAGTTACATTACATTCTTAAAACCTTAGTGAGAACGGTAGCACGCGTGTTTGATAGAGTCTCACCTGATAGTCATTTCGACGAGGACGCTGACTGCTTGTCGTTTTTAACACGAAACCGTAAACTCACACTAAGATTTAGCTCGAGCAAGCTACCTATCTAACATGTATATGTCACTACGCCCACTTAGTTCTCATAGAAAATAAATTACGAATTAACAGAAATTTAGCCACAAATATATCACACAATATTCACTGATAGATCTATAATATTTTTTACAGTATTTTCTTTATTATACCGTCATGTCACGCTCAAATTGTAATCTATTAAAACCGCGGGGCATGCGTGCGCAACGCCACTGCTGGTTATTTTCGAAATCCGAATGCATTCAATAAAAGCGAGAGCTTATTGATGAATGATGTTTCGAAATACGTCCATTAGAAGGTTTTCATTGTAAAGATCATGCAAAATAGCAATAGCGACGCAAATAGCCATTATTTACCTTAGTTTAACAATTTTTATATGGCGCTGCACTAAACTGCGCTAACAAACTCCGGGCGCGCCTGTCGGTAACTGAACGCTGCAGTTCCGTATGTCCTTGAAGTTGTAATATTGTGTAGATAGTGCTCAGTTTCCATTGATTATATCAAAAATTATTTAAATAATTGCTATCTAACGTAAAAAAATTTATACTAAAAAATTTAATGGAATATTTTAGTTACATTGCGGAAATATTTTTAATTGAGCTCAGTTTTCGAGTACGGCGTATACAGTATTTATGACAGACGTATTATTATGTCTTTCAAAAATTTGACTAAGTAAAATTAAATTTCATGAAAGCCTAAAAAATCACCAATAATTTTTCAATTTTTGAAGAAGTCAGATGTATGGGAGCAACAAACTCTTCAAAGGCATTTTCTGCCTCTGGAGTATTATTTTTTTTCCCTGTCAAGAAATTGTCTAAATTTTGGAAAACATAGAAGTCTTTCGGCACAAGATCTGGTGACTACGTTGGATGACGCAAAACTTCTAATCTTCTTGCAGCTTCTGTTGTAGGATTTGCCTAATACCCGAGAGGCAGTACAAAATGCCTTTGAAGAGTTTGTAGGCACCCACACACATATCTTCTTCAAGAAGGGCATTGAAAAATTACCACTGCGCTGGCAGAGATGCATCGATAGCATGGATGCATATTTTGATAAATAGGAAAAAAAAAATACTATCTTCCTGTATACAAACGGCAATTTCATAGTTAAAGACCTAATAATTAGATTTGTTTTATATCATGACTAGATGACCAAGGAAACTTCGTATCACCTACAATTTATTTGATGATTACTTTTGATCAGTGATTATAGTCAAATCTCATCTACCTTTCAAGTCCATTTCATTCCATGATTTGAGTCACATGCTAGTCTCTTGACCAATCTTAATCAAAATGACAGGGACTTTCGTGTCGTCTTTCACTCCACACTCTTGGTTGCACAAAGTAAGCTGCATAGAGCCTAAATAAGATGTCGCCGAAACCATTTTTATCATAAGTTACTATAGCTGACATCTTTTAGAATTTTCTTGTAACTTTTATAATTAAAAGTGGCTCATAAAATTAGGTACAGCTAAATTAGCAAAATCTAGATACATATTATTCATTAATCATGGAAATACAAACCCCATCTATGTTTGGAATGTCGATGTATTTTTTATTACACATTGAATTGCAATTGCAGCGCCATCTGAAAAACTAATATGTGCATACGTGTGTACTATGCGTGTAGCAGATGGCGCTCCAGTTGACTCTTGTTCACAATATTGAACGTTGGGCCTGCTTGTAAATGGTATGCATATCAAGCAATTGTTTACTTGGATACCCTATGTTCTCTAGAATTAAAGAAATGTATGCCGTTGTATTACCTATGTAAATAAAATAAACTAAAATGCTACAATTTTAATACGATTTACATAGGTCGTTGGGCAAGCAGTGTTACTTTATAATTTCACGTGAATTTTTGAGATAAGGGCATTAGGGCCTTCTTCCTTTACTTATGATTAATTGTTGTAGATACTGCAAAAAATCTTGGGTGACTTTTTAATAAAGTGAAAATATTATAAACAAACCGCGTCGTGACCAAATAATATTATTTGGTCTCATAGTGAATCTTGATAAAACACAGGTCATTGTTATTGACAGCCACAGGATGGTTTCCAAAGTTGATTACAGTGGACTTCCCCAAGTCCTGTTTGATGGCTGTACTATTATACTCTGTAGTGATAAAGTCAAGAACTTGGGAATTCTTCTTGACAGAAGCTTATCCTGGGGGCCCCAATTGAGGGAACTGAGTCGCAAAATATTCTCTGCTGCTGGGTCCTTGCGTCGTTTACGTAACTTCCTTCCTATTCCCACTAAAATTGCTCTTGTGCAGTCTCATCTTTTTCGTCTCCATGACTATGTTGACGCCAGCTATGTCGATTTATCCAAAGCCCAATTTGATCAACTTGAGCGACTACAAAATTTCTGCATCCATTTCATATTTGGACTACGTAAATATGACCATATCCCAGAATTTCGGACTGAATTCAAGAGATTGCCTATACGCCTTCGCCGGAATACTCGTATTTTATCTTTGTTATATTATAGTGTTTTGTTCCTTCCTTCTTCACCTTCCTATCTTAAAAACCATTACCACTTCTTGAGTAGCACGCATGCCCGATGTTCGAGATCATCAGAGAGTCTGAAATTAGAGATTCCCATGCATGCCACTCATTTCCTTGATAAATCATTTACAGTACAGGCTGCACGCATGTGGAACGAGTAACCTGTGTCGATAAGAAGGGCTAAATCTCTCCCCATTTTTAAAAGGCTTGTAAAGCAATACCACTTGTCACTGTGATATTCTATTTCTTCTTTTTTTTCTATTACTGGATATTATGTAATTACTAGCTTTTGCCCACGGCTTCGCCCGCGTTAATAAGTTTTTCCGGGCTAAAAGTACATAAAAACCTTCCCGTTGAATCACTCTATCCAACACATTTATTTGGATAAAGATTAATATTATGACGTTGATACAACTCTTAACAAATAATGCATTAATTTCGACCAAATTTGATTACCATAAAAACGGTTCTAGTGAGTTAATCTTAAAAGTTAGACATATACTGGCGCGGGCATTTTTTTTAGATCATTTCAAGAGGAATAATTCTTTCATACATATATTTTTGGTATCTTGAACCGTTTTCGCAGCGCACGCAGTGGAAGCCCTCAAGGATGAATAATTTTCCCCGTTTTTTTCACATTTCCCATTATTTCTTCGCTCCTAATAGTTGCATCGTCATGTTATATAGCCTAAAGCCTTTCTCGATAAATGGTCTATTCAACACAAAAATAATTTTTCAATTCGAACCAGTAGTTCCTGAGATTAGCGCGTTCAAACAAACAGACAAACAAACTCTTCAGCTTTATAATACTAGTATAGATTATGTTGTATTGTAGTTGTGTAGTTTAAGTATTATTATATGTAGTTACTTTTATATTAGGTATAGAATGCGTAGTTTTTATAATATTACAGATATAATATTTATGTAGATACATCGGTTTTCTAAACCCTCTTATTACCTGTAGATGACCGCCCGCTCTAATTTTCCCTCTTAACTAAGTCCACCCAAAGGTTGTCTGGAAGAAATCGCCAATTGCGATAAGACCGCCATTTGTACTTATTATTGTTAAGCCTAGTTTATATTGTATGTTTGTTAATTCCACTTTGCCTTAAATGTACAATAAAGAGTTTATAAATGAAATAAAAATAAATAAAGGATATAGTTTGATGTCTGAGCTGGCCGAATTGAAACATTTGAAGTTTACTTCGTAAATTCAATTTGTACAAAGAAAGCTTTAAGATTAGGTTATTTTTATTATTTTCATAAATGGTCCGAGAGGTAGCTGTGTTATTAAAATTATATATTAATATTATGAAAAGGTCTTTCCAAACAACAGTGCCTATTCACAGCTTTGAGCTTTGGTTACCCTTAAGTAACAAATGAGTCATTGTCCGACATCGGAGCATCTAACACGCGTATAGATGCCTAGATACCTTACACTTGCTATTCTTAACTTTGTTTGATAGTTCACACTATCATAGGTATCACTTTTCGTTTACAGAACATATAAAATGGGAACGATGTCTTTAAAAGGCCCGCGTTTCAGATTTGTGCTATAGGCCAAAAATTATTTTATGTCCATCATCATTATATTGATTCTTCGGAAATTCTACGTTAGGTTTTGTTCAAAGGACTCATTATTTTTTAAGAAACAAGGCATAATTTTATGCCGACGGCATACTGTCGTTAAAATTTTTTCACGCTTCATATTCATGTTTAAACTTTCGCCAGACTGTTTCAGGATGCTTTCTTTTAGGTCTTAATATGTCTTTTGTCTTTTAGTTTCAAGGAAGGTTAGGAAAAATTAGCTAAAAAATTAATGAAAATTTATTTATTTATTAAAAATCCACAGCCCTTAAATACTAGAGTGATACAATCTGATAGACATATTTTACGGCCAATAACGGATTTACACTTTATTAACAGAATTAAATAACAGGCAGTCAAAAGTGAGAGAGTATTTTTGAAGAGTATGTGTGTGTGTGTGTGTTTATATAATACAGATATATTTATAAAAGATTGGTTTAATTACATTTTAGCTATTTCCAGTAATTTTTTTTCCATTTTATATCATCCAGTGCCGACTGAAGTTGGGATCCTTCATTTAAACAATGCTAATGTGGAACTATCTATATATTTTAATTTATTGAATAATTATTAGAGTAGTTAACAGTCATTTAAAATAAATAAGTATCTGTACTTATGCCCATATCTATATCATAAACAGTAAAATCATGTCATCACATGAAAGTGAATGTAAATTCTTATGCGAAATAAAATTCTTTAACCACATGTGAGAGTTTTTATCACGTTCTAGTATATAATTATTTATACAAGTTATGATTTCGCATATATATTATTATTTAACCGTAGGTACTACATTATTTATTAACAACAATAAATGTATAAGAGATTTATAAAGATTATTAAAAACCTTAGTAAGACCTTAGAATTATTGTAACAAAAGTCTCACTTTACATTATCCTGAAATAAGAAGCAAATATTTCGATCCAATTGGTTGGTTGGAACGGATTGCCGAGACGAATGTCCGCAGGTTCAAAACCCAAGGGCACACACCTCTGATTTTTCTAAAAATCTATACACATAATTTTTTATAAAGAATACACATGTGTTCTTTGCGAATTATCACTCGCTTTAACGTTGAAGGAATAGCATTTGCTTTAATATTGCGAGGAAACCTGCATACCTGAGAAGTTCTCTGAATTTCGAAGGTATGGTATTCTGAAGTCTTCCAACCCACACCAGGCCAGCGTGGTGGACTAAGGCCTTAACCCTCTCAGTAGTAGAGAAGGCCCGTGCTCAGCAGTGGGCCGTATATAATATAGGGCTGGTATGGTATGGTATTTCGATCTCAAACTATCAGCATGCCAAATACATTAAAACTATTCTACGTTTTATGCGTTACCTTATAACAAATATGTGTAAACGTTTCGTAACCGTTCGTTTATGATATGAGTGCGATTATAGGAAATTAGTGGTTATTAATATTACCTTATATTATTATAGTATTGTTAGTTGTGACATACTTAGGTTATCTCTTCGAACCGAGGAGGATTCTGAGATTTTATTATAAAATTTCGTGTCAACAAAAAGGTCAATATGAATTGGTATTGTACAACAGCAAGTGGATAGCGGGATGTTGAGAAAATATTTTTAATTTTATTGCAAGTATAACCACATAATGTTCAGACTTCAGCCCTAAAATGTTGTAGCAGAGGTGGTCCTTACCCAATTTATACATTAATATTTGGCATTATTTTACCTGTAATTCTCTGCACAATAGAAGTCATGGCAGGCAGCGTAGGCGCATATATAGTTAGATGAGGCGACATTGGTCTTTTCAGAGACATGTTTTTTTGATCGTGGTCTGTGTAGCACGGCGGCACGTAAGGCTTAAAGGTTATTTGATGCTTGTGCCTGACGTGCTCCGACGGGACGCACGAACTCTTTATGCTCGAGTAGAGATCCCGTAGTCTTACGCTGAAATAAAAATCGTCTTCAATGCACGTGTCATGATCATTCTCTTGCCTCACCCCATTCGAAGGGCAGTGGGCTTGGAATGTCGCAAAAAAAAACACAGCACGACTCCGTCTCGATTTATTGGGATTGGTTGAGAGACGAACGCGTGACTGACGTATTGGCTGACTTACGACTTTCGATCAACCACAAACATAAAAAAAACAAAACAAAAATCCGTCTGGGTCAAAATCTGTCATCTTTGTAAAATTGATTGAAGAACTAAAAAGACAAAAAAAGATTTTAGTTTTGAATGTTCACAAACGCAGTCGGGGGCATCTGCTCTCTCCGAGATTTTGTTGCTGTACCTATATCACCAACCAAATTATGAAAAGTGAGCGTGTTATGCCTCCGACAGCGTTTGTGAACCGTAATTACCGTTAAAAATTCTTTATTTTAATACCCCACTCGATATATTCTGAAAACATAAATTTTTATTCAGATTAGTTTTTGTCGCCAAAAATCCTTAATTTTGATGTACCCAGTGGCACTCGCACGGCTTAGACGAATCTATCGACACCACTCACATAAAATACGATAAGCCGTTTAGGCTCTAGGGCGTGCCAATGAAATATACATACATACACTCGAAAAACATAACCCTTCTTCTCTAGCAGTCGGGTAATTAAACGACATCGTCGTGGGTTGCGTTTTTTTCCACATTCTACGCCCATAGATCAGTGTAATTTTTCTTACGCATAGCCATTCTACGTTTCTGTCTAATGCTACTCCACGTCAACTAACAAAAGAGTTGCTAAAAGCTATCCTATTTGTATGATACTGTAAAATCGTAACATTATCCGGGGTTTCGAATTCGCTTTTTCGATGGAGAACTTAATGGATAATCCATTAAGTAAAACAGCAAGTCTATTACGACAACTTTACATGAGCGTAGGTTGAGATGAAATAAATTTGTTGTATCTTAATACTATTAACATATTATGTTGCACACTATTTAATATATCGTGCACACAGGCAAATAGTGTAAAAAAATCGTTATAATCAAAACTGCATTTTAAAACCATTCTGCTCCGATACAATAAACATTGAATAGTAGGTTGAAGAAAAAGTTTCTTAGCGTGTGGAGCAACGGGTAGAATTGTAATATCACTTATAACATAATGTAAGTATTAGTAAATCTTAGGCCAAACTAGTAAATTTCAAGATTTGCCATCATAAGTTTGTAAATGTAAGGATCTTATAAACAAGAGATAAGTTGTGAGTTTACATTAGCGTTTGGTTGGTGCTAAGAATAAGAGTCAAAACCAATTATATCTATATACATAATATATAAAAATGAATCCATATTTTCCTTGGCCACAGCATTACGCGTGAATAGTCTCATTATGTTCAGTACTTACACTGGCTACAATGTTCGTTAAACCGAAACACAACAGTGCATGCACACTGCTGCTAGGCGGTAGAAATAGAGATTGCGATGGTACCCACCCACCCACACGAGCTCTAACATAGTATAATATATAATACCAATTAGTAGATATATATCAATTTTGCGGCAAGCTTACAAATAAAATCACGTAGCGACAAATAGTCATTATTATATTGTGTAGGATCATAACGCCTCGTACCTATTCCATCTCAAATAACATCAGTCAGCTTAAGTCTCCACTTTTATTGTAAAGAAAACATTCGCATCACTACACAAACAGGATTCGCAATTACTGACTAGAAAAATATTTTATATTTAGCTAGCTGGGCGGGCGAACTTCGTATCGCTTTAGAATCAATGAATGTTATGTTAACTTATTAGTTTTTTATTAAGATTATATGAATTATCAAAATGAATGAAGCACAACAGTTATTGCAAAAAAACAAAATTATAAAGTTATAGCTGCCTCGGTGGCGTAGTTGTATTACAGTACGACTGCAATGCTGTGGTCTCGGGTTCGATCCCCGGGTCGGGCAAAGTGATATTGAGTTTTTCTATTCAGTATCAGCCCGGAGTCTGGAATTTGTGTCCGATATGACGCTAGGCTCGCCCCCTATCACATCATGGGACGGAATAACGGTGAAAAGTAGGTGCACTAGTTGCGCCTCTGCCTACCTCTTCGGGGATAACAGGCGTGAGTTTGTGTGTGTGTGTGTGTGTGCGTGTTTGTGTATAAAGTTATATATTCATACACATACAGAGAGAAGCAGACTATTGAACGCGACATGCCATGATGATGATTATACCTCTTGTCATCATTAATTTTCGCTGAATATGAGCATACTGTCCATTCACATTCGCTCTGTAAATGCTTTGTTATCTCATCATACTTCTTTTAATTTTAATCACCACATCGACTTTCAATTTATAACGTTCTCTTATTATTATACCCATTTTTTTTTTGTTGACGCGGAGAAAGTGACTTATTACTACCGCCCAGTGTTCAAGGGGAACGACTAAGCAGTTATGTTGGGTACATCGTGCCTTACGACCCGACATTGAGCCGCCCGGAGAGATGAAAAACGTCGGGCGACCGCCGGGCCGAGTCCCTAACCTATGTACACCGCACGGCATACCAACTAAAACTACGAGGTGGCCATCTTCGGCGCATTAGGGACGGCTGCGGGCTTCCTCTGACTCACGTCTAAGTTGTCGTCCGCAACCGCCCCTATACTATACCCATGCGATAAGAAATAGTGCCTCTACATAATATACTGTGTAAGGAGGGCACTTCCACCCATATTCACTCGACTTTCGTGCTTTTTCTGCTATAGGTTTTGGAGTTCTCATTACACAGACTTTAATGCCCTTATCAGGCGGCCCTCAGTCCCATACGTTAATGACAACGTTGATCACAGCTTATTGCTCGGCACATGATCATAACCATTTTCCAAGTTTCTGAAGGCAGAAAAACTGATTTGATTTGGCCAAATGTTCCTCCGCCATGTACCTTATGGAAAAGACTTGGTAAATCAAACACAGTCGAAACTACTTTTCTGTGTATATGGAAATCGACGTTTAAACGTATATCTCAACTAATCTCAACTAATTGAGAGTTGGAACTCAACTCTTTAAAATCACTTTTCATCTTTGTGTATCTAGCTAATCGATGCTCAAAGCTTTTCTATGACGAATTTCCAAAACAATCGTATGAAGAGAATTCATTCAAACGAATTCAAATACAAACACTGTCGAAAACTGTATAAAAATTGCATTGCTATACTCAAAGAAAATTGGTGAAAACTAAAAAAAAAATATGCTAACTCACGCAGCGGTATTCAATGAAAGGAGGTAACATGAAATTATAATAATATTATACTCTTTGCGACCGCCACAGGGACTGCGTAACTAAATCAGCTGTCAAATAAAAATTGAAAACAATTGAATTTCACATGTAACGTTGCACAGAACATTAGCACTCTCCGTAAACTGTCTGGTTTACGGGTAATTTAACTACCAATAGTAAAGGCTTTTGTTTCGTATTGGCCATAGAATAAAGATGCTTGTAGTCCTTATTCTGAGGTATTGGCTAATAGGTTGTCATTCGTTTGACGTACGTCGGTATGGCGCCTGCTTAAATTTATTATGGCTTGGGACTAACTTTGTTAATTGTTGTGTTGTCCTCAGATGTGTTCTTAGCGAAAAAGTTCATGACCCTTATTCCGATGGACAGTAAGGATTTTTAATCATACTTCGACATTGGCAGAATCATCGCGTGTGCGGGGACGCCATAAAAAAAAAAGCGTGCACTGTCTTGCGTCCCTTTTTTTGCAATCGTCTTCGCCGTGGCACCACTACATAATTAACTGCGTGCTGCCACGGATACCGTTGTTCCCGCTGGGGTGGCTGCGTATCTGATTCCAAGTTCACACGGTGCGGTGTTGACCGCCGTGGTTCTACGGTGCGGCGTTGATCACCGTCTTCCTACTTTGCACAGAGTGCAGAGTCCGTGCTGTCCACCGGCGTCGCGGAAGCTGCTCCGCCACACGTGCACCATCGTCGTCGCGGGTGCTGACCCCGACCACATGCGCACCATCATCGTCGCGACAGCTGCCCCGCCACGTACTCACCACCTCACCACCGCTGCGCAGACCACGTGGCCACACCATCTGCCCGGCGAGCTGTCGCCGGAGCCAGCCACGTGCATCAGCGTCGTGCTGTTCGCCGTAATCGGAGTCCCCGCAGGCCAATGACTCGTTTGCATTCCATTAGCAAACTGTACCGAGTGTAAAGCGGAGGTGCAAAAATAAAGCTCGTACCACGAACCTAAACCCTGAGTTTTGTCTTCTCTCTCTCTACACACTACAGACTATTTGCGGCTTAACGCCGCACACAGTATTTTGTTTACTACTTGCACTAAAATAATATTGCGACTATAAATTAAGATGTAAGCTATCCTATCTATCAAGTTGGATCAAACGGCATACGGTGTGCAAATTTGATTAAAATCGGTTTAGTAGTTTAGGAGTCCATCGCGGCCAAAAACGTGACACGTAATTTATATATATTAAGAAGATGTAATAAAACAATTAGGAGAATAAGACATGACATTATTTATCTAGCACTGCAAAATTAATAGGCTTGATGGTCGATCTGATCTTAAGTAACATTACTTACATCCACGACACAAATCAACTTAAAACTGAGCACAATCTGCCAATAAAAGTTAACAATAACAAAATATTAACGTCGAAACAGGATGACAAAAATCAGAGGCGCTTCATAGATTTCGCACACAGGCGCATTTGGATCGGCGCAGCCCTGGCTTCCGGGCGGACTCTGCGTCCTCATAGTATTCTTTGTGAATACGGGTTGAAAATGTACTACAATGCTTTATTGATATAAATTTTGTTAGAAAGACTCAACTCAACTACACTACACAGCTAAAAAGAAAACCAACTGATATAGCATTTTTAGTAAAATGCCAATATAGTAAAAAAAATCTGCTGTACCAACCCACTATTCACTAATAACCATTTATAGTCCGTCCAACCATTTATTTAACTTTTGACAGTTCGGTGTCTAACCAATTAGGGATGTACTAATGCGTTACCGATTCGATTTATTGTAACAATTGATTTAATTTATTAAGAGTTTTTATCGATTAAACACATTGGAATGTAATTTTTGCTCAACATTTTGTATTGTTTTATAAACATGCCTAGGCGTTTAAATGTGTATATTTTCTGATTATAAATTTATTCTGTAGGTATGTTATGTTCTATATCCAATAAAACTTTTGTCAATATTTAACTTTAATAGTTTATTTTATTGGTTATCATATATGTACGCACATATAAAAGAAAATATTTAATTTACATTGAAAATTTTTCCTTTTTCAATGAAATTAAATGAAATTTTTCAAATTTCATAGGAGTGCATATGTCAAAAGTTAAATAAATGGTTGGACGGACTATGATAGGCACAAAAAAGTAAATATGCGTGAGCGATCAGCGGTCCGCGTCTCCAATGGCATAGTAAACCTAACTAAAGGTACTCTCAGTCGGCCGTGTCCTTGAATAATCACCTACAGCACGATACGTAATCATGCCATAGGGCTGCCCTTCCGGAGTATTTTAATTTAATCTAAGATACTTCAGTTTCTTTTTAGTTTTGAGATTGTACATACATACACACTCCGCCTTTTATCTCCGAAGGGGTAGGCAGAGGCGCAACAAGTGCACCCACTTTTCGCCGTCTGTATTCCGTCCCATGATGTGATACGGGGTGGAGCCTATCGCCAATTTGGCCACAGAATTCCAGACTCCAGGCTGATACTGAATAGAAAAATCCAATGCCACTGTGCCCGACCCGAGGATGGAACCAGAGACATCAACATTGCAGTCGTATCGTAATATAACTACGCCATCAAGAAAGGCAGTTTTAATTAAAAATATTAAAAAAAACAATTTCTTTGTGAATGAAATAAGAAGCGTTCAATAGGGTAGTTAACTACTTTTTTTTAAATACAATTATGAATTATTAGTTATTCTATTCAAAATATAATAGAAAATAATTTTCAAAATTGGCCAAACAGTAAGTAAGTTATAAAGCTTTTAAATTTGGTGGAAGAGGTAGCAGTCAAATAACAGCAATAGTAGGCTGTGACGTCATAAAGTGCCGTGGGTGCGAAAGAGATAGCGCGATACACTTTTGCTCACAAGAATATTTCAAAATTGAATAATTACTCCATTTTTCAATCGATTTAGATGCTGATTTCACAGACAAAATTATTTTCGTATTATTTACTGTTTGTATATAAAATAATGTACAAAATCAAATGTAGGAAAATACCATATTAAAATACATGTCCAAGACTGGTGTTCTTTCATAAGCCGACCCTCGTCAGGCTAGAAAAAGTTTAGTCAGGAAAAAAAAAGTATTTACATATACATATACACTCACGCCTGTTATCCCCGAAGGGGTAGGCAGAGGCGCAACTAGTGCACCCACTTTTCGCCGTTATTCCGTCCCATGATGTGATAGGGGGCGAGCCTATCGCCATATCCGGCACAAATTCCAAACTCCGACCTGATACTGAATAGAAAAACTCAATATCACTTTGCCCGACCCGGGAATCGAACCCGAGACCTCAGCATTGCAGTCGTACCATAATACAACTACGCCACCGAGGCAGTCTAAGTATTTAAAAAAAGTATTTGTTTGTCAATTATCGTTCGCTTCAACGGTGAAGGAAAACATCGTGAGGAAACCTACTTCACAAAATGCATGTTTACTGCTTACAAAACCATTACACCGCTCGTTCGCCACTGGGGCGCTCTCGCGACTGTTTGTGTACTTATTGTGTTCAAAATTCGAGGCACGTAGGCATCACTCGCGTTGCGACCGTTTGTATGAAGATATTCTTCTATATAGATATATTTATACTGAGCCAATGGTGCTGCGGTTGAATCGCCTCTTGTAGTTTGCGGCAAGGTTGATAAAAATAATATTTGTTTTTGTGTTACTGATACTGAACTCTTTTTGATTTCTTTAAAAAAATTATGGATTATGTTTTTTAATGTACTTATTTAGATCCTTTATATTCATTACTAGTAGTGCTCGCGGCTCCGCCCGCGTGAAAAAGTTTTTCCGGGACAAAAATATTTTCCCGAAAAAAAAAGTAGCTTCCTAATAGTGAAAGAATTTTCAAAATCGGTTCAGTAGTTCCTGAGATTAGCGCGTTCAACCAAACAAACTCTTCAGCTTTATAATATTAGTATAGATTAGTATAGATGATGTAAGTTACATATTATGAAAGTCGCGTGTCTTTTTACGAGTTTAATTTTACTTTGTTTTGAGATAAATAACTCTACCGATGTTGAGTGAAAATTTTGTACTGTCCTACAGACTGCCTCGGTGGCGTAATTGTATTATGGTACGACTGCAATGCTGAGGTTTCGGGTTCGATTCCCGGGTCGGGCAAAGTGATATTGAGTTTTTCTATTCAGTATCATCTCGGAGTCTGAAATTTGTGCCCGATATGGCGATAGGCTCGCTCCCTATCACATCATGGGACGGAATAACGGCGAAAAGTAGGTGCACTAGTTGCGCCTCTGCCTACCCCTTCGGGGATACAAAGGCGTGAGTGTGTATGTTATATGTGTGTACAGTCCGAAAGTTTCCTAAAAATGGTTCTAATAGCATAATAATATTATGTAAAAAAAGGTAATGTTATGTAAAAAAAAACATCTACCTATGATGCGCTAATTTTGTTTACGTCAAATGTAGTATCAGTTCTGCGTGTACAACCTAATTGGAATTGTCTAGCTTTCTAGCCTTCGTACGCATCTTTCTGGATATGCGCCGCTGACGTAATCATATTGTTTCCGGGAGGCGGATTCAATCATTCTATATGATATTCAAATAGAATCATCGTGTTATTTGAAATGTATTTTATGACCTCGATTTATACTGCCGATGATGCCTAAAAGCAATGGAATGAAAAATTTTAAGATATTAAAAATGGTAAGGTTACTCGCTTGGGTTTAGTACTTAGTAATAGGTACTTAGCTATTAATTAACCGAATAATCCTCTTAGGATGTCTGTCTAGATACTACAATGTAAGCGATCACTTTAATAATCCCATGCAAAGTCAAAGGCCAGAACTGTGCAATCCTTGGTAACACTTAGAATAATAACACATGCGGAAACATTCAAGTTTACAATTTGTACGAATCGCGGAAACTACACAGGAGACCCATAATACTAAGCTTAAAATAAGCCTTTGATGAACTTAAGCAAATCTGCTGGACATTGTGCTTCATTAATTTCCTTAATGTGGGTTGGTTATTAATTATTAAATACCTCGATGTGCTTTGTAGTTATTATATGATAAACTTTTAAAATTATTATTATCATGTGAAGTAAAATATGACAAATATGAATTCAATGGTGCTGTATTGAAGATTAAAAATGAATAATTTTAGTATTTTTAGTTAAATAAAATCAAAAGTCAGAAATCGATAGCACTAAAGAATCGGTTATTTGGAGCAACCAATTTTTGTTCCCTTCCCTACACATTATATTCTGTGACGTGTCAATCAATTGTCATATCAACCAGCTTATATTGTCCCGACAATAGTAATATTTTCAGATATGCATTTTTTTATGTTTATTCTGAAAAACATGATTTAAAACTTTGTGCAGTGATATGTTTAAAATGTGGTACACTGCATATTAAAGAACGCCAAAAATTAGGACGCGATTGATGTATGATGTGCGTACAATGCCTGCGAAAATGAATTTGACAGATGTGTAATCGTATTAGCGATTTCATCAAGTGAACCAAACCGACACCTGCTGACTGCGAAAATGGACCAATTAGAATATTTATTTTTTGACATGCTCACAGATGATTTTGATTGGTTTATTTTTACTATTGATCTATAGTTAGGAATAAGGCCGTTTGAAAAGGGTAATACAATAGTTAAGTTTGTTAGATAAGTTTATTAAAAAGGTCTCCTTATGTGATTTAATTTATGATTTAATGTTCATCACACTACTGATGATTTATTTTCACATTTCATAAAAATTCTTAACATCGGCCAACAACAAGTATTTTGAACACATACATACATACACACTCACGCCCTCATCCCATAGTGGTAGGCAGAGACTATTGAGCGCCACATGCTACGATCTTAACAAACCTCTTTCGCCTCTTCCACATTCATAGTTCTTTTCATACATTTTCGTCTGTTAAGGGTACTCCTGACCTGCCCTTTTCTGAGTAGATCATTTATTTGGTCAGAAAATGTTCTCCTCGGGCGTCCCCTTCCAGCCGTACCATCCACATTCGCTCGATAAATACCTTTTGTGATCCGTCTTTCATCCATCCTCTCCACGTGCCCAAACCAACTCAGCATACTTCTTTCAATCTTAGTCACCACATCATCCTTTAACATACATTGATCTCTTATCAAACTATTCCTCATGCGATCAGCAATGGTGACTCCACATATACTCCAACAACAAAGAATTTAGTCATAAATGTGGCGAGCGGGACACCTGTTACATCGAACTTATATTATAAGCGAGTGCGAAATGACATTCGCAGCATATCGAAATCATTTCCATTTCGCTGAATATCAAAAAAGACCTCTGCCCTCTGGTTTGAATCACGAGCGGTCCAATCACAGATTCGTTTTAACATGTTTGGTATAACTACAATGCCATTTAAAATATACGCCTGTTATCTTTTGTACTAAATCCATAATATACGCCACAAAAGAATTGTCGCAACAAGATAAAAATACCAATTTACAGAAGTACTAAATTTAAGCATTATTAAGTACTTTATTCTTTATTTAATAAAACAAATTTGCTTGCGACTTCAAACGGCTCTTAATAGTTTCTAAAAATAAATATTCTAAGTACTTTGATTCTACAAGACTTGATTCATTTGTGTGTTGAATTTCGTTCGAATGCTACAATGCATTATAATATAGAAAAGAAATAATTTATACGTCTTATTGTGACAGGAGTGACTTTCTGACAAAAGTTGAGGACTCAACTGGATGGAAAGGCGTCTTGTACCAAAGTGTCGCCGACCGTTCTTATTGCAATATCTCTCGAGCTGTATCTGTTTATTGTCACCTGCCCTTGCAATTATAACGGATACTATTAAAAAATGTATAGTTTATATAGAGTTACTTTAACATTGCGTTAATAAATGAAGCCACACATTCGTCTTTACCTCAGCTAACATCGCGCTAAAAATCATCCCCGAAATACAAATATTTTCATCAAAAATAGCAATTTAGTTTCAGTTTTTTTATCATGTTTTAGTTAAGGGCGAATATGGCGTGTGCGTTAGTGTTTTTCTGACTGAAAGTGTAATGTTGTCGCTGCGACAAATCCTCTTAGAGTTGCAATAGAGGCACTAGACCGTGTAAACTTAAGTAACTTGTTATTCATATTTATTGTGTTCGAAACTTATAATTTTTATTTTACATCTATGGTTAAAATAATGAAAAGGAAAGTATTATTTTCAAGGAGATAAGTATGTGGTTTTATAGTAACGCAATGTCAAAATGACCCAGTATAGTATAAAGTGACTTTTATACCGGAAAACCTCTGAATGCGGGCGAAACCGCGGGCAAAATCTTGTACCTAATACATAAAATACATAATATATAAATACATTTACCTAGTATCATAGCAGACGATTATTGAAATGATTCCATCAGGTTGTTAAGCTTGTTAAATCTTCACAGGCATTTGCATTTAAAATCGAGACACGCGGCAGCGTATCAAGAGAAGCAAAAAAAAAAGAGTCGAAGCTGCCTAGTGTTGTCTACTATGGTCTAACAGATGTTAATAAATATATTTTTTTTTATTTGCTATAAAAGTGTGTATTAGTTTAAAGTATTGAATTGTCATTGGTCCTTCATAAGTATACCAAAAGAGATGTCTGCTTTTTGTGTGCTTTTGGGTGCTGGGCTACAAAATCTAACCAGCCTCAAACTTTAGGGATATTAAACGGACAAAACATGAATCTTGGATCCATAAAAAATGTTTTTAAGACCCCTCCATTTATAACTGACTTTTTTTAAAACGATTTGAAATAAAATAAAATTACATAAATCTCAAAATGGGATTTCTTTAAAATGAAACTAATTCTGTGACCATGGCGTGTAGGTACACCTGGAGTATCGTAGACCAAAGTTTTCATGTGCCTCCAGACGTAAAAAATTAGGTGTATGAGATCAAACTTCTGGCCAAAAAAAAGGGTCACCTCAGCCAAACCGATAAATAACATCGGTTTGGGAACTTTGTGTCCCAAAAGTTCCGCATAAGCTTTGTGGACGGCGAGTACAAATCCATAGTGATAGCATCTCAAATAATGCACATTATTGTCTGGAGAAAGGACAAGGAAATCTCGGAAAAAGTAAAAGGGTTTTAGAGAAGGTTTTCAGTCAGAATATGGGTGGGCAACATCAACGGGCATTTGATCGGTCCTCACTTTTTGCCGGACAACTTAGAAGACTTCCTGAGAAATTCTCTCTAATAACCGATGTCCTACTGGTACTAAGGCAGAACTTGTGGTTTCAGCATGATGGCTGTCCCGCACACTTCAGAAGGTCGGTGGTGAACTTTTGGACACAACATTTCCAAAAACGTGTATTGGCTGATTTTTTTTTGGCCAGGATCTTGATTTCATACACATAGATTTTTGTCTGGAGGCACATTAAAACTGGTGCCCGGTCCTTCAGCTGTACTCACACGCAATGACCTGATTTAAGGAATAGTTAATGGAGATGAGCAGACAACAAGTAGCTTATTTCTTAGAATTACTAAAAGATAATTACGCCACAGAATGCGCATTTGTATTGGAACAGAAACTCACAAGTCGAGCAAGGTTTGTAAAAATGAAGACAATTATTTATTATGAACGAATAATACCTTTGTAGGCTACACTAAGATGCATACAAAACAATTTGTAGCAGAACAGTACTCAAATATTTGTAATTTTTTAACTTCTAATACGTTAATTGTAATGTTTTATACCCCACAAGAAAGTTGGATAAATAAGTTTTTTACGAGTTTTGCCCATTTAGTCACTGGAAATTTTTCTGAAATCAACAATAGCTTTTGTCAAAAACTTTTTGAATAAAATACGAAATTGATAGATTGAAGGCCAGCATTTCAAACTTATAACTTTTAAGTATTTTATTGTTTATCATGAAAGCCTGGAATGGTATTTACTAGTAAACAACAGAATACCTCAATCCCATTAAGTACTAATTTTATTATTGAATTTAAGTATAAGTCTTAAAATTCTCGAAAACTATTGGGTTCCGGATAGAGCTTCATGGGACAAAATCGATTGCTTTTGATCCAATCTACACGCTCTTAATGATAACGGGAATACGACATATTACCAGTCACCCTGTATATATACTATCTTGTTTAGAATATTAGGCCCGTTTTGGACACGTCCTTTTGATTTAATGCGACGTTTTGAGGGGGGTCAAAATCGTGTTCAAAGTTTCCGTTACATACATACGTATGAAGCTAATAAAAGCGTGTTAACCCGTTAAACCCCGCTTATATATACATAGATGTATGGGGAAACCCTATATTATACTCTAACGCCGTCGACCGTAGCGGGGCTTGACGAGCCAAAAAGTTTATTCAGACCAATTTCTATATCTTTATCTATACTAATATTATAAAGCTGAAGAGTTTGTTTGTTTGAACGCGCTAATCTCAGGAACTACTGAACCGATTTTGAAAATTCTTTCATTAATAGGAAGCTACATAACTCCTGAGTGCTATAGGCTACTTTTTGTCCCGGAAAAACTTTTTCACGCGGGCGGAGCCGCGAGCACTACTAGTTATTAATAAGAGCTGATCTCGTTGTAATGACAGCTGAGGAGTTTATTTTGTTCCCACTCTATGTTTTAATAATTCTTTGCGATAACACACGTTACACATACACACTCGCGCCTTTTATCCCCGAAGGGGTAGGTAGAGGCGTAAATTGTTCCCCCACATTTTGTGCGTATTCCGTCCAAATAGGGGGCAAGCCTATCACCATCTCAGGCCAAAAGAAGCCATGAAACTAAAGCCATGCAAACGAATACTCCTATAATAGTATTGTCACACGAATGGACATACGTCTATAAGGAAGTGTGCAGATTTTGAGTTTGTGTGAGATTGCACATTGTACGAGGGATTAAAGGTATTGAAACGACTTTTTAAATATTCTGTAGGTCATGTTATATTTTATAAGTATTTCATGCGATTGATGAAGCTTTCATAAGGGCAATAACTAATACTTAATTTAAAAATGTTTTAGGCTGTGTTGGAAGTAATTTTTTTATCAATTTAATTGGAAACAATGTGAATTTACTATATAGCTGGGAAATACATAACACTCGCAAGAAAGAGATAATGATCTTCAAATTTACGTGCAGCTGTTTTGATTCGGGCTTGGTTTAAGAAATTGCTACAGAGCTCAAAGCTTTTATATGCATACAACCACTATCTCTCCAGGACATAGTGTAAAATATCACTGTATTTATTAATTAGTGTTTATATATATTAGTATATTTTAATATTATTGTATATGTATTAGGAATTATTTAGTTCAATTTGTTTTTTGTTTGTTTCTTTTCTTTTCTTGTTGTACACCGCTATCTATGTGTGTTTTTAGATTCTTTCCATACAAAGGTTGCCTGGAAGAGATCGCTTGTAGCGATAAGGCCGCCCATTGTACACCATAAATTTAAGGAAATTGTATGTATATATGTTTTTTTTTCCTATTTGAAATGGTTGCAATAAAGAATATTTGTATTGTATTGTACAACTACTGATAGTTATGAAAAATACATATAAGTGTATAGTGTACTAGGCGCTCGCCCTGGCTGCGTACAGGTAGCAGAGGATATTATATGCCTGCATTTACTTTTCTGTCGTACAAAATATTTATGAATTACACATAAACCTTCCTCTTGAATCACTCAGCCCATTGATGATATACATATGAAAATCCGTTCAGTAGTGTTTGAGTTTATCGGGTACAGATAAACAGATGCTGTGGTGTAATGACTTATCCTTAAAAAATAAAAAGATAAAATTTTTGAGGTTCCATCCGCAAGAAAATATTTTCCGGGCTAAATGTCTCGGTTTATTTGTTCCCCGCATATAAATACCTATGTTACTGAGTGATAATGTAGCATATTAATGGTGAAAGAATTATTGAAATAGTTTTTGTGTTTATTCGTTACTAAGATGCATAAAATACAAATCTTTCCTCTTTATGATATTGGTATAGATCGCACTCACCCTCGATAACAAAAGGAGTCATTTGAAGAATGTTGTCTCAATAGGCTTACATTTCCATATAATCGAAACATCTTTTATACGTGGAAAATAATTTTATAACAAAACTGCAATATTAAAAAGTAATCGTGAATGTCAATGTCACATGTCATATAGCAAAAAGTATTACTATACACAAAAAAAAGTTCGTAGGCCATGGAACAAAAATTTATTGTTGTAATAATTCTCAATTTTTATCTAATGCAAACTTTGAATAAATACGAGCGTGAAATAAAAGTATTCGTTTTGGTTTTTTTAATACATCAATAGTTTTGTACTATGTTATTATTGATACGTAGAAATATGGGCAAGGTTTATCCTATTGTCCGTAATGGCGTAAATAAACAGTGTTCATTTAGCCAATTTGTCGCGCAAACAGGGTAAGCGGTATTGTTTTGTGGCAATGGACATGACCGTTGGCCTGACATTGAATCTTAACTTAAAGACATTAAGCTAGCTTATTAAACAACGGTAGCAATTATTAGAGTCTGCAAATCTGCTAGCTGTATCTATTTAGCTATAAGCTAGTCCTCTATTACCTGGAACTTATTATAAACCATATATTTGGTAACCAAGGGCATGTCTAGATATTACACACACACATATACTCACGCTGTTATTCCCAAAGGGGAAGGAAGAGGCGCAACTAGTGCACCCACTTTTGGCCGTTATTCCGTCCCATGATGTGATAGGGGGCGAGCCTATCGCCATATCGGGCACAAATTCCAGACTTCGGGCTGATACTGAATAGAAAAACTCAATATCACTTTGCCCGAGCCTGGGATCGAACCCGAGACCCCAGCTTTGCAGTCGTACTGTAATACAACTACGCCACCGAGACAGTCAATTAATCTCAAAATATAATTATGATGAGTAATTTATTCAAATCATCAATTATTTGTATAATTTGTGACCAAAGGAGTGCTTAGATATGGATTTTAATGTTCATCATCATCATCATCATCAGCCATATGACGTCCACTGCTGAACATAGGCCTCCAATTTTTTAATATTGATCCACTGTAAACCCAGAACTGGTAAGCATTTTCCAAATCCTAGAACTAGATCGATTTTTTGGAAACCGTGGAAAAACAAAAGAATTTTACCAGAATTATGTAATATCAATTAAAATATATTAGCTCTTTACCTATGAAATTGCCGTCTAGTATACAGAGAGGCATTTTTTGATTCTATCAATAAAAATATACACTCTTACTATATTGATGCTTCTCGGCCAGTGCAGTGTTAATTCTTCAATGCCTTTCTTGAAGAAGTCATATTTACGAGAGTCTACAGACTCATCAAAGGCATTTTTACTGCTTCTTGGGTGAATATCACATACCACTGGTAATACTTGTCTAAATTTTGGAAAAAGTATAAGACTGTCAAAGACTAGAAAAACCCAATATCACTGTCCGACCCGGGAATCGAACCAGAGGTCTTAGAACCGCAGTCGTACCGTAATAAAGCTACGCCACCGAGGCAGTCATTCAGAAATGTAATTTTACCTGTTATTTCTGTTTTATTAGTTTACTAAATGAACTTGCTCTTATATTTTTATTATATGCTTTATTATATTCAATTTGGTATTTTGTTCCTAAGCCTTTACACACTAAGTATAATTTATAAAGATCCTGTCTTTATTCTGTGAGATAGTAAAAAAGACGCGTAAATTAATGGTTCCTGACAATTTAATATTGTACAAATGCACAATACAATAAGAAAGTTTAAACTATCTTGTGAATTATAATCTGGATAGAGTCATAAAACCTATTTCATTCGTACAACTGTAATTTCTAATTCGTTTCAGTTTTCTTTTATTTACGAATCATTCTTTTTTATGGCATTGAATGAGGTTACGAGCATGCCGTTCGCCTGATGGTAAGCGA
Organism: Lapara coniferarum; assembly: GCA_949316025.1. Lineage (NCBI taxonomy): Eukaryota > Metazoa > Arthropoda > Insecta > Lepidoptera > Sphingidae > Lapara > Lapara coniferarum. The sequence continues at coordinate 14,672,942 of OX438933.1, read as the reverse complement.
TACGACCGCCCATAATCAGTAGAAACACCATCCAGCACCTTGAGTTACAAAGTACTGTGTGGCATTCCATTGCGCTCGTCATCCTGAGACATAAGATGTTAAGTCTCATTACGTACTGTAGCTACACTAGCTACAATGTCCTTCAAACCGAAACACAACAGTGCATGCACACTGCTGCTTGGCGGTAGAAATAGACATTGCGGTGGTACCTATCCATACCCACTCTTACATAATATGAAAGACCCACCACCAGCTAGCGATGCCACCGCTCTATGCGATAATTAAATAATTATACACATTACATTATCGTGTATTGCATAAACGTACGCTGCAGTATTCGAAATGTTAGCCTGTGTCTGGCATTTCAGCCAAAGTTCGATCATTTCGTATTCAGGGCAACAGGTTACATTGAAACATAATATTGATAGACAGAGATATGAAGGCTGGTGAACTGTTTGAGATTCATTTTAGTGGATACCCGTACATTTGATTTTGCGTATAGGGAACGTACAAGAACTATAGAGCAAACTTAAAAATAAAAATTTAAATAACCCCCGACACAAAAAAAATTGGGGGACCGAACGCCGGACCAGGGAGATGAAAATACTTCTTTAGCGTTCCCCCGACGCGACGACGCTTGGGTCGAAATATTACTAGGTACTTAAACGACAAAGACACTTTTATTATTTTACTATTTTGAGACATTTTTGGGTCGGGGGTTATTTAAATTTTCATTTAATTTTAATTTCAAACTTTTTAAATTACTTTATTCTCCATCATGGGGCTTTGATAATCAACTATCTATCACCTACTCATTGAGCCCATCTTTATGAGCTTGGGGCTCACACTATATCTGCTATTAGTTGCTAAGGAGTTAGGTATCCCGCAGGTTACTTGATGCCGCAGCATTAGCTCATGTTTAAAAATATTTCCAAAGTCACAGTACGCCAAATTTAAAAACATTCAGACTTTTAAAGTTGGAAATGAGCTGATAATTTTCAAACGTCTGAACAGATCTTCATAAATTATAGCTAAGAACCATCACAGTCACATTAGCTTACAAACAAAAAAAAAAACCGCGTCCAAATCATTCCATTCGTTTGAGAGCTACGATGCCACAGACAGACATACAAATACACACCCTAAACTTATAACTCCCCTTTTTTTTGTCGGGTGTTAATATAATAATATAACAATAATATTTTTGGATTTGACAAATATTATTAAATAATTATGTGTTCCAAATTTTGCAGATGATTATGATTGATTAATAGTTAGCGTGGCCAGAATATCTTTTTTCTAAATAGGACCCAGTTATACGATGCTATTAAAGCAAAATTATGAGGTTATATTTCAATAATTACCGTTTTGTTTGTATTGAATGTCAACTACTAATGTAAATTATTATGTTTTTAATTACTTTTGGGTTTCATACTTATGCATGACTTTCAATATTTTTTGACGCTTTCACATAGCTATGGAATGTAAGTACTTAAGTATGGACTATTCTTGGAAACGGGATAGAGTTTTACGACATTTGATTTATTTATTTCTATGTCTTAAACCATCCAGATGTACAAAAATATATTACGAGCAAATTAATAAGACGGCATATAAACCGACTTCAAAACCACTACAAATCAAAAAAATAATTAATATATGTATTCGCTTAGTATATACGTATATTTGGAGTCGATGCCTAATTTAAATTGCCAGCTAAGCTAAGGAAATACACAAACAAATATACGAAAACATTGTTCAATTTAAATTAGGCATCGACTCCAAATATACGCATATACTAAGCGAATACAAATTTTATTATTTTATTTGATTCGTAATGGTTTTGAAGTCGGTTTATTTTTTATTAAAAAGTTTTAATTTATTGCTTTTTAGTTACTTAATTAAAGAATAGTGTAAACAATACATCATAGATATACGATTGCAGCATTCGCGAGTCATCTACTGTTAGTTATTGAATAGTTCCACTGTGTATCTCCGAAGATCTTCATCAGATCTTCATAAATTGTATACTTTTAGTATACAATTTATGAAGATCTGATCTGAAGACCTTCCCTGAAAAATATACATTTCAATATCGAAAACCACATTCAAATCGGACCAGTAGTTTTTGAGAAACTCGCGGCCATACAGATTCACATACTTACATACAAACATACATACATACGGATCGAATACAGAACCTCCTTTTGAAGTCGGTTAAAAAAGTAAATAATTAGAACGCTACCTTGCATAGTTCTGGAGTAAATTCAAAAATCTCTACCCTAACCGATATTTTTGGGTAATGTGGCCACTGGTTTCAATAGTTTGTTGGTATAATTACTGTCTTATAGCTATTGAAAGATTACTGTTAGAAATAACTCACAAGCTTGCTTTTAAAGAAAGATAACAAAAATCAAATTTTAGTTACTTTTATTACTCAACTTTGAAACCTTAGGTATACAGAAAAAATATTCTTGAAATGGTCTGACAAGTTTAATCCGAATTTGGTCTATTTTGTCAAAATTTAGTTTTTTTTGTAAGAAAGTTTTATTATACTTTTTTATGTACCTAAAAGTCGTTTTAGAACTTTAAGATTTATTTATCTCGTTGTAACTATCAGTGCCTAATGGCTTCAAGGCACTGATACACAATATAATTATTGTGCAAGATCGGACTTGGTTGCTAATAATAATTGGAACTCGGCGAAATTGATAAAAAAGCAAGTAACAACAGATCGAAAAACACGCCAGATGCAACAGAAGCAACGAGACGTTACAAAGAAGTTATTTGACGCCAATCTCCAAACCTTACTTCATCTTATTTAATGCTAAGTTTCCGGGCGTAAATATGCTTAGTGGGAGGTGTTTCGGTAATCGTCGATCTTCGTTCTACATGCCGACGGCATTTGTCATGATGTTAGTTGTACGCACGCGTTGCATTTCTGGTGAGGGTAGAAGGGAGGTGGAAATGTTAGTACCGCCCCATTATACAACATCCAGGGTTGAATGCAGGAATAAAGTTTATATATCTAATTTTTACAGTTTCTAGATAATCATTAATTCGAGTTTTAAAATATTTATGCGCTTTAAAATAATTGTTAGTCATATAACCATCGAATTCAGCAGTATGTGATATTGTAAAGTTTAATGCCATACGTAACTTTGTAATTTAAAAAAATCGCTTGTAGAGGATGACTCGACACGAAACGAGGACGAGTGACCACCTGCCGTGAATTTAATAACACGAATCTTTATTTTTTGGTCTTCTGGCAGCATACCTACTTAAGCTGGCACCAAATTACAGAATGAATTCAGTCAACCGTTCACTTTCTAGAATTGAGTTTAGATTTATTTGCGTTTGAAAAAATCGCACTAGTTCGTAAAAGTTTTATCAATGTATGTCTTGGCGAATCATTTTAAAACCCTCAAACAAACCTTACCTTAGATTTAGGATTTGTTTGGTGGTCGGGTTACGGCTCTTAATAATGAACACTGGAATCTGGATGAACTGTTCTTTATTTGATATTCTTATAATACTGTACTACGTGCAATGACAGACATGGTTAGGAACGGAACAGGATGGACGGTCGTCGCAACCATAGAGTAACAATCATAAACAAGTGTTACTATATGTAATAAAATGCAGAATTGGCAGTCTGCTGAAGTCCATAATCCCGAGTGTACGATCAGTGCTGATTCATATTCGTGTTGGTTAACTTACGTAAAACTTCTCTGCGTCAATGATCATCATCATAATCATTGGCCACGTGAACTCCGCCTCCCTCAAAGATTTCCACACGGGCCTGTCAAAAGCGGACAGTATCCAGCGCGCTCCTGCGACCTTTATCAAGTAGTCTGTCACCTTTGTCTTGTTTATTGTCTCTGTGCCAATAGCTGTGCATTATACATTGATAGTGACCAGACATCTAAGTTCATATGATTAGTATCTATGTATCTAGCAATATATTTAACTTTCAACTGTACACATATACACACCCATATACTCACCCCTTTTATCTCCAAAGTGGTAGGCAGAGGCGCAAATAATGGACCCACTTTTCGCCGTGCGTATTCCGGTTTCATTATGCGTAAGGGGGCGAGCCTATTGCCATATCGAGCACAAATTCCAGACTCCAATGTAACTAGAAAAAATCGAAAAGTCATAAAAAATGAATTAGTTAATTTGCTTTGTTTGATTGTTTTGTTAGGGAAGGAAACACGAGGACACCTGTATAATCTGTACAAGAATTTCGTGAACGTGAACTCTCCCAACCCGCAACCGGCCGGCGTGGTGAATTGACCTACACCCTATTTGTAGTAGAGGTGGTCCGAGCTCATTAGTGGGACCTATCAACCTTCTCTAAAGCTAGACAGAGGCGCAACTAGTGCACCCACTTTTCGCTATTATTCCGTCCGATGATGTGATAGGGGGCGAGCCTATCACCATATCGGGCACAAACTCCAGACTCCGAGCTGATACTGAATAGAAAAACTCAATATGACTGCCCGACCCGGGGATCGAACCCGAGACGTCAGCATTGTAGTCGTACCATAATACAACTACGCCACCGAGGCAGTATAATTAAAAACGTTTACAGTATTTACTTTAACGTTTGTAATATTTATGTGGAATGTGCTCGCTATAAATATATTGAATTGGTATTGATAAAAAGGTCATAACATACCATCGATAATGTCTTCGAAAAGGTTATGTAAAGAAATATAGAAAAGTTTTTTTTCCAGTTGTTTGTGTAATATGGCTCGATACTATAATATTCAATTGCCGTTAGCTGATTAATTAGTATTTAAACTGTATAGAATATAAGTTGTTTGGAGAGGGCATGAGATTTTTATAATAGCGAAGAATTTCATCCACTGCATTATGTTCATTTTAAATTTCCTAGGTAGCAATTGATTTCCTAGTTTCTTTAAGAAATTTGTAAATAACTTATTACGGTTAGCCCCGACCTCACAGTATTAAGTATATTTAAATATTTCGATAACATTCAAATCGCAGGTTTTTACTTTCCCTTTGAGTTTACCTGCGACCTAGCAGGTAAATAACGAATTATTATGAATTATTTTGCCGACCTATTATTCATTTCCGGTGTTATTTGCGTTTCTGATAAGGATTTGTCAAAATTATTTTTATTTTTTACGATAATCCGAAAACACATTAGCACCTTATCTCATATCAAGGAATAATTGATGAGCCACAATGTCCTGCTTGTTAGGAAAAGTAGGTGCGATAATTACGGAAAGGAATGAGAATGGCTTTTTTGCTTTCCTTATTATTTATCTATTATATTTATATTCTACAAAATAAATAGCTAACATGATGATTTTGCAATCGCTAAGTCCGTCTCTGGATACATACAGAGCGATGTAGACGGCAGCTGAAAACGTGGCGCAGACCGGACTTGCAGTTCAGCTACCGGAGGAAAACATCATGTTTTCAAAATATATGTGTGGCTGCCATAAGGCTCAAAACGAATCTGTCTCTACCAGCTCTGGTAGCCCATCGTTAATAAGCGAAAAAACTAGAGGAAGTAAGGTCAAGGTCAAAATGACCATCGTAGGCCCTCGCTCCCCTACAAGGGTTCCTATACCCGTGCTGCGCGCTCCATTCCATGCTGCTTCCGATGAGATGGCAGGACGGGAAACAGCTAACCCTACGTCAGTATCTCCGGGTTCAGTTGCTACTGAAAACGCGACTACCGAGATTTAGGATTAAGATGCCAAGAAGTTATCACATATCTATCATGTAAGTTACCATGTAGTGCATTATACTTGTATGCAAAATACATAATTAATAAAATATATTAGCTCAGTTTAAACATATTCCAAAAGTTTGCCTCTGAGAAATGTAAAATGTAATTACAGCGATTGATACTCGAATTTGTTGTACATTTAATAATAAATACATAAGACGAAAATTATTTTGCTACGGTTCCCTCATAATTATTATTATAACATTAAATTTTTGTTTACTATGCGAACTTTTTGCAAAGCATATGGAGTTATTTATTTATATATAATAGACAAGAGGGCAATATTACACGTAGCAAAGTTTTGTAACCTTATGAAAATTACATGGAACTTTAATTCTTTTTTTTCAGGCACTCAACTTTCAACGACACTCGTCGTAGCAGCACATTGTAGTAGCAAATAAATGTATTTAGCTTGAATTGCTTTTTTATTTATTAGCCCTGTCATAAATACTACACAAAAAATAACACACATAATATGACACCTACTCATATCGCTTTCCATCGGTACTAGAGTAGAAAGTTTATTGCTGTAGTCCATACTAATATTATAAAGAGGAAAGATTTGATTCTTTGTTTATTTGTATTGTATAGGCTCCGAAACAACTGGACCGAATTGAAAAATCATTTCACTAATATGAAGCTATACTATGAGCGAATAAATAGGCTACTTTTTATCACGTGGAAATGTAAAGCGGGAATATTTTTGTCCTGGAAAATCTCATTCACGCGGGTGGAGCCGCGGGCAGAAGGCTAGTATATTTATAATATAGGACACACAATATAGTTATTGTAACTAGCGTACTCAGGGCTTAGACAACCAATACACACGATATGGCAACAATGCCCAAACATTTTTTTCTATCGATCCTGACTGACGGGTGGCGAGGTAGACACGGATAGGACACATTTATCAAGAAAAATCTACACGTGCAGGGTTGAATATAAGGTTGCTTTTTACACAATTCCACAACAAAAATCACAATTTTCTGTGGAGCATCGTTTAATATCATTATCGTAGAATGTAATGACAGCGATCGCAAGTCACACAGGTTTTAATAAACGTTTATGACTAGCTGCGCATTTATGACCAATGAAGGGTTCGCCTGGTCATCCCATCTCTTTGCATTGCTAGATACTCAAAGACTCAGGGTGAAGAGTGCAGTGAAGTGCCACGCGGTATATAGTAATACAAAGGTCTGTATGGTCTTGATACTGTTTATAGCTGGTCGTATCGCTTATGATCGGCGCGCTGCATACTCGTATACACTGTAGTAGAAAAATACTGGTATTGTAAAATAATATGTTATGTAACTGACACAATTTATTTCTATGAATTACTTACAGTAATAAGAAAATACTCGTTTATGTGCTCTGCTTTATTTTAATAAAGATTTTTCTTCAGCTTTAAATCAGTTATCATTTATCACATCAAACAATTTAACTGTGAACACTGATTAGTTACTTACATAATTAAATAGAAATATTTGTTGCTGAGGCCCTTATTAATTAAAAGCTGAGATGCAGTGCGAATTAGCTTCTGCGAATTATATTTAATATTTTGTGCCTGTCATGCACCGTAGAAGAGCGCGTGCAGTGTACCTGTGTAACATGAAATTATTGAAAGCATACCATAAAAAAAGTCGTAAAATAAAGCTTTGCTGTTTCATTTCATATGATAAGTGATATGAGAGACCTAAACGTGACGGTTTCCTATCCATTTTAATTCCTTCCACACACACACATCAGCATTCAGAATAGTGTCCAGATTTCCTCTCTCCTTGTACATGTTCAGGGGCGCTGATGACTACAGACTCACCACATTTTTTGACTTCCAAATAACGTAATGAAAAATCTGAAGAATAGTAATATATTTTATTAACATAAAGAGTAATTAGAAAAGTTTTTAATAATATTGACACCCATTTCGTTTCTCAGGCCTTAAAATACATTCAATTTATTAAATTAATGTGTATAATAAATTATGCAAAATTTTTATCAAATTATTACTGTGAAGATTAAAAACAATATATATTTATGAAAAAAGATCGCCTATATATCTCATATCAACAATAAGAGGGAAATAATAACATGCCGTATTTTGTGGCCACAGCCGCGAGCTAATTCTCAAGGATCAACAAGTGGTTCAACATGTTGAGCAAAATAATGTTTCAACAAGTGCGACATTTCCAAATCTTTGGTGACGTCTGCGGCTTTAACAATGAACTTTGTTCAACACTGCATTTTATAGAAGATAACGAGCAAGTATTTGAAGGAGCCACCCCACAGGAGCGAATAGTATTCCATGGCCAACTTTTACCGGTTTTGTATGAAAGGTAAAGCTGGCCGGACGTAAAATACTCTCACATACTTTTAAAGTTACCAACACCTCGTTATACGATAGCGCTATTTGAGATTCGACAAATATAATTCGATAATGTCTAAGATATACGATGTCATGTAATTTTTAATAGTGTACATTATTATTATCATTTTAGAAAGTTCAAGAATTTAATAAAAGTATGAGAGAAAGAAAATAACTTGATAACTATTTTCATTTAAATTAATATTTTCGCCCAGGTCTCAATGGCGGTGTAGGTAAAACATGTGAAATGCTTTTTTTTCTCCTTCAAAACATACTTCGCAGAAAAGGTTGTTAATTGCCTCAATAACAATTATATCGATGCCTGAATTTTAAAAACTTCTATTAGATTTTAACGCGCTCGCGTTTGGTCGCCGCTCCAAAGCTTACAACAAAATTAAAGGTTATATGAGACAAAAGAATATAGAAAAAACAAAACAGAAAACCTGCCTACGTCAAAATCTGCCTGCTGTCTTTATAAAATTTATTTAAGAACTGAAAAGATAGAAACAAAATTTTAATTTGAATATTTTTTATTTTGGTTTCGAATAATCTTAGTTGACAGTCTTCACAAACTTTGTCTTTGGTTTTTTGTTTTGTTTCAATATTTTGTTTTTATTTCCATCTTTTTAGTTTTCAAGCACCTTTATTAGCATTTCCCATTCCAAACTCCAATAAAACATATATGTGAAAATATTAATATTTTTTACTTATAATGATATATTGAATAGCTTTTGCCCGCGGCTCTGCCCGAGTGGAAAAAGTTTTCTCGGTATAAAAGGTAGCTTTTGTTTCTCGCTGATAATATAACTTTAAACTGGGAACGTGCACGACGTAAACAGTGCCATATAAATCTTTCACCCCATCAATACAACGTCAATCATTAGTGTAAAATATTCATATATGTATAAAAGGGAGAAAAATTAACATTTCTTTTTTGATAATGTATTGCTCCATATTTAAACGCTACAAAGTGTAACAATAAACAAATAAATTGTCGTAAATTCTATTCCGTTCTCAAGAATAGTACCTAAGTAGGTACTTAAATTTCATGGTTATGTAAAATACGACAAAACTTAATAAAATCTCTAAAGCATACATAGATGTAAGTACTAAAAGTGTTTAGAAATGTCTCATAGTGTAATTTATGAAAATAACCAAGGTTTGAAGTTTTTATTCAATACAAACCATCGGTAACTAAGGGAATATAACCTCACAATTTTGTTTCAATTACATCCAAATAACTGGCTAAAACATAGGTATTCTGTCCACGCTGAGTATCAAAATTAATCGGCTGGACGCAATACTATATAATTTTTTCCATTTAAAAAATATATAAATAAATTACAGGTCGGAAAAGTTTTCTTTTCTATCCACACGTGCTTCTTATGTCAAATCATTCCTCTTTATGATATTAGTATAGGTTAATGAATATGTATATTAAATTCATTAGTAAGTAGAAATAAAAGCTTACGAAAAATATCGCGAAACCAACATAATTACTGTGCATTTCGTGACTTTTATTTAATGATTCAGATTGTTTGGTCATTCATTTATTTATTTAATAAAGACACAAAACAAACATATTTACAATTGTCTAACAAGCTCACTTACAAATAGATTGTGTTTCAAAACATGCGATGTTATTCCGGTTAATTACAGAAAGTGCGAACTAACATGTATTATGACTGGCGAGATGTTTACAATAAACAGTTAAAACAGAAAAACAATATCTTGATAACTTAAGATTTGCATAAAAAGGTAAAAGTAAAATATAGTGCAATATGCTTTATCACATGGTACGCAGTAAATCTAATATATAAAATTCTCGTGTCGCGGTGTTTGTTGCCAAACTCCTCCGAAACGGCAGAACCGATTTTGATGAAATTTTGTATTCGCACTTAGTAGGTCTGAGAACAGGTTCTTATCTATTTTTCATCCCTCTAAGTGATAAGGGTGGCCCACCACAAAATTATTTTTTAAAACTACTGAGCGGCTTTCGATGAAATTTGGCATACAGATAGACCATACCCTGGATAAACACATAGGCTACTTTTTATCCTGGGAAAATATTAAGCTGGACTTTTATACCGGAAAAACATAAACCGGAAATTATATCCCGGATTTTATTTTCTCGCGATTGGAGCCGCCACAGCCAAACCACTGAACCGATTGCGATGCAATTTAGTAGAGAGATAGTTTAAAACCCTGGAAAGAATCTAAACTACTTTTATCCCGGGAAAATATAAATCGGGACTTTAATCCCGCAAAATCGTTTTCTGCGATGATAACCGTAAGAAAATAAGTATGGAGATAGTTTAAGATCCAGAGGAGGACATAGGCTACTTTTATCCCGGAAAAACATACACCGGGAATTTTATCACGGATTTTCGTTCTCGCGGTTGGAGCCGTAACAACCAAAACCGATGAATCAATTTTAATGAAATTTAGCAAGGAGGTAGGTTAAAACCCTGGGAAGGACCTAGACTAATTTTTGTCCCGGGAAAATAAATCGGAACTATTGTCCCGGAAAATATTTTTTTGAGTGTGGAGCCGCAAACAAATAAGTATGGCGATAGTTTGAGACCCAGGGAAGGACATAGGCTACTGCTTTACCCGGAATAATATAAACCAGGAATTCTATTCCGTTTTGTTTTTACGCAGTTTTTTATTTTTAAGGATAATGTCCTTATATCTCTATTTTTTATAAAAAAAAGTCCCCTATCGCATCTGTTTGTCTCTTGAACGCGATAAACTCAAACTACCGAATTGATTTTCATACGTTTTGCAGCGACGGACGGTGTGATTCAAGAGGAAGGTTTATGCGTATAATCCATAAATATTTTGTACGACAGAAAAATAAATGTGGGTATATTATAGTACTAGCGGCCCCGACAGACGTTGTCCTGCCCTAAAAAGGAAATGAAATCCTAGAACCCGAGTACAGCGCCACCTACCGGATCTAATTGTTAATCGAAACTATTCTCAAACTCACCTGAGGACACAAAAAACTCATTAAAATCGGTCCAGCCGCTTAGGAGGAATTCAGTGACATACACGTTTAATATGGCGGTTAAGTATTCTTAAATTTTCAAATTTTCCGCGTAATTTTCTTGCAAAAAACCTCCCTGCCACCAAATGAGTCCTTATTTAACGAAATTTTAAAATCCCTAAACACCCCCACCCCCCGTAAATAATACCTAACCATATTTTTTTCCGGAAAAAAATCCCGAATAAAATTCCCGGTGTCTGTTTTCCGGGATAATAGTAGCCTATGGGCGGTATTAATAGGTCAATCTCAAGTTTGAGTTACATCTCAATTAGACATAATGTATTGAACTGTTCATACATTATGTCTACTTGAGATGTAACTCAAACTTGAGATTGATTTCCTTTGGATCACAAACTATCTCCATACTTATTTTCATACGGTTCCACTGGCAAAAAACTATTTTCCGAGATTAAGGTCCCGGTTTATATTTTCCCGGGATATGAAGTAGCCTAGATTCTTCCCAGGGTTTAAAACTATCTCCCTGCCAAATTGCATCGCTATCGGTTCAGTGGTTTAGTCGTGGCGGCTCCACTCGCGAGAAATTAAAATCCGGGATATAATTCCCGGTTTATCTTTTTCCGGGATAAGAGTAATTATGTCCTCAACTGGATCTCGAAATATCTCTATACTTGTTTTCTTGCGGTTCCACTGGCAGAAAACAATTATCCGGGATAAAAGTCCCGGTTTATATTTTCCCGGGATAAAAAGTATCCTATGTCCGTCTCCTGGTTCTAAGCTACCTCTCCACCAATTTTCAGCTAAATCCGTTCAGCCATTCTTGAGTTATAAGTGGTGTAACTAACACCACTTTCTTTTATATATATAGATTATGCTTTGCTACCAGTGCGAAGCTTGGGCGGGCCGCTAGTTAACTATACAATATCTTGGAAACTATTGATGAAATCTGTGAAACACAGTGGTGAAGCCTACCAGCTTCCCTTTTAGGTTTTGGGTACCTAACAAATAACAATATATTTGATAAGTGAATTATAAACATAGAAAATACTAAGCTATGAAGAATAATATAGGTATCATTAATTAGGTAGATTAATAATCACATAATAATGACATCTTATGGCCATGTGGCTGTTGTTTATTAATATAATCGAGGAGTTATATTAATAAGTAACGTTTAAATGATGTAAGATGGCGCGCCAAGTTTTTTTTTTCGCTAGAAATTCCGCAACCAATATGAAATTGTATCGCGACGCGCGCGCGGGACACAATTTTAATAAACCTGTTCAAACAGCTCTGAAATCTGAATATTTATTCAAGCTCGTCATGCAATGATCATTGCAGTCGTTTAATGATTGTGCTTTCCGCCTACTTATGTCAATAAAATTAAACTAATTTAACCCATAACAACACAGAGTACCAGCCATATCAGTTTACACGACTGGCATGTTGTATAAACTCGGTCCTTTGACTGTTGCAATGTGTACAAGCTTCGTAATAAAGTAATTATTATGATTTTGTTCAATCAGTTTCATCAATTATAAGAATAATTTACTTACATCATTTCGACTGCGACAACATGTACATTATTTATCAACTGGAATATTTGATTTGAAATTCGCGGTCGTTGTTAAAATTATATTTCTATTAAATGAGATGAAATGCAATCAATGGAATGGATCCCATAATATGTATATATGCTAAATGCGACTGCCTCGGTCGCGTAGTTGTATTATGGTGCGACTGCAATGCTGAAGTCTCGGGTTGAATCCCCAGGTCGGGCAAAGTGATATTGAGTTTTTCTATTCAGTATCAACTCGGAGTCTGAAATTTGTGCCCGATATGGCGATGGACTCGGCCCCTATCACATCATGGGACGGAATAACGGCGAAAAGTGGGTGTAGTAGTTGCGCCTCTGTCTACCCCTTCGGGGATAAAAAGTGTGTGTGTGTGTGTGTGTGTGTGTGTGTGTGAGTGTGTGTCTCTGTGTGTGTGTATCTGTGTGTGTGTGCGTGTGTGTGTATGTATCTGTGTGCGTGTGTATGTGCGTGTGCGTGCGTGCGTGTGTGAGTGCGTTCGTGCGTGTGTGCGTGCGTTTGTGTGTGCGTGTGTGTGTGTGTTTGTACTAAATGTAGTAAGTAACCTGTAGTTTCAAATCATAAAATGTACGATTGACGAAGATCTCTAATTTCTTATATTAAAAGTTATGTTGAAGGTGCGAACAGACGCGACCCACATGGTCTGTTTGTTCACATATTAATTAATTGTAATTAAGATTCGAGTCACTAAACTTTTTGGTAAATACTGAAACAACCGGAAACCTCGACATGGAAAAGGCATTTGACCGAGTTCCGCGGGATACCATTTGGTGGAGCCTTCGCAAGAAGAACGTCCCCGAACAATATGTCAACATCATTGCCGACATGTATCATGGAGCGAGATCATTGGTACGAACGGTGGTAGGTGAGACAAAGTCCTTGACAGTTACTGAGGGTGTTCACCAGGGATCGGTACTGAGTCCATTTCTATTCTGTTTAATTTTGGACTCACTCACAGAGGGGGCGCAGAATGCGGCAAACTGGACCTTTATTTACGCTGACGACGTTGCTGTTTGCACTGAAAGTCGCTCAGAATTACAGGAGGCCCTTCTGTTGTGGAAACACCAGTTGCAGACCGGTGGCCTAGTGTTGAGTGTAGAAAAGACCCAGTTTATGGCCTTTAACAAGCTAGAACCAGACGACACCACTCCGATTCCCATCGATGGGCAATTGGTCACATTGTGCGACCACTATAAATATCTGGGTAACATGATGCACAATTCTGGGAACGGGGAATATAACATTCAGCACCGAATAGCTGCAGCGTGGCTAAAATGGCGAGAAGTAACCGGGGTTACCTGCGACAGAAGGATGCATGTGAAGCTCAAAGGCCTAGTCTATAAGACTATTATAAGACCAGTTCTCATGTATGGCAGCGAAACATGGGCCGTAACGCAGAAAAACATACATGCCATTCAAGTTGCCGAGATGAAGATGCTGAGGTGGATGTGCGGCGTCACCAGGCTCGATAGGATCCGCAACGAGTACGTCAGAGGTAGCTTGGGTGTACGCGACATCGCCGATAAAATGCAGGAGAGTAGGCTGCGATGGTATGGTCATGTCAAGAGAAGGCCACATGACTACATAGGGAACTTGGCGCTGCAATTATCCATCCCCGGTCAAAGATCCAGAGGCAGACCGAAGACAAGGTGGAAAGATGTAGTGCTAAGAGATATGAGAGAATGTCAAGTTTCCGAAGACGACATATTGGATAGAGCGAAGTGGAGAAGAAAAATTAGGAAAGCTGACCCCACAACCATATGGGACGTATAGCTTGGAAGAGAGAGAGAGAGACTGAAACAACCGGATGTAATTAGGAGCCATTAATTAATCACGCAAGGATGATTTAGGCGATATTAACCGTCCGTACGCAAATGTAAGAGTACACAAGACGTGTCGAACTCCCCCTCCCTAATCTTACGTAAGATTCTGTCTCATTTTTTAGAATAATAAAATGATGTTCGAAAATGATCATTTACATTAAAACTCACAGTTTAACGCAAATCAGAGATTTTAATTTTTCAACTTTTTGAATGTACAATAACTATTACTTATAAAACATAAAATGGATAAAAGGAACTAAATTTCAACTCACAACATACTACGTAAAAGTGGGTTTTACCTCGTCCCCCAAAATAAGGGCATGTAGAGATATTTCTCACCTCCCTCCCCCCTCGGAAACTTATGTAATTATTGAATGGCCTTTTATGTTTTATCATAGTATAATGTTTCAAGCCCATTCTAATCACGCGAGTCAGGTAAAACATCCTTTTCGTGGAAGTTATAATAACTATATCGTTAAGGGTGTGACTTCTGTAAGATTGCTTCTAAAAACTTTACGTATGTAGCGTAGACTTGTATAGTAATCAATATCTTCTATGGATACCTCGAAAACTTAATGTAAGATATTTATCTTTCATCTTAAAACTTCACTCTCATCATTTTTTCATAACGCACCTAAAGAGGTATAACTTCAAATAATCTGCCTAGAAATTTTACAAGTTGTTCATCTATTACCCAAAATTTGAAGTACATATTTACGTAGAATATGCTCTTACCAAAATTCGCGTTGACAAGGTCTAAAATACTTTGAGAAACATTGATTTTGTTGTACTTTTCTTGGTAAATAAATGTTGAGGAGGATCCTACGTGTAACAAATACGATTATCAAGCCGGGCCGAGGAAACTCATTTTACTTGAACTAATTTTAACCGTTCATAGTAAACCTTGTTATAATTGCATACTCCTCTATACTAGGTATTTTTATATTAACACATTTGCATGCATTAGCATTTAAAATTAATGAAAAAATACTGCTATCTTGTAATATGCCTATGCCTTACTGATTCAGCGCACTGCGAAATAATAATGTAACTTTCAAAATCTTTACTCTTTTAATGTCGTTGGTTTTCTGCAAGAACTTACTAATGGCATAAAATCATCAAGTACAGCTTGTAACGCCTTGAAAATCCTCGTGACTAGGTCTATAAAATGCAAAAACTCACTTATTTTTATTACATCAGCATAGAGTTGATAATAACGATTTAGGAACCAACAGTTTCTAAACAAGGAATATTAAAAAGGAATATTAAACGATTTTAATGGGATTAAAAGCAGTTAGTAACTTATAATGGAATTCATTGTCCTTCCATTATTATTTAGTGAATTTTGCGATAAGTGAAAAGGCGTGACGCGGCGTTCCGAGCGGGCCGCGTTAACCGGCCGGCTTGTTCGGTCACTTCACGGCGAAAGCGTTGCCTACTGTGAGTTTGATGCAGTTAATGATTTTTGGTAAAATGCAAGGAAATAATTGTTTTAAAATGGGACGAGGTAGTAAGATGTTGGAACAACTCAAGAATAAGGAAAATATGAATAACTAAGAGTTACTCGCGGCTTCGTCCGACTGAAAATCCTACCCGCTACAAACGTTCTTAAAACACTGAACGACGCTAGCGGAATCTTCTTAAATAATCTCATAAATTTTTCTTATTGTTTCCCATAAGAGCAAATTACCGGGATAAAAAGTAGCC
The DNA here is from genome assembly GCA_949316025.1 of Lapara coniferarum. NCBI lineage: Eukaryota > Metazoa > Arthropoda > Insecta > Lepidoptera > Sphingidae > Lapara > Lapara coniferarum. Next base: position 14,656,678 of record OX438933.1, on the reverse strand, counting down.
CATGTATTAATCCAGGACATGAGCTACCCGTGTGCCAAACTTCATCAAAACCCGTTTAGTTGTTTCTTCGTTTACTTCTAAACATAAATACATCTAAACATTTTCAAAACCGTTCGCATTTATATTAGTAAGATATTTTTTTAATTTTTTTATTATTAATTGTATTTTATACCTTGAACTGGTTTTGAAAGAGCAACACTAAAGTTTCTTGTCCGTTCTTCTCTAGTGAGAACTGCTTTCCGAACTGGTGGTAGAGTTAATATTGACTGAATCTAAATAATGTATAACATTTTATGGGTTCGAATAAATTTATTTCATTTATTTCATTATGATTATGTAACATGACTCAACGAGACAAGTAAGTACTCATTTAAATATTTGTTTAATAAGTAAGTACTAAGTAAAAAACTTAGTTGACCTCGGACTCCAAAGTGCATACTTTGGATGTAACAGGCAGAAACGTACCGTGGTTAGAGCAGGGGACGACAAGTGCAAAATGCGTAAAGAAATAAAGTTTAACAAATTTTAGCTTTGTGTGACGGGAGGACGTCAGGGAGGGTTATGGGGGAGCATCTGTGTCTATTATTTTTTGAAATGACATTTTTCCTGGTGCTTCGGAGCGACAACTTTAGGTTCGCTCCAGGCGGCAAAAATCCACGCTACGACACATTTTAATGTTACAACGCGTTTATTTGTGTTTGAAGGATTAGTTAGAGGTGTAACATACGTATTTTGTCAGCTGTATTTTTTGTAAGTCCGAGCGTATTGCTATCTACCAGGCACGTAGCTGGACGTTTTTGTGATGCAATTTTTGAAATGTATATCACTAAGCAGACACTTTATATTCAAGGTGCTAAATTTGTGTGTTTTCTCTTGCTAGAATTAAAAAAATTGCAAATGATTTTTTTTTAAGAACCCGAGGACGCGGCTTTCTTTTATATACAAACTCTAGCTAAACTTACCGTTTTAATCGTTTATTTTCGACTGAGTTACTAAGAAAGGTTTGATTTTTAAATTAATAAAGATTGTTTTAATTTCTAAGGATTTTTTTAATATTTTTTTTTATCATAATGATTGTTTTGTTAATTGCAAAACTGATTCATATATTATTTTTATTAAAAATTACGTATTTCTTTAAATTGACCTGAATTTTAAGAAATACTTAATTCAAACCTCGAACAAAGGCACAATGGCAAGAAGTCACTAATTTTATTAAATATATTATTATTTTGTTTTAATATTGTTAATAATTGAAATATTTAATTGATTTTAATAATAAAAATATTAAGCAATATAATGGTGTTTTACTTTTTTAACTTAATCATATATAGGACAATATGGGAAAAACATTACAACTAAAGCTAAAAGTGGCTTAATTCATAGTTTTGTTAAAAAAAGTACGCTGAAGAAGTATTTTCATCTCCCTGGTCCGGAGTTCGGTCCCCCGACGTGAGGACGCTTGTGTTAAAATATTAGTAGGTACTTAAACGACAAAGACACTATTATTATTTTACTTTTTGGAGATTTTTTGTGTCGGGGGTTATTTAAATTTTAATTTAATTTTTATTTCAAACTTTTTAAATTACTTTATTCTCCATCATGGGGCCTTGATAATTAACTATCTATCACCTACTCGTTGAGCCCATCCTTATGAGCCCAAACACACTATATCTGCTATAAGTTGCTAAGGAGTTGGGTATCCCGCAGACTACTTGATGCCGCAGCATCAGCTCATGTTTACAAATATATTGAATGTCACAGTACACCAAATTTAAAGTCAATCGGATTTTTTAAGTTGGAAATGAGCTGATAATCCTCAAACGGCTGAACAGATCTTCATAAATTATAGCTAAGAACCATCGCAGTTACATCAGCTTTCATATAAAAAAAACCGCGTCCAAATCGGTCCATTCGTTTGAGAGCTACGATGCCACAGACAGACATACAGATACACAGATACACACCCTAAACTTATAACACCCCTCTTTTTTGTCGGGGGTTAAAAAGTGGCTTAATTCATAGTTTTGTTTTTGTCTTGCAGTAAACCTACGATGTATTTGTGCAGTGTAGTAGGTACGTACGTCTGTGGTGTTAATAGGTACAGAAAATGGATGCTTCATTTTGTTTTATTCTGGTATATTGGTCTGTGGTTTTATTACTAGGCATGTCATTATTATGGACTGGTCGCATAAAAAAATTATCATGTGTGTAAAATATGGTAAACCTTTTCCCCGTATAAATGCAAAAATCTGAAGTGATTTTCTAATCTTTTTTACCTATTCTAATATTATGTCGAAATGCACAGGTTTTTACTTATAATATAATATTATTTTAAAAAATCGTATGAAAGTAAAATGAAGGTTTATATTACTGCACCAGCTTTATAGCGGTTTTTTGCGTGTCTACACACGCCGATACAATACTACACAGTATATATATTAGTTCAAACAAAAACACGAATGGAGAACCTCCTTTTTTGGAAGTCGGTTAAAATATTCCATATTATTAACCCCCGACAAAAAAGAGGGGTGTTATAAGTTTAGGGTGTGTATCTGTGTATCTGTGTATCTGTGTATCTGTATGTCTGTCTGTGGCATCGTAGCTCTCAAAAGAATGGACCGATTTGGACGCGGTTTTTTTTGTTTGAAAGCTGATGTGACTGCGATGGTTCTTAGCTATAATTTATGAAGATCTGTTCAGGCGTTTGAAGATTATCAGCTCATTTGCAACTTAAAAAATCCGATTGACTTTAAATTTGGTGTACTGTGACATTCAATATATTTGTAAATATGAGCTGATGCTGCGGCATCAAGTAGTCTGCGGGATACCCAACTCCTTAGCAACTTATAGCAAATATAGTGTGTTTGGGCTCATAAGGATGGGCTCAACGAGTAGGTGATAGATAGTTGATTATCAAGGCCCCAGGATGGAGAATAAAGTAATTTAAAAAGTTTGAAATAAAAATTAAATTAAAATTTAAATAACCCCCGACACAAAAAAGCTATAAAAAGTAAAATAATAATAGTGTCTTTGTCGTTTAAGTACATAGTAATATTTTGACACAAGCGTCCTCACGTCGGGGGACCGAACTCCGGACCAGAGAGATGAAAATACTTCTTTAGCGGTCCCTCGACGCGACGACGGTTGGGTCAAAATATTACTAGGTACTTAAACGACAAAGACACTATTATTATTTTACTTTTTATAGCTTTTTTGTGTCGGGGGTTATTTAAATTTTAATTTAATTTTTTAGATAGACAGATACATAGATGCAATGAAACATCATGGTACAGCCAGTCACATAAGTAGCTTCAAATTCAAAACTTCAAATCGTCTCTACACTTTTGTAGTCCCACCAATTTTTATTTTCTCTTCACAAAAATAAAGCAAAGAGGATTTCATTTCTGCACACAAAGAAACAAATATGTTTCAATTAAGCTTAACGTGTAGAGACAATTTGAAATTTTGAAATTTTTCAGTTACTTATATGGCTGACTGTACATGTTTTGACTTCGTTGCTACTTAAACAGTGCGTTGTTAAGACCAGTTACGTTGGTATATTCATAGAGATTACACACTCGTGAGTTTTTTGGTAATCGACCTATACCCAATGCCTATAGGTGCTTGCTTAGTTATTTTTTAAATAAGTGAAGCAATCTGTTCTATAAGATACGTCTCGTGGACAATAAAGTATTTTCATAATGTAATATATCATTATAGGTATTATTTGTCGATAACTATTCTAATATCGTCTAATTAAAATTGACATGGTACGTTGTTATTGACTTGTGGTTTACACCCCCGTCTCCACTGAGGTCGTCATATTACAAAGGTACAATGAAGCTGTGTAGGCACCATTGTACTATGTGATGCAAGTTCGATCCAGACATCCAGGAAAGCGCTGCCTAGCTCGCAATAGATTCCCGGCTGAAATCAATTTTAATTGGTCCCCGAACCGTAATACCCAAATTAATTGTACCTTATTCAGGCACTAGGCTACAAGACCGTGATTTCCAAAGATAATTGATGACATGTATAATAGATGTACAACATTGCATAATCAATTAACGTTGCAGCAGTTGTCAATAATTTATCCTTACATTTAATTAGTTGGTAGATAAGATGTCAAGAGGCAGCCTGCATTCACAGAGTTCCTTTGAGCTTTACCAGATCGTGTAATTAATAAACTATTAATTAGTTCATACTTCAGAAAAAGTTTGTACAATTGGATAATCGTATATAAATTAATAAAATATAACTGCGTGCCTACTACATCAGAATTAGAATGTAATTTGTAAACGCTCAGTGCAATGTTATGGAAAATCTTCTAAATAAAATTTTCGAATCAGGCAATTAAAAATATATGAAACACAATTGCTTAAATCGAGATTTAGTGGAGCGCCGTAAGATTTATACATCGGAATCCAGGGCCGATATGAATGAATATTTATATGAACTTTGGAAATGTGTTTTTAATGGTATATATAATAATGTTATAAAATATAAAAAAATCGATCACAATTTTTTAATTATTAAAATTATTAATTTTTCAGAGTTTTCCTTTATTTATATTAGTTTAAAGTTATATTTATAAAAGAGAACTATTACAAAGTTGATCTTGGGTCTCAAGGGACTGCAGGTTCAAAGAGTAGGGCTGGGGAGGGGACTAGAGGGGACAACACCAGCTGTTGGGTGTTGTTAACGTGAGCCTTAACAGAATAGTATACCTACGTGGCAACTTGCTAGGCTCAATACGTAGCTATTTTTGTGCGCTCCAAAAAAAATACACGCACACACTCACGCCTGTTGTCCCCGAAGGTGTAGGCAGAGGCGCAACTAGTGCACCCACTTTTCGCCGTTATTCCGTCCCATGATGTGATAGGGGGCGAGCCTATCGCCATATAAAAAATAATTTCAGATTTTTATTTATTTGCAATTAATGTATATATTATTGTGCAGTGAGTGTGATAAAAGTTAATTATTGAACATTATTGAATTTTAAAAACTTTTTAAAATACCTAGTGGCATAGATAGTCAATCGTATATTTTACACAAGTAGATTTTTTTTTATAAAAGTAGATGCAGCAATGGAGCAGATTTTCAAATGCATTGAAGAAAACGATGCCTGTCAGTTTTCAATGCCAGAATTAAAAGTATTGTAACAATTGACCATATTCCTGACGACAAAACAATAAAAATAAGCCTAATGAGATATTAAGACTTAACACTTTTTTGAAAGCAACTGCTAAAAATACCTGCGTTAATCTGCCGTCTTTAACATCTACTGCAGATGCCGCTTTTGAACACTTCAAAAAAGTATATCTGCAAATTCAAACATGGCTCGGAAGAGCTATATGACCAGAAGAATGGGATTAGAAGAATCGTTTGAGCAAAAATCTAATGAATTAACACTAAAGTTACTTTGCAAATATAATTTACTTAAAAAAATTTGAAACTTTACTATAAACATTTTGTTGCTCCTTTCACATTTCATTTCCAGTATATTGTTTAAAAAAAAATAATCGAGATACGTCAATTTTATTTTTTTAACTTTTTTATTTGAGCTTTTAATAATCCAGTCAAACATTCGTTATACAGATTGGTTGACTGGCCCTGGGTTCCGAGGTTTTAAAAATTTTATGCCTTACGGCGCTCCACTAATTCGCAAGTGTTGAAGCAAGCCTCGAATAAATTGCTCTGTGGGGCTAGGACGAAAAACGAAAAAAATTACAGGCACCTACGTGTCGCCTGATTGTAATTGGTCGAGAGACCAACGTCTTTGTTACGCTTTAAATTGGTAGAATGCAACATTTTGGCGGAAGACGCCATCGCTTTTGTGTCGTGTTTGAGATTTTATACTGGTTACTATGGCAACAGTTTTTGTTGTCATAATTATTTTATTAAATACTGAATACGGAGAAGCGCGTTATATTTGCTTATTTATTTATTACTAGTTACTCGCGGCTTACTACATAACCAACAATGTTAATATATACATACAGTCCGGCAAAAAATAATAAATGTCAGCGTTGATTATATACTTGTCTAGATAACGCAAAAAGCGTTCAACATACTGCTGCTATGGGAGACCGTGCTCCTGTAATTAGGCACTTGCTCCCGCTTTGCTATGCATGGAAGTGGAAAAATATATTTCCAATTCTCCCCAATCCTTCTATTTGATTAATTTCTTTGCCGGTTAAGAATTATTAAGTTATTATATTTCGTACTCCCAGAGACTCGCCGAGCATCACCACTCAGTGTCATAAAAAGCGTGCCATTCCGTGCCGATCCTGAGTTACAAAAGTTTCTGTGGCGGGTGTGGGACCGGAATAGTCTTCAAAAACCATAAATGTACATATACTTTTTTATGGCCGCTAAAGTTTATATAATGTATTTACCTAATTCCATAATATGTTTATTTTTAACGTTTATCTTATGTTCGGATTTGTGTACAAGTAGGTATTATTTTACTTATCTTCCATAACTTTGGGAATATACAAAATATCGTATTTACTTAAAAAATGGTAGTTATTCAACGAATCGTATCGGTAGATAGAGATTTTAGTGTTGTCCTACATAATTGAAACATATTTTTTATACCATAACTTAGTATATTTAGTTTATGAAAGCTCGCATAGGTTTAGTAATTAAATAGATGCTGACTGGGGCGTTAAGCGAGTCTACCAATTTTGATAGACGTTATTTGACACGTTCGCTGTGGCGGATGCGCTATCTAGTTGAGTAAATAATATAAGCATAAGAGTTTTGACATTGGTCAATCCGCGTCGTCACGGCACTAACGTGTATTGCTAGAATCATAGAATAAGGACAATATTATAACGCTCTTTGATAAGGACTATAAGCATAGAAGTAATGCTATGACATTTGAGCGTACATTCCCATAGACATCAAGAAAGGAGATGTCCGCTTTTTGTTTGGGTGCTGGGCTTCTAAATCTAAACAGGCTAAAACTTTAGGGATATTAAAGGGGACAACATATGGAGCTTAGATCCATTAAAAAAATATTTTTAGACCCCTCCATTCATAATCATTTTTTTGATAACATTCATACTAAGTGTAGTTTTCAAGCCGAACAAAATTACACGTATCTCAATATCGGAGGTCTTTAAAATTAAACGATTTATTGCAAAAGGCTAGTTTTCAGGAGTTCTATCCAAATATATATAAACTGTCTTGTTTAGATTTTCAGGCCCATTGTTGTCCTTTAGTTGTGCTGTGATGACTTTGATATCTGTCAACTGGGGAGAATAATAACAGCTAGGCTACTCTCGACGCCAATACCGATCGATTGGATATTGTCCAATTGGATTTGGTATTCTTGAAAATCACACCAGCGCCACATTGGACCAATATTAAGTGGCTATTTAATGAACTAAACTCAATTGGGATTGACATTGGAAAATTCGTTAGCGGTACTCTTGACGTGATTTTGACATTTCAAATTGATATTAGATTGCGGTGTGATTGCGTTGTCAAAGAAAAAATTTCAATAAAAAAATAGTAACTACTTTTATTGTATTAAATTTTCATTGGAAATTTTTAAGAATAATGTATTGAAATGGTAACTTTGGTGTTCGCCTATAAGTTATTGCACAATACCCGATTACGGGAATTAAAAAGAAGGAAAAATGAGGGAAGAATGTCGAGACCTTTCAAAACCTTATTATACCTATATATTTATACCTATAATACCTTATATTGTCCTAACCAGACGATGAATTTCGAGCAATTTCTCGAATAAAAAAAAACCTTTATTTGTACATAGAGCTGAAACCATATCTACCCGTCCCCAAAAGAAAAAGTGAAATATTACCTAAATTTAAAACTAGTACTTCTAGATCTATCTTTATCATAATCATTAACGTAACCTAAATATTTCAAATCAATAATCTGAGTAAAAAATGTTTCTCAAGTACCATTTGCTAAATTAAAGTTCGTATTTTAACGTTTAGATATTAGTAGCGTTGTCCTTTTACACCACCGGGAGCTACCAGCGCCTTGTTGGAGGTACTAAGGGGCTCATTGTATCCCAATAGTCGGTATCTCGGTGTATAAAGCAGGTGACGGCATGCGCACTTTTTAAAAGCCCTTTTGCCATGCCCGGGTGGCTTTCCAAAAAATCTACTTAGGCTTCAATTTGCACATAAGTTGGTCTAGATATTTTCATGTACATAAAAAACATTTTTAGGCTATATGGTACCGAATATCTTCGACTTTCTAGGTGTAAAAATTCACGCATAACGAATTTTAACAACCAAATACTGCTTTTTCAGTATTTTGCGAATTTATTTACCTATTTTAACTAAATAAAAACAAAATGCACACAGTCAGATTAGTTATATAAGCAAATGCACACACATCACCGTTAAATAAGGATATAATCCAATTGAAGGAACTTTACAAACATAAAACACTATACCTTCATAATAAAATTAGAGACATCTTCTACGCTCGAAAATGGTTTTGTTATAAGTGAAAACAGAAACTAATACAACTAATGCCAGTTATGACCTCAAACTCCTGTTACAAGACTCTAAATCTTAACCAAAGCGCCAAATGATGATAACACAACAACGTTGGCGCTTAAGTAAGCATACCTTGATTATTAAGAAACTTTATGTGGAATGTGTGGAATAAATAATGCTAAATAAAATTGGGAGTAAAACAATAAAATCAAATATCACAAATAATTATTTTAGTTCCCGTAAATATTTGACTTTTTAAAAAACAGTCCATGGCAAAGGACAAACAGCATACAGCCTCAATCTTTCAAAGACATTCATTTTAATACATTTTTTTAATGAGACGTGCGTGAAAATATTAAATATTGGAAGAGAAATTAATTTTACTTATGGATAAAGGATTTCAACCGGTAATTGCTAAGAATTTTGTCTTTAATGTTTGTTTTACCGATTTCTTTGAAGCTTCTGACATCTCTAATGTCAGCTAACTTCATTTTTAACGACGAACCCGATACCCAATGACAATGCAATTCTAATTTTAATCCAATTACAATAAATTTCGTTTCAAGAGTACGAAATCATGTGACGTACAAATTGAGATTGGAATTGGATTGACATTGGTATTAGAATTATCTTGGCGTCAAGAGTAACCCAACTGGCTTTAGTTATTATTCTGAGGTGGCATCTCAGAATGTCTTTATTCTATGGGTGGCATCCCTCAGAATAAGGACTAGTCTTTATTCTATGTGACATCTGCCTGCTAGTCCCACCAAGGAGATTATAATATAATAAAGTTCTTGAGTCCCACTGTACTGGTTTTTTTCGAGACTTGACATTCAAATAGCGAAATTTGAACGATTTGTTTACACAAGCGGTGACCAAGGAGAATGTATAGGTCGATACTCGCTTCGAGAGGTGACAGTCGCATCCAAAGAGCATTATAATACTACAGAAAGTAGCATCATTTGTTTAGACTAGGCGATAGATATGATGCATATGAAGAAATTGCCGCTCATGGCTAATCGTGTAATTTTGGCTTTAATCATAATAAATGTAGATCATAATATATTGTCCCGAAACCGAGTCGATGAACGAAAAAAAATATTTTTTTACCGAAATAAAGACACAAGTTTATAAGAAAGAACAAAAGTCAAAGAGTTCTAACAAATACCGTTGAATGTCTTTGGAAACAGTAAAATTTACACAATCATGCGTACATGGTATCACTCCTTTGTCTGTTCAGGGGTAGACAGACGTCAACACTCCCACATTTTCTTTTGTTAGGTAACAGGAGGCAAACATATTTATATTTACTGGTCAAAATTACAGCGACTTGCTAACACTGAGCAGAAAATCATTACCTACTCTACTCTTTTACCCTTGAAAGCGGTGACAGACGTTTTCCTCGTGTGCCCACTTTCAACAGAACTCATTTCCGGTTGAAATCTTTAGACTTCACCTTTACAAAGTAAATACGACCTGTAGAAAGCGACAAACTTAGTAGTTAATACACTGTATAGACGTCATACTCAATACTTAGTTACTTATTGATACATTTTTTTTGTGGTAAGACTCTCATATGTAAGGGTCCGTCTGGGTGGGTACCACCGCAATGTCTATTTCTACCGCCAAGAAGCAGTGTGCATGCACTGTTGTGTTTCGGTTTGAAGGGCATTGTAGCCAGTGTAACTACAGGACATAATGAGACTTAACATCTTATGTCTCAGGATGACGAGCGCAATGGAATGCCACACAGTACTTTGTAACTCAAGGTGCTGAATAGTGTTTCTACTGTTTATGAGTGGTCGTATCGCTTACCACCAGGTGAACGGCTTGCTCGTCTTGTCATTCGATGCCATTTTTTTTATTAACAGTTGGTTTAAAATGTTTTCAATTACTCTCTGCATTCCGGAAATTTATTGTTAATAGAAGGAATGCTAAAGTGTTGACTGCATTATTCAACAAAATCAATATTCAATTATAATTGTATACCAGAACATCAGGATAGTACTTAGCTTTAATTAAAATACAGGCAAGATTTGTGAGACGGAGATGTCGGGAAAGCTTCCTTAACCGTTGTAAAGAAAATCTTCTTAGAAGACAGGATATTATTTTTGAAGACATTAAGATCTGCATTTACAGATTTTTAGAATAAACGTTCAGTCAGCACGATAATTGGCCATTAACACAAAAGCTTCCTTATGTGCGGCATTGCGTCCTACGTAGAAATGAAATTCATAGACGGACTCAATGTGGTTTATTGGACTGATTGCAGAGTATGCGAGTGTATATGAAGACAGTTTGTGAGAGTGGGGAAGTGAGGTGAAATTAAATAATTAATCATCATCATCATCATCGTCATCAGCCTTTATCAGTCCACTGCTGGACATAGGCCTCCCCTAATGAGCGCCATAGCGCCCTGTCTTCAGCTTGCCGCATCCAGCATCTGCCTGCAGTCTTTCGCAGATCGTCATCCCACCTGGCCGGAGGGCGTCCTACACTACGTTTGCCCAGTCGCGGTCTCCACTCAAGAACACGTTTACCCCAGCGGTTGTCGGTTCTTCGCGAGATATGGCCAGCCCACTGCCACTTCAGCTTGCTAATTCTTAATGCTTATATGTAAATAATTAATGCTTATATATATATATATAATTAATGCTTATATATAAATACACAAGTTGATTGTCGATTGTGGTGGGACTGCTAGCGAACCTTTTTGGTCACTTGTATTGTTGAATGTTGCATTGTTAAGTTTTATATCGGCCGGCGTCTGGTATGTGGAAGGTAAACTGTTTGATTGATATTATATGTTGAATATTATATTATATGTTATCTTTAAAATTTTTATTGTTATTGTTGTTATTAAATGTTTTTACTTAGATTATATTGTTATACTAGCTTTTGCCAACGGCTTCTCCCGTTTTAATAAGTTTTTCCGGGCTAAAAGTACATAAAAACCTTCCCGTTTAATCACTCTATCCAACACATTTATTTTGATAAAGATTAATATTATGACGTTGATACAACTCTTAACAAATAATGCATTAATTTCGACCAAATTTGATTACCATAAAAACAGTTCTAGTGAGTTAATCTTAAAAGATAGACATATACTGTTGCAGACATTTTTTAGATCATTTCAAGAGGAATAATTCTTTCATACATATATTTTCGGTATCTTGAACCGTTTTCGCAGCGCACGCAATGGAAGCCCTCAAGGATGAATAATTTTCCCCGTTTATTCACATTTCCCATTATTTCTTCGCTCCTAATAGTTGCATCGTGATGTTATATAGCCTAAAGCCTTCCTTGATAAATGTTATATTCAACACAAAAAGAATTTTTCAATTCGAACCAGTAGTTCCTGAGATTAGCGCGTTCAAACAAACAAACAAACAAACAAACTCTTCAGCTTTATAATATAAAGTATAGACGTAAGTGTTTTGGCCAAGTGCTGTAAACTTTCATTAAATAAATTGGAATGCTCCACTGTTTATTTATCAAGTGGTGTTGACGCCATCTGTATAAGGATCACGTGTTTAAGTGTGCAGTAAGGGAACCTGTCTTAAGCCTTGTTGATACAACTATACAACATTTTTAAAGATGAAGATTTAACACTCAGATCTGCATTCACACATTTAAAAAGAAATGTACATCTTAAAAATAATGGGTAATTTACGCAAATCCTTATTTGAATGCATTCGATCCTGTGCCTTAAAGTGATATTATAATTTGATACAAAAATTATCTATATAAATTATAGGATTTATGCGACTACCATTTGCATATTTTATATTCAGGACGGATTATAATACCAGCCCTGTATTATTATACTGCCCACTGCTGAGCACGGGCCTCCTCTACTGAGGGGGTTTTTAGGCCTTAGTCAACCACGCTGGCCTAGTGCGGGTTGGTAGACTTAACATACCTTAGTATGCAGGTTCCCTCACGATGTTTTCCTTCACCGTTAAAGCGAACGATAATTGATAAACAATACACACATAACTTCGAAAAGTCAAGGGTGTGTGCCTTGGGTTTCGAACCTCCGGACATTGTCTCGGCAGACCGTTCCATTCCCAACTAGACTATCGTCCACTGTTCGGAGGACGGATTATTCTACAAAAAATCAGAATTTCTACAAAAAATCATTTAGGAAATGAAAAATGAATTTTGATTATTGAGTATAGGCAAACGTTTAACATCTTTAATAAAGCTATATTCTTTTAATATTCTGCTGAAATTACTACCCTTATTACTCACTAAAATCTCCAAAATTTTCGTGAAAGTACCCAGTCAATAATACAATAATTATGTAACTTGATCTTGACAAAAGTAAATCTCGGTTCGACCTTTTGGCTCACCCAAAGTCATTTCGATCCCTAGATATATTTGTTTTTAAGATAATATTATCGTTTCATTTTTCAACAATTAAGGGTGCATATGTTTCAACAACAATTGGCTCCAAAAAGCACAACCGAGAGCAGACTGGAATTCTTTGGAGGAGGCCTTCACCTGTAGAGGGGTTCTTGCAAATACTTAAAATTAAAATATAAATATATTAAAAAAAAAAAAAAAAAAAAAAACTAGAAAAAAGAAATAGTATTTAAACATTACTTTTCCATTACTTAAAAACTAGTATGTATTAACCGTATTAGGTACTTAGCAAGAAATAAAAGGCTTATTATTATTATTATTATTATGTTTCAACAAAAACGAAAATAATTCATAAAAATCCATCAAATAGTATTACATGTTATAATTGGTGCTAAGTGCTACCGTTTATCGACTAAATTATATTAATAACATTTTTCGTTTATCTCATAAAATCTCATATTCATTATTCAAGTATTATTAATCAAAGGCTTTAGTAGATATATATGCAAATGTTTAATTTTTGTTTTAAATATCTAATATGAAATTTCTCTTTTGAACTTGTGTAAGTATTGAATAAGATTAATTAGTACTCTTGGTATAGGTACCATTTAACTTCTTCTTTAATGAATACCGCAAAGGACTAGGAGTTTAGATGCCGTATTAATGTAATTAAGTATCTAATTATAATCTTGTAGGTATATGCCACATGTTTTTCAAGAAAACGAGCTTCCATAAACTGAACTCGATGCAACTTAAAGCACATAAAGTTAGTATTTAATATTTTCAATTTAGATGAACTGTTTGAGTTACCTAACACATTAGCAAGGAAAACTCATTACTTACAAGGTATTTCATCCGAAACATTGAAGTTTTACGTTATCCCACGGTCACATTCAACAAGTGGACGATAGCCTAGTTGGGAATGGAACGGTCTGCCGAGACAATGTCCGGAGGTTCAAACCCAAGGCACAAACCTCTGACTTTTCGAAGTCATGCGTGTACTGTTTATCAATTAAATTATTATCGTATGCATAACGGTGAAGGAAAACATCGTGATGAAACCTACATACCTGAGAATTCTCCATAAGAATCTCGAGGATATGTGAAGCCTGCCAACCCGCACTAGGCCAGCGTGATGGACTAAGTCTAGTCTAAGATACGGGCCTCCTCTACTACTGAGAGGTCTGAACCGTCTCAGTAGTAGAGGAGGCCCGTGCTCAGCAGTGGGCAATATATAATTTAGGGCTGATTACATACTGTCACATTCACAAAAAAAAACAGGTCACGTTAGTTTCACAAAATTCACGACTATTAAATTGTTCAAGACATGGATATTCGGTAGAGTATTGTAAACTCGCCCCATATCCCGTATGTAAAAGGAAACACAACACATTACTGCATTATCCTACTGTGACTAATATTGAAGGAAATAAATCTGAACTATTTTCTCTGAACAAAACGACCATATATTATTATCTACAGCCTTGATAGAAAATAAAAAACCTCAATCATATAAGTTTGTAACTGCTCGTGTGCGCTATTAGACTGCGACAGTCAGTCATCATATATTTGGTCAATTTTTAAATGATAAATTATCCTTACTGAAGACTCCCATTGATGTAAGAGGCCGCATCTAAAATCTAATCACGATTTTTTTTAAATAAACTTATCTGCTTATTTTATATAATCATCGGAAAGACTATTTCAACGCTAATAGAATAAACGGGCCAGATTTTTCATATCTCTCTATAAGTGCAATGTAGGTATCTACCAAGTTCCAACGTCTGTTTCATACATTTTGTTGTACGGAAATTTAAACATTTTGTCGTTTTCAATCAAAATCGTGGTTAAAACTAACTAAGAAAAAAAATTACTGTTAACTGGTATAAAATTCGCCTGAAGGATAAACGCGACAATTCCTTTATTTTAAATATAAAATCGTACAAAGTTAAATTGTTAGCGCAGTGACATTTTCGAGAATATACGTCCAAAACGAATGCCGAATGTAAGTAAACTCAATGTTTATTTCTAAAAATAAAAACACCAGTATAAACTGCTAGCTGTTGCCCGCAGCTAGGGTTGCCTGGCGTCCGGATAAGGCCGAACATAGGCTTTTTGAATGCGTGTCCGGCCAAACTACGGCTAGTCCGGCTTTTGTTAGGCTTTTTATATTTGACTATTAACTTTAGAGAAGCAAAACGCGTAAAATTAAACGGTCATGGAAATGCAACTGGGAGCTAAAAAATTGTATTCATACTAAGACACAAAATCCTCAAGAATTTAGTGTGTCGGCCTTTTTACCCAATTGTTTGGCCAAACTCGCTAGTCTGTCCGGCTATTAGGTTTGACGACCTGACAACCCTACCTGAGGCTCCGCCCGCGTTAAAAGGCTTTTCCGGGATAAAGTCCCGGTTTAAATTTTAAAAGAAGAAGCCTAGGTCCTGGATAAGAAGTAGTAGGTCCTTACCAAGGTCTTAAGCTATCTTCTTATTAAATTTCATTGAAATAGATTCATTAGTTTAGTCGTAATGGCTCTAATGGTGAGATTAAAAATATAATTCCTGGTGTATGTTTTTTCCTGGATAAAAGTAGCCTATATCCTTCTCTGGATCTCAAATTATCTCCATACTTATTTACTTGCGGTTCTCCTCCCAGAAAACGGTTTTCCGGGATAAAAGTCCCGGTTTAAATTTTCCCGGGATAAGAAGTAGCCTAGGTCCTTCCCAGGGTCTTAAACTATCTCCGCACCAATTTGATAGAAATCGGTCAGTGGTTTAGCCGTAACGAATCGCGAGAATAAAATCCGGGATAAATGTCCCGCTTATATTTTCCCGGGATAAAAAGTAGCCTATGTGTTAATCCAGGATATGAGCTACACATGTGCCAAATTTCATGGCAATCCGTTCAGCAGTTTTTGCGTGAAAGAGTAACAAACATTTATCCATACATCCATTCTTACAAAGTTTTGCATTTATAATATTAGTAGGATACATAAATTATACTATTGGTGTGCATAAAATTAAATAAACATATTTTCAAATAAATAACTAAGGAGTCGTAAAAATACGCAATCTTGCGATATATTTTTACGAATTACTTCAGAATTACTCATACACAATACAAAGCGCCAAAGCAATAGTAGGTTCTCGTTGAGGTAATGTTTATTACAATCACCTGTGTGTCTCGAAGAATCTTCTCTTTTAGCCACAAACGATGTCATAATTTAGAAAAGCGATTTTCCAAAAAAACATTACTCAAACTTAGAATAACAACACATAGAACCCGAGAACCTTAGACTAACACCGAGAACATGCGCATTTAGTGAGGCAAGGTAACTAAGCCATTTGGCTTAGTTACCATGCAGCCCGCGTCAGTGCTCAATCGTAGCGCTAGCGGCTCTGGATATTATATTTTAAAATAACGGTCTATTCAATAAACGGAGAAAAATGCTTGGGGTATCGTGGACCGAGTTTCGCACAAACGCTTCAAGAACTCGGCATCATGCAGCGTCTATCCGCCTTAGTACAGTCCCGCATACTTGCTTTCTTCGGACACATTTCTAGGCGAGGCGACCAGTCCATAGAACGTCTTGTCGTCCAGGGCAAGGTTGAAGGCACTCGACCGCGGGGAAGGACACCCATGCGCTGGACCGATCAGGTTAAATCTGCCGTAGACCGTCCCGTACATGAGTGCGCCAGAAAAACCTCTAACAGAGAAGTGTGGCGAGAGATCGTAAGACGCATTGCATCTGCTCCGAAAAACACTACATGACGACCACGATCACTCTGCCAAGAGTGTTACGACCAAGAAGAAGAAGAATTCAATAAACGGATGTCATATCTGGGATAATCATAAAAAACATTGTAATAGAACATTTCACGTGTAATTATTACGATGAATGTAATATTTGGACATAAAATAATAGCTAAAGCAAAAACAATAATTTTAATAGACGAGATTAACTAAGTGAAAATGTTGTCAAAAAGGGAAAATTGGTACCTACCCCAAATGTTGATGTTTTATAATTAATACCTACTCAACAAAGTTTAGCGAACAAACCAAGTATATAAACTAATTTATGAACCCTCTTTAAAAAAGTACTAGTCACTAAAATTTAAACATGTAGGATGATAGTGCATAAAATAAATGTTAGAAATTTAAAAACAATCGCCCAAAAAGCAAAATGTTTTCGCAACAAGGAGTGAAAACTTAACTTGATCGCAAGGTTCAGGGTTTTCTTACGTAAAAAGTTGAGAGATTTTTGTACGTTTTCTTTTTTTTTCTTGTGAAAAACAAATTTCACTACTTTCTTGTAATTTTTGTGACTCTTGAGCGTTACGACACGTCGTCATTTAACACGGGAAGAAATGCTGGGGCTGTGGGTATGTGAGAACCTGGGTGCAATCATCGCAAAATTATGGATGTTGTTAACACGTAACTAAGCGTAATTTGCCGATTATGGGCACACTACAGGGTTGCAGGAGATGTAGCCGAAAGCCACTGAGGAAGATACAGGTTCACTACCCAGAGACAAGACCGCTTGCTGTAATACGCTGCAAGGAGCAGCCCCAGATTACAGTCGCCGTGTGGTATAATGACTCCAGTCCCAGCACCAAATTATTGTCAGTGACCAAACTGTCAGAAGAAGGTTACATGAAGTCAATCTTCACGCTCGCAGACCGCTAATAGTTCCGGTCCTGCGACGTGGAAATCGAAGGCATCGTTTATTGTGGGCCAAATTTGCGATGGATCGAGAATCAGTGAGTACGTGTTCTGTTTTCGGATTTCGTCCCGATCCAAGGAGAGTACGTGTTTGGCGAGGTCCTGGTCGTCAAAGACAATCCCAGAAACCTCAGGAAGTTCATCCTTACCAAGGTTAGAATTCGTCTAAGTTGAAGAACAGATTTCATTTGGATACGAGGTAATTTAAATGCGGAGCAATACCGTAACGAGATTATGCACCCTATGGTCTTCCCTCATCGACAGAAAATAGGCCAAAATTTCATGTTCATGCATGATAATGCACATGCACACACCGCAAGGATGGTGATGAATGTGTTCCGCGAGTACAATATCACTGTATTAGTGTGGCCCGGTCAGTCCGCCGATATCAATTCTATTAAAACGAATATATACGACGTTAATTGTTCTATAAAACCTATATGAATCCATTGAATCACACTTTTCATATGTAGCTTAAATTCAAAAACCATTCTTTCTTTAAGTGTAATTAGAAAACAAATGTAGATACATACATATAAATACATATACACTCACGCCTGTTATCCCCGAAGGGGTAGGCAGAGGCGCAACTAGTGCACCCACTTTTCGTCGTTATTCCGTCCCATGATGTGATAGGGGGCGAGCCTATCGCCATATCGGGCACAAATTCCAGACTCCGAGCTGATACTGAATAGAAAAACTCAATATCACTTTGCCCGACCCGGGAATCGAACCCGAGACAGTCAGCATTGCAGTCGTACCATAATACAACTACGCCACCGAGGCAGTCCAATATCTACAAATGTAGATATTGGAAAAATATATAGCCTATAACCATAGCACAATAAACACGATCGATAGACACCTCGTTTATCAAAATCGGTTGAATAGGAGCGAAGTTTTGACTATTGCGAGCACGAAGTAAAGACTCAGTGGGGCTAGGACGTGAAAAAAAAACACGATGCATCTCCTGTGTTTTATTGTGATTTATATTTGTTTCTGTGATTGCTAGATACTCAAAGGAGCGACGTTAAATACGAACGTAAAATGGACGATGAATGGAAAATGTTAAATTCATTAGGTACCCCTCACTGCCTTCGCTTTAGTCGGGTAAAAGTGTTTCATATATTTATAATTTTCAAGAATAGTTCTAGATAATCTCTTTTACCTAATTGTATAGTACTAATTGACTAACGTTTTTGGCCTCCATAAATTTATTATTCAATTTATACCTATTATATTGATCTATAAAATTAGAGTAATGATAAAAATTTCCCAGAGCCCTCCTATTCTCCGGGAGACTATCTAGATATTGTAAGCCCAGAAAAATGAAATTAACCGATATATTACATCTCAAAGACTCAAAGATTTTTACTTCAATAGACGTTCGCTAATCCATTTTCTAAGGCGGTCATTCCTATGGCTGCGTGTACAATCGCAACAAAGAAAGATATTGTAATTGAATCAAATGTCCTACGTAGTACATGTAACTCAATGGATATTGTACTGATTTTTTTAAAAGCTACAATTTATTTTTTCAGCATCGTCAGAACTCAGTTCTTCTATAGATATTGTGATTTAGACTCTAACAAATATGCCGTCTTTACTTTTAAGAATAGATAACTTTAACAATATTTTGTTAAAGGCGATTACATATTTGTAATCGCCTTCAAAACCCCATAACATTTGTAAATATTAAGAAATAATTATCAGAGCACGAGCGATATCATTTGGTTTTTTATTTGTATTATTGATTTCTATATTTCCCGTTCATTATAACATTTTTTTGGTTTTTAAGTAGTTTTTGAAGCCGGTTTTTTAACCGACGAAAAAAAAACGGAGGTAGGTTCCCAAGTTAATGTGTATATTTTTTTATGAACGACTACGCATAACTTTTTACAGAGTAACCCGATTGTAATCATTATTTTTTATTAGATAGGGTATACCTCAAAGTTGGTCCCTACATTTGGAAAAAAAATCAACCCTAAGGGTGGGAAAAAACGGGGTAATTAATTCGAAACTCACAGATTTTAATGCTGAATTGTATATTTATAAGCATGTAGTTTATACACACATACACACACACTCACGTTATTTATCCCCGAAAAGGTAGGCAGAGGCGCAATGAATGCACCCACTTTTTGCCGTGCGTATTCCGTCCCATGATGTGATAGGGGGGAGCCTATCGCCGTTCCAGGCAAAAATTCCAGATTCTCGGCTGATACTGATTAGAAAAAGCCAATGCCACTGTGCCCAACCCGGGGATCGAACCCGAGACCTCAACATTGCAGTCGTGCCGTAATACAACTATGCCACCGGGGCAGGCAGTTTTGAGATTGTAAAAGAAATTATTTAAAAAATGAATTTCTTTTTGACTGAAATAAGAATTGTTCAATTAAAATAAATTTTGAGCTTTTTGATTAGTAGATTTTATAAACAAAATACCTTTATAAATTTGAGACTGAAAAATATTTTCTCTCCAACTAAGACTTACGGAGAGCCTTACTTATTGTTAAAATTAATAAATTTAAAAAGCCCGCATTGTGATAAAAAGTTTAATTAAATGTAGGTACTTTTGGGAAACATGGACAAGAATTAAAGCAACCAAAAACAGCACAATATAGTCTATAATTGCTCTTTCCCTTATTGAATAAGTACTTATACTTATTTAAATATTCACAAAATGCACGCTTTCTGCTTACAAAACCATCACGCCGTTCGTTTATCACTGCGGCGCTAATCTCGAAGCATGAGTCACTCGCATTCCGACCGATTGTATGAAGACATTATTCTTCTGTATAGTATCTAATATTTATATATTTATATTGTGCTAATGTATTGTAATATTTACACTGTGGTACTGTCCTCTGCTTTCACAAAAACTAACCAAATTCACTCACACATTTAGAAAGAAACCTTATTCTAATCGATAACAAATACAGCTTTATTTACTTTATCTTAATCTGCACATTTAGTATCTACTATTTATATTGTGTTAACGTATTGTAATATTTATACTGTGGTACTATCCCCTGCTCTACAAAAACTAACCAAATTCACTCACACATTTAGAATGAAACCTTATTGGTAGTTAAGTACTTGTTCCAATCGATAACAAATACAGCTTTATTTACTTTATCTTAATCTGCACATTTGAAAAGCTTCCTCGTTTCTTGGAGTTGCAGTATTTTCCAAGTAGTTATTGAGAACTCACAATTAAATGTTGAATGATATTTATTATTCTCTTCGATGCTCCCGATATTCTAGGAAGCAAGAAGTTGTTGAGATGGAGCAACCTAACAATTATTAACGCTAGATAAAAGTAAATGTATTTTACGACCCTTCATGTCGAAACAAGTATATATATATATATAGTATATGTATATGTATAGTATTATATTAGTGCAGACTTTTATAAATCCAATTTTACAAGGTGATATAGAGTTTTTCTATTCAGTATCAGCCCGGAGTCTGGAATTTGTGCCCGATATGGAGATAGGCTCGCCCCCTATCACATCATGGGACGGAATAACGGCGAAAAGTGGGTGCACTAGTTGTGCCTCTGCCTACCCCTTCGGGTATAAAAAGCGTGCGTGTGTGTTTGTCAGTGAGTGAGTGTGTGTGAGTGTGTGTGTGTATGTGTGTTTTATAAATCCATGGGCAAATCAAAAATGTATTTAGACAATATCCATACTAAATCGCCATTGAGGATAAGGTATGTTATTATTATCTTTATATATATAATTCTTCTGTGCGTGTACATATGTCACTGAACTCCTCCTAAACGGCTGGATCGATTTCCATAAAAAAAACTGTGTGTTTTCTGGTGGATTTGAGAATGGTTTAGATTTACAATTCGGTTCGGGAAAATATATAGTGGGACTTTTATTCAAAAAACTTTCGTGCATAAGAAGTCGCGGGTAAAAGCTAGCTATCTTCATGAAATTCGAATACTGCTTCTATATGCACGCTACCTACATTGAAAAAAAAAGCAGAATACAAATGAAAATAATTTATTATTTCAGAGGTACCTACTTACGTGGGGATCTATAACAGACATTGTACCTGTAGGAATTAGAGCACATCCATCAATTTTATCATCTCTTACTGCATATGCGTACTTATACAGGGAACGTGCATGTCGTAAGCACTGCCATATGATAGAGCAATGTATGTTTCAGCCCATCGATACTTGGCAGTGACGTATATTCATTAAAAGTATAAAAATAACATTTAATTTGTTGATAATGTATTTTAGTGTATCTAGATGCTCCAAATCATAAAAATAAACAAACCAAATGGGGTGAAATTGTATTATGTATCCAAGAATAATACTTAAGTAATTATATTCCATGATTATGTTTGAATCGACAAAAATAATGAAAGCTGCGTAAAAAATACATAGGTATGAGTTCCAAAAGCATTTAGAAATGTCTCATTACGTAATTTATTAAAAATAAAGAGATGTTTCGAAGATCATATTCAATACAAAAAAGTTGTAATTAAGGGAACATAACCTCCTAATTTAGCAAAAAATAACTAGCTCCCATCTAAAAACGCATAGTCTGGACACGCTGGGTATCAATAACATTCGGCTGGAACACACATTTTATCATTTTTGTCATATTAAAATAATATATAAAAAAAAATATTGTTCTAGATATCGTTTTTTTATCCACCTGTGGCTCTTGTGTCGAGTTTGTGCTGCCCGCTATAGTTTGTGCACGTTCCCTGTAGAGGGGGGCCGGGAGGGCCGTGGGCACCCTAGAATAACTTGGTGCCCACACCAAGGATTTTGAGGCAGCCTACTATAATTTATTAAAACGAACTATTTTTTCATATCGGCTTGCATGCACAAGTCATTTAATTTTTAAGTCTAGGACACTGGCTAGTTGAAAATGACTTGAAGTACGGAAAATGAGTAGTTACGCCAATGTTTACAATGTAATCTCTATATCACCTCTATACCTGGAAAGACAGTCGAATAGCTCAGAGTTCAAAATCCCTGGAAGTAGCAATTTCTCGGTATTGTATACAATATACGATGTCATAATTATTACATTAAAACACTATCATAAAATGTTTTGTATCTGAGGTGTCCAAATTTTTCATTGTACGCAATTAAATGTTGTTGGAATTTTTTGTAAACTGTGAAGTAAATTTCAGATGCTCTGATGATTAAATGACTGCCTCGGTGGCGTAGTTATATTACAGTACGACTGCAAAGCTGAGGGCTCGGGTTCGATCTCCGGGTCGGGCAAAGTGATATTGAGTTTTTCTATTCAGTATCAGCTCGGATTCTGAAATTTGTGCCCGATATGGCCATAGGCTCGCCCCCTATCACACCATGGGACGGAATAATGGCGAAAAGTTGGTGCACTAGTTGCGCCTCTGCCTACCTCTTCGAGGATAACAGGCGTGAGTGTATATGTATATGATGACTAGCTTTTGCCCACGGCTTCGCCCGCGTTAATAAGTTTTTCCGCGCTAAAAGTACATAAAAACCTTCCCGTTGAATCACTCTATGACTATGACGTTGATACAACTCTTAACAAATAATGCATTAATTTCGACCAAATTTCATTACCATAAAAACGGTTCTAGTGAGTTAATCTTAAAAGATAGACATATACTGTCTCGGACATTTTTTTAGATCATTTCAAGAGGAAAAATTCTTTCATACATATATTTTTGGTATCTTGAACCGTTTTCGCAGCGCACGCAATGGAAGCCCACAAGGATGAATAATTTTCCCCGCTTTTTTCACATTTTCCATTATTTCTTCGCTCCTAATAGTTGCATCGTGATGTTATATAGCCTAAAGTCTTCCTCGATAAATGGTCTATTCAAAACAAAAAGAATTTTTCAATTCGAACCAGTAGTTCCTGAGATTAGCGCGTTCAAACGAACAAACAAACTCTTCAGCTTTATAATATTAGTATAGACTAGCTGTTGCCCGCGGCTCCGCCCGCGTTAAAGCGTTTTTCCGGGATAAAAGTCACGCTTTATATTTTCCCGGGATAAAACGTAGCCTAAGTTACTCCTTATTACATCAGCTACCTGCCAATAAAAGTCCCGTCAAAATTGGTCCAGCCATTTCAGAGATTAGCCGGAACAAACAGACAGACAGAAAGACAGACGGACAGACAAAAATTGTAAAAAATATTATTTCGGTGCATGTACCGTATGTATACTCATATACATGGAGTAAAAAAATATTATTTCAATATTACAAACAGACACTCCAATTTTATTTATATGTATAGATGTATAGATTAAATGCAACTGAGCGTACGACTGAACCAAGACTGAGACCGAAAGAGAGTGCATATCGGTAACTCTTTTTATACACTTAGCTGTCACTTCCGCTTCTTTTTTTTTGTTTTCATACCTGGCCAGTAGTTACCTATGTCACAAATACCCTCACAAAAATATTTAAGTGCAAACAACAAAAAATACAAACACACGAATTGAGAACCTGCTCCTTTTTTCGAAAGTCCATTAATAAAAATTAAAAAGCAAGGGTACGAAGTTCCGCCGCTGTGGAGCGAACGAATTTGTTTTTTCGACGGCTTGAAATTATTAACGAATTCGTCTTACTAAACCTCAATTAAGTACCCAAGTCTCATCATTAAAAATACTGGTATCTTGTATTCCAAATATTTTTTTATGTAGGTGTATCTTCATCATGTGTTGTGGTCGTCATTATAGAGAATACGTGGAAGGTGCCCGTAGTCTCCCATTTTGTGGATTGGGGGTGTTAGAGAAATCCACCACGGTATCCCCTACCTATGGTAAAATATGACTAATGGGGGCCTTTGGACGGTCGCGGGCGGTTAGAACAATCGTGACGCAACTCCAGAACGGACGCCAACGTGAATCACCTCGAGTTGCGTAAACCCCGAGGGTGCCTTTTGGTGCACGGTACTGTCTAAGTCTGACCCGCAATTTTAAGTAGGCCGTTAGGTGACACTGCGTAGGGATGGTGCAGAGGTTAGCGTGTCACTTACCAGAGGAACCCGGAGTCGTTTCTAATACCTCGAAGAGGGCCACCGTCGAGTTTTAGTCGATATGCCGGTGTGAGGTTGGGACTCGACCCAGTAGTCGCTCGATGTCTACCATATTTCCGGGTAGCATAACACTGGGCTGTAAAACTAGTGACCTCAACATAACCGCTTTGCCGTCCTTTGAGTCCAGGCGGTATTAGTTACGGCACTTTCTCAGCGACGAAAAAATTATAAGATATCACCATAACTCCTTCCTGTCTCCTTTATCATAACAGAGAGCTGTTGGATTAATTTTGTTGCGGATTAAAGACTGATAAGTGTTCCCAGAGAATCGCTGAGATTTTCCGCTGGGTGTCATAAAATGCGTATCACTGGTGCTCATTGAATGCAGGAGTGGCAGTGGGTTGGCTGATCTCACGGGCCGGCCGGGATAATACCGATCACCATAATACCTACCTTTATCGTATTTAGGCTATGATTAGGTACAAATATTTCTTGTCTCGTGTTTTTCATAGGTTTGTTTATTTTATTGTAGCCAGGTTTCAAGCTGGGTTTGCTTTTAATTAAAAGGAAAAACAAAGTATCTAATGACGCAGAAAGTGAAAGCCGTCAAAACAATAAATTGTTTATATGTTTTCTCCTTTTATTGATTCGGCAGTTCAGTTTCATTAATATTACATTCCGACTAAAGATTAATATCATGCAATGCAATGCTGAGCACCGGCCTCTTCTACTACTCTAAGGGCTTAGGCCTTAGTCCACCACGCTAGCCTAGTGCGGGTTGGCAGACTTCACATATACTCTACAAGATTCTTATGGGGAATCCTCAGATATGCCATATATATTTTCTTCGCCGTTAAATCGAACGATAATAGGGAAGGTGCAATATTTTTATTTTGCTTTCATTTAAATGATTTTCATGTAGAAAAGATCACGAGTGTATTAAAAAAATGAAATACTATAATTTACATATACATATACATTATACACTCACGCCTTTTATCCCCGATGGGGTAGCAGAGGTGCAACTAGTGCACCCACTTTTCGCCACTATTCCGTTCCATGATGTGATAGGGGGCGAGCCTATCGCCATATCGGGCACAAATTCCAGACTCCGAGCTGATACTGAATAGAAAAATTCAATATCACTTTGCTCGACCCGGGAATCGAACCCGAGACCTCAGCTTTGCAGTCGTACTGTAAAACAACTACGCCACCGAGTCAGTCAGATTATACTTGGTGTTAAAATTTAGTACGCTTAATAGGTATGGCGAGTCAAATTTGTTGTGGAGCAATTTATATAAGTGTAATAGATCTTGTTGCTTGCTTGTTAATTAAAATAATAACGTTGTAGTGGCCCTTATTTTATGTTTTGTTAACATTTTAGTTACAAAATATTAATAAATATTGTATTTCCATCATCCCTATTGATAAACAATACACACGTCACTTCAAAAAGTCAGAGGTGTGTGCCTTAACTATTCCTATTTCCTTAGGTTTTAAAATATCTCCACACCGATTTTTATTAGAATCAATTTAATATTTTAACTTCTTCCTTGTCGGGTGCTGCGTGCAGAAATAAATGCGCTTTAGCCAAATATTTACAGCCAAAGACATGCCTACATATTGATGTAGACGACAATTAACCTTACAAAAGAATGTCCAAATTGAGGCTACGTTTTGCAATTCCAACATAAAACCTTTAATATGTAATGGGTAAAAATAACAATAAACAAACAAATTAAAATAGTTAGGAGCTACTGTTTTCAATTTTATTTTATTTACATTAGGTTGGCAGTGAGATGTACCTCCGTACCTATCCAGAATCCAGATATTGTAGCCTGTAGGCGCTTTTGACATTAAAATAACGAAATTTTAATAATAACAATAATAAGCCCCCTAAAATCCTACCTTACGCCCGAGTCGACCATCAGACCTCGTGGGGGGCGGGCAACGTGTAGAATAGAAACTTACACGGCAAACAAGGTTAAGGTGACCCATTAATATGGAGACCAGAAAAAGTAAATTACGTATAGGGCCGCTGCCCGGGGGCGATCGCCGGGGCACGTCTGTAGCTGGCCACGGGCGTGGCAGCATGCTAGACTCCCGGCTGGGCGGCTGGGCGGGAGTCGGGGACGAGGGGGGTAGGGGAATGTCCTCAAGGATTACAGCCGATAGTAGGAGGAAGGGAAGTAGTAGCAGAGCAGCAACCCCAGCTGAGGATGTTTCGCAGGAGGCATACGTCACCCAACCTGCGACCACCAATGCTGGGAAACCTAGAGTGCGCATGAAATGGGATGATCATATAAATACATTTATCATGCGCACGTATTTCTACGTAACAAAGTTAGAAACAGACAGGACAATGTACTGTACTAAACTTTACGACAAATTCAAATTAGAATATCCGCAAATAAAAGTATCATCTCAGAGGATTGCAGATCAGAGAAGAGCCATATTAAGAAATAAACTTTTGCCAGACACTGTAATAAGTAAAATTAAGTCAGAAGTAGCTCAACAATTAAGAATAGAAGAAGACAACATAACACCGCATTTAATAGTAGAATCCCTTGATAATACAGCTCATTTCGAAGCATGTTCTCAATCTTTGATGTCACAGCCCTCATGTAACCTGCTTTGTCAACCAACAACATCTCCTGTAAGCTCACTTCACTCATTAATATCTAACAGAATTCCAATCCTTTCCCACGCATCTACCCAAACTGCATCACTACCAACACCCACTTTGTTATTAGACGAGGGCAACACACAAAATATATCACTAGCTAGTATCGACACAAAAGACTTAACAAATCAGTTAGTGGCAACGCTCGCTATGTACACAGGAACTGATCCTTCAGCTAGACCGAAACTACCACGGCTTAGGGAAACAAAAAAACTTTATAATTTACTTAATACATTCAACAACCACATCTTAAATGATTTTTATTCCATAGACTCAGATTTAACCCACATACACACATTGGTATATTGCAGTGCGATGGTAATCTGCTCCAAATTAGGGTATAAAATTTCCGTTAATTCAGTTGATTCTATGAGAAAAAGGAGGCCTATAGAAGCACCAGCATGGCAATTAAGGTTAGAGAATGATATCAAAAATCTGCGAGCTGACATTGGTAGGGTAACACAATACATTAACAATAACAGAGGTAAGAAATTAGTCAATTGTATATAGAGTAAAAAAATATTTGAAAAAGCTAAAATATACAGCTCCCATGAAAAGAACAATATAAGGCCCGAAGAGTTTATAGACACTTTAAAACAGAAGTTAGCCTTGGAATCTCAGCGATTAGCGCGATACAAAAAATCATTACAACGAAAGACCGATAATAAATTATTTACAACAAATGAAAAATCTTTTTATAGATCTCTTAACGAAAAACCAAACAATAGCCCGCCAAATTTACCTACTGAAGTTGAACTGAAAAACTACTGGACTAATTTATGGAAAAAGCAAGCCCCACATAATATAAATGCTGACTGGATAAAAAAAGAAACAGAAAGAGCAAACACTATCGAGGCAATGGAATTTGATGATATAACTAGTTGTGATATTGAAATGATTACCAAAAAGATGAAAAACTGGAAAGCAGCCGGTGTTGACAACGTACATAATTTTTGGTTTAAAAAATACACTGTTTTTCATGATATTCTGGCCAAAAATATCTCTAACACCATTAAAGGGTCAGAAGAACTGCCAATGTTCATAACTAAGGGTATAACATACATGCTTCCTAAAAGTAACCATACCTCCGATCCATCTCATTACCGTCCAATATCTTGTTTACCTACTCTTTATAAACTAATAACATCTTGTATAACGCATAAAATCAATAGACATATAGAACTAAATAACATACTTGCAGAAGAACAGAAAGGCTGTAGGCGGAGACATATGGGTTGCAAAGAACAACTTATTATTGATTCGACCATCCTTAAACATGCAACCTCACATAGCAGAAACCTACACCTGAGCTATACAGATTATAAAAAAGCGTTTGATAGTGTACCCCATTCCTGGCTCATACACATCCTACAAATTTACAAAATAAACTCAAATATCATTAACTTTATCAGAGGTGCCATGTCTCATTGGAGGACCACACTTTCACTCACAATCAACTCGGAATCTATTGTAACTGACGAAATACCAATTGAGAATGGAATCTTTCAAGGAGACTCACTGAGTCCCCTATGGTTTTGTTTGGCGCTTAATCCATTATCCAATATATTAAATGATACAAATTGCGGTTACAAATTAATACCACAAACAACAATCAATCATCTCATGTACATGGATGACATCAAAATATTCACTAAATCTGAAAAAGAAATGGACAAACTCATAAACATAACACAACAGTTTAGTACAGACATTAACATGACGTTTGGGTTAGACAAATGTAAAACGCTTCATTTGCACCGAGGTAAAATAAACAATACTATTAGAAATAATGAAGAAAACGCATCGGAACACATTAAATTCATATCAATGGAGGAAAATGACACATATAAGTATTTAGGGTTGCACCAAGGTAAATCAATCAATCATATAGCAATTAAAAACGAACTAAGTAATGAATATACTCGTAGGTTAAACGAAATCTGTAAAAAGCCACTATACTCCAAAACCTTATTCAAAGCAATTAACACATACGCAATACCCATTTTAACCTACTCTTTTGAAATTGTAAAATGGACCCACACCGATATTAGCAGATTATAAATAAAAACCAGGACCACACTTACGAAACATAATTACCTCCACCCAAAGTCAGCAATAGAAAGAATGACAATACAAAGACTAAAAGGTGGAAGAGGGCTGATAGACTTAAAGATACTCTGGGAAGGGCAGATACAGAAGCTAAGACAATTTTTTTACGGAAAATCAAGAACTAGCCACATTCATAACGCAATAATAGAATCTGATAAAAATTTTACACCACTTAATCTAACAGACAAAAATAAAGAATTTATTACGGCGCCCAATGCAGAAAATTCAAAATTTGCTAAATGGCGAAGTAAAGAGTTACATGGTCGACACATTCACCACTTAGACCAGCCCCACATAGATCTTCAGGCCTCAAATAACTGGTTAAAACTAGGGTCACTCTTTCCTGAAACAGAGGGATTCATGATAGCAATCCAAGACCAGGTAATTAACACGAAAAATTACAGAAAATTCATAATAAAAGACCCCAATGTCCAAAACGACAAATGCAGAAATTGCCACCGCCATTCTGAAACAATCCAGCATATTACCGGCGCCTGCCCCAATTTAACCCAAACAGATTATACACATCGACACAATCAAATATCACACATAATCCACCAAAAACTAGCAATTAACCATAAACTCATCCCAAACAAACCCACACCTTATTATCAGTACACCCCAAAACCTGTACTGGAGAGCACCAACCACAAGCTATACTTTGACAGAGCAATATTAACTGATAAAACCATCCACAACAATAGACCCGATATAACTCTTATAAATAAACATAATAAAACGGTATACCTTATCGACATTGCAGTACCTAATACACACAACCTCCATAGAAGTATTACTGAAAAAATAAACAAATACACAGAACTAAAAGAAGAAATAAGTAGAATATGGAAAATGAATAAAGTCTATATAGTGCCGCTGGTGCTGTCCAGTACGGGGGTAATTCCTAAGCATCTACTCCAATCCCTTAAAATAATTGATATAACAGAAAATACATACATGACCATGCAGAAAGCTGCAATCCTAAATACATGTCACATAGTTCGCAAATTTTTACAGGAAGACCTAAATAACCAAACCGTTACAAACCATGAAGTTCACTTGGCCTAGGCCCGTGATTTCATTATATTTACTGAAGTGTCCTAAACACTTTGAGAAAAAAAAAGTAAACAAAAAATAATAACAATAATAATAAAACATTTGTTGCACAAAGAAAACCACATAAGTACACAATTACAAAGTAACAAAAAGATTATAAAACGAGAGAGACAATACAACAAATTAAAGCCAAATAAAAAAAAGGAAACACGACAAATGTTTAATATGCTCCATTCATCCACCACAGCCATACCGTGCTCAGATTAAAACACCACTGCCGAATGCGACGGAGCACCTCGATGGCAGGCAGATGATTTTTTTCTAAATGTACAGTATATTATACACCTAAAGTGGTGTACGCTATTGAATTAATGGTATGACCAAAGAAATAATATGCGATAATGTTTTTAATACTGTCATCCATACTTTGTAAATTACGACATTGCGGTCTTGATGCATAAAACAAAATAATCCAAGATGGCGACGAATTATACCAATTCCAATTCTAATATCAAATCAATAATTTGTGGCAAAAGATGAGTTCAAATTTTGATTCCGACGTTGTTTTATCTTTAAAACCATTGATGTAATGTTTAAAACAAATAATTCAACATAACTATGTCTGGATAACAATTTTGACACCAAACGACCTAAAAACATTTCCCCGACTGCGAAAGAAGGAGGGTTGAGTTTAACAATTGCTGCCAATCGCATGGCACCTTGGGCTCACCGCCTATGTGGCTACTATGGAAGTAAATGATAATGATAGTGAGAATTTTATAGACTCCGATATAAATGATCTTAAAAATATTGAATGAATACTAAATGATGAATAAACATTTATTTTTAATTATATTACCGTTATTTCTCTTTATATTAGATGTTTATTTTTTCTACATTTTTTTATATATAAAAAAAATAATACATATTAAAATATAAAAAAGTGAATCACCTCCGATGGCGAGGCTCAAGACCCAAGCCACCGGTGCTCAGGTATTCAAAGTGAGGAATCTCCTCACAATGCGTGCTGTGTACTGCTTTCTGCACCTGGTTCTTGACCCAGCGGCCAATTGAGAGTCTCTGGAGGTGTTGGACGAGTCTCTTTGGTATGAACCCATGAGCAGAAACGACAATCGGAACAATAATTGTGGACTCCACATCCCACATGTCAGTAATTTCATGTGCCAAATCTAAATATTATTTAGACATTTTGTCCTTTTCGGCCTTAACAAGGTTACCGTCATGCGGATTGGTGACGTCAACAAGTATTGCTCGGTGAGCCAATCGATCTACTATTACAATATCAGGCTTATTGGTAACAATAAACCTGTCCGTGATAATATATCGATCCCAGTACAGCGTTGCATGATCATTTTCGAGAACTGGGTGAGGCATATACTTTTAAACTTTACCGTTATAATTCTTAAGTTATGATAATATAAGTAATGAATAATGATACCTATTTAAACATTTTTATCCCTGTTAAGTTAATTAAAATTACGCTACTGTGATTATTGTGATACCTATTACCTGAATCATTAAACATGACTATTGTAAAATTGTATTTGGTAAAACTAAATTATATTACTATGGATTAATTAGAGGAATATGATATGGGAGGCCTATGTCGGACGTCATGTGGCTGATGATGATGATGATGATGATATCTTTACTAGGTAAATCGTAGTGTATTGTAACGACCGTCACAATCTTCGAACGGGTTTCGTCGTGCCGCGACTCGTAGCATCACGCAATTCTGCGTAGTATCTCGTAGCACGTAGCAGCGAATGGTGATAGAGAGCAATGCAACTGCAGATACTCCTCTATTGAGAGGAGTATATGCAGTTGCATTGCTCTCTCTCAAACGTAAAATACCTTGGGCGAGTGATCCAGGGTATTTTTCTTGCTGACTGTTTCTTTCTTGCTGGTTTTCACTGGCTCGAACTGATATTTCTAAAAACCGAGTTCACTAACTACTTAAGTACTCCAGAGTTATACCGTAAGGAGAGCCTCGGAATTCAGGCCCTTTTCGGAGGACAATTTTCACTACATTACGCGCACTTGTTTGCGTGTCATGATAAGGTATAGAGGTTGTACCTTGGCATATAGGTATTCAAGGGCTCTATATAATAAACAATTCACATGTGTCCTATGTGTGTTACGTAAAAAAAATTTTCAATTACTTATGCAAGTTTACTCATAGTCAACGCACAGAGGAGTTGAATTTATCCGTAACTATATTAACTCTATACATAAGATAACCTACCCCGCTGATGTGCCTACCCACTGCGTTAGCGGGGTAGGCACAACCCTACGCTGTCTTGGCTAGCTTTAAAAAAAAACTGAGAATATTCTCGTTTCTTTCAATATCCATCGTATTTATTCAGTGTAACATTCGAAAGATTCACAGAAGTTTGATCGGGAAATAAGCAAACGTTTTCCGAAAACAACGAGTTATTTTCGAAAAAGAAAACTATCGTAACCAAAATAAAAAAAAGTATTGAAGAGAACCAAAAAACTCGACTGCATCAATATCTGCCATCTTTATTAAATTCCTTGCAAAACTGAGAAGATAGAAACAAGATTGTAATTTGAATATTTCATTTTGGTTTTGAATAATCTTAGTTGACAGTGTTCACAAACGCTGTCAGAGGCATAACACGCTCACTTCTCGTAACTTAGTTGGTGATATATGTAAAGCAACAAAATCTCGGATATGTATATTCGTAATCACAGTTAAAAATTCTTTATTTTGATACCACACTCGATGTATTTTGAAAACATAATTTTTTTTAGATTAGTTTTAGCCGCCGAAAATCCTTAATTTTGACATATATCCAAAATTAAACTTGATACCAAAACGCATAACGAACGAATTGATTTTGAATGCGTGTCATGTTAATTTTTATCGTTCAGTTATAAACTCGGTCCTTCTGTTTATATATTGCCAGTCCTTGATAGTGTTTTAGAAGACTATGCTTTAAAGTATGTACCTACTCTATGTCCATCGATCATTAAAACTATACTCATAACCACGACTTGAAATAATTATTTACCGATATAACTCTTATGATTTTTAAATACCCATTACACTTTCTATCCCAATACTGAATTTACGTTAATCAGTATAGTAAAAATCATATAAAACACTTTGTAGAAAGTGTTCTCGATATCATAAGATTTCCGCTTTATACTATTTATAGTGACACAATAAAAAATAAATACAATTTCCTTATCACGAAATCTCTAAGCTGTAAATGTTACATTTGAGCTTTGGCTTGCAAGCTCCACAATCCTCCACGAATGGTGCGCTCCTCCGACTGGAAAGAATTTTTCAAAATATGAACCCTGAAGCTGTGGAACGGCAGTTAGAAGTCATGTTGGAATCTCCAAGTATTACATGTGTAAACATAAAAAGAACATGCTTAATTATGTAGAACTAATTGTATGCACATTATTCATCGTAATTGAAATACCGTAAAGTACGTTTCAGCATACTGATATTACTACATTGCTGGTTACATAAAATTAAGATTTATCAATATATTCGAAGGTAGATAGATACTTTTTATTTATCAGGTATTAAAGTATTGCGATTAGTAAAGTACATGATAAATATTTAACCAAAATTCATGAATCGAAATTATTAAATTTTGTTCTTCGTAAAGCCGGATGAAACATCAATGAATTTTTAAAAGCACTTCGTGGTGAAAGTGCAAATATAAAAGGCAAATAAAACAATCACAGATCGGGTTCATAATTGTCTATTTATCGTTTAAAATTCATTATAAAGCTGGGGATACTTACTCAAAAATATAACAATTATATATCTACATTTCCAAGGACATTGAAATATAGTTTTGTAAAACTATAATTTTGTAAGCAATTTAACGAACAAACATGTTTTGCTAAAAGATGCACACCCACATACACTACTCGGTTACTTATTGCAAAAGAAGCAAGAGGTAAATACATAAACAATTTAATAGGTACTAAAGAAGCGTAACACCACAATCTATTTAGACTAACAGATGAAGAAACAAATTATTGTTAACCGACTTCATTAACCGACTTCAAAAAGGAGGTTCTGTATACGATTCGTATGTATGTATGTATATGTGTGTATGTTTGTATGTATGTAAATTTGTATGGCCGCGAATTTTTTTAAAAACTACTGATCCGATTTAGATGTGGTTTTCGATGTTCAAATGTATAGTTTTCAGGGAAGGTTTTAGTATATAATTTATGAAGATCTGATGAAGATCTTCGGAGATACACTACGGAACTCTTCAATAACTAACAACAGATGACTGCACATGCTGCAATCGTATATCTATGATGTATTGTTTACACCGTTCCATAATTAACTAACAAAAAAGCAATAAATAAAAACTGTTTAACAAATATAAACCGACTTCAAAACCACTGCAAACAAAAATACAATTAGTTGTTTCTGCGTTTACTTCTAACAAACATCCAAACATTTTCACAAACTTTCGCATTTATAATATTAGTAAGATCACATTATAATTTTCAAATAATACTTATAAATAAATTGTCGAAAACCATATACTTTGAGTGTTTTATCTGATCTTTTTTAAACCCTGATTTCAAGGTGCTCTTTCGTATGTTCACAACTACGTCGCTCCGTACGTTCGTTTCGATTAGTGCCTTACCCATTTCCGATCATACTCTTAAAATATTTATATATTTATTAACCAAAAGCGATGCAAGAGCCGACACCAAGCGCGAGGTATCGTTTGTTTACTAACTAGCAGAAGCAGTCTGTCTAGCAGCGGACCGCTAGGGCTGTGAACCATGAAGTTGTAGGTTCGATTCCCCGGGGTCAAGCAACTATAAAATTGCACGAGTTTCTCCTGGTAAATTTAGAAAATTTCACCTTAGCTTAGATTCGAAATGTTTTAAGGATATTGTGATGGTAGATCTACAGGTCCCCTCAATCATATTGTGATAGAGATACCTATAGGGCCTAAAATGTGAGTGCAACACTCACTAGTTAGGCATCTACCCCTTTGGGGATACAAGATATAAACGTGTGCGTATTCTTTTTCAGGTTTTCCTTCTTCCCTCTGCTTTTATCTTCGTTCAATGTGGAGTCGGCACAACATGTTTTCCATTCATGTTTCGATTTCATATAGTTTTCAAGATCAGCCTTGACCTGACCTCAACCTCTCTCGGGCTTTCAATCCTGAATCGAAATCATGTTAAATATACCTATCAATTTTTTACCCAGCCTGGGAGTCGAACGCAGGACACTTATGAAATAAAGAAATATTTTTTTTAAGAACACAAATAAATAATTTCTATGGTAAACAACCGGTCTATGTTTTATATATGTACCTATGTTTTCTTGGAACATTCGTGGCATCGTTGTGACTACCTGATGTTGAAGGATTGTTCATTTTTTATTAGTTCATAATAAAATGTATGTACTTATTTATTCAAACAACATCTCGAAAGTCAAAACTTAGGCATCAAACCAATACATCAATGCATCAAACGTATCAAAGAATGCCAGTGGCGAGCATATATGCCTAATGCCAGTGAATGATAGCTAACAGGTGTGACGTCACAGGGCGTGTAGCTCCGTTTGCGCGCGAAAATTTTTACTGTCAGTTTGAAATCGCAATTTTTTGTAATAAATTATAATATTTTTACATACATATACATATACACTCACGCCTGTTATCCCCGAAGGGGTAGGCAGAGGCGCAACTAGTGCACCCACTTTTCGCGATTATTCCGTCCCATGATGTGATAGGGGGCGAGCCTATCGCCATATCGGGCACAAATTCCAGACTCCGAGCTGATACTGAATAGAAAACTCAATATCACTTTGCCCGACCCGGAGATCGAACCCGAGACCTCAGCTTTGCAGTCGTACTGTAATACAACTACGCCACCGAGGCAGTATAATATTTTTATATTTAATTAACTCGTGATCTATTCTACATAAAATTCAGGCCAATGAAAGCAAAATAAAAATATTGCATCTTCCGTATCGTAGCTGTAACCAAGTCCGATAGAGATCCCAAGATCTCATATAACCGCACCAGTAAGAGCGCTCTATTCAACATCCTAAGTTGGCCATTCTCTGTGTCTTGCAGACTGACGCCCAACCCTGAGTTTTCATTAATTCTTCTACCACCTATCTGCAGCGCCTCTAACACGCCGCAAGGCTGAGTCTGTTCAAGAGTTATCACCACAACCTAAAAGGGTCTGCCAAATACTATTAAGCGCATCACCGTTGCAACAGGTGACACAAAATATTCCCTGAGAGTTGATACCACGAAACATATACATACATATACACTCACGCCTGTCATCCCCGAAGGGGTAGGTGCGGACGACAACTTAGATACCTGAGTCAGAGGAAGCCCGCAGCCGTCCCTAATGCGCTGAAGAGGAAAAAAAAGGCAGAGGCGCAACTAGTGCACCCACTTTTCGCCGTTATTTCGTCCAATGATGTGATAGGGGGCGAGCCTATTCCCATATCGGGCACAAATTCCAGACTCCCAGTTGATACTGAATAGAAAAACTCAGTATCACTTTGCCCGACCTGGGAATCGAACCCGAGACCTCAGCATTGCAGTCGTTCCATAATGCAACTTCGCCATCGAGGCAGTCCACGAAACATCCACTAAAAACCAAGCAGATGCCTCCGATAGCCTTTGTGAACACTATCAACTAAGATTATTCAAAACCAAAATAAGATATTCAAATTAAAATCTAGTTTATGCAGATATTGACGCAGTCGGATTTTTTGTTTTTATTTTAATACTAGCGGCCCCGACAGACGTTGTCCTGCCCTAAAAAGGAAATAAAATCCTAGAACCCGAGTACAGCGCTATCTACCGGATAGACCACCAAAACCATTCTGAAATCCACCTGAAGACACACAAAAAGTTACATTAAAATCGGTCCACCCGTTTAGGAGTTCAGTGACATGCACGTTTAATATGGTGGTTAAGTATTCTTAAGTTTTCTAATTTTCCGCGCGATTTTCTTATTTTTTTCTTTCATAAGAACTTTCTCCTGACAATACCAAACACATCAAAAAAAGAAATAACGAAATCAGTCCAGCCGTTCACGCGTGATGCCGTGACCAAGGAAAATAGGGATTCATTTTTATATATGTAGATAGATATTTTTTATTTCCATCTTTTTAATTTTCAAGCACCTTTATTATCACTTCCTATACCAAACTTCAATAAAACATATAATAACTTATATAGTATATTCGTAAACACCGTTAAAAATCTTTATTTTCATATCACACTACCACGAACATTATTTCTTAGATTATTATTTGCCACCAAAAACCCTTAATTTTGTTTTTTATTTTATTTTGATGTACCCAGTGTCACTCTCACGACTAAGACGAACTATTGAAACCACTCACATAAAATACCATACGCCGTTTAGGCTTTAGGGCGTGCCAAAGAAATATACATACATACATACAATCTAAAAACATAACCCTCCTTCTTTCGCAGTCGGGTAAAAATACAAATTAATTCTACTTTATATCATAATAAAGGAAATACAAAACCATATCGTTTTAAATATTATGCATAGCTTTCCACACGATATCCGCGATATACCTAATTGGAATGAAAAACGATAATCAATTTTAGTTATTTTAATTCGACTAACTTAATAACATAAGTAATATTATAAGAAAACAATTAATTGTATCTCTGTTATGCTACAAAATATAATATGAACATCAAGAGTGTTAGCTTATGCGTAGCGGAATAAGGACGGAAGTCGTGTAACCTATGAATTACGTCAGTACCACAGGTGCAAGTTAAGGATGCAAACGCGTAGTTTGCAACTTCCATACACCGTATTTCGTTCGCGGACCTCATCGAGCACGCTCCCGATGGTTTACGCATTAAATAGTCGTTGACGCGCGGGAAAACACTATTATCTAATAGACTTAAGGTTAATACACTTCCGAACTCCTGTTGGACACTGTAAATTGCTCAGTTCGGTTTATAAGATTCAACCATGATTCGAAAGTATAAATTTGACAAACATAAACGTAAAAAGAATTTACCCTTGTCGCCGATTACTGAAGATGTCACAAATGAGTCTTCAACCTCAGAGAAATCAAAGCCTGAAGAGGATATTTGGGGCAAAGGTATGTTAGTAGGATAGCGGGCATATATTTTTTTCACGGTCACGTTGATTGCCGTCGCTTGATGTGTATTTTTGTTTATTTGTCATCAGATATCCATCGCAAACGTCTTTGTTAAATACTAATTACTTATTAATGAAGTACACGAGGTAATTGAGGTATTTAATTTAAAAGTGTGCTGATAATAGTGTAATAAGTTTATTTTGTAGTTTTATTTGACGCCCTTAAATGAGTATTTTTGTCGCATACGACCAAATGAGTATACTAGTGCAATACTAGTTGTATTTATTTTCTTACAGAAATTTTGATAATGTTGTTTATTGTGTGTTTCTTGTATTAAATTTAAGAAACTGAGTAAAAATTACTTGATTGTTCTAAAAGATTCATTTCACTACGTTGGTTTCATTTTATACCAATTTTAAATATTGTTTTGTGCCACTCTACAATAAATAGGGACCTACGTTATAATAAACTCAATATGATGCATGAAAAAGACAAAAAAATCACTCTACATCAAAGAGTTAAACTAAGCACTAGTTTTATTGGTTCATTATATAGTTTCAAATAACTATGTGACATAACGCTATCTAACAGATAAATCCGACACATTACTAGTGTCCTTTTCGGCCAAATATTTCTGTTGAGACCCGAGAGTAGTTTATATAGCGAATGAGTTCCAAATAGGCTATCAGGGACTTTAACAGCATGTGACTAAATCGGGCCTTGGTAGATAAGCGGCCATATTGGTTATTTATAAACAATAATTTATACATTTATTTTAGTTACAGAATGTTTAGTCGACTTCTTCTATCAAACTCCATTCAAAACTAGTTAGAAGTATCTAAAATAGGTTTATAAACTTCTTACGAATAAGGGATAAGGTCAATCAAGGCATCAATGTTTTAATTTGAAACACAGAAATATCCAAGACACAAAATTTTGTCTTTCAAATTGTAGTCGCTAAATATATTATCATATTACCTATGGGCTATGGCCCAGCTGCGCGAATTGAACCGTGAAACCAACGAGCTCACTTGAACTATAACTAATCTTATTTAGAACTTTCTTACCTAGACACAAATTTAGTTATAAATGACAACGAATCCACTTTTCCCATGCCATTCGGGTAGTTACAGACAGCAATTATTATTTAGAATATCCAGAGCGGCCTACATTATGTTCTTTTATAGCAAAAACGTAATTTTAGCCTTTATTATAGCCTTAGTAAAGGGGTTCGTTATACTTTTTCATATCACTTAATTCAATGTGAAATATCAAGCATATTTTGTCTATTATTAAACAATAACAACTTGAATCAGAACAATGTAGTTAGTACAG
Source organism: Lapara coniferarum (assembly GCA_949316025.1). Taxonomy (NCBI): domain Eukaryota; kingdom Metazoa; phylum Arthropoda; class Insecta; order Lepidoptera; family Sphingidae; genus Lapara; species Lapara coniferarum. The sequence continues at coordinate 14,616,739 of OX438933.1, read as the reverse complement.
TCAGTCACATAAGTAGCTGAACAAATTCAAAATTTCAAATCGCCTTTAAAGGTTATTGTGCTTATGAACAATAGTTTTTCGCCACTAAAATAAACTTCAAACTATTTACTTTCAATCTTATCACAACTCCACACTTTTCCACATTCACAGCTTTCCTCATACATTTTGACCAGTTTAGGGACCTGACCTGCTCTATTCGGAGATCATTTATTTGATCTATATACTATGTTCTCCTCAGTCACCCCCCTCCATCTGTATCATCCACATTCACTCGATAAATACCTTTCGTGACTCGTCTTTCATCCATCCTCCCCACTCCCATAAACTATTTCCGCGTACTTCTTTCAATATCCACATCATCCTTCAACTTACAACGATCTCTTATCATACTATTCCTCATGCGATCAGCAATAGTGACTCCACCGTCTACATTTAATCCACCACATTTACTCATCTTTCTGTCAAATCTACCATTCCCTACTCATATGGGAAAACCTATGGGAAAACCCATACAAACTTCCATCCCTTAATTTAAAGGGTAAGAGGTAATTTACAAAAAATCCTGACATATATATTTTATTATTCATAACAAGGAGTCTCTATATTATTAACTAAAGGAGTCCCTATATCTATTTTCAGACCTCTAGCATCAAAATTTGCGGAAGTCTCAATCAAACTTCCAGCCTAGTTTAAAGAGTTGGAGGTAAATGTTCCAAATTTTAGATATTTTTTGGTGTTTGTGTACTAATACCTGACTTACATGATACAAAATTTCAGCTCTCTAGAACTATCAGTAAATGACTCAGTCAGTGACGAAATCGATCTCCATAAAATCTAAAGTATAGGAGCTATGCAACTGACTCTTTATATGTTTCATAAGTATACTATTGACATCATATACAAAGAATTCTGTTTATCTGGTATAATCCAAACCAAAGGTATGAGGGTTCCAAAAAAACACGAAGCGCTCCGAGAAAAGGTAGGTAGTGCTCTTGCGCTTCACTACGCTCGTCTTGGCAGGGCACAGCCGTACCTTTTTTATTTTTGTGAAATTTTCTGATGTTTATATAGTTATTCTGCTATTTGGAACGGAGACAGATCCAAAAAATTAAGGAACGTGAAAATAAGTCCAGCCGTTCCTGAGTTACAAATGGTGTAACTAACACGACTTTGTTTGACATATATAAGTATAAGTAGGAAGAAAGATTTAGGATAAGATTTGGCCCCATGCACTAAATAATAGTGTGGTAAGAACAGGAAGACTTTTTGTTTACACTTGACTTAATCATATCATCATATTTAAACAACATCCAAGAAATAACATACTTGACATTGCTGAAATCAGTGGTAAACGGTGGAAGCTATAAATTCCAAAGAAGAAGAAATTATCTGAATTCATTTTATATCGCTTTTTTTCATTGCATTTTATTTCGCCCCTTCCTCATACTTCAAGTACTTAGTTGATAGATTGAATTTGAAGAGAAATATCGAACATTTGATGTCTCGTATACTGTGTGGAAAATCCTGGCGATTTCCATTGCTCTCGGCGAAATAACAAAGGTAAACATTTGATTCCCATTGGATCGGTTCACTCAGTTATTGACATTTTATATAGGGCTATTCTGGCATTGAGTTACTAAATGAAATCACATACTTATTTTCTTGGAAATAGTACTTTTTTAACCCCCGACAGAAAAAGAGGGGTGTTGTAAGTTTAGACTGTGTATCTGTTTATCTGTATGTCTGATTGTAGCTCTCAAACGAATGGACCGATTTTGACGCGGTTTTTTTTTTGTTTGAATGCTAGCTATAGCTAAAATATAATTTATGAAGATCTGTTCAGGCGTTCGAAGATTATCAGCTCATTTTCAACTTTCAAAACTCTGTTTGATTTGAAATTTGGTGTCCTGTGACTTTGGCAAAATTTTCAAGACATGTTTACCTTGTGCTCATGCTGCAGCATCAAATAGTCTGCAGGATATTCAACTCTTCAGCAACTTATAGTAGACATAGTGAGTGTGAACTCATAAGAATGGTCTCAATAAGTACGTGTATGAGGCCAACGTGAAAGATGTACGTGCATCGGTCCCATGTAATTTAATACTGCATAGTAGTGCCATCTGTCGTCGCGACACATGCCGTCTGCCGTCGCGGCACATGCCGTCTGCCGTTGCCTTCTGCCGTCTGCACCGTCCAGCGGAATCACAGCTTTAAGATGATGACACCCCGTGATGAAGAATATAGTGATTTTAAAAGTTTAAATAATAATTAAATTCAAATAACCATAACTCAGTAATAATAAAAAGTTAAATAATAAAAGGGTCATTGTTTTTCGTTCAAGTACCTAGTAACATTTTACTTTTTAGAGGATTTTGTGTCGGGGTATTTGAATTTGAATTTAATTTTTATTTTTCGAATTCCAACGATCTATCTTAAGTATAATTATTACAGGGTAACACATGAGTTATATTTCATGGAACATATAAACATTAATTTTTGTTCATTGTGTGGCTTTACTTGATTTGATGGGATGACGCAATAATTTCCAATTTTTACCGTATCCAAAATGGGTAGCTTGGGGTAAAGTGTGCGCGTAGAGTATTTTTACGTATCAATGGCGTGTAGGCATGTCGTGCGCATGCATACACTTGCCCCATATGAACTGGTTAAAAACGCGTCCGTTTGTTGAAAGCAAACATTCTAGATTTAAAGTGCTTTTATATTTCGAGTGTAAATGTTAGCTAACATTTAAAAATAACAAACACACATACACACACACTAACGACTTTTAGCCCTGAAGAGGTAGGCAGAAGCGCAACTAGTGCACCCACTTTTCGCCGTTATTCTGTACCATGATGTGATAGAGGGCGAGCCTATTGCCATATCGAGTGCAAATTCCAGACTTCGAGCTGATACTGAATAGAAAATCACATTGCCCAAGCCGGGGATCGAACCAGAGACCTCAGCATCGCAGTCCTACCATAATACAACTACTCCACAGAGGCAGTGAAAAAATAACGATCTTAGAAATATAAGAATCACTTTGTTTTTCATTCCTTCGTCGGTTGGAATGCAGTGGCGGTTCAGAATGAGCAGTAATTGTACCTTTCGCATTATTTAATTATCATAGGGTAGCCCGCGTAGGAGTATATAGCCAGCGTCTGCCATATGAGCGCCTGAAAATCGACTAGTAATTAGAAATATTAAATTTTAATCCTACTAATATATAATATTATAAAGGCGAAAGTTTGTAAGAATGTATGGATGTTTGGATGTTTGGATGTAAGGATGTTTGTTCCTCATTCACGAAAAAACTACTGAACGGATTTCGATGAAATTTGGCACACGGGTAGATCATGTCCTGGATTAACACATAGGCTACTTTTTATCCCGGGAAAATATAAAGCGAGACTTTTATCCCGGAAAAACTTTTTAAAGCGGGCGCAGCCGCGGGCAAAAGCTAGTGAATGTATAAAGACGTTATTTGAATGCATTTTAATTGTTAGAGCGGGATGGCTAGGAAGGCCTCTATTTAGTAGTGGACGGCGACAGGCTGATTGATTGATAGACTTATTTTAACTTACTGTAAAAATCTCTTACAGTGATCTGACAGTAAATATCGTATTTAAAATGCGCTGTGTGGTTTAGGAAAAGTAAGTGGAGAAACATGTACGATGACTGACGGACACTGATAATGAAATTGTTGAATATACTATTAAGAGATACAATTTGATTACGTTAATCCTGCATGGATATCAATGTCGTAGCTCAAGCTTCTACGCTGTCGCGATCTAGTCGGCACGAAAATTCTACAACTGTGAGACCGAGTTTGAGGTAATATTTTATATTATCCAAACTACAATAATATTAGTCTCCACTTACTTTGTCTCATGTCTCTAACAGGAACTTTTTATCATATTTTGTTAACAGACACATTCACCCAAAGGGATTTCACAAATTCATGCAAAAACTGTTTGCCGTAATAAATAAAAAATAAACACATAAAAATTGTGTAATAACCTAAAAATTCAAATTGTGTAAAATTGATGTGCTGAATAATAATCAGATTGTGCCACCAGATGGCAGTGCTTACGACGTGCACCTTCCCTATACAATACAGTATACACATATGCGTGTAATCGAGTTCCTGGAACACGCGGGCGTTGGATCCAGCAAGTCAAGCCGGTAAAGTTGATGCGTCTCTCTTCTATTGAGAATATATTTGGACTTATTTATACAGTGATCTAATGTTCAATGGTCCAGTGACTCCCTAGGTGGCGTAGTTTTATTACGGTACGACTGCAATGCTGAGGTCTTGGGCTCGATCCTTCGGTCGGACAAAGTGGTAATGGGTTTTTCTATTCGGCCCGGAGTCTGGAATATGTGCACGATATGGAGATAGGCTCGCTTCTATTACACATTATGGGACGAAATACGCACGGTGAAAAGTGGATACACTAATTGCTGTATGTGTGTAAGCGTGTGGTACAATGTTGTCTAATTGAACAAACAATAACAAAAAACAATAAAAAAAAAAAAATTACATAGTTAATCGGTAGGTAAGTAAGTACACATGCTTTACCGTAAGTACACATGCTTTAATATTATTACGTAAGGTTAATCTGGGAAACAATATTAATACAAGAAATTTAAGCAATACCTTATGTTTGACAAAACTTATAATTTTGACCTCTGACTATACCGGCATAATATAATCTACTATATCCATGAAATGAAATAAAATCCTCCTAACCAGTTTCGGCCACAGCGGCCAATCTCAACGGAGATCAGCCAGGTACGCAGGAGATATTATAGTGCACAAGCGTGTGCGCAATACACAGGTGCACTCGCTATTCCTTCACTCTCATAGTCCGGTGAGACGGCAATCCGTCGTGACCGGAGAGAGATCAGGCGCAGGACCAACGGCTTTACGTGCTTTCCGAGGCACGGGGGTATCACACCGCCAACTTCCTGACTCCGAGCTGCGACTGAGTAATTTTTTGAAGATGGAAAAACCCAGTCACAATGTTTTTTTTTTGGCCCGACCCGGGATTCGAACCCAGGACCTCAGCGCGCAAATCGTACTATCGTATAGCGTACGCAATACAACTACGCCACCGAGTCAGTCACTCAGTCTTACTATATCTATATTAATATTATGAAGGGGAAAGATTTCATTATTGTCTGTTTGTAATGCATAACTTCAAAAACTACTGGACCGAATTTGAAAATTCTTTCACTAACAAGAAGCTACATTACTCTTGAGTGCTATAGGCTACTGTACTGTAGTACAGTACTGTATACTGTACTTTTTATCCCGGGAAATATTTTTATCCCGGAAAAACTTTTCCACGCGGGCGGACTCACATTAAAGTCTAGTTTAATATATAAATAAGTGTCGTGTTAGTTACAGCGTTTATGACTCGAGACCGGCCGAACCACAGAACAGAGATAGAGATAGAACTATAAAGTGGGCGTAACCTTTGATACACTAGTTTAGAATGCAGTACAAACTCACTGTTTGAACGGTCTCAGTCGTCATTGCGCATTGTCAAAGGTTTAATGATTGGAAAAAATATTTAAAAATATTAAAATGCCCTATTATGCTATTCTGGAATGCAAAAATAATAGCCGTACCAAAAATGTGTCCCACGGAGGTATTTCGTACCATCGGTAAGTAATATTTTCTGGTATATTGCTATTTAGTTGAAAAATGTATCTTGATTTTCTATGTCAAACATGACACAAAAATTACAATTTAAAATGTTCCTTATTCTTTTCACTATATGGTTAATTGTCGCAAACGAAAATCAGTTGTTCTAGAATGATTTGTCACCAATTCATAATGTCATCGCTACTCAATTAGTGCATGCATGGTCGATAAAATATTATCGATAATTATTAATTTTTCACTGAAGCGTTATGTTATGCAGAAAAGTACGAAAAGTTATCTGATGCATGATCCGCTTGTGATGCATAGCTGTGGTCGATATAATAATTAATTAATGAAACAATACTAGATTGTTAATTTTCAGTTTTCCAAAAGATCAATTTATTAGGGAAAGTTGGATGAATGCTACGGGAAGGTTAAATTGGTTTCCTTCCAATTTTTCCGTAATATGTTCAGAACATTTTGTAGAAGATGTGTAATGTAAAAAAAAGGGGAAATCAATATTTTAAAGTGAATGCAGAAGCTCATATAAATATTCTAATTCATCAATCAATAAGTAATTATAAGAAAGCCACACACCATAATATTTATTTTATTGTTTTATTTTACTACATAAATTTATTAAAAAAACTATAGGTTATTATTTAAAAATACCCTTTTTAATCTTATCTTACTTCTTGTCTTATTTTAGTAATATCATAAATGCAAATGTTTGTGGAAATTTTTGGATCTCTGTATGTCGGGATGTTTGTTTGGTTTGTATGTTTCTTAGAAGTAAACTCAGACATTTGGCACACGAGTAGATCATAATACCCTTTTTTTTCGCGGAGAAAGTGACTTATTACTATCACCTAGCCTTTCAAGGGAGGCGACTGAGTGGTTTTGTTCGGTTCACCGTGCCTTACGACCCAGCGTTGAGCCACCGGGCCGAGTCCCTAACCTATGTACAACGCACGGCATGCCAACTAAAACTCTGCGGTGGCCTTCTTCGGCGCATTAGGGACGGCTGCGGGTTTCCCCGGGCTAAAGTGTCTAAGTTGTCGTCCGCAGCCAGATCATAATACCCTGGATTAACACATATAGGCTACTTTTATTCCGGTAATTTGCTCCCATGGGATATAATGGATATTTTTTCTATGCGTCGTACTGCGTTTTAGGGGCTTTTCTAACGGGAAAAGCTTTTTATTGAGACAACACATAGTTTTCAATAATTGTTTTTAATTACATATAAATGTGCCTGTCTGCTTTATAGGTTAACAATGTTTGATCAGCTATGTTACTTGATATTATATTATGAGTATTACTTGATATCTCATCGTTAATGTTATTTCTTAGGGTGGTGGATTCCAAAGTAAACCTGAAATCATAAATTTAAACGCAGGCGTATCTTCTTCAAACGAAGCACAAGAAATTGTTGCCCCCAAAAAGCGTAAAATATTACCGAGTCAGATCCAGGTACAAAATTAAACAACTTTTGCTTGACGAGACGAGCATGTCGCTCAACAAGCGATACGACCACTCATAAACAGCACAAAGCACTATTCAATTTGGAATCAATGCAGTTACGCCGAGACATTGCCTCACTTAGTGTATTCTATCGTCCGTGTCTTGGTGAGTGCTCTGGACAAAAGTTTAACCTTAGGCCATCCTCACACTTCCTTAGGGGAACCACGCGTGCTGGCTTGCGAAACCACTGCTTAGTGATTTCTTCTATCTCAGCCCATATCAATCGGGTTAAGAAGTTCGTAATTTTGCTATTAAACTGTGGAACAGTTGCCGGGCACGAATGTTTCCAAGTCTTATGATATTGGGTCCTTAAAACGGAACTTGCAGAAGCTATTAAGCAGGCTGGCATAATTCTGCTGTCCGTCAAAGGATATTTTCTTGCCTTGCCGGTTGACGTTTTGCTTAGACGTGAAGTCTACTCTTACTCTCTTAACCCCAGCAGTGAAATCACTATGATAAGTATATATACTCATTATAATTTATTGCAAACTAGCTATATAAGCTGTGTAGCTAATATAGTATGTGTAACATACATATCTGCAGTATTGAAATTATAAAGTAGGAATTTAAAATATATACTTAAAATTTAAAATAATTTTTAATTTACTGAGTTAAAATTGTATTCAAGACAGTTCCAACAACTTTTCCAGTACTTATCAAATTAATATTATATAATTTTGTTATAAGTCCATTTCATTTATTAATGTTAGTTATAAAACAAACACCATCGATAGGTTTACAAAAAGGTAACGTATGGGTGCAACACTATTACCGGCATGCGTAGCGTACTGGGTGTCATTCAATAACTTATCTTAAAACAACTGCCATTGAGTTCTTATGAATGCCATTGCGATTATACGCCATCTCGCGTGGACTAGCGGTATGAAATCGAATTAAAATCAAAATTCAGACTGAAGGAATAATGTCGTATGAAGTCATGTGAATTTTTAGAATACGAAGTTTATATAATGGCATTAAGGTTAAATTTAATGCAAATGATTTTGTATTATACGCTTTATCTTTATTGGTGATTTTGGCCAATCATAATGAAGAGATGATAGTATGCGAATATATGCATGTGTGAGTTTGGCGACACTGGTTTTCTTAGTAAATTGATGCTAAACTCTATCCATTCTATCTTTAATTCGTGGGCCGAACTATGATTTTGGAAGAGGTGACAGAGATATGTCATTATAGTCGCATGTCGTGCTCAATAGTCTCATATTACAATATGTAATATGAGACTATTGAGCACGACATGTTGAGCTTAATTAATTTAAGGTCATAATTAGTATTTCCTGTTAGGCAGCTTATTGGCTGTGTTCCTGGCATAACAAACTTTAATAATTGACGAAGACACTCTACTATTATGACGTCATTTTACCTTTGTCAGCAATAACTAACACTGGTATTAAGTAGCGATGTAATAAATGTTCGATTTTTAGCATTGCAAATTTCACACAAATGCGAATATGGGATTTTTATTTGACGCCAAAAGATTTTATCATAAGTTACGAGCAATCAGCTGATTGTAAATTTTTCGATAAATAATTTAAAGATACAGTATAATTTAAAAAATAAATGCACCAGATAGTAATTGTAGTGAAATCTAGATAGAGTGGCCTGTGTCATAGGTTAGTGAGTACCTGAGTTACTGTTAGCTGTCTTGGGTGGCCTATAGCTAAAGGCCATGTCTCAAATCCGTACATCAATGCTGGTAACGCACAATATTGATTTAAGACTTTTGTCTTCTAGCACTGAGGTATTTTAGATAAGAAGACCTTGCCTATTTTCATGGACAATTTTCAACTGAGCTGCTTTTGACCTCCATATTAAAGTTAGAACTTGCTAAATGGACCACTTGTCCTAGATAGACTGATTCGTTGATAACTTCGAAAATTGCGTTCTCAACACCAATCGGCATAGATATACAAAAATTAATCATTGGATAAGATTTTGGTCTTGTTAATATTAAGGCCTATCAGGTGAAAAACTCGGTAGAGGTTTTTGAGCATAATGCTATGGCACTCAAATGATTCTTACAAGACAACAATATCGTAGGCAAATCAAAGGTGAGTAATGTACTCACCATTGAAGCTAATTCCAAATCATTTCTAAACAAAAAGCTTGAAGATATCGTCCAACACGGCAGTGAACGACTCGGAGAAATAACATCTCCCTGTCTCACGTATCTGTGTAGTGAAATTGTCTTCGCGCTTTTCTCCTTTACTTGGACTGACATGGTGCGTTGTTGGAAAAGCACGTCAGCCCATCAATGTTCTGATAGTCGATGTGGCTCCGCTTGAGGAACTTCAACACAGCCCACTAACATTGGATCTGCCCTTTGTACTTAGGTACAGATATCGATTTTGAGGTCAATTGGATTTCAAACAAAGAAATTCAAAATGGCGGCCACTTATTTGAAATCTAACATTAAATCTGCTCTGTGTACCTAAGGTCATGCCCTGATATCGGTTTTGAGGTCGGTTGGCCTTAAAACAAAGAAATTCAAAATGGCGGCCACTTTTTTTAAATCTAACATTAAATCTGCCCTTTATGATATGATGCCCTTAATGAGTGGTTTAGCGGGCAACTTCTCTCGTGATGATTTGGTGCGGCAATGTGCAGTTTAAATTAAATTACATAAAAGATATGAGCTAAGAGCTTTTTTGATGCTCTAATTAAAAGTGCAATAACTGATAGGTATTGCTAAATCTCGAGGGCTCCAAACGCTTTATGTGAATGCTGCTGAGACATAATCCAATTTAAAATCAATGTAATATGACGATAAATTTTACAAGAATGTGCGATATTTAATTTGCTGTGTTCATCTTTTCAGAAAACCTCGATTGGGAGAGCCTGTTAAAATCACTGATCAATTTATACACACGTAAGTATTAATCCACCGAAAACATAAATGTGAAATAAGGGTGTCAATGCAAAAATTAAGCATTAAGCTCGGTTTTCGTCAGCCGACACAAATTTCTATATCGTTACCGGTTGAAGGATGATTAGGTGACTAAGATTAAAAGAGGTATGCTGAGATGCTTTGAGTGAGTGGAGAGGATGGATGAAAGACGAGTCATGAAACGTATTTATCGAGCACATTTGAATGGCTCGGATGAAGGGCTACGCAAGAGGAGAACATAGATTGGTCAATTAATGGATCTTCTCCAAAAAGGGCAGGTCAGAAGTCACCTTATCTGGTCGAAACGTAAGGGGAAAAATGTTAATGTGGAAGAGGCGGAAGAGGTGTGTCAAGGTCGTCTCTACCCATCTCTATGGGATAAGGGCGTGAGTGTGTGTTAATGATTGATTTTATGATTAAAATTTTAACCATTTCCGGGACTTAATTCATTTTATTTAAATAACAAAATTAATATCATGAAGCTAATAAGTAAGCACAAAATTTATTGATTTGAAGCGGTACGAAGTTAGCCGGGCCAGCTAGTATTACATTTTATTATAGGCATGGATAAGAGAAGATTAGTTGTAATCTGTTGAGACAAACCTTTAAAATGATAAACTATGTCCTTTTGAGTAGCAACTATACAGAATGACTAACTTATCTGTTCATGTATGCGACACTAGTTTCCTCAAAATCTAGTAATTTGTCTTTAATTTAATTAAATAACGTGAGTTCCGGGTAGTATTCAATTTAAAACAACCAGAATAAGATATTTTCCTGCGGCAAAATGGAGCATAATATATTTTAAGTTCTACTGGTAGTAAGTCTCTCATACGTACGAGTCCGTCTGGATGGGTACCACCACAACGTCTATTACTACCGCCAAGGAGCAGTGTGAATGCACTTTTGCGTTTTGGTTTGTTGCCAGTGTAACTACTCGTCATAATGAGACTTAACGTCTTATGTTTCAGGATGACAAGCTCAGTGGAATGCCACGTAGTACTTTGTAACTCAAGGCGATGTGTATTATTGCTACTGTTTATGGGTGATCGTATCGCTTACCAAAATGAGAACGGCATGCTCGTCTCATTCAATGAATTAAAAAAATAGACCTCTAGCAATACATCGTGACAAGTCTGCATTTAATTCCATGCAGTAGTTATTGCGTTTACAAACACACAGACAGAAAAACAAAAATTCTAAAAACTGTTTTGTCTTCTTCTGTTGCTCGAATAAAGTTCCCCCACCCCGCTGTTAATGTTTCTTCAATATCTGTAATGTACGTGCTGGGGTTCAGTAATCAATTAAAATACCGATATTGCGATATAAACACCAATTAAGGCTTTATTGGTACTAGAAGACTAATAAACAAGCAAAAACACTGCACTAGAGACTACAATATCGAAACGCGCAAATGCACTTATTATTAAATCACTTGAATCGTCAAGCCCCGCTACGGTCGTCGGCGTCCGAGTATATAAGGGTTTTCCTGTACATCTGAAATGAAATGAAATCATTTATTCGAAACCATCAAATGTTAAACATTACTTAGGTTTAGTAAATTTTTAGTCTACCACCAGTTCGGAAACCAGTTTCCACCAGAGAAGAACGGGCAAGAAACTCTGGGTTGCTCTTTTTAAAATCAGTTCAAAAGTATAAATTAGGTACAGTGTATATTTGTTATTTTGTTCAGAGCCGTTCAAATATTTACTTGCTTCATAATAAATTTTCAATTCCCATTCAAGTGTACAACCCTCTCAGGAATCAGGTAATAATTTGATGATCTATACTTGTCCAATAAAGGTATTATTAACAATTAATTTTGAGACATAGTAAGCGAAATGGGCAGACCAGTCCACACAGGCAGCACCCGTTCACGAGTATGACGCATGTGCCAGCCATCGGCCTCCTCAACCTTGTCGCAGGGTACATGACGCCGCCGCAGGCACAGACAGTTAGTGTATGTCATACCGAAGCCGTTTATAATTATGTTATACTAGCTTTTGCCCGCGGCTCCGCCCGCGTTAATAAGTTTTTCCGGGATAAAAATTCCGCTTTATGTTTTCCCGGAATAAAAAGTAGCCTATGTGCTAATCCAGGACATGATCTACCCGTGTGCCAAATTTCATCGAAATCCAATCAGTAGTTTTTGCGTGAAAGAGGAACAAAGTAACATCCATACATTCCTACAAACTTTCGCCTTTATAATATTAGTAGGACTAGCGGCCCCGACAGACGTGGTCCTGCCCTAAACAGGAAATAAAATCCTAGAACCCGAGTACAGCGAATCCACCTGAAGACACACAAAAAATTTTCATTAAAACCGGTCCAGCCGTTTTTCCGCGCAATTTTCTTAACTTTTTCTTTCATAAGAACCTTCTCCTGACAATAATAAACACATCAAAAAAAGAAATAACGAAATCAGTCCAGCCGTTCACGTGTGATGCCGTGACCAAGGAAAATAGGGATTCATTTTTATATTATAGATAATATATACTATATATAAGCGAGGTTGACGGGTTAATAAGCGTTCGCGCACAATTCACAGTATTCGCCTCGATGTCGTTCGAATGTATGAGGGAAAATGTTAGTGTGGAAGAGACGAAAGAGGTGTATCAAGGTCATCTCTGCCCATCTCTATGGGATAAGGGTGTTAGTGTGTATTTGATTGATTTTATAATTAAAGTTTTTAACCCTATGTGGAACTTAATTAATTTTGAGTAGGTATTCAATTTATCTAACAAAACAAATGAATTTCACCCAGTTAATAAGTAAGCACAAAATTTATTGATTCTGGGGCGGTGCGAAGTTACAATTACAATTATATTATGTGTGGATAAAAGAAGATTAGTGGTAATCGGTTGAGATAAACCTTTAAAATGATGAACTAGTATGATTTTTAACACGCTTTTATTAGCTTCAGATGTATGTATGTATTGTATGTAAGTCACTTTTAATCAAAACGTCGGATTAAATCGAAATTTGGCATGCTTATCAAGGACCGATGACAATTCAATATTTTAAACTAAAAACACGCTTTTATAGAAAATCCAATTATAAAATGAGTAAATAATAGATTATTTATCTTTTGTGAAAGGCTACTTTTTACAAGATGGCGCTTTCCTTTATTTTTTGTGACATCTAAAGAACTAGTAGAACAGAATTGAAAAACAAAAATAAATATTAGTTAAAAAAAAACAAAAAGACACGCTTTATCGAACTAAAAAATATAAAATAAATTTGAATTAGAATGCCGTGTAGGCTTAGAGACGCAAATTTGTGAAACGCAATTTATTTGGATGTTTTAACATTCAGAGTAAATAGGTTTGGACTTTGAACCACTTTCGTAAGTGCTATTTCCGGTTAGAGATAAACTTGTTCCCAGTCGTGGGGTATGATTGCAGTATCGTCAGCTTACGATATTATAGAAGCATTGTGGAAGGTCAGTTCGAGGATATCATTAAGTAGGTCCTATTAAGAATAATAACGACTACCAGTCAAATGAGTGAAAATCCATTTTTACACTGTCAGTCGCCATTATTCTCTGATAATGGAAAAAATTAATAGGATCCGTACTTCAAAGTAGCAAATACTGTATTAAGAATTACCCGAGCAAGGCTTTGTCACCCAAGTAATGTATTATGTATGTATGTAATTTAATATTACATACATACATAATACATTACATTACTGTAATTTAATATTAATTAAATTTGTAAAACATACATAGAATTAATATGTAAAAGTAACGATTTCAAAGGTTTTTCACAAAGTTCATATGCAGGGAAATGTCGTTCGGCCAGTTACGTTAACGTGCTTGTATTTCAATGTTAGTTGTTTGTTTTATTTGTTGGACTTTCCTGTATTTTTGTCGTCAAATCTATTCTGCGCGTTTGTTTTCAACATGCTGTAATTACCGGTTGTGAAGTTGTATTGTATTATATATAAGTTTAATTTGTTTTGCCGGGCTTTTAAATTGTAACTAGGACTTTGTCAGGGAAGCTAAAAAAATAAAAATGTAAATATTTACATTACCTTCTGTGAAGAATGGTTTTTATCTATTGGGATAAAAATGGTATAGATGACACGTTTTTGATTTAAAGTCGATTAATATTGTTTTCCAACAAGGTATCGCGAGCCTCAAAGTCCTCCTCTCTCAAACTACACAGGGAATTGCGGCGCATGAGAGTTATATGCACTCATAAACATCAATAGCTGAGTAGTTATATATGCATAATACGAACGGTATAACCATTGATTAAATGTGCCCCACGTACGAATTTACCTCGCTTTCTATGTCTCTATAGACCCAGTCCAGCTTTGAGCAGCTTTCTCAGAAATGTATGATAACCACGAACCGCCTACGTTCTGAGAATTTATTACAATTATTTTATATAATAATATTAGGTTCTCAGATATGAAATAGGCGTTTTGTCGTAGTGGCCACTTTGATCAGAAATATCTCTTCTTTGGTTAAGAATTTAAAAATCTAATTAATCAATGTTAAGTCATTTATTTGTTTTTTCCGGATTAGTTTTGTTTAGCGTCTTTTATAGCATATCATAATGGAAAAGATGGAATATCGCTATCATATATATTTACGAGTGCTGAAAAAACGGCTTGAAGGATTAACGATGTGTATGGCGCCGCGCTGGTGTCGCAAAAGAAAACACGGTAAGATTTTGATTCCAACGTTATCGTTCTGAAAATTTCAACGTTCAGAACAAGCCCCGGGGAGCACCGGAGGCGACCGTGGATAATGAGGAATAAAAGACCACTGTGGAAGCGGATCCATCGCAAACCACTTCACCCTTCTTTCGCAGTCGATTAAAAAAAGCAGACTGTGCGCGGCACGAAATGAAAAGCGCTCTTAATAAAAAAACTAAAATTTTGCATTGAAACTTTTGTTCATTCATTAATTTCCACTTTCGAAGTCATACGTTTAAGAAATTATTTGTTTAGTTTTTTAATCAAATTGCAGTCATTATCGAACCCTAAAATTTATGTTTCGATTACTAAGTATTCGTTTAAAATTAGCCCACATATCATTTGTGCCAAAAAGGCGATAGTCTCGGGCCTTTGACATCAAGGACACATCATAATGTGAAGTGCAGTGGGCGCACATTGCATTAGTTACGAGTGGCGACACTATCTAACCTTTCAGTGTCTTAAAGTGTGAACATACGATAATACATTTACACTTAAATTGCGAATCTGTGTAAATCAATGTTTTAGTAGCCTGATGGTTTTCATTAGTTTACAAATTGTAGGAACACATTCACAATAAGCTTAGCTTAAACGAATTTGGATTGTATTTAATTTTGTCTGTCATTATAGTTTATATTATACAGACGTTTATTTAATTTACCAACATGAAATCAATTTACGAATTGTAGGCTACGACTTAAATTTCCTTTGCCGGTTAAATAATGTAGGTAGTATAAGTATTTTATACTGCATAATACCGCGGTTATCCGAAATTGATTTAAGCGGTAAACAATTTCAGACAGGTATCACGAAACTTTTTGATTTGGAATGTTGTGCGTTGTTAATTATGTTAGGGTAATTTGTTATTAAATAATAAATACCAGTTTCCAAGAATTCAAAACAAGCATCCTGTTCGATTTGATTATTAGCAGAAATTTCTGCTAACATTAAAATTTGATTAGAATACCTAAATATATGTTATTAATTCAATATATTTTTCTCTATTGTATTATCGAAAGGGGGATGCGTATACCTTGTGAATTTATATGAGTAATATTCTGACGATTATGAAGTGGACAGCGAGTAAATAACATCTACTATTCTGTATACCAACATATTTCTTGAGATGGCGATAAAAGCACGATATCCTACAGGGGCTAGAAAAAAAATTAAAAATTACCTTCGGAGTTAATTTTATTAAATTTTCAGCGTTATATGTCCCAAAATATTTTTTAATGAAATACCTACAATATTTAATTAATACTATAAGGTATTACTGTTTGGCTCTCTATGTAAAAGGCATTTATCCCATAACATTTGAAAATGATAACCAACGGATAAAGGTTGCTGGAAGTCGCTGGTCGCAGGCTTCTTGTAACTGGTCGCTGTAAGTCTTTAGCGGGGGCCTATGTTCCCCAGTGAACACTTTATGATGGATGATGATCACGATTATCAAATAGGCAGTAAACAGAAATTTTGTTTAAACCACCCCATATATTGTATACTTACAAAACTCATCGTTCAGTTGATAAGCTTCTATATTACGCGTAATTATTTGCTTTAAGGTTGTTAGTCGTTCTACGCTGTGCCCTCAAATTTCTAACATCATTGGGGCCGTACACTAAATAGTTTAGTACAATATTCAAACTAGGCCGCATGCGCACTTAATCACATTAAGTAAGGTTGTACTTTTAATCGTTGCCTTCCTGTTGTTGCCTGACAGAATAGTGGAAACCCCATAAATCTGTGAGTGTATGAAACAAAGTTAGTTTTCATGCAGGCAACTATAATGCTATTATTGGTACAACTTCCGCTTTGATGTATACAATGCCACTCATTTACGGAATAAGGTTTTCGTTGACACACAAGACCAAACATTGAGTGACGCTAAAATGAAAATTTTAGGCGTTTACTGTTTTTCGTTTTACCATAATGATTTTTTGGCAGATATTTAGGCATTTACTCGAAATTTTACGGTTTTTTTGCGGGTATAAGATAACATTTATAATAATATCCACTTAGTAGATTCTAATGCTCTTCCGTAAGGCCTGCCTTATGTCGAAATACAGAGGGAGGGAAAAACCAACACCAAGTTTTACTGATCAATTTGGGAATCAAATCGGAAGGTCCTGACCTTTTAGAGTAAAGCTCATTTATGCTGCCTCTTGACAAAAGAAGCAATATTTAGCAACGTCTTAACCGTTTTAGCTATGCAAGCCTATATTTAGCACTGCCACACAATATAGGTAATATAGGATTGATAGTTATTTTTCTAGAGATTTTTTCCTCAATGTAAAGTAATAATAATTAATTTCCATTATAGAGTATGTTGCGGAAAAGCAGTACGCAATTGAGAAGCCGAAGACAATCCACGTAAAAGCAGACGTTCATGCCGATGCTGGCGAATATTACGACGATTCAAATAATCAAAAGACAAGAACAACAAAGGGCAATACATATGCCGCATACACTGATACTTTTGAGAAATATTTTGACCAACAACGTTCTTACGATTCAAAATCGGGCTTTACAACAGATGACAACAAATCAAGGCCTATTAGTGAACAATTTGGAAATGTATTTTGTAGTAGTATAGCAAAATGTATATCTTCAGCCATACCTGTATACAACGCAGAAATTGTTCAAGATGAATACCAAGAATACGTGAACCCGTTCCATGAGACATATCAGCCCATCGATTCGCCTCCGTCACCAGCTCCACGCGACTCAGATACAAACATAAAACGAGGGGCGTATTATGTTAAACGTAATGATAAATTAGTTGACCTCAATGAAGACATTTATTCCGATATTTTAGAGTGTTTATTAGGTGATTCGCCTGAGAACACCTTAAATAGCTCAAGCAAAAAAGAACAAACCAAAAAACAGACGACAAATGAAGCAAATATGGCAGAACTTGTTGAAGAGGATCGGAAACTCATTATAGAGTTCTGTCATTTGTTGGATAAAGCAAAGCAATTATTTAACGGTCTTAGGTAAGGATGACTTGTCAATTAAAAATAAGTTGTTCCAGGTATCGCACAAGAAGACGAGGAGTTTGAGAATAAATAATTTTAAACAAATTTCCTTCCAGAGAACTTCCCCAGTACGGTCATAAGCAGTGGCACTCTTATTTTGGCCGAACATTTGACGTGTACACAAAGCTGTGGAAGTTCCAACAGCAACACAGAGCGGTCTTGGATAGTAAATATGGCCTTAAAAGATGGCAAATAGGGGAGATTGCGTCCAAAATAGGACAACTCTACTACCATTTCTAGTAAGCATTTTTTCTTCTTCCACCCTTTCGTAACTCACTCTGATATGGTGTGGGTATAGCACATTTATTTTAAAGCCACACAAAGTATTGCCTTTTGCAAAGCGTTTTTCTTTTGATAGCTATATAACTTGGTAACTTACCTATTTGCCTTCTTGGACGGGCAAAACTCCGTGTGAGATTTTGTAATAAAATTTAAATATGTTATATTAAATACTAAATTGAATCCTTTTTTTAAGCATACTATTTCACATATTTCAGCATGCTTGAAAAAAGGATTTGATTTAGTTAGGTTACATTATGTAATTACTTAGGTTCTCAATCAAACATCATATACAACTTAAGGCTTTGCCATATATGGAGCGGGGTCTGATCGTAACATTCATGTCGCGTGGTCAGGGCGTACGAATTATTATGACTATGTATGGGAATTATTATATTAGCCTTGTAGCATCTGCCAAGCTTAGCTAGGCGTGATGGTTCCCACCAAAACGTGCGCGACCGCACAGCTTGGCGTGGCGTCATCTCTCCTCGGTCACTTATGACAGTTCTGTAATATTCTTTTTAGACAACCCCAACTTAGGCGTTTTCCGCCTAACTCAGGAATAAAATTAGCGTTATGCGATTTTTTAGGTGCTTAATATTTTATGGGTATTTCAGGGGCCTTTTTGCTTGAAAGATTTAAAGTTGTTTTTTTTCCGACTTGCCTCTTTAATTTTTTCGTATCATATTTATTTATCGACCTAGCGATTGAGTGATAGCTAGAACAATTCCTCGTTACTAATAAAAAAAAGTTTCTTCTTCTTCTTCTTTTTAAAAATGGCTCCACCATTTCATCGGTGATTTTGCCAAAAAAAGTTTATAAAAATGCCAGAGTTTTAATAGACACATAGGATTTTGTACATTTAAAATTAATTCGTCATGTACTCTACTTCTACTGCTAGTGGTGACTATTTTATCTATGCTAAGATTGCTATTTATAAATTCATTGGTTAACTGTTTTTGAAATCCAATCCATCAAGTTA
The DNA here is from genome assembly GCA_949316025.1 of Lapara coniferarum. Lineage (NCBI taxonomy): Eukaryota > Metazoa > Arthropoda > Insecta > Lepidoptera > Sphingidae > Lapara > Lapara coniferarum. The sequence continues at coordinate 14,597,648 of OX438933.1, read as the reverse complement.
AGTTTATTTTACACCCAACCGTATGTTTCAAAAGCCAGAACAAGAAGAAAACTTTAGGCCTTTAGGGATTTTTTTAAACGAGGATAAATTACGGAGGAGGTTCGCAAGTAGACAACGTGTATTTTTATGTATCGACACCATGCATATTTTTTTAAAGAATATCTCGATTTTAATGACCCGTTTATTGAATAGGGTATATACCTTGAAATTAGTCCCATGTAAATTTGGAAAAAAATCTAATATAAGTGACTTACTGTTTACTCTCAAATTTTAATGCTGAGTTGTGTATTAATAAGCATGTACTTTATAGTCACACAAAAAAAAAAAAAAAATCACCGAAAAAACAGAAAAGCGAAAAATAATAATCATTTTTTAATTAACCGTAATAACTAATATATGGAGTCGGTGTCTAATTTAAATTGCCAGCTAAGCTAAGCAAATACACGAAAACAATGTCCTATTTAAATTAGGCATCGTCTCCAAATATACGTATATTAAGGCTAAATACGTATATGAAGGTTTACTGGTGGTAGGACTCTCATATGTAAGGGTCCGTCTAGGTGGGTACCTCCGCAATGTCTATTTCCGCCGCCAAGCAGCAGTGTGCGTGCACTGTTGTGTTTCGGTTTGAAGGGCATTGTAGCCAGTGTAACTACAGGACATAATGAGACTTAACATCTTATGTCTCAGGATGACGAGCGCAGTAGAATGTCACGCAGTACTTTTCAACTCAAGGTGCTGGATGGTGTTTCTACTGTTTATGGGTGGTCGTATCGCTTACCATCAGGCTTACTCGTCTCGTCATTCGATGCCATAAAAAAAGTAAAACTAGTGTTCATAATGTTTCTCTTCATTTGTTTCGGTCGTTTAATTTATTTCTTAAAATGTTTTTAATTTAACTTAATTTGATTTTACAGTTTCTTGACATAGCGTTAAGGTTATTTTTTTTTTGGGAGTTGATAGCAAAACTAAACTGTTATTTTGAAGTACGATTATGACTGCTGTCACGCTCCGCAAAGCCTAGCTTGGCGTGTTCAACCCATCTCCGCGTCACGCGACGTGATATGTGAACACCGTGCCACGCTCCCGCCACATTTTCATCACGCCATGCTGACAACACACTTAGCCACGCTTTCTGTGTGGCGAAGCCTTTAGAGCAGTGTTCTTCAACCTGTGGGCCGCGACCCCCTGGATGGTCGCGAAGCTTCTATAGGGGGATCGCAGGTGTTCATGAAAAGTACCTCAGTATAAAAAAAAGCAATAAAGTTGGAAAAGATTGGATATTTATATATATCCAAATTCTAATTGTAAAATTTTGTGCGGATTGAATATTTTTAACATAATAAAATACATGAAAATAGCTTAGGGCGGGGGCGGGGGTCGCGGAATATTTATTTAGACTACAGGGGTCGTGTCATGAAAAAGGTTGAAAAACACTGCTTTAGAGTATACATCAATACCTCAAATTTTATGTGATGATAATTACTTATATTAGTATTAATAATTAAAAAGAAACATTTTTGTTCCAGTTTACGGACAAGTGAATGTGCGTATTTGAATGAAGCATTTGCATTCTACTCTGCGATTCGTGGACGCAGTTATTACACAAAGGCTTGTAAAGAAGACAAGTGCGAATTAATAGTTAAGAAATTACGTTACTATGCTCGGTTCATAGTAGTGTGCTTGCTCCTGAAGAAAACCAAATTAGTCAGAGAACTCATCAAAGAGTTGGAACGCCAGATTGCTGAGTATGGAAATACATACGACCCTGATGATCAAGTCGAATGGACATTGGTTGTGGATGAAGTGAAGGCTTTCATACAAGCTGAACAAGTCGTTACCATCCTTCACCCAGACAACTATTCTGTAGTCCTTTCACACAGGCAAGTTTAATGTTATAAGTTTCAGTTGTTTGCTACTAATTCATGCAGTGAAGCACGTTAAGAACATAGAAATTATCAATTTGTTTTGGATGTAGGATCTTCGTCAATATAATACTTACTTACTTTACTTTCTTCGGCACTACAACCCTTTGTGGGTCTTGGCCTCATCTACAATGGACTGCCATGCGCGGCGATCCTTGGCTATCCTCCTCCAGTTGGTGAACCTTCTAAGAGCCTTGAGATCCTCATTGATGCAATCGCACCATCTCTTCCTTGTCACTATAATACAAATAATAATTATATAAAAATCTATAATATTGTGAAAAATGGGTTTTGATTTCTCTTTAATCCTTGCAGACTTGGACCAGACTCAGTCCCATCAATTGAAAGGAGCTCTCAAATGGCATACAACCTGCAGGAGGCAATGATCATCGGTAATCGCAAATACCAAGTAAAATTTTCTGAGCTAGCCATTGACATGTACCGAATCATTCAGACATTGGAGAGGGATCCAATTGACAATGCTCAACATATTTATGATGAGTCACCAAGACAGCGTTTTGCGTCGACGCCAAATGCACCAACTACAAAAGGTAACACTAGACTAGGTTTTATTTCAGATGTCCGTGATATTTAGGTATCTACTACTAATTAAGATAACATAATCTATTCTAGTTAAAAGTATTTCCTACTTATTAATATTATTTTATCAATTCACATCTCAGAGTCGTTGATCGTAAATCAACTACTTGGCAGTAAAATATATGTAGAAATAGGACGTTTTTCAACAATACTACAATCACCGATCTTAAATTAACAAAAAATTGCACCAAACATTTTGCACTTTGAAAGGAGAAGATGGTTTTTAGATATAAACATCCTACTATCCTACTAATATTATAAACGCGAAAGTTTGTAAGAATTTATGGATATCTGGATGCATGGATGTTTGTTCCTTTTTCACGCAAAAACTGCTGAACGGATTTCGGTGAAATTTGTTACACGGGTGGATCACGTCCTGGATTAACATATAGGCTACTTTTTATTACGGTAAAATACAAAGCGGAACTTTTATCTCGGAAAAACTTTTTAACGCGGGCGGAGCCGCGGGCAAAAGCTAGTTTTTTCATAATATTTTTAAAATACATTTCTGTCTTCGTCTTACAAATTCGATTAATTATTGTAGTTTACTGGAATAATAAATCGCTAAAAAAACTTTCATGCAAGCAAAGCGGCAACTATTACCTACTACTACTAACTTGTTCCTGATTTATGGATCAGTAAATAATTTTTGGTTCCATCGTACTGGTATCTCATTAATATATTAAGGCACGCAAGGCGGTAGATAATTAGTTGTGTTAGAGCAACAATATTAACAAATTTCAGTATCGTTGTAATGCTATGCAAATTTTAATGGTTGTATAATTTGACATTTATAAAAGGGTTGCACTTTGCGAAATGCTTAGAATAGATCACGCGAAAGTTATTGCTTTGTGCAGTTATGCGATTTGTACTATAAGTATAAGTGCTATCTATGTCTCTTTTATTTTTAATTTTAATATAAAATACAATTTTCTCACATTTAATGTATATGCATTTGTAAAAATAGGCAGTCATTTTAACCAAAATATTGCTAATCCTATATCTATATAATATTGAATGCGTCCTAGCATGCAAATCTGCTTCGGACACGGCCGACATTCTCCGAGCTTTAGCAAACTTGCGTGATTGGCGCTTGTATATTTCAACGGCATACCAAAATATTAAGTTACAAACGTGCGTACCGCGTATAACATGCACTCATATCGTTAATAACGTTTAGCGTAGAGACTCACTGCACTATGCAATGCGCACCACGTAATCTTATAATTGCAAAGGCGACATTCATATTAACATTCATTCGCGTCGCGTCCTTTAATATGGAACCAATTATGCTATGCTGAATAAAGCTGAACTGAACAGGCAGATTTGATCATCTTAGTATGTTATTGCCTGTAGGATACTTGGAAGAGGCTTCGCGTCGTGAATCTGCCAATCCCCACAAAATCTTACTTTACAAGCCAGCGGCCAACCAGGCCCTGGTTTACATCGGTAGCGGAGTATTAGATCTTCTGACAAACGGAGCCCTCCTTCTGTATATTTCCGGGGATGGATACACATGTTCTACACTACGGTCATCAGAACCAGGTTAGTACTTTTACACACACACACACTCACGCCTGTTATCCCCGAAGGGGTAGGCAGAGGCGCTACTAGTGCACCCTCTTTTCGCCGTTATTCCGTCCCATGATGTGATAGGGGGCGAGCCTATCGCCATATCGGGCACAAATTCCAGACTCCGAGCTGATATTGAATAGAATCTCAATATCACTTTGCCCGACCCGGGGATCGAACCCGAGACCTCAGCACTGCAGTCGTACTGTAATACAACTACGCCACCGAGGCAGTCAGTTAGTACTTTTATAGTTACATAAACTTATATTGCTATACAAAATCTTCAATCTGGTCACTAGCTTCAAGGGCGTTGAAGCTGTTATTACTGGTCATAAAGTTAGTTTGTTTATCAAGTTCTGACTTGAGAAGTAGTTTGAGTGTTACTACAACTAATTATAAGACATGATAGCCAGCTATCGATCTACCTTCCAATGCCAAAGGGATTCACGTGTTACATTAATGTAAAAAAATATAAGAAAAAATAATGTTGATTCATAGGAGTATAATAGTTTAAATGTAAACAAAATATCTGATCAAATTAGTAAAACGCCAAAGGTGACAAAAAAGTGTCCTTATCCAGTTGAGGATGAAAAACGAAGTCACCAAAAAAATGGGCAAAAATATACGACGTTGATGTACGTCATATCGAGGGTTCCTAAGTAAATTTTAAAATTAAATAAAAGTAAATCGTAAATCGCTTCGTCTTACGCCGATCAAATTTACGATATCGCACAAACACGTAAATAGTCACAAATTTGTTGTTTAGTCACACTGTATTAATTTTAATTGTTCGACATTTGGAACTATTCAGCACTTGATTACACGTGTGTCCATTCGCGAAACTTTTACTTTAAGAATAGATCGGCCACAAGTTGGCATGCCCGTAGTAGGGGACGTACAAAATTATAGGGCCTTCTTTTTCAACTCAAAATATAATAACTGATTTGGTATATTATATTCTACTAAAAGTAAATAGTACCTTCATGAAAGAGCCAAGGCACTGCCAATGCTTAGCCATCCAGCCAAGTCACTGCCCATGCTAAGCCAGCCAACCAAGGCGCTGCCAACGCCAAGCCAGCTAGCCAGTCACGACCAGCCATTTTCCTCCACTGCACCACAACCTAGCATTCTTGCAGCTAGGCCTATGTTAGTGGGATGGGGCTTTTGAATTTGTGGTTAAAGAAACTTTATGCTCAAAAGAAATTACATTTGAATTTAGAATGTTAAATGTTTTTGTTTGGAAACATAATATTAAAAGGAGGATTCTTTGTTTTGCTGTTGTCTAGCCGGCAATAAACGATATACTTCTTTAAGAGTCTGTAGTTTAACTTTAAAATAGAGTTTAAGCCCCTTCTATTTCACACTATAGCACGTCATACAGGCACGAGATAATAAATGGCATGTAATTTTTGGATACAACTATAAAAAGAACTAATAAAACCTTGAGTTCCTATTATCCTGAGAAAATTAAAAGACTCTTCATTAAGTTAAGTTCTACTGATATACATAAATTGCAAAGTCCAATATCGTTTTATACATTTTTGTTTACGAAGACATGATGACGTCATCACAATATATAAAAAAAAAACATTTTCAGGTTACGACATGGGTGGTATAATTACCACTTATAAGAACGACACATACCGAGATGGCAAAGACCAGAAGTCTCAGACAAAGTTTAAAGAAGTCCAGTGCATATATCCTGGAGACCTCTTCCAATTCAGTCGGTCGCCAATGTTTATAATCATTGATTCCGACAATTCCTTCGCATTTGCGAACATGCCGAAAATTTTCGGCTATCCACAAGTGACGCTTATGTCACCCATTGAACTACCTGCTCCTTATCAAGGTATGTGATGTTTACTTGATATTTTATAACCGTATGTTTTATAATATAGCTTCGTAAATTTCATAAAAAAAAACTCGATCTTATTCGTTACATTATTTCTTTAATTCAAAAGATGTCACTAAAACCTAACGTAAAATATATTTTGGTTCTATGTCGTACTGATTTTACATCAATGCTATGACGAATTTTACTCAATAAACTGTATTAATAAAATTCTATATGTTCGCAGATCACAAACATCAAGGAAGCCTATTCACTCTGTTCCTTCACGCACCTCTCGTAGCTTTTTGCTACATATGTGAAATCCGCAGTACCTCGCTGGCACATTGGGATCGGGTACTGATATTTATTGACAATTTTATGGCAGATGCCCTCACCTTGTTGATGAAGAACAGACCTGGTAATTACGAAATATTCTAGCTATACCTACGTTGCTTCTATACTGAACATTTTCATGCCTAAAAACGGGAACTTTATGACGATATAGTGCTTGGCATTGAAACAATAGGGAAGATGAAATATTTTTATTTTTAGTTCATTTGAATGAATTTTATGTAGTAAATCATTAGTGTATTAAAATGCTATATATTATTGCCAAAAATTGTGGTTTCAAACTAACAGCTTAAATTTTCGCGCGCAAACGGAGCTACATGCCCAATGATGTCATATATGTGTCACTAGCCATATATTTTGTTCACCGGTGGAATTCATAAATGTATAAGTTTGAACTTTCGAGATGCTTTGAAGACATCAATGTTATTTCCGTACTTTATGCTCCGGAGTAACTCTACTTTTAACTATACACAATTATCATGCACATCATTCCATCATCCATATCATTTGATTTTTCTTTTATTGTTTGATGGTATGACCGCCCATAAACAGAAGCAACGCCGCACGGAACTCCGAATTACAAAGTACTGTGTGGCACTCCATTGCCTCATCACCATAAGAGCCATAATATATTAAGTCTCCTAATGCCCAGTACTACGCTGGCTATAATGTCATTCATACCTAAAGACAAACGTGCTTGCACACTGCTGCTTGGCGGTAAAAATAGGCATTGCGGTAATCCCTACCTAGACGGTCCCTCGCATACGAGAGCTACCACCAGTAAATGTAGATATACCACGAGTATCATGATTTGGATATAACCGATTGCATTCTCACTATAAGACTCCCTCTTTGGATCTGAAATTACTGCTTTGTGTTGCTGCTACTAATGCTGCTGAACAAAATGGAAATAAAAGTTTTACTGTGATTTACACATGCTGTAATAGTCCCTTTCGTTTCCACACATGTAAACTCTTTACATTCACCAAAAAAATGACAACCATGTCAACATGAACTTTCGGCAGGTTACTGTAGTCTGGTTTTGTGAACCTTACTTCCATTTGTGTTCAAAAAATTCAATTAATTTTCACACAATGCATACTCGTAGCAACCCGACAAACAATAATTGTTCACCAGAGGAGAAAAACTTTTCATTTTTTTTTTCATTATTTACTTGCGTATTTATGAACCTAGAGTTGCCGTTTTTGGACACAATACGTAGGTACATATTTTGCTGAATAAGTTTTCTTAAACGGCATTAACCTAAAATTTGTTATTGCGCATTACGGTATAAGTTTTTTTGGTCAATTCCCATTGATGTATTAAAAGATTTTTTTTACGCGGCGCAAAAATGTAGTAACCTACGCTACTTTAAGCAACATTACATTACATTTATTATTCTCTGATTTCAAAGAATTCAACTCTACAAAATCTATTATCATCTATGTATCCTATTATAAGTGGACGATAGCCTTGTTGGGTATGAACAGTCTGCCGAGACAATGTCCGGAGGTTCAAAGCCCAAGGCACACACCTCTGACTTTTCGAAGTTACGTGTGTATTGTTTATCAATTATCGTTCCCTTTAACGGTGAAAACATCGAAAACATCATAGAAAACATCGTGAGGAAACCTATATACCTGAGACTTTTCCCTAAGAATTTCAAGGGTATGTGAAGTCTGCCAAGCCGCGCTAGGCCAGCGTGGTGGACTAAGGCCTAACCCCTCTCAGAAGTAAAGGAGGTGCAGTGGGCAGTATATATAGTACAGGGCTGATTGCATTGCATTGCATCTTATTATAATTTTCTTCTTTTTCAGATCTCAGCTATGTTGCATTCATTGGAGATGACTTTATGCGCTTATTGATACTGCGCTATATTTTTTGTGAAACGACGCTGCGACTGCACCGCGCCTTCCGACCTAGGAACACTCTGCCGCGTTGCTCTCCGCCTCTCCCGGAAGAATTGACGGATCATCCTGCCCTCACAGGCATCATCATGGACATTGCGAATCATTTTCAGGTAAGACGAAGTACCCATATATTTCTGTCTAAATTTTAAGTAATTTCATTAATTTTGCCCTGCATTTATGCTACGCGAAACCTGGGGCTGAGTCTGCTGAGTGCGAATTTTGTGAATCTATACATATAAAAATTAATCGTCGAAATTTATGTAAGCACATAATTCTAGAACGGCTGCACCAAATTGTATAATTATTTTATTTGTGTGTTCGTTATTATCAGGACGTTTGTATTAAATAAAATAAAAACAAAATGATATTTTTTTTAAATCTCTTTATATAAAAAGTGAGAGAGCGAATGAGACAGATGACTCTGACCTTCAATATATTGTCAAAACATTAGCATATTGACGTTCTGTTGTTCAGTTTACATTAACATAAATGTATACTTCCTAATATGGACCTACAGGGAAATAAACCAACAATATTTTTGAACTCTATATCTCCGCCATAAGACATTACAGACTTGGTAAACAGCTACCTTTATATACCATAATTTATTTATCTATTTAATAAAAATATTATAATAATAATAAAAATATCCTGTTTGTACATAAATATTAGAATTAACAACTGTTTGACTGTTTCGAGTCTAATGGAGAGGGTCTCGTCATTGGAAAATCTATCGGCCAAAGCTATTTACTTACTCGATACTGCTAGAATTTAGTTTCAATTTGATTTTCAGGTCCGCAACCAATTTGACGACATCGGGGCTGCCGGACCAGCTCCAAAGGACTAAGACCAATATTATGAACGCGCAATTGATCCTTGCAACAGTTTTAGCTGTAACCTTAGAATAATAACACAGCTGTAACATAATTTATTTATTTTTTTATTCATTAATTGGAAAACCAACAGCTAGAATACATCATAATAAATAACAATGGTTAGAGGAAACAAATCGCCATTTACAGGTTTTCACGAGTATGTGGCAGTATAATATATTATTACAATATGTCGTCATCGGCTCGAGTCATGCTACATTTTTTTTTTTATTAAAGTAAGAAAGGCTTAGCAACCGTCGCACTGAATTCATACTTGTGTTAAATGGGTCTACGTCGATTTTTTTGCAAATTGTGTTAAAGTTCCTGCTTGCTCGCACCATGTAAGTATTTTGTCTGTAATTAGAGAAAACCGGTGGGATTTGTATGGGAGGATTGAATCTAATTACTTTACGCGGGATCCTAAAAGAAATTTTGCTCTTTGAAAATAATGTTATATTTACTTCCTAATATTAAGACTATGATTGTTCGTAGTCTACATTAGATCCTAAACCCTACAATTTGATGTTTACAGTATTAATATGTAGTATTTAATGAATGTTTTGGAAATTCCAAGTTTAAATATAAGATACAATGTATAGTTTATTTACACTTGTAATACTATATTAATTTATAAACCTATGTCGTATTTCCAATTATTATAAGCACCTATTTACAAAAGCTTTTGTTCTTCAATTATATTTATAAAACTACAAACATGAAACCCTCATTATATATATACTATGACACTGCTTGTTCGATAAGATTTGATTGATGTATTATATATATAAATCATATTAACTATAAAATATTATCAATGTTCAAATACTTATAATAAACTAATGTTTTATGCATTACTACTCTATTTCATATAATAAACTTGTTGGGAGCACGCTGGCGAATTAGTAAAGCGAGTATTATTATGATTTATGAACCAATTCCTATTTTTTTGTAATAATTAAACCCATGATATAAGTGACTATGATATATTAATAAAAATAATTAAGTTAAATGAATAAAAGCGGACGGCATATTATGTTGCGCCATTCCACGGTCTTCGAGTTTATGCAGACATTTTATCACATATGTTGGTGTTTAGTGTTCATAATATATATCCACTGCATATTTAATTGGTATTACTGTTTTTAAAAAATAAACATACATATTGTTTAACGTTTGATGTTATTGCTAAAATGTTACGTATATTCGCTAAATATTTAACAATAATATTATATTATATTCCTGTTTATTGTTAAAGAAGTCATGAAATATATATGTTACTGTAAAAGCTCGTATGTTAGTGTATCTTCAGTCATACTAGTCCTTTTTAAAAATTACCAACGTAAGGACAAATGCAATAGATTTCATACCATGAGATATTTTTCTGCCTTTCACCAATATAGATTGTGTCATGCCAGATATAGCAATTAGGCTTCGGTAAATGTTCTTTCTAGGAGTAAAAACATCATTTATTTTAGTTATCTACCACCGGTGGAAGGTCGCTCATAAATGTTAGAGTCTATTTGGGTGGGTACCACCGCAATGTCTAGTTCAACCGCCCAGAAGCAGTGTGAATGCACTTTTGTGTTTCGCTTTGCAGGACATTGTAGTCAGTGTAACTACTACACATAATTATGAGAATTAACGTCTTATATCTCAGGATAACTCAAGGTGCTGTATGGTGTTACTACTCTTTATGGGCGCTCGTATCGCTTACCATCAGGCAAACGGCATGCTCGTCTCATCATTCAAAGGCATAAAAAAACCTATCTACCAGTTAAGTTCCGGGGTTCTTTTTTTCAACAAAACTAAAATAAATATTGTAACTTCAAAATGTACGAAATTCAGTTTTATGTTTAAACATTCATTTCTGGCATCAGAGGTCACAGTTCAAATCTAGCATTTTTTTATACTTACGTAATCTAATCAACCTATAGGTTACTGTGGTATACCTATCTTTCTTTTAAAATGACAAAATACACAGTGTTAATTAATAGTTTACATATACTGAGTCCCCGGAAATAACGACTCGGTAAAAGTTTGAACTGTATGATTAAGTATATCAAAACATTTATTTTTCTTTAAGAGCTAGTGAATATTACTAGTCAAACTTAGGATTTACTATAGTTGGGGAATTTAAATAAATAATCATTTATTGTTGCGGTATGCTTACGTGATACACATACAAGAAAAATAAAACAGTTTACAGTAACATATATATAATATGTCGCTACGAAAATATATTTGCTGCAACCATCTATTCCAGCTGTTAGATTTTAATCATCAGAATTTATATATTGTACTATTGTAAGACGTAGGCCATTGATGTATTAAAACAATACATAAATGACGTAGGCACACTTTTTATGTTACTAGTAGTGCTCGCGGCTCCGCCCGCGTGAAAAAGTTTTTCCGGGGCAAAAATATTTTCCCGGGATAAAAAGTAGCCTATAGCACTCAGGAGTTATGTTGCTTCCTATTAGTGAAAGAATTTTCAAAATCGGTTCAGTAGTTCCTGAGATTAGCGCGTTCAAACAAACAAACTCTTCAGCTTTGTAATATTAGTATACTAGTATAGATATATGACGGTACGTACAGTCCAAACGGTGTATGCTCGATCACCTTAAGGTTCTAAATAAGTCGCTTGCGGGTCGTCTGTCAGCATCAAGTACCTTACAACTAAAGTAGACAATAAGAGCTAGTTATCTGCTGCTTCCTGTGTGCGTCTTCGAAAATATCGCACCTGCTTGGTAAATATGGAAAATGAGCATTTTATCTTGAAAAATTGTACTACTAGCATAAATTTGTGGGATTGTACCTACCACTATGCTCTCGATGTAACAAAGATCTCTTCCATTCATATATAATATTATCCGTATTTTTTTTATGGCAACGAATGACGAGACGGGCATGCCGTTCACCTAATGATAAGCGATACGACCACCCATAAACAGTAGAAACACAACCCAGCACTTTGAGTTACAAATTACTGTATGGCATTCCACTGCGCTCGTCATCCTGAGACATAAGATGTTAAGTCTCATTATGTCCTGTAGTTACACTGGCTACAATGCCCTTCAAACCGAAACACAACAGTGCATGCACACTGCTGTTAGGCGGTAGAAATAAACATTGCGGTGGTACCCACCCAGACGGACTCTTACATATGAGAGTCCTACCACCAGTATAAGAGAATAATAATATAAATTTTTACAGTCTATGTTTACCCAAGAAAAACTATACTTAAAATTAAAGTTGTTTATTTTTTTGTAATTCAACAAAGAAACACTGTTATATTATTTCTGCTCTTCTTAAATTTTGTCAAAATCGTCTCCAATATTCCTGAGCATTTGCCACTTTAAATCTATTCACAGATTTTAACCAAACCGAAAAATCTCTTCCTATAACCAATATTTGTCAAAATCGTCTCCAATATTCCTGAGCATTTGCCACTTTAAATCTATTCACAGATTTTAACCAAACCGAAAAATCTCTTCCTATAACCAATAAATATTTTTACTGCGTATACAACATTGTAGTATAGTTTGTTAATTTATTATTATTGAATAATATTGCATAATTATATATAAACATAACCCTCTATTTTTTTTGTTACTTTAAATAACACCTTATAATTTATTATAATGTAATAGGAATCAATCATGTTCTTATTTTAAAAAAATATCAGTAACGCTATTTGAACATTCTAGTCTAAATAATGTTAATTGTATACACTCTTTAAAATACTTCAAATTATTGTAATCTTACGTACTTATAATACATATTAAATAATGTGTGTAAATGGTGTAAAAGAAATTCGATTAAATAAAATAAACAAAATTCAAGTGTTTTTTATTATCGACTTCGCATACTACGCATATTGACTCGTCAAGCCCCGCGACGGACGCCGGCGTCCGAGTATACAGGATTTCCTTATGCATCTATTTATATAAGCGGGGTTTGACAGGTTAAACAAGAACGTGCACGAACTACAGATGGCAGCACAAAATCGGCACAAGAGCCACATTTGGCTGAAAAAAGAAACTTTTCAAATCTATAATGTATTTATGTATTCTCTTAATATGACAAAAATGATAAATGATGGGTTCCGGCCAAATATTATCGATACCCAGCGTGGCTAGATAAGGCTTTTTTTCGTATAATATATTCGTTTTTTCGTATATTACAATCAAACAGAGCACGATATTGTCTTATGCTCTTCAGAATTTATAATACGACAAGCGCCATCTAGCGGAAAATACGGAAAGCTCTGAGCTAATAGCTCTACCATGGAACAACAAACGAACTGGTATCACGTCTCCCTTATTCTTAATACGTGTATATGGCGTAAAAGAAATTCGATTAAAAATAATTGACTAAATTCAAGTGTTCTTTAGAATAGATTCAAATACTACAAATATAGTTGTAACTGCAGATCTAATAAATTGTACATTAGATTCCTAATAAATAATAAATTAGTAATTATAACAAACGTAGACCAAGCTGGATTGGTATTTAACACGTTATTGTTCGACGAAGCATATAATTTAAAAAAAGCCCTCATTTGCAAAAATTGCTTATTCGCTTAAGTATCCATATACTTACTTGATCTCAGGTAAATATAAAGATAATTATATATACATTTTGGATTATACATCTTATTGTAATATTTTCGAATATTACAATCAAACAGAGCACGATATTAACTTATACTCTACAGAATTTATATTCCGACAAGCGCCATCTAGCGGAAAATATGGAAAGCCCTGAGCTAACAGCTTTAACATGATGCAACTTACGAACTGGTATCACATCTGCTTTATTCCATCCACAATTCCATCCACGATAACCAAAACTGATACAGTGCTTTCCCATTCCGTCGTCTGATGCTGCCAAAATATTATTTGTTGTATCTTTTATTCGTCGAGGAAAATATTATGATTTTCCAAGTATGAATGTGCTGTTAAAACTAATTTTACAATTTACCGAAGTAAATAATAAACCTATAAATAAAAAAAAAAACTAAAAAACACGCTCTATAGAAAATCCAACTCAAAAATAGGAAATGATTTGGAATTAAGAATAGTGTAAATAAGAAAAAAAATTTTTTTATTGTAAATAAAGCGTGGGGTGCATGGTGTCAATAGTTATAAATATTTGATGGGCACATAAAACATCTAAAAAAGCACACACGCTTTTTTACCACGCTTTTTCGCATTTAATAGTCACTTGCAATTTGTAAAATATATATACTTAAAAAAATAAGATAACAATAAAATACCTACGCTCAGTTTCTTGGTGCTTCCTCTCAGGTCAGTGGGCTTTTTCGAAGAACTGGTAGAATATTTTAGTGTCTAAAAACATTCTTAAAAATAATAAAAGTAAAAGTGCTCTCAGGAGCCTTATTACTTCATAAATTATTTGAATTTGAATTTATGGCATACGTAATAATGCAAGAACACCACTCAAAACATTATATATATCTTACTAATATCGTAAATGCAAAAGCTTGCAAAAATGTTTAGATGTTTGCTACAAGTAATAAGAAACAGTTGAACTAATTTCTATGAAATATGGCACACTGGTAAACCATGCCCTGGATTAACACATAGGCCACATTTTATCCCACAATAACTTGCTCCCATAAGAAATTATTTAAATGGATGGCGTTGGCGTCTTACAGGTTATGAATTGTTACAGGATTTTGGGGACTGTTGTAGTGGGAAAGGCTTTTTACGCGGGCGAAGCCGCGAGTAACACCTTGTATGTCATAAAGCCTTACAAGAACAGGTAACTATGCAGGCTACAATCATATAAATAAAACTAACGTGGTGAATAAATGGGTAAACGTAGAATACTTATTTTTGAGTTCCGTACCTCAAAAGGAAAAAAGGAACCCTTATAGGATCACTTTGTTGTTCGTCTGTCTGTCCCTTTTCCTGAGGAACGCGTATGAAGTCGAAATTTATATCAAATACTCAGGATACGGTTTTTACCAGCTGTGAAAAAATTAAACTTGTGAGCCAACGATCAAAAGATATGACCGTTAATGTCACATATTTTGCGATTCCCCAAGAGACTCAAAAGCTATAGTGTCTTTTCCGTTGACTTAGAATCATGAAATTCGACAAGAAGCAAGGTCTTAGAGCACATGTAAAGGAAAAAACCGTAAACATGTACATCAATAACAAAAACAAGCAAATTTTCAAATTTTTAAAATTCGATCAATTTTGAGGAGCTATTTTGAACTTATAAGTATACTTAGATACCTTACTTGCAAGCTTGTCGGAACCCTCGGTGCGGGAGTCCAACTCGTACTGGTCCGGGTTTTTTTTTTATCAACAAAAGATAAAAGTAAAGGCCTTAGCGGATTGTACTGATTTGATAAGAGTATGAAGATATCTACTTGAGAGACAAACTGTTATAAATCTATACTAATATTATAAAGCTGAAGAGTTTGTTTGTTTGTTTGTTTGTTTGAACGCGCTAATCTCAGGAACTACTGGTGCGAATTGTAAAATTCTTTTTGTGTTGAATAGACCATTTATCGAGGAAGGCTATAGGCTATATAACATCACGATGCAACTATTAGGAGCGAAGAAATAATGGAAAATGTGAAAAATGCGGGGAAAATTATTCATCCTTGAGGGCTTCCATTGCGTGCGCCGGGAAAACGGTTCAAGATACCAAAAATATATGTATGAAAGAGTTATTCCTCTTGAAATGATCTAAAAAAAAGTCCGCGACAGTATATGTTTATCTTTTAAAATAAACTCTCTAGAACCGTTTTTATAGTAATCAAATTTGGTCGAAATTACTGCATTATTTGTTAAGAGTTGTATCAACGTCATAATATTAATCTTTATACAAATAAATGTGTTGGATAGACTGATTCAACGGGAAGGTTTTTATGTATGTACTTTTAGCCCGGAAAAACTTATTAACGCGGGCGAAGCCGTGGGCAAAAGCTAGTTATAAATATTGTAGTGGCTTCTATTTTTTTCGATGCGTTAAATTGGGGATATAGGGTTCATTTACCATGTCGTTAAGCCACTTTGTCGAGCCATAGTTAAAAAAAGTGTTGCCTGAACTCTCAGATTGTTGCTAGCTGAATCTATTTTACAAAGTTTTGTTATGTTTAAAGCTATTTGGAGTCTCATTTTCTACAAAATGTACGGCGATTTTTTTTATTTCTGAACTTAAACGTACTGCAACGTGTAATGGGCCCATAGTTTATTTTAATCCTTATAAGCAACAGGATCGATTGACATAAAAAAATAGCATAAATTGCCCATTATATTGCTGACTATATTTTTTAAAAAATTGAGAATGTTAATCTTAATCTCGTCAAAAATGACAGACAGTCTACTTAGAAAGTTTTTTTTATAGCTACAGTGGTTAAGGTAGCTAGCTGCTCTACCTCAAAAATCCACCCTGCATGCTGCAAATGGTCGGTTACCATTCTCACAATTATGAAATGAGTTCTAATGGCTTCTCAATCACCGTGGACGAGTAAGAAAATGTAGCATTAAAATCTTATTACTCACACATGATATACATTATAATATATAGGCTAAGAATTGACACATCTTACATAACAATCGCTAAGTACTAGTGTCCGCAGGTATACGACAAACATGTTAATTGTTGTATATATGTTTACACACATACTTGCAAACAAAAATATAGGAATTTAAATGAACGAGTCACGCTTTCAGTGAGCTACGTTGGTGCTCACTTTTTGGATCACGTTCAAGGAACAATATTTAAGTACTTAGATAATTGATTCGGGTAATATGACCTGTACAGGTGCTGTCTACAATATTATAGAAAACTCTCCTGCATATAAATGTATCTCTGATTACAAACCAGACCTTAGGAAAATATATAATTCGGCTTATACTTTTGAACGATGACGCGAAATACATACCAAAAATAAATTCACGCCCAATCTTATATTTAGCGCGCTTGCTCGGTCCACGTCTTGTCGGCCAGTTCAACCGGGATTTTGTACCGATCGCCGATAGTTTTCTTATGAAACAAAAAATAACAAAAGACAAAAAGCGTCGACGCCGACGTACGTCATCAATTATTAAACAACAAAGGATGGAGTAAAGAAAAGTGGTTCGACCGCCCCAAGGTAATCGCGGTGAATTAATAAGTTCAGAAATAATCTGCCCAGTGTCATTAATACACAAACTTATTCACACCTATTTCCACACAGGCCCACGCAAACATAACGTGTTTTCAGTCACCTATGTTCAGTTTGGAATGAGACGTTGTGTTCTGTGTTTAAACGGTGATACAGTGTCAAACATAATTTTGCTGGGCCCGTGTCGCGATTTGTAAACGAACTCTATGGACTTTGTTCGGTATCATTTTATTTATAACGATAAACTAAATAAATTAAATAAATAACGAATAATTAAACATATGGAATCTGAATTGTCACCAGATAAAGAGAAAGATTTTCCGCCAGTGCCGATAAAAACTTATCAATGGGAAGATTTACGACGCGCTCGTGAAGCTGGATGTTACCCTTGGACACATCTGCTGAAACCTCCGTTGGAAGGTGAGATCACTGCAGAAGATATCATACGAGAGACAACACCGAGAAGAAGCATGTCGCGGGAGATATCAAGGTCAAGGACGCATTCTCCAGTAGACCACGAAGTCCAAAAGATTCTTAATCTTGATTCCTCACCGGGAAGTAGTCGTAAGCATGGCGAAGAAGGTGAGGATGAAGGTGTCCACATACCAAACTTTTCAAAAGAAATATCAATAGATGAAGATGACGTAACTATAGAGCCTATAGTCGGGTCCAAGCGACCAGAGAATCAGGCCAGTGTACATTTAGTAACTCCAGTAGAAATACCTAAAACAAACGTTTCACCAAAGAGCATACTAAAGCGTCGCATACCAGAACAACAGTATATCGGCGTCACAGAAACAAGAGAGAAAACAAAATGTTGTCATCCTCTGGTAAACAAAATAAAACATTTAGCTGACAAAACGTTACACAAATTAGATAGAAGTGAACTTGAAAAATCACCACTATCTAAACGTAAAAAAAATGAAGACACACAAGAAATAAGACAACTGAAATCATCACCAGGAGCTGTCCGAAGACAAAAATTCAGTGCTATTAAACTAGGTGACTCGGACGAAATGAGTAAAACTATGAGTATAGATACTCCGCCTCCTAGGAAGAAAAAAGAACACATATATGAAGACATAGAGGAGTCGAAACAGGTCACAGAAAAATCGCTTCATTTTTCACCTGATATTGCTCAACAAGATACGACCAAGGCCGTTGACGAAAATGACAATAACAAAGAAAATGAAAGCATCGCAGAAAAAAAGTCAATCGCGTCACAAGATCCGAGCCTAGTAGCGGAAAGTACTTCACTGGGTTCTGCCGAACACGTCATGGAAAAATTACATAAAATGGATAATGTAAAAAAAGAAGCAGTATTGTTAGACGAAGAAATGGATCAAGATGAGCCGAACTTGGACGAAATATTTCAAAATCAACTAGATGAGCGAGGGCCCAACAACGACTCGCCGAACATCACCATCACCGAGATCACGGATGAAGACGTGGAGACCAATACTGACACCGCATTATCCACCGTCGTGCCCATAGAGACGTCTCCAAGTCCCAGCCCACGAGACGATGGAAAACGGAACATTGAATTCGTTGAGAGACGATGGTCTAAACCCAGCAGGTAAAGTAAAATTATTTTTCTTATCGTCCTGTAACATTTATACTTCGAATACGTAACAGTGACATAACTACAATTATACAACACATGCAAAGCGAGCGCGCTTGCCTACTGACTGTCTGATAAATATAGCATCGTCCGAACGGTCTTCCTGCACATCGGGTAAGCTCTTTAAAATTGTCATCAGTGGACAGTGCTCGCCGTTGCTCTCACGTGTGTTATTAGTTCATTTACTGCCAGGCTTTAACAAGCGCGCTTACGATTCATCTCACGGACCAATGACGAGGTCCGTAGTTTACGGTAAACGCGTAAATATGCGTCGGATGCGGTAGTTCGTAGTGATGAGTAAGCTTCGGCGATGGACATCCGAGGGCGGCACCCCGTTAGAGAAGCCGCTGAGACCGACTCGAGAGGGCAGCGTCCAGCTGTACACGCCGGACGTTCGCTGCGCTTGTCAATTTTACCAATGCGACTCGTTACTGCCTGAGCGCGTGAATCCAGTGGGAACTAGACCGACGTCGCGAGCCAGCAATTTTATTTCGTACGATAGGTAAGCTGTACCTACATTCAATTTTCGGTTTTGAGGACATTTCATTACTAACGTTGAGAATTGCAAAATATATTCGAATGTAGTTTCAGCCTGGCAACCGCTGCGGCTAAAACGAGCGCCAGCAACTCTGGCCTAGTTGTGACACGGCTCTGAAAAGTTTAAATATAACTCTAATCTTTTGCGACGAATCAAAAATTTGCGATGTGTATTATATTTTTTATTACACTCTTTGTTTTTGCTTGCGCGCAGCGAATTTACATAATATTATTATAATTGAATATATTTATTTACACATTATTTGCGAATATATGTGACATGTTAAATGGACTATACAGATGAAAAAAGCGTGTGTAATTATTTAAACTTTGAAACTTGTTTCAGTGATCACGAATATGAAATCATCGAAAAACCTCCACCGAACATAATATACACAGCACCGAGTGTAGATGAAAAACCAATTTTGACTAAAACGGATGACGAGCTATCTAGTACGACATCACTTGAGAGAAAATGTTTACAGCATACTTCTGACGAAGATGAGCACCCGGAAAATAAAGAAATCGTCCATGATGAAAGTATTACAGAAATGACGGATGCTGAAGCATTACAAAAGGATATTGAAGATAGATTCTTTGTAAACACTCCATCTACGATGTCAAGAACGGACTGCGAAGTAAGCACTAGTCAAGTTGATTCCTCGGCGCTGGAACACTTACCTTTAAAACGTGATAGTCGTACAAAAGTTACTGATGGTGGCGATAGTAGGATACAACAACGTTTTAAAGAAAGCACGGGAAAATTAAAATTACAAGCTGGAAAACTCAAAACTAAAATAAAAAATATTAAAACTCACAAAATAACAATGCCAGAGAGGCCAAAATTTAAAATGCCTGATCGGCCCAAATTTTCGCTTCCTGAAAGGCCCAAATTTAATTTGCCAGAAAGAAGAAAATTCAGTATGCCAGAGCGACCGAAGTTCAAAGCGCTAAACCTTTCTGAAAAACTTAACTTTGGTGACCGGAAGAAGTTTACATTACCTGAGAGGCCTAAATTTAATGTACCAGACCTGCCTAAATTTAAAATGCCTGAAAGACCCAAAATTAATTTCCCAAGTCTAGGTCGAAAAAAAGAATATAAAATAGAAACTGATTCTACTAGTTCAGTGACAGATTTAAGAAACGTGGCCACTGTAGATTTTGAAGCCAAAACTTATCCAAGACTTTTCAATAGAAAAAAAAAATCTGAACTTCAGAAAACTTCATCATCTCCTACTTTGAACAGGGAAGACACCCCGCCCGCAACTTTTACGTTCACTCGTGTCAAAAAACCTAAAGATAATTCTGAGCCTTATATCTCCGACAGTCCGGAACAACCCAGAGAATATGGAACTGTAGACAACGAAGAACCCGAGTATGGGAAAGATGCTGAAATTAGAAGACAGTTTGAAACTACTTATGATTTTGACAAATTACCCGAAACATATATGGATAATGAACCCGAAGAAAATAGTAGCTACGATCGTAATGCTGCATCGACACCAGATGTATCACCGTCTAAACAAGAATACACACCCGTGATAACCGAAATTAACAATGACGAATTTTTTGTACGACCGAGAGGTATTTCTCGCGAAGATATTCAAGTAAGAGAATACTTGAGCGACGAAACACGACAAGCTTTTAAGAATCCGAAAAATGTCCTAGCTTTAATGGGCAGTAGTTCGGTAGTGAATGATGATAGCATGTATATGAATGATGCTGAAGTCGATCCTGAGCTAGTTTTTGATGACAACGAGCAAATCAGATATTCAAGCGAAGATTTAAATGACAAAGACGATGGATATTATACATTCCCACCAGTGAGGCCATCGCGTGCTAAGCGGAAAAAGAAGGAGATTGATGACACCCCGTATATCGATGAAAGTGTAAATAATAGTATGCATTTCACCGAGGTTGACCTTCGATTGTCCGATGAACATACAGGGCAAAATACGAGTGAACACGTTGGCAATTTTGAACCAATAGAAGTAGAGGAGGTTTTCAAGTTTACTCCTACAAATGATTTGCATTCTATACACGAATATGCCAACGATGATGTCATACAATATCCAGACAACGTCCCTATACAATCTCAGACTCTGCCTATGCCACCAAAGAGAAAAAAGAAGTTCGGTAATAAGGACCTTGTGCATTCTTCGTTGAATGATTTCAAGAATGTAGCTTCAGCCAAGTTGTGGGAAGAACCGCAGGAGCAACACACAGACGATGTGAGTAAACTTTGAATTAATTAATTTTGGTCACAAAGTACCTCTTGGGTAAATATTTGCTGGTGGTGGAATAAATTTTGTATCCACCCGTATAACGACCATCAAACACAAGTAAAACCCGCCCTAGTGGCCACGTAAGTGTGTCACGTTCCGGGCTTCAGCCTGTGTATATCGACTTCACACACGTCAGCATAATTATGTTGCCTGACGAGGGATAATCATCTCTCGTGAGTCAGCACTCTATCTAGATCTCACTTACCATCAAGTTCATTGGGGTCACATTGTCGAGCCAATATAAAAAACAAATGGTCTCATGGATCAAGTCTAGGTCATAAATCACCTGATTTGAGATGCAACCACAGCGCATAAACTCTAGCAATACCCTACATATACGCATATACAGCATCACTCCCTTTTCCTTATTCAGGGTAGGCACAAATGTAACACACACACATTTATGTTGGTTCCGTTTTAAAATTGTAAAAGGAGCGAGCGTATTGCCATTTACCGGCCAGACTCCGGGCGGATATTGACTAGAAAAGCCCTACAACACTTTGTCCGACCCGGGATTCGAACCCGAATCTCAAAGCTATGGTCGTACAGCGCACGCAATACAGCTACGACACCGATGCAGTCCAACACCAGATAGAACATTAAATTACAAAATGCCACTTATTTAATCGCAATGCACTGCGTTCACATCTTTAGACATTATGCCATATCGTCCAGTAATAATAATAATAGCTACAGTATCCTTGAAACTAGAATTCAACCGAGCTTGCACATTTCTGCCTGGCGGCAAAAATAGATAGCGCATAAAGAGGCGTATTTACCATGACGTTATAACTATTGAATTTTTTCGTTAGGGATGTTAGAATAAATACTTGTTATGAATAGTTAATAAACAGGGAAAACTCAAAAGATAAATAGGACGTAGAGTTTGTATTATATTATTTTTTTATCTTTGTATTATAAACTGTTCGACGAAAGTGAAGCAGATAATGATATATACATTTACCTATAAGTGAATATTCCGTGTATGTAATTAACTTTGGCAGGCGTCCAGTACGTCCTGTACTTTTGGATGAAACTGAGGAATATATTTTGGGATGTTTGGTTTTATCTCGATTGTTGACCCAGTTAAAAACAGTTATAATATGTATGCTGCTATTCATGTCAAATCACATTCTAGAAGTTTGTATTCAGTATAAAAACGAATTCTTAGTTTCACAATTTGGGTGTTCGAGGCATATGAGAGCCTATGGCCTCAATGAGAAATTGTGTACGTATAAGTGGCCTCAAATTCGGGGAAAGTGGTAGTATGGTGACTGACATTGGCATTAGACCAGGGTAACGCTCGGCAGAAAGAACCTATACTATACTATACCAGCCCCGTATTATATTTCTATTAGTGGTGGCTTGTGATTGGCTCATTGTATTTAGTTCTTATTTTCGTTTATTGTAATAGCTGTGAGCCACCCAAATAAACTGAATTAAAATAAAAATAAGTAAAAATACTGCCCTCTGCTAAGCTCGGGTCTCCTCTAATTCTGAGAGAGTCCACCACGCTGGCCTAGTGCGCTTTGGCAGACTTCACATACCTTTGAGATTTTTAAAGCAATCTTCCCAGGTATGCAGGTTTCCTCGTGATTTTTTTCTTCACCGTTAAAGCAACAGATAATTCACAAAGAATACACACATAACTTTATATAAAGTCAGTGGTGCTACGTACCCATGGGTTGGAACCTGCAGAGATTCGTCTCGGCATTCAGTTCCACTCACCGCTAGGCTATAACGTCGCTAGACCTAATAGTGATGAGATACCTATATAACTGTTTACTTCCCTTTTCTTTTATTTAATAATACAAGACATATTGAAATAATATAAATTATAAGTAAAGAATATTATTTGTATATTACTCATATCTATTGAACCATAGATATGATGAATCCAGAAAAGGTTATAATTAATTACGTTTACTGGTCAAGAGTATCTTGACTTCAGTTAGGCATTAATTAAACCATTAGAAAATTAAATTATTTCTTCACTGAAACATAATAATGCATAAACTGCTTATAGTGTGGAATCAACACTTATTATGTATCCTGATTATTATTATTATAGATTTTTTACTTTTACAGTCATACTACTGTAAATTCAATCACATGTTCAAACATGGCTAAAAATCATCGTATTCTTAATTTCAATTGAAATAATTTTAAAAGCTTATCGCATAACAGGTAATCGGCTTCCGGAATCACATATAATTAAAAGAGAAATTTACGTTTACTGATCAGTATCTTCTAGTTAGCTGTGACCACAGCTGTGACCCGTAAATACTTCTACGTTATATTCGCCCTTTATGCAAATCAATGGTGTTGTAACTGCCTCGGTGGCGTAGTTGTATTACAGTACGACTGCAAAGCTGAGGTCTCGGGTTCGATTCCCGGGTCGGGCAAAGTGATATTGAGTTTTTCTATTCAGTATCAGCCCGGAGTCTGGAATTTGTGCCCGATATGGCGATAGGCTCGCCCCCTATCACATCATGGGACGGAATAACGACGAAAAGTGGGTGCACTAGTTGCGCCTCTGCCTACCCCTTCGGGGATAACGGGCGTGAGTGCGTGTGTGTGTGTGTGTGTGTGTGTTATATTCGCCCTTTATGCAAATCAATGGTGTTGTAACAAGCAGATTTTGGGTTTTGGGAAAATGGCTTTCATTTCATAGTCATGTAATGGTTTGACGCATAAATTCATAAATCATGGAAGTTCATCTTATACCGACTATTATGTTTTTGAAATTTTATCGTGTTACTGTCTTATTATCGTTGCATTTCTCTCTGACAAACGTACAGTTTACACTATCTCTATAGCTTAGTTATGTAGCATTACATGAGAACTGAGAAGTACGTCACTTCTACGCAATAAAAATAGTATTTCCATAATGATGTTGGCAGGACCAGTCGTAATGTAATAGCTAACCTGCGTCCTCAAACATCAGGTAGCTGACAGAATTAATTTGAAGAGAAATATTGGACATAGGCAATGAGGTGTCTAAAGGCGTTTATCAATTTGTCTAAGAGATACGCCACAAAAAAAGTAATACAGATTGATAAAAAAATCTTGACATCTAATTTCTCAAAAGGCAAGTCCAGTGACGTGTCATGCAAACTTGTTATAT
Organism: Lapara coniferarum; assembly: GCA_949316025.1. Lineage (NCBI taxonomy): Eukaryota > Metazoa > Arthropoda > Insecta > Lepidoptera > Sphingidae > Lapara > Lapara coniferarum. The sequence continues at coordinate 14,572,868 of OX438933.1, read as the reverse complement.
TCATAGTATTTATAGTTGTATTATAGTATTAAAAAAGCTTAGTTACAGTGTTTACCATCTCTTTCGTCATTTAGTTGTACACACTGCATGTAGTGTGTATTTACGTGGATAAAGATTCCAATGGTAAGCGCAAATATTTATGTAACAATTATTTATTTGTCTGGCTTTTTAAAATAAATACTGCTGGTCTTGTCATTTTTGGCCTGAAGCCAATTTACGTTTGGATTTATGGTAAAAAATAAAACTAGTTTAAATAAATGGCGCAAGATATTATTATAAATGCACTCTAAATAATAATATTTATAAAATTAGTAAGACAATGTTTTGTTGGTGCAGTTGAAGCAGATGATATAGAGACTAGAAGTAGCTTTAAACTGGTAGGCGGGTAACTGTTCACGTTAGTACTTAGTATGTACTGGGCCTTAAACAAGATGCCTTTCTCTAATCGTTAACGCTAATAGAAAACAAAAAATATATGGGAGTGACATATCGTAGCGATAAGGCTAACGTAAATACACACATACATACATAGTATCACGCCTCTATCTCTATCTCATAGGGGTTGGCAGAAACTATGGATCGCCACTTTGCTCGATTCTGGCACACTACTTTCGCTTTCTCTACCGTCATCAATCTTTTCATGCACTCCCGCCGGTTCAGGGTACTTTTGCACTGGCCTTTACTTCGAATGTCAGATGTCTGACATTCGAAGGTTCGATGCGGTCGACCCCTGCCGGCCCTTCCATTTACACTCGCCTTATATATCCTTTTTGTCAGTCTCCTATCATCCATCTTTTCCGAATGCCCAAACCACCTTAGCATACCCTTCTCAATTTTGATCACTAAATCCTCTGTCGCTCCACACATGTCCATCACAAATACATTCAACAGTATAGTATAATCTTCAAACTCTTTGGTCTATCGCGAGGTGTAGTCTAGTATGGTAGCTTTTGCATACGGCTCCACTTAAAGCATTGGTTTCATAGAATCCCAAAATATTGTACAAAACATATTGTTCTACTAGCCTCGGGCTGCTGCTCCGCCTGCGTAAAAGTGTAACGTTTGACAAAAAGCCAAAATATCTCACATATCGCTCGACCCACTATTTTATTAATGTTTAACGTTAGCGGTTAGCTTATGATTTTACGTATCACCGTCAATATTTTATTAGCATATACTGGAACAATTGTGAATCTTTTTTGATGTAGCAAATTAAAATCTTGTTTCTATCTTTTCAGTGAATTTAATAAAGATGGCAGATATTGAACGCAGTCGAGTTTTTTGTTTTTTCTTTTCTTGTAGAATTATATTTTGTATATATACAAATTTAATGGATTTCTTCAATAATACGAGTTATATTATAATGTTAATAGTAATCACCATCAATGTTATAAATTGATGTCAAATAGTTTCAATCCTTGCAGTTACATCATTCTCTTACTATCAGAATATCCCGAAAAATAAGACACGTAAACATGCTGCGATAATTATAGATTCTGATGCCGCTAACACGTCCTTGCTGCTGCACAAGAGTCAATTTGTAAAAGTATTTTGCTTTACAAACGTTGGTGTACATATGTTTTTATATTCGAATATTTGTAGATTAAAGTTTGGCATTGTTTTTAAATTAATTTGTCACAGGACGGATTGTTTCAAAGAAATATAATATATAGTACTTTTTATTAATTTACCTACTCTGCGAATGAAAGGGACTAAAAAAACCTAAAAAAATGTACAAAATATCCACTCATATAGGTACATAATATTATATGGCAGTATTTCTTTAATTTTATATTCACACCAGATTTTTTTCCAATTTCAGATAGTCGTTTATCGAACAGAACATGAATACATAGTGCCCCAAGGCGAGAGTACCATCACTGAGCATAGTCCTCTGCCTCCGCGCCGTAACCGCTCTCGCAGCTCGAGAGGTACTTCACTTTGCGATGACGATAGAACTTCTCATGGAGCTGAGTCACTAACTCCCGATACACATGTCGCAGTGACTGATGAGATGGATCCTATCAGATATACACAGCGTGAAAGCCCCGGCTATGCTACAGTTGACAAAGGTTCTTATACCAGCAAAGTTGTCAAAAGATCAGTCAGCAAAACACCCCCAGCACGCCGCCGAAAGAGCAACAGTTCAGAACGCAAGTATTATACAGTAGGATCATCTAAAGGGTGTCCTGATCGTCCGCCACGAAAGAAATCTTCAACAAGTCTTATGACTTTGAACAGTTATAATAAACGATCAATAAGTGGTGATCTAACTCAGTACGTGGAAATTGATGAACCGTTTGAAACACACAAAGATCTAAAATCTGGAGATATCGTTAATAAAATGAAGGATAGGCCGCTTCCACCTCCGCCGCGGCCACCCAGAGGATCCAGACGTAGGAGAAAAGAAAGAAGTACTTTTGAACAAAAGTCATTCGAATCTGATAGAACTGCTGAATCACCAGTGTCATCAACAGAACAAAAAGAAAGTACCGAAGACGTCGTGGAAATTGAGGTGTCAACTCAAACTGATCCTTTACCCGACGACGTAGATTTTGAATTAGGAGCAGATGAAAATCTAGATGTATCCGTGACTAGCTCTTTGAGAGACATAGTTAATGAGGATTCAATTATCAGTAAAAGTTGCACTAAAATAGGAGAAAGCCCACGTGTCTCACGTCCTGCTTCCAGATCTGAAAAATCTTTAAAACTTTCCGACCCAAAAATATCTGAAATATGCAAGCCTAATATAGGACGTACATCACCGGCCGTTATATTAGTTGAAAAACGCGTTTCAAGCCCAACGAGAATTAACGAACGCGATGAAATGTTAACTGAAGCTTCTTTAACAGTTCAACACATAGATGTCAATGAATCTCAAATTCCAGATGTGCCCCCGTTGCCGAGGCCAAGACACGCTTTCAGTACTACTCAAAGTTCTAAAAATATGGCGCCGTCCAGCGAGAATCGGGCTCTTGAGCGAGTAACTGACGCAAGCAAAGATGTACAATTGGATAATTTAGTTACTCAACGTCTACAGGTAAGAGATTTAGATGTTGGCCGATTAAACGTTTCTGAACTGCAAGCCAACAAAATTTTGGTATCAGATATCGAAGGTATGACCTTACAAGTTTCGGAATTGGATTCAAAATCTGGACACATATCTGTAAGTGGTATTGAATTTTCCCAATCAGTCATAGATGAAATTGTCAAAAAATTCGCAGAAATATCAACTAATCACCCGCCAGCACCACAAGAGCAAAATTCATTGCCACCACGTTGCATAAGCAGAGAAGAACAGACGCAAACCGATGGGCCAGTGGAAGAAAAACCTGAAACAAAAACTTGTTTAGAAGAGATAGAGGCTCCTTCATCGTCCCCCTTACCGAGACCAGCCAGTACAGACGAGGGTTCAGTACCCCCGCAAAGACCACCACCTCCCGACCTTACTCCTTTGCTATATTCCTATCTCCAAGACATAACAATACCACCAGCATCTTTCTATCCTTCAAGGTCGTTTAGAGAACGCCCATTCACAGAATTCCATGAATCCCAACAGCATCAAACTCCTCCACCACCAACTAGACGGACAAAAAGAAAACCAGCTACCCCACACACAGAATCGAGTTCCGATGATGCACGTCTTCGTCCATCTCCGAGGCGGATGCCCCCTCCTATAAAGACGCATGAACCAACGATTGCGGAAGCTGGAGCTCATTTTTTAAGAGTTTGCCAGAGTTCAATCAGTAGGACTATAAGAAACATATTCAACTCGTTTATGGCATATATCAGCGGTGCAGAAGATAAAAAAGACGTCCAGATGGCACTGGTGATCTTTCTTGTACTGATCGCTGGTTTGATCATGTTCGGTTTGAGTGACAGCCGCACTATTCACCATCATCACTGGGAGTTCTTCAATCCACCTGACGGGAAAATATAAATACCTATAATGTACGTCTTAACAGTTTTTTCCGAGATTTTACTAAGTTTACTTGGCAACTTATTCAACAATAGGTTTCAAGTATACAAACAATGTTGAGTTTATAATACGAGCCCCCGCATTTCAAAGCTGTGAGTATTAAAACACTCAACAGATTTATTTTGATACCTCTTAGCACCTTTACAAATCGCCCAGTACTTATATTGTGCAAAAAGAGATAGATACATGGGGAAAAAGTTGTGCATTCAATGCAAACAAGACTTTCCACTACTTATTTTAAAAGAACACATTTTATGTAATCATTGTTATTAATATATTGTATACAATATTTTGTTACTAGTTGTTGATATTCGCTCTATTTCGCTTTGTTGTTATTAAAGGATAATGTTTATTTATGCTCATTTGTTTTCTATTTGTAGTTTTAAATTGTTGAAAAGAACATTATGTCAATAATGATCTCATTTTTCTAAAGCAACATCTATAAATTGTTCAAAATAATTTAAATAAAAAATGCAGAACATCAATGTTGAGAATAAACTATCTACAATCACAAAGCTATCGAATACATCTATCGCAACATAAGGTTAGCGACTTCTGAGCGTTACTTATCGAAGGTTATGATGATTTTAATGAGAGTACATTAAAAAACCAGAAACGACCAAATGCAGAAATATATCTCAAATTCAGAGAGTTTAAATTAAACCTATCCAGAATTCACATCAGACCATTAATAATAACAGAGTTAACATTTTATCAGATTTCATAATTGATAAGTTAGTGTTTATTTATATAAGACCTAGCCGGTAACTAATTTATGAAGAGGACTCGACTTCCTGCTAGAGACTGAAATTTGCTTCGGTACATCCTGTCCTCTGTTTATTAGGAAAGTCGTCTCTCTGCCGAGCATTGCCCGACGAAACGTTAAACTTAATCAACAGTTAATACCAATAATATACTAAGAGGATTTTTTTATCACGGTCTAGCCCAAACCATCCTTATTACGACAGCGTTCATAGGTTTTGTACTTTAAGTAAACATACAAAGCGACAGAAATATCACACAGGAGTCAAAACTTTTCGAATTACATATTGATTGATTGATAATACTATCAAAAGATAAAAGTTTTCTATGCGTAACACTTAAGGTACGGGAAGGAGTTGTATGACATAGCGCTGTCATACTACATACATCAAAAGCCTCTCGTGACGTCACTACGCCCGTCGTGGAAGTCTTCCATACCACAGCAGCCAAAGTTAAGTTTTCTATCAGTAATCGAAATACATTTAAAAATATTTCCAACTTCGCTGTCGTAAACGTAGTGTGTTGACCGGCGTTTTGCATTTTGTATATTTTCATTTATGTTGCGTATTATTAATGCAAAAATAAATATTTAAAATATATTTTATGTTTTTATTTGAGTATCCTAATTATCTTTAGCTGTTAAGTTGTTTTAACGATATAATAGAATGGAATCCTTTTTAAAAACCTTGTTCACTGAGATTAATTTTATTTTTGGCAATTAAAAAGTTGGCGATAGCATAGTTGGGAATGGAACAGTCTGCCGAGACAATGTCCGGCGGTTCGAAACCCAGGGCACATCACACCTCTGACTCTTCTAAGTTACGTTTGTATTGTTTATTAATTATATCGTTCACTTTAACGGTGAAGGAAATCATCGTATATGTCTGTGGTGTAAAATAAAGTGTTATCTATCTATCGTGAGGAAACCTGCATACCTGAGGAATCCTCCGTAAGAATTTCGAGGGTGTGCGAAGTCATCCAGACCGCACTAGGCCAGCGTTGTGGACTAAGGCCTAACCTCTCTTAGAAGTAGAGGAGGGCCGTGCCCAGCAGTGGGACAGTTTATAACACAGGGCTGGTATTATTATTATTCTTTCTATAAAGTTTTACTTTTTTTGGTACTTCTGAGTGACGAGACGAGCATGCCGCTCACCTAATGGTAAGCGATACGACCGCACATAAACAGTAGCAATACCATACAGAACTTTTAATTACAAACTAATACATAATACTCCACTGCGCTCGTCACACTGAGACATTAGATGTTTAGTCTCAAAATGCCCAGTAATTACGGCGACAATGTCCTTCAAACCGGAATACAACAGTGCATGCACACTGCTGCTTGGAATAGACCATGCGGTGGTACCTCCCTGGACGGTCTAACGCATACGAGTGGCCTATCACCAAAACTGCTGACTGCTTCTTACTGCCTGTACACACTTTCTATTCTTGCATAGACAACATATTTAAATAAATGCTCTAGTAGGAAAGCATGCACCCATTTTGATATTTAAATAAAACCAGCACATTATGGAATTCCGTTATATTTGAAAAAATATACAAAGAATTAATATTACAATTATTTAGATGCTCTGTACAATTTAAACATTAATTAATTATGAATACTAATAAATGCGCTACACTATTTTTCTCAATTGCGAACGATTGACGAATACGATTGAAAAATCGGTCTTAATATAACCCGTATCTACATATAATTTAACAATCTAGCCACTAGGATACTCCTAGATCGCCTACGGTCCACGTTACTAACACTATAGCTCCCTAATATTACATTTCTCAGTCCTCTATACATTCTGGACCATTACTAGATATTTATAGGATCGTCATGTTCTATTCTGTTCTATTGTTAACCGATTCCAAAAAAGAAGTTTCTCAATTCGTGTGTTTGTATTTTTTTATGTATGTACACTGATTTCTCTGAAAATTGTGAGCCTATTTTTATTATAAAATCAGAGTTCATACACATAAAAGGATCTCTCCATTGAAAAAGTGCCCTGTTCTACTAACGTATTATTATTATATTAGCCGCATTTGGTTAAATAAGACAAAAAAAAAACAAAGTAATTATTTTTAAGACTATTCTGTAAATATTATGGAGTCCAGAAAGTATATTCAGATAAGAGTATATTGTGTTACAACTTAAACCTATACTTATCTAATAATCACAAGGTCCATGACAAAAACAGTAAACGATTGATTAGTATTCGATTTCACTAAAGCGTACTACTAAATAAAAATGTGTATTTACCTCCATACATATAATAAATATTACTATTATATTTAGTTACAAATACCGTGTACCAAGTTATATTTGGCAAGGTCATAAAAAAACTAATTATCTACATCATATTTTGGGCATCATTTACACCAATGACCAAACATATTGTCAAATTGTGAACATCCTCTGCAAAATATTTGTTAAGTATATGCATTGATAATATATAAAGCGAATTATATTCTTACATGTATGGCAATATGCAAGCGTGTTTTCAGCAAGACGATTCGTAAACTTACTACTCTAGCAACGCGCGTTGAATTCGCTACGAAGACATAATCACGCTGCGCGTACGCCGCGCGGGCAGCACGTAGATCAATCGCCTGCCTTCACTCGAAACACGGTCACAAATCGCTAGTGTGGTAACCCTCTTAACCGCCTGTAAGTTAAGCTATAATTCGACGGCTGACAATATATTTAAACTATATATAAATGATGCCTTAAAGCTGCTGGTATGGTTGCAATTAAAGAATTCGTACTAAAAGCAATAACACAATACTTGGTTAAGATCTATAAAGCAAAGTTCAGATTATTTAGTCTATTTTTAGATACGTCTACTAATCTAGGTTTAAGTCAAAACCAGTTAAAAATTGCATTCTGTCTCACGCAGTTCTATTTCAGGTAAAAGTTTCATAGTTTTTAAAACATATTAATATGATCTCTTGCTTAAGAGAACTGCATGAAACAAAGAGATTTATAACAGTTTCTGAATCTATAATTAGACTATGTCTAAATTGGCTTTATAAATCAGAGCCTCAGTGCTGGAGTTGGACATGCACATTTTTACTAACGTTATACATTTTGTAGATACGTTTTAAAGACCCATCGAGACCCACGGCACAAGTTAGCAACGTATAAAATACTTGTGTAATTTGCTAAAAAAAGTTTAGAAGAATTAGTTTTACCTAATAATATTGACTATCTCTTAGTTCACATTACCTATTAATTTCTTTAGAAGGTTTTTTTTCCTACATTGAATTTAAACTGTTTTACTCGATTTTTATCTCGCGTACCTTGAATTAGTATATATTTTAGTAAACCACAGTCGATGTTTTAAATACGAATATATAAACAACAAATCATTTTTGGCAAAACGATTTACTAATACCATTTGACAAGTATTTATAGAAACAACATGGAATAACAATTATTAAGTTATTTCGACTTTCATTTTACAGTAAAATTTTGGTGCAGCCATCGCCACTACCCTTGTAGTTTGTTGAAGCAAATATTATATTTCTGAGCTCAATTTATCGTTCACATACATCTTTATCGGTGGCACAAATATAAAAATAACCTACATGTTTTTTTTTTCAAGTATCTAAACTGTATTTTAGATTGGACCGGTTTACTTAACTTATCAATGGAGCCAAATATCACCGCTACACGCTAACGTTATCGTCAATTCGATACAAACAGTGGAATATTTTTTTTAAGTAGAAAACACGATCAGCATCGGACGTAAGTTTATTGTCAAAATCGATTTGTTTATTTATATATTACGATCAGTCTTTAGAACATGATAATAATTATTGGATGGATTTTAAAATACACTTTTCCACAGAAGACTAAAGTAAACTTTGGATGAAATGTGTTTTCTACTTACGTACATTTCGTAATAACTACTGGGTATTATTCATAACAATATTTTATAATCGTTTGCTTAAAATTATATACCAAAATGTGTTTTAAAAGTGATAAGGAATGGAACACAAAAAGTTTATTCCTTATAAGTAATGCCTTTATTATAAGGTATGCGAGTATAGATAGAGTAAAACATGTACCAGCAAGACAAATTATAATTGTATTAATTAGTGTTTTATTAGTGAAGACGTACCGATAGTGTGCACACAGTAATTAATCATTACGGTAAACATTTAACATTTAGACCATACATAATATAGCAGACGCAACAAATACCTGGAGACAATTCTGTTTCCAATTACACTTCTATAGATGAACATGGAATATAGTCTATCAATATTAAAATTAATAAGGCCTCGCAATTCTAACACACAATATGCATGTGGCTGGCAGTTTTACGCTATCTTCTCTCCAAAACCCCACTTTTAATTTATTTTAAAGAAAATATTGATTAATTAGTAATTCACGGATATTATGTACGTTATATTACTGTTAAAATAATTAATCTAGTCAGGTATTTGAAGCTTAATCATTGCTAATTAGCTACTCTAGTATCAAGTACTATAGTCGAAGTCATGTTTGATATAAAAAAAAATATATAATATAAAACACATGCACACGATTGGAATCAAATAATTTAGAAGTGACCTTATAATAAGTAGAGCAAATTATAGTTTCATTAATTGATATTTATTAAAACAAACTATTCATAATAGAATAATTTCGAGATTTATAGTTACGTTGTCAAGATTTTTCAAACTCATTCCTCGCAAAGGTATAAATATAATTATAACGTCTATTATCTACTCTCTTGAAGGAGCTAATTTATTTCCTTATTTTAGTCCTCAGCTCGCTTGAACACTTGGTACTTAATTCATATAATATGATAAACATTTATATCTATTCACCGACTAATCTAATTAACATAAATCATACCAAAATCAGTCTTGTGACTTAGAGATACTTATACAGTCCAATATTTATTACAAGTACAGAACTAGGGTGAATATGCCAATTTGCCGACCACCACCGGTTCCTAACCATTCCATCCATCAAGAAAAAATCTCTGACAGTAGTAGGTCGACAACTGACAAAGAGACGAACAAAACTAGCAGAATGTGACATAAATCGCGACGACATTGCTTTGTACTATTACATAAAAGTGTAAATAGCAAAAGACAGATTTCTATGGAAGTAACTACTTTAAAGACCGCAAGTCCAAGGTCGTGAACTGACATATTCACCTTTTAAAAAACTGACTGTAATGTTACGTGCGAAGGTGATTCTTACCCTCGAGAGCGTGTATTCGAAAAAGCCCTGGTGTACTAGGACCTATTAAAGTTAAATCATTGAAATATATAGCAGCCAAATAAATACCGTGAACTTCCTTTTGTGAACAAAGCAATATATATTTTATAAGGTCCATCTAAACTATTTGATTGTCATTCTCGTATCCTCAGCTAGGTATCGAAAATAAACCAGATGCGATAGTATCACAGCCCAAACATAAATATAACGCTTACTGCGGGTACACTGAGATCAAACACGTTGGAGTTCTGTTTTTTTTTCAATTTGTCCCCGTTTTACAAAAAGTATCGTCAAAGAAAATTCAATATTGTTGTCAAAAAATTGGTCCAATAGGAGCGACGCTAGAGTGAAACCTAAAATGGATATAAACATACATAGGGTGCTAAACTCATTACCCTGCCTGGCTTCGCCATAGTCGGTTAAAAATAGGTAGAACTGATGGATCAGATCCATAAAAGAATACGCAATACAAAATTTTAATATACTACGGTGGTAAAAGAGGTTTTGCGGAGCTATTACAATGGGATGCAATTTTTATTATACTAGGATGCATCTATAGAAGATTGCAACTGTAAGCCATTTCAGTTCGAAACAAATATTTCAATCAGTATTAAACCTGTATGTGATTTGGGAGTCTTTCAATCCATATATTCATTTATAGCATTTGTTCTTTTCAAAACAAGACATTGTCAATTTTTAAAGCACATCTGTATGTATTGATAAAAATATAATGACAGTCTATATGTTCGCAATTCGGATAATTTCAATATCCGGAGTACATTGATCGAAGTGATATGTACGTCAACATTTATATGAAATCCCAGAAACAACTCGGCTAAACGGGATAAAGACATGTGGCACAAGGCAGTCACCGGATAGTACTTGATGTAGGGTTACAGAGATAGAAGGCAGACCTGATGGTCTTATGTGACCAGGTCGATGGTCAAATGGCATAGCAAGATTGGCCAGTAAGCAGCGAATGAAGCTCACCCAGGACTGGAAAGAGTGGCGTGATTTAGAGGAGGCCCATACCTAGTGGTGGGTCGATACGAACTGATTTGACGACATAATGTGGTCAAGTGTACTACACGAGTACTGATCAACAAGGAACATAATATAAAATTGACAAAACTCCAACACATGCATGCAATAAATAATTTTCGCTTTGTTCACTTGTAACAACTATAGAAGACTGTTCATGTCTATATAAACGCACTGAATTCGGATAGGAATCAGTAATATATAAATATACAGGTTTATTCCTTAAAAATAACCTTGTTTGTGCTCACAGGTATAGTAAACATTTCATACAGTATATGGTACTGTTACAAGCGGACGTGCGAAAACCCAGTCTACGCACCTTAGTATACCTCTTTAAAATAGCACCTCCGTAACAAACAGATTACCATACATTTTATTACACTATATTTCAATAACGACAATGTCAACACAGATTCGTGACATTATTTTAGCGTTTCTCAAGTAATCCTCTAATCTTTGCTAGTTGGAATCTTTATTAAAACCCCGGAGAGCATACGAATAGATATTATTACCGGTAAAAGCTAAAGAATAATTATCAAATACTTACGCTAATTCGCTACTGTTTATTCACATTTAGCTGATAATATTTATACACATTTTTTGCTTAAAATTAAGCATTATATGTCTTTGTGTTGATTCTGTTAGCTTCGTGCACGGCCTCGCCATAACACTAACAAGAATTCGAAGGGACTTTGACAAGCAAAGCATGCATGTTGAATTCAAACCGTTGGCTGCACAGTGGGCGCGTGCGGATGTGTGGATAGGTGTGTGGAATCGCTGCGTCGCGGCGGGGCTGGCGGCGGCCTCTTCTTGATGGGCTTTGGCTCCTCGCGGCGAGGTGTCGGCTGTTCACCTCCGTATACGTTCTCGTAAAACGGATCTTCCACGCCTGTGCCATAATGCTCCTGCACCCACATCGACACGCTGGTCTCTTTATAATCATCCGATAAGGGGTACTCCCTAAATCCGAGCACTTCATGAGGCGTAGTGGCTGGTTCTAATTTACACTTTTGGGCTACTTGCCATTTTTTACGCATAACTCTTTGCAAGTCTTTAAGAAATTCTTTGGGTGGATTACTATTAGAATCAGCCAACTTTTTTGGTGATGATAGACGAGTGCTTTCATTGCGTTTTGGCGGCAAAGGCTTACGAGGGGAAATCGGCGTAGGGTCTTTCAAACTAAATGTAATCTTCTTGTTTTTCTTGTCTGAACAGGTTGGTAAATCATCTGCAAAATTTACTTTCTTTATCGAGCCAGTACGTTCTTTAACAGGTTCGGCCATAACTTTCTTTTGAATGGAAGGACTACCGTTACTTAACTTCTTTGTTTGTAGTTCGACTAAACATGCACCGTAGGCGGCGTTTTGTTGTCCGTATATGCTTTTATCTGACTGTAGAGATGACGTTCTCGATGCTTCGGAGTTGACACTGTCTAATGAGGGTTGTCGTGGGAATGATCGGTTCGACTCCACACTCCGCGCTGATAGTCTTGACTGGCCCGCGCGTGACGCCTGCTCTATTTGTTGCGCTGTTAATTGACTGACTATGTCTTGAACTCGGCCAGCATGAACATCAATGGTGTGCTCTGGCGGAGGAGGGGGAAGACTGAGCTGTGAGCCGGAAAGGTCTTCTATTGTGTCAAGCGGCGGAGGAGGCGGTGGTGGCAGAGAATCTAAGCTCAGAGTAGAACTGAACATCGCATCAGGTATGTCTTCTGCCGGAGGTGGAGGGAGCGAAAGTTCCTCTGTATCATTTACTAGTTGAGGCCTTTGTACTTTGTCGTATATCGTTGAGTATCCGTAAATCGAGGAGCTGTTATCAACGCTGTTCCTGTAGGATCTGTCCTGGCAGATGGTTTCATAATGGCCATATGTGGGAGACGCAGCCTCGTGACAGACGGGGCTGACTGTGCCTAGGTGGGTGTTCATTGTGGTACTGTACACTGCACTCTCCGATGCCTCTGTAAGGTAAAGTATGATTCAATTTAATGTAACTTGTACTGTTTTTGAGATATTCAAAGAGGTGCCTTTGACATTTTCTTAGTTTAGGTATAAATAACTAGGTAAGTAATCAATTCTTCTTAGTACAATTGATTCTTCAAGACGAATGAGTGTAGCATAACTTTGCTGCACCAGATGTAGATAAGCAATTTGCACTCACTTCGTGCCAGTCCCGAATCTAATTCAGTGCGAAAATGTTAGGGTGAATAATGAATAAGTAATGAGAAAAGGGTGGACGGAAAGTCAAAAAGTATTGCTATTAATTAGGTGAATTTGTAATTAATAGATAATTTTGAATACAAATAACAGTAATCACAGCTACAGATTAAACAAAACTGAACAGGGTATAGAAGTTTTTTGCGATCAAAAAGTAATGACAGAATCCCTAGACTTTTTCAAAGTACCAACCATATAGGTAGGTATGCATTAACAAGACAAAAATTCAAAATCAGGATACCTGCGTAATAGAACGTAGTATTTCATGTATAATATGGTGATAATTAATTATGGTGATAATTTCCACTGTATGCTAGAGCCATAGGCGTCGCGTCTAAGTCTTCGATAAAGCCATGAACAGAAATTCATAACGATTTCACAAGTAAATATAATGATAAAATATTAGTACAGGCTCGCCCCCGTCACATCATGGGAAGAAACACTCAAGGCAAATAGTGGGTGTCCTGGTTGCTTACCCATTCGAGGATGAAGGCATGGTGTGTGTGTTTAAGTATTGCACTAACCTAGTGTGTGGTGTCGCTTGAGTGTAGAGTCGTCGGTGCGGGCGGGCCTACTCCTCCGCGTGAGGGTACCTGAGTCGCCTCCCCCCTCGTCTTCCGCGCCACACTCTTCACCTTTCTCCACCATTTCCTTGAGCTGGCGCGTCATCCAGGTAAGAGGTATATTTGGCTTCATTGACGGCTTTCGTTTAATTGTACCTTGAATTTGGTTAAAGGAATTCGGTTAGAAATTTTAAAAAAAATCAGATCGTGAGGACGGGAAAGTGACTTTTTGTTTTGTAGTTTAATATCTGCAATTACAAACCCATTGCTAAATTTCAATGGCAAGTTTATGATAGCACTAAATTTATAGTTACAGCACTAGGCAATTAATATCACATATTGGCTTTAGAAAGATCTAATCGGCTATCTTCAGTTTCATAAAGCTGATTCTTCGATATAATATTTACCGCCAAATACTGTTATTTATTTAAAACGTTTGATGATAACATATTTACCCATAGGAAATTCACAGTCAAATGCGCTTTCAGACGCGGTACCGCCGTCCGATAAGCATCCACTGGAGCTGGACGAAGATGCCCGCGAATGTCTGTTTTTGGTACAAAAAACATTTTATTAAGTCGCTACGACTTGTTATCAAAATATAAGGCGTCGCGTAGACGGTATTAATTTACAAGGAACACTACATAAAACTCTGAAAATCACCATTAACAGTTTGTTAGTGATGATTTTCATGTTTATAGCGTCTCTGCGGCGGCTTACTCTACAAAACATATAAAAGGGTAATGACGTTCGCAATACATAAATCACAACAAAAACGCTTGGCCTGATTATACAACAAATTATAATTACACGTGTAATTTCTTAACTTATAATTGATTAGATGCTGTGCACTGCAACAATGTAAAGTCCTACCTGCCACTGCTGATATCTGAGTTCGCCACACTGACGTTACTGGACGTGGATTGTGCTGGACTGTTGATGCCAACCACAGCGCCGCCGTTCGTCTTCGCTGGGATTGACGTTATCTGTGCATTGCAGATTGTACATTAAAATATCCATGTAAAGCTCAAATTCGCGTGCAGATTTTTATCCTGGCTCGATTATTATGCATAAATTTTATCACAACTACAATGCATAGTTATAGCGGTTCTCATAAGTTGCATTCGACATGTAGAAGATACGTGTATTTTTAACAATTCCTTACTAGTCAACATTCTAATTATTGATTACCTTAATGTGAATTTTGTCTCTTAAACATTAAAAAGGCACAAGACAATGATTAGTTTTACACAAATAAGTCAATTTTATTGAAAGGGCGGTCGGCAATCAGTGTCAATAGGTGGGTACCAATAACGTTCAGATAAAAGACTACAAAATTACTAATGGTTCACACAACATTATCACGTAGGTACTCACTGAACAAGAACGAGCATGAGCAAGGTGATCTAAGTCTTCTTGAGTTAGCTCTTCTACAAGACTTCTGTAGTTTTCTAATAGCTGCCTGCCATGCTGAAAAACAATAGTGTGGTATAATAGACTGTTTTTGTTGAGTCTTCTCTATTATCTGCGTTACGAGCAATATCTTTACGTTAAATGGTAATTATTCTACGGTCTACCAGTAGCGGTTCCGCGGAGAGGAGTAAAGGACTCAAGCCGTTTCTCCCCACTCAAAAGCATTTAATATTGCTATGATACTTTTTAGCAAGTATTGTACTACCTAACTTTAAAAAAGTGGGGTCAAGCACCTCCCAAACAACAATCCTGGATACGCCACTGTATCCGACTTTTTAATAAAACTGGGTGACCTTACATGAATAGCTAAATACAAAAAGTCTTGAAATTGATATAAACAGAATGCGTTCTATAAGAAGCCTATTACTGGTATGGTACAGTCAGCCACATAATCACCTCCACGCGTTAAGTTTAATTGAAACATTTTTTTTCTTTGTGGGAAGGAAAGTTCGCCTTTATTTTATTTTTGTGGAGAGAAAACAAGAAATGGTAAGAATACGAAAGTGAAGACGCGATTTGAAGTTTTTAATTTGTTCAGTTACTTATGTGACTGACTGTACCACGATAGTACCATTTTTTTAGTAACGGATAATAAGGAAGTGATGTAACGAATATTGTGAATACACATTAGCGAGTGCAATGTATATTAATATAGAATGGCATTGTGTGCAAATATGTAATTGAATATAGACTTTTCAAATTGGCTAATTCTAAATATAGAATACGACCGCAAAAACATTATTTATCATGCGTTCGACCACATTTTAATACAGACATAGATATTAAACCAAGTAAACAGATCGATTGTTACAAACATTTTATACTTAGTTTATTTGTTAGCATAATCGCATAATTTCTTACAAGTACTCCAAAGAAAAAACCATACGAATATTCCCGAATACGGATATTCGTTATGTCACTTCTAGGAGATCATCTATCCGGAAAGACCATAGGCACAAACTACGAATCGAGACGGCTTCATCTATCGTATGAGGAACTAACCACTATGTCGGACAACAGATAGAATCTGGGATAAGAATGAGGACAGTTATCTTAAGTAGAGGTCAACATTAATAATTAAAATGATTATGAAAAGACAACAAAAGATCGGAGACTAGCGAGAACTACAACCAAGGAAATGCTAATTTAGCACTAGTCACCTAATTCGTCCTAAGGGTAATCTGGACATATAAAGCATTCGTTTGTAACTGCTATTTATATCTACACAATACAAGGCATAAATATACGAATCTTAATAGCTAAATTCCCTAAAATTAGAAATTATTGCAGTATTAGAGCCGGCTTCACATGTTTCAGGTATATTTGACAATTATCGTATTAAACAGCTAATGTAGATAATATTGTGCCCATTTAACATTTTATTACCATTTAGCATAGCATTACGGTGCGACATTTGTATTTGGTTGGATTATACATTTATGTGACAAGTAGCAAACAGCATTTAGTCAGAAGTTGTGAATCAGGTCCTTAAAGTTTCAATTTATAAATAATAATTACCTTGGCTATTCGCATTGCGGTGACCCATCTCTCAAGCGTACGCTGATCATCAGCGCAAAGGAACTTAATAAACTTTACACTCTTTGGTTGCTGCAACCTCGGGTGCTTGATCGCAAAGCAATAGTCAGTTGGAGATTTGTACTTTTTCTTCCAATTCAAACCTATGTACACTTCATTTGTATCGAAGGTCGCCAGGCAGACGAGTTCCTTCAGTGTTTTCACCTTGTCTTTGGGCGAGTAGTATAGTCCTATTTAAGTGACAAAGTAATTAAAATTTTATAGCTGATTAACATTCAAAAGCTGGTAAAATTCGCTTTCGCTATTTCGCTTAGCTCATAATTAAGTAGAATAGTGTGGCCACACATCGCGCAGCAAATTTACGTTACTAACCAGACGGACGTAGAACGCAATAAATTTTCTTCCATCCTTTTTTGGCGTCATTTTTTAGGTACAGTGGTCCTTCCATGGGCGGAACTTGGTGGCCCGACACGGATGGCACTGCGTTTGTGGAGTCGCTGCTTTGACCGAAAAACTCCTCTATGATCACTTGTCTTGAATGTTCGTCATGTTCACTGGACCAACCTATGAATTTCAATAGTTGAAAATATCCAATTCATCATCATTCTAATTTACAATATTAATAGTAACTTTGATGTACCTCTATCATCCTCAGTCAGTAGGAATTTTTCCGGCGTTTGGAAGAGCAATATCTTGTCCGGTCTCTCAGCAAATAATATTTTGTTCTTTGACTCCCTCGTCCATAACATTAAATTATCAACAAGCATTTCGTGATCTTCGTAGACACGTTCTGTGAATTATTCAGTCATAATATGAATCGATTGTAGTTATTAAGTTATTGACGATTGCGTATTTTGTACATATTTTAAATATATTGTAATTCTTTTAATTGGCGTACAACGTAATTATACATATTTTTAAACACGTACCCATGTGTAGATCAGGTAAATGCTCAATAATTGCCCATTTTGGTTCCATAGTGACATGGTTTTTGTCGGCTAGGAGTCTCGTTACGTATCCACACGTCATTTTTTCATCCACTAGCAAGCTCTTGGATGAACCATCCATAGAAAAAGCTTTAATAAATAATTTTTTGACATTCGCCTCGCGCATTCTTTCTAAAGCTAATTTTATTTTGTCTGCCTTCTGTTGGAAACTCGCATCCTGTAAAGTTGTTCATTATAATTATTGTGTGAAATAATTTATTGAATAAAATACTATTTAGATTATGCAACATCTTAAGCAATAATATTACCTTTTGATTTTGATGTAGATTTAGTTTCAACGCTTTGCATTTTGAACTTGTACTGCTCGACGCGGAAGACTCACTTGAAAGCATGGATACCTAAAAATCAATAATAAATTATAGACCTCAAAAAATTAAATTGAATGCTGAATATTATCTTTAATCTTAGACGGCACACCACATCTCTTTAACTCTAACTAGTATTAGTTCTTTAACTGTTAAGACAATGTACATTATGATATTTACAATACACACACTTTCCAGGATTTTTAATAACACTCAAGTTTCAATGGAAACATATGATAATTGTATAGTTTCTGCTGAGTTTTTACAACACTTTTCAATTGTAAATAAATATTTATCTTACCGTGTCGCTAAACGCAGAGTCGTTGTCAGGGGAATCGGTTCGTGTGATGGATGAAGCGCCGTCGCTGCATTCTTTTTCTTGCCTTGTTGATCGTCTTTCGCCAGGACCTTCTGTTTCCTTAATGTTTGACGTAAAGCCTAAAAACATAAAACGGTTCTTGATCATGAGGTATTGACATGAGATGATTTTGAGCCACTCGAAACAAATTTCAGTCTGTTTTATAATTATTGAAAATATAGATCAATATAAGAGCAATAATGATAATATAGCTTACTTGTTGATACTCTAGATATTTCCTCGTCGTACTCGGAGTCAAGGGCGCAAAGTTCCCCCAGAATGGCGTCCAGATCCGCATCCTGCGTCTCCTCCAGATTAGCCATCGAGAACCGGTAAGTATCTATACGGGGTGCGACTATTTCTAGCGGCTTAAGCGCTGATGATGAATCATTTGACGAATTAAGGCCCTGCAAATAAAACACAATATTTTTACAATCATGGTCATTCTTGCTTCAAACCAGGTACGTGCAACAACAAAGCGATACACTTCACGACTTGCTTTGTAAAAATAAATACCACGAAACTTCTCTAAGCTCAGAAAGGTAATCCTCTCCATAAATATAACTGTAGGGTGCTATGAATACAAAGCAGTCCCTATGAATTGAAGAACTGATTAGTCAGACGTGAAGGTACATGTTGACATCCCAAAACATTGTTGGGAGTGTATTGTCTTTAAAACAATGAGCGTAAGTATTATTTCAACGACTGTTACGCGGCGAACATTGGAGTATTTATTATTTCTAAAATAGTGACAGTGCGGAAGTATATTTAATAATAGTTGACCTATTTATTATTATGCGCTCAATAGATAATGTCTTATCAACTGTTAACTACATATTTACGTTATCAGAGTTGCCTATGTCTAGGAATTCCGAGACACTTTCATTTGTGTCATTTTAATATGTTATGAATATTTGTATGCCTTCTGTTCTTTTAGTTGGCATGTGTTGGAGAGTTATTCGTAAATGTACTTTAATTTTTTCAGATATTGAACCAGATGTTTAAGTTTGAATACTTTTAATGTGGATATCTCATGATTATTGTATAAATAATACGTTACGTATTTTACAAACGTGTCCTACTTAAATGAACGAATTTTCTTGAATTATTTTTTGTAACATATAACTACGAACTATTTGTAAGCTACAATGCGATTGTATGTTTTGTGTACACAGTACGTACCGCAAAATCCATTGTTTGTATTTTTTTATTATCTGTGAGGGAACTGTGAACACTCTTAGACTTGCCGCTAGCCAACCGAAAGCTCCTGTTTAGCGTGGAGAGGAAACCTCCGCGCTGCCACTTGCTAGGCTCGTTCACATTCATCATTTCCCTCGCATCGCAACTTGCAGCGTGCTATGACTCATAAACACCACTTCACACTTATTAGCAATTTGTGCTAAAAGGCCGGCGTCCCGCGCCTTTTCAACCTCTTGTCATGTTTAAATTGACACAACAAAACAATAATATAGAAGGCGCACGCCAAATTAGTATTTGTATTTCCATAAAAATAAATTGTCCAGTACGGAGTTGAATTTATAATGGGTAAACGATTTTGTTATTTCCACCGCGTTCGGAGTCTGCGCGGGACTACGCCACGACCGCACCGCAGCACACTAAGATATATTGTGCACAAACCGATGACCTCGCCCATTCACTTGATCTAAAACTTAGTTTTCAAGCACAACCTTTACATTGCACTTATTTATGCTATACAAGAACAAAGAACACAACTCAGTATCTGCACCGAGCCACTAGACGCGCACAGCGTGTGCAGTCACGACGACAACTAGTTTGAGTGGAGCAGAGTGAAGTGAGTAGTATTACAAAACGAGCCATGAATGCGGAGTCACCCGCTCGGCATTCGCCTACAGAGGCAGGCACCAGTGCAGGGGGGACGCGTCACGCGAGTGCCAGCTAACGGCCGCGTTCGTGTTTTGTGGGTTGCTCGATGCGCACGTGTGCGCTGTTTGTGAGGCAGAGGCGCGGCGATGTGTGCGTGCGAGCCCCCTCACTCAGAACCCCCTGCACAGTGCACGGCCCGGCCGGCGCTGTTCCCGGAGAGCAGGCCGTGCGCCGTACGCACTGCCGCCCCCGCGCCACGCCGCGCGCCTCGGGCCTGCTGCCTTCCTACTGCCCCACGCACGCTCGCACACCACCACGCTTGCTCGCAATTCGCATAAACCTGACGAGTGACGACCGTCAGGACGTTAGCTACCTTTGTGATTTCATTCCACTCGAGAAATCGCATTAAAATACTTTCCATGTGTTCATATAGTAATCTTAAGTAATGCTTCTATTTATAATTATTATAATGAATTTTTCGTCATCGCCGTAATATAATGAATTTACGGTTATGCTATAATATAGAATATTGTGATAATTGTAATATAAACTCTATAATATATTGCCAGTAAGATATATACTACATTACTATAATATCTAAGTAAGAAAATAGGTAGAGTTAACTACATAAATGTACACAATTACAATTACAATCACACGTGGTTACAAGACGCATACACGCTTTCATGTTGGCTTATGATTACATAAAGATTTTAGTAATTATATTAGAACCCTTAAGGTAAGCATTACATGTTCAATTGACATCAATTCAAATCGTGATCTTGGTATAAATATTGATCGTTTAATGTTTGGGTTGAAGGCTTGATGAAAAGGATCAAAAGGATCTATTAAACTGGGCTACGAATGGGACACTAGATTGAACACGTAATAATCCCTGATAGTTTAAATCATGAACTTCGGTGCTTGTAGTTACATCAAAAAGGCATAGGTAGGTAGAGTCGCTAAAAAGAAACGCACCACACAGAAATTAAAAAAATCCTACACACGTGCACTAGTTTTGAACATTATATTATATGTTGCATGTGTTCTAGAAGAAATGCCAATTACAGATAATAATAAGGAACACCCACAGTAGAGTAAATGTGATAATGTAAGTCGCGCCGTGACCTACATTTTTCGTCCTCTTAGTTATACACTTCCTGGGTTGCCACGCGCACGGTGCGTATTTTTCGGGTTTTCGAGAAATATGCGGTTTTGTGAAACACTATTACAAATCGCCCGCTAAATCTACTTCGTGCACTTAATGTCACGAAATTATGTAAGCTTTTACGTTTTGAAACTACCTTTTCAAAACTCTATCTATTATCACGATTTTAACGTAATGGTGTGGAAACGATCTATATATTCAGATTCCACGCGAAGTTTTTGTAATTCACCAACCGCGTTAATCTCATTTGAGGTATACTATCAGACACCAAAAAAACTGAGAAGCGTCAGTCAGGATCCTGGACGACTGACTAACCTGATGATGACATATCAGGTAAGGTCACTAATCCTAAGCGACTTATTAGTGATTTCTTATTTCGAAACCTTCGGTAATCCACGCGATTTGTCAAGGATTACTGCCGTTTGGCATTGAATGATTATGTATCACTATTGTTAAAAGGTTGGATTGTTTAAAGGAAAGTAAGTACATAACTGTTTATTTTTGTTCGGAATAATCGCCATCGGCAAAGTATTTTCAATAAAACTTTAGCACACTGAATTTTGCCATCATGATTGTGTATGAAACAAGATCTTATAAAAAGTAGGAAACAGGTGGTAGTCGTGAACACCTGCGTGCGCGCAAGCGACTCCATCCGACAGATGTTCAAGAGAAACAGTTTTTAATCGATCTCCGAATGGACGCACATGTACCAAATAACACGTTTTTAATAAATATTGTTTGCATGGAATCGATCTTGCGTTATTCCTTAAGTGTCGAAAGTATTTTTAATTTAGGTACTTAGTTACCTTTGTGAAATTACAACATACTATCTCACAATAAAAATATGTAGAGTCGCAACGAACATTTGAGACAATCTTTATACTAGCCCACGTGCCACATGCCGTAAATAAGTTAATTAAGTTGAAGAGCGTCTGTTAGATTTTACAGACGATGCTTATTACAGTCATCTTCAATAATGCTCGTACATGTTTACATGTGGTACTTTATTGTGATTTATGGCAAGAAGAGTCTCTATCTCTTATCTGGTTTAGTTTTAAATAAGCAGAAGTGTGATAGATTCCTATCATGATAAGGTACTTTGGTCGCATTATATTTTATGCACATAGGTTATTCCAAAGTGGTAAATATTTAAAAGGAGGAAGAGGGTAGGCAGCACTCATACATTAATAATCTATACAAATAATAAATCAGTAGAACCTGGTGTGTGTACTTTTAAAGAAAAGAAATAAAAGTTAGGGGACGATTAAAAAGTGTAATAGAAGATAAATCACGATTTTTAGAATAATTTTTTGTCTGTCTGTTTTTTGTTTGTTAGCTCACATCTCCAAAACTATTAAACGGATTTCAATTTGAGTTTGATTTGAAGAAAGTTCGAGACCATGGGAAGGACATAGGCTACTTTTATACCACAAAAATGCTTGTACGCGGGCGACGCCGCTAGCAAAAGCTAGTAATAAAAAAAAACAAAATCCACTAATTTTTATACTTGCGTATTGTAACTAGTAGAAATTATCAACTATAGTCCATCTTACAAAATATCTATAAACTGAATTCAAATAGTTTTCAAACCATGGTTGCAGATAATAATTTATGCAACGAAATCTATTAGAAAAAATGCCACGTGGCCATTTTCGAGAGTAACAAATAATAATATCACTTTTTAATATTTCTACCAGGGTAACAATACCTTAATTTACGCGCCTGACTACTTTTTGTTTATACCGTTAAATTACCTATTCATCTAGCTCTACAAACCGACCTTTTCACCACCTGGAAAATGTTAATAAGGCTGAGTTTACAATGTTTTATTACGTATGTTAAAAAAATCGAGATTGAGTGCATGCGTTGGCACCTGTCTGCCGCCCGCGTCCGCCGAGCCACCCGGCTTACCATCTGCCTGCTCACATGTGTCCCTTTATGACCCAGCATCTATCATCTTTGCATAAAATTTTTCTTTATTTCTTTATGTATTTAAAGTGCACATTGCAACATTTTTTTCTGTTGCCATTTGTGAATAAAAGGTAAAAGTAAGTGAAATTCTGAGTAATTATTTGAACAGAATCTAATTTACAAGCTTAAAAGATTTTGAGAAAAGAGGGCGTACGGTATATTTATACCTCGTGTTTTCGCTTAAAATGCTAACAAAAAACTAGTTATTTATACCCGAGGTACATCAAGCGACCATGTGCCCCATTAGAAATCCCTACCACTTATCTCCTGGATAGAGATCTTTGTATTCACGGCAGTTCACCATTATTGTGACTCAATGTGGTAAAGTCAATCTTTGTAGGACATTTGAGAATCAGACCGAGTCAAGCCAAAATTATGATTACTTTTATTTTGAATTACGCAAAATATAAACCTAATTTTGTACCACTTTATTCATAATATAGTCGTGTTCAGTAAGTTTTCATACATTCAAAGTGCATACATTTCCAGAATCCAGAGAGGCTTTATAAATTTTGGCCGAGGGAAAATTAAATGCTGGCATGTGACGAAATACCGTTAAGTAATTAGTAGTATGCACAATATACACAGGTGCACTGTTCATGCGTTCAGCGATTGCTACATAACCCATTGAATTTCACGTGACGCTCTATACATGTATGTACGAAGAAGTTATGCTCAAACCTTAAGGCTAGGATATCTGAGCGCTGTTTGCATTTACAGCTGTCTAATGTACCGGCGCGTCAGGTGCCGCGATGTTGAATTTCAAATGAACTCGCTTGACACCAATCAGCCGCGACTACGTCACAATAAACGATTAAACAATACTGAAGCAATTTATTTTACGACAAAAGATGTCCGCTTTTTTATGGGTGCTGGGCCTCAAAATCTAACACGGCTCAAACTTTACGAATATTAAAAGGACAAAAATATGGATCTTGAATCCATAAAAAAAAATTAGACGCCTCCATCGATAGCTAATATATTTTAAACTAGACTTCTGCTCACGGCTTCGTCCGCGTGAATGAATTTTTCTGGGACTTTTTCTGGAATTATATATTGATGAAAGAGTTTTTCAAATCGGTCCAGCAGTTTCGGAGCCTATTCAATGCAAACAAACATACAATTGAATCTTTACTCTTTATAATATTAGTATAGATAAGTGTAGATGTAGTTTTTAAGCAAAATAAAATTACACACATCTCAAAATTGGAGGACTTTAAAATTATACGATTTATTGCGAAGGTCTAACTTTTGGGAGTACTATCCAAACATATGTATGTCGCAGACAGCGGCAGCTGAAATAGGTATACGTAGGCATACATAATAAAAGTTACCTATGAATTATGTCTTGATATCACGATTTATTGTTCGTTGATCAATGATTACGTAATCATATGTTCACAGAGTACAATACCACGTCAAGATTCATTATTATCTTTAGTTATTGTGACATAATATTGGTGATTGAGACAATTACTTAACCAATATTACTATAATAATCGACTAGTCTAGTAACCTGAATATGACCTCAAGTTTAAACGCGAAACCCTTTCAGTATTCCGAGTTTGACAGGTGTCATTTCAGATTTTTTAATTAGAACCCTATGGGTAAGCGCGTAAAGACGATTTCCACTGAATGAAAAGTGACGTCTTGTTCGCCGGGGAAGACGCGAATATGGAATGGTTAACATAGTAACCGCTCAACTAAGCGCTGACCGATATGAAAACCGCAATAGTTACTACTTAGTATTGAACTGCACCGGAGTAGTTGCTTCATATGATTTGGCAGCCTTATTATATACCCAACTCTTGCGACTACTACTAGTCTGACAACTCAAATGGATTTTTCACGGTTATTATTTTATCTTACGCGACGTTATATATTCAGACACCCTCAATGAGATCAATAAAAAGGAATTACCCGACATACAAAAAAACTTGGTAAGACATTGAAATAAAACCATTTTTTTTATTTTATCGCGATTTTTTAAATGATATTTTCGTATTTGTTTACTATCTACTTTAAAGTTTGAACTGTGGTTCATAATAGAAAATATTGACTGCTGTCCCATCTGAAAAATTTACTCTATATACCTATAAATATGTCGGACAGTATTTTTTCAAATCATAATAGTATGGTCTTCATATAAATTGTAGTCAAGTCCAAATTGCCGTAAAATCCTGAAAATAACTTATTATTTTGTATTAGTATGTACTATTGTCACTCATACTATTTTATTGTTGTTTCCTGGCAGCGTCGCCCGCATAAAAGATTTTTTATAGGTTAAAAAGTATACCTATGCTCTACCCAGGGGCTCAAGTTATCTCCATACCATTTCATGGATATCCGTTTAGTAGTGTCGGAGATGTGCGCTAACAAATAAACAGAAAAACAGATACGCAGACAAACAACGAGAAAAGAATGAAACAAAAAAACGGTGATTTGTGTTCTATTACTCTCATTTAGTCGTCCCTTTATTTTTTTTTCTTTCTATGTACATACACACCAGGTTCTAGTACTGCTTTATAGATGTTACCCAAAGAAGCCTATACCGATACCTCCAGGGTCTGTAGAGCTCGTATGCATATTTATAAGCAGATACTTAATTTAGGGGACCCAAACCGGGATTTTTTCAAGAAAATGTGGGCTACTGGACCAAATGAAGAACTTAAAAATACCGATATTGATATCGCAATAATTGGGATTTACTTGTATCAATAATAAGGTAGCTGGCTTTGTGTTATTCTGTACGATGATATTCTATCCATAATATTAAATAGCAAATAAAAAAACAAGCCTTATAGAAAATCCAACTAAAAAAGAGAAAATAAATTTAAATTAAGCTATGTAACGTACATTTAAATCTATACTTACTAATATTATAAAGCTGAAGAGTTTGTTTGTTTGTTTGTTTGTTTGTTTGTTTGTTTGTTTGAACGCGCTAATCTCAGGAACTACTGGTGCGAATTGAAAAATTCTTTTTGTGTTGAATAGACCATTTATCGAGGAAGGCTATAGGCTATATAACATCACGATGCAACTATTAGGAGCGAAGAAATAGTGGAAAATGTGAAAAATGCGGGGAAAATTATTCATCCTTGAGGGCTTCCATTGCGTGCGCTGCGAAAACCGTTCAAGATACCAAAAATATATGTATGAAAGAATTATTCCTCTGGAAATGATCTAAAAAAAAGTCCGCGACAGTATCTGTCTATCTTTTAAAATTAACTCTCTAGAACCGTTTTTATGGTAATCAAATTTGGTCGAAATTAATGCATTATTTGTTAAGAGTTGTATCAACGTCATAATATTAATCTTTATACAAATAAATGTGTTGGATAGAGTGATTCAACGGGAAGGTTTTTATGTATGACTTTTAGCCCGGAAAAACTTATTAACGCGGGCGAAGCCGTGGGCAAAAGCTAGTGTATCTATGTAACGGAAACTTTGAACATGATTTTGACCGCCTTCAAAACGTCGGATGAAAATTTGGCATATTTATCAAGAACCGAAGACAATTCATTATTTTAACAAAAAACACTATTTTATAGAAAATCCAACTAATAATGAATAAATATTCAAAATGAATGAGTAAATGATAGCTCTTTTTTTTTGACATCTGTTGGACCATAGTAGGGTTATAACTAAACTGGCTACTCTTATGTATAAAAAAATCTTACTTGTTTTTAGTGTCATCTGTTGGACAATAGTAGAACAAGCTTAAAAAATGAAAAATAAATAACAGTTAGAAAAAAAACTAAAAAACATGCTTTATAGGAAATGCAACTAAAAATAGAAAATAAATTTGAATTGAGAATAGTGCAAATAAGAAAAAGATGTACTTATTTTATTGTAAAAAAAGCGTGGGGTGCTTTTTAAGGTAGTATCAAAATGATAATCCTTTTACTCATATTATCTCTCAATAAAATATTTATACTGCCTCGGTGGCGTAGTTGTATTACAGTACGACTGCAAAGCTGGGGTCTCACGGGAGCATACGGTTCACCTGATGGTAAGTGATCACCGCCGCCCATGAACATCTGCAATGCCAGGGGGTACAGAGATGCGTTGCCGGCCTTTAAGGTGGGAATATTTATTTCAGGTATCAAAGACCCATAGTACATTAAAATTACACAACCAACCATATTACATGTCATAATACACGAATAGAAATTTAATAGAAACGTACAATCCTACTAATATTACAAACGCGAAAATTTGTAAGAATGTATAGATGTTTGTTACTCTTTCACGCAAAAACTACTGAACAGATTTCGATGGCACACGGGTAGATCATGTCCTGGATTAACACATAGGCTACTTTTTATCTCGGGACAATATAAAACGGTACTTTTATCCCGGGAAAACTCATTCACAGATTATAGATATTTACATATATAAAACGGACTGCCTCGGTGGCGTAGTTGTATTACAATACGACTGCAAAGCTGAGGTCTCGGGTTCGATCCCCGGGTCGGGCAAAGTGATATTGAGTTTTTCTATTCAGTATCAGCTCGGAGTCTGAAATTTGTGCCCGATATGGCGATAGGCTCGCCCCCTATCACATTATGGGACGGAATAACGGGGAAAAGTGGGTGCACTAGTTGTGCCTCTGCCTACCCTTTCGGGGATAACAGGCGTGAGTGTGTGTGTGTGTGTGTGTAAAATATTTATATCTATTGACACCATGAACCCCACGCTTTTTTTTTACAATAAAGTACATTTTTTTAATTACATTATTTTCCATTGGAGGTATTATGCCAAAATATTATCCACAAATTATGCAAATATATTATTTTACAATTTTACAAAAACAAACAACAGTTGAAACAAGTATGACAACGTGTTTAAAGAAGAAAGAAAAAGAATAGGAAAGATTCATAGAAAAATCCATCTATTACAAATAAGAATCCATAATTGTTGTTCAAAAGTAGTTGGTTCCTTTTCTACATAACGCGGTCCAACTATAAACAAAAGCTGTCAAATACTTCGATAAATTAGTGACAGCAAGCGCGAAAAATTGACGTAGGTCCGACCTCCACGGCGCCTCGGGCGCATCTGAAACGAGACGCGTTGTGCAGAATTGTTAAAAAATTCGTGTTTTTTTGAATTTTGAAAAGTACGAATTACTTTTGTGAAAATTTTTTTGCATAGCAATCTGCTAAATGTTATTACCCTTTTATTGACTTATATTTTTAAAGTAATTGTTTAATATACTATAATTAATTTTTGAAAATAAAATCCGAATTTTCTCTGTTTTCGTGATTTTTTATGATCGAGCGAAGTTGTAAGTATCGTGTTTTGGAATCCACACCAATGTAGAATGATTATTTAACTATAACATATATTTTTCTCGGACCGAAATGTTGATTATTTCTTGGTTTAAAATTGAATAGAAAAGAAGGTGTTTTGGGATATGGCAGCCTTAAGCAGTAATTTATGAGATAGAAAATATTTAGAACACACACACATTCACGCCTGTTATCCCCGAAGGGGTAGGCAGAGGCGCAACTATTGCACCCACTTTTCGCCGTTATTCCGTCCCATGATGTGATAAGGGGCGAGCTCATCGCCATATCGGGCACAAATTCCAGACTCCGGGCTGATACTGAATAGAAAAATTCAATATCACTTTGCCCGACCCGGGGATCGAACCCGAGGCCTCAGCTTTGCAGTCGTACTTAATACAATTACGCCACCGAGGCAGTCGAAAAGTATTTAGAATTTTTTATAAATGTTGTGTATAACCCGCCCAGCGATCATAATGGTATGGAATGTTGTCGAAGTAAATCAAAAATGACAATTCCCGAGCAAAGTAGCGTTGGTAAATTTCCAATAATAAATTCATATTTTTTTTTATTCTTCTTAATATTGATGTTATATAAAACGAAAAAATGTTGGTGATTTCTACAGATTTTTTCCTCCTATACTAATCACTATGTACATGTGTACAAAATACGCATATTCGATAATATACTGAACATCTAATAGGCCCAAGGGCCTGATCTAATCATACTGGGAGCACAGCAAATATCAGTAATGTGAGAGACGACATCGTAATTGCGATTAACGTTGATCAAACGTCGAGCCAGGATAATAAAGGTAATTATAATAATACTAACCGCAGTGAGGACCGTTAGCTCTCCGAGCCACTCGTTGAGCAAGGCTTCAGGGTCGTCGGTGGCGGCGCCCGCGCCTATTTCTTCTACCAACGCCATCTGAAAGTCATACACAATACATGATTTAGAAATTTCCAAGAATAAAGAAGGGAAATATCAGTCGGTAAGGATTATTGAACAATATGTTATGCTATGTATTATTTCGTTAAAATATTAAACACGACCTTAATTAATTAAAACCGCTAATACTATTATTAAAAGGGCTATTTTACTTTAGCCTAATGTACTTGGTTAAACATTTATGTTACAAATTTCGTTTATCAGTAATTGGCGAAAGAAGCCCTTAGTAACTGTAATGTTTAACTGTGATGCCTTTGATTACCATACATTCGAACCTCCAAATAAGACAGATGAAGATATTGTTGAATATTTTTTTCTCTTAACATTATTACCCGCGATTAGAAGAGAATATTATTCCTTCCAGTATTTACACGTTCACATTATGAGAGGAAATACTTAATCCCTTCAAGGAAACTATGCTAAAAGTGTAACTTCAATATATTACAAAGGTAATATATGGTCGTGGGTGGAAATTTCTGAACAGCTGCTTGCGAGACCCCTATTATTTCCTGTTCATCGCTTTATTTGTGTCGGATGGCACGTGTTCACACTAAAAACCTTTTTTGAGTTTGTCATTGTTATTTTTAAGTCATGTGCACGTATAGGTATTAAAAAATATTACGAATGACAGAATATGTAAACTCTCTAGGAATTCGTTTGATACAAAATAGTAATTATAATTCTAATGAATCTCGTAATATTATTATAATATACATCAACACACATTGTTATGTAAAAAGTCATGTAGCATGTGGTCAAATGCTCTAAGTAAAAATATAATAATATTATGCGATGAATTCTGTATGTGTTCGTTTGTTTCTATCAAAAATTAATTAATTAACGATCCTTTGTCGCGTGTGTTCCGGAAACGGCAAAATTCGGGCACATGGCATCGACTAACAATATAATTTAGTATGGACGTGTTACGCGGGCTTTCAAGCAAAAAATACAATAAAAAATGTACCCTCTACGAACGCTGTAAAGGTTGTTTTTGGTCTTTATACGATTCTATTTTGTCTATTAGCTGATCGTATATGGATTACTATCGCAGCTGTTATTTTTAAAATATTACAATGTCAGTTCTATTTTAATCCTAGGTTTGATGACTGTTGCTATGTGGTAAAAAGATGAAGTACGCAAGCCCTCTTGTACTTTACTTTTACTAGTCTTAAATACTTTCATAGTCGAGTAAAACCTTCATTTTAGGGCGGGCAGAGACTTGCTTTAAAGCCATAAAAATTAGATGAATTCATTCGTTCATTACCGTCGTGTGGCTGCATCGTCTCTACCGATTTATTTTCGGATTTAAAAATGAGTATGGTTGCGACCACGGAATTAATATTTAGGTAATGCTGACAACTCTACTTTAAGAAAATTTATAATACTCAGGTATAGACAATATTCTGTCATTGGGGTTGCCACCAAGAACGAACTACTTCCATTTACGAATTACATAATTTCTACGACTGAGATTTGAGAGAGATTGTCCTTAGAGATACATCCTGCAGTTTATTAGGTTGATAGAAGAATTCAATATGGCAAGGACCTTTACAACAGGTAACATAACATGTCCTAATTGAAATTATCACTCAAGCAACATCATCATTAATTTTTTTACTTCACTGACTCCTTATTTCGCTTGAACATTTCCGCTTACAAAATGTTCTCGTAGCAAATTTCCTGTTGGCCTCAATGTTGAGAGTATCCTCTCTGAGCTGCACGCGTGTTAGAGGCGTGAAAAGTTATGGCTTAGCTAGCTGTAATGGTTTTACAATTCCTTGACGCGAGCGTGTAGCGCCGGAGTATCGATGCGAAGTCCAAATCCGCGGATCAAAAGCTGTTCGAGCATGTCACGTGTTACGCAGATGTGTCGGTTTACGGAACTTAAGCTCGCTGACATTTGCGATTCGCATTCAAACGTTGCAATCATTTCGTCCAATATTACGTAGTACTATTCAGTATTGTTGAGACCATATTTGCGACAGCGTGTATAGACAAGAAGTTTTTACTAAGCTACACATTGATGTAAAAAAAGACAATCAATGAAGCTACATGATATAGTTTTCACCTTATTACAAAACGTTAAATGTTTGCTTACTGCATAGTTCATAACAGCTCATCCCACTATCCACCCACGTATTTCTAAACGTTTAATCTTCGCTTGACAATAATTGATATCACAAACCCACACGAACGTGCAGTTATCCCCCCAAAGCGTTATGACAGATGTCAACACTCAGCGTTGAAACTAAACGGTAGACCAGTTGCATTGATTTGCTTTATTCCATGTGTAATGAAGGACAACCAAAAGGATGATTTATCACCAATGTTAGGTACAATAATTTTTGATATCTGATACTGATCAAAAAAAGCTGAGAATCAGTACAAAATTGGGAATACTACTATAAACAAAATGTCGACTAGTCAATCTCAGTGGTTTTATGTTTATAATAGTGTTCCATTAAGCAAATTTTTGTAAGCTTGAATGTTTATTTTGACTGGACTATTGGTTTCATATTTAGCCACACCCAAACGTAGGGTCTTGAGTTAGGGACGAGTTATGTAGGGCATTGTCAGAAGCAAGAAAATCGATGCAAAATTTTACACAGCCGTTTAATTATATTAATGCTTCATGAATATTAATGCTTTGGATGTCAAGCAGGAATCCCTCGCACGGAGCTCTTTACGCATTGCTGTTTTTATCATTTTGTCAAGACCGGTAGGAATGTTGAATTGATGCAATAATTTCTACCACAATACGTATAAAAATAAATCTTAAAATATATTTTTTGTGCCTAGATTGCTCTACAGAAGGTCTAATCGTAGTTAGAGATTAGATACAAGCAACGGCTTTATCAAAAGAACGTAATGAAATGTAATATGCAACCTATTACATAATCATTTGTTCTTTGTCGAAATAAGTGAGTTGCTTAACAGAAGTCGAATGTTTTAATACAAGCAACCATTACTAAGATTATTCATAACATCCTGTATTATTCAATTTAGTGAAGTATGAGAAAGTAAAACTTTATTGATTCCCATTATACTTCTTCACTTGTTATTTTGACCTGTCTGACAATTTTGATGTAATATATATTTTTATTACTTATTATAAAATTTAAATTTGTACCATTCTGTTATATTTGAAATATATTACTTGGTCAAGAGTAACAACACAATCGAGTCAATTATAAATGCTTTGTCATATACATCACCAATGTCGAGTGTCAACATCATTTATATTGATATAATTTACATTACAATAGTTGGCGATATCAACAAATATTAAGAACTACACCAATACCGAAATTGGTGTATTAGCAATATTATCATCGAGAGCACCTGTTATAACGTCTACACAAAATATTTAAAATCGACATGATCGATACAGATTGCGGTTACATTTACTTTTAAAAATATAATTATATCGATATCACCAACATCGACATGTTTGATTATATTGTGTTGTCGATATCCGCGACGATATTTTTTATCTTGGTGACGTTGGTAACATTAAAGTTCATATTAATGATGATATTATTGGTGATTACTTTAATTTCGACATTACGCTTTTTCGTTATAGTGGAATAGATGTCGACATCGCAGGTCTAGACGAAGCCGCGTACGCAAAAGACTAGGAGTAAGCTATGCTAAGTATTCCAGGTGTAAGGTGTAGTTTTAATAATGACTCTAGAGCTGCTCTTCTCAAACTATGGTTCGCAACCCACTAGTGTATCGCAAGCGAACATGAAAAAAAGAAAAATATATCAACCAATCGTCACGACAGCCATATGGCCAATGATTGACGAGAAAAGTAACTAAAATTCCGGGTGAAGAGAGGTGAATCCAGAATATGAAAAAGAAAATTAGGTGGGCCTCGGTCCATTCTGCTTTGGGAACCGCTGATCTATAGTAATGTGGAAAGTTTATATGTTTATGTGATTTAGTTTTGCAATTTGTATTGAGATTTAATTTCAGTATCGTGTTGCGCGTATTACGTATTTTTTAATTGTATAGCAATGCGGCTATCACAGAGATATACTGTTCGGTTTAGTTAGGGGAAAGTGAAGTTGAACAGTGGATATAAATTAACAACATAAATTTAATGTCAGCCATGAGTAAACTGACATGCGGGTTGGTGCTCCCGCAGGCTACAATAATTGTACGAAACAATGTTACTAACAGAATTATATTATTACTTACATACGTTTATTATGTCCACGACGATTATTATAATAACGTTTATTATATAACATAATATCTTGGTGATTTCTTACTTGTTAGCGTGAATGTTAGACATTGAAAACTGTATATTTTTTTTTCTTTTTGGACAATAACATTTTAGTCCACCCCGTAACCAAAAAGTCGGTAAGGTCTTTGAAAAGTCGGAAGAAAATTTAATTTTAATAAAAACTGCGATAAATTCCGCAAAACAGTTTTATTTTAGTAGTAGTTTATAAAAAATACTTTTGTCGGCTTATTTGCTACATATTAATTAATTATAACTTAGTAAATTTTTTACATTATTGTTGCTTGCGGGTTCGACGTTTCGTACTTACCCACTTGATCTTATCCAATTTCTTCTCACTAATATCATTAATTCGAGAACTTGTGAAAATGCAAACGTAGTGGCCGCTGAACGAATTTGATTACGAGGATAGACCATCTCCTCGATGAAATCGATCCATCCCGTGATGTGATAGGCGGCGAGCTTATCGCCATATCGGGCACAAATTCCAGACTCCGGACTGATACTGAATTTAAAACATAGTATCACGTTGCCCGATCCGTATTGTCGCCAACAAATGCTCTTAGTGCTATAAATACCTCTATTTTCCGATATCGACGGCTCTACGTACATAAAGTCAAGTAAAAATTGCATTTTTTTATTGCATATTTGGCTTTAGATTGTCCATACGCTCATAACCATACACATCTCTTTTTTTAATATCATAGATTTTACTGCAAATACAAATAAAAATAGAGAACAACTATGATAATAATAAAGGATTGGTGACGTAGATGCGGATATTTAATGGTAACATTTTGTACTAAGTTTTAAAATTCGCGGCACACTATGCCATCCCAAACATCCTATATGATCTTGTCAAACTTAACGACATTTACTTTGTTTTGTAACTTCGACGTATAAACGGGTATTAAGACTTGTCCAACGTGGTTTTATTTTAATGTGAACGTAGAAACAGTCGTCTATCAGTTTTTCTAAGAAATTCCAAGTAATATGTATATATTAATACTATTATAACTTTCCTAAAGCTAACTAACCGACATAAAAAATATGTAATATATAAATCTAAATAAAAAAAGACTACAGCGATTTGAAGTTTTATTTCGCTCTCTGTAAACCTCAGTTTTTGACATATTGCTTTGTACGTAGGGACCGTCGATATATCCTTTTAACACTTTTATTTCCAGTCCATCCTTTGTTCTTTATGTGTATAAAAAGTAAAGCTAAAATTCCGCTTTAGGGTAGATTCATCGGAAAATATCTCTTAAACTTATTTGTATTAGTTGCACATATAAATACTTTTACATTCGAAGGATATCATTTCGGAGAGTCTTATATTAAGTGGTCAGCTCTTGAAATATAATTTATATATGTACTTATTGTATGGGGTGCAATTATTCCACGAACCTAGTTTACTTCTTAATATCTCTACAAACAGCTGGCGTTGATATGTAAATTGAACTCTATCGAATAACACAACGCTACTTTGTAGCATATTATCGAGCAATTGCTTAGTCCATGACATCGCTTATCTTATATAAAAGGCAACAAGATAACATGTATTTGAATAATAATGGCTAGCGTTATGTACGTAAAATGGTCACATACCTACGCATGATACGGTTCGTTATATTTTAGTGTATGACCCAGGAATATAAAGCTCCTTAGTAAAACCATTTATAATATTACAATCGAAAATACCGTTAATTTGAAAACTTATCTCGTTTTTACTTTATCTAAAATTCTAAATTTGATTACTTTGATATAAACTACTAACTTTTCTAACAATATTCCTATATGATATAATATAAAATTATTACAATATATTCGATAAGGTACCTGAAATCTTCACAAAGCTATACAGTATGAAAAGCTTTAGATTCGATTTCAAATAAAAATGATATTTGATTATTGAATAAAAAAAACACAGAAGCATCTCTGCCTACTTCTTCTAGAATGAAGGCGTGTAATATACATAATATTTTCTCAACTAAGTTCACTGCGTCCTCATGACATAATGGACTTGAAAATACGGAGTCAAGGCCAATATTATAAGCACATCGAAATTACTATGAATATGTTTGAATTTTTTATCCTATATTCTGCAATCTGCCCTTAACAGATTTGTATGGTATGTTTCTAAAGCCGAATGCTTCATCCGTGGTCGGTCAAAGTTAAGGCTAAAATCACACTGGCGAATTGCAATACAATTCACAGCGAGCTGATGGCGCCACACGCTCGTCTAGTGTAATAAGACCGTTAACTTTACTTGACCGCGGATGCGACAACACGGGCTCAGCATATCCTACTTCCTACTAATATTATAAAGGCGAAAGTTTGTAAGAATGTATGGATGTTTGGATGTTTGGATGTTTAGATGTTTGGATGTAAGGATGTTTGTTCCTCTTTCACGCAAAAACTACAGAACGGATTTCGATGAAATTTGGCACACGGGTAGATCATGTCCTGGATTAACACATAGGCTACTTTTTATCCCGGGAAAATATAAAGCGGGACTTTTATCCCGGAAAAACTATTTAAAGCGGGCGGAGCCGCGGGCAAAAGCTAGTGTTTTCATATAAATTGCAGTCTAAATGTCATTGCATACGCGGGACAAGAGGGCACACCAACTCCCCTACGTCACATAGCCTGGCGTACGTGGCTCAGTTTGTTTCTACCTTACATGCTTCGCTCACAACACTTGACACTCTCCACTCACATGTTACAACCCAAATAGCGTGGCATCAATAGACATTATAGCGCATTACCAGACTCGCGCCTTAATGAATGAACACGCCGTATGACCGCTGTACCGCAAAAAATTATAATTAAACTACGGGTTATAATGTATAGAACACAACTGCGTTACATCATCTTTATAGTTAAGTTTACACATAGTGCTACGGATGCTTCTCACCAGTGGAGGTCACGTCTTTACCTGATAACGTGAATTACAGTATCTAGTATTCCAGATGTTGGTATATTAGAAATGATTAATCTAGGTCATTCACCTCTATGCACACCAATCCAAAATCGAATATTGGTTCCGAAGTCAAGTGTATTCGTCGGCAGTATAATCACTTTTTTGGATTATCTCACTTATTATTTACCGTTTATTTTCACTTTTGTGTATTTTGTTTGTTTTTTTTTACACTTTTAGTCACCGATTTGTTAAAGACTTGATATATTATCCACTAATGATTTATAAAATAATCGTTATATTTCTGCCGCGCGCAGCGTGTGTAATGTGTTTGAGGAACACGGCCAAATTGATGACTTATACTTCCTTTAAACTCTGTCTCATTATTTGAATCATGATGCTATCATAAATGTTTACAGATCAATATTCAGAGTACTCAATGATAACAAAGTCTAATGATAAGTATACGAAATGAGTGACCGCACAGTAAAGTGATATGGAAAGTGATTTAGAAACAAGAAGTAAGCTGTTAAACAATATGTTGTATACTAAGCGTTGCTCGCGACTACACCCACATGAAAAATGTTTCTCGAATAAAAATCTCGCTCTGATTTTCTGCGTTAAATATGATCTGTATATATGCCAAAGTTCATTCTAATCTTTTCAGCAGTTGCTGCAATTGCTTCTTGCTAACCATCTCCATCAAGTTTCGCATTTATTAGCAGAATTAGCCGGTATAATACTTCAAATCTCACTAAAGTATATTAAACAAATAAACTTTTTATTAATATAATTGCAGTTCTTATTAGTACAAAGGTTACAACAACATGAAGCGGCGGCGCAGAATGCTATTGTAAACACAATATGAATGTTACAATACTTTAATGATATGCTGATGCATATTATAATATCGCGAGGGCAGTCGCTTAAAAGTTACCGCTTACTTCCCATTAGTGAAAGATTTCAGAATCGAAGCCGTGGTTTAACAAACAAACAAGATAATAAAGCTGAACTTTACAACTATAGATAAGATGTATCCATAGTTCAAGTTTCACTAAAACCTATGGCAATGCTGGTTACTTGTACCTATGCATATCAGTTGTTTTCAGATTATTGCGTATTATTTAAGCTATATATAAATATGAATAATTCTAGGTATTTTGCGGTTGGTTTGTTAGGTCTACAGTGTTCATATTGTTTTTATTGCCAGTCATAATAACTAATATAAAAACTGAACACCAAAAAGCCATGCATGTTTTACAACAAAGTGTTAAAATAGTTCGTTTCTGGCAAAGCATAAATATCTATACAAGTACGTCTCTAATTGATTCGACAACGCGTTATTGGCTGATTGTAGGTATATGAACAAAAAGTGTATTATACTATTTTTGTAGCCAAAGTGTTCCTCTAATAGTACAACACAACATCCGGAGTTCCGTAGTGCACAATATAATGTTTTTTTCGCGGGGTATAATCTTGGCCTAGTAACACCCAAAATAGTTTTAAATCCAATTTTATCGAATAAAAAATACCATTTATTTTATGTACGCTGGTTTCTAAATACGCAAACAAAAGTCGAGGCCATTATTTTTTTATCCCCTAATGGTAGCGATTACAGTGCATATAATTCTGATATTATATGCGGTGAAGGCAAGAAAAGTTCGCTTAGCACTAGTTTTTACCACATAACTGCCTAGAATAAACTTTACACCATCCACACGGCTATTAACGAGTCAGCTGCAGCCGTTTATTCATTACAGTGCCCAAATTTAGATCGAATTCCAGTCTAGGCAGACGTTTACCGCTCTCCTCTTTTAACACATAACGAGATTTATTTAGCGCACCAATGCTTTGTGGGTTTACCTTGGGATAACACAAGAGCAATTTCATAGATTTTAACAAGATATTTAATGCTCTAACAATATCTTGAGACTGTTATAAATAATTTAACACTATATGAATAACTATACATATATTTAAATTTATTAGTAGACGAATGATAGTGTTAAAAGTTAAATTGAAAATTTGCGTTAAAATTTAGGACATTATCATAATAAATGACATTTTCTCTATATAATATTATAACAGGTGGAAGGTTTAAAAACATCGTAAACAATAAGTACATGCTAATTAATGTTCGAATGTCAGAATTTTAACTACTTCACTTATATATTATCAACTAGCTGTTTCCATAACTTTGTATGCGTGAACCTAAACTATAACCCGCTATGCTGTCCAGATACATCTTTTTGTAACACTGAATACGCGTGGTACTATGAGATTTCTAATTACTCTAAAAATAAATATATTATCCTGACGACTGCCTTGGTAGCGTAGTTGTATTACAGTACGACTGCAAAGCTGAGGTCTCGGGTTCGATCCCCGGGTCGGGCAAAATGATATTGAGTTTTTCTAATCAGTATCAGCCCGGAGTCTGGAATTTGTGCCCGATATGGCGATAGGCTCGCCCCCTATCACATCATCGGACGGAATAACGGCGAAAAGTCGGTGCACTAGTTGCGCCTTTGCCTACCCCTTCTGGGATAACAGGCGTGTGTGTGTGTGTATCCTGACGATTTTGAAAAAATACTGTGTCATATAAAACTAAATCGTCATTTTACAGCAATTAGATTTAGCGGCGTTGGCGTGATACGGTAACAAACATTTAAAATCAACTTTCATCAGCATTTCAGCCACATTGTTTTTATAGCAGTAAATGACGAGTGGACGTTCGCTGGGCGGTAAGCGATACCACCACCCATGAACAGTAGCAAAACCATGCAGCACCTTGAGTTACAAAGTACTGTTTGGGTCTCATTATGCCCAGTAGTTACACTGGCTACAATGTACATGACGTCCACTGTAGAACATAGGCATCCCGTAAAGATCAATAAATGAATTTTATTTTAAATTATGAGCAAACACTTGTATTCCCTTTTAGACTATTTTGGGCACGGAGAAGTTAGGAATTTTGCAATTATCAAAGTTCACATAGACGAGTGCAGAAAAATAAGTATAAACATAAGTAAATAACATAGTAATAATAAGTATAAACTTACATAAACATATATGAGTTATAAATATATTAAATTCGACGCTCTAAATTCGACTACTAGTACATAGTACCCTAAAAAAATTCACTGTCTCTCTCTTTACACACTTCCTTCTACTATGAGTAGGTATGTCTTACTGACTGTCTTAACAGTGTACTTCTCAATAGTGACACTTATATTTAAGCATCAATTCCTTGTTCGTTGCTACATTTAAGTATAACCTATAGAGGTATCTTATACAATTGTATTCTAGACTGCACATTCCATTCATCCATTCCATTTCCTTTTATATGATGACAATAATAGAGACATGGGACAAAAACTAAAAATATAACGTAGTAGATAATTGTCTTTATTTTTGTACATAATTAACAATTTCATTGCACAAAGTACGATGATCGTGTGTCGTAAGTATTACATCGCTGTCGTATTACATCACTAAAGGTCATAACACCGGACTCGTTAAAACGAACAACTTTGTAAATGGCATTTTCGCTTCGTACCATATAAACTCCGGCAATATAACTGTATGTAAAATCTAAAATAAGTTCGAAAACGTAGCAGGGAAATATGGCCTGAAATAGCCAACTGGCAACACAATACTATAAATATGATTTGCTTTAATTATAAAACCTCTTAAAATTAGCGACGAGATTTAAGTTATTCTAAGCTACTTATCAGATTTTAATTTAATTAATGTTAATAGTAAAGAATAAAGATAAAACATTCGAAGTACGACAAATATCTTCTCACACCTGTGCTTAAATACCTCTCAAACGTACGGTGACCCAACACATTTTTTCAAGCGTGTTGCAGAACGGTTTTAGCTTAGATTTACCCGTCATCTGCCTGAAACCAACCTTTTCTAAAAGACCCAGTCTCAGGCAATTTTAAAGCATCCCAAAAATAATCTAACATTCCATTATAAAAAAAACTGCAGTCTTTGATTTGTAGTAACATAGAAAATGTCCGCTTTGTGTATGGGCGCTGGGCCTCAAAATGTAAACAAGCTGAAACTTAATGGATATTAGAGGGGCAAAAAGGGATTATTATATAAATACTAGCTTTTGCCCGCAGCTCCGCCCGCTTTAAAAAGTTTTTCCGGGATAAAAGTCCCGCTTTATATTTTCCCGGGATAAAAAGTAACCTATGTGTTAATCCAGGACATGATCTACCCGTGTGCCAAATTTCATCGAAATCCGTTCAGTAGTTTTTGCGTAAAAGAGGAACAAACATCCTTACATCCAAACATCCAAACATCCATACATTCTTACAAACTTTCGCCTTTATAATATTAGTAGGATTAAAGGGATCTCGGTACCATTAAAAATATATATTTTTAGACACCAATATTTATAACTAACTTTTTAAAAACGTTCATATTAATTGTAGTTTATAAGCAAAATGATATTACGTAAATCTCAAAATCAGAGGACTTTGAAATTATACGATTTATTGCAAAGGCCTAGTTTTTGGGACTACTATCCAGTTGTATAAAGTATCTTGGTTAGAATTTAAAGATCGTTTATGCGCATCGCCTTTAAATATTTTTTTTTATTTGCCTCGAAGGCAGACGAGCTAACGGCCTACCTGATGGTAAGTGGTTACCGTCGCCCATGGACGTCAGCAATGCCAAGGGCACAGCTAAGCCGCTGCATACCGTAAAAAACTTTTTATAAACCTCGTTTGAAGAAGGATGAGTCATAGCGCTGTCATAGTCATATTATTGTGACTATTCCATACACACAATATCTGCGTCAAGCATGGCTGCTCTATTTCGATTTTCAGCAAAGGCCGGGTACCGTGGGGGAATGACACACCGTGCGTGACAACGCATAAGCCGCGCCGACACCTCCGCCCTTAATGCGACCGACGTAAATATAAACTATGTAATATACACGTCTCGCCTACATATTATAAAAGGTCTACCAGCTATGATAATATACTGTATATCATACATTAGACCAACGTTAAATGCGACTTCGTCACTTTGTCGATTTCAGTTCAATTTATTGGGACTAAAAAATTATGAATACTGTGTACAAATGTTAAAATAAAGTTTTATGTGTCAAAAAACTTTATAACAAAAAATAGCACCGACTTCAAAAAACCACTATAAAGAAAATATAACTTGTGCTTTGCTTATGGGTTATAAGGAAATTTTAAGGTGTTAGTTACTCTTTCACGCAAAAACTACTGAACGGATTACGATGAAATTTGGCACACAGGTAGATCATGTCTTGGATTAACACATAGGCTACATTTTATTCCGGGAAAATGACTTTTATCCCGGAAAAAGATTTCAACGCTGGCGGAGCCGCGGGTGAATTAGGTTTTTCTAATTAGTATCAGCCCGGAGTATGGAATTTGTGCCCGATATGGCGATAGGCTCGCCCACTATATCATGGGACGGAATACGCACGGCAAAAAGTGGGTGCATTAGTTGTACCTCTGCCTACGCCTTCGGAAATATAAGGCGTGAGGGCGTGTGCGTTCATATATTTAGGTGAACATTCATGTCCATCTAATTAACTATTTGTTATATAATGCGAACAGAATATTATATTAGAGCAGTATCACATCGCCCTTGTAATGAAGTATTTCCTTTTATCTAACACTAGCCGTGCGCATTCTGAAACTTCATTATCTAGCGCTCACCTATATTATAAAAATCTCTGTCAAGAGCCAACGGTACAGGTTGTGCGTCTATCAATCAGTACGTAAATCGACTCGCTTTTTTCTGATCTATAGTCATAATTAACAACCTGGACTTATCGTTCAGTCGAATAAAACATGATTGAATGTGCTAAAAGAAACCTGACAAGTGCAAATCGTTATTGTAGCACAAAACAACCTATGCGCCCCCGGTTCAATACTTAATGTTTGAAAGTAGCCGCATCATTAATTTTGCCTACATGTTGTGCGGCAAAGTAAGATACACTTAAATAAGGTGGTCAACAATGGGAGCTCTATGAAATATATTTTAGCAATACATTTCATGAGAAATATAGCCTTCGATATGGGCTTAATAGTATATTAATGTAGGTAGTATGTTTTTCTATAAAAAAAGAAACATATGTATCTTCTTTTATGGGTATTTGTAAATCACTAACTGTTCTGTAGTGTATAGTATTCATCCTCGCTATAAGCAAATAATACCAAATAATTAATTGCGAGTACGTACAGACAAAGTTGTGCTATAAAGTGCTTAAATTAAGGCAAATTTTACTGTACTACATATAGTAAACGTTCGGGACATGCACAATGGAGCTGATTTTTGGATAACACCCTTATGCACCCTCCGTATTCATCATACGTCGATATTCGGTGAATGAGTCATAGCTACAATATTTAACATAGGCACGCTAGGGCTTTATGTAAGATTTTATCGATATATTTTATTATAACGGTTTCAAATTAAAACCCTGAGAATTCCCTTTCTCAAAACAGAATATCCAAGTTAATCAAACGTGAAATCTGCCAACCCGTATTAACAACACTCGGCATGGTAGACAAAGGATATTATATTGGTCATAACTCATTTGTTATTATAATGTAGCGAGTGTATCACGACCTAGTGAACACGTTTACGTCAAAATGACCTCAAAATGATAATGTTACGCTATGTCAGAATTTACGTAAGATATTTCAGATATGCGTCACATGTGACTCATTATTTCACACTTCTAGACGTAAGACTTTTACTTATATGACGTACGTATGATATACAGCTGACATCATAATTTGGTGGTGGATAGTGGAAAACACAGGCTCAGAGTTCGAAGATTTTTATTTTTAATCGAATTGTAAACGAGAAGAAATGAAATCGTTGTGAATTAGCCCACTATAGTACTATAGTGATGCGTCCCACGTCATGGAATCATTATCACTTCAACAAAATTACACGTCTGTTCCAAAAATAGTTCCACGCAGTGGAAGCTAAGTTCAGAAGCCGAATTTATGATTTGTCTATAGAGGAATATCTATGCATTAACAACACCAATTCACATAATTCCTTTGCGGGTCATGTTTCGCCGGAGAATCTTGATATCGCGATTTACGATTTGTGTGTCTCCGTAGTAGCTTCATCTCTTGGCGATGTGATGTCACAGCATGTCGGTTTATGATATATCATGTACGTAGCATCGGAGTCATAAAAATGACGTCATATAAAAGTCAGGACCATGTCACAATTATGTAATCTAATATGACTTCATACTGAAGTTCACAACTTCATTCTAATATGACGTCATAAAAAAGTCACCGTTACGTCATGCCTGCGTATTATTTATGATCTCTGTATGATCTATATATGTCATCGTTTTAAGTTCATGTGTACACTGGGGTTTAAGTGTTCAACGCAGGCGGTCGATAGAGGACCTCAATGTGCAACAATTTAACCGCCATGCATGTTGCCCGAAATTGGATAGTTTAAAGTAATTTCGACTTATGATTTTTTTTATGATAGTCGACTTTGCCACTTAACTTCGTAATTACAGCTAAACTATAAGATCTTCAGTGATGATATTTTTACTTAAATAAAAGCAATAGTGGACCTTTCGAATAACCATAATACCTAGTTATAATCTGTGTTTTATAAATTAAGAAATAAGCAATAATCTTTACGAAAATTAATTAACTTCATCATCGTCACCCACATGACGTGGGGCATGGCACACATAGGCCCTAAATATATCCAGATGGACCTGTCAAAAGTGGTAAGCACCCAGCTTTACTCTACGAACTTTATGAATGAACTTCATAATTTTCTCCAGAAATTTAATTTTGTTTTTTTTTTCACTACAATAGCGGTGGGGGAACTAAAATGTGTTTAAATCAACAAAGCAAAATTCGTAATTTTAAAAGCGGTTTTGCCGAAAATGCCTCAAGTGTATAAATAATATGATTTAAATAAGACTACCCTATGTTAGGTGACAGATTATAGTATTTACCAAATTAAAAACACGAAATTTGACAATATAAATTATAACTCGTAGTCTGGTCGTAGTTTTCAACAGACGAAAAAGAAAACGGAG
The DNA here is from genome assembly GCA_949316025.1 of Lapara coniferarum. Taxonomy (NCBI): domain Eukaryota; kingdom Metazoa; phylum Arthropoda; class Insecta; order Lepidoptera; family Sphingidae; genus Lapara; species Lapara coniferarum. The sequence continues at coordinate 14,527,896 of OX438933.1, read as the reverse complement.
GAAGTTCTCAAGTAAACGTGTATATATATTTTTTTATGTACCACCACGCATAACTTGTTTTAATTTAAAAACTTACCTAAGTGGCAATGTCAAAATTTATAAAAAAAAAATTAAACATCTCAATATTTTTTTAAATATCCAAATTCGGACAACATACATAGGGACATTGAGGTTCTCTATCGACCTGCTTTATTTGAACACTCAATCGTGATACATTCTGTATATTACACGCTAGATATTTAAATTGTGTTTATTTAAATCTACAAGTACCTAAACAGGCGCGCGTGAAAACAGCGATAAATTATATGCCTAATAGATATCCAATTTTATTTTGCATATTGCTAACAACATTTGTCAATATGGCGTAATATTATAAAATAATGATCACATTATTCAACGGGCCAATCAACGGCTCAGCGTGCGCGGGCCAATTGTGCATCAGCCATTATGCTCGCTAGAGACGTGCCTACGTAGCCATAAGCATTTCCCGCATCTCTAACCTAGGAGTAATTAAATCAAGCCCAGAATACAGACATACCGTCTGCCACGTTCCTCAGGGTATACACTGATATCCATACTTATAAATGCGAAGTAACTGTCTGTTACGGCTAAACTACTAAACCGATTTTAATAAATTTTGGTGTGCAGCAAGCTTCAAATGTTAACGCAAACTGAATTCCGCTCGGACAAAGCCTCGAGTGAAAGCTAGTCTGTCATATTCACAAAAGCGCGTGAGTGTTTAATTGATAGCACTTTGGCAGGAACACAGGCCAGCGTACCTAAAGATTACCGAGTCAAAGAGAAAATGCTTGGAATTAAGTAGTTGTAAAGGCCACGGCGTCGCGACGCTGGCCTTAATTAATGGAAGCCACAGGAGTATCAAAATAAGTCTCTACTTTTAAAATATGCATTATGTTATCAATGAGTTGTTTTGATAATCATTTTATTACGTGAACATTTTTATTTTACGCACAGTTTAAATGTGTGCCGATTAATGTGTGCTCTGCTCTTATTTACGAACCCTTGATATAAAAGCCTTAATATTTAATTTTGTAGGTGTTGCTACATCCTACTAATATTATAAAGGCGAAAGTTTGTAAGAATGTATGGATGTTTGGATGTATGGATGTTTGTTACTCTTTCATGCAAAAACTACTGAACGGATTTCGATGAAATTTGGCACACGGGTAGATCATGTTCTGGATTAACACACAGGCTACTTTTTATCTCGGGACAATATAAAACCGGACTTTTATCCCGGGAAAACGCATTCACGCGGGCGGAGCCGCAGGCAAAAGCTCGTGATATATAATTCTTTGACATCTGTGACATTTTTTTAAATTAGTGCTATTATAATTGTACGCGATCTACAGCCCAAACAAATAAAACGTTAAGGGCCTGTTTACAAGTTTTTAGTCAAATTTATTTGAGAGTTACCGTATTAAACAGCAGTTGTAGATAGTACTCATTTTATTACTATTTATTTAGGATCATAGCTTAGAGTCTGAATTTTGGATTTGGTCGACTTATTTAGGTGACGAGTAGCATTTATGCAGGAGTTGTGCAACAGGCCTAATATTTTGTGGAATTCACCAATATCCAGAATATCCGTAACTCACCAACCCACGCATATTTTTTTTTCTTTTTATGTAAATAGACACAGACAACTCTGTTGAAACTCTAATATCAAACGTAATCAACCCATTGTAGAATGGTGTTTGGCGTTCTCACGAGCGGACAACACAGGAACAAGTGTAGTGAGATTAGTTTTTGGTCGTTTTGCTGGATGTTGTAAGGCAGTCGCTGGTTAGCAGTCGTAGTTGCGAGGGTAGGGTGGGGACGCGGGGAGGGGAGCGCGGGGTATTGATCGGCGCGGCCTGCACCACCTGCCGCTGCAACTCTGGAAAATCGCTTTTCTTCTAATAGGACCGGTTATGTGATAAACCTGGCTGGTTTTCCGGTGTAAACGGTATCAGTTAATTTGACAGTAAGCTTGCAGTTCATACAAGGTTGAAATTTTAACTGAAATTGATGCTCATCTTGATTGAATAACTTTCAAAGTAACTATATCTATCTTTCGAAGTTAAAAGTTTCGACAACTCTTTCATAAAATAGTGATGTAAAATGAAGAGCGTCGCATCGTTCAAATAATTAAAATTACCGGTAGGAAATCGACAAATCTATATCTATACTAATCTATACTAATATTATAAAGCTGAAGAGTTTGTTTGTTCGTTTGAACGCGCTAATCTCAGGAACTACTGGTTCGAATTGAAAAATTCTTTTTATGTTGAATAGATCATTTATCGGGGAAGGCTTTAGGCTATATAACATCACGATGCAACTATTAGGAGCGAAGAAATAATGGAAAATGTGAAGAAAACGGGGAAAATTATTCATCCTTGAGGGCTTCCATTGCGTGCGCTGCGAAAACGGTTCAAGATACCAAAAATATATGTATGAAAGAATTATTCCTCTTGAAATGATCTAAAAAAATGTCCGCGATAGCATATGTCTATCTTTTAAGACTAACTCACTAGAACCGTTTTTATGGTAATCAAATTTGGTCGAAATTAATGCATTATTTGTTAAGAGTTGTATCAACGTCATAGTCATAGAGTGATTCAACGGGAAGGTTTTTATGTACTTTTAGCCCGGAAAAACTTATTAACGCGGGCGAAGCCGTGGGCAAAAGCTAGTGTTTTATAAACTTTAATAGGGATTGAAATTGTACGTACTGGATCAGATCTACCGAATTTATTGAAGGGTGGTAATTATAATATATTTGGAAATAATGTTAGGAAATTTGGACAATACCTATAAAAGTACTTAGTTTTCTGTAATGTAGATATAGTATTAAATATCAAAAGTGACATCAGTCTGCACCAAGACGTTTATTTAACTACAGTAATCATAGAAACTCATGAAAAAATACATACATATATATACATATACACTCATGCCTGTTATCCCCGAAGGGGTAGGCAGAGGCGCAACTAGTGCACCCACTTTTCGCAGTTATTCCGTCCCATGATGTGATAGGGGCGAGCCTATCGCCATATCGGGAATAATAGAAAACTCAATATCACTTTGCCCGACCCGGAGATCGAACCCGAGACAATCCCTAAATTGTTTCTATTTGTCCATAAAGAAGGAGGCCGGAAGGAGTCTACAGAAGTGCGACGAAAGTAATATGAGGAGTCCGAAGACTAGCGGGCCGCGCCTGGCGGCCAAGACCTTCAACGAATGGTGCTATTAACCTGTGTACAATTTATGTAATGTCATCTGTGCATAATCAGTGTCGCGAGTGTCGTCACGTTTGGCACCGAGTACCGACGTGTTTCTTCATTAAATCGTGAATATCATCGGTTGCGACAAGTAATTACGCTGTCCCTTTAGAACTTCAACATTTTTAATATTTCACGGTAACTTCTGAATTAAAAGCCTCACGTCATGTATGCGGACATTTGAATTACCATGAGGTCGTGATGCAGTGAAACGAATGAAAAGTCTCGGCTAGGGTTCGGCACATTCATTTTTGCAGAAGGGTTCCGTCTAATTTAATAATCAACTGGGTTCAAAGGGCACACCCTTCACGTTCAGAACAATTGAGATTCAAAGTGATCCGACAGCAGTAATAATGAGTGACACTTTGCTAGTCGTTGACCAGCCACAGTCGCTGCGACATCCGTGCATTGTTTAAATTGCTCTGTCCTGGGTATCTATTGAGATGAATCTCCGCTTCCCCCTTGGGTCAAATCGAAGGGACTGCACTTCCGCAAAACAATATCTTCGACCAAGAGTTATAGCACGATTATCGGGAACAATAAGTAAGCGAGTAATCTCCATTGAGTACGTAGTTACGACGGCTCATCGTAATACTGTGAGAATTCAGCTGATTACAGCCGAGTGGTTGTACTTAACGAGAGCATGCGGGATGTGCATCTTACAGTACAATGGTGCAAATTAGTAGGATCGTTCCTTCCGGCAATGTGCACAAGGTCTGGGTTCGCCGGGTCGACGGCCTGCGCGACGCCCGCAGCGCCCCGCCCGCCCCGCCGCCCCGCCGCCCCGCCAGCTGTCTCCGCCCGGTTATATTTAGACCGGATGGCGAGCTCTCACTGAAACAGTTTCTCCCCTCTGTTTGCATAACGTACCAAATTGTTTGACTGAGTGAATCCTTCTCTAGCGAGCAGTGATGGCGAAGTGGCCACATTGGGATTGTGAAACCAATTCGCAGCCGCAGGCACAAAAAGAGAACTAAGTCTTAAATTGTTCATCGAGCACATAACGAGGCGCCACTGAGTTAAGAATTCGCCTTAGTACATCGCGATGACTGCGTATAGCGACGGACATAAATTTAGGAAATCAAATGATGAGCGATGAAGTCCAAAAAAGGGTGCAGTACCGTTAATGCGAGTGTAATAGACGACGCCCGCACCTATGCACGGTTATTGTGTGTGGTGTGACATAAAAGCGAAAATCCCTCGTCGGCACCCGGGAAACCAAACCATTTATTGTTTTGCTTTTATAATAGTAATTTTGTTTTAATTGTTTCTCCTACCTCGGTGGCGTAGTTGTATTGCGTCTACATAACGAGTACGATTTGTGCGCTGAGGTCCTAAGTTCGAATCCCAGGTCGAGCCAAAAACATTGTGACTGGGTTTTTCCATCAAAAAAATTACTCAGCCACAGCTCGGAGTCAGGAAGTTGGTGGTGTGATACCCCCGTTGGCCGCCGCACTGTGGCAAAGTAAAGCTATTTACAAGTACTCGGACTCGGCCATGTCCTTGAAATAATTACCTACAGCCGCGGGGCACGTAAACACGCGATAGGGCTGAGGCAGAGGCGCAACTAGTGCACCCAATTTTTTACGTAATTATTCAGTCCCATGATGTGATAGGGGGTGAGCTTATAGCCATATCGGGCACAAATGCCAGACTCCGGGCTAATACTGAAGAGAAAAACCCAATATCACTTTGCCCGACCCGAGGATCGAATCCGAGACGTAAGATATGCAGTCGTACCGTAATACAACTACGCCGTCGAGGCAGTCTATATTATTTAAAGTAAATATATATTTTTGTGAATAAAATAAGAAGTACTCAATTAATATACATGTTGCGCTTTTTGATTAGTAAATATAATAAAAACAAAAAACACACCGTACGTTCGTGACTGCGGCGCACTCGCGACTGTTTGTGTACTTAATGTGTACCAAACTCGAGGGGCGTAGGTATCACTCGTGTTCCAACCGTTTGTACGAAAAGATTCTACTCGAAACTGGCTAGGAAGATTACTTTTTTTTGTTTGAATATTTCATGCATTGGTTATCAGACATGCCTTTTTATGGAAACACTAAATTACAGTGCAAATATTTGTTATATTACGCGTTAAAAGCAATAGGTTTTATTTGCAATTATCATAGACATTTCAAACACCAATATTCCATTTGCAATAGAGTATGATCAGTGCATTAATTCCAAATGTCGAAGTGAATACAGAAAAAGTATAAGATATATGAAGTGAGCGTGCGGCCCATAGGAAGTTGTTTTGTCTCTTTCTACAGTTTCGTCAAGTTCGTTATAGTATTCCTCAATCAATTTTCTGTCAACAATTATTATAAGAAATGTATTGTTTTAACTAAGCAAAGCGTGACTTAGAAATATGCTTAACCAAGGATTACTAAGTACTTGTACAGTCAATGATATCAGAGTCACTTCTATTTATATTAAAGGCCAGTTGACATCATAGTTTTGCAAATATTACTTATTGTGATTTTATTGTATCGTAGTCCATAGACCAAGGTAATTGATTTCGCACAAATCAATTCTAGCAATTTTGATGTCAAATACCTTTGCAATAAAGTACTTTTAGACATATGTCAAAGAGTAAAACACGTGTTTTACTTCGTTAACTTCATTGTTCGTGTCGTACGGGGCCACGATCTAGATGTTTAAATGCTGTCCTTTCAGAGTTAAATAGTGTGAATGGGCATACACCGATGGGGTGCCTTTCAAAATCTCTTTTGACGTGGATTTTCCTCAATGCACATCAATAGGTACATTTTTCAGAAGTTATCCACATTTGGCTTTGAGTATTTACCAATGCTCTAAGACATTTGGGTTATAAACATTGTATAAATATAGGTTATATTACGCCTTACCACTTTTTAATATGTGGTTAATCTGGTATTTTCACTTTGTCTCTAATTCTTAATAGAATTAAATTAAATTGTGATTAGTTAATACGACCATTGATACTTTTATTTCTGAAGCGGAAAAACTCATTGTCAATAAAAATATCCATAATAATTTTATTATAATAATAAAGGGAATAACTCACCCGCTACACAGCGTTATTACCGACGCTGCATTTTAATTTCTACCTGAAAATAAATACAGATTATTTTAGGATTGAACGACGTTCAAAATGATCGCAATAGTGTCTGTACACCGCGCCGTGGTACAAAATTATATCGGGCTGCACTTCACTTATGGCAAGACGAGAATGCGTTACCATTCATGGAAGTGGTTGAAACATCCAAAGCGTGTGACCAGTTCTTTGATCTCGTGCAGGAAACGCCAAGATAAAGTTATAACGCGGAGTAAACAATCTCGCAAACCGAACGGATTACAAACAAATTTTACATCACATTTAAATGCACATATCTATGTTGGCCCTTAAATAGAACGCTATTCTCGTCTTGTTAGTCCCACAATTCATAAGATCCTCTTTCATTACGCATTTAATCGTAAAAATGAGCATAATTACCCTTAAGTCTAAACAGGGCAGTTATTAAAAACTTTATGTACGAATAGAATTTTGAGTACGTTCGGACAATCATTTTAATGTTATTTACGACCTTAAAATAAACTACGTATTGTAAAAATACGAATAAATTTTACATTAAACCAGTTAGTCGTTTTATCATATTTACACAATAACCATAAACCTCTGTGAATACGTTTCAACATGTTTGCAATCACAACAGTTATTATTCACAAGGACAGCGTATAAAAATCGAAGGATTTCCGCTTGTGAGATACGAACATCCGTAACGCTGAAAATAGGTATAGATTTAAGAGTTTTAATTGATTAAAGTGACTGAGCGTTTAATTTGCATTTAGGACTCGTAATTAGTGTTTGCTCGCATCTCCAGTCGCGTGAAAAACCTTTCTGGGTTAAATGTGGCTGTTCTTTTACAGAATATAAAGTAGTCTATAATATTCCTGGAAGATAGACAGGAATGGATATATTTCTACCTGTGTTCTAAATTCAAAACCCATATTCTAATAAAGAGTTTTGCTCGCGACTTGAATGAGTTTTTTCAGGATAACAGTCTCGCTTTATATTTTCCCGGGATAAAAAGTAGCCTAAGGTATTCCTAGATAGTGTAGCTTTTTATTCATCAAAGAATTGTAAAATCGGTGCAGGCGTTTTTGAGTTTATTCGTTATAAACACACAAAAATACACATCTTTCCTCTACATATTATTAGTGTAGATATCCAAATAGCACCAACATTCGATTTTATCATATTAGTAGAATTTATAGTTTAACTTATCATCCTAACAATATTCTTGGCAAAGTAAACAATACCTATATATAAGTCGGATGAATGAATTTACAAATCAAAACGGAAATGCCATACCTACACGATTTGCGCCCGCGCCGTATATTTATCTGCGTGTTTCTAGGTAACCATCTGATTACAGCCGCCTCACTCGCGGTACACATACAGACAAACATTAGTGTAGGCTGAAGTCATGTGACACGAATTGTTCGCTAGGAAGTCACTTCCAAACAATTGCTCAATTATGGTTGATCATACATTGTTTGGACAGTATTGGAGCGGTTGTAATCATTAAGTTGTGAGCTTTGGTAGATTTGTTAAAATTATTTATTGTAGCATTGATGTGCTAAGCAATAAATTGTTTCTTTTGTGCCTTGGCGAACACTGATTAAGAATAAGTTATTTTTTTGTATAAGTGTATGATAAGACCGGAAAACTATAAAATAGCAATATTATCCATTATTTTAAGTTTATTTAGTTTGGTATAACTCGATTACCGAAAGCTGGCACGTTCACAATACTCACATCGATACAATTTTACACAGTATGTTATAAAATGTTTCATATTATTAAAGCAGGAGGGATATATACATAGATGTAATAAAAACCATGCTATATTTTTGAACTTTATTGTCTTAAGACAAGTGACGTTGATATATTCATAGAAACTACACACTCGTAACTTGTAAATGTGTTGTACGCGCCAGCTTTCGATAATCGACCCATAATGACAATGTCCAACATTTTGTATACAAAAATACCTACGATACATATTCCGAATCCAGAGCAAGACCCAAAGTTACTACTATCATAGATATAAGGAACTGCGATATGGGTGCTTCCGGTCGTCCAACACAGCGCCGCAAGTATTTGCTACACAAGCATTGTATGCGAAGATTGAACCAACGGTCTCTCATTTTACTAATCAATTCACTTTTTCTTTTTTTTTTTGTCCCTGACATTACTCTTTCTAGCCTGACGAGGGTCGGCTTATGAAAGAACACCGGTCTTTTGGGTGAGTGCAGAAGGCGCTCGCAACCCTTAAAATTAAGCGACCACGCTGAGGGCGACCCACTAACGGGTCACGAACCTCGGCTCAGGGTGGCCACTGAGAGGATAAGACATCAGCGTTTGGGGAAGATGGTTTTTAACCTAATCCTATTTAGTGGTAATCAATTCACAGTGCCTCAGTTTCTGGTGCAAACTAATGATACATTATTTTCATCCTAGCTTTAACTACTACGTCAAATAATATAGGAAGTAGTACATAAATTATAAGGAACTGTGTGTCATTTTATATTGGCGCCCTGCGCGAAGTGTCACGCAGGTATATAGTGGTGTACCTAGTGAATTGCATTCACCACCCTGATATATTAGATGTTATGTCTCATGATACACAATAATTACACTGGCTCCACTGTCCTTACAGGAATAAGTACAACATTACGGTGGTATCCAACGGTTATCGCATACGAAAGACCATGCGATGCATGCGACCATCTGTGCGAAATAACAATCAGGGAAATACGTCAATTTAACTTAGAATCGAAACACTACACATTGTACAATAAATGTACATACATACATACATATACCTATACACTCACGCCTTTTATCCCCGCAGGGGTAGACAGAGGCGCAACTAGTGCACCCACTTTTCGCCGTGCGTATTCCGTCCCATGATGTGATAGGGGGCGAGCCTATCGCCATATCGGGCACAAATTCCAGACATCCAATATCACTTTACCCGACCCGGGGATCGAACCCGAGACCTCATCATTGCAGTCGTACCATAATACAACTACGCCACCGAGGCAGTCAAAGAAATGTACAGTAACATAAAAATTATTTATAATAAATATCGCTATTGTGCTAGCACATAGTATCTCTCTACTAACATGTTTATATCATACAGCAAATATATATAGACGAGTCACTAAGTTAACAATATCTTAACATCATATTATCAACGCAGTAGACAACGTTGATTCACTAGACTACAGTTTTCACAGTAATATCACGTAGGAAGCCGTTTCCGTGCCTTTCTTCATAGATATCACAGATAATATACATATATAACGTATATTTTATGGGCACGAACCTCGTAAGTCGTAACGAAGTGACGCGTAGGATACCTGTTACCGCCCACCCTTCGTCGTATCGTTTCTACTCATTTTAACACGAGTTTTGTAATAGGGTCACTGGTATTTATTGCGTTTTTATTTTCTTTTCTTAATTTTTTACAGCCTGTGCTAAATTTATACTTGTTTTGTTTGCAACACACTTTGAACAACTTAAGTTGTAAACATTGGTTGTAGATTAAACACATTCATAAATCTACCACTAGTTATTTATTAAGATGATTGGTTCGTATTATAATAATTTGCATGGGCAGTTCTTAAAGTCATTTACTTGTGAACACAAATTAGGTACTGGACGCCATTGTTTACCAAACGGTGACGTGCCACATTTTCGTTTTTACTGTTAGCGGAATTTTGAACAAACGTTGAATGGACAGGAGTTTCGTCAATATTTGATTGAAATTTATTTAAACACGTTTGTGTTGATCTATTACATTTATTGTTTTAGGCAGACCATATTTGTCGATGGTAAAAATGTTTAGCGAGGTTGACTTTGTCTATCGTGTTTGATTTTATTTTTTTAATAAACAACCACCGTTATTACCGTATTAAAAAGTGACGTCCGCTTTTGTAAATAGGTCTCAAAAACTAACCAGGCTCAAACTTTGTGGTTATTAAGTGGGCAAAATATGAATCTTGGATCCATTAAAAATTTTTAGACTCCTCTATTTTTAACTTTTTTAAAAACCTTCATTTTAAATGTAGTTTTTGAACAAAATAAAATGACATCTTAAAATCGCGACACTTTAAAATATACGATTTACAACAAAGGCCTAGTTTATGGGAGTACAATCCTCTTATATATTAATTATCTTGGTTAGAATTTTTAGGCAGTTTTAAGACATGTCCTTCACATTTTAATGAATTGTTTCACTAATTTCACATGTTACATAATGTTGAAAATCTGTGTTTGCCTGCAAACATGACATATCTTATGCATATCTTGTACATAATAAAGAAAACTGGAGACTAACAAATACCCTGGTGAATTGGTCCGTAAATAAATTATATCTAATCAATGGTTTGTTCATCTCACCATATTATCTGTTCATACTATGATTTATAAATTACATACATTATTGTTAATTTGCCAATGTAATGACATATTTTCCACCTTAATCTGTTTTTACGCTATTTCTGTTTGGTCTTTTATTTCATGGATACTTTGACTCCAACAAATTGAATTGAAGATGATTAACTTTTTCGTTTTGTTAAAATATTTCTGTATAACTCTCTGAAAGTATTTATGTAACCAAAATAGGCGAAAGCAACAGAACTTTGAACTTTACGTACTGTTCTCACCCCGTCCCCCCTCCTCCCAGCCCTCGCCGCCCTACCTCCCTGAGACGGTAAATATTAAACCTCATAACCTCGGATACATACTGTCTTCAATTTCTTCAAACCAGAACACAATAGTATCCCCACACTGCTGTCGGGCGGCACAAATAAAAAGACAAAACGGTTCGATATTAATCTTTTGTTAGGTATAACCACAGACATTAGAATACACTAGGTGGTATAACTAATAACTTCTGGCATCGAGCCAAAGGCTTCGTCCACTCAATAGGCAGGTTAGTGATTCTAGTTTGAAGGTCATCACAAATATTTAGCTGCTTCACGACAGGAATGATGTCCTAATCAGGATCCGCTATTCGGCTCAACTATTATCATTTAAATTACAGCATATACAACACACCCTTTAATTAATTAAACTGCGAAATATTTTAAATATTGACCCACTGCTCGACCATTAGTTAAGCCTTAGAAAATTGTTTTGCACGGAACCGTATACAGGGAAAGCTACCTTTAATGCATGATTAATGCAATCATATGCAGAAGCACGCGCTGAGCCTACACGCATCCGTCATGATGTATATATGCATAGCGCTATCTGGCCGCAATCAATTCTCTAGCGAGGATAAAATGGAAGTGCACCGAGCAATTATATCTTGTTCTGACGTGGCACATGCGAACATGTGTGTCATGTGGCATTATAATATGTGCAATTTAAATCAAAATTATGTTTATGTTGCACTTGTCTATACTAATATTATAAAGCTCAAGAGTTTGTTCGTTTGGTTGAACACGCTAATCTCAGGAACTCCCTAATCGATGTTGAACATTCTTTCACTAATAGGAAATTACATTACTTCTGAGCGCTATAGGCTACTTTTGTCCCGGGAAAATATTTTAATCCCGAAAAAAACTTTTTCTCGCGCGCGTGGCGGTGCTGCGAGCAATACTAGTTGGAGATATACCTATTGCATATTACAATAGAGCAGTCAAGAGAAGTGAATTATACCTTGTTTTAACGGGGAAGGAAAACATCGTGGGGAAACCTGTATACCTAAGAAGTTCTCTATAAGAATTTCAAAGGTGTATGAAGTCTGCCAACCCGCAATATGGGCTCAGCTGAAAATCAGCGCTTCAGTTTACGCTGTAGCATAAAGCTGAGCTGGATCCATTTTGGTTTTGGTTTGTTTCTTTTTTCTCTAGTTTTCTTTTTGTTTGTTTTTAATTTTATTTTTCCTTATTAGTTATTTTTTTGTTTATGTTACTAAAATCAAATAAATTATTTCTTTCTTTCTTTCTTTCTTTTCTTTCAATAGGCCAGCGTGGTGGACTAAGGCCTAAACCCTCTCAGTAGTAGAGGAGGCCCGTGCTCAGCAGTGGGCAGTATATAATACAGGGCTGGTAGTAGTTGTAGTAGTCAGGACAAGTAATAGCCGATAGTATTTCAGTAATATAACACCGTTAGAGCTTACATAGGTTTTAACTTTTCATTCAATTCTGAATTTTATTTTTCAGCATTGTGTGGGTTGAGGTTCACCATTCGGATGACTTGATAAGAAATCTCTACAATTTGTTAACTTACTAACTCTCATCATGCCATGGAAGATATACCAGATGACATGCAATTGAGACACTATGATGCAGCCGGTAGAACTCTGCGAGAATGTGTGCATTATTCATACGGGCACTGCGCGAGTAGCACAGCACAGCATACGAACCAAGGTAAATGCTTTAGCGGAAACACCGTAAAGATGCACTCGAGTCCTATTAATGTTCAACACATCAAATCAAAATGCGGTGTTTGTTATAAAGTGATCAAGGTCATGCTCAGCTTTATTGGATTGAACAAAAAAATATTGAGTGATAAAAATAAGCCCACAAAATTCTTTGTCGCCAAAAATAGATTTTAAATAAGTAAAAAATATTTTTCGTTACCTTGATTACCGGCAAAAAATAACTACCTATTTCGGATTGTCATTGACACAAGTTGTTCCGCTAGACATGTATACACAACTCAGGGTTTTATTAAAATACTAGCTTTTGCCCGCGGCTCCGCCCGCATTAAAAAGTTTTGCCGGGATAAAAGTCCCGGTTTATATTTTCCCGGGATAAAAAGTAGCCTATGTGTTAATCCAGGACGTGATCTACCCGTGTGCCAAATTTCATCGAAATCCGTTCAGCAGTTTTTGCGTGAAAGAGGAACAAACATCCTTACATCCATACATACAAACATCCAAACATCCACACATTCTTACAAACTTTCGCCTTTATAATATTAGTAGGATCTAAATGCAAAATTTTGGAATAGGCCTCACAAAATGCCTAAAAATACAACCAAGTGTGACTTCATCAATATAATGACAGATATTCGTCGACGAATTTTGCAATGTTTCGTGACGTCGCCATAATTTTGTATCAGTTTATTGTGTGCTAGTCCTTATAGCTGCAACCAAAAGTCGGTTAAACACCGGTGCACATACACTAGCATTGGTAACAAACGTCCTTTTGTCATTTCCTTTGCCATCCAGTCAAGTAACTCGAATGCACATATAAAGAGACAAACTACGTAGTACTAACATTGTTTAACTATATACAATGCATACTCAACGTTATCATTCGTAGAAGTGATAACTATTATATTGTTTCATAAACAGTTCGAAAAATGTTGCCATATACAGCAGCGTGTTGCGCGACAATGTTCCTTTAATGACTCATTACAATGTACACAACAATATGGTTTTTGAGTACTTTTCTTTATTACTTACATCAAAAATCCAAAATCTAACGGAAAAAGGATTTTAATAAACCACACAATAGTAAATAAGTTTGAAATGTCGTGGAAAGGAAAGCTGTCAAATAACAGTAATATCAAACTGTGATGTCACCAAATGACACCGGCCATAACGCCATGTGCGTGCGAAAGAGATAGCGCTATAACCCCACCACGCCCGCACTTTTATAATATGGGGAATAACTGCTTTATTTTTCAACCAAGTTTGATGCTCATTTCTTTTTTGGATTATTTTCTGTTACATATAAAATATCGGTCTAAATAATACATAGGAAACTACCCTATTACAGCTTTTGCTCCAACAGTTGATTGGTTGAAATTACACTTCATAGTAACTATGTATATGAAAATAATAAAAACCATCCTCGTTGCTACAATTTTGTATCATATACCTATTTGTGCAATAGGTACCTAGATACTACGTATACGCAGACTTAGCAAAAATTTTATGCGCTGTACTAACCTTGTTTTAACGATGTTCGATTCATCATTGTGTGAATCTAATGAGATTAGACAGTATACATATCAATAATTCAATTGTTATGCACCGTCTATGAATGGTACAAGCCGTATACAGAAACGAGGAATTTGTAAACACCGATGTTTATATTTACAATAGGTAGGTATATATATATCTGTTATGTATAGATATACATAGATAATAAGTTAGTGGGTGCACCTACTGTAACTGTACAGGTTTGACGTCATTAGGGGAGACCGGGGATAGTTGACCAAATTTCAGCTTGGAAGCCTATATTTTTATGGTTTTAGTATATAATGTTAAAAAAACCTATAGGTTCGATAGGTGCACTAATAAGCTTTCTAAAGAAACACCAAAAACCTCGCAATTGTTTATAACATAGTGTACAAAAGCCATTTTGTGGAACGAGAAAATTAATTCAACCTACCCCATGCCTGGGGTCGGTGGACTATTCACTAGGGGTAAATTGACCTACGAAGTAATTGGTATAAAATACGGCAATAAGATAAAAGAAAACACTACAAGTACTTATTTACTATTATCAATGTGTCTTATTGAGACAAAATATCATCAACATTTACATAATAAACATATAGTTTGTCACTTTTTGTACGATTTTCATTATAAGGGCGGAACCAAAAATCCTGCCACAAGCAGAGGGTTGACTGTTTCGATTAGTTATTCTCTTGTAAATTCACATGGTTTTGGAATAACAAACTTTTGTTAAAATTGACAAAAAAAAACTCACTTTATTCCATGTGAAGAATATTTGGATTACTACGTGGTACATTTTCTAGGTAGTCAACAAGCCCCAATATAAAATTTGCCTACCAGCCCCAAACAACTTTTTTAATTTTCAACCACGTGTAAGTACCTCAAAACCGTGGCAAAATATTTAAAAAAATACACTAAAATAATCATCAATAACCAAACTTTTACTTTAAATTGCTCGAAAGTAATTAACAGTGAGTATAAAGGCTTCAATACAAATAATATTAAGAGGTAAATAATTACTCATAGGTATCATTTTTCGATAAATCGTTTTTTCTCCTGGACTACGTGTGCCCGCGGTGCCACGTTTGCGGTGAAGATTCGTAAACAGTTAACGGTTTTTCGTGTATATCAAGACGACGCAACACTTTAAAATAGCTCGAGTTATTGACTGTTATTCATCCTGCCCCTATCGCCAACCATCCTCGGTCTCCCCTACCTAAGCAACTGCAAGCTGTTTCACTTGACCTTGAGCACATAACAATAATTAATTTTCGGAGCCGCGGGCAAAAGCTAGTCTTACATAAATGTGGAAAATCATTTGTCTATCATCGCAATTTGAATCATCCAATTCGAAAGAACCTCACGTGTCCTACCCCACCCCAAGTCGTCGTAAACTTTGAATCCATATCAGCAGCTAATAACGCAATACCGAGCTCAATACGCTATGATATCTCAGACATAATAGAATAAATTTCGTTAATTACAGCTATATAATGTCTGGATGACAACGGATACCAATTCATTCGGCTATCGTTCGACACTGCCCTTAATAGATCCAGGGTGGCTTTCAAGTATTTTACAGCATAAGTTATAGAGGATACTGTTGCTGTCTAACCTTTGCAGTGCAATTCAGAAGCCGTATGAAGGAAGTTTACTTCACAAGGACTCTCGGTCACGCTGCCTCAGAAGTATTGGGCAACGTGACTACAACTGCGGAACCCGAGCGTGACCAGCTTATTATGTCAGGAGAGTGTTGGATGTCGAATGTCTCTGGAATATTATGCTTTACATTAACAAAGAAATATTTCAATATATTTTGAAATGTAACCGTTAAATATCGCTACAAATAAAAATAAAATAAGGTTTAATTGTATTGTAACGTGTTTAATTTTATTGTATTGTATTGTAACGTATGACTGCAATGCTAAGGTCTTGGGTTCGATTCCGGGGTCGGAAAAAGTGATATTCTGGAGAGAGTCTGGAATTTGTGCCCGATATGGCGATGGGCTCGCCCCCTATCACATCATGTGACGGAATACGCACGGCGAAAAGTGGGTGCACTAGTTGCGCCTCTACCTACCCTTTCGGGGATAAAAGGCGTGAGTATGAGTGTGTCATTTGAATAAAAGGATTTTTCATGGCGATTATTAATTATTACAGAATGTGATTTATCGTAAAATATAGTTGCCTGACAATATTTATACTAAAATTTAAACAACATACCTAACCGCATCTGATAAAACTTATTTAATCAACGATAGAGGTCTTTGACACCACGATTATGCTCGCAAATAAAAAAATCCGTTGCACATTTATTGCTTTGCAAACCTCGATTATTGATCTATGAAAATTGGGAAGGTATGACGAAAATCAGATCGAGGCATTGAACTCTAGGTACGTTCAAAGAGTACTTGCACTTGTTATTTGTATTTATGGAAAAACCATCACAAGTCATCTGTTTTATTCAAATGACTATCAAGTGAAGGGAGTTTACAAAAAGAGTGTTTCGTTATTGTACCTAATATGGTATCACAAGTTTTATTTGAATACCTAAAACAATGTTAAAATTATACCCATTTAAGGCTCAATCTCATTAATAATAATTAATGTTAGATATATTTTTATTACTTGACAACTCACACACTCTAATTTTTCCGCACTTTTAATGAGCTAATGTATCCAAATCCAATCCAAATGTTGTGTGGAGTTGGCAGGGTCACCATGTAGTGGAAGGATTGGTCGAGACGTGTAAATTGTTTTAAGTACTTTATTATATGAACACAAACTGACTTACATCTTACATATATACATACGTATTATATACTCACGCCTTTTATCCCCGAAGGGGTAGGCGCAACTAGTGCACCCACTTTTCGCTATTATTCCGTTCCATGATGTGGTAGGGGGCGAGCCTATCGCCATGTCGGGCACAAATTCCAGGCTCCGAGCTGATACTGAATAGAAAAACTCAATAATACTTTGCCCGACCCAGGGATCGAACCCGATACCTCAGCATTGCAGTCGTACCATAATACAACATGTCACCGAGGCAGTCGTCTTACATCTACTTATGTACTACACCATACATAATACTACTGCGCTTTACTCCCGAAATTCGAAACCTACATACAAAAACAAAGCCTACATGAACAACATTTATTTTCACGTAAAAGAGCACTCCAGGGTCGAACACAGAAATTCCATAAACAATTTCCAGTTAGTAAAACGGCGAAATATGTATGTCAAGAGGAGTTATGCCGAGTTGATAGCTTCAATTACATAAGTACTCTTATTCATTAGGCAAGGAATTGTACTCACAGCGCGCCTCGTGAAACGCTTTAAATATGAACGAATTTTGAAGCTCAAGTGTTAGGTTTTAAACATATTTAGACGTAGATTTTAAAGACTAAACAATAAAGAACTAGATTGTTTATTAAATTTCTTTATTCTTATCCTAATTTAATTAATATATATTCAAAAGCCTGCTCCAAACTGCGTGTGGTCCGACACGATCGAACAAAGTGATCACCATACCATTTAAACAGTCCCAACACAGCCATTTCATTAAATCGGCTCATACCATTAGTAGATTATTGTCGCCCGCAGATAAACAGTATAATGCGTGATTAACGTAGCGAGTGGGTACAATTATTTTATATATAACGACATTGTAACATATAACTCGGTGAATCAATTGAGTTTGGTCGTCAGCAATTATTAACATAAAACAAAAACAGATGGCGTGATACGGACTCGGCGTCAGCGTGCCGCGTTCTTCGTGGGAAACGTGCAAAATAATAACATTGATCTCTACCGTCTGTAGAGAATGAGCTGGGTAATACCCTCAGAAAATTGTCCTACCTAGAAAGAGATATTTGCGTCTAATATGAATGTGAGGTAGGCCGCACGATCGCTTTGTCTCTCAAGCTTTCTGCACCTTGACAGGATAGGGACTGGGATACTAACGTTCCATCCACTCGCTATGTCTATGGTTACTTCGATCAACGATCGATTAAACTTATTATATTTTAATAAAATAGTGGTAATTAAAGTATTGAAAGTTTTGTCGTAACAATAAAAATCCTAGCATTGTATTATTTTTAAACAAGTTCAAGAGTACTTAGGTGTATATCTAATATGTAAAAGCCGACAAACTCACACGAAATCATTAAAATCCTAAAAAGACAGGCCACTGAGAATCGTCGTTTGTATTATAAAGCCGACGGTGCTGTTATGTGCTTCCCTGTACAAACGTAAGTAATTAAAGGCTTGGTCGATTCCGAGCCGATGTTAGCGCTTATGACGTAGTCTAGGCACGTCTTGTACGGTTGTTAGAAGCCGAAACCGCCGGAAGGATGTCCCACGAGTGCGGGGCGTGGGCTGCATCACGTCAGCGTTATAAATATCATTATAGCCGGCTTATAATATTTGAACCTGCTAAACCTTGAGTTTATATTCTTTAAATGCAAACTAACAGGATTGTATGACATCAGTATTGTTTAAATAAACACACGTGCGTTCATTGCGTCATCGTCCTCTCCTTATGTAACTGGTCTACAGGCGGACCGCGAACAATTTGTTGCAAGGTCCTCGTTCCGCACAAAACTTGTTGCAATAGATCGCTGTTAAATGTAATTTCACTGTAAGCAGACAAACAAATATCAAAATAAATACAAATATTAGAACAATATCATTGTGTTGGTATCGATTGCTTGTGTTAAATCCTTATCCTTAATCCTTAATCCTTAAAGCTAGCTAACATGACAATCTGGACCACGGATGCCACTAGACATTAGACAACCTCCTGTGGGAATGTAAACACATGGCGTATAATGAGACTCGTATTTGTCGACGCAGAGTACAAGACATAGCGACGTTCCATCTGGATCATAATAACAGCCGTAAAAGGGAATCGAGGTCGGCCAAATTAGAAAAATATATGACGCACGTGATTTACCGCTTGTAAACTATGTACTATCAAGAAAGCAACGTGGACTCTAGATAGTTTTATTACAAAACTGAGCATATTCACAACGATATGGCCAAACCCACACACTTTTAGCGGTCAATGAACATGAGTTTACGAATACTGCCTACGATATGTTCCAGGTAACTCGAATGATTGAATTATTTATAACACGGCTAGATTTGTATGTTATATTGAAAATATCAATGAGGCTTCTCAATTAGATATATCAGAATGACAGTGAACGACGTCCGCATCGTGATAAAGCATGGCGGCGCACTCATAAGCGCCAGCTTGTAGATTGCTTGTAGATTCTACGTATACTCAGATGAAGACTAGTTATGTAAGAACGAGACGACCCCTTTCAGCAATCAGAGCGTATAAATATAGAAAAATGCTCACTGGTCTGACTACTGTGATTAACCTTACAGTAAAGTAATATTTACACCTGAATTAACTGTGATTTTCTTAGGATTTTAATACCTTTGGTATGGCTATTAGTTCTTTAACATCATTTGCGTTATGTAAAAAATGCATCGCATTTTTTATTTCTTTGATGAACTTAATCTTTTGCCATCTGTACTAAAATCTGGAACATAAGCAAACTATACTCATACTAATAAAGGTTCCCTAAATGGAAAATGTTGGGTACAACAATGTCAACAAAGATCGTAGATTGTATGGAAAGTACAAGAGTCGATGGTGCTCGCCTCCCTGCCGCGAGGATCGAGTCCTCCCACGCTGCACGAGCACTCCCTTTCACTTGCTCTTTCAAAGTCACGCGTCTTATGAACCTTGTACATTATCTTGGTCACGTTGCGCTTTATATTTAATCAAAAATAATGGTTGTGTTTTTTTATTTCGTCTGAGGAAACATGATAGATTAAAATATACGAATGCGACAACGAATAAGTTAAATGTGGTTCGTAAAAATCTCACGTTACGTGATGAATTGCTTTTAAATTAATTAAAGTTATAATATTATTTTGGATGGTAACTCACACTAATACCTAATGTGGCACTTCACAGTACATAGGATTCAGTGATATTAATTTTATAATTAAATATGTAACGTTGTTTTAATTACCTACAAATAAATAATGGGAATTAATGAATATTATACAAAATACTGCACCTTTACCTTCTAAAGTAATTGGTTTAAAATGTACGTGTAGTTAACAATTAATTTGAGAGGACAAAAACCCAATTCTAATTGTTCAATTATGATATTAGTTTCCTTATTCGAGATAATAATTATTATATTATAATAGGCGTCGTGTTGCGGTTAATATTTATTTTAATTATCGCATTTAACTGTGGCTGGTTTTACTTGTATAACGTCAGTTGAAATTCTTTGTTTACAATTAAATTTTGCTGCGACGGATGCGCGTAACAGATAATTATTAACTTAATAAAGTACTTTACGTACTTTAATTTAGTATATACAGTATCATAATTAAATATTTATGTTATATATTACGAATAAACTTAACTACATAAACAAAACCAGAAAATGGTATAAAAATTGTAATTTATTTAATTTTTAAATAAAATTCATTATAAGAGTGTTAAATCTATTGTAAGAATAATTAAACTGGTACACAAATCATAGACAGGATTCGATTGGTCGCAATAACTTGATTGTCCAGTCTGCATTCCCTGGGTATCTCAAAGTACCTGTATGAAAATACTTGTCATTATAATTTAGGCATTAGATATTAAAAAACTCAAAAAAAAACTGAAAAAAATATTTTAGTGTCGAAGTAAAAAAATGAGATCTTAAATAAATAGCTTTTACCAATATACGCCGCTGTCATATTATGAGTCCTACTTATGAAAATGTGGACGTACAGGGATTTTGATCCAAATATTCATATCTCAATATTATCCCGAGAATCACACGTTCTTATTCCCGTAGTAGGTTAACATAAAGTTTTAGTTGCGTCCTCCCAGGAGAGCCAATTGAAGTAACTTTAGGATATGTCTATGGCACTATATCTGGATCTCGCTTGTCACTTTTTACGAGACATCTTTATACTATTCGACCTCAAATTTAATAATTCAAAGAGGCCAAATACCATTAGCTATAATTCAAAATTAATCAAGTCCTTTAAAACAAAAAATCAAATCAATGTCGCCATATTCACAAGGTTGACGTCATGGTCCGCCACACATGATGAAATAAAAATGACTCTTCACATACTTGTTTAAAATATTATCTCGTGAATGTATTGTACAAATCTTCGTTAATAACACATAACTTTAATACTGATGTTATGATATTTGATACTAAGCACAAGTAGATTAGAAACTGCCAGTCAGTTGTAGAACATGATTAGTTTATAAACACAATGCAAATTATATAAACAGATAATTATTTGTGTACATAACGTAACAGGCGTGTATTACAAGATCATTGATAGCTGATAACAACTGAACACTTCCGCTATCGACCGACTGGCATTGCCATTGTACATACTTCGAAAGTAACCGATATTATTGTCTACAATTAAATTACAATACACTGACCGAAATACAGCCACTTACAGTTTACAAAAGCATAATTTGTGCTTATGTAACAAGTCAGCCTTTTGTATTAAAATTTAATTTATGAAAAATATGTTGCAATAATATTATCTTTGTAATTGGTTAGCTTGCTTGCCTACTTGATCAGTGTAATATATATGTTTATAAGCTACTAATCGATATTTTAAATACGTTTAATCGTCAATATTCACTGTGTATACTGCACACAACGCAGCGCGTCGTGGCGTCATATCACCTCGTCTAATAACTGAATCTCAAAATTCAAAACATGAATTCGATTCGGTTGAATCGACATCCATTTCCACATGTTTTGGACTAGCATGACTTTTTAGTCTTATACGATCCCCTTATAGTAATCTACTACTAGGAAAGGTCCTTCCTTCCTTCCTTGAGATTTAAGACTGTATTCGTAGCATCTTCCACAAGTTTTAGCTGGACGCAATCTCGGTTAAAGTTTAAACGAGATCATGAAGCACTCAAGCGTAAGTTATACAAACACTGGCTATACGCAGATTGTCTTGATTTTACTTTTAGTTTACTAGGAACAAAACCATTACGATCAGAAAACTGTTAGGTATAAAATAAACACTGGAGTATAATTTACACAAAAAAAATTATCTCGTACGACAGTATATTTCAAAGTCGCGTTGTATTTAAAACTTTTCTATCTTCCACTAGTATAGTTCACACGTATGATTCATTATGGAAAAAACAGATGTCAACAAGAATTAAATGGTTTACTTACTAAAATACCCTGCTATATTTTCGCCTTTGTCGTTTATTAACGAACACAATACAATTACAATACTTTTTATTATTTATAATTAAATAAGCTTCCATAAACCTTATGAAAAACAAAATTACTTATGAGAATTGTTTTTATTTTAAAAATATTACAATACCATTTGTTAACATAATGATTTGACCAACTTTTAGGGTGTTTCGTGACTTAATTTTTGGGGTGTAGTACGACGCCATGGTTGTATTGCGTTTACTAAACTTTCAATACATAATTATTAAGAAAACTAGTATTCAAAATTTGACAAATGTTTTATAGTATTTACTGTTTTCTTTTTTTGCACCAATGTATTTACTAAATAAATCAATAAGGAATATCCTACACTAGTGGTGGTCGCGGCTCCGCCCGCGTGAAAATGTTTTTCCGGAACAAAAATATTTTCCCGGGATAAAAAGTAGCCTATAGTACTCAGGCTAGCTTCCTATTACTGAAAGAATTTTCAAAATCGGTTCAGTAGTTCCTGAGATTCAAACAAACAAACAAACAAACAAACTCTTCAGCTTTATAATATAATTCTATACTAATAGATAATAAAAATGTCATACCTATTATTTTTTGTATATGCTCCAATCAAACTGAAGTCGCAGTCGGACGACACAGGAAAGTGAATCTTCGCAATGTATGGCATAATACGGCGCTCTCCCAAATTTGACGGCGCACGTAATGTTTAACAGTCTAGGTAAATATAGGGCAATAGACGGTGTTATCTCAAATGTATCTGGCGAGTCGACCCCGTTCATCGGTCGACGCCCTTGTGCGAGACTGTAGACGCTAACAAGCTTATCGTTTTTCTTTAACTCATTATACATAATTGTTATAGATTTGCTTATACTTTCATAGTTTATCGGTAGTCCTGCTAAATAGGTCGAGCGTAAGCCTGGCTGCAACGGTTTTACATAAACCATAAAACTTTTTAATCTATAGTAATATTATAAAGCTGAAGAGTTTGTTTGTTTGTTTGTTTGTTTGAACGCGCTAATCTCAGGAACTACTGGTTCGAATTGAAAAATTCTTTTTGTGTTGAATAGACCATTTATCGAGGAAGGCTTTAGGCTATATAACATCACGATGCAACTATTAGGAGCGAAGAAATAATGGAAAATGTGAAAAAAACCGGGAATATTATTCATCCTTGAGGGCTTCCATTGCGTGCGCTGCGAAAACGGTTCAAGATACCAAAAATATATGTATGAAAGAATTATTCCTCTTGAAATGATTTAAAAAAATGTCCCGACAGTATATGTCTATCTTTTAAGATTAACTCACTAGAACCGTTTTTATGGTAATCAAATTTGGTCGAAATTAATGCATTATTTCTTAAGAGTTGTATCAACGTCATAGTCATAGAGTGATTCAACGGGAAGGTTTTTATGTACTTTTAGCCCGAAAAAACTTTTTAACGCGGGCGAAGCCGTGGGCAAAAGCTAGTATTAGATAAAGCGTTTATTGATACCGTACTGTTTGTGTTTTAGTTGCAAAATTTTATATTAAATAAGTTATGTAACATGCTTACTAATATTATAAATGCGAAAGTAACTCTGGCTGTCTGTCGCGCTTTCACGCCAAAACTACTGAACTGATTTGAATAAAATTTGGTACACAGATAGTCTAGAGCCTGCTAAGGACATAGGCTACTTCTTAATGCGAAAAAGGGGTTGTAAGGGAGGGATGAGAAGTTGTATGGAAGTATCATCTATTTTGAGAAGCTTGAAACTTATTTTTTAGGCTATTGGTAGGCTGTTGATTCGATATAAATAAATATGACTTTCAAAGTTTGTAAAAATTTTACCCTTTATACCGGGAAAATATAAAGAAAAACTTTTTAACGCGGGCGGAGCCGCGGGCAAAAGCTAGTATATAAAATAAATCCCTATTTCGCTTGGCCATGGTATCACGCGTGAACGAATGAACCAATTTTGTATTTTTTATGTGTTTGTATTGTCAGGAGGTTATTATGAAAAGCAAATAGATAGGAA